>OY987326.1:152585701-154008523 GCA_963920685.1 Polydrusus tereticollis
GGTTGTAAATATCACATTTTAGATATTCATGTTTGTAGTATTAGAAATGCCAAAGTGTTGTATCGATATATTTATAGTCTTTTACCTTAATAAATATTTAAATTTTTCAACAAGCCAGCTTTTATTTATTTCCCACGTAGCTCAAACGTTTTTGTTTCTTTATCGGGGTTGTGTTCTGTAACAGAGAGGTCAACAGGGTCTGTTAAACAGGGTCTGTTGAACAGGGCTGTTCAGGTCAACAGGGTCCGTTGAACAGGGTCTGTTAAACAGGGCTGTTCAGGTCAACAGGGTCCGTTGAACAGGGTCTGTTAAACAGGATCCGTTGAACAGGGTCTGTTAAACAAAGTCCGTTCACAACGGATCTATTTAGAATTAGGCTCTGTTTCGAAACTATCAGTTGCTCTCGAACCTATGACGAAGGTAGTTGAAGAGAAGATCAAAGATCATTTAAGTAATATTCGTGCGCTGAAGAAACGTATAAAGCTTTACGAAGACCGAAAATCTTTGGTTAAGTTACTGTCAAGACTTAATATTCAAGATGAGTGTTCAAATCAGATATGAAGTTGGAGATGACGTTACAGTAACATTTTCTACTGCAGACGAGCGAGTTATCGTTGAGATTGCTGAAGGAGAGCTATATTTTTCCAATTATGATTTTGAGGAGTTTATAACTACCTACAGCGGTGTTCATGGATACTGGCCTGAAACTACTATTATAATTGACAACTACAATTTGCGTTTCCATACATACCTCGGCAGCCGATGTTTAACATTTGAAGAAAATGAGCAATACTTGTTTTGTTGGGATGAAAGTCTTATAGATTTATTCTCTAAACACATTGAGAATTTATATAAGATAAATTGTGTTTGCTTTAAAGATTAATATACTCGAATCTTTTTGTAATAAATGAAACTATGATTTAAAAACAAAGCATGTTTATTAAAAACGCAACAAGAACAGCTAAAATCAATAAATATATTAAAGTATAACTAGTCTTTTATTTGTTATAAAACAACTTTACTCAGGTCGACATTTTGTAAACGACTCATGATGTCACCCTAAACACGCGATATGTATTTGCAATCTTTCGCCCTCCTGCCGTTAGGGCATTAGCTATATCAACTTTGGCCCTACTGGCCCGATCAACCCGGTTCTTTTTTTAAACGACTCATGACGTCACCCTAAACATGTGACATACATCAGCTGTCGATTTTGACATTTGACAGGTGACATCTGACAGGTGACAGTTCTTAATTGACAGGTGACAGGTGTCGTTTTCGAGTCATGCGCAAGAACCCATTTCATTGACCCCAACTACGCATGCGCAATATCCTAGGCCCATTGGTTCCGGAGATATGAGTCATAAAAAATCCCTCCGAAATTAACATAATATCACCATAATCTCACTTAAGGACCTTTGTTCCAACAATCTGTTCAGATGTGTTCCCGTGGCTTCGCGTTGTCGAACATTGTGTAACAGTTTTAAGGTATATGCTCTCGTAGCGTATGTTGTAAGGCTTTGACGTTCTAACCCTGAGGCTCATGGTTCAATCCCCGCTGACTGCACAACTTTTTTTTTGTTATTATTTATTCATTATGTTGTTTAGTTAGGTTGGTAATATCAGGGGGGCACCACTTAGGTTAAGACGGATCCTGTATCTACAGCGAGCAATTATGACGTCAGATACTAGATGGCGATAGTAGCTGGGTTCCACTTAGGTTAAGAGAGGATGATGGCTTCCAGGAAAAGTGCCACGCCCTAAAATGGCGATAAAAATGCAGTTCTGACTCATAAAAATCCCTCCGAAAATTAACATTGGAGGACCCTATGGTGCAGAACCGGCCAACTATCACTACTAAGAAATCCGCTTTGAAAGACGCAATCAATTTAGGATTTAAGACAATGTTTTTTGCGAAGTTTTTTAATTTAATTTACCAATAAGTGGAAAACCCTATGTTTTTTACTCATTTGTACTTAGGAGATTACCTAATGTTTTCTACGCACCCAGCCCTGGTGACCAGTGTGCAAAGTAGAATCTCACCCAATGACACAGATGACGGTTTTCCCTCAATCTCAAAACTCACAACAAATGTAACACAGAATTATCAAAATTATTGCCAACACAACCTAAAATGAAAAGCGGTTTCGCACAAGGACGTAAAATCACGGACTTGCGGTTATACGACAAATACAATAAAATGATAAAAACATACCTGAAAGTAACAACGTTACAATATATTTAAACGTCATTATTAGCGATTAAATCTCCGACTTGTCCTGGTGAATTGATTTTTTATAAATTTTGTTGGGTAAACAAAATGAAAATGATCCTTTATCTATAGAGAAAATCTTGCATAAATATTTTAATCACCTTTACAACCACATGCGAGTGTTTAACAAAATTGTGTGTGCACATTTTTAGTTTTCAAATAATGAACAAAGTAATAAAACTGAATTTTAGAATTTTACATCTATTCTCCATGCCACAAAAACTGTCTATTTAGCTTAGGCTGTAAGTTAGTCTTTGGGATAGTTATATTTGCAATTTTCTCAACAACAGCATTATTATAAAGATGATTTAATTATTAAATATATAATTATTTTCAAATTACCTAAAATCCACAAAGAGCAGCACTGTACGTCCTTTTGTCTGTAACACATCTATAGTAGAGATTATTTAAATATACCGAAAGGGCAATAAAACCTGCAACAAGGAAAGCTACATTTTTTAATTATCTTCCTTTCTTCTAAATAAATCGCATAGGCATGAAATTAGCAAGTAACAACCCTTAATTGCCTCTCTTTGTCAGGTGTGAGAAATTAAAGCGGAACAAAAAAAAAGGAATTTTTGGGTTTATTTGACGTTCGACTTCAGCTAATTTCAGCTGTAAAATGCACTTCAGCAGTCTGTAAGATTAGAGAGAAAACTGATACGAAAGGAATATACAACAGGAACCTCTCCCAGGGTAAGTGATTTGAAATTTATTCACGTGTGAATACAGGGTGTCCCACAATGGATGGCATATTGGACCTACATGGACCAAAAAATTATGCGATTTTTATATTATACAGGGTGTCCCACGACGATTTTCCCAGCATATTGCTCGGAAACGGAACCAGATAGAAAAAAAAGTTCAGGAACAAAAATTGAGGGCTGATAAGGGAGCATCTAGGAAGGGTAATTTTAGATATACAGGGTGTTTTAAAAATAGTAATATTGCTGCCAAGTCAATTTTTTTAAATTTTTTTTTTGTATATTGTTAGTTTTTCGAAAAGCTTGCTTCAAGAGAAATTCAACCATAATTAGCTCATTATAAATTATATGTAAAATAAAACATAATTTCAATAATACTGGTTTCATTTTTAAGTTTTACTTAACTTTTCTGAAATAATACATTCCGAATCTGACCCAATATCCCACCAGCATTCACCAGAGATACCAATCAGTTTATAAAAGGATGCAAAATACACCCTCACATTCTGCCTCTCTTCCGCAGGTACACGCTTGGGTACCTGGTAAAAGATAGAATACTAAGACTTATGCGATTTATCATTTTGTTCTCTTTCAAGGGCGTTAAATTCCCTTTAATTTATTCTTGCTTTTGATTTGTATGAAACTAAAGAATACCCTGCAACGTTCTTTGTTACACGTTTTATTGGGGTTTCGGTCTTTTTAAATAATCTCTACTATACTTAAGTTAGTTTTTACTATTCCCACGAGCAGAGTCGGCGGAAGCCTATATGAAGGTGCAGGGTACACACCACCCGAAAATATCTCGGGTGGTGGATCCACGCGCTCATTTTTTCAAATTATTGGAACATTTTGCGTTCGGTCAATCGACTAATTTGAAAGAAATCATTGATTTTTACCAGGAAGATGTCAATGAAGAGCGACGAATGGATGATAAAAACATGTTTTTCGATATCATCAGAAAAAGCGATAAAAAAATTTCGAATCTGAAAGATGTCATAATTTTTTTTTGAAAGATATAATACTGGTGCGTGGGAATTGTACCAGAATTTGCTCGCTGCAACAGATTATTAGTGACTATTTTGGGATCCTCATGTACTAACGAGAGATAATTTTCAGTCCTCAAAAGATTGGAAAAATTATTTACGCTCTACAACGAAGCAAAAAAGACTAAATCACCTTGCAATATTGAACATCTACTCTGATGAAGCGAATAATCTGAACATGCAAGAATTGATGGACGAATTCATTTGTAAAAATTCAAAGCGTGCTGCAGTTTTCGCATTGTCTTATAGAAAATAAGAATTTTTTGCTTTTTTCTGACATTGAAATAAACAACTTGGATCTTTTCTTTATTATTATCACTTGTTTTTCTGTTCTACCTATTTCGAAATGGATTATAACCCGAAAAGTCATGAACCATCTTTTATGACAAAAAATTAGTTTCCCCCACCCCTGAGCCTATATACTCTTTACTCAACTCACCACCCGAATTGTAAGTGTTCCGCCGGTCCTGCCCGCGAGTACCTATCTAACCCTTAAATTATACTATAATAATAATTTCTCTTTTCTCGTGACTTTCAGAATTAATTTTTTTAGGATACAGATTTGGAATTTTGCTAGTTAAAGTTGGACTGGTAACATTCATTCAAAATTATAAATTATCTTTAAGTGAAGTCATCAAGGCGCCTTTAGAGATGTCACCCAATTCATTTTTCATATCTACCAAAGAGAAAATCTGGATCACTGCCGATAAGCTAGAAAAATAATCTTACTAGTAAGATATAATTTTAATTTTACTTTTAGATAAACCTAAATAACCCTAGATATTAGATAATAAATAAGATAGCAGTAACTACGTATAGGGTAATTTTATTTTAAATAGATTACTGGGATCATGTGCTTCCTTTTGAGTCACACTTCTGTCTTTTGCTTCTATTACTTGATTGTGGGGCTATTTAGCAGTCATCCATTTAAAATTTGGATTGGAAGGGGGGGGGCTACTTTAATGGCAGGCGTGGTAAGCGGGAAAGCAGTAGCTTTTAGTCTTCGGAGAATGTGGCAATTACATGACGAGTGGATGGTAAGTCATAGAGGAGGTGGCGATCTTAGTAGAAGCCAGGCCCTAGGAAGTCGATATCGCTTATGTTATATGAAGTGAATGCGTGATTGTGCAATTAGATGATTTAATGATACGTCTGTCCGTTTGTAGTAGTAAGTGATGCGCTTGTCAATATGTTCTGTAATAGTCGGCATTCGTAAGTCATCAAGTGTGTGAGTCATCGTGTAGCGAGTGTAACTTGTAACTTATTGTAATGCGTCTTGCTTATGGTGCACCATGTTGGTATACCACAAGTAAGTACTGGTCGGATGAAAGTCTTGTACAGTAGCGTTTTCTTGCGTAAGTCAATTCTACTCCTACTGTTGATAAGGGAGTAGATGGCACCAAGTTGACCATTCGCTTTTTTCAAGCGCTGGTCGGCGTTTTCGTTCCACACCATCCTTTTGTCAAAGCAAAATCTCAAGTATTTGACACTGTCGCTCCAAATTATCCTGGAGTTCTTAACTAGCAATCGGGTTTCCGGATATCGTACTCTGGACTTTGAAAAGTAGATAGCTGAGGTTTCAGCGTCATTGAGTCGGATTTTCCACTTAGCTAACCATAACTCCAAAAGTTTTATATGGCGTTGGGACCTTGAGATTACTATTCCTGACTGCTTAGAGATGGCGGTTATCGCCGTATCCTCAGCAAACAGATATAACTGTGTTTGAGCAAATTTAGGTATGTCGCTGGTATAGATATTGTCCAGGTCCGGCGCAAGAGGGGAGCTCTGCGGAACTCCGGCTCTAACGTGCCTCACAGACGATATTGCATTTTCTGACGAAACCGAGAAAGCTCTCAATAAATGAAACCTTTATTAGTATTTAGGCGTACCTGCCCTTAATAACTTTAGTATTAGTTCATCATGCCAGAGCTTGTCGAACGCCTTGCTCACGTCAAAAACCACTGCTGCCGTGTGAAAGCGGCCATTGAAGCCCTTAAGGACATTGGACGTCAACCTAGTCATTTGACGCACCATGCAATGAACAGATCGAAAACCAAACTGCTCTGGTGGTAAAATGTGTTGTCGAATACAAAATCGTTTATACGATAAAGTGTGTCAACAACCTTGCCAAGACATGACAGCAGGCTGATTGGCCTATAGCTGGTGACCAATGTTAGATTCTGTCCAGGCTTTGGAATGGGAACAACCTTGGCTTTTTTCTATACACTCGCGGAAAGCAGCCCTTTTTGATTATGGTCTGTGCAATGTTCACTGCGCCTGTAATAACATTTTCAGGCAACCTTTTCAACGCCTTCATCTATATGCCGTCGAATCCCGGCGCCTTTTTCATTTTGATATTGCTCAACACGCCATTGACTTCTTCAAGAAACTTGATAGGAAAAATACAAAATGTATAAATCTTCACTTATATTATTTATTCCACACTATAACAATTGTTTCGACACACAGTGTCTTCGTCAGATAGTAGAAACTGAATAACAAACTATCCTTTTACAATATAGAGCACACTCCCAAGTTTAGGTACCCTAATTTATGCTTAACAATAGAATTATGTTATTAAGGTATAAAACTTAAATTATGAATACACACCTTTTCCTAATTATTTTTACAAATTATATTATTGAACTATTGTTATGATTACATCTGGAAATACCGGCTGATTATAAATTTAACAGTGGGGAACTATTTAAGTCGAGCTGATCGTTTAATAAAATATCTAATTTTTTACATTTGTTTATTTCCATGCTTTCTAAGAAATTTAGTTTTATTGATTTGTTTTCTACGTGCAATATTTCAAGATTATCGTCAAAATTGTGTTGTTCGGTATTAAGATGTAACGCGTAATGGGAGTTGTTATGTTTTTTATTATAGCTTGTTTTGTGTTCTTTAAGTCTTTTTTCAAAATTTCTACCTGTTTGTCCTATGTAAATTTTAGTACAACTGCCACATCGAAACAATTGTTATAGTGTGGAATAAATAATATAAGTGAAGATTTATACATTTTGTATTTTTCCTATCAAGTTTCTATAATGGATCTTCATCAAGTAACGGCTACATCCATTGAAGACTTCTTCAAGGTTGACTTTTCGCAAATTTTGAATTAGATATGGTATAAACTTGTAAATCCGTACTGTTCTGGAAACCTGCGCATCCCTCCTTGGGTACGTTGTCGGGTTTTGAACCATAAAATAAGTTAACTTTTCCTCTTCTGATAATTCTAGAGGATTTTTATAGTCTAGTTTACCTTTAATAATTTAAAATGGTGTATATTTTGTTGCATTATGAGTTGAGTTGTTGTAAGACAAAATCGCGTAGTTCATAAGATTGCAAATATTTTCTTTGGGTTTCTCATTTTGGAGTGCAAGTATTGTTTCATTAATAGTAGAGTGAAATCTTTCTACATAACTGTTAGAGTTGGGATTGTGTGGTGTACAGTAATGTATTTCGATGTTGTGTAGCATGCAGCATTTTTGAACATTTTCATTTTTAAATGATGTTCCGTTGTCTGTTGTTATTTTTCGGGGTAGCCCATAATGGTTAAAATATTGTAAAAGTTTTTCTACGATTTCAGGAGCGTGGCAAGTAATTAGTGGGTAGGCTTGTCCTAATTTTGAGAAACTATCCAGAATGGTTAAGAATGTTGTATTATGAGTTTTGTATGTATCTATATATGTATGTGGTCGAAAGGTTCATAACCTAGAGGAGTTGGTCTAAAAACTAGTTTATTAGGGTGTCTTTCGTACTTTGTCTTTTGGCAAATTTCGCAAAGGTTTACGTATGTTTTTACGTCGTTTTCTAGGTTAGGCCAGTAATATCGCTTCTTAAGAGAGATTATATTTTCTTGTATACCTCTGTGGGTGGTTTTTGTTTCGTGGTAGTATTTAATTTTAATTTGTTGTTCGTCTGGTTCAGTTATATCTTCTAATAGAGTTTTAGATATGTATAGTTTAAAAGCATTATTTTTAAAGTATTTCTGGAAGAGACTTAAGATTATAGGTTCTAATGTTTCGTTTTTAAAATACAAGCAATATGTTTTATTTGGCGTAAGATGTTCTTTTATTATTTTACAAACAAGTTCTTCCGGAGGGTTGTTAGGAAGGAATATAAATAGTCTTTGTTTATCAAATAATTGGGTACGCTCAACTTTATGTTTATTGTCACTTGAGTACCTAAATATAAGTTGATTTTTGTAAGTGTTAATTGCTTTATTTATATAAGGGGCTCCAATAATGGGGTGCTCGTGACTTGAGTGTACTGTTTGTGTTTCTGTTTTATCTATGGGGTATGTGTTAACTGTTTTGTTTAAGTGAGGTGTTCCGTCGGAAGCATTTTCACGGTTCAAGTGTGATGTCTGTGTTTTGGTTTTATTTATGCATTTTTGGGGTGCATCGGGTCCAATAGCAATGTCGGAAATAATGTTTATTTTCGGTGTTACTATTTGGGGATCTAAAGATTGTAGGATGTAGTCTAGGTCTTGTGGACTTATGTCTGGTATTTCCTCAGATAGGTAGATATTCGGAAGGATGGAAAGTTGGTCGTCATCTTCGATATTGTTTACTTGACTTGGGATGCGAGATAATGCGTCAGCATTTGTGTTGTTTTTTCCTTTTTTATAAATTATTTCATAATCATATTCGGCCAGTTTTAAGCGCCAACGAACTAATTTAGAGTTAGGTTCTTTAATTGCGAATAACCATTGAAGTGGTTTATGATCAGAAATAATTTTGAACTTTTTTCCAAAAAGGTATGGGCGGAAATACTTAGTAGCCCAAACTATCGCAAGTAGTTCTTTTTCTATTGTCGAATAATTGCATTCGGCTGGGTTTAAAGTGCGAGATGCATAGGCGATAGGAAGGTCATTTCCTATTGGTCCTTGAGATAAAACCGCACCAATTGCAAAATTTGAGGCGTCTGTGGTCAAATTGAAAGGTTTTGTAAAGTCTGGGTGTTGTAAAATGGGGTCGTTTGTCAGTAGTAGTTTGCATTTTTCAAATGATTCCATAAAATCTTTTGTATGCTCTACTTTGTGATTTTTCTTTAGACAATTTGTTAGGGGTTTCGTTAATTTCGCAAAGTTTTTTATACATTTACGATAATAACCTATAAGGCCAAGAAAGGATTTTATTTCTTTTGGGTTTCTAGGAATTGGGAAATCTAATATGGTCTTAATTTTCTTTGGATTAGGTTTTATACCTTCAGGAGTTACTACATGTCCTAATAATTCAACAGTTTTTTGCAAAAGTTCAGATTTGTCTAATTGTATCTTTAAATTATTGTTTTGGAGTCGTTGGAATACTAGTTTAAGGTTATTTATGTGTTCTTGTAAGGACGTGGAAAAAATGATTATGTCGTCCATGTAAACTAAACATATTTTTCCTTGTAAATCGCGAAGTACGTTATCCATGACCCTTTGAAATGTGGCTGGTGCATTTTTCAGGCCGAAGGGCATACGGATAAACTCATAGTGTCCATTTTCGACATTGAAAGCTGTCTTAGCGATGGATAATGGTTCCATTTCAATTTGGTGAAATCCTGAGGCAAGATCGAGGGTTGTAAAATATTGGCTTCTGCCAAGCTTGTCGAGTATGTCTGTGATGTTGGGTATGGGATATCGATCATCTGTAATCAATGACAACTCGCCATTTTTGTTTACCTGAAGCATCTAGTTTTTTGGGAACTATCCAGACGGGGGATGACCAGGGACTGGAAGAAGGTCGAATGATACCGTCGGTCACATTTGACTAATTTGTTTTTGGATTTCTTCTTTGTGGACATAAGGATAGCGATATGATTTAGTGTGAACAGGGATTTCGTCAGAAGTCTTTATTTCATGTTTAACCTGGTTTGTAAAGGTTAGTTTGTCGTTTGGTTTGTGTAAAATATTAGGAAATGCGTAAAGTAATTTTTGTAGATGTTCCTTTTCTTCTATGTTTAGATGGTCAGTTCTTATAAGAGAAAAGTTATCGTTTTGTACGTCATTTATATTTTCGTTTACTAAATTAATTTCTGAAATAATTTGTTCGAGATTAAATATTTCGTTTTCTTTTTCATTAAAAGGTAGACATGTTTGTTGAATATCATAAGGGTTAAAATGTATTATTATACTCTCGTCTTTTAAGTTTCTAATTTCGAGGGTGACATGATTGTTTTCTACTTTTAAGAGTGAAACTGGAATTTCGATATATTCGTTCTTTATATAAGGCATATGCAATTCAGTATCATTAGGTAAGTTAGTGTAAATTCTTTTTAATATACAAGTTTTTGCTGGAATTTCAACCTTTTGTGTAGAAAAGTCGTCTCGGTAAGATAGAGAAATAGATGTTGTTTGGTTGTATAAGCATTTGTTGGTCAAATCAATATTTAAATTTAGCCTTCTTAGGTCTTTGATTCCTAAAATGCCATCGAAATAATCGTGAAAGTTAAAGAGTATAAATTCGATGTCATTTAATATATTAAATTCTTTGAGCAATGGTACTTTTATTTTGTTATAAGTGTCAGTTTTTCCTATGCAAGTTACCAAAGTATGTTTTGAGTTATAAATTTGATCGGGAAAGCTCTTTTCTGCAATGATAGGTCTAAGTAAAGAGGTGTGACTGCCAGTATCTATTAATAATTTTAAAGGTGGGTTCTTAATCTCTATGTATGGCAATGAGTTATTTTGAAAAGCATTTATATCTAAGTATGATTGCTTTTTTGAGAGGCTACGTAAGAAAAATTTATGTTTGTTACTGCTTCGCAATTATTATATATAGGTTTTTCGTAAGAAGTGTCTTCTGTAGTTTGTTGTGAATAATAAGTGTCATTTGAGTCATTTGATTCGAATGATTCGTTTTCGCAAAAGTTTTGATAGTAATCGTACTCGGAATGGTTTTTTGTCTCATATTCTTGGTAGTCGTTTTGTGGGGAAACCGAATACCCGGTTTTTTCGTTATTTTCTAAATGTTTAAGTTCAGTAAAAGTTAACGGATTTGCATTTGGGTTTTGTCTCCAAAAATTTTGTCTTGTATTAAAATTCTGACTTTGGTTTTGGTTTTGAGGTAATGGTCTTTGGAAGCTTCGTCTCGGCTGAACTTACGCCGGACATTGGTGTAGGTGGGTCTAATTGTCTTTGTGGGTTGTATTTTGGGAAAGCGTTTGTAGGTTTTCCGAACACTTGTTGGTTAGTTGGGAAGTTGTGTTGAACAGGTGTAGGTCTAGGTTGAATGTTTATGGGTTGACTGGGAAATGTCGAATTGTTCTTGTTTTGGGATTGTTGATAGAAAGGATTGTTATGTACTATACTTGAATATGGGGTATTAAATCTATTATTAAAAGTTTGATCAAATTGGAAGGTATTAAATCGAGGTTTTAAAATATTTCGTTTGGCGTGTGTCAATGTCTGTGGATTGTCTCTAAACATTAGAGATCTGTTATTAATTTGTTGTTCAACGATTGTATGGTTTAAAATTATGTTATAAGTACTATCGAGGTCTTTAAGTTCCTTCATAAGTAAAATAGTTCGCAATTCACTATTCACATTGGCTAATAAAACTGTTACAGCAGTTTGTTCAGTTTGCTCAATTAGGGCTAGTTTTGTAGGTGGTGCTAAATTTTCAGAATTAATTTTTTAGTTTATTCTATTTTTCAAAATTTTAAGACGATCCAAGAATTCTAAAATTGGTTCGTTTTTTTGTCTTGTCAAAAAGTTTAATTGCTGAGATAGGGTATGTCTATTAATTTTGTCGCCAAATTTTAATCTTAATTCATTTTTTATTAAAGGCCAAGAAGTGAGTTCCGGATGACACAATAAATAGTCTCCTGCTTCGTTAGTTATTTTTGCGCAAATAGTTGCAAAAACAAATTCTTTAAGAGAATCATCGTTAGTGTTAAAATACCTATTATAAAATTTATCAATCGAGTTAATAAAAAATTCGAGGTGTTCAGGCTTTCCTGAAAATGTCTTTAAAGTATAAGCAATTTCCTTTGCTGCTGTACGAGTAGCCATGTCGTTTAAATTAATGTTATCAACTAAATTTAAAAGTTCTTCGATACTTTCGTCTGATGTGCTCATTCGAAGTGAATAGATTATATAAAAATTTATAATATAAAATATCAATAAAATTAATAAAATAAAGTTTGCAAATTCATATACCAAAAATAAAAATGGGGAATGGAAAGGAAAATATCACTTACGACAGGTTCGATTCTGTGTAACGGTGAATTTTCTTGCCAAAATGTACCAGTTGTGGTTGGGTAGGTATCTTCGATGAATGATTAAAATCAACGGCTAGGCTGCTTGTCTCACGAACGTTGCTGGATGCAATTTTCTAAACTTGCAAAATTCTAACCTTCGAAGATCCTACCGACTGCGCCAGTTAAATAACTTCGTTTGCACAAAACCTTTTTAAAAACACTTTATTAATGCAGAAGCTATTCTAACAATGGTTAGAATTTAGGGATTATATTACAAATGTGACTTAACTACTTGAAATACGAAAATTAAGTGATTGCTCCTGAATCGGTAGCGTATTTATAAGTTCCGATTACATAAACAAAAGGGGTCTAAGTTTATACATTGTAAAGGGTTTCTAATTATATAACTCGCGCGATTCAAAAGTCTATTTTTTGCTCTGATTTGGTTTTTAAGCTCGTCAGTAAAGGTACCGTACTTCGAAAACCTACACGCTTTTGTGGTCGAAGCGGTAGCCATAGCCATGCTGATAGCATCTGTGATGTTAACTACGGCACCATATATATCCTGTTCCGTCAGGATAGGCTGCAGTGGTTCACGTTCTTCCATAAGCCGTCTGAACATGGGACAGATTACGGTGGTGGTGGAAATGAATACATGCCTTTTTTCGTGCGGATTGCCATATTCAATAACAACCGGTAAATGGTCTGAGGATAGATTACTAACCACCACAGGTTGTGGCAGAAGGTTAAAATTCTTGACCAGAAAAATGTCCAGGATTTCCGAGAGGCCGTTCAGACACGAATGTGTGTGCTCTACCGGCGGCATAATATTATAATTATAGTCGAGAGATTTTTTATACATTATACAAGGTAGAACATATTAAGCTGTGGTAGAACCTCTAATATTTTGACTGCGACATCCGCAATTGCCATGTTTTGCATTTAAGTCTCCGCCTATAAAAATCGTTTTATTGCTGTTGAAAATCTTGCGAAGACATGTGCTGTCAACATTGACTGACGGACTACAACAGACAGAACTCAGGTAAATCCATTTAGTTTCGGTTTTTATTCGAATAAACGTGCCCTCAATGTACTGACAGTTGGACGGACCTAGCGCAACCCGAGCAATGATGTTCTTCTTGACCAGGACCATGGTTCTCCCTTTTTGCCTGAGGGGCCTGTCACTTCTGAAATTATTAAAGTTGGGGAATGTAAAACGCTTCCCCTTGAACCATGTCTCCTAAACAAGAAGAATATTGGTATCATGACTCTCAACAAATTTAAATGAGTTAAAGGAAACCATCTTAAACTAGGAGGTCTCTTGCTGTAAGGGAATTACTTTTTACCAAAGTAGAGGTGACAAGCATTGATTGCATCTGTTGTTGCATAATCCTGAAAAATTCGCCCAGAAACGACTGCATTGTCTGCTGCAATGCAGCCTCCATACCCTTAGTAGCTGGTTTTTCACTTGAGGCTGTGTTGCTCAAGTCAGCATTATTCTGAGATTCCTATTTGAACGTGGGAGGGGTGATATTAGACATGACGGTTTTCGGACTGTTATTGAACTTATTTTTGTAATTGTTAGGGTGTTTTGAACAGCCCTGATAGTTTCCGGAGTGATCACCTGAACAATTGGCGCACTTTGACTTGTTCGCGAAGCTTTTGGGACACTCAAAGGAAAAATGATTTAATGCGCAAATCAAACAATCCAATTCTGTGAGGTCCAATATGCCCTTTTTAATTTTCGGAAGAAATACCAGAGGAATCGATTTACCGGAAAGCGGTACAAGTTGTATGATATTTTGCTGGCGTCAAAACATTGGATTATTTTGAAATAATCATTCGTAGTTTGATTTTGTCCCGTAGAACAGGAGGCACGCGAAGTTTTTAGCTGTATTCTCCCCGATTGTGCTGTCTATGGGCAGGGAAGGAGACAATCTCTGTGAACTGGTGATCTTGACATGGCTATTTGTTGATTTAGTACTACCTACTTGTAGTGTAGGAGTACCTAATAGTAGGGAAGAGATCCCTTATTAGTGCTTTGTTATTAGTGGCAGGGAGGTTTGGCCATGCCAAATCAGCAGCTGTTTGCTGTTTTTTTGCACATTAACCCAACCAAGCCAGCGGGTACTTATAAAAGTCCTAACATGCTGGAATGAAACCTGCAGTATAGTCCGTTATACTATGCTATAACATTAATTAGGGCTTATTTCTCTCTCCCAATCTCAAACAGAGTATAGGTAGCGTTAAAAAGTGAATTTAGGAACTTTTAAATTGACCCCTGATCTCAGTTTAAGCATTTAAGGGTATAGCCCACCCCCGGTGGTAGTAAAGTTATAGGTTTGAAAATATAGGAAAATGTTTCCCCTTTTAAAGCAAAATTGACGGATCTGAGCGATAAATATTAAAAATCGGGCTTGTTTCGCTTTCATTGGCCAACCCTGTCTTTGACATTAGGCTCTATTCATTAGGACAAATAAAGACACATTAATTCTAAAATATTTTTATTCATTTTAATTATGTAATTTGACTCAAATTCTTAATAATTGATTATTGTAACTTACTTTTACTTTAAATATAGGGGCATTTAAATAGCAACTAAAAATATAATAGTAGGTATATACAATAATTATTTGTTGTGGATATTTCATATAAATACACGATCTCTACATGTACCTGAAAGCAAAAGTGTAGAAATACATTGATAAAGTCGAAACGGTCGCTCCTTGTCGGTGCATCATAATTTCACGTCACTAAAATCTGTTCTGAATCTAATCAAAATTAAGAGGTTCAAAAAGTCAAAACAAAATCTAAGTTCATAAACGTCAAAACTTTGGTGGCTACCATTCGGACTTAATAGCAATAACAAATATCCGTAATTTCTTACCACCAACACGAAAGTACGATAAAAATGGCTCTAAAAAGAATAGTTTATAAGGATTAAATTGAATTACAAGGTACAGAAACGTTTAAATGCAAATTAAAGGTGACAGATCGAAACGATGACTTTGACATCAACATACAACCCTCCAAATATTCTTTGTCTCTGTCTGGCTCGTTACTTTCACTTCGAGACGTATTGCGCAACCCCGGGGACGCTCTATTATGTTTTTATTCACATTTAAGGCTATAATCAATAAAGATGGGGTATTGTAAATCATGTTGTCTCTTGATCGTTTATCCATGACGCACCAGCAAAGAATGACCGTTTCGACTATACAGGGTGTTTCAATAAAAACTCCCAGGCCAATTATTTCGAAAACTATATGTGGCATGTTAATTCTGTAAACGCTTGTTTTTAGCCTCTATGATTGGCTTCACAACTGTGTAAAAAATGTGTTTAAATAATACAAGATGTAGGTGGCGCAATGGCGAAAAGAATTTTTTCGATGACAGGAACTTTTAAATGCTGTGTTTCTTAAAGATAATTAATTTTTGATTAAATTATGTCTCATAAAATTTCTTGATAAATCCAACATGAACGGAGATATCTGGGGTTAAGTTTTTTATTAAAATAATTTTAACGAGTATTTTAATTATAAATATTTTTAATATCCTTTAGCAGATTTTAGTTTAATTTTGGTAATGATAATTTTAGTGATAAAACGCTCGTGTAGCGCTAAATTATTACGTCCAGTGACGTCTCAACAAATAATATTGGCAAAAAATAAGACGTCACTGAGTTTTTGGTAATTTTTATATTTTTTTCGGATTAAGCAACTAAAAATATCCTTTAATTTTTTGTTAAATTGTTTTCATATCTTGCTTCGTTTTCGAGAAATAAAAATGCATATCTCTGGAAAACAAAAATCATTAAATAATTAACATTATTAACACTCAGTGTTAGTGTCAGAATTTACAATTTTTCCATTTTTAAAATAAAAATGGTTCACCATACAAATCAAGACAAATTGAACATGGTTTTAGTTTATGGAGAATGCCATCAAAATGCTTCAGAAGCTGTGCGCTGCTATCGAGCTCTCCAGATAGACCAACGCCCGATCGCAAATCTTTTGTAGCTTTGTGTACCAACTTAGCTACATATGGTAGCTTTTAAAAGGGAAAGGTTCCAAGAAGGAAGAGGGTTACGAATGACGAAAATGCAGCTATAGTCCTACTTACAGTAGAAAATAGCCCACAAACGTCATTACAAAAATTAAAAGATGAAACTAATATTACAGTAAGTTCGTGTCGCAGAATCCTAAAAGGAAATAGGTTTTTTCCATACAAGATTCATTTAGTGCATCATCTACAACCAGAAGATTACCAGCGCAGATTAAACTTTTGGCACATTTTCATATTCTTTTTGAAGAAAATCCAAATTTATTAAACCAAATTATGTGGAGTGACGACGGACTAAATTTCAAACACGATTTGGGGTAAATGTTTGGTGTGGTATTGTAAATGGTTACATAATCGGGCCCGATTTGTACCATGAATATTTAACTTCAGTTCGTTATTTACAATTTCTGCAGAACGATCTCCCTTTGCTGTTACAAAATGTAGGAATTGACGTAAATACTATGTGGTTTCATCAAGACAGTGCCTCAGCACACAATAGCAATATCGTTATGAATCATCTAAATGTGACGTTTCCAGGAAAGTGATCAGCACAAATGGGGATCTTAGATGGCCAGCAAGGTCCCCTGATCTCACCCCGATGGACTTTTATTTATGGGGCTACTTACAAAATGAAATCTACAAGGAATCAATAGAAGACATGGCTGACCTTTACAACAAAATCTATGCTACTATAGCCGCTATTAATCGAAATACAATATTGAGAGTGTACAGAACCGAATTATTATATCGATTTGCTATGTGTGTGTATGAAAACGGCAATAATTTTGAACACCTCATTCGACCCCTATAGTTGGTTTTTGGTATTGTTCTAATTTTCATTAATAATTCTGTATAATTTCTCATCAGTTCTTTCATAAAATTTAAAACATCTTTTAATTTTATTTTAATATGCTTTAGTGTTTTAACGTTGCTTTTAAACAACTAAAAATACAACGTATTGATAATTTATGGTTTTGTTTCTTAATGCATATGCAATAAACTTGTTTTTATTTTCGAAAACAAACAAGATATGAAAACAATTTAACAGACTATAAAAAGATATTTTTAGTTGCTTAATCCGAAAAAAATATAAAAATTACCAAAAACTCAGTGGCGTCTTATTTTTTGCCAATATTATTTGTTAAGGCGCCCCCTGAGACGTCACTGGATGTAATAATTTAGCGCTACACGAGCGTTTTATCACTAAAATTATCATTACCAAAATTAAATTAAAATCTGCTAAAGGATATTAAAAATATTTATAATTAAAATACTCGTTAAAATTATTTTAATAAAAAAACTTAACCCCAGATATCTCCGTTCATGTTGGATTAATCAAAAATTTTTATGAGACATAATTTGATCAAAGATTAATTATCTTTAAGAACCACAACATTTAAAAGTTCCTGTCATCGAAAAAATTCTTTTCACCGTTGCGCCACCTACATCTTGTATTATTTAAACACATTTTTTACACAGTTGTGAAGCCAATCATAGAGGCTAAAAACTGGCGTTTACAGAATTTACATGCCACATATAGTTTTCGAAATAATTGGCCTGGGAGTTTTTATTGAAACACCCTGTATATTAAATTTTCAAAACAATTAAATTTAATTTTGGAAAAGAGAACCCGCTTGCCTACTTACATAATTTTAAAGAAATCTTTTGGCAGAAACGGTTTAATACAATTTTGCTCTTTAGGTCACATCTGTATTTATAAAAAATACCGTAATAGATCCATTATCTCGTCACCATACCATCGCTAGTCAGACACAATTCTTTTATTTTGCTTATCGTACAAAATTAAATGAAGCAAGAAAAAATGACAAAATAATTCAAGTGTTCTGTAAAAAAATATCCTGGATCCATATTATAGTGATGGAATAAAAATATTCTATACGCATAAATAATAAAATTGTTAAATTTATAACCTGATGTTAAATAATAAACTTATTGACGAGATTATGATCCATAGTAGGTAGGTACTCAAACATACAGGAGAAGAAGAGTTACTTTTTAATAAATACTTTTGTTACTTATTCTCCATGTATGTAAGATAAACTTAGTGTTTGGTATTGCTACAAATTTCACTTATATTTTTTTAATCTAACCTAAACTAAGTGTACGTAAACGCAGCAGTTATGAATGAGTTCGACATACCATTATTGGGCTATAAATTCCCTTAAAAACTAATATTGGTGCATCCGTTTGGTATTACCCAAGAACGTTGCAAGAAGAAACGAAAAGGTAATACATACAAAATTATTGATAAGGAAGCATACCAATTGTCAGTAGATTAGCACAAATTTTTAATAATTGTTTCATTAAGTTTGCCGCAAAAGAATAACCTAGCAATATTTTTGCAGATAATTAGCCCTGTGATCAAACACAACTTAACTCTGGTTACAAGTTAACAGTTAACTCTGGACGCCAACTTCAAAATTACCTGCTATTCAACCACAGTAAAAAATTAACAAGTAGGCTTTTTTCGGTTGGTGTCATGGAAACGGTACGTTAAAAGTTAACTTGTGTGTTTGATCATAGGACAAGCGGAACCTAAATAAGCTATGCGATTGGCCAGCAGTCGGCCATCTTCAATAAATCACTCAGGTACGCCGAAGATCCGCGAAAAGTTGATATTGTTTAACTTTTGGAGGAACTGTCAGTAGTATCAGTTGAGTTTATTTTCGTTTACAAATTAATATGTGTGTGTTTATTCATACGCTTTGATATAATTTAATTAACTGAAATGAAGTAAGTAGGTAAAATGATTATTAGTTAGAAGAATATTAATAAATAAATATAATGGGAGTATTTGGCCAACATAAAACAAGCTCTGGCTATTGAATAGGGGTTTTCCGTATATTTTGAGACACCCGTAGAGCCTTTATGTTAAGTGCTAAAATTAGAATTGGAATAGTATATTAAAGTATAAGCTTTATTAAGCTCATTTTAGCGCACGCGTTCATGTTAGAAAACGAACCGCTTGCGGCGAGTTTTATAACAGACAAGTGCGCTAATAGCTTTATAAAACGTGTGCTTTATACCATTTTTTCTATTTTGGCATTTTTTTCAATAAAAAATCCATATTTAAAAAGAAAATAAAACAAACAAAATTTTCAAAATTTTTAGACCTAAATTTTATGTTGATAATACAATCAAATTATTTATCATAGTAGCCTTGAAATTAACAAATAATTTTATTTTCGTGTCAGCCATTTTGTCACGAAGTTTTCTAATTTTTCTAACATACCTACATAATTTTAAAATATGGAGCAAGATGAGTTTAGTTAAGTCCCCCAAAGTTAAGGGAAATTGCGATAAATTTCATAGTTCTATGTTTTATAATGTATAGTAAATTTGTAAGACTATTTAATATTTTTTTAAATCATCTCCAATTCATAGAACTAATGCAACCAAACATACACGACAGCAACATAAAACATTTGTGAACATCATTACCAACCTTAGAAAAATAAAGAAAACTGTTTCATGGAAAGTTCATTACGATTACTGAAAACGATATTGAAACAGCTTTTTCATGAAACCAAATTAGAAAAACAAGCACAGAAATTATAAACTATTTACAATTTTGTGAAACAAGTTTAAATTACAAATATTGAATGATTTTTCCTGAACCGTCAAAATTTGTGATCGGATAAAGCAAGTTGTTGTCTTTTTTTTAATGGAACACCCTGTATATTACAGAATATTTTAACAGGCCGTAAAATATATAATAATGTTCATCATAGTAGCTATATATAATTAAATATCTCAAAAACCACTGAAGCGATTATAGCAAACATATGTATATTTCTCAAAAGACAATTTTAAGATATATCAAACTATTCTCTAATATACAGGGTGTTCCATTTGAAAAAACAACAACTTTACAATGTTTGTTTGTTTTATGGGAAGACAAATTTTGACGGTTCAGGAAAAGTAATTCGTAATTTAAATTACTTTCTAGCACTTAAAATAAAGGCTGTAGGGGTGCTCCAAAATATACGGAAAACCTCTGTACATGATTACCTTTTCTATTTAAAAAGTTCATAATTAACAAAGTCATATTTTTGGTTTTCTGTACCTCACATGCCTATCCCGCTAACTAAAAAAAAAGTAGAGTTATCGGTTTTTTTACCATTTGCGCTAGTTTTTTTTTTATCAAGTGAAGACGTTCCGCTAATAATGGCGAAATTACGCTTTTCCGAGTTTTTAGCTAGTGCGGACGTACCATTAAGGCTAATTCAGAGTGGTAGCGTCGCATAGCGTTATGGTCGTGTTGCGAAAGAATATTCAGTCAGAGTGACAGCGTCTGCTGTAAGAAGTTATGAAGTCTCGTCGTAAAAAATCATCAATTTGCAAAACGGCTTCAACGAGAGCAGTTCGTTTAATGTTCTTACTCGAGACACCATATTACGATACTTGCAAAGCTCTATTGACGCTGACACTCTGACTGTTTACTGTCGATATCAAGCTCGACACGACGCGTCACTTGACGCTTCCACTCTGGACGAGCCTTGAGTCAGTGTTCAGAAACTGTAAAGGCATTACATTTAATCATACTTTCAACAGATCCATTTCGTCGTATCACGGCTCGTCAGGGTAGGTCTGACGGCCAACGAAACTGTGCGATGCAACACGAAGCATCAAAAATTATCGCGTCAGTATTACAGGAGTCGCTGTTAGGTAGCATCGGACGTATCTTCTTTTTAGGAGCTTCCTTTCGGACTTGTAAACTTATGAAGTTTCTTTTAGACTGGGCCGGGTGATGCTTTTGAACATTGAACAAGATGTCGCTTCATGTTGAATCTCACCGTTGAACATCAATTAACATATTTTAGGTTAACAGGCTGCTATTAATTTTATAAATGCATCACATAGAACCGTAGCTTTCACCGTTTTGATCCTAGTATTTAGAATTAAATTGTGTTAAAAGTTGCAGTATTAGGCGAGAAACTATGGTTTCCTTTACATTAATCAAAAGTGCAGAAGGCGATTGTACATTTTATTAATTTCTAGTATTCCATATCCTAAAGCCTAATGAAAATGACGGTTCAGTTTCACCCACAAACATATTGCAGTAAGAACAAGGAATTTTGGATACCCGTTCTGTTTCTGTTATGCACCCAATAAAGTCAAGTGGCATTATTTTTTGTTACCACTCAAAATGTTTAACTTTATATCGAACTCATTGGAAAACTGTGTGCTTGAGATACTATTGTTATTATGTTTTATAAAGGAAATGCTTTAATAATGCAAAATTATCTAAATTAAAAAAAAAATTATATCATTTAGAATGAAATGTAAATGTAATATTCGTTTAAATTTGCATTATTAAATCAAACTGAAGAAATAAACGATTGTCATAGAATCTCTTTAAAAATAAATAAATAATGAGAAGTAATGATAATTATGTTTACTTTGTTAACATTTATTTTAACAATATGTTATGAATATGTTTCATCTGCAGTTATGGCAAAACGACAAAGGTCATTTTGTATTTTGAATTTAAAAATATGAAAATAATTATACAAAAAATAATTTGAAGCCATACAACACCGGAACATCATATTTTTTAATCTAGATAAAGTAAAAATAGTAATTCTTGGATCATCACACCTTTAATTATTACAAAAGGTAGTTCGCAGGACTTGCAGTTACATCGTTTTGCCTAGAATGCACCAATAAGGAGATTTTCTTTGTGAATTAGGTAATAGCAAAGAAAATAATAGCTACACTATTATTTTCTTTGGTGATAAATACTTATACGTAGGTATGTATGTAGACGTTTCATTTTAATGACATGCCCATTGCTGACGGGAGTATAGTATAGAGAATGTTCGAAAAATGCATTACGAAATCTCAATATTTTCAGAGTTGTGTATGTAACTCAAAAAATATCGAAGATTTTTTGTTACATTACTTATACTACCATTATTTTACCGCGTAGAAGCATTCCTCCGAGATTCGTAGCGCATTTTCCTTATAGATAGAGGCATTGGCAATTACAGAGTGTAACAAGTTTGACTACAAATATTTAACCACTTGAAAATATGGACCAATTTAAACAGCATTCCTTATATTCCTAAATTATGTGAAGAGGCGACCGTTTCTTGATTCTGATGATTCGGTTTTTTAAACTATTTGGAAATAATCGATAAATTTGAGGTAAAAGTGTTTTCTGTTGCCGATGTATTCATGCCAATCGCAAAAAGGTTCAACAACAGAAGTGGGACCGACAAATTTTTTTATTTCACATTTTGTTTAGGTATCACAGATAATAAGAGCCCAGCTTTCGGTACACCCATACGGTATCTATTTTTAGAATGTAATTCTTTTCGTTGGGCGAGAAGCGTGTTTTGAGTTTGAGCTAGAAAAATTGTTGTTTACACTTATGAACAACAAGCCGATATTAACATTATTTTTTACTTTTTAACTGGTGCAAGCAACTAAATTGAAATATTGCAACAAGTTTTATTGCTTGCCTTGTAAGCGCTAGTTGGAACCACACAATTATATGCGATTAGGGAGTAGTTCCCCAATTATAGTTTACTGGAGGCGCCATTAGAGTGAGATATATTTAAACCAATGATCTACTAACCATAGATACAACAATAAGAAATAAAGGTATTGAAATCAACATATTACAGTCTAAAGTAAATCAACATACAAATTGAGCTCCTCCACTTGCTTTCCCAAGTTTACGCTGTTAAAAGTATTAACATGAATAACATGATGTGGAAAATTTATAACATATTGTTTAAATCCCTGTAAAAAATCTGCAGTATGGCAACGCGGCAGTAAGAGATGCGTCCATATCAATCATCAGACCTTCCGCATGCTTCGTCGGCAATACTCGGCATGACGTTGTTTCATTTATTTTCGTCACTGTTTCTTAGACAACGTTTTTCTGGACTTTCAAGTGTTTATCGGTTCTATGAAATTATGGGCACAGGTAATTTCGCCACCAACAGGTAGAAGGACTCTTACGGTCCTTTAAAGCAAAATAAAAAATAAGTAATTTCGCCCCTAACTCAATTTCTGACCTGCAACTCGGTAATGCGGTTTTATAGACTTATATTGGTTAAACAGCGCTAACACGGCATCTAATCCACCTTTTTGGTTCCAATTCGCCTTTTTCAAGTTCACCGGGGAATATTATTATTAATTGTTTGCCCCTTTTATAGACTTATATTGGTTAAACAGCGCTAACACGGCATCTAATCCACCTTTTTGGTTCAATTCGCCTTTTTTAAGTTCACCGGCCAATTATTTACTATTTACTAAACACCGTAAAATGATGATACTCCGAAGTTTAGAAACAAACTAATTGTCATGTGGTTCGGCCTAATATAGATAGCCACAGGTACTTAATAGAAATAATTAATATTCATACATAATTATACCTTTACGGTGGCGAAATTACCTGTCCCTTTTTGGGTCATTTTCGGGTCGGGGGCGAATTTACCAATTGCTTTGGGTTTTTATTGACCACAGTGGCGAAATTACCAACACCCGAAATTATTGCTTGTGATATTATATAGTATAATAATCCTCTGGTAGTTTTTATAGGTGAGTAAACAGAAAGTTGGGTTACAAGTTAGGTTTGGCATTGTCACATTCAAAGGTGAAGGCAGCGTAATCCCCACTCTTGGCCTCACGTAGTTCCTTACGTCGTCTCGCGTACCAACGATTTTGTCAACAGATTTTTATGGCTTTTATGAATGCGTGCCATCTATGGTAATAGCAGATCATTGGTTTTTGGCCAACGAGGTCAGTCGTTTGCTCCAAAGAAGCAAGTAGAAAATATCTGTATTTGTTAGTTTGTAAATGAATTTGAGGTTCGTTTATTGAATGATATATTTCTTAGGCAATATAGATTATGAAATCAATTAAAATCAGATTGTAGGTATATTTCTAAAAATGTTTTCTATAGGTTAGGAAAATGTGTGGTTCCAAAGAACCCACTAGGCTGATAGATTTTTTTTTTGTTATTTTAGATTGAGATATGGATCTTAACAGTCTAAATGCGGATGAGGTTAATATGCTTTTACACGACTATCTCTAAGATTTTAGCTTACTTAGTTCAGAAGTTCCATCTGTAGACGATCTTAGGGAACTTGACGCCGACGATTTCATACAAACTATCAACACCTCTTCAAAGAATCTTAGTGACAATAATTCTTACACAAACAGTGTCACATGTACTGCAAACAGTCGTAGAATTTATGAACCTTAAAGCGAAAACGAATTACCCCTAATTAATTTTGTTGAACACCTTTTTGAATGAACTGATGATGCAAATTTTTCAAATAAATCTTTGCTCAAGATGCTGGTCCCAGTGTGTGTGGTGCTGAATCTCCAACGGATACATTTTTTTGCTTGTTCACGATGGACCTTATCGACAAACTAACATTTCAAACAAATTTATGTGCCGTCCAGCGATATGGTGATCGGTTTCTTTCAATAAATGCAGAAAAAAAAATAGATGTTTTTTAGATGTAAGTGTTATTAGGGATCCTTATATTTCTTCATGCATGTCTCGCGACCGTTTTGACTGGCATTTGAGCAACATCCACTTTAAGGATAAGGCGAAGGGATAAAAAAAGCCAGGAGAAGCAAGCTTTGATAAATTGTATAAACTTAGACCAATGATCAATGCTCTTTCACAAACCTATTTGAAGAGGATTTTGCCAGTGTATGCCTCAAAAACCGATCAAAAGATGATATAAAATATGGAGTCGGGCAGATAAATAGGGATATTAGTTACAGTTTCAAGTATAAACAACAAGAAGAGAGTTTAGGATCCAGAGTTGTAAAGGATTGAAGGATTCGATAACTTTTTCACTACAATTCTTCTGTTATGTGATTTGTTGAAGCCATGCTTGTATAACTATTAAGAAAAGCGGAAACAAGAACCCAAAGACATAGCAAATAATAATGATAAAATACTTAGAAAAACTAATATTTGGCAAATAAATAAAGAAGGAATCTTTCATTTAAAGTGGATAAATAATAAGCCTGAATTATTTTCGAGCAACTTTCATAGTCCAAATGATGTCCAGAGTGTTTCTACAATACAAAAAGATTACTCTGCTTAAGATATTGCATGTCTAGAGAGCTTGTAAGAGATTACAGTGCTCATATGGATCAATCTAGCATATTTTTTTCTTTATACAATGTAAATCGAAAGTCCAGAAAATGGTGGCATAAGTTGTTTTGGCACTTTTTGGACTTGACAGTCCTTTTATAATATTTAGGGACCAACAACCAACTAACAGTCTAAATATGAAAGTTTTTACACTGGCTGTTACGGCAAGACTTGTTGGTGCTAATCAATGTGCCTTCAAGTAAGGAAAAAAAGGTTTAGAAACTGCTCCCAACAAATATGAGATTTTTGTTCCTCCTTAAATAAAATTTGCTAAATGTGCACAGCTGTCTATTCATGGTACAAAGTTAGATGTGCAAATTGCAGCACACGTTCAGACCCGGTCAGTAAAGTCCCTTCACAGATTTAAGAGAATGGCTACCTGCCTTTAGTTATCAACTTATCATCCATCATAAATTTCTTTGTTGAAAGGGTGTCAAGGATCATAGAGATAATGATTTTATTATCCAGGAAGAGACCGTACTTGGCCGTAATTAGTTTACAAAGCATTATTAAATAATGGAGAAAAAATAAGTAGCCAAATCAGTGTTGCAAAACCAGTCATTTTATAAGTTCGTGTGAAATAAAAATGCAGCTTTGATTATCCAAATATGTGGCGTCCGTGGATTGGTGAATATAGTATAGAACAGCCGGAGGGGGTACAGGTACAACCACAGTGCAGAAATGAAAATGGAAGAAGACACTTATCTTTAGATTCTAAAGAGATTATAAAAAATGTATAACATACAACTCTCATAGTACGTGAAAAGTTGAGTAAAATGAAATGTATTGAAGAAACAGCCACATTGACTAAAATTTCGGAAAAAACAGTTGGGTTGATTCTAGTGACAGGTGTAGAACAAAGGCACCATCAAACAGAGGAAAAATAATAACCATAGTACATGCAGGGTCCGAAGATGGTTGGGTACCAAATGCACTTTCATTGGGAGCAAAGAATATAAATGATTCCTGTTTGGATTACCATAACGATACCACAGCGAAGTTATTTGAGAATTGGTTCGTAAATAAGTTAATTCCTTATGTTTCTCCAAACAGTGTGATTGTTATGGACAACGCAAGTTATCACAGTAGACAGTTAAACAAGCACCCTTGTTCGAAAGATACGAAAATGGTAATACAGGAATTTATGTATCAGAATTATATATATTTTCATATAAGTTTCACTAAAAAAGAGTTACTGGATGTGCTTAAATCTCTGAACCTAGAAAATGAGTACTACTGCGACAGCTACGCTAAAAGTAAGGGGCATACAGTGCTAAGGTTTCCGCCGTATCCCTGTATATTCAATCCCATAGAACACATATGGCATCAATTAAAATCTGCCGTTAGACGTAATACTATATCACCCACTATTAACGACAGTATATTGGATATTAATATTACCTGTGCCTGTGAGTAGCTAGAAAAATTGTGTTTCGCATATTAGAACTGTTGAAAATTCATACATTCCAATTGGGAATATTACAGAAAGATTTACTATTAACATAGGTGTTGATAGTGACAGTGAAAATGAATTAAATGAGTAAACTGTAGTTGTGTTAATTAATTATAATATATTCTATCTAAAATTGTTTATTATTTGTGTCAAATCATTCATGCTCGAAATACAATTACGTGCGGGCCTGTGTAGACCCCAGTCTGGTTTTAAACAGGCGTTAATACGAGTCGATAAGTCATTCTCTTAAATCTGTGAACGAACTTTACCAGGTAGCGCTGTTCCAGTTGCAAGATGGGGCTTTGTCTAACGGAAACGTCTAACTGTTTTTTTTTTTCGATTTCATCAAAGGGACTAGTTACTTTTTGATTTTTCATAACTGTATCTTGTGCCTACTACCTTTTGGAAAAATTTCAATAACAAAATGTACTTTTTCATAATATAGCCAACAGGTATGTAGGGTTTTTAGAAAAGATATGTTGGTTTAAAGGACTACAGAACCGTTTTCTGAAACGTGAAGAACTTTTGGTTTCAAATAGTACATATTTTCACGTGTTTAAATGTTTTTGTTGTCAAACTTAACACACCCTGTATAATAGATATATTATAGGAATTAACGGCTAAATAGAAAAAGTGTTTAGGAACTCGGATCAATTTTATACGAAATAATGCTTAAGGTTTTGACTTATTACTCACATAAAGAGAACATTATTTCAAAAACTGTTTTATTATTTTAATTTAATTAACCAGTTTTCTATAACTTATTTTTAAAAGATCTCTATACATCCATTCCGAATTTGGAACATACAGCATAAGTCCAATATAGGCACCTATAATCGTTGATTTTGTTATGTAGGTAGGTACCATCTTCAAACAGTAAAATTTCTACCAATGTATTCTCCAAACACAATAAATCGTAATAATTATGTAGTGTTCAGCATTCTTAAGCTATACGGTCGCACGAAAACACAAAGATTACCAATCAGCTTGTCTAATTGTCTATCATTTGCACACTTAGAATATCTCACAATTTAAGTTAGCGTTATTCTCACTACTTCATCCTTTATGAAATTCACTTGAAACTTCCTCGATGATTCATATAACCACTGAAATTCGTGGTGGTTAATACTTTATCGATGGTAATCTTCCTCATTCTGGTACATGTCGCTAGAAGTGCACCTCCTAAAAGGCACATAACCCCGGCTCCCAGTGCTAAAAGGGCAGAGAACCATCCTGTTTTCATACATATACTACTCGGATCTGGTAAATTGGTATCTAAAAATATAAGAGAGAATTAGAAAGACGCCGTATTCATAGAAAACTTTTTGGTAATTATTTTTCTCCTGCTAAAGCTGGTTGGAGTACATAAAGATAATTTTTGAATTAACTACTTTATGCTTTGCCTGACTCTGAGAATTTATTCGGGAATTAATTTATGAAGTCGTTTCGCGAATAAATTTTGATAATATTAAACAGGACATTTTTGTTGTCTATCAAACGATATAAATATTATACTTTCCTATAGCTAATAAAATTGTTCACGTCGTCATGAAAAATTCAGTTTTCATCATGTAGTGTAGACTGATTTTAACCCAAACTTAATATCTCATCAATCATTAATTTTCGTTAAGTTACCTATGACATTTGAATATTAATATTTTAAAAGAAAATAATACTACTTATACCCGGTTTTATAAAGTAAGGTTATATACAGGGTGTTATGGAAATGACTTATTATTTTTTAACCCGTAAATATATAGGTCGAGACGAATTGGGGAAAAATTGCTATAAATGGCGCTCGAAGCTAGAAATTCGAGAAAAATGCCTTCAAAAATTTATTTCCAAAACACCTACGCGCCAATGACCCAAACAGCTGATTTGGGTAATTGTTTACTTTAGTGCAAATGTTGAATTTTTTGCTAAAATTTCGTATATAGGCTAATTAAGGGTAGCTGATCACAATTTTCCTTTTGCGTTTAGGCGGCAAATGCACTGGTTTTGAGAAAAAAAATGTTAAAGTTTTTCTAACTCACCGGTATGTTATTTTGCATGTAATCCTAAAATGTTGCTATTTCCAATAAAATATTACTTGTCGGAGTCATAGTATACACTTCCGAGTTGAAATAAACGAAATATGCCACAAGGAAACTCTGAAAAACGGGATAACTTGTAAGCGAACAGAAAACTCTACGTTATCTGGAAAAAGACGGGAGACAGCTCACTGACAGCTGGCCAAAAAAGCAGAAGCAAACTGCACGGTACAAGGAGCCTGTTTGCAGGTTCACTGCACCCATGTTGTCAGATTGTTAGTGTATTATAAATTGCCTATACTTTTCAATTCATTTTTATTAATTGAATGAATCCTATTGGCTCGAGCTAGCATATCATTCTCCTGGATGGAAGCCATTAATAATTACAAGAAAAAGAAGAACAATCTGGCAACGTGAGTGCAATGAATCTGAAAAGAGACGCTTCTACTTTGTCGGCGTATTAACAACGAATTTAATTAAATTTGTGCCTTTTCCATTGTTTTTTTGCTAAAATGTTGTTCTTATTTTATGAACAGATAGTTTGGTGAAAGTTTTATCACATATTTTGAAGGGAAAACCATAAAATCTAGGAAATTGAAAGGAAAGAATACCCTAACCTGTAAGTGAAAAACTTTAACATTTTTTTTTCTCAAAACCAGTGCATTTGCCGTAAAAACGCAAAAGGAAAATTGTGATCAGCTACCCTCAATTAGTCTATATACGAAATTTTAGCACAAAATTCAACATTAATTGCACTAAACTAAACAATTACCATTCCAGCAGTTTGTCTTGTCAAAAACACATGTGTTCAGGGGCATTGAACTATCATGGAAGGCGCACATAGTCCGGTTTTAAGGTATTTTACAAAATTCAAAATACTTCCGATTTTAGAAAAAAAACTATCAAGTGTAACTCTAGACCACCTCAGAAGTGGCCCCTTAAAATATAATAAGTCATTTCCATAACACCCTGTATAGTTGTTTAGTTGTTCCAAGTCTAATTTGATGACCTAAAAAAGCATTAAACTCCTGACCATAGGCGTCGCTTCTACCAAATAATTAAACTGCGAATGGTTGCAAGTTTTTAATATGAATAAATAGTATATATTACAGCTTGCTCAGTATAAGTTAATATCGATAAGAGGTTTGTACCGTTTGTACCCGTGACTTCACCTGCAGAGAATATTTTGCCGAAGACAATTTAAAACGAATGTCTTGCTCCAGCAAGGACCGCGAGAAGCTTTCCGTGCCAAGAAATGATAGAGGCAGGTATTATGTTAGTTGGAATATGCAGTAGTTTTTAACAACAAATTGAACGCATTAGCGGAATCCCAGTAAACATTCTGTAATATAACAAGCTCTTAAAATACGTGTTAAACGAACATAATTATTTTAAAATTCATAACAATTTAATGACTGGAATCATCAGAATTTTCAGAAGTAGAATCGTTTCCAGGTTGGATTACCATTGGCGCTATAGGCGGTAAAACAGAATATCCATTTTCTGTTTCTATAACATTAAGTACAAAGCCATCTTTACTTCCGGCATGAAGAATAATAACGCGTTTTCCTCTCAAACACGGTGTATTTAAAGTACAATTTCTTTGGACTGTGTACTCAACCATACTTAACAACGTCATGAGTATCAAACCAAGTTTCGTCTAAATAAATTATACTTTTGTCGGATTCTTGGTACCTACTCCTTTACTTTTCGCAAGTCCCATCGTAGTTTAATGATACGCCCACATTTCATTATAACCATTAGATTATCAAATTTTTTATTTTTAAAGCCTGAACTTAACAAAACAACACGCAATGTTTCTAAAGATTGGTAATTATAATCAAGGTAACCTCGCAATTTATCACGAACCAGTTCTAAAGTTGGCACTATTACTATCATTGTAATATAATAAAATCCCTTGTAGTATTGTCAACCGTTATGAATTTTTCATTTATTCGTGTGAGCTTTATGCAATGATCGGTTACAGTCCCCAATTCAATTACGTTATAAACACTCGTAAACCCAAGTTGTGTTAATTTATTAATTCTTGTACAAAGCGCATTTTTAGTTTTTCCCGGATTTTCTTTTTTTCAAACACGCGTATATATTTAAAATAATGCGTTGGCATTGAACATGTAAACCTTTGTTTCTTAATTTTGGACTTGTTTCGCTTTCGATGGCCGACTCTGGTGCCGACTCATTATATTCCTGCGATGATTCACCTTGACCTTCTATTTCAAATGGTCGCCAAAAGACCATTCTGATATATTAAAATATAGGTACCAAGTGAAAACTTAGGAAGAGCGCCCACCAGAGCAGTGAATTGCTTGAGGTGAAGTGCCCGTGCAGCACACCTTAAGCGTGCATCATGTGTACGAATTGAATGCAGTGCGTACAGAAGCAAAGGTTAATTGTCATTGTCAAAATGTCATCGTCCGATGATAAAGATATTTTAGCAATATACTTGATTCTACATGCTGCACGAATTCAATATTAAATTGTTGATAATAACGCATTTTTATTAAAATTGTATACATAAAATAATTATCGAGGGCTAAACAGCGCTGGAAATGTCAACGTCAATTAATACGGAAACGGAACATCGTAAGATTTAATCTGAAAAGCTCTAATAATTCGGTTCGCGTCAAGTGAAAATAGAACAGGTCCTATTTTTCAGCAGTGAGGCGACTCTTTCGCACGGCTTCTGTGTGCGTCATTGCAAATGAAAACATGGTACGCTGCACTTCATACTAACCTCATGCGCACCTCATATCTCTTCACTTGAAGCCCACATCTTTGGTGCCTAACTTGTCCAAAAACACACAGTACAAAATCAAATAATATGTAAATTCCAGCAAATCATTTTAACCAGTTACGCCATTGTCCAATTCACAGTATCGCATACATCAAACATGAACTGATTTTAAAGCTGATAAGTGATAACTCAATTGAAAGAACCTTAAACTATTCGCTGTTCTTGTCTACAGCACATACATTTGTATTTATATGCTGCTATAATAATTGTCACACTCGGACAAAATAGTCCGCTCTTTAAAATTGCGAGCGGGCTTCAACGTTCTGTGTCCAGGGTGTTGCCAGTTCTACACGATTTTCGTAATGTTAGGAGGAACGTAAGGGTAAAAGTCCCTTTTATTTTGATTTCAATTATATTTGTATAGATAATATTTTTTAAGTATTAAAAATATTATTATAATATTCATGAATGGCCTGTTCTTTTTTTCTTTGACAAGATTTCTTGGTTCAAAGTACATGTGCAAACTAGCTTTTAAAGAGAGTTACTAACTATTAATTTAACACTGATTATAAAAGAACATTTTTAATAATAAAAACTTTAAGAATTTTTAAAAAAGGATCTAACAATCCCGATTATGATGTCGGTCCCTTTGAAGCTTAAACCGACAAACAATAAGCGATAGCGTTAAACGGAGGGCCGTTGAGGATCTATCTTCAAGACCAAGAAAACTAATTCACCAGGAGATTGCGGGACGAGCTGAAACACTGCAGAATTTGACATAAAAAAATGCAGTTTATTATCAACAACTTCAATAAAGCAAAGCTGCAAACTGTGCCAAAGCTGCCCAAAAGTAGTGCTGAGGTCGATGAGTTTTTAAGGTGTGTAAATGTTAACACTACTTTAAAAGAAAACTTTGTTTTACATTATGATCAAATGTCCGGAATCATTATTTTTTATACGTTAGCAATTTAATTGTGATTTGTGAAAATGAAGCTAATGCTTATATGGATGGTACATTTGAATACTGCACAAAATATTTTTATCAACTTTTTACTTAGCATGTTTATAATAATTCTATTTATGTATCTGTTGTCTTATTTATTAAAAAATAAGGACAAAAAATCATATAAAAATTTACGACCTTTTTTTCAACCCCCTAAGTATTGTATAGAATCTGAAATCGGGGTCCATGTTAATTGTAGGGAAGTTCTTTCCGAAAGCGAAATTATTTGATGCCGGTTTCATCTATTCCAGTCATCGTGGATAAAGATTCAGCAAGTAGGTCTGCAAGAGAATATAAAAGCGAACAGTCGGAAATTGGAAAGTGGCTAAAATATCTTTTTGGCTTGATGTTTTGCCACCTCACCAGGTTGGCGAATGTTTCGTGGAAGATTTTATATCTTGAATGCCTAAAGACAAAAGACTAGAAGAGTATTTTAAGAACTACAAATAATTGCGAACCTTTCCATTCGAAATTTAAACAGTATTGTGAGAAACCTCACCCGAACATTTATAATTTTCCGTCTGCGTTATAAAGAGTTTAAACTGATACGTACATGAAAATAAACAGATCAAAATTTTTTGAAGTTATTTTTCCCCGAAAAATCGTTAATAAAAAAAAATAATTTTGTGCAAAGTAAGATCGAACAGTATCAAATGGGGCAAATTTCCAGATTTTTTTTAATGTGTATCATTTAAATAGTATCGTAATTTCTAAAAATAGTATATTATTAACCAAGGTTGAGGCAGCCATCATTATTGCCCGCGCGGCAAGTTTAAATCACGAGGAGCGGAGCGACGAGGGATTTAAGACGCAAGGGCTATAAGCTGTCTAAACCATTTATGTCATCAGATATCACAAGTTTTCCGTGTCTTTCGCTTTTTTTTTAAAAATGAGCGAAGAAAATGTTAGTGATATTATTATGTGTACACATCCAGAATTAAGGATGGAAGCAGAAAGAAGGTTGATTCTTTTACAATATCAAGCATCTCTAATAGTCTAAAATGTATTGATAATTATCTGGTTGCCTAACCACAAGGAATCACCTTTCAGGTTATTCATGTTTATGAATTCATATTGTAGAATCAAAAAATCAAGTTACCCTGAGTTCAAATAGATTCTTGAAGATCGGTCAATAATGGATTTCAATGCCTTATTATTGACCATGGTCATGCTCAGGTACATAAAATATTTTCGGCGGAATTCGTGATTTAAAATGGTTCTGCGGGGGAATCCGTGTGGACCGGGTTATGTTACAATGGTTACAATTCTGTATTCGTCTTCTTCCCCTTCTTTTTGTATTGAATTCGAGTATTAACTCTGCACTTTAATCCAATACTTAACACGAGCTTATGAAACCCGGCATTACTAGTTTAAATAATGAAAGAAATAGAAGAAAGAATGGTGGCAAACATTTGCTTATAAAAAATATTAAATATTGACGACCGTGCCTAAAACAGAAGCGTATTCTCTTTTCAAAAACCTTCAGTAAAATTTGACAACTTTTCTGCACTTATGTTTCGGAAAGTCTCTCTTGTGTCTGATGGCTCCTTCATATTTCTGGTGTTGTTGGAGGTGTGCTATAAACGATTATTTTTATGTATCCCCATTAAAATAAATCCGGTGAAGTCAAGTTGTGCGAACTTGAGGGCCAATTATGAGGTAGGGTAAACTTGCCTAATTCGTACCTGTGCCTAAATCGTCCTCCCTCCGTTTCTTGCAAGCAATGACAACTACAATCGCTCCTAGCGGCGGAAAATATAACCAACAGTTCCCCATGATTATATAAACAAACAGGAACGCTGTGTAATAATCTGTTAATAAACTATTAAACATGTGAGTTTTCTTACCAATTTTGAGGAAAATCTTTATGTGTTGTTTAAGGGTTTTGGTCAGTTATTTTTTTAAAATCCTTTTTTTTTTAGTATTTACTTTTTATTATTTACTATTTTTTACGGTCGTCGGCGTATCAGAGGCCATCTTGAACCGGTCATCGACCGTACGGTTTTTACTCGTGCGGTCTACCGACTGGGGAGTGTGAAACGGCACCTTCATCCTACGAGATATCCGATCTCATCCGGCCTGTCCGGCGTGAATATGATGGTTTTGATGTCGATTCATTTTACACTCTTCCCTAAGACAAGAGCACGCGGTGTTTCCCAAGCGGTCACCCATCCAAGTACTAGCCGCGCTCGACACCGCTTAACTTCGGTGATCTGACGGGAACCGGTGCTTTAAGTGTCGCTAGGCCCTTGCCCTTTAAAATCCTATATTAGTTAATTTCTGTTTAAATCTATGTTTATTTGTATGTATATTTTTGATAACAAACTCGCCGTTCGGCGCTCGGTCTCTTATGGCAGCAATTTTAAATAAAAATTTTCGTCTGCGCATAATTCGTACCTCATACATGTGCGTAACCTGTACCGGTACGATTTAGGAATTGGACCTTATTTCATTTTTTTTTCTTTCATTTATAGACAGCAAAGCAAAATGATGGTACGCCAATACAATAAATGGTCTTCTAAAGATATGAGAAAAGCTTTAGAAAAATATAAAAGTGAGGAGCTAGAATTTAATGAAGTACGTCGTGTATATTATATACCAAAACCTACTTTTAGAAGACACCTAAAGGGATTAAATACATAAAATATGGAAATATCGGAAGGCCCAAAGATTTAACTCGAGAGATGGAAACAGAACTAGTGAGATACATTCTTGAATTGGAATCTTGCTTTTTTGGCTTAACAATTAATGACTTACGTCGTTTAGCGTTTGAATTAGCAGAAAAATACAATCTTTCCCATCGTTTTAGTAAAGAGAAACAACTAGCTGGATGGAAATGGTATTACAAATTCATTAAAGATCATCCTGAAATTTCGTCAAGAACACCTGAGCCAACCTCTGTGGCGCATTGCAAGGGATTCAACAAGAAAGCTGTTAGTGACTTTTTTGACAACAACGAATCTATTCTTGACAAAGAAAAATTTACAGCAAGTGAAATATACCATATCGATGAAACCGGCCTCAGCCATGTAGAATATAAGCTCAGAAAGGTAAGCAACAAATTGGTGCAGTTACAGGTGGCGAGCGAGAAACGAATACGACTTGTGTTTGTTGCATGAATGCTGCTGGCAAATTTATACCACCAATGCTTATCTTACACAAAAGAATGGCAGGTCAACTTACAAGGGGAGGTCCTCCTAATCATTGCTTGTAGATTGGGTAAAACATTTTATTAATTCTCTTCGACTTCAAAAAAGTGATAAGAAACAGGTGCTTTTCATCAAGGATGGCCATTCCACGCACACCAAAAATATCGACGCAATTCGCCTTGCTCGAGATTATGGTATAATAATGCTATCTCTACCAGCCCATACAACTTATAAACTTCAGCCGCTGGATCAATCATTTTTTAAATCTCTGAAACATCACTTCAATCAGACTAGTACCATGTCGATGCGAAACCACCCAGAGGCATTAATCAAACAGTCCAACATATCTGAGATTTTAGGAGTAGCATATCCACGATCGGCTTGTATGAAAATTGGCCATGCAATCGTTATGCCATAAGTGATGATGAATATGTAGTATGCGAATTGGTGGATGAATTAGTAGGACCTAAAACAAAAGTTCAAAACATTGATGAAATCCCGATTCCCCAAGCAGAAGTAGCACAAGAAGATGTAGGTCAAGAAGAACCCGAACCTTTTCTACCATCATGTTCATTATCTGCAGATTCGTCATGTCGTCCAAGTTCATCAATAAGAGCTGAAATAGAAGCGATCTCTCCAAAGCGTCACATTGTGGTAACCCAGAAAAGAATACCCAAATAGACCTCTACTTCTCAAGTGTTAACCGAAAGTCCCTACAAAAACGATCTGGAAAAAAAGCAGGACGAGCTAAAGAAAAAAATTCTATCCAGAAATTTGTGCGTAAAATCGAAAAATGCTCCTAAAAGGCAAATCGCAATTAAAAATGAAGAATTAGCGAAGGACAAGAAAAAAAAAAGGATGGATACATGCACTTTGTGCAGGAGTTGAAGGAAGCATTTCTAAATATGTTTGTGACCAGTGTACAGTTTAATTTTTAAAGTACGATTTAGGATAAACATGGTACGATTTAGAAATATTAGCCTTAAATCGTACTTTTTTCACTATTTTTTTAAATATTTTTTTTCCACTATATTACTTGATTGTTTCTTCTTATATTAAAAATGTTTGGTTTTAACTAAGGCGTTTATTAATACCCAGTTTGTTTTTTTAAACCTCTTACTTTTTATTCAGTAATCATTTGTTCTTAAGGAGTACGAATTAAGCAAGTTTCGCCTAAATTTCTTGTTGTAATAATAGTGTACAATAGTGTTAAAAGTAGTCGAAAGTGAAGTCTGACAGCGGTCAACTTCTTTCGCGGTATACTGTCGGGATCTTTTGTAATATTTGTTGTTTAAATCCTTAATTAAACGTTGGAAATAAGCCTGGCGGTTTTATTGATGGTTTTCCCATCCATTGCGCAACACTTCTTTCACACTATCGATTTTAGAAATGAACTGAAACTGATTGAAGTCTGCGGGTTCTCCATCAATTAGTATCGACTTTCTTATGTGTAAGGGCATTTCTTGTAATAATAGGACTTGTCAAAATACCATTAGTGACTTGATAATTATTAATTTTGGGTTAAATTATGTCTACAATACAAGGCAGTAATTTAATAATAAATGGATAAATAAATAAACATTCCTTAGAATTATTGTAAAATATATTTTACTTTACATGAAATTAATTAATTTATTCAGGGTATATTTCAACTAAAATTATTTACATCATTTTAACAGAACTGGCAGTCAGTGAAAAATATTACTTACATGTTATGTTCGTTTCTTGATCAGTTTCGCCTTCTTGTAATACCCTTAAAGACTGAAAAAGATTGACATTTTCCGATAAAGGTATGGTTGCGGGCGTCGTTGTAGCATTGCTACCCTCAATAGATCTCTTCTTTACGGTTTTGATATTTCTCCAATGACATGGTTGACTCTAAAAATAAAACACGTTAAGAATATACTGAAAATGGGTTAATGGTAAAATTAGAATTGATAATTATTTAAAGTCAATATTTTTATCTTCCTGTAAATCTCATTGTCTTAAAATTGAACTTGTTGCATGGTCAGAAAATAGTTGAATCGTAAGTAGAAAAAACATATTAAGAGAAAATGAAACTAAACTAACGAGAAATTACACACTTTAACCCAAATGCCAACTTTTAGCTTGTTTCAACCTGTGACCAAAAACCGTAGTAGGACCGTCCCCGAATGGTCCCTCAACTAATTTACGACTGCAATAATCCATTACCAAATTAAAAATTTAATTGATAGACTGGAAATGATCGTTCGGAGACGCTAATTTGGCTGTTGTGGAATACACTTAACAGTAACACTCTAAATATACGAGAAGTTATTTTAAAATTCGCGGAATAAGGTACTCATAATAAGAAGTATATTTCTTAATACTTTTACTTTTATTCGTCATTATAAACTCCTTTAACAGTATTATTATTACATGACTAAATTAGTTTTGTAAACCTTAAAAAAATCTCTAAAAATGCACGTTTACGACAACTTCAAACAACATTTCGTCCTCAAACACCTTTCACAGAAGTCCTTTTTCAAATTAAAAAACCAAAACTATTCACTTGTAGTTAGTCCCGGGCTGTATGATGGGTGCTTAATCCGGTAAAGTCACGACGCCGGCGTCAGAACAGACAACTTTTTTCCATTTTGTCTTTTATAATTTCTAGCAACGGATTGAAATATTTAGTAGTGGTCACCAGGTGCGGTTACAGGGCGGGGAGGGGAGAACAATGGGTGCAATTGCCCCCCCCCCCCTGAGCGTTGGCCGAGCTTCTTATTGTTTACAAAAAAAAAAAAGATTTCGTCTGAGGCGCTGTGCCTTTTTTCGCTGATTTAATTTAAAACATCCAATTTAATAAATAAATATCCCTTTAATGGGTAGTAAAAAATGTATGGTAGAACGATCCTCATGGGCACTTTAAGATGTGCGTTTACATCTCTTTGTGGGACTCGATGGGTAGAGCGGCATGAGGGGTACTTCAATTTTCTGTTGACCTGGTCAAAACTGTGGAAACTCTTGGTAAGATTTCAGAGTAGCGTGCACAGCTGCAACGCTGTTTCATTCGACATCTTTATATAACTCTCAGTTCATCGTCTCCATATTGTGTCTGAGTGGCGTACTGTCCCTCACGCAGTCTCTGATTGAAGTACTTCAGAAGATGGCTCTCAATCCTAATTGCGCTACTATTCTAGTCAATAAAACAATTTCCATTCTTACCAGTCGTCGGGAAAATTTGGACGCTAGTTTTAAGAAATCCGGGCAGCCTGCAGAAGATCCAGCTAATCAGCTGGGTCTCGACTGGTAATTCCTCGGATCTCTCGCAGTGGCGGACATCAGATTTGTCGTGCAAGCTATGAAATGAACTTAGCCAAGGAATACTACAGAGTATTAATCTATGCACTCTTACTAGACCTTGTACACAGATCTGCGAGAAAGATTTTTAGTTGAAACGTTGGACATCTTTCAGCTACCAGTTTTAATTCCAGAAAATATTCTTAAGTTCTCTGTTGGTAAAGAGGAAGATAAAGTTATTAAGTCCGTGCTAGACTGCTTCAGACTGCTACTTGATATCAATCAGGGTATTGCTCCTTTTCTGCTGAGAGATCAAATTTCGTTATGGCCACAGAAATGGATGCGGGAAAGGAGCGAGGAGAATACTTGCCAGCAACTGCTGAAAACGTCTTGGCTAGGTGCGATAAGGATGCATTTGATATTATAAATGAATTTCTACTAGTCCTTGCAACGCTTCCGGTGACCAATGCATCTACTGAGAGATCATTTTCGGCACTACGGGGCCTTAATACGTATTTAAGATGAACCATGAAGGAGAGCCGCCTCCTCGGCCTTGCTCTTATGCATGTCCATAGAAATATTCCAATTGATATTAAAAAGGTGATCACGAGAATTACGAAAACCTCCCGGGAAGTTGAATTTCAGCATTTAGTACAATAACTGGTTAGCTAAACATAATATTATATACAGGGCTGCCCAGAAGTCCGGAATTAAATTAATATAGCCTTAACCTTAACCTAACATTTTAACCAACACTGAACAACGTTGTAAAGAGTGGGAAAACTACATCTCAAATCTTTTTACAGACGCGGCGAGACCGGAACCTGCACAGTTTCACGGTAAACATGATGAAGAAAATGACAATCCTTAAATCAGAGGTCATGAGAGCAATAAATCAATCAAAATCGAACAAAGCACCCGGACCAGACCAAATCCCAAGCGAATTACTAAAACTATTAGACAACGACAGCATTACTCATATAACGAAGTACCGGAGGACTGGCTTGAATCCCTTTTCATTACAATACCGAAGAAAAATGGGGCAAACAGATGCGGTGACTTCAGACTCATTAGCCTTATGAGCCACACCCTCAAGATATTGCTAAAAATAATACAAAACCGTGTATACAAACGCTCTGAGAACGAGCTAGGTGCTGAACAATTCGGTTTTCGAGACGGATTGGGAACAAGAGAAGCTCTCTTCTGTATACGACTTCTCATACAAAAAATATGTGAATTCAAGAAAAACGTGTTTATCTGTTTTATAGATTTTGAAAAAGCATTCGACCAAGTCATGCACGGATTGCTGTTTGAGTACCTCGAACAGAAAGATATAAACAACTACGATCTCAGATTACTGAAATATCTCTATTATAACCAGGTAGCTACCATCAAACTGGATGAGATGTTCACAAGGAAAATACCAATTGAACGTGGTGTGCGACAGGGATGTGTTCTATCACCAACACTTTTTAATGTTTATTCAGAGGAGATATTCAAAGAATCGTTAATGGATAGAAGGGAAGGTGTAAAGATCGGAGGAGAAATAATCACCAACATAAGATACGCCGATGACACCGCCATACTAGCTGAAAACCTGGATGATCTACAGACAATGCTCAACTCAGTGCATGAGGCGAGCAAAACTAGGGGCCTCAAGATAAATGTTAGTAAGACAAAATGGATGGTTGCAGGAAAAATAGATGTGGGACACGGACAGCTTTTACTAGATGGTAGATCTCTCGAAAGAGTCAGCCATTTCAAATATTTAGGTAGTTGGATCAACGAAAATGGAAACTCTGACGAGAAAATACTTACACGCATTGCAATGGCTCGACGAGTATTCACATCCTGGAAACCTATACTATGCAACAGAAATCTCTCCATGCACCTTCGGAAACGAGTCCTCAAATGTTATGTCTGGTCCGTATTACTTTATGGCAGCGAGGCGTGGACCTTGAAGACATCAACGACAAATAAGCTTGAGGCATTTGAGCTATGGTGTTATCGCCGAATGTTGAAGATCTCCTGGATTACCCACACATCCAACGAGGAAGTACTTCTTATGATGAATGCCAGCCAGCAGGGAACTCATAAACACAGTAAAGGCGAGAAAAACTGAATATTTCGGGCATATCATCAGAGGACACAAATACTCTTTACTCCGCCTTATTATCCAAGGGAAAGTGGAAGGCAAACGTTGGATTGGACGTAAAAAACTGTCATGGCTGCGGAACATAAGGCAGTGGACAGGACTGCAACTTGAACAACTTTTCAGAGCGGCCGCCGACCGTAACACCTTTCAAAATGTTATCACTATGATGATCGCCAACGTCTGAAGACAGACAGGGCACCGAAAGAAGAAGAAGAAGAAGCCTTAACCTGTAACTTTTTGACACATCAATGATTTATCATTTCCGCTTATTTAAATAGGGATATTTTCAAAACTTTAAACAGTCGCCATTTTGAAATAGCTTGACAGATTCGCGTCAAAATTTATGAGCATACTATACGAAATATTCGGTTTCAAATGATGTATCACAAGCTGTATGTTTCCATTAAAAAAAAAGATCGATGTCGTCATATCTTTGAGAAATGTCTATAAAACAACAAACAAATAACGTCAAAATGTGAGCATATATAAAACTAAATTGACGTGCTAGAGCATTTTCCCAAAAAGTTTCAGGTAAGGCTCTATTAATTTTATTCCGGACTTCTGGGCAGCCCTGTATATACATATATACAATTTTAGAAGGTCGAACGAAGTACAGGGGTGTTTTCATTAGTTTGGGGGGTGAAAAATTGAAAAATTAAAAATAGGCAATATGCTAATTGATGACACACGATTTGAGCGTGGTTCCAAAAAAGTATTCAATGCCCCCCCCCCCCCTGAGCTAAAAGCTGGACCCGCGCTTGGTGGTCACAAGCCTTTTGAGTTGCATTGTAATTTGTAATAAATTTGTAAGTCAATAAAGAGCTTTAAGTAAGTACTTTAATAGTATTCTTCTGTAATAGGCGTGTAGTGTACAAACAGGATTCCAAAAAACTGTCCACATCACTTTTCCAATCGGTTGCTAACCTTTGAATTTCTTTGGGGCTGGGCCACCCCTTGCATGTCACTTCTTTAACGGTGAAGATAAACTCATGTTTCATTTCTACCATTAATTATTACCATTAATTCCATCTACCTGACTGTACCCAAAGAGCTTTGAATACTGCTTAAAATATTCAACGCAGTCTTGATTTTGATGATGTGTAAAGTTAAAGAGGTATATTATATTACACATCGCCCGCTGGCATAGACCTGTGCCGCTGGTTTTAGACATTCCAGAATGTTCATGGAGGAATGTTAAACATTTTTGCGTTTTCCTTTAGTTATAGTCGATCAATTTCTATAAAGAAGCTGAACTTTTAACACTATACCAGTAGGTAAGTGTTGTTACTTGCACAGTACAAAAGAAAATGTAAAACTTAATAAAATATATTGATTCAACCAAATTTCGAGGTAAAATCAATAGAGTCAACCACATACACTATCGGATATAAGTATTGCTACAAATTGAAACACTTTTAAAATAGGTAGTAAAAATCCGAAATTTTTCAAGTTGCTTACACTTTTATTTTCGTTTTCTTGAACTCAACAACACTCAACTCACAACAAGTGTCAATTGATTAAATAACAAAAAGACCGATTCCAATACTAATATTATATAGTATTTAAAACTATTATAGCGAGTTAAATATCCGATAACATATCCATTATTGGCTACAGTGACGGCTCGTGGGTTGGCAAAAGTGCCAAAAAGAGGGAACACTAGCGCCGCAGGCGAACCTTTTTGTACACCATGCCCAAATTTCGTTTTTCTCTACTATTCTACTGTTTACATTAAACAAGATGTACCGTGAATAATTTAATGTCACGTCAATTTTTCTTTTTATTTGTAACAGTAGGGCTTGAGAAAATGTAAAACACATACTCTTTATTCATTATAATGATATTATGTAATATCACCTTTCCGCTCCATGGTTGCGCACTCGGTTCGGTATATTAATTTTATTTCTTTAGATAACATAATTACTAATAAAATAAAAATAAAGTGAGTAACCATAGAATCTTTTTCCAGATTAATAATCTGACAAACAAAAATTTGGACTTTTTGAAATGTGTTAAATTAATTCTGTATTGCGATAAAATGGTAAATTACGGCATAAAAATCAGCTTTTTAATGCAGATTTTTTTAGAATTTTGTTTTCTATTAAGTACTTAGTAATAATTATCGTGACGAACTTGACAGTCGTGCCTGGTTAATTGTATTACGTTCAAATAAGTTTTAACGCGCTTAAGACACGAAATTCCTCTCTCATTTGACACAGATGTGGGTGACAATCGAGTCAAGTCAAAAAAGGTAAATGTTTTGTATACCAAATAAAATAAATCAAGTTTTAGTTGACCGAGGTATATTATGCTCCTTGGAAATATCATACTTTTGGAGGGCCGGCAACCGTTCGCACTACGGATTTTGATTTTATATATATAAATATATATATATTTATCCCTCAGTTAAAGTCTGTCCAGAGATATAAGAAAGTTACACTTTGCCTTTGAATGGGATTATCCAAGGGTGGCCATAAACAAACAATGAATGAATGAATAAATGCAGGTAAATTATGGCCCGTACTTAAAAATGTCTTAAAGTAAACTGCAAATCTGGAAGACAAAATTTCATTATTAAAGTAATAGTTTGGTGATTTTAACCGATTTTTACCTTATTCAAAATGAGAGGGTTAATCCCATAAAACAAATTATGTTCTAAAGACTGTATTTATAACAAATCTAGTTAGTTTTAAGCTTAGTAATTACTCTTATTTCGTGTGTAATACAGCGTTTGTTTAATCGTGTGTGAGTCATGGAAAATATGTGCTAGCCCAATGTATCTCAGGAGATAACCCCGTCGAAAAGCAGAAAACACTTTTCTGTGGAAACTAAGGAAGTTATAAAAAAATGTTTATTCAACTCTCATTGAATGTGCGGTCAGCAAGCAAGCAGCGTGAAGAGAAACGGCCACATTAACAAAAATTCCAACATCAACTGTATGGAAAATTTTGAATAATCTCATTTTAGCGAGGAAAGAAAAACCGATACTGACATTTTCTCGAAGGTAGATGGAAGTGATCAAGCTATCATACGGCGTAAAATTTACAAGTTATACAAGGAACGAAACGTGCCTACATTAGAAAATTTAATTAATAGGCTTGAAAAAGATGAAACCGGCGTTAAATGTGGCAAAACAACGTTATGGAAGTGTATCCAACACATGGGTTTTAGATTAAAAAAAATTAACAAAAGACAAGTTTTAATGGAATCCAGAAGGATTCGGGAATAACGATCCCAATATCTACAAAAAAATTAGAATTTACAGAGATCAGCAAAGGCCGATTATTTACTTGGATGAAACCATAGTAGGCAGTTGACCAAGACTCTCACCTTAAATGACACAAAAGCAACAATCCAAAACTGCATGTATGATAATGACATTTATTTTCAGGAAGATTACACCAAAAAGCAATTAATTGAGGTTTTACAAAACTACAAAAGGAATACTTCTGTAATAATTATGCAAAAAATCTAGGGCATACAGTTTTAAGGCTTCCACCATACCATTGTATATTTAATCCCATCGAACATGTTTGGCACCAACTGAAATCTGCAAACAATATTTGCCCTATTATTAACTTCAGTGTACTTGAGTTTATAGAAACTGAAGTTTTTAACATCCCTCCACAAAGATGGGCAAATTCTGTCACACATATTATAGCAAATATAATATAATATAGCACAAATAATAATTAGAACAGATGATGATAGTAATATTGATATATTAAGTGAATAATTATTATTATAAGTACCGAATAATTTGTATATTTTTGTAATCATAAATATAATTTTTAATAATAAAATAACCTGTAATTTCACATTTAAACATAAATAAAATATTATTTAATGTCTATTTATTTTTATTACAAACCATGATTAAATTCTAAGCAAAATCCGGACATGTTCGGCCATATTTCAATTTTACAGCTGGCCCGGGTCTTCCTAATAGGGATCAGTTAGTCACTATCTTATATCTCTGAACAGACTTCACCCTCAATTTTTTGAAATGTCCAAATAGGATATTTTATTTAAATTATAAAACGAATACCTATGGTCCTGATCTTTAAAATACCAAACTGAAAGGTTTGTTTTTCAACAGACCACACTCACTGTGACTTATCTTACACTAATTCAGCCCTTTCTTTCAAGAATAATAACAAACAACCGATAGTTAACGCGTATAACAACTAACAAATAATAACAGTAACTAACTAGTAACTAACCTTACTTTCTTTAAAGGTTTGTTCTAAGCCGCTATTCTAAGTCTGAAGGATTATTTCCAGCCTGTCAATTAAACTTTGAACTTGGCAATAGACTGTTACAGTGGTAAATTAGTTATGCGACCGTTCGGGGGCCTGTGCTGATACAGTTTTGTCGTGTTTGGACAAACCTTAAATTTACTAGCAAATCTATTTTTGCCGTTTGTGAGCCTGTGTAAAGTTTTCAAGTGTATTACCACAGCTTATAAACTATTGTGGTATTACTATGTATTATATATGTATGTTTGGTTGCCTATCCTAAAGCCGTTCGTCGTAATGTGGCAGGATCGGCCTGCCGAGCCCAGCCTGGGTTACTTAACAAGTGAAACAATTTTTTTAAGGTGGCTCGGCGTAGTATGGGAGAATGAGGTTCGGGCTTACAAGGGTGACTTAAGAAGTGGAACGGTTATTAGCTGGCAGTTTGCCAGTCATTGAAAAGTCATGTTGATGTAAATAAATAATAAAATTATACTGTCTGTTGTTTGTTTGGCACTAGGTCGGCGCTGCCGTCCCTGCCGCCCCTGAAAAGCCGTCACTAATTGGCTATAACTTTGGGGCATCTTCTTGGCATCGAGTTGATTAAATTGTACGATTCGAACTGCCATGTTTCTCCAAACCTCTGTAACTATATTCATTAGAGCTTGTTTGTTGGGAAATAACTCGATTCCTAATTGTCTTTCTACCTCTTCCCATTGGCTTTTCTAATACATAAGGGAAGCGACGCGTACTGTCCCTCAAACTTTCGCCCCATCTGTCTATTACCAACAATAACAAAAATAATTGAAAAGATTATTAAAAAACATTTAAATAAGCACAAGCTGCTGAGCCTAAGTCAGTTTCGTTTTCAGGAGTCTCTCGGCACGGGGGATGCAATATTCTCGTTCTTTGAAAGCATTTACTGCGGCCTAAATGATCGCGATATTCTGCCCGCCGTGTTTTGCGACTACTCCAAGGCCTTCGATTGGTGTGAGTCACGATATTCTTTTTAAAGAATTATAATTTTATGCCTTCACTGGAAAATGCTATGACTGGACTGCCCCACTGCTAACAAATCGTTTTCAGATTGTTAATTTTAACGGAGATATGTCATCCACAGCACGGGTTCCCTGTGGGACCAATCTTGTTTCTATTATGTATAAATGATCTATCCAGTATTAAAATCACTGGTACGTTTACGTTATTTGCCGACGACACGACGAAATAATGATGAAAAATAATTAAATCTTGTGGGATATAATCTCAATAAAAAACTGGCTTGACTCTAATTGACTTATTTTCAATATCTCAATAACAAACATATTAACCTTTAAGGTTAACTTTGAGAATTTTTATATATGAGACTCACATATTAAAAATAAAGCAATACATACAAGGTTTCTGGGACTTTACAAAAATAGTAGCTTAAAATTTTTGTCTCACATAACCATTCTAAATAAAACAAAAATGCTAGGGGCTGCTATGCTGTTAGGGTCATTTCGAGTGAACTTGGCATTGTTGCAGCAAGAACAACTTATTTTCCATTTGTTGAGTCACATCTAACTTATGGGATAGCCTTGTGGGGCTACTGTAATTAGCAATTGTTTAACTCTACATTTATTTTACGGACAAAATCAAACATAAAATCCTTACTTCAACGTGAATTTTTAATGTGGAGAATGTGCCCTTTATACATAAAAAGTATTTTGGTTCCGCCAATGAGGGCGCTTATGATACCAGACAAAATTTCAATCTTTCGCTCTACATCCCAAAAACGATATTAGCAAAACAGAAAAAAGTTATAATCACCCTCAATCATTGACAATCATTAAAGACATTTAAACAAAAGGGTTAAAGACCTGCTAGTCGACAAAGCCTACTATAACCTGCAGGAGTACTACAATGAAAGTCTTTAATTAAGGATTTTATAATCATATTTGTTTTGCTTACTGGCCTGGTCAGTCCAATTCCAATTTTATTCTGTGATGGGTGAATGCTTTGATTTGTGTGTGTAAATGATCGAAGCTGTTTTATATCTGCAGATGTTTAAATTGTTAGTCTGTAATAGTCTGAAAGTTTACATTGTTAATGAGAATGTAGCATTCTTTCATCAATAAATTATTTTTGATTTGATATGGGGTTGAGGTCGGGACACTGCGCAGGCCAGTCTAAAACTGTAATATTGTTTTTCCTGAACCAAGCTTGCACACGATTGGATGTGTTTAGATCATTATCCGGTTAAAAAATGAACTGTCGAGGCATTCCCGTTTTGCAAAAGGGAGCGTAACATTTTCCATAAAATTTGCGTAGATGAACCTGCCCATTGAACAATCGATAAAGTGTAGAGGACCAACTCGCCCTGAGAAAAAGCAACCTCATAAAGTAACACTACCTTTGCCCGAGAATGGCTACCATACCCTTGCCATGCTTAACTGTAGGTGTTACATACTTGGGATTGAAGCGCTGGTTTACTTGTCTCACGCCATCTAAATTAAAAATATTTGTATCGTGGTTCATCACCGAAAAGGACCTTTCTTCAGTCAGCAGCAGTCCAGTCGATATGCATTCGTGCAAACTGAGAATGTGAGAATGCGAGTTTATTTGTAGCGGAAATTAACTCACGTTCTTTAAATAGTTCAGGTTAGTTTTGTTTCGCGTTTCTATGAGATGCAATAATTCTGCTCTTAGGATATTACCTCGCCGACTATTTTGGTGGCTGAAAGCTTTATCTTCGCCGACAGATTGCTTTCAGGGTAAATTTCATAAACAAAACCTTGTCTAGGGAAACATCTGTATTCTAATTCCCAAGTTTTCCTGTAACAACAATCATATGATGCATATTACACTCAGGCTGGTTTACTTCTTGCTCACCCTTATCGTGCGCCTGCTTAGAAAGTGAGAAAAGCAGCGGAAAATTATAAAATTTTGTTAAATAAATTCTGTCGTGTAAGTTCTTCATCTAGGGCATTCATCATCTTCTAGGGATTCTCTGCCTTGTTCAAATTTTCGTGACCACTTTACAAATTGTGGTCAGTAACTGCGCAAAACTCGATAAGCGACATCTTCAAAAAAAAATGTTCTTTCTAACTATAGCGAATTGTATATATACCGAAATAAATTTGACATTTTAATTTAGAAATGATTGACAATTATTATTAATAACAAAAATTTTAATTCTGGGTCTTCCAGTGCAAACTTTCGCTAATTTTAGAAAAAATACCGTTAAAATTACCATTTAAAGAAAATAACACCCGCGACTAAACTACAAATTTTTAAACTTACTGGGCACCTTCCATGGCACATTCTAACATCACATTCGATGTAGAGAGCGGGAGACCCTGTAAACCGGAATGTTTTCATATAAGCAAAAACTTGCGTTTCGAATACCCCTGATTCCGACCAAGAGCCTCTAAATCTGGAAATTAGTTTGTCGTCTACAGGACATCTGAAAAACGAAAGAACAAAGTTTGAACTTAATGATTTTTTTTCAATTATTTATGGACCCCTTCCCAATAATAAACGCATTACAGTCGGCAGAACCAACAAAGAAATCCACCTAGGAATAATTTTATTTCTAAACTATATTGCACCCAAATGCCTGCAAAAATAGTATAATGGCTTCAGACGACCGTTAAAATAGGCATATTTTATACAATAAACGGTCAATCAGCCCTATGATCAAACACACAAGTTAATTCTTCACGCTAACTTCAAAACCACAGTGAAAAATTAACAAGTAGGCTTTTTTCGGTTGTTGTCATGGAAACGGTACGTTAAAAGTTAACTTGTGTGTTTGATCATAGGGCTGGTTATCAAGTTCAGTCAGTTGTAAGAATTATTATTTCTCGAGTTACAATAAAAAGGTACAATATTAAAAGTGATAAATTTATAACTTAGAACAAAAAGCGTGTTTTTTGATAGAAAACACGCTTTTATAAAAAAGCATCGGTTATTTTAAGGCACTCGTCGTATTACCCACGAGGATTTTTTAATTTTTATATTAGTAAAGAAATATCGTAAAAATAACAAAAGTTTTATTGGTCCCATGGTAGATAATTAACGCCAAATCTTAAATTGTTAAAAACTTACCCATACTCATCAATTAGCTGAATTTTTTTTGTGGCTCCATTATGAGCATAGCAATCGTTGACGACAATATCAAACCCATCTGCAAAAAGAAAAATAAATATAATACAGTGTGATGTGTGTATATTGTGGTGTGTGCAGATTTGTGTATGTATGCGCCGAGCTTTAAGCATAATATTCACTAACAATTACTAGGTTTGTTCCAACACACCCGAAACCCGTACATTATTACCGTCCGCTTCATGCGCAGAATGAAAAAGGTGTTCCAACGAACCCGTGACCGTTTATCGGACAATCCTTACTGTGATTTCAATATACTTTCCGTTTTGAATACCTAGGTGTTTTCATGCACAGTGTCCAATTCGATTTGAAATAGGTTTTAAATTTTTGAAGCTTGATAGCTTTCAGGACGTCAGACGTCAAGAATATTGTGTCAGGCCTCATTTTTAAATCAAAAAGAAAAGAAATCACAAGCATACCAAAGCCACGAAAAATTTAACAGGTTTACTCAACGACAACAATGATTAAGTAAGAGCGAGAAAAAGCGCCGCCAATAGAAACATTTTTGACTGTTGCAACGCGAAAGTTAGTTTCAATTCGGAATGGCGTTTTCATGATATTTGATTTCGATACGATCCCCAAATTTGCCGAATCGGCCTTGAAACTCGAAACGATTTTAATACGGGTTTTCATGCAATCTTCAAAACGGGAAATGTATTCAAATATATTTCAAGTCCTCATCAAAACCTAATAATTATCAGGGATCGGTTGAGAATCGGTTTCTGCACGGTCATTTCGATACTTGATTGAAAGCATGTACTTTGGACTGACTCGCGCATTAGTCCGTTTGTCAAATGCAAGTGGTTTATTGATTTTCGTTCTGTCACTCTTCTCAGGTTGTGTCTTTACTTGTATATGCATTTCAAAATAAAAATTTTGTGAATTAAGGATTTATTATTTAAATAATTAAATTTTATGTAATACGATAAGTATATAAATAAAATAAATATAAAATGATAACTTTAATGACGAAGGAGACAGTGATTTTCTATTGAATGCTGAACTGATGATGATGATTTGGACGTTTTAAACCAGCCGCGATTTAAAAATGAAGAATATTTAGGTAAGCATAAAATAAACTTTATGAATAAAATATCAAAATTACCTTAAACAGTTTTTTTTTTTTAAATTATTCTAAAAATGAAAATGTATTTACCCAAACAATGTTCTGATATTCTGGAATCCTACATCTCTGATAGGCATTTTAGAACTTAGCAATAGGAACTTTGATCTCTACCCCTTGCACATGAGTAATATTTATAAATTGGAAAATAAAACATTAGTCCTATTTGCAGATGATACAGTCATTTTAGCTGTAGGCAATGACCACGAAGAAGCTGCACAAAAATTACAGACCCCAGTTACTACCATCAATAAATGGGCAAAAAAGTGGAGGATGAAAATAAATGAAACCAAGTTTGCCCATGAAAATTGTACAAATAGAGCTATGCAACATATATCTATAAGTATGAACGCTATACGACAAATACAGCAAAATACTTTATTATTAGCATTGACACTAGGCTACGCTGAAATACCAAAAAGAAAAGAGGATAACTTGGAACGCCACTGTCTCTAAATAATATACTTATGCTTGCAACTCAAATGAAAACATTTGTAAAAGAGGCTCAAGTCGCCAACCAACATTTGATGTTTTAGGCTTTCTAGCAGTGGCGGCTCGTCAGATGAGGCAAGTGAGGCGCCGCCTCACTAGGTTTTTGATAAAAATTCATTAATAAAAAATAAATTATATTTACGAAATAAAAATAAACATTAACATTGGCCAAGACCAAATCAGTATTACTGATGCATAATACGCATATAGTTTTTGTTTATTAACGAATACGTTATTTTTGCGTATAACGTAGTAAGTGCAATGACACACTACAGCGAAATAATATTCGCCTCGAAATTCATGCCCATGCATTTAAAAGCCCAAGACGTCGTTCCGACTTGCGCTATATCTTTATCTCACTTATTCATACACGTTTGTTTATTGCTTTCAGAGGCGACCATAAGTTCGCCGGTGTTTGTATTGCGCATATTTTCCGTTTATTGTACACGTGCATTGCATGGGTCGTAGGTCGTAGCGTAGATCACAGGTGTCAGATTACTTTATTCGGTGGTTCCCACTGTTCCCAGAGCTTTCAGTTCATCGATTTTATTTAATTAGTTTTTATATTTTAGTCGTGAATTGATTTTGATTAGTGTTAGTGTCGCGTGTCGCTATTTTTCTCGACGTGAGCATGAATCCGTGGCATGATATTGTGATGTCCCTTGTGGAAACGTCTTTTTCAAGACGTAACGAACAAGAAAAACGAGAAATCATTTGCTGCGAGAGGCCTACCCCTCAGATAAGTACTCTTAAAAAAGACAAAAAAAGACGGAAAACAATATACCCGCAGTTTTCAAAGTTCTTCGTACGGAACTCATACCTGGATTTGTGGTAGCGTTTTTAAACAGCGCTTATATTGTTGGCCGTGCTTATTATTGGGAAAAACTAAAAACGTGTGGACTTCTGATGGCTATGCAGATTTTAAACATTTTTTCAGGGCAGTTAAAATCCACAACGCGTCTAAAGAGCATATTCAGAATTCCTTCCAGGTTTTGTACGTTTATCCCAAAATCGATACACAATTAAAGACGCTTTGCAAGAAAATGCCAGCCAATACAAATTGTTGTATAACGAGGATGTTAGGAAACCCCGTTTATTAATGACATACCTTATTGACATAACCATAATATTAGGAAAGCAAGAACTTGCATTTAGGGGACATAACGAAGCTGAAAGTTCGCTTAATAGAGGAAATTTTAAAGAAATCTTTAACTGTTTAATTAAGAGAAATAATGAGCTTGTCAATCATTTAAAAGATAAACATGTTTTTACTGGACAGTCGAAAACTATTCAAAACGAACTAATTTTTTGTATTACCGAGTATATGAAAGATGTAATAACAAAAGAAATATCGGACGCAATTTTTTTTTCTGTAGATGATACAACAGACATTGTAGCGATAGGTCAGTGTTCTATTACACTACGGTACGTAAATAAATCAGCAGAAATTAAGGAACGTTTTTTAGGATTTTTCGATGTAAGTTTAGATACGAGGGCTTCTGCGTTATATGATTTACTAACTACTGTCCTGCAGCCTTTTAATTTTAAAGAAAAATTGGTAGGCCAATGTTACGATGGAGCAGCTGTCATGGCCGGAGAACTGACAGGACTACAAGCGCGAATTAAATCTGATGCCCCTCAGGCACTTTATACACATTGCGCAGCACACAGACTTAATTTAATATTACAACAAGGTATACAAAATATTAAACCAGAATCTTTTTTGCAACCTTAAAAGGTTTGCCGTCATTTTTTCATAAATCTTATAAGCGAACTTCTATTTTAGATAAAATAATAAAAAAAAGAATGCCTCAAGCCAATGACACTAGATGGTATTCTAGGTCAAAAATTTTATTCTTTGTTGCAAATAACTGGGAAGGCCTAGTTTTGGTATTTAAAGATATGGTAGAAAACAGAGAATTAGACTCAGAAACAATTCATATGGCCAAGCGTTAATTAAAAGACTTATTTGATTTTAAATTTGCCTTTTTAACATTTACCTTTAAAAACATTTTTTTAATTACTGATAACGTAAAACACCCAATAGCTGACTGAAGTCCAATACCTGACACTTTACTAAATCTAGTGCTATATTAGTAACCATTTAAACGGAAATTTAAATTTTGCGGCAATTTTATGTTGGTAGCAATGTGTAACGGATTTCCAGTCAAAGTTAGAACGTTAGCTGGTGATGGCTGTGTTCTTTGTAAAGTTTTAGACACTCCTCGTGGTTTTCATTAAATTTGTTAACAATTTCCCTAAGAATTTGTATGCTTTTCATAGTGAAGGTAAGTTAATGTAATAGTTTAGTTTTAAATAATATTCTTTACTAACTAGTGTTGAGTTAACATAGCCTTAATATGATAATTGCGTATTTTGTAATACAAAGTTAGGAAATAGGCGTGTCAGCTATTGGAAGTATTTCAATGAATATTTTCCAATACCTGACCCTGCGTGTCAGGCTTTGGGATTTTACGAAAATTTCAATACTGTTCCGAATATTATATTTAGATATGGTCCAATATCCCAACAAAATTGAAAAACCATACAACGTCAAATACCAAAGGCTGGCACATGTATCAGGTATTAGAAAATTTTATGTCAGCTACTGGAATGTCTTTTTTTCAGAGATGTCTTGCAACGTGGAAGACACATCTTTATATCAGTTGTGGAAAAAGTTGAAAATGCAGAATGTAGAAGAAGAAAAGGACAAAACAAATATAATTGAATCAAGAGTGGAAACTAAAATTGAACGAAATAATGCAAATAAGGAAGAAGAAAAAGAAAAAAATTATATAACTGAATCGAGAGTGTAAACTGAAAAAGTGGAAGGGAATGCAAAGAAGAAAGAAGGTAACGTTGATAAACGGGAAATAAGTAAAAGGCAGATACAAGAAAACAAAGCAGGCCCCTCATCAAATGTTAACGATTTATTAGACTTCACTGTCTGTGATAAAAAAAAAACATACTAACCCCGTTTAAGAAGGCATTGTTTTGGTCAAAATCGTGTAATGATGAAAAAAAGAAAACTAAGTCAAAAGAAAGAATTCCGTCGGTGATAACTGGCTTGCAGGGAAAGGCATATTTTTTAAAAAAAGAGAAAGACCAAAAACTACGAGAAAAAGAAGAGAGAAAAAGATTACGCGATGAAAAAAAAAATAATGAAAGAAATAGAAAAGAATATCAAGAAGGAAAAGCGGACACACAAATGGTCAGAATCTTCTTCAGACTCCTCTAGAAATGTACCCGAAGAATCAGAAGAGGAAGGAGATGACTGGGCAAAAGGCAAAATGGATTCCAGTGACGAAAATGAAAATTATAACATCCCTCCAACTTTAAAATTATTAAACAATAAGTCAACCAACATAGTTTCGGGAGATTTTGTAATTTTTATTTACCAAGATAGATATTACCCTGGTATGATTAAAACTGTAAATGATACTGATCAAAGCTATTATATCAGTGCCATGGAACAAAGTGGTTTTAAGGGTACCCTAAACTTTAAGTGGCCACAAAAAAATGACTTATTATGGTACCCTGTTACTGATGTACAAGAAAAAATTAATCCCCCAAAATCATTTGGAACTAGAAGGTGTTTTAAAGTACCAGAAATGGCAAAATATTTAAAATAATTATATAATGTTAAATAAAAATGTTTAAAAATCTCCTTAATTTGATTTTTTTCTTTTAATTCAGGTATTGGCATTGAAAAAGTCAGCTATAGGATATCAATTTTTTTTTTAAGTCAGGCATTGGATTAAAAAAATATGATTCTTTTGTAACTTTTTAACTGAAAAAAATGATAAAATTAAATATTCTTTTCACTGCTATCTAGCAAATGATACCTGCTTAGTCAAAGAAATTTATTCCAACGCCAAAATTCAGAATTTTAAATTTTTAATTGGCATAATTAGTGAAAATTGTACCTTAAAGTGTCAGCTACTGGTCAGTTTACGTTATCCTCTTTCAAATTTTTCAACTAAGTAATCTAGATGTTCATTATTGTAAATCACAAATTAACATTGCTGTTACTCGATTACAAGAAATCCGCTGCGAAAGTATAGTACAGTCCATTATTGACGAAGTTAAAATACTGTGTTGTTTCTAACCGACAAAATTCCAGAATGAGTGAAACAGAATTATTTCAAAAATATAAAACTTTGTATTACGAGATTTTGGATTGTATAGTAATGTTTCAAATTAATGTACGGTTTGAAAATCTAAACAAAGTTGAATTTGTAAAACTTCTTAATAGTACAATTTATAAAAAGTGTTCCACTCATTTTCCTAACGACTTATTAAACTCATTAGAAAATACATACCATAAAATTTTTGACAAAGAGCGTTTAAAAAATGAATTGAGCATAATTTATCGAGATGAACAATTTTTAAATATTTCCATACTTGACACACTTAAACTTATAAATGAACTAAAATTGATCTCTATATTTTCGGAAGTCTATAAGTTAGCAGTATTAATTTTAACAATTCCAGTTACTAGCGTACAAGCTGAACGAGATTTTTCTTGTTTGAAGCGCCTTAAGAATTATTTACGTAATACAATCTCACAAGACAGACTGAACGCCCTGTCACTCATGTCAATTAAAAAAGAATTATTAATTAATCTTAGTGAAAATATTGGCCAATTTTATGATGATATAATTGACAGATTTGCGGCCCTAAAAGATAGGCGTATTAATTTAATTTATAAAAAGTAATTTTTTCAAAACAAAAATTTAAAAAGACAAAAAAAAACATCCTATGATGAATTGCAAAATAAACTTGGATTTATTAAGATATCTGAGGATGAAAGGCCCTACTAACTTTAGTAAAATTGGGTGTGGTCCATAAAAATATTCCTTATATTTATAGGCTTTGCCTATATGGTCAGACACCAAAAATTCGCCTCACCTCATCTAAATGTCACGAGCCGCCACTGCTTTCTAGGTTGTTTGTATGGTCGCCTATCAAGCGAATGACTTTTCTTTGAATAGAATCCAGCAATCTCTGGGTATATTTAGGAGCAAAGCCCCAAATATGTGAGCAGTATTTCAGCGATGTCGAATTTGGGCTTTATAGATCCTCAAAAGGTGTTGGGGTGTATTGAGGTTCTTAGTTAGGAAAAGTATACCAAGATCCTGCGAGGCTGATTTTGCTATGGCCGCAACGTAACCATGTCAAGATATATGACCACCCAAATTGACGCCCAATAAATGAATTGATGGAGCCATGTCTCGCCATGACTAAACCCGGTTCTTCAACAACAACTTTTTTAGAAAAACTGCCGTCTGGGTTTTTTAGAGTTAAATTCCACTTGGTTACTGTTATCCCAGGACAGAAGTTCTTCCAAGCCTTTGTTGAAATGTGAGACCTCTCGCATGAGGGATGTGCATTGGCAGTCGATCTTTGAGTTTGAGCTTCCAAAAATGGATGTGCTGTCGTCAATGAAGCTATATACAGTGAGGACATAAAGTCTGGAAAACTACCTTTTGCAAGTAAACGAAGCACCTGAATAAAAAACGCTCGGACACGTCGATTTTATTTAATTGTCTTCTATCTTCTAAGATTTCTGAGATATATACAGGGTGCTTCAAGAAAGCTGGGCAGCTGTTAACTTCTTTTTTTTAATGGAACACCCTGTATATTATTGCATTTTTGGATTCTACGGACAATTCTAAGTATATTTCATATAGGATATCCTATACCTAAATTCAATTGTTTTTAAAATAAAACACACCTTACTAGTTTACTGAATTTTTAATGACAATGACTTAAATGATACATTTTAACGTAACAAATGCTGAAACTGTTGTCCGTTAACTTCCTGGCAATATCCTAACCGATCGATAAACTCTTGTTGCACGTTTCGAATGAAAAAAGGTGGGATTTGTCGAATTTCATCTCTTATACGATTTTTCAGCGCATCGATATTAGGAGGTCTGTTCAAATAAACTTTGGTTTTTAAATATCCCCACAGAAAATAATCTAGGGGAGTCAAATCCGGAGACCTGGCCGGCCATTCTACGGGGCCACGACGTCCTATCCACCTGTTAGGAAATATCTCATTGAGATACTGCCGAACAGTAAGCGCGTAGTGAGGTGGTGCTCCATCTTGTTGAAACCACATAGTTGGAGTTGGTATACCAGGCTCATTACCTGGATACAGTTGAACTAAGGCAGGAATCAACTGTAGTTGCAGAAAGTCAAGATAAATTTCGCCGTTTAAGTTAACGTCGAAAAAATACGGACCTATAATCCTGTCTTGAAATATTCCAGCCCAAACATTGATTTTTCGGGATGTTGCGTATGAGCCACTTGAGCCCAATGAGTATTCTCTGTGGACCAGTATCTACAGTTTTGTCGGTTGACAGTACCATTAAGAAAAAAGGTAGCTTCATCGGAAAATAAAATATTTCTACAAAAAAATTGATCTATATTGCACCGCTCTTGAACATTTTCGCAAAACTGAATTCGGCGGTCATAGTCGTCTTCATTTAATTCATGTATTAATCTTATTTTGTATGGATGATAATTTGCCTTTTTTAAAATATTTTTTACCGATGTTTGACCAATGGACAAATCTGATGCTGCTTGACTTGTAGGTAAATGTGGATTTTCGTTATAACTGAGTAAAACATCTAATTTCTTATTATCATCTAGTTTCGGCCTACCTGTCCTGGGAAGATCTTTTACACAACCATGTTCAAGGAATTTATTGACAATTTTGCTGACTGTAGATATCGTAATTTCTTGTCCGCGCTCTGGATATGATATGTGTTACTAAAAAGTTCACAAACTTCGCCCAAATGTCTTTGGCGATCTCCCCAGCCAAACATCATCAGAATTTCCATTCTTTCTCGCTCTGAGAGCATTTTTAATAACTTGACAGTAACAGAACTGTCCTACAGTATGTTAAAAATTGGCACAGTTGTCATAGTGACAACGAGTCAAAGTGACATCAAGTTACTACATTTCTCCTAGATTTTACGTTGTATCATGGTTTCTCTCTTAATGAAAAAATGTATAATTTCAACTGGCAATATTTTAAACAATTGAATTTAGGTATAGGACATCCTATATGAAATATACTTAGAATTGTCCGTAGAATGCAAAAATGCAATAATATACAGGATGTTCCATTAAAAAAATAGAAGTTAACAGCTGCCCAGCTTTTTTGAAGCACCCTGTGTATATCTCAGAAATCTTAGAAGATAGAAGACAATTAAATAAAATCGACGTGTCCGAGCGTTTTTTATTCAGGTGCTTCGTTTACTTGCAAAAGGTAGTTTTCCAGACTTTATGTCCTCACTGTATATAGGATATTTAGTTTCCAAATAATCGTTAATATATAGTAAAAAGAGGGCGGGCAATATAGAACCTTAAGGAACTCCGACAAGGATACTACAGCTGCCTGAAAGTCCGTTCATCGCGGCTCGCAGAAAACGGGCATTTAGAAAGCTTAAAAGCCATAAATAAAATTGAACGGGCATTCCGTATACTCTCCCTTTAGTTAGGAGTCCCTCATGCCATACTCGGTCAAAGGCCTTGAAAATGTCCAATTGTACCGCTCAGGACTTTCCTGTTGATCTAGACTTATGGAATCCATACTGGCAGTCACTGATAATATTGAGGCCTTCCAGGTACTTTAATTAATTATTTTTCGATATAACCGAAATCAATGCGACTGGAGGATAGTTGCTTGGCAAGGTCTTCTTGCCTTTTTAATTATGAGCTGCACTGGCGCAGTTTTCCAGCAACAGTAAAATATTCCTTTTTTGTAAAGTTCAAAACCCTACAAAATAGTCGATAGTATTAGCCAGTGCGGAGAATGTTGATGGACTGCATTGATGTTCGAATTCAAACCTCTTATAGTGCAGAAGTTAATAGGGAACCTGCTAATTTTGGATCTTTCAAGAACTTCAGGTGTCACGCCATTTCCATTGTGAGTGTTGTTCGAAGAACCCGCCTGGCTGTAGAAAACCGTGGATGTTGGGATAACTTCGCTTGATGAGGCGCTGACCAGCACCCTTTCTGGGATCCGATCGGGGAGCGAGGTTAACTCCGGAGCATTTTGATCTTGGAATCATCATCATAGCATTGCAAAAAATTCAATGATCCCAACACAAAGTACTGAGAAACATCGTATTCCTTGATATATCCGTGACAGTAACCTACGACGGGACCTGGATATAGATACTGTTTAACAAACAAAGAGTCAAACTTGATGAGTCACGAACAATAATTGAGTTGGTAAGAAGATCCAATAGTACTAAGCCCTTTGAGTTGGTTGAGTGAGAAGTGACAAAGCAGAGCATTGTATGCGTTAGTTTATAGGTTCTCTTTAGTGTACCTTTAGAATGCTAAGTATACTAGTTTTTGGCTAAGACCTCAATTTTAAGTATTTCAAAGCATTACTTTAGGTCAGTTAAAAGTTATACTCATTGATTTTCATTGATTAGATTATAATATTCGTAAATGCCCCGGGGTATTCATTAACAGAAACAAAAATTGAAGAAAGAACGTACCTACACTTATTTAAGCGATCTCCTTTATTAGAAAAATATTGTATATATTTTTTTTTTAATCTGAACTGAAAAAACTTGCTCTTAGTAATTCAAGTTAGCAACAGGTAATCAAGTAAGTACTAAGTTAACAATTTTAATAATATTTAGGTATGAAAAATGAAACAACAAGTAGGTAAATCGACACATAACACACAATGATTAAAATAAAACTAACATGTACTCATTACAAATTAATTTTCCAAAATGTGTTTAAAATGATTTCCGTCATTCTCCAAACATAAATATATAGCATCTTTGAATTGTAGAACTTAAGACATTAGTAAGCATTTATGGCTTTACGCTTTGAAAGACCTCAATAACTATTCGCCTAAGGTCGTCTCCTGTTTCAAAATTCTGCAATAAACACGATTCTCGATATATCCCGAAAGGAAATAATCAAGCGGTGTTATATCTGGGGAACGCGCGGGCCAGGGTGTTACAGAATAATTGCTGATATCTTTTTCTGAAAATTTAGCTCTAACTACTCCATCCTGCTGGAACCAATTATCGCGTTGTTCTGTTTAGAGGTAAATTATCCAGAGCCTCTTAATCATTTTGGAGTAAATTCAGATATTGATCCAATGTTTAATTGTGTTTAAAAAAAGGTCCTTTTATCCTTGTTCTCAAAACTCTAGCCCACATGTTACATGTAAAATGCTGTTGGTGTCTTGGTTCTTCACGTGGATTTTTCTTAGACCAGTAATGTACATTTCTTTTGTTGAAAATCCCACTTCGACATACCATGCTTTCATCAGACCAAATTATCTGGTAAAGCAAATTTGTTTTCGTAACATTTTCTGGTGTATCATTCGCAGAATGATTGATGTCTTTCTGCATCACCTGGCCTAAATCTAAGCCCTTGACAAATTCTATATGTATATGAGTGAAATTTTGGTTTGTCTAAAATAAATTAAGCAGTTGATTTCGCTACGCTTACATTTTTATTAATTTCTCTAGTTGATACTCCAGGGTTTTCAGTAACAGCTAATAATACGCTGAAAACTTCTCTCTGGTTACTGTTCGTGTTTCGAGAGAGCATGGGTTCTTTAAATGCACCATAGTTTTTAAGGTTAGTTACTAACTTACTGTAAGTTCGTATAGCTGGTTGTCTTCTTTACGAATACTTGTCCAAATACATCCGCTCCACTTCCGCTACATTAGAATTTTCTCTGCTTAAAATAAAAGATGATAGCATATCAAATTTTTCGCCATTTGAATAATAACTTGCCAAATTTAGTTTAACAGAAGTAATGCAAAATTGACTGATATCATGCTCATTTTTCTAATGCCTTTTTCGCTGATTTAGGAAAGAAAAGAACAATACTTTGCAAGAGATTAGATTTTTTCAGAAAAGTTTATTTAAGTTAAAGTAACCTTGGACGCTTTTTAATTTTGAACAGTAACGTATGGTTTTATAACCAGTATTTTACAATATCAAATACATAATTAAATATCTATTATGTACTTTTATTATTTTTTAAATAAGCCGTAACTTAAGAAATTAAAAAGATTAGGTTGTTACTTTATACAGCCATTACTTCTATTCTATAGACTAAAAATAATGAAAAAGCATATTATGCAACGTTCTAGGATCCAGGTCCGCATCTTGAAAATTTCAAAAAGATTGTTAAATAGGCTCGAAACGTAATTAAATGATAATATGTGGTAAGTACATCATTGAATTAAGAATAAAAAATGATCTTCAAATTTGACAATAGAAAATCAGGGCCGTATTAAAAAAATTAAAGTTGATGGTGATTGCTTGGAAACGAAACGTCATAAAAAAATTGTGATGCAAATTTAAGTTTATCGAAAGTTGCTGTGAAAAAGCTTTGTCCGTTTTGCTTTAACCTGAATATTCACACAGGAAAAAAATAAAATTAAAAATCTAAAACTTAATTTTTTTCTTAATAACTCAAAACTTTCGCATCTTACCAAAACTTTCGGTGCGTCATATTATTGATCTCTTAAATGCACAACTTTTTCTCCATCCAATCAAAGTTGTATCTCTTGCCATAACCGAGATCCCTCCTTATCTCTTTATATTGGGCACCTTGTATACTGGGTGGCCCACTCTCAACGCAGGATTTCATAGCATCTAAACTACTCAACTTTTTAATATTTTTCAAAAACAGGGTCATAGGGAGACATTAGGCCTACCGTTTAAAATTATTTTGAAATATACCGGACGTCCCAAAAAAAAGATCCATAGCAAAGTTATATTTTTTTATATGGAACACCTTATATCTTACATTATTTTTGGATTCTACATAAAATAGCAATTATTTTTTAGTAAGCGCATTATAAGTCTAAACTTAATAGCTTCTAGCTTTCTAACGGTACGTTTTACAGCAAAACGGCTTGCATGTCCCTATCTTACTTTTCTACTATCTTTCTAAAAATGTCAACTTCCGGTTTAACCGAAAGTTGGCATTTTTGGAAAGATAATAAAAAAGTAAGATAGGGACATGCAAGCCGTTTTGCTATATGGCGTATCGTTAGAGAGCTAGATGCTGTCAAAGTTCAAAAATATCATTTTTTAAATCTCAGAAAGTATTAAGTTTAGACTTATAATGCACTTACTAAAAAATAATTATAATTTTATGTAGAATTCAAAAGTAATATAAGATATAGGGTGTTCCGTTTAAAAAAAAGTATGTTTGATATGCCCTGACTATTTGGGAGACCCTGTATAATTTAAAATCATTTTAAATTGTAGCCCTAATGGCTTCCTATGACTCTGTTATTAAAAAATATTAAAAAGTTGAGTAGTTTAGATGCTATGGAAGCCTGCGTTGAGAGTGGGCCACCCTGTACGTGAGAGGAAGGTACATTTTATGCATGACATATTATGTGTATTCAACTAAATTGAATCTAAATATTAGGCCCAATATTCGGCCGCAACGAATAATATAGTTTTAACTGATCTGAAGACGTAGTCATATAAACATAGGTCCGCAAATACTTCCATACAGAGCTACTGGCCCTTGAAGATGGCGCCATCAAAGTTTTTTTTTATTTATAAGGATCTAATTATAATACAAACGCTGAAGTCCTATTCTTAAAAAAAACAAAACAAACGTTTTGTTTTTCAACGGACAACACTTGTTCTGACTGATTTTACACTTACAATTCAGTCCTTTTCTTACAAGAAGGACCATAAACATTTCAAAAACAACAGATCGATATACAAAATCTTTCCTGTCGATCAGTATTAGACATACCATAACCACATGGTAAAAATTTGTGTTATTGGAGGTTATTTTTTTTTAATATCAGGTGGCTTATATTGCAACCAGTGGCATGGTAACAAAAGGTTGGTGGGTTATTTAAGGTAATATTTTTTTCGCTCAGTGTATTCTCGCTATTTGTTATTTTAAATATATTATAGTTCCTAGAACATCTTTACGTTAAGAAGGTTATTTGGGTACATAGTCGTATAGTCGACCATCTTCTATTATTGCCGGATCAAAGTTGATTTCAGTATTGTAACTCAGTGGCGGCTTTCTAGCAGTGCCGCCCCATATCAAACAGACAACATACAATATGTTATATTATGTATCTACATCAATTTGCATTTTAATGACCCTCAAACTGGCAACGAATAACCGCTCCACTTTTTAAATCGCCCTTGTAGTGGACATCATACACGCAAACTACAGCAGGCATTAAATAAATGGTTTAACTTTTCAAGTAACCCGAGCTGGGGTCGGCATGCCTACCCTCTCATAAGAATATCAGTATGGAAGACTACGATTTCAGGCTTGAAAATAAGTTACTAAATATACACCATATGTCGAACAAGAACCGGAGTTAAAAGCCAGGGTCGACTACGTAGTTGCCGCTAAATTTAAAGTGTGGTTATGGTATGTCTAATACTGATCGATAGGAAAGATTTTGTATATCGATCTGTTGTTTTTGAAATGTTTATGGTTATTCTTGTAAGAAAAGGACTGAATTGTAAGTGTAAAATCAGTCAGAGTAAGTGTTGTCCGTTGAAAAACAAAACGTTTGTTTTGGTTTTTTTAAGATTAGGACTTCAGGTAAGTGTTTTAAAATTTAAATAAGATATCCTGTTTGGACATTCCGAAAAATTGACGGTAACGCACGCAACGAAATTTTGATTTTCGGCTCTTTGATTCGATGAACAAATTAAAATTAAAAAAAAAGATCCAATTCCTAAAATGTTGAATTTAACTATCAAGGGGAATAATAAGGCATTTTCAGAAAACTGGTATCAAAAATATGCATAGCTTACGAAGAGTGAAACCAAAATTAAACTGCTTTGGTGGCCATGCCCTATCTTGTCAAATCAAAAAAGTATTTTAAAGGAGCATACCAACAGGCAGCTATAACTTGATTTATTTGGTAAACAAAAAATGTATATGACTTTTAACAATGCAGCAAAACGAAATTGTTAAGAACAATAACTCTGCTTTGCGCCGATTAATTAACATCATAATTTTTTTGGGTTGCCAATAATTAGCATTTAAGGGCCACGATGAATCTAAAGAATCTATAAACCAAGGAAACTATAGAGAACTAATTAAGCTTTTAAAAAAATATGGCCGTAAACTTAGTGAATTATTGTTACATTCAAAAATCTGTGTCAAAAACTGTGAAAATTCAGGCATTATTTACCCACTGTCATACACATAGAATGAATTTAGTGTTGCAAGATAGACTAACTAACCTGTAAAAATATTAAGGAATGCCTAATTCTTTTCGCTAATTTAAGTGAATTTGCTTCATTTTTTTCTATATCCCCAAAGCGTACGAATATCCTTACTAAGATAACTGAATTAGATTTGCCAAAGTAAGCCAAAAGTCATGGGGGTCATGACCAAAAAAATCTGACACTACATAATATTATTATCATACGTAAAACTACAAGAGCTTTTTTTTATCGGATAAACTATAATTTTTTACGAAAACTAGATTGCTTAGAAATTTAACTAGAACAAACGAAATGATAAAAACGCGACAGCGAAGTTGGAGCGTTTTTATCTATTACCGTTTGTTCGAGTTTAAATTGCTAAAAAGTGATAGTTTAAGTTTAAAAAATAAAAGTTTATCCGATCTTTAAAAAAAGATGGAGTGATTTTTAGCTAGAGAAATTCGCGAATTTTGGCATGAATAGATACTAAAAAAAAATAATACTTCACTAAAAAAATGTTTGACAGCATCAAATTAATTTGTAACAATATGTCAGGTTGCCGAGCAATGAAAAAGAAAAGCTACTCGATTTTGAGCTGGAGAGGGTTTTACCATTTAGTTTTTAGCTGGAGAAGGTTTTATCGCGATAAAAAAGGATGCGCCTTTTTTATCGATGCCAAAGTGATAAAAATGCAAATGTCAAATGGACATTTATTGTAGGAGTGAATTTATCATGACTAAAGAATATAGTGATTAACATTCTCTCAAACCTACCTTTTTGCGTAGGAATAAAGAAAAATGGACGCGAAATTAAATAACTTATCATACATCTGTTCAATGCAAATATTAGAATAGTAGACAAAAACGAAATTTGGGCTGGTCCCCATGAATTTTCGACTGCGGCGCTATTTCTGTCTCTTCCTCACTCCTGTCAACCAGTGCCGTAACTATGGTGGTGCCGTCGGTGCACCGGGTGGGGGGCGCAGAATTACCACCTCAAAAACATGACTGGCAACTTCAAAAAAATAAAAAAAAAATTAAGAATTTACTAGCAACGATATGCAGGAGAAAACGCAATGATGCGCTCGATGTTTCCACAGCACTGCGAGAAAAGCTTAACGCTTTGGTTAGTCCAGGCATGTTTGATTAAAATTTCTTTTCAAGATAGAAAATAAAAAGGATAAAGAGCGCCAATATTTTGAAACCAACGCTTATGAACAAACGTAGAACTGTCTCTCTCTTTGGACAACATAGAAATTAATTCGCAGATCCATTATCCATCCATCAATTTAGTTTTTAGCGAGTTTTTGAAATATATTAAAACATCGTTAATGTGGTTATTATTAATAAGGTCGACTATGGGTCAAGAAAGGTTATCAAGGCTAGCAATAGTATCAATAAAAAATTGCTTAGCTGGATTACAATGACATTGTGTATGAGTTTGCATCACGCAAGGGAAGAAAAGTTATTTTTAAATAATATCCTATGAGTACTTATTACATTGTGTTTATTTTTCTTTTTTTCTTGCTACTACATATCTATTTTTAAATTGCTCTTTCTGTAAACTGTGACTTATTTAATTAAAGTTTTTGCTGATGTTTTTAAGTTCCTATTTCCGCGAAAAAATTTTTTAGAATTTTTAATTTTTTTCACACTATTATTTGTTATTTGTTGCTGAATAAAAAATAATTTATCGTTTGATTTTTATTTCAATGAGGTATGAGGGATGCAAAAAGACGACCTAGCACCGGGTGCATCAGAAGCCGTTTACGGCACTGCTCTCAACCCTGGCTAACAACCCACAAATCGCCACTGTGGTAACTAGATCCTAATAAACTAAAAAAAACACACTTTGATGACATCGTCTTCAATGGCCTGAGCTTCATGGGAAAGCATTTGCAGACCTATGTTAATATGAACATTTTTTTACATTTTTTTTATGAAGAATAATACCTTAAAATCTTTCATCGTTATTTCCAAACACCCTGTAGAAGTGTCCCATTTATTAAAATATAACATTATGTGATATCCTGTATATGAAGTGAGTAAAGAAATCTGTAGACGCCCCTTCAAAATTATTTCAAATACCCTACATGCTAATATTTTTTATTTTTACCCAGGATGAAAAATAAAAAAGTTAAGGGGTGGGACATGATAGTGAATCACCCTGTACGTTTGCGCAAACTGATTTGTGCATGCAAATTGGTGCAAAGAAACGGAGTCCTTGTATTCTTCTTACACGCTTATTGCACAGTTAGCATATCAATAGTGTTGGTTTTTGATATGGCAACAGAATTCACTTCACAAATAAAAAATATTGATGAGGATTCTTGCTACCCCTGCAGTTTTTGTTATTAAAAAAAAACTTAAACTATCTTGCAGAATATAGATTTTACTGACGCCAAACTTCCGCATGCTTTCGTTTACATGTAAAATTTGCATGCACATTGCGCATATCAGTTTACCTTGTTTTGGGAAAATATTTTATGTTTAAGAAAATAAAGCAATTATTCAGATAATGGGAATGTAAATACAGAGTGGCAAAAATGTCGCGCATAATGCCTGTAACTTTTGAATTACCTCGTATACGACAAAGTGGCCTTCATGAAGGTTGTTCAGTAAATTATTCCCCACATTTCTACCTGCATGAATTTTTCTATCATTTCTGGTTTGGTTGCCATAGAGACCAACTTACTTTTTTTAAATGGAACATCCTGCATATTGTTGCACATTTGGATTCTACTGCGAAACTCTGAATTTTTTGTATTTCAACTTTTCACCTATCTGCAAGCGTTTCCGAGATAATAACAGCTCAAAAATGATCCTAATTATAATTATTCCTTTCTAATACTCACCAGTTGAGTCAAGGTGTTTTCATGACAGCGACCTAAGAGGTGTCAATTTTGAGTTCCTGTTTAATTTTTTGTTGTCTAATTTATAATTTGTTTACACTATGGTTCATCTGAATGAGAAACAACGAGTTGAAATTTTAATAATCAGCGGTTACGGAAATATGAAGAGATCGCAAGATCAAGTTTATCAACTTTTCAATGAATTATATCCAAAAAGGCCTTTCATAAATCAGTCGACGGTATCTCGAGTGGTAAAGAAATTTCGAGAAACGGGCAGTGTTAGGAAAGCCGCTAGATCAGGTCGACCTAAAACAGTAACTGGGGGAGACAAGGCCTTGGATATCACGCTCTCAATACATGAAAATCCAACACAATCATCCAGGCCAATGGCAATAGATTTTATGATATCTCATCAGTCAGTGAAAAATTTGTTTAAGTAGGAGAAGTTGCATCCCTACAATATAAAGTTGGTGTACGAGTTAAACGAGGATGATTTTGATAGAAGAGCTGAATTTCGTGAACTGATGATGGGAAGATGCAATAACGATAATAACTTCGCAACAAATATAATTTTCTAGGATGAAGCTACTTTCCATTTATTATCGTTATTGGTCTGCTGAGAATACTCACTGGTTCCAGACAGGTCATACTCAGAAGTCCAAAAAAGTTAATGTTTGGGCGGGCATAGTTGGTAGACATATTGTAGGACCTTTTTTCATAGATGTTAATTTGAATTTCGAAAAATATCTGGACCTTCTCAGGAATCACCTAATTCCTTCTTGCAGAATGGTTTTACCGGGTGTAAATAATGGCATAAACGAACAGGTATGATTTCAGCAAGATGGAGCACCTGCGCATTATGCGGCAAATGTTAGACAATACATAAGCGAACAATTTCCAGGACGTTGGATAGGTAGAAGAGGTGCTATTGACTGGCCAGCGTGATCCCCGGACTTAACCCCGGTCGGCTTCTTTTTGTAGGGACACTTAAAGAACAAAGTCTACGTTAACTGTCCAAATGACTTAGAAACTTTAAAAGTCAGAATTAGTGCTGAAATTCGGGCCATTTCAGAGGAGTTCCTTTTAAACGTTGTAGACTGGTTCAGGGATCGACTGGCGCTCTGCTTAGCAGAAAATGGTGGTCATTTTGGACACCTGATCTAGTGACAAGGTTTCACTTGTTTATTATTTATTAAGTTTTTCAATTTCCTAGGCTATTTATTTTGTTATTATAAATTTTGTTACAATTTTAAATAAATAAAAATTTGAAATACAAAAATTTCAGAGTTTTCCCAGTAAAATCCAAATATGCAATCATATGCAAGGTGTTCCATTTAAAAAAAGTAAGTTGGTCTCTATGGCAACTAAACCAGAAATGACAGAAAAAATTCATGCAGGTAGAAATGTGGGGAGTAATTTACCGAACAACTTTCATAAAGGTTACTTTTTCGTATACGAGGTAATTCAAAAGTTACAGGCATTATGCGCGACTTTTTTGCCACTCTGTATGTATTTGATGATACCTTGACCCACGACGACCCTTACTACAACAACTAAGTATATTCAAACTTGTAATAATAACTGTTTATATATTTCTTCGTAAATTACAATCACAAATTAGGATTCCAATCAGAATACGCGAGCGGCGCTAAAAGAATATTGTACGTATAGTATACAGGGTGTTTCAATAAAAACTCCCAGGCCAATTATTTTGAAAACTATAAGTGACATGTAAATTCTGTAAACGCCAGTTGTTAGCCCCTATAATTGGCTTCACAACGGTGTAAAAAATGTGTTTAAATAATACAAGATGTAGGTGCAAAGAATTTTTTCGATGACAGGAACTTTTAAATGTTGTGGTTCTTAAAGATAATTAATTTTTGATCAAATTATGTCTCATAAGAATTTTTGATAAATCCAACATGAACGGAAATATTTGGGGTTAAGTTTTTTATTAAAATAATTTTAACGAGTATTTTAATTATAAATATTTTTAATATCCTTTAGCAGATTTTAATTTAATTTTGGTAATGACAATTTTAGTGATAAAACGCTCGTGTATCGCTAAATTATTACGTCCAGTGACTTCTCAGGGGACGCTTTAACAAATAATATTGGCAAAAAATAAGACGTCACTAAGTTCTTGGTAATTTTTATATTTTTTTCGGATTAAGCAACTAAAAATATCCTTTTATTGTCTGTTAAATTGTTTTCATATCTTGCTTCGTTTTCGAGAAATAAAAATAAAAACAATTTTATTGCATATGCATTAAGAAACAAAACCATAAATTATCAATACTTACGTTTTTTCTTGTTGTTTAAAAGCAAAGTTAAAACATTAAAGCATAATAAAATAAAATTAAAAGATGTTTTAAATTTTATGAAAGAACTGATGAGAAATTATACAAAATTATTAATGAAAATTAGAACAATACCAAAAACTAACTAATGGGGTCGAATGAGGTGTTTAAAATTATTGCCGTTTTCATACACACACATAGCAAATCGATATAATAATTCGGTTCTGCAAACTCTCAAATAGTGTATTTCGATTAATAGCGGCTATAGTAGCATAAATTTTGTTGTACAGGTCAGCCATGTCTTCTATTGGTTCCTTGTAGATTTCATTTTGTAAGTAGTCCCATAAATAAAAGTCCATCGGGGTGAGATCAGGGGACCTGCTGGCCATCTAAGATCCCCATTTGTGCTGATCACTTTTCCTGGAAACATCACATTTAAATGATTCATAACGATATTGCTATTGTGTGCTGGGGCACCGTCTTAATGAAACCACATAGCACAGCTTCTGAAGCATTTTGATGGCATTCTCCATAAACTAAAACCGTGTTCAGTTTGTCTTGATTTGTATGGTGAACCATTTTTATTTTAAAAATGTAAAAATTACAAATTCTGACACTGACACTGAGTGGTAATAATGTTAATTACTTAATGATTTTTGTTTTCCAGAGATATGCATTTTTATTTCTCGAAAGCGAAGCAAGATATAAAAACAATTTAACCGACAATCAGCCCTATGCAGCAGCACACAGGTTAAAACTTTCCGTTAACTCCAAACTAACGGGACCCGTTAGAAAAATCCCATGCTATTTCCGCGATTTGGTATGCAGCAACAACTTTTCCGTTACATTTCAGGGGTTAATTCGAGTTTTAACGGGCTTTTTTATCGGCATCAAAGACCCGACGCTTCGTTTAAACGGACCCCGGTTAAAATTTTGAGCCAATCAGGGGCCCGCACATGTCGGATATCGAATCACTTCGGATTGCTTCGGATGCCCTCGTTTCACGGTACACAGATGACAGAACCTCGTTTCTTGCTTGCTTTTCTTTAGAATTTTTCGGTTTTTGCTTCGAAAATTAGTGATCGAAGTGTTTTTGATTGAAAATACATCCTCTTATATATGCATAAGCTCGTTTAAAAGAAAAAATGGATATTTTTTTATACAGGTAAGTTAAAAATACCCTTTTACAGGTTAAAATTACTGAACTAAATTGATTTGTGTTGATTTACAATTTATAGGAAATTTATGTACTTTTAGATTTTATCAAACCATGACAAGAAAGGTTTTCGAGAAGATTTTTCATTGTATGTAGCAGAAAATTATGTTTCCGATTCTAAAGCAGTTTTCTACAATGTACCTACTTACGTACAAGCTGAAAAATATATGATGTTATGTTGTTTTGGCAAGAATGTACTACCTACCAAATAGAGGTAAGATTCTAGACTATTTAGACTATGCAGGTAGCTGCTATAATAGATAAATTATTAAAGCTTGGATCAACCAAGTTTCTTACATAACTTTGTAAAAATTAAATTTGTTTGTTTATGTTTAATATGAAACAAAGGCTTCAAATCATAAGCTTTTTCTGCCTGCCTTTAGAACTGTTACCGATAAACCATTTTGAATTACATTATATACAAAATATTGACCATAAACAGGATAACAAGTCTAAATATTATTATTTATTTATTGCCCGACTTATACTACTCATAGGTGTGTTCATCTCCCTCTAAAACCCTTTAAAAATAAAATAAAACAATTTCTAATAAATAAATGTTTTTATAAAATGGACGATTTCATACAATATAGAGTGGTAGATATGGACTTTTAAAGTAATGTCCTGGATTTAGTGGGTGCGCTTGTGGTTTGGATGTTTTAGGTAAAATGTACTTTCGGGGGTTTTCTTAAAATTTAAATGTATTGTCTTAAATTTGTAAATGTATTTTGAATTCGTTGACCAAGATAAGAAACTTATGTAAGTTTTTTCCATAAATAAACTAAACTAAGCTGAAAACCAAGTAGGTACCTACTAAAACCTAATATTATGATAAGCAATAAATATGCTATACCTATCTAGTACCTATATTTTTATATTAACAATAAATAATATTATAAAGAAATTATAATACCTAGTACCTAACTAAATTATTTCACTTGTGGTTAAGATTCATAAATTAAACTGATTTAGACAAAAAATTTACGACTGAAATAAACATTCCAAACATGAGTAAGCATCAATACAAATTTAAAGGGGATAACCCCAAACATCTATGTCGACGTGGATTTATATTGCTGTGGTTGACAGCCATTTCCTAAATTCAGAAGGTCCTGTAAGTCGAAAAAATACATTTGGATCAAAAATAATAAAATTTAAATTTTATTGATCATTATGAAATGTAAATTAGTGAGGGTTAGTGGTGGTAGTACTTCGCACGATACTAGAGATTAAACAACGATTTATTCACTTGTAGTATCGTGTTTTAGTATACCTACCAGTCAATTGACCAAAATAAATTTGAAAATAAAATAAAACAAACAAATAAAAAATTCAAATTTTTAATGCAAATAAACATATTTAAATATGAAAAACTTAAAAATAAATTTAATAAATCGAAAATAAACAAAGGGATATTAAACTTTGTTAATTAAGCTGGATAATGGTAAATTATCAAAATCAGATTCATCTTCGGAATCTGATTCTGGGTGTTCGATATCAGAATCCGATATTGCACGATAGCAGACATTTTTGGGATTCATATTCACTGGTAGAGAGTCAATACGGGTGTAGGTAAACTGGACTGATGGCAAACGAATAAAACAATGTTGATATAACTTAAATAAAATTCTGTAAAAATTTAGTATATTTTGACCGAATTTAACCAGTCAAATAGCTAGCGGTCAATTGATCATCCCCAACTCTACCTACAATACTTAGTAATCGGGTATCGACTCTCAAAGTATCGATTCATACTCTGTATCGAAAGTATTGTTCTACTACTAATTTCTAACCCTAAAATTGAAAATATTTAATCACCATGAAGTTAATTAAAATTAGAATAGATAGTGATAGAATGGGGGTTAATTTGTCATTCACTTTTGGGAATATCTCCGCCAAAATATACCATGTTTGGGTAACTATCATTTCTGTTGCATTTCTGTATAATCATGTTCTCACAGTGAGTCAACACTTCAAAAAGTTTAAATTCAATGTAAAAAAGTATTGTTTTTTAGGTAGGCAGATGCAAAAATTAAAGACCTGGATGTATTATGAAGACTTTTATAATGGAAAGGGCAAAATCAGAACTTGAAATATAAAAGAAAAATTGCTGAACTCGGATGATTGACAACTTGTAGAAGGTAAATACCTGAAATATCCTGGGGTGCAAGTATTTGGAAGGGTGTTAAACAACAAACCTAGAGTGTGTTCCTGGATTGGTGCAGTAAATAGGTAAAAAAGTGTTCATATTTTTTTGTTTGATACTTCCTCGAGAATTTCATCTTCTGGGGTTCAGCCCTGTATGCACTATTGAAGTACATATTAGGTAGGAGATATACAGGGTGTTTCGGGAGGAAAGGGAAATATTTTAATGAGGTATTCTAGAGGTCAATATAAGAAAAAAAGGTCATATAAATGTGGGTCTGGAAATGCTTTCTTTTCGAGATACAGTGTGCCAAAAAAAAAAGTAATATACATTTGTCCTTCAATACCTCGAAAACGATTTAAGGTATTACACTGATCATGGGTGTGCGCTATACTGGCATGAAAATACGTTTTCTCGATTTAAAAAGTTTTTACCATTTTACCAGTGGCGTACGCGACAGCAAAAAAGAAAATTGTTTTGGCGAAAAAAATTGTACGCCTCTGGTATTTTTCAAATCAGGGGTCTATTTCTTAATCTACAGTCATTTCTTAAAAAAAAAAGTATTTTGAGTTTTTTTGGTAGAACAAACCATTTTCAAGTAATAATAATAATAATGGGTTTTTATTTTACTTGAGATAGGGCCACAAAGAAAGGTGAGAACCGGGGCTATCAGCCCCGTTGCTCCCTCACCTCTCCCGAAGGCTTTGTATTATGGCTACTACCCTTTTAATACTTTTGGTAAATATAAACTTTAATTTTAGTGTCAACTAATACAAAAAATGAACACGAAAGGTGCTCCAGCACAACCCTACGGTCTGCAATAGAGTCGTTTTCAGCATCACAGAAAACGACTCTAGATGTTCAAAAGAAGGTGGTAGTTCAAATGGAGGAATTCAACAAGACGATGAAAAAAAACAACGAATTATGTGAGAAACAAAATATTATCGCAGAAAGGAAAAATGAATTATGGGAGAAACAAAATATTATTGCAGAAAGGAAAAATGAATTATCACTTATGGCGCTAAAATTAAATTACTTAAAAGAGTTTGGCAACTTAGATAACTTTAATATATTAACAGAACTTAATGTACCTACTAACTATAACTAACCTAACCTAGAACTAACTATAACTAACCTAACCTAGAACATTTGAATATACTGGAGGAACAGTAGGACACTAACTAACATTTATCTTAAACTTACTTATTTCTAAATCAAAATCACACTAGCAACTTTTTTTGTGCAACTTAAAAATGGCTTAAATACAACACACTGATTTGATATGGGCTAGCATTAATTGCTGGTGCGCGCCAAGCCATAATGACTTCCATGTATTTTTGAAAGATTTTTCAGTTGCAAAAAAAAGCTGCTGGTGTGTAGAAGTAGAAAAAAGTAATAAATTCATTATTTTTATTCATTTCAACTTATTGACATGTGTTTGCTGTCTAGGTCCCTACCCGTTTTTCAAGAGCAAATTCTTGGTGTTTAATTAATTTTATATAAGACCCACACGAAAAGAGCTTATTAGATAACCCATTTTAGCCTGTTTGCGTTATGCAATATACTGTATTATCGTACTGAGTGATGTAATGAACTCATTACATCACTCAGTGATGTAATGAACTCATTACATCACTCAGTGATGTAATGAACTTATTAGATCACTCATTTTTTTTATTACATTAGTCATTTTTAATCAAACTATGATTTGTTTTGTTCCGTCGGTCACTGTCACTTTTTGTGTAATAATACAATTTTTTTTGTCAAATGTCAAAATCATTTTGAATACATAAAAAAAACAAAATTCTGGGTCTTATATAAAATGTTGTATTCCCCACTCGTTACTGTAGTGAAGCTCATACCGTACTAGTAATATAATATAAATAACTATTTCCGTCGACCGTGTATTTACGAACTTCTTTAATGTATAAAAAATCGTACATTAATGGCCCCCATTAATGCATGATTTTTCTATTAATAAACGATTGTATTATAGGCAACCAAACATACATGAAATTAAATTAATACTCAATTGTTATTCAAATCAAGGTGGCGCGAAGCGGCTGTGACGCGTGCATGATGGCGTTTCGCGTAAGTAAAAAAAAACTGTCGCTGTCAACTAGTTTGGATTTCAAAATTTTGATCGTACAACGTTGAAATGAATGTCTTCGAAAATTTAACCCCACCAGAAATAGCAGAAACTGCTAATGTAGTATCGTTAAGTTTACTTCCCGCGATAAGCAAAAGATTGTATGAGAAAACGTACGCTGAGTTTATGTCATGGTGTGATGAAAAACGAGTGACGCGCTTTTCAGAATCGGTGCTATTGGCATATTTTTCGAATATTGCAGAAAGAGGCCTCATTGCAAGTTTATGGCCGAAATATTCAATGCTCAAATCGACTTTAAATTTGAAAGATGGCATCGATATAAGCAAATTCAGTAAATTAATTATGTTTATCAAGAGGCAAAAAGTAGGATATGTACCTAAGAAATCGAAAGTCCTGGAAAAAGAACACGTACACAAGTTTATTTCTGATGCTCCTAACAACCTTTTCTTGATGACAAAGGTAATAAAAAAGAAAGGTAAAACTATAATATCTAACAATAATAATAAATAAATTAAAATTCGTAGGTTGCATTGATTTTTGGAGTGGCTGGCGCACTAAGAAAAGATGAACTGTTGAAATTAGAAACGAATGATGTTCAAGATCTGGGTTCAAAATTCCTAGTCACCGTAAAGGCATCTAAAACACACACAAACAGAATATTTACTATTGTGGGTAATGAAGAAAATAACCTTCTCAATTTGGTTAAACGGTATATGTCCCTGAGACCAAGACACACTCCACACAAACGGTTTTTTATTTTTTATAAATTTAATAAATGTTCTATACAGCCAGTTGGCATAAATACATTTTCCAAAATGCCTTCCATTATAGCAACCTTTTTAAAATTAGAGCAGCCACATCTCTACACTGGGCATTGTTTTCGGCGTTCATCTGCCTCGATACTCTGTGACAGTGGTGCAGATTTTTCAGCCATTAAACGGCTTGGTGGTTGGAAATCCACTGCTGTTGCAGAGGGATATATTGAAAACTCATTACAAAATAAAATTGATACAGCTGAAAAAATCCTCGGTACAACTATAACAAAAGCCCCTCATGCTAGTTCTATCAGCGCCACGACCAGCGCCGAACCACATTCCCTTACAAACATCCAAGATAATGACATAAACCTAAATTTAAATTCAGAATGTCATACAACTACTGATAATGTATCTGTACCTTGCTTTAATTTCAGTAATTGCACTATTTCTAATGTAAATATAAGTATTAATAAACAATAATAGTCAGTTCCATACATAATCATATTTTTATCGACTTTTGTAGGTTTGGTTGTTAAATAAAAATTTTTTTTTCATTATTAACAACACAATCGACGGAAAAATGTTGTAACTAACGCGTATATTAAAAAGCGATTAATAATTTCGACAAATTAACGCGCTCGCTGCGCTCACGCGTTAAAAATGTCTCGATTATTAATCGCCCTTATTAATACACTTGTTCGTTAAATTACTATTAAAGTCGTTTAAATGTTGGTTAATGTCATATTGTAGATTAGTCTTTTTGCCTGTATTATATTAATCATTATAATTACTTGAATATATTATTAGGACGCACTTGACATTGACCTTTTCGCGAATCATTAATTTATCATTCGGATTCGGTATATTATACAGGGTGTTTCACGGTCGATAGTACGTTAGACGTTTACGGATAACTAAATAACGAATCATTTTCAAAATTTGGCAACCGGGATAAACGACCATGGTCTATCGTTCTAAAATATTTTCAGCAATGCAACGTTGCCGCTTCTGCCCAAAACAGGTGGCAACATTGTTATTTCAAATGGAACACCCTATATCTTAGAATTTTTTTGGACTCTACATAAAATTGTAAGTATTTTTTAATAAGTGCATTATAAGTCTAAACTTAATAGGTTTTGAGATATCGACATTTGAAAAATGACATTTTTGAACTTTGACTGCTTCAAACTTTTTAACGGTATGTCTTAGAGCAAAACGGCTTACATGTCCCTATCTTGCTTTTTTATTATCTTCCCAAAAATATCAACTTCCGGTTACGCCGGAAGTACTATATATGGGGATTTTAAGTTACATCCGGTTTAACCGGAAGTTGAAACTTTTGGGAAGATAGTAAAATAGGAAGATAGGGACATGTAAGCCGTTTTGCTCTAAGACATACCGTTAAAAAGTTAGAAGCTGTCAAAGTTCAAAAATGTCATTTTTCAAATGGCGATATCTCGGAACCTATTAAGTTTAGACTTATAATGCACTTATTAAAAAATACTTACAATTTTATGTAGAGTCCAAAAAAATTCTAAGATATAGGGTGTTCCATTTGAAATAACTATATTGCCACCTGTTTTGGGCAGAAGCGGCAACCTTGCATTGCTGAAAATATATTAAAACGATAGACCATAGTCGTTTATTGCAGTTGCCAAAATTTGAAAATGATTCGTTATTTAGTTCTCCGTAAACGTCTAACGTACCATCGACCGTGAAACACCCTGTATACTGTCTATAAGTAGAATATTTTGCCATTTTAATTAACACTTCCAATCCAGTTCAAGAGTATGTTTTCCTCCTTTGCTAAAACGTCCCAACAGCTAAAAAATGTCAAAATTAATATAGGCCCAGGAATTTTTTATTATTTAATGTTGTGTTTCTACATATTACATATTTAATTAGCGTTACATAAAATATTACATAAAGTTTCGGTAAGATGGTTTAAGATTTACAATTCACACGATTGAGACTGGGATATTTTCTAAAATTTAAATGTATATATTTACAAGGAAATTCGTTGGGCTTGAAAACGGTCTAATCTGATAATACAGGGTGTCTGTCTTCCTTTGCATGGCCTTAAATTGCTAGGGCTATTCGGGCCAGGTACATACCGTTATTATTATACGTGTGTACAAAAGGGTCCTTGCACAATTTTTAATTCAATGTATATTTAGTTGTATCTAGACTCAAATATACCCCCTATTTTTCTTTTTTATCATAAATCTCATTGTGTTACGAGATATTTTACAATACAAATTTCTCATTTTGAACGCGCGCCAAAACCTCCTGCCTTTTGTGACGTCAATTATTTGTAGTTACTGATATCGACAAATATACCGTTTTTTTTTTAACCCCGCTACAAAAGAGTTTTCGAAGAGTCAAATGTACATACTAAATTGATTTCATAGCTATACTTTTTTAGTAATATTTTGATTTGTTGATATTTTTAAAGTGTATTCTTTTCTTCTGTTACTTCAAAGTATGCAAGGTAAAGCGTTGGTAAATAAACTTGGCAACGTTTTCCAAACTTGTGACGCCAACCAATTAAAAAGTTTGTAAACACGTGTTTGAATAATGCACCTATAGGGTCAGTTGGGTTAAATGTAGACGATTCTCGACACTTTTGATACCTTTATTCATAAAATTAATTTGATCAATTTGTATAAAGTATTTAAGTGTATCGACTTTGCAGGCAGTTTGAGTATGTATATTTATTAAACATTTTCAGAATAATACCTTTCAAAATTAGCCATTTTAGTTTTTGTCATATATTTTTTTACAGGTTGTATGTTTAAATTTACCCCGTGCCCTCGGGGGAAATGTAAACAATTCTGCTGAAGACCATAAGCATTTGTGCAAAAAATCGTGGGGTTAACAGAAACATGTCGTTTGTAGGCATTATATAGTTGATATTTGATATGTTATTAACGTGTTTACATTTACCCCATTAGAAGAATTTAAAAAAACGACAGTTACAAAAATATTTATTATAAAAAAACAACACCTACGCTTTCCGAACAATAAGAACAAAAGGGCAGAAAAATAATTCATTCCGTCATTCCTATGTTCTTAAGTAACAAGCAAACAAAGTAATATTCCATAATTCTAATAGAATAAAGATAACAATTTTTCAACGAAGGTTTGAAGTCTACTCCGCCAGGGGAATACTATTTACAAATCTATAAAAGATTCTCTTAACTTTGGGAAATATTTCAGGATCTGGCAGTATACCTAATACTTGACCGATATTAACGAAATTAACATCAGTTTCTACGACACAAAAAAGTGTTTTTAAAGTGTCCGCCGATAACTTTTATTTCATTTTGGTCCTCATCAACATCTTCAATAGAACAAACATATTTAAAAATAGTTGTGTCACGTTAACCCCCTTTGAACGGAATGAAAACAAATTTTCCAACGCACAACTTTGACATATCTTTAATGGGTTCCAAATAAATTACGTCATTATCCTGTTGTATTTCATCGCTGGAACTCTCATCATCATATTCATATGGTATCACTCTCTTCCGAGGTATCTGATTTATTTTTAGCTATTTTCAATAATTTTCTCTTCTTAACGCCTGAATTTTCTGCAGTGGTTGGATTATTTTGTTTCTTTTTTGATTTGAGTTTTTTATTTGTCTTGTTAGTTAGCCCCTAAGTAGTTGCCTTTTGCTTTTTTTCTTCGGCTTCTTTTAGTCATGATATGACGTCGTTAGAGGTTAACACTTCACCATATACATAATTGTTGTTTCAGTCTTGAAATTATATAGAAGACAAACGCAGCTTTTCCTTGTCGAGATCATTCATAACACATTTTCTAACTTCTCATGAAAATCATATACCTACTATCTGTGTGTTTCTCGCATCCTTACGCAACTTTTAAAGATGCTCTGGTTTTTTTAGTTATAGCTGAGGATGTCGAAACATAAACGAAAGGTACCAGTCTTTACCTGGTTTGTTATCTTTAAAAGGAAATTTTATATTCTTAGCTTTCACATATTTACCAACGAGGTCACGCAGTTCTTCTTTGCTACAAGGGTGGCCCATTTTGCATCTTGTTAAAAGGCACTTTTTAATTTCATTTTCTTCCATAACGGATCGCGTCGACTTTCGGCCAGGACCTTGAACAGCCATCGCCGTTTTTCTCCCTTTAATTCTGTTATGAAGAATATGGTGGTGGGCCTTTTTTTTTGGCCCGAATCCATGTTCACATTTGCCCCTCATCCATGTGTACATTTACCCAGCGCCGCAAAATTCTAAGGTAAATGTAAACATCAAAATATCTACCAAACTTGTGATATTATGACTTTATCCCACTATAATTTATTTGAAATTTGTCTTAAAGATACCAAAAAATATTAGGTACCTACCTTACCTTATGATTTTCACAAAATAATAGTGAATGCGCGAGGGTATTACATTTTGATTAGCACATGCAAATTCGCCAATGGCTGTGAGACAACTATCTAATGAAATAAACCAAATCTTTAGACGCTGTTGCCCTGTGCTTCCTTAAAGCTTCTGCGAATGACTCGCGAAATCTAAATTGGGGGCGCTTTTTAAAATGTACAGGCCTTGTTTTCATTTACCCCTGGTGGTTCTAAGGCCACCTTAAAGATCATTTGTTTTCTTTCGAAGATTTATTTTCTAGTTTAAACTTGGAGAGTCCTTGGAGATCGCAATAAGAGCATTAGCGATACCTACTTAGGTATTTTAAATTTTAATACAATATAATTAATTTGTTCTGGTTTTACGTTTTTAATATTAAATTATATATATATATATAATCAGTTGTTTTAATAACCTGTAAAAACATGCTTACCCTGGTGGACAAAAAAATCGTACAGATACTTCACAGTCTAAATGTATGATTTGATGCTATTTTTAAGGCATTGTCGTTAAGACTATGAACTACTAATATTTCTTTTCTACATACCTTTTGCACCAAAAAATAACCATCTTCTAAAATAAATAGAGTTCCTATTTAAAAAAGTGCTTGAAATCAATAAACTGGCTTGCAAGCCGGTAAGCTACTTTTACAAAATTGGCAAAAATATAAAAGCAAATTAAGAATAAAACCAAATCTTGTCCTACAATTATTTTGTTATTAGACAATGCTGGCCAAGGACAAGATTTCTCGTAAGGTTTGGATTTATTTTTAGTTAGCTATGGCCCTCCTGGAGACTTATAGTGGTAACTAAGAAATAATTATACTTAAATTATTTGAAATTCATTATAAATGTAATATTATAATAATAAAATTATTGGTATGTCTGTTGAAATTTTTTAAGTTATATTTTATTCTACATAATGAACTGTAACAGTTACCTATTTGGAAATAAATTGTAGTTAATTGAATTGAGAACAACATTTTTAATTTAATAATACTAAAATCTTATATAAGCTAGTAGTGTAGTCGGAATAGGACAATAAAACTAGGTTAATAAATATGTTTGCCAATATTTACCGAAGTATTAGACTAACATTAGTTTCTTATCCCGACTATACTACCAGCTCATATTCAAGATACTGTTGGACAATAAGATACTTAGACATTAAAACTTATGTGAGAAAAAAGGTACTGATTGATACCTAACTTTAAAAAAGTTTGGTCAGGAATTTTCTATAACATAAAATCAAAAGTCACATAAAAGGTTTCACCTTACTACGTAGTGTATTAAATGGTGTCTGTAATACTTTAAATAACACTTAAAATGTTGAAATGAAACGGTAGTTATTTTACCTTTATATTAAAGTAATCATTGTCATATTCTAAATTTAACCAGGCATAATTCCAATACCCTTTTTTGATTTTTAAATAAGAAGCACATCTGAAAATCTGTAGGTATCTTATAACCTACAAAAATGTGTATGTATGTATACATTCATCTATTACCAAAGCAAAGATTTCCTAGGAGCCCTAATTAAAGTAGGTATAAAGTAGGTATGTAGGTAATCTATTGCGTAATTACCTTCTGTCAGAATACCTATTATTTATTTGTATCATTTTCTTCACACTGCTTAAAAGCTCTAGCCATATTATGATAATTTAATAACGTCTCTGCTGCTTTGTTTGCGTATTTTTTCCTGGTTAATTTCAATCCATTCCTAGAAAAAAACGTAAATAAGTACCTACCTATCATAAAGGTGTTGTTAACAAATTAAATAAGCAAAATAAAACATATGTACCTACCTACTTACGCTAGATCTCGAACGCACAAAAACTATACACTAGCTCGGCGATAGGAAAATAATAATCTTCTCCGCAGGTAGAAATTCATTTAAATTTGCGTTTCCATCTGAAATTATTCTGATTAATGCGTTTATTTATTCGTAATACCAAAATAGGTCGATATTTACCGAAACAGAAAAAAATGTAACCTAACCTGTTTTCGTTTTCGTGTTGTCAGTTATCAAACAGTTGACGTAAATCACAGAAATAAATAAAATTTTTAGGTTAAACATTTCTGACAGTTCGATCCGTTTAAAAATTCTAACAGCTGTTCCTTAACTTTGGTTGGAAAAGATCAAGTGGCTGTGTTAACCCGTTTCTACTGGAAACACTACCGTTAAAAAGTTAACGGACTGCTGCTGCATAGGGCTGAATAAAAGGATACTTTTAGTTGCTTAATCCGAAAAAAATATAAAAATTACCAAGAACTCAGTGGCGTCTTACTTTTCGCCAATATTATTTGTTAAGGCGTCCCCCGAGACGTCACTTGACGTAATAATTTAGCGCTACACGAGCGTTTTATCACTAAAATTATCATTACCAAAATTAAATTAAAATCTGCTAAAGGATATTAAAAATATTCATAATTAAAATACTTGTTAAAATAATTTTATTAATAAACTTAACCCCAAATATCTCCGTTCATGTTGGATTTATCAAAAACTTTTATGAGAAATAATTTGATCAAAAATTAATTATCTTTAAGAGCCACAACATTTAAAAGTTCCTGTCATCGAAAAAATTCTTTGCGCCATGGCGTCACCTACATCTTGTATTATTTAAACACATTTTTTACACAGTTGTGAAGCCAATCATAGAGGCTAAAAACTGGCGTTTACAGAATTTATATGTCACTTATAGCTTTCGAAATAATTGGCCTGGGAGTTTTTATTGAAACACCCTGTATTATATAAAATGTTTAGTTCAGGTTATAGTTGAAAAATTGAATTGCGTAATATTTGATAATTTCTCGATAAATGGCTTGGTATTTTTACTAAACGAAAGTAAACGGGATCAACCGTAACAACAATTATCTTATACGATGAAGTATTACGGTAAGATCATTTAGCAATTTTAATATTTAATAACATCCTAATTGTTCCTATTTAAAGACGTATAGGTATTATTTTCCAATTAACTTTGCCCGATGCTATAATGCGATAAATGTCTGGTATTTTATGCAGATCCAGATGGTTTATTACAACTCTCCTATTATTCGCAATCATAAATGCAGCTCTAACGGCAGTTATCGATTAAGGGTGCTAACTAGAAAGATACACGTGATATTTTTAAAATAATGTGTTACTTTATATGTTACGAATACAATTTTTAATTTTCAGCAGAAACTGTAAAGTTTAGCTCTCCTCAACAATATTTAAGTAGTTCTTAGCTTCCTTGCAAGAATGTACTAAAATTATTATTATAATAATATATATACATTTATAGTGTATACGTATTACGTATCGTAACAATTTAAAAATAAAACGGAATCAAAAGAAGAAGTATTAAAAGTTAACGCAAATGACACATACACAGTAAAAAATATTCACCTGGTAAAAATCATTTCAGGAGTGGTAAAAAAAAGTAGTGTTAATGTTAACACCCGGATCAACATATTTTACCACATTTTTACACTAATATGGGACCAAAATTGTTGTATTAAATTAGCCTATGAATTTAACTCTCTAAAAAGTTAATTTTGTTGAATGAGTGTTATTTATTTCATTTTACACTCTATCAGGAAAATTAAATACAATAAAAATTAATAACACCATATTAGCTTGTAAATAAACCCTGCTAGAAGGTTATCTTAACACATTGAGTGTAGAACTTATTCTTTAATCGTTTTTTTACACGGCCCCGGGTGAAAATACCTAAACCCGTGTTACCGAAAAGACAGGCGGCAACAAGTGGTGTAAAATTCTAGGAATTGACAGATGACGCTACGTGCAAATTCAACTTTCAAGTCAGTCTGATTGTGCTCTTTGAACGAATATTGTTATATTTAAATTGAAATATAGAAACTAAGCGAAGTACTGTAAAGTACCAAATGAGGGTGCCTCCTATGGGGATCTTGTTAAATTGGGTAAGCATAATAACGAAATTTAATAAAAACTTTACTAATAAGCACGCCACTTTTAAGAAAGTAAGTAGGTATTTACATTGCTACAGTTTTACCTTTAGGTATCTTTTAAGTTATTCTGATATAAGCTTATAATATAAATGTATTCCTTTTTTATATAAATACTTAGGTAGGTACCTACCTACATATTTTACTTTATAGATCTCTAAACAAGTATACGATTAATATAATACTCGTCATTTTCATTCTTTTGTATTGTTCCAAAGCATACTTTTATTTAGTTGTTTAGTGTTCTAAGTATACATATATTTATTATGTTATTTGTTTTGTTAAGCTTAACAATGAGGCACATTAAACGTAGATATATACAGGGTGTTATGGAAATGACTTATTATATTTTAAGGGGCCACTCCTGAGGTGGTCTAGAGTTACACTTGATAGTTTTTTTTTCTAAAATCGGAAGTATTTTGAATTTTGTAAAATACCTTAAAACCGGACTATGTGCGCCTTCCATGATAGTTCAATGCCCCTGAACACATGTGTTTTTGACAAGACAAACTGCTGGAATGGTAATTGTTTAGTTTAGTGCAATTAATGTTGAATTTTGTGCTAAAATTTCGTATATAGACTAATTGAGGGTAGCTGATCACAATTTTCCTTTTGCGTTTTTACGGCAAATGCACTGGTTTTGAGAAAAAAAAATGTTAAAGTTTTTCACTTACAGGTTAGGGTATTTTTGTTTATTTCGATATCTTTGGGTGTCGCGTTTCACTTTCCTTTCAATTTCCTAGATTTTATGGTTTTCCCTTCAAAATATGTGATAAAACTTTCACCAAACTATCTGTTCATAAAATAAGAACAACATTTTAGCAAAAAAACAATGGAAAAGGCACAAATTTAATTAAATTCGTTGTTAATACGCCGACAAAGTAGAAGCGTCTCTTTTCAGATTCATTGCACTCACGTTGCCAGATTGTTCTTCTTTTTCTTGTAATTATTAATGGCTTCCATCCAGGAGAATGATATGCTAGCTCGAGCCAATAGGATTCATTCAATTAATAAAAATGAATTGAAAAGTATAGGCAATTTATAATACACTAACAATCTGACAACATGGGTGCAGTGAACCTGCAAACAGGCTCCTTGTACCGTGCAGTTTGCTTCTGCTTTTTTGGCCAGCTGTCAGTGAGCTGTCTCCCGTCTTTTTCCAGATAACGTAGAGTTTTCTGTTCGCTTACAAGTTATCCCGTTTTTCAGAGTTTCCTTGTGGCATATTTCGTTTATTTCAACTCGGAAGTGTATACTATGACTCCGACAAGTAATATTTTATTGGAAATAGCAACATTTTAGGATTACATGCAAAATAACATACCGGTGAGTTAGAAAAACTTTAACATTTTTTTTCTCAAAACCAGTGCATTTGCCGCCTAAACGCAAAAGGAAAATTGTGATCAGCTACCCTTAATTAGCCTATATACGAAATTTTAGCGAAAAATTCAACATTAGCACTAAAGTAAACAATTACCCAAATCAGCTGTTTGGGTCATTGGCGCGTAGGTGTTTTGGACCTAAATTTTTGAAGGCATTTTTCTCGAATTTCTAGCTTCGAGCGCCATTTATAGCAATTTTTCCCCAATTCGTCTCGACCTATATATTTACGGGTTAAAAAATAATAAGCCATTTCCATAACACCCTGTATATCTGTTTAATTTACTAAATTGTAAACTATATAATAGGTATGTCATTTTGTTCAACTAGTTATTATAATAGGTGTAAAAAAAATCACAGTGTTTTCCAGTTCTGTTGTAACCATCATTTTGTTTATAAATAAACGATAAATAATACTCAATATTTTCATTCATTTAATAAACCTTTTTCAGGTGATCTGAAGATTTATATCTAATAGGGGCTACTATTTTCGGCTTTGATTAAGTCATTCAATCATGTATCAAACTAAGCAGAGGTTATTAATGTAAAACATCTTGAATGCATAATTTTTTACATTTTAATTATAAACGCCCGGTTAGTTTGATACGAGATTAAATGACCTAAACAAAGTGGAATGTATTCTAGCCCTGGCTAGATTATTTTATTACACTCACTATAGTAAAGTCACACCCAAATAAAATAAAATTTACACTAAAATAATATGATATTTACACTAATTAATCACAAATTACCATTACTTACACCTCTCATTATTTCTTTTGCACCCTAGAAGGATAGGTTTACAACCTGTGAGTTTAATTTACACTCGATAGTGTAAATGTACCTACCCATAAATAATAAGAGGAATTAATACTCATCAAGAAGTAAAAGAAACCATTCAAAAATGTCTTTTTTAAAAATTTTACTGATTGGTTAATATACCCTATTGAGTGTGGTAAATTTAACACTCAATTTTTTACTGTGTGCACTTACCATATTTACTTCTCATATAAATGATTAGTGTTAATGGATCTCCAACCCTGACTGGACCTGTCACTCTGTTTCCAGCAGTTCCATAACCATATCGGATTTCCATATAACATTCAGGAGGTGTTAATGTAAATACTACTGGATTCCCCGTTGCGACCCTACAAAAAATATTTTTTGCTGGAACTTTTTAATTTAAAATTTATACTTGGTGGTAGGTCCCTATTTAGATTTATATATAGGGTCATCCAAGGTCGACGGTACGTTAGACGTATATCGTTTTAGGTGCATATATATGCTTCATCCATCTAAAGTTTTCTAATGTTGCCTTTTCTACCGAAAAATAGATACAACTTTGTTATTTTAAACAAAATACCCGTATAATATTAAGTTTTTAGAATCACTTAATACTGCCATAATATACTGTTTCCGAAATAAAAAAATTATTTCTGTTCAATACTCCACAAAACATTGCCTTATTCAAGAGTTTGTAAATTGTCACTCTAACTTCATGGAGAGTTAAAATTTTGGTTATAGCTTAGCGAAACCCAATGGATTCAATCACAATATTATTACAGAAATCGATTTAATATTATACAGGGGGGACTAAATTATTTTCATTTTTCTTACTTCTAAAACTTGTCAAAACTACATTTGTTTAAATAAAGACTTATTCCAAAAATGAAAAGGTATACTAAACCTTTAGGTTGCCTCAGTATTTCCATTTTTTTTCAATGATGAAATTACGAGTTTCATTTTGTCACTACCCATAGTATTTCAGTAGATATTACGACAGTCTAAAAAGTTTGACAAGACTGGCATTAACGTTTTATTAAGGAACTTTTCAAAATGAATGAAAATAACCATTGTAATGAATGTAAATGTAACAATGCAGTCTTCCTCCACAGTTTAATAATTGTAAAAACAAGTAAATAGTTCTATACATGTTTCGAATGCTTAAGCGTTTACCTTCAGAGGATACTAAAAAGGATAGTATAAAGTTAGGAACGACCAATGTAAATAAAATACAAGTTTAAGTGTGACTTACCTAACATTGAGTTGAGCGAAACTGTTAATGTAAGTTGTCTCAAATTAATGAGTACAACTTAACGGGATGAGGAATGTAAAGTTAAAGACCTAGTGTACTAACTAGTCATATTAACATATTAATTGTATTACGGTCTGAATATAAGTTTTAACTATAAATGTGAAATCTTAATTACTGAAGAAACATTGTGGATAAAAGATATTAAATTGAGTTATCACATTATTGGAGGAGAAAGGTTTCCCTTTTTTATTTCTAAAAGGTTTTTAAATTTTTATATGAAGATTAAGAATTATTAATTTAATTGTTGAAGTCCTCAAGTACTTTAAACTAACGTTCAGTGACGATAACTGAAGACGAATTGATCCTGCACGGATTTCATAAAGCTAATATCGAGTTCCTTAAATTTTCCCATTTGATTTCAACAAAAGTTGTGATCTTTAAAATTAATATTTGGTTATAAGTCTTTAATGTCATTATTCTCTTTAAATTAACCTCACTTCAACAACCACGTTGCAGTAGTTAACACGGTTGTAGTTAGTACAGGTTATTTTAAATTTTTTTTTATAACCACCTGCTCTTTTTTTTTAAAGAACTTCCTAAAAATGAAAAAACCTTGTTTTTTTTTCAAAAATGTGAGGCATAGCTCCATAAAGTCAAATCTGGTCTTATCTGGCGGGTTTACGATTTAACAAAGACATACTTTCAATTTTTCTTTTCTTTTATTGCGTTTAATCATACTAACCATATAAAATCCGTCAGACAAATATGACAGACTTATGCAATTTTGGCATGAAAGAAAAGGATAGGTATTTAATTTTTAGCGATTCACAAAAGTTTGTACCTGCCCAAGTACCTGCCACCTTCGTCTTGATTTAAAGATGTCAGTTTTGTGACTTTGACAGTTTGTGACAAAATGAAAAAATTTTCTGGGTTTTTGCATCCCCAAACAAAAAAAATGGTACTTAATCTGATAAGCTATTTCGAAAATGCAAGAAAAAGTGGAAATTCGCCAACCAATATTCAGGAAACAGCAGCCAAAGCACTGGGAATTAGTTTAAGGGCTGTGCAGAGAATTGCGCATGAAAAAAAACATAACATAATACCCAAGAATACCAAAAAATGTAAACGAAGAAAGCCAAAGACTGAGGATTTAAGCGAAAATATGAAAATGGGAGTACGAAATGTGATTTACGATTTATACAGATCAAAAACCAATGTAACTCTTCCAGTTTTACAAGAAACATTAAAAATTCGGGGTGTTTTGGAAATTGGACTTGAAGCGCTATCAAAATTAATAAAAGAGTTAGGTTTTCGCTATAAAAAAGACTGTAACCGAAGATTTTTATGTGAGCAGCCACAGATAGTGAGTCAGCGTGTTCAGTTTTTAAAAAATTATACGGAGAATTACAAATCGAAATTTAGAAAAGTGGTATTTTTAGACGAAACGTGGAAATTTTCAATTGGAAGTGGTTCAAAATCTTGGCAAGATGATTCTGTGAAAAGCGTGAAAAGGAAAAAGGGATGTGGCACGGGAAAGCGGTTCATTATTTTACATGCTGGTTCTGTAACAGGATATGTTCCAGGTGCAAGCTTAATTTTTTCTTCAACATCAAAAAGTGCTGACCATCATGATAATATGAATTGCGAAATGTTTGAAAAATGGTTAAAAGTTCAATTGATACCAAATCTGGATTCTCCGTCTTTAATTGTATTAGATAATGCATCATATCATTCAAGAATTTTAAATAAACAGCCTACTTCATCTTGGAGGAAAAATGATATTTATGAGTGCCTTGAAAAACACAACCAAAATCCTTCACAAAATATGCTTAAATCGGAACTCCTATCAATGGCAAAGTCTCTTAAAAAACCAAGAATATACGCGGTAGATGAAATATTGCGTGAATATGACCATGAGGTTCTACGACTGTCGCCATATCATTGCCAGTTTAACGCAATAGAATTAATATGGGCCGGGGCAAAGTCTTATTATGAAAAACATGTAGGTGATGGTCTTAAATCCGACCAAGTACAAATAGTTTGGCAAGATTCTTTGGATCATATTACACAAGAGTACTGGAAGAAATCAGTGGAACATACAGAAATATTAATAAGGGATTGGTGGGATCGAGAACAAGTACTAGATGTCGAAGTAGCGCCAATGATAATTGCTCCATTCGAAGACGACTCAGACGACGAGGACTTTTCAGATTTTATAAGTGACGATGACAGTTTTTAGTCTATAATTAGTTTATAAACGGTTTACTTTGTTTACATTTTTTAGTATTCTTCGGTATTATATTATGCTTTCTTTCATGCACATTATTCTGCACAGTCCTTAAACTAATTCCCAGTGCTTTCGCTACGGTTTCCTGCATATTGGTTGGCCAATTTCCACTTTTTCTTTCATTTTCGAAATAGTTTATCAGACTAAATGCCATTGAATTTTTAGGTTTTAGTAGTAAAATTGTTAAAATAAATTACACAGTTTATTATTGTCGTTTTTAATAAATACATTTAAGGTATACTATTTACAGGGATGGCGAACCAATGGCACGCGACATAAAATTTTGGCTCGCCACCGATCACAAAGTTTACTATGAATTATTATATTACGAATTGCGACGGCACGTCTATGACCTCATTAAACATTTCTTTAGAAAAAATACACGTTAATACATAAAAATTCGCCACCCCTGTACTATTATAAACATAATTTTTGCAAAAATAAGAATATTATATCTGGCTATCTTCACGACTTCACGACAGTTAAAATAATAAAACTATGTATCTTTTCTCCGGGTATATTGATACCTACATAGTCTCACAGCATTTTGATATAAGCTGTGGAATTTTCGAATTGATTTATATGATCCGTAAGCTTTGGACCCGCATTTTGAGACCGGTTTAGACTTTATACGTTTCTTTCTCCCACTTATTTTTAGCGGGGCGCTTATTGGCTTAACAGGGGCAAAATACGTGTAAAATAAATTTGGGATTTGATACCTCACCGGCTCTAGTAGCTTTTTCTCGTTGACTTTTGAAGTACGTAACCTATTAAATTGGAAATATTTTTTTAGCCTGATATTACACAACAAAAATTTAGCCAATGTGTAATTTGATTTTTTTTTATATTTAATTTATTATTATCTGCTGAAATAAACTAAAATTCGTTTAATTTATTTAACATTTCATCGACATTTTTGGTGGTCGCTAGTCAGGGGTTTTACTGTATATTGTTTATCTAATTTTCCACCATCATTTTGTTATTAAATTTGTTAAATGTAAAACTATTGTATTAACCGTCTGCAATAATACGAACGCACCCCTGAGAAATTAATTTTGGAACGAGACCCGTCATTTTTATTATGACTGATAGTTTTAAGTTAACGGTTAACCTATTAACATTCAATTTTATGGAAAATCAGCTGTCCATACACGGCCATATTGGTTTTTATTTACAACATTTTGATGAGCTCTGGAATTTTCGAAATGATTCATATAATCGGTGACCTTTGGACCCGCCAGATAAGACCAGATTTGACTTTATCTACATGTTAATTAACAACACTAACAAATTTTTTTTTCAATAATTAAATTATTATTTGTTAATCTTCATATAAAAATTGAAAAAACTTTTATAAATAAAAAAAAACCTTTCTCCTCCAGTAATGTTATAACTCGATTTATTATCTTTTAGCCACAATGTATCTTCAGTAATTAAAATTTCACATTTATAGTTAAAACTTCACTTATATTCAATTCGTAATACAATTAATATGTTAATATGACTAGTTAGTACACTAGGATTTCAACTTTACATTCCTCATCCCGTTAAGTTGTACTTATTAGTTTGAGACAACTTACATTAATAGTTTCGCTCACTTCGATGTTAGGTAAGTCCCACTTAAATTTGTATTCCATATTCATTGGTCGTTTCTGACTTTGCACTGTTCTTTTTAGTATCCCCTGAGGATGAACGCTTAGGCGTTCAAAATATGTAGGGAACTATTTATTTGTTTTTACAATTATTAAACTGTGGATGAAGACTGCATTGTTTCATTTACATTATTTTGACTCCACTGAAAGTATGGACTATCTCTTCAATTTTATTCTAACGAAGTTTTAATGAAATTATTTAATTTAGATCGACAATGTGACCAAATTATAATCAGAACTTGCAGAAAGTTTAATGTAATGTATCCTGATTTATCACAAATGAAATTGTGGCTCTACATTAAAGGTGTCGATCAGTTTATCAAATCCTATAACTTCAGATAATATTATAAATGTCTTGGGATACTTCTATGAGTATCCACAGGTTTCCATCTCAAGTGCAGATGTAGATTTGGGCATACCATACACATCAGTCCAACGAATTTTATTAAGTCACGACATGTGCACATTTAAATTTGGTTTAGTTGAAGCTCTAAAACCTTTGTAAAATTTTTGTCAATTACTTTGAGTTCGTATTCAGAAAGATCCAAATTGTATCAAAATATATTTGGATTGACGAGGCAAAATTTTTTAAGGAAGAGATCTTTAACAGAAGGAACAATAATTTTTGGGCTAAGCAAAATCCATATGTCACAAAAGAAATGTGGTTTCAGTTTTAATGTTTAAAGAAGTTTGTCCCTTCTCTTTCAGCAGATACCGGCTTATGAGAGTTCCATTCCAGCGTCTGGTCTTCTCTAAGTCCTCGCTGGTCTGGTTGGGTGGATTACTCGATTGCCGCGAGATGTCGCCACGTACCGTTATATTATAACTAAAATTTTAACTCTCCACGGATTTAGAGCGAGAATTTAAAAATTTTTAAATAAGGTCATGTTTTGTGCACTACTGAACAGAAATTATTTTTTTATCTCTGAAACAGTAAGAGATAGGTATAGGATAATACATTAAGAAAATATTATTAAAAGTAAAAGGTGATTCTAAAAACTTAATAATATAGGGAGTATTACATTTAAAATAAAAAAGCTGCAACTATTTCTCGATCCTATTTCCCGTTTTCAATATACTTCTAACGTACCATCGCAAAAAGGTTTCAGATATTAAAAGTAATATAGGGTAAATACTATTGCATTGCGATACAAAAGAAAACTGCGACACGCAATTTTACTTCTCTACTACGCTATTAAAAGCTTAATGTATTATTGTAAAAGTGATAACAATTTGTAAATATTCGAGAGTGATTAAAATGCTTGTATTAAGTCTAGAACAAAAAGTTCTTATACAATAAGAACGAAAAGGTTGGAACAAATTCATTTAAAATTCATGTGTTTTCTTTTTCGAAAAAACGCTCGGACCCGTTAATCTTTTATTTTTGATTTGCATTTTTTGAAGCTTATTTCATGTATATATTATGTATGTATTTTTTTGGATTCTGTATTAAATTCTAAACATATAATTTCATGAAATATGTCATATACCTAGACTCAGCCGTTTGTGAGAAAACTGCGTTTTAACCAAAAAAAACAACAACATATTATTTATTAGTGAAAAGAAAAGATAATTCAAAAGAAACTATAACAGACACACCAACAGTCTGGCAGTATCCAAGACGATCTTCAAATTCTTGCAGAACGTTTTTAACGACGTAAGGTTCTATCAATCTTAGATCGCCTCTTATTCTGTTCTTTAAACCTTCAATACTGTTTGGTCGGTTAACATATACCTTAGACTTGAGATAACCCCACAAAACAATTTAAAGATGTAAAATCTAAAGATCTGGCAGGCCACTTAATTTTACCTCGTCGGCCAATCCATTGTTCGGGAAAAACTGTATTAAGGTAAAGTCCGCTCACAGATCTAAAACAATGACTTACCAGACTGGGGTCTACACAGGCCCGCACTGAATTGTATTTCAAGCATGGATGATTTGACACAAATAATAAACAATTTTAGATAGAATATATTATAATTATATATTATAATTAATTAATGCAACTACAGTTTACTAATTTAATTCATTTTTACAGTCACTATCAACACCTATGTTAATAATAAATCTTTCTGTAATATTCCCAATTTGAATGTATGAATTTTCAACAGTTTTAATATGCGAAACACAATTTCTCCAGCTACTCACAGGCACTTTGTCCACTCCAGTAATAATAATATCCAGTACACTAGCGTTTATAGTGGGTGATAAATTATTACGTCTAACGGCAGATTTTAATTGATGTGTCCTATGGGATTGAATATGAATATACAGTGATACGGCGGAAGCCTTAGCACTGTATGCTCCTTACTTTTAGCGTAGCTATCGCAGTAGTACTCCTTTTCTAGGTTCAGAAATTTAAGCACATCTAGTAACTCTCTTTTGGTGTAACTTTAATGAAAATATATATCATTCTGATACATAAATTCCTGTATTGCCATTTTCGTATCTTTTGAACAAGGGTGCTTGTTTAACTGTCTACTGTGGTAACTTGCGTTGTCCATAACAATCACACTGCTTGTAGAAACATTAGGAATTAACTTATTTGCGAACCAATCCTCAAATAACTCCGCTGTGGTATCGTTATGGTAATCCAAACAGGAGTCATTTATATTCTTGGCTGCCAATGAAAGTGCATTTGGTACCCAACCATCTTCGGACCCTGCATGTACTATGGTCATTATTTTTCCTCTGTTTGATGGTGCCTTTGTTCTACACCTGTTACTAGAATGAACCCAACCTTTTGATGGGGTATCATGGGTATCAAACCAGGTTCCATCTAAGTATATAATAGGTCTATTGTCACTTCTGTACTGAGCAATTTTTGTCAAATATTCAAATCGCTATGCCCTAAATCGTTGCGATTCGATGATAACTTGCCGTTTACTAACTTTTTAAAATTTAAAGCCGATTTTCGTTAAAGACACTTCCACAGCGTTGTCCTACCGCAATTTACATCCGTGTTATTTATCTCAAGTCTTTTCAGTAAATTATCCAGTGTTGGTACCGTATGCTCTTCATACATCTTATAAATTTTGCGTCGGACTAAATCTTCATCGCTGCGATCTAATTTTTTGCAAGTCCCAGAATCTTACCTTCTTTTCTTTTTGGTGATGGGTTTATTCACAATTTTCCATACTGTTTTTTCCGAAATCTTTGTCAATGTGGCTGTTTCTTCAATATATTTCATTTTATTCAACTTTTCACGTTCTATGAAAGTTGTATATACATTTTTTATAATCTCTTTACAATCTAAAGATAACTGTCTTCTTCCATTTTCATTTCCGCACTGTGGTTGTACCTGTACGCCTCCGGCTCTCACCAATCCACGGACGCCACATATTTGGATAATTAAAGCTGCGTCTTTATTTCACACGAACTAATAAAATGACTGGTTTTGCAACACTGATTTGTCTACTTATTTTTTTCCCATTATTTAATAAGGCTTTGTAAACTAATTACGGCCAAGTACGGTCCCTACCTCGATAATAGAATCATTATCTCTATGATCCTTGAAACCCTTTCGACAAAGAATTTTCTGATGAGTGATAACTAAAGGCGGGTAGTCATTCTCTTAAATCTGTGAACGGACTTTACTCACGCAGACAGACGGTGGGTGTAATGGGCTGGAGCTCCGTCTCGCTGATACCACAAAAAATTGTTCGGTGCTTCAGGATCTTCTCGATTAGGGTATAATGTGATAAGGCACGGTACTAGATCATTTTCTAAAAATTCTAAATATGTTTCACCTGTCAAATTTCCATCAATAAAAAAGAGTCCCAAAATTCTATTTTCAACAATGCCGGAGAAACATTAACTTTTTGAGGATATTGGTGGTCTCATTGAACCGACAATAACATATTTAATCATTTTTGGGACAACCCGTATATTGACGGGTCCGAGCGTTTTTTCGAAAAAAAAAAACATATGGATTTTAAATGAATTTGTTTCAACCTTTACGTTCTCACTATGTATCACATACTTAATTAATAAGGTAAAATTCGCGTAACGATAAAAGTAACACAATAAATATAAATTTCCACGGCAACGGTTTTTTTCTTATTATGGTTTAGGAGCGAGAATATCATAAATAAAATCTTGTTGTCCCAGTTTTGATTTCTCGCAATGGTACATTTGTTGATCCAAAATATTCTTTAACATAGTTTGAGGTAAAAAAGATTACGATTGAAACTGCCTGAAGCTAGAGTCAACAATATACAAATTAATTGGCCAAATAAGATAAAATATCTACGCTTGACCTTTGACAAGAAGTTGACCTGGAATTGCAATGCTGATGAAAGAGTCGCCAAAGCGCAAAACTGCTAGCCGTCTACTCATTATTAAACAAAAATATCAAGATCAACTTTAAAACAAAAATATGTGCAAGGAAATTTTTTAAGTGTCTCACCCGATTGGCGATTTTCCTGACGACTATAATAAAAATTAATTACACTTTCCTCAATGATTTCCCGCAAATGGCCATTTTGAACTTTTTTAAAATGGCAACCTTTAAAAACATAGTTGTTCATTTTTTTCACAGTAGCATTTAAAAGAATACAAGATGGGGTCGTATCTGTGACTTTTTGACACCAGTCGTATTTCATTATAGCGTAAATAGCTTGGCAACTGGAAATTATGCTACTGTAAAAAAAATTGGGGGTTTCAGTTTAAAAGGCCTATTTATGAAAGGGATGAGACAATTAAAAAACAAAATGGATGAAAGCAATTTAGGAACCCCCGTGTTTCCGAAACGGTTGAAAATCAATTTCAAGAACTCTACGTTCTTGAAGTTGGATCGCGAAATGTAATTCACTCGTGTGGTTATTGATAAGGGTTGCTATTTAAAAAAATTAAATATTGCCTCGTATCTGTCACTTTTTGACACCTGTCGTATTTGATTATAGCGTAAATAGCTTGGCCACGGGAAATTATGATACTCTGAAAACAATTAGGGTTTTCTGTGTAAAAGGTCTATTTATTCAAGGGGCGAGACATTTAAAAGACAAACTCGATGAAGGCAATTTGTATTTCCGAAGCGGCTCAAAAAATGTGTGTTTTTGAAATTGGACCGAGAAATGCAATTGACTCGTATGGTTATTGATTAGGGTTGTCATTTAAAAAAATTCAAAATGGCGTCGTATCTGTCACACTTGTAAACTTATATGTTTTGTTACTTAGTAAGGTTAGCGACTCGCAGTGCTATATATTTCCAAGAAGGAAGAAGGATTTGGGTCAGAAAAACGACCCCATATGCATATGGGAAAAAGCTTTTCCTTCGTTTTTCTGACCCAAATCCCAACAAAGCTTCTTAGAAACTTATATATTTCTGACATTAAATTTGGCTTCCTTGTGGAAAATCATTGAGGAAAGTGTAATTCGTTTTTTATTATAGTCAGCAGGAAAATCGCCAAATGTTCCTGTATATACAAGTCAAGCAATATAGCATGAGCTGTGACCTTCGGGTTTGCAGTAGATACGTAGATAGGTATCTCTGTCATACACTGATCCTTCTTTTCTATCATCTACGCATCTCAGAGCTCAAGCCAGACTGCACGACCTGTACAAGAGAATCACGTACCGTAAGACCGGTGCTTACTTACGGTATACCTACATGGTGTACCGTAAATAAGACCTTGCTACTGAAGATATAAAGGCTACAAAACAAGACATTACGAATAATTACGGAGTCACCAAACAGCATGCCAACTAACGCACTATACATGAACATAAGACTAGACATTCTGAAACACTTGTATGGCAAAATAATTAAAAAATATTACGAGAGGACGAACGTTTCGCAAGATTGACTGATCACAGCATCACACATACAATCAACCATATACCTCGGTAAGATTTAAACACCCAAAAGATTGACTCCCTCCCTAGCAGGCCTGATTGAACATGAAGATAAAAAGATTATCTATAAATATAAACGAAACATATTCAAATATCTCTCAAGAAATTAAATCAAAACAAAATCAAGCATCATTTCAAAAAATTTCAACCATCGTAATCGAAAAATCACTGAATTGAAGGTTGAAGAAATTTAAAGAGGTTGATTAAATGTGTTCTAATTTGCAACAAATATAACAATAAAATAATCTACACAGATAAACACAGACAAACAGTAATAATGAAATTAATAGGTAATAATTATGACTTACTCAACGTCTAAAAAAGGAAACGTTACAGTTTTCCAGAAGTCGTATCCATATTCACACGTAACTTTAAAGTGCTCGTCGTATTCTTCTTCAATTAAAGGATTATACTGTACTGTTACAGTGTTCCACATAAAGTTTTTCTGAAATATTAAATATTGAGCAATATATTACATTATTAAAGTAAAAGTTTAGGAAGATACATAATAATATATATCTTATAAAATAAAAAAGTGCGGCTTTCCCACACAGCACACCTCTTTTCGGGAATATGACTGATATATTTCAAGTGTCTCGAAAACGTAATATTTCATATATGAATATTTTTGAAATATTTCACGAAATAATTATGAATTTTACCATGCATCTAATATTTCATCGAGAATATTTATTTTATAAAATATTTCAGATTCATTAAACCCAAAATCGTAGTTATATTATTATTTTCTGCGATGGTAAGTAATTATTTTAAATTATTTTAAGCAAATGAGGAGAAAATTCTGTTGGCGGAGAATTTTTCATAGAACGACATTCTTTAAAAGCGAGGCAGTTGACACTTCCTGCCTTTGACAGCAACCTTTGAAACCAACCTGTTCTCCTCTTGGTCCCTCGTATTTTACATTTTGTGTAATGTTAAAGCAACACAAAGTGGCTGAACTGTAGTGCTACTACCAGATACTTATATTATGGATAGTGAAACTGAGGTGACTCTTTATTTTAATAATTTAGTTTATTTATTATACTTGAGTTGTTAGTTCGGTTGTTAATATTGCGAATTAGAATATTGAATAGTAAAGGAACAGAAGAAGGAAAATGTTTTAAATAAATAGAATAATAATAGATGCAGTAAGAGACCATCACCCCTCCGGGACAGAACCTGAAGTAGAAAAAGTTGTCTCATTGTGGTTGTCGATAAAAGGTAAGAATTTTGAATACCAATATAATATATTTAGTTGATAACAAATGTTGGCTAAACTTTCCTGTATTTCTAATGGAATATGTATTTTTAATAGTGTTTATGTATCAAATATTTATATACACAGCATCCTTAATAGATTAGGAATTGATATATTTCTATCAGGAACCTATAGTATAATACCCACATTAATTACATTATTAATTATTTTTAGGGTCCCATAAAGAAGAATTTCAAAGATAAATAAGAATCATATACAAACAAATATCTTCTTGATGTTGAATGATATATTATTTCATTTTATAGAATTTCAGAAATATTATGTACAGGATGTCCATTTTTCGTTATTGCAGGGTATCTCGGTAACTAGTACAGATAGAGACTTGCGGTTTTTACATTACTGCGCTACTTTTCCGTTAAGCAAAAGATGCCGCGCAAACAGAATTGTCATAGCTTTCTTAGTTTTTAAGCTACAGGTGTTTTTGAAAATGTTGGCTTTTTGACCACCCCTATATTTCGTTTATCCATTAACTTATCTAAAAATTGAAAACTGTTTCTTATAGAATTTCTTAAGTAGAATTCAGTGGCGTGCTTACTGTTTTTCTGGGAGTCTTACTTTTCGAGATTTAAAGCAGACATATGATTTTTTAAAATTGACACCCTCTATTTTTAGGCTTTTAAAAAATATGTAATAAATGACAGTTACTATTAACAATAAACGCACACAATGGAAAATTTGGAAAATATAGAGTATAGTCGGATTCACGGCTCGTCTCGTCGTTCGACATTTGACAATAGACAAATGACAGTAACTAGCTAGACCATAACTTTGAAATATCCCCAACCCATCATAGAGCCGTAATTAGCCCAAAGCCCACTGACACTGACATCAGTGACATCGCCACGTGCTTTTTTTCTCGTTAAGTGTTTTGCTGTGTTTTTAATTGTTCTCGTGTGTTTTGTATTTAAATAAATTTATTAAAGACTTCTATTTTGGACGTACCTACCACCTACGTGTTTTGGTGTTTATTTGTTACGGAACGGTAAGTTAAATATATTAACCGCAAGCTACTTTTATACGGTATTTATCTTTTTTAGGCGTAAAATGATAATGGATCATAATTATTGTCTTCCAAGTACCTCAATGGATAATATTCCTAAAGAAAACAGGGTAATGTTTATGCCCTGCAACTTTTTGACTCTTCCAAGGGCGTTATCTTTTACCCCATTATTTATTAATAAATAAAAATAAAAAAAAAATCATTATCTTGATAGGATTAGGGAGGAGAGTTTTCCATAAACAATTAATGAATATATTTTGTTGCATGCTACTCCACCGGTATATAACTATATAAACCCAATATGCTTACCCTATGGCCATGGCAAAGTCAAAAAGTTTTAAATACTTAGTCGTAAAATGATGTATAATTATTATTATAATTTTTAGAAAAAAGGCGTTTTCTGTTTTACATGGCAATGAGTTGGCCCAAAAATTTGTGCAAAATGTTTATAATTATTTTAAAGACGTACATCCTCAAATAAGCCCCATTCAAGTAAGTATTTTTTCCAAATTTTTTTTCCACATTTTATTTCTTAGTCCATTTATTTGCAAAAATGATATATTTGCGCATACCATTATGTACTAAGCATAAATTGGTGTATCTATTTCTACCAGTGTGTCATGCGGATGAAACACGTGTATTTTTCTGTAATTTTAATATTTAATATAACGCCATATTGTTCGTAGGAAAACCAGTTACAATAAAGAAACTGCAAGACCAACTCCATCGCAAGGAAATGTATCTTGGAAGCATAAGCAGTCTCCTAAGGTTGGTAAAAAGCTTAGGCTTTTTTTATAAGAAGGAAGACAATCGCCGTGCGCTTATGGAAAAGCCATGTATTGCGGATAAACGGCGAAGATTTCTGTCTACGTACATGGAAAACGCTGAACTTGGTCCCGATAGAAAACCATGTGTTTTTCTGGACGAGACTAGGATTTTTTCTAATGGAACATTTAGAAAATCTTGGCAGGATGATAACGTTAAATCTGTCAGGAAAGAATCTGGAGAAGGGTACAGGTCAATATACGAATTAATAAATATAAGTTAACCTAAGTGAAGGTACAAAAAACCATAGTCTTTACTCTACAAGACCAAAATGAAGGCCCCCCTTCTGGAAATAAATTCTCTTAATGAACACTAATCGTCATTTAATTTATATTTTTAGATACATTGTTTTGCATGCAGGGGGCGAATGTGGATTTATCGAAAATGCCAGGCTTATTTTTAAATCCAAATGCAAAACTGGTGACTACCAGAGAGAGATGAACTCTGACAATTTTAAAAAATGGCTGTGCGAAACCCTGCCAAACTTTGAAGAGCCCTCCATGATAATTTTAGATAATGCTAGTTATCATAGCAGGCAAACGGCGAGGTGGCCCACAAAAAAATGGTTAAAGGCGGATTTACAAAGATGGTTAGAAGAGAAAAATATTTTATTTTCACCGTACGATACCGTCCAGGTTTTATGGCAACTCATCAATACAGTACAGTAATAATGTATAGTAACATTGCATAACATTTTTGCATTGGGCTTAAACTCACTGAAGTTCTTTTCTCGCCTTTTTCAAAAAATGCCGACAAAAAGTATAAATCGATTTTATGTTCCAAGAAAAACAATATAGAATGAACTAATATTATTTCCTTATATAAATGAATAGTAATATACTGCACTGAAAATATATATCAGCTCTTAAAATATAACAATTTCTATGCCATTGCAGCCTATATTAATTTAATTTATAAAATTACAAAATAGCCTTGGTAGTATAGTACTAGTATTTTTTACTTGTAGATTGTAGATTTTTTATAATTAGAAATAAAAAAGTACTACATACACCTTTTTTCTTTCCCTTTGCTCCTACGCTGATTTCACCAAACTATATATTCCAATCCTCCAAAAAAAATTGCACATTTAATGTGGTTTACTTGCTTAACAAATTTAGCTTAGTCCAATCCTGATAAATCTGAAATTTAGTACAAGTAACCTACCAACCTACAAAAACAAAATAGACTAGAAGTCGACAGGGTGCCATTAGTGACACGTGGCTCGTCCACCATCTTGCGAGACGGTTCAAGAATCCGACTATAGTATAGGCCATGAAACCATTAAAACAAACAAAAAAATATCTATCTGGCATGTCTAATTGCCAAAATTTATAGGCAAAAATAACGTTTTTTAAAATACATGTCACCATTTCACTAAAGTTTAAAAAAATGAAGAAAATGTAGTAGTATGAAAATGTTAATGAAAATACGACATGTTAATTTAGTTTGCTTTATGAGTGCCATGAAAATAGGAAAGTTTATAAACTTGTAATTTAAATATCTAACTTATAGAGTTCTTATTTTCATAGATATCCAGAGAGAAGGCAGCCCAAGCAAGTAACATTTTCAAGTTCAAAAATGAATTTAATCAAGAATCGATGATTTATAAAGCCGAGACCTAAATCATAATTATATAATCAAGAGAATCGCGAAAGGGACGAAATTTACGTTATGGCTTTTGTAGAGGCACTAGAAGGTCGGGCAAAGTCATAGAAAAAGATCTCGAAGTAATAAAATCTTCTCTAAAGAATTATTAAATATACAGGGTGTCCGGAGAATACGTGTACAACGACAGAATCCTGACGTAAAAATAGGTCGATCTAAGCCGACTTAGTCATATTCAAAATTGTCTCGTTTAGCCGGTAAAGGGCGTCAAAATTTTTTAAAAATATTGGTTTTTCCTAAATTACGTGAAAGCCTGCCAATTGATTTTACTGATTTTTAGTATGTAAACTAATACTATAAAACGACGTTTTCTAGTAGTATGGTCACCGGCTGTAAATAAGTGGAAGTATTATACAAGTGATATAATACGTCAACATTTCTCCTGATTTTTTATATCAACGACGTCATGTGTGTGTTTGTGTGTGATATGTTTATTTGGCTCTGGATTTAACCAACTGGCCAGCTTATCTGTACTATACTGTCATGACAACCCAGATATTTTTGTCGAGTGACTGGATGTATTTGGAAGCTATTTTACCTCTTCAATATTTTTCGTTGGATGAGCTGTTTTGCCAGAAAAAAATATTCACAATTACCTGCATACATCAATTATTAACAGTAATAATAAAACAAAGTCCAACAAAGTATGTATTAATGTATTAAAAATATTGTAAGAAACTAAGTAAAACGAAAACATTACTTAAGCAAATGTGTAAAATGACCGCCATCTTGCTGAATATACTTATTAACACTCCTTAAAAAATGATATTGGACCCTATTTAATGTCTCGGGGTTATTAAAATGGTTGCCTGCATTTAATATCCGTGTCAATAAATCATGGTGTGTGTTTACCGGAGACTTGTAAACTTCTGTTTTAATAGCGCCCCACAAAAAGAAGTCACACATATTTAACTCCGGAGAACGTGGTGGCCATTTTACTGGTGCATCATTGCCCCTTCCAATCCATCGGTTGGGATATTGATGGTGTAAGTATTGCCGAACGGTAACGAAAAAATGGGGCGGGGCCCCATCATGCATAATATACCACATTTCCCTCCGAAGTAAAAGGGGCAAATTTTCCAGAAGAATTGGTAATGTGTCTGCAAAAAATTTAAATAAATATTTCCATCTAACCTGTAGGACCAATGAGGTAGCGATCAATAATACCTCTCCAAATATTTAATTTAAATTGATGCTGATGATGTGCATCTTTAATGGCATGTGGATTTTCATTGGAATAAATATGTTCTTTGTGCAGATTGGTTACTACATATCTTGTAAAGCACGCCTCGTCAGTAAACAATATTTTTCTACAAAGATTTGGACCACGTATTCTTTTGTTTCTAATAAATTGACAAAATATAAGCCGCATGGGAGGATCAGTCGGTAAAAGTTCCTGGACTTTTTGCACGTGATATGGATGTAACAACTGTTCTTTTAAAACCTCATTGACAATCGTTTTAGGAACATGTAACTCACGTTCTAAGCGACGGGAACTGGTAGTTGGTTATTTTTCAACTCTTTCGAGAATGTTCTCTTCTGTTTCCACAGTTCGAGTTGTTCGCATACGACCCCTGCCTTCAAATTTTTTCTCAAACCTGCTCGTTCCCCGAAAATGACGCGCGATATTGGCAAATGTTTGGTGGTTTAGTATTCGACGGTTAGGAAATCTCTCCATGTAAACCCTAACACTCTGACGCCCATTTTCTTGACAAAACCCGTACCAGGAGCATGTCAACCTTCTCAGAGTTCGTATAATTTTTCATGTTTAATGATAAAATCTCGGATAAAATGAACTTGTAATTCAAGAATGTTGATCGTATACTTTAGTCAATTTCATAGACTGGTGACAATTTGTCAATAATTGTCAAATTATTAAATGCCGTAGCACCAAGGTCACTAAAAAAATTATTGTTACAGGTAATTTGATTTTAATTTTATTACTAATGTTAATAAATTGATGTTTGCAGGTAATTGTAAATATTTTTTTTCTGGCAAAACAGCTTATGCAACGAAAAATATTAAAGAGGTAAAATAGCTTCTAAATACATCCAGTCACTTGACAAAAATATCTGGGTTGTCATAACGCCGTTGATATAAAAAATCAGGAGAAATGTTGTCGTATTATGTCACTTTTATAACACTTCCACTTATTTACAGCCGGTTACTATACTACTAGGAAACGTCATTTTATAGTATTAGTCTACATACTAAAAATCATTAAAATCGATTAGCAGGTTTTCACGTAATAAAAATCAATATTTTTTACAAATTTTTGACGCCCTTTACCGGCTAAAGGAGACAATTTTGGATATAACTAAGTCGGCTTAGATCGACCTATTTTGACGTCAGGAGTCTGTCGTCAAACATTGTACACGTATTTTCCGGACACCCTGTATGTGATCTGAACCCCTATGAAGTAAAGATTGTGCACCATTTACGTACTGGAAATGCTGTATGATGACTTATTTCTTGCAACTGTATCTAAATTGAATACAGGCAGTTTGATATAAAAGTAATGTGGTCGGACGGAGCTTATTTTATGAGCTCCGCACAGGCATTATCAATCTCCATAATACAAGATATGGGTCCCCAGTTGTAAATGTAATATTACTGTATTTTTACATAATATTTATTTCAGCAGTAATGCCATAGTATTCTTTTGTTCGTTTCAATGGTTTCATAATCGCCCTAATTTTCTGAATTTTTTGATTTGTGCGTTTATTGTTAATAATAATTATTAACTATTATATATTTTTAAAAAGCTTAAAAATTTCCCAATCAAATAAGAGAAAAATATACAGGGTCGTTGGTTTGTATGGAAACGGTCGATTATTTCTTAAAGTAAAACAGCTAACAAAAAATATTTAAGACAAGAGTTTTATGGTTTTGTAAAGTCTATCAGAATTAAAAAAAAAAAGTATACAGGATAAGTCAGAAAGCCATAGACAAATAAAGTTACTTTTTCTTAATAGAACACCCTATATCTTAGAATATTTTCGGATTTTGCATAAACTTGTAATTATTTTTTAATAAGTGCATTATAAGTATAAACCTAATAACCAAATAAAACAACGGCAGTCTACCTCCACAATATGTATTTTAATGTTTATATACTACATGTTTCGGACATAGAAATGTCCATCAGTAGGTATACTAAAAGAAATTTACAGTGTGAGTTAAAAGTTTTAAGAAAATTGGGAGGAACTTACCAGTAGTCGATTACGACAGCTCTATTTTGCATAAGCGAAGATCAAAATATATTAAAATTGAAATTGTAGGTTCTAATGAATGTTCAAGACTGAATGAGATGTGATATTTGAAATTTTGGTAAAGGTATCTTTGAAGAAGGGGATTAAACCTAACCTAATAGTTTCCGAGATATCGACTTTTGAAAAATGATATTTTTAAACTTTGACAGCTTCTGGCTTTCTAACAGTACGCCATAGAGCAGAACGGCTACTACATTTACGACTTTTGAGCTACATCCGGTTTAACCGGGACATGTAATTCGTTTTACTCTAAGACGTACCGTTAGAATGCTAGAAGCTGTCAAAATTCAAAAATGTCATTTTTCAAAAGTCGATATATCGGAAACTATCAAGTTTAGACTTATTATGTGCTTAGTAAAACATAATTCTGATTTTATGGTAAATCCAAACATATTCTAAGATATAGCGTGTTCCCTTAAAAAAACGTTACTTTATTTCTCTACGGCTTTCTGACTCATCCTGTATACTTAATTTTTTTAAATTCTAACAGACTATAAAGAACGCTAAAAGTTTTGTCTAAAATTTTTTTTGCTAGCTGTTGTGCTTTGAGAAATAATCGACCGTTTCCATACATAACAACGACCCTGTATATATATAATATACAGGGCGTCTATAAAGTCTTCATCATCATCATTATTAGCGCTACAACCCTGGGTGGGTCTTGGCTGACTGCACAACTTTTCTCCAAAAGGCCCGGTCTTCCATCATTCGGGGCTCGAAGGGAATATTCATTTTCTGTACGTCCGACCTAATGTTATCTCTCCAGCGCATTCTGGGTCGTCCGAGCGGCCTTTTCCCTGTTGGAACCTCTTCCCATACCAGTCTCACCAGTCTATCCTCATGAAGCCTTTGCACGTGTCCTGCCCATCTTAGTCGTTGGGATTTAATCTCCTGTATAATATCACTATCATTGTATAATTCTTGGATTTCGGCATTAGTTCTGATGCGATATTGGTCCGTGGTCGGGTCATGATGGGGTCCAAAAATTTTCCTGAGGATTTTTCTTTCGAAACGTCTAAGTTTTTCCTCATTTGCCTTGGTCATTGTCCACGTTTCTCCTCCGTATGTTATTATAGGTCTGACAATGGTTTTATATATTTTGATTTTTGATGTCCTCGTTAGATTTTTTGACTTCATGAGACTACCTAGCGCGAACAGGCATCGGTTTGCAGATTGAATTCTGCCTTTGATCTCTTCGGTGATGTCATTGTCAGCTGTGATTGTGGCTCCAAGGTATTTGAAACGTTCTACTCTTTCGAAATTATACGTGTCCACTGTGATGTTTTGTCCTATTCTATCTCTCCGCCCCGTTCTGTTTATGCACATGTACTTCGTCTTTTCTTCATTGATCTTTAGTCCTACTTCTCTTGTTGTTCTTTCGATCCTGCTAAATATGTCTTTCACAGTTAAGATTGTATCTCCGATAAGGTCGATGTCATCTGCATATGCTAGAAGTAGTTTGGGGCCTTTCACTGTTAGCAATTCCGTTTTTATTTCGGCTGTTCTGATGGCTTTCTCTAGGACTAGATTAAAAAGTAGTGGTGACAAGGCGTCGCCCTGTTTTAGTCCACTGCGTATTTCGAAGCTGCCAGATAAGCTGTTGTTTACTCGCACTTTAGAAACTCCTCCTTCCATGCAGACCTTAGTCATTCGAATGAGTTTCCCTGGTATTGAGATCTCCGCCATCGCGTTCCAGACTTGGGTTCTCTCTACGCTGTCATATGCCTGTCGAAAGTCTATGAAGAGATTATGCATTGCTCTATTGTATTCCCATCCTTTTTCGAGGAGCTGCCTTAGTGTAAAGAGTTGGTCTATTGTTGACCTCTTCGTCCTAAAACCAGCTTGGTACTCGCCCAGTGTGGTTTCTGCATATGGGGTTAGTCTGTGTAGTAGTATGTTTGAGAGTACTTTATATGCGGTGTTTATTAGGGAGATTCCTCTATAGTTGGAGCATTTTGATTTATCCTCTTTTTTGTGAATCGGTACGATGATGCTTTCCTTCCATGTTGTTGGGATTTTTTCTTTTTGCCATATAAGAGTTATTAATTTATGGATTTGTCGATGTAGTGTTTCCCCTCCGTATTTCAGAAACTCTGCGGGTATCGTATCCGATCCAGGCGCCTTGGAGTTCCTTAGGTTGTTCAATGCCTTCTGCGTTTCTTCAAAGGAGGGTTCATTAACTGGTGGGTCCACTGTGATGTAGGTTTCTTCCTTGTGTGGTTCTTCTTGTATTATATTTAGAAGTTCCCCAAAATATCTCTTCCATTCTTCAATTAGCTTTTCCTCCTTGAATAGCATGTGTCCTTGGTCGTTTTTGAGTGTCGGGATGGATCTGTGCTTATGGCCTCTCTTTTCCAAAGAAACTGCTCTATAGAACTCCTTGGAGCCCGGTTTAGGACGCTCTCTCTCTATTGCTTCATACATTTGTCTTTCGTATTCTCTTTTCTTTGTTCTTATTAGTTTTGTCGTTTCCTTCCGGCAGTTCGTGTATCGCTCTCTGCTTTACATAAAGTCTTGCACAAATTCATTTAAAATTCAGGTATTTACTTTTTAAAAACGCTCGGGCACGTCAATTAGTACTTTTGTTTGTGCATTTTTTAACGTAAAATGTTTTTATACAGGGTGTCGCACGTATGAGGTATGAGGTCATGAATAAATGTGTTTAAAATAAATTTTCAAACGTCAATATTTCGGAAACCGTGATTTCCAGAGGTGTTAAGTGTTCATCATAGAATTCAAAATTGATATAATATACAGGGTGTTCCATTAAAAAAAATCCTTGATGACCTCATACCTCATACGTGCGACACCCTGTATAAAAACATTTTACGTTAAAAAATGCGCAAACAAAAGTACTAATTGACGTGTCCGAGCGTTTTTAAAAAAAGTAAGCCCCTGAATTTTAAATGAATTTGTGCAAGACTTTATGGACGCAGTGTATAACAAGTATCCTATTTAAAAAAACATTTGTTTGCTTTAAATCTCGAAAAGTAAGAATCCCCAAAAAATATTAAGCACGCAACTAAATTTAGCTTAAAAAACTCTTAGAAACAGTTTTCAATTTTTTAATAAGTTAAAAGGTAACTAAAATACAGGGGGTGGTCAAAAAGCCAACATTTTCGAAAACACCCTGTAGCTTAAAAACAATTCTGTTTGCGGCATCTTCTGTTTTACAAAAAAAGTAGCGCAGTAATGTAAAAACTGCAAGTCCCTATCCTTACTAGTGACCAAGATATCCTGTACAAGATATTTTTTTGAAATGTTTCAGAAATATAAAATGAAATATTACTTTTATAGGACATTTTTGGGTTTCTGAAACATTTCACCAATATATCATAAATGTTTTGGAATATTTATGGAATATTTAAAATCTTTCGGTGAAACTAATATCAAATATTTCTGAAACATGATTGTGCTGTGTGATTCACTTTGTATATTATATTTTTAAATAAAACAGTTATACCCTACGCGTTTCGACTATTCAGTTCGTCGTCTTCAGGGGGGTACAAGCGCACGTATGCTATCAAAGAGGCGGTACGTACTGTAGCCTGTGTGTTATTTACTTAACACACAGAATCACTGTCACAACTTAAATTTAAAAAATAGAGAAACACAAGCACGGACATAATATATTTACACAAAAAAACTGTTAGAAAGCAATAATAAATATGCAAAAAGCCTGCACCGGCTAATTAATAATTAACTGAACTAAAATATTACTTAAGTGTACATTATTGCCTTAATTCTCAAAGATGGCGGCAGGCCGTCATCTTGAATAATTGCAAAAATATATAAAAAGTTTAATAAAATCTTATCAAACTTGGGGATCGTTGTAGATTGAAAATACCTTTCCAACGAGGTATAACTGGGCTCCCTGCCATTTAAAAATCGTATTTAAAATGATGTCCTGCCGTCATATTTGAAAACTGAGTCAAGGATATACATACCCTTAAAAAGTAGTATTTTGGTTGTTTTAAAACGTACCAAACTTTCATTATTCTCGCATTTGTTAATCAAAAACTAACAGAAGGAGACTATATCGGGTAATGCATGGCTTAGTTGAACATAGGAAATCCCATGTAAATTTTGAGGTGGCTAAATATTGGCTCCCCTGTACATTTTAGAGAAAAATTTTATTATGATTTCTTGAAGAGGCCGATATAGTAAACCCATGTGCCAAGTTTAAATAAATTTTAGTAACTTATTCAATTAAGTGTGATGGCAATGTTATGAAATTTTCGTAGTTTAGGTAATACAGCAAACACCAGCAAATTATTATTTGGCATTGGCAAAACGAAAAGTAGAGTCAGTGGAAACATTTTCGTTGAAGGCGCTTTAATTATGGCTAACTATGAACTATTCCAGTAAGGTAAAAGTAACTATGATTAAGTGATATTATGCAGGAAATAGTTTAAAAGCAGTGTCTGAAATGTTTTCAGTTTAATGCCCTGATAAGCCTATCTCTTGGATTTCATTAATTAAACTTATCATTAGTAAATTTGAGTCCAAAGGCTCTGTAATAAATGACTGTAAATGCTCAACTCAGAATCTCAATAGAGCTGAAGAAAGGGATAATAGAGATCTTGATATTTTACTGCAAGTGGAGAAAAATAAAATGATTAGCACAGGGATTCTTGGGCAAGCCGTAGGAAAACATCAAACCACAGTGTTGCGCACTTTAGAAAAACATAAATATTTTCCTTACAAATATAAAAACATCAAGAGCTAAGGCAAGGTGATGAAGAACGGAGAATGGAATTCTGTTTCGAGGTAATGGAAAGAGCAAATAATAATAGGGATTTTTTGAGAAATATTTGTTTTACCGATGAATGTACATTCACCCTCAACAACCAACCAAATGTTCAAAATTGTCGGTATTGGAGCCAAGAAAATGTGTTTTTAATGTGAAATGATCTTTATTCGTTATGTCCAGCTTTACATCAATCTTTAAAAATAACGCCATAGAAATTATTTGCTGGTGTTTGCTGTAATACCTAAACTATGAACATTTCGTAATTTTACCATCACACTTAGTGTACAGGAGAGCCAATATTTAGCCACCTCAAAATTTACAGGGTATTTCATATGTTCAACTGAGCCATGCATCACCCGGTATATACGCGCACTTTATACAATATTGAATTAAAAACCGGACTTCTTTATACAATGAATAACACACTACTTGACCATCACCGTGGAGACCCCCTACACTCTTATACACTGATAAAACTGTGCTCCCTTAATCAAATAATCTGATTTATTAGGTAAATAATTATTGGTAATAAATAAATGTGATTTTAATTAACTAAATTTGATTTAACTGAAATAAATGAGAGTATTTCGTTTTATTTGCAAAGTTATTTGACTGTTGGTTGATTTGTGTCAAATCATAGAACCCTTCAAACAAATATCTTACCAAAAAACCACTAAAATAACAAAATCTAAATAACTAATTATTCAATCGAACTAATTTTTATTTAGGAACTAAATTCCGTTAATCGCTAGTTAAATCACCCAATAGAGAACTATTTAAATGTCTAGGTAATTTAAACTAAATAATTATGTATTTACATTAAATCGTTAATATAAAACACCCAAATATTTACAAATAACTAATTATTTATTCGAAGTACATTTCAAGTTAAGAACTAAATACCTTTAACTTTAATTTAAATCATTCATTGCCGAACTTTTCAAATAATTTGGTTATCCAAACTAATAATTAAGTATTTAAATGAACTGCTGTCGCCTACTTTTGGCTTTGAGTAATTTGATTGGTTATACAAAAGTGGCCTGATCATTGCGTTTTGGTCATTGGTGTTCGATTTTGTCTTGTAGAAATTTATGAGTGAGAGTGAAATCTTCTTTGTTAGTGTCACAGAAGTTAGTGGTTCCATCAAAAATTAAAACGAAGATATGGGGAATAAACGTAATATGAATAATTATTTAGAAGATTGGGGTAAATCGAGGGGTATATCCCATATGTTAGATACTTTTCAAGGTAGGAAACTATATTTGAATATTTTAGTTACGCATGAAACGAGTTAAAAAAGTAAGATAAGAGGCAAAGAAAAGATACTTGTAATACCTAATTTGAAATTTCGAACACAAAATCTTTTTAGAAAAATGTAGCCAGGTATTTATAAATCATGGCTACCTAGGTTACATATAAGACAGTTTTTCTCAATTCTCACCATAATTCAATACCTATCAAACCTCCTAACGTAAAAAATATAATATAATTAATATAATATTAATAATTATTGTACCCAGTATTTGCAAATTTGACTTTATTTCATTTTTTATCAAAGTTATTAATTTCTCTATAATGTTTTATTGACGTATATTTTAAGGGGAACAACAACTAATGGTCGGTTTATACTGCAAGATAACATAACATAAAAATAAAATAAGAGTTGAATCTACAGATCTGCCATAAGACGTTTATAGAAACACATAACATAACATAAAAATAAGAAATAAAATAAGAGATGGTTATCTTCTAAATTTTATGTTATTTTTATGTAAAAATAGTTGTGCGCGTGCGCGTAATTTGTCATAACCTTTATTTTCGGCAAAAATGTGTTTTTTTCTGTTGGTTTGCCTTATTATTTGAACACTATAAACAATTTGATAAGGTTTGTGATTATTATGGTATAGGTACTGATTAAACCATATTCAATAGCAACATTTCAATATTTCTTATTTTTATGTGACGTCTGTATAAACACGTACTTGGATAAAATAAGAACTGATTTGAATGAACATTCTGATCTATTGAAAATTAAAAAAAAGGTATTTAAACCAAATAAATTTATATTTGATCTAAATAAATATAAAAGACAAGTTAAACAATTATATACTTGAATAAAAAAGCAATCACTTTGATGGAAATCACCGGTTTATTTAAATCAAATCACTTAAATTGTTTAATTAAATAACGTTGTTGTTACGGCAAATACATGTAAAACAAAAGTAAAATAAATATGTACTTGATAAAATATATATAAATATCAATCAAATAAACATTTTGTTAACTTAACTTTTAACCTATTTACCTTAAGTCATTGAAACGGCTTATTTAAGTTAGGTTAGTGTTAAGGAAATAAATATTTGCTTGAATTTTGTATTTAGTGATTAGTTCCAAATAAAAAGTAATTTGTATCAAATCAGATGATACTAATTGAGGCAAATAATCCCTTGGTATTTTTCAAATACATATTTGTTTGGCTAATAGGAAACAAATATTTATTTGAGTCAACGGTAAATTTTTTTAACTCAAATAATTAATTTTATCAGTGATACACCTATACAGGGTGTTCGGAAAATGCGTTACGAAACTTAGTAAGTTACATATGATAAAATTCGATTTCAATATTGTCGTATTTCAGGCAAAGTTCACTTCGAAACATTTACAATTGACAATATTTCACATTTTCTTTTAAGAGCTGAATTTTCTCATCGGGAATAATATTTTTTCTAGTTCCAAATTTGAGAATTTCGAGTTGGCGATTGAAACACTTTTCCTAAGTCGTAACTTCTCCCGGCTGGTAAAACACTGCATTGACCTGACAAGCTGCTTAAGCTGGCATTAAATATATGCGAGTTTCATGCAATGCAAATTGGTCCTTCTCTTGCATAGGACACTACATGATATCTAAGCAATTACTGTGATGTAATTATGTTTTTGACCACATTGACAACCGACTATCCCGAATTAACTTCGAAAACGCCTTGATTTTGTCCTTTTCTATTATTTAAACACGGTTAAACAAACTCAACACGATAAAGAAACCGAGCTACGCAGCACAACAAAACATAACAAGAAACAAAAATTCAACACTTTATTTTATATAATTGATTTGTGTTGGGCTGCATGCTTTATGAAATGGATATTCCATGGTAGAGGAAATTAAAGTCGTACTTGTTATATTTCACAATTTAATTCAGTTTCCTGACACGTGTTTCAACCCTTGCGGATCATTATCAAAGGCATATAATAAGACAATACTAAATTCTAAATGTCATTAAAATAAAAATTGACAGATGATTGGTTATTTTGGTCCTTAATTTACAAGATTGGCCAAAGGTACAACTTAATTACGGGTGTGATTATAGAGGTATTTACAATTATTATGTTATGGAATTACTAAAAAAAGTTATTATGCTTGCCTGAAGAATTGCACAGAAATCGGTCTTGCATGTCACTTGTATTACATGATGTGCTTTTATCCCGCCAAACCGAACCCGCTAAAATGCTCCCGTTAAAACACAATTTATGTACCAGCACTAATGTATCCCCATAGTGTTGATTTAACAGCAAATGTTTTAAAATTAATTTTACTTTAAATTACTAAATATGGCAGATCCTATACTGTAAGTATATTATAGGACATTTTGAGGCAAATCTCTTTATACAGGGTGAGTCGGGAGGAACGGACCAAACTTCAGGAGTGGAAAGAATGTGAAAAACCCATATGTTCTTATCCGATTTTCATTTGTTTTCAAGTTATAGCGTAATTAAAATTTTTTATCTAGAGTTCCACTTGTATTCAAATTTTCGCAAAATCAGAGTACCTATGCGATGTTCGAGACCCAAAAATATTTGTAAACTTGTTGTTTTAACAATTTAACAATGTGTCAGTGTACTGTGACAGTATTTGAACGTTTATTTTCAAGTTTGAATGATTAAAGTGTTACAAAATGCCAAACACCTATTCAAATTTAGAATATGAAAATATAGTGTTTGTTTATGGTTTCTGTAATGGAAGTACTACAGCTGCTGTTAAAGAATATCGCAAATGGTTTCTACATCAGAGACATCTTAATAGAAACGTATTTGTCAGAGTTTTCAACAAATTGTGCCAGACCGGGAAGCTTTACAGTGCTAACATAACGTTTGAGCGAGGTGAAGGCCTGTTTTCGTGGCGATCGCCCCTCCCCCGCCCTCTTGGCCTGGCACCCCTTTACTACTCAAATAATAATTGTTAAAAAACAAGACCGGTCTTTTTTTATTTTTAGTAAAGAGGAGCGACGGGAATAAGCCGGATGGTTCAAGGGTCCTCGCGATGCTCGCTGTACTGCGATTAATAAACAATACCACAGAAACGACTGAACCAAAACATACTGGAGTAGTACACCTAGCCTCGCACGTGACCGCGCATCTCGCCGTGACTTGTGAACAAAATTATTTGTTTTTAGCGAGCAGCTGCATGAAACTAGCTCCGCGATTGCACTACTACAGTATGTTTCTGTTCAGTCGTTTCCATGGTATTATTTATTAATCGCAGTACGGTGGGCATCTCGGCGAGATGAACTACTCCACTATGTTTTTAGCCTTACTCTCTTAGCTACACACAAGGATGTTTAAGGGCTGGCTCGTCGAGGTTTGTGGTGAGCAAAGAGACGTTTATACAAGACTGTAAAAACACTGTGCCGAGAATAACATCTGTCGGTTATATTGTGGTTCGGAACACACGTTAAACTGGCCTACTTGCTTGGCGTCAAGCCTCCCCGTCCACTACTACTACTACTACTACACTACTGAATGAGCTACTCGACAGGGTTTAGAAAAAGTAGAAAATATCTGGATTTAGTAGAAGAAAATACAACGACCAGCTCACAAATACGGTATTCAACTAGTCATTCCACGAAAAAGAGTAATAAACACATGCCACGAGCAAGGCTTACACCATGTACATAGAGTACAGCACCTAAAACCGTTAGATTATGCCAGACATAGGAAATTTTTGTGAATAAATAATAATTATCGTGTTGTATCGCGTATACTTTTTACGGATAAAACAACGTTCATCCGTGACGGTATTAATAATCCTCGTAACTCTTATGTATAGGTAACTGAAAATGCCCACGCAATAGCCGAAAGTAATTTGCAACATAAGTTTTCGGTAAACGTGTGGTGTGGTATGCTCGATAGTTATTTAATTGGTTTTCATTTTGAAAGATTTCCTCACAGGAGACCAATATTTCAATCTTTTACAAAATTAATTACAAGAACTACTAAAGGATGTTCCTGTAAACATCAGAATGCAAATATACTATCAGCACGATGGAGCTCCTGCACGTTTCGCTCGTTAGGTGAAGCAACATTTGGACTAAAGATTTCCAGGGTGTTGGATTGGGCGCGGGGCCTCCAAGATCTTCAGACCTCACAGCACTAGGTAATTGCTTATAGGGTTGATTTAAAAATTAAGTGCAAAAGTAAAAGTGGACAATCGAGATGCACTAATTCGACGTATTAGGAATACTGCAGCCAATATTAAAGAAGAAATACATGAAACAATTAGGAGAGCAACAGTCGCTCTTCGTAGAAGAAGCAGAAAATGTTTAGAGGTCAATGGCGGTATTTTTGAACATTTATTAAAAGAGCGCTATGATTAAGAAAATGTTAGTGTATCAAATTTTCTTTATTGGTTATTACGCTATAACTTGAAAACAAATGAAAATCGGATTAGAACATATGGGTTTTTCACATTGTTTTCGCCTGTATATACACTCTTGGAGTTTGATCCGTTCTTCCTGATTCACCCTGTATAATACGGTAAATAATATTTTATAACAGTCGTCAAAATTTTTTACATTTCGAACTAAATGTCCGATAAAATTTCTTCAAATCCTATGTTAGCTTTTTAAAACAATAGGTTGAAGGTAAACCAATAATCTTACTGCAATCCTACATTAATTCTAAATCGAATAATAATCTTTACAAACCATTTATGTTGATTTATAACTTCTCGGGCTGTTATATTTACATCTTATTTAGGAAATAAATAACTATACACAATTTAAAAAATACTTACAGTTGGAGATTTTCTATTATCCTCATTATGTGTATTTTTACCAAGAGTTCCACATCTGTTGAGCTGAATGTAGAATTCGTAATAATCCCGCCCAGTTCCGTTGATATACATACAGTCTGGGTCATATGCATAGCCTGAAATACGTAAGTAAATCAAAAAATGTACTTTCTCATTAATAAAAGTAGTAATATTTAAGGGATTATTTGTGTCAAAAGAAACAACAATGCAACAGCAAATACAATCATTATAATGAATAAAAACAGTATACTATACATGTGAATATCAGAAGATGTTATAATAATATCAAGAATGAAATATAAAAACAATGAAAATTGTAATTAAAAATAGTTGTAAGAAACGGAATTAAATTATATGTATAAAGTCCTATGCTTAAATCTGTACGTTTGCGACCGTAACCCACTTTTTTATGATCAGGAGCAAGGACTGCCGGAAAAATCCTTTAGGGCGCTATGCTATCGGTACGTATGTAAGAGAAGTAAGCCAAGTTGATCTTACGTCTTTGGATAATATACTTGTTGGGGAACATAACTTCGGGAAGGTCATTCAAGAGAGATGAATTCTCTAGATCATGCGAGTCCTTCCTACACCAACGACAAAATACAATAACACATACATACACTAGATAACGCCACTGGCGATGGATATAACGCCGCAACGAAGTTACTGGAACATTGGAGATCTTGATTCTTGCTGAACCACTCTCGAACATTCGATTGGTCATTCGCGCACATACAGGGTGTCCGGTAAGTACCTTCTAATTTCTAGGGAGCATACAGAGGAGGTCAAAATAACCCTAATTTGTCATGGAAAAAAAATTCCTAAAGTAGCCCTTAACGGAGATACAGAGCCCCAAAGAGGTACTCAGCGATTTACTTTTTTGGCTCTAACTTTTGTACCGACTTGTATAATTTAATGAAATTTTAATATTTTATAGAGACCAAGAAGAGTTATTAAAGCATACGGTTAATGCAGATTTGTGCACGTCATCAATCAGCTGATAATTGATAGTCCGTAAGAAAACATGAGAAAATTAAATTTGGGCAAAAAGTATTAAAATTGTATGCGATATTAAATTTACTACAAACTTAAAGTATTATTCTTTGATACGAATCCAATTATAGCCAATATTTTGTTTATTTAGGCTTGTAAAAATTAATATAATTTGAATTTTATTTGCCGATAGTTGGCAACACAACTGTAAACGGTGCGGTGGCGCCAGCTCGTTCGTTGGCTTTGTTTGACGTTTATGCAAAACTAACCTTAATTGTTGCTTTATGATTCTGTCTTACTGTACCGTTAATTTTTTAACAAAAACTCCAGATCTTTTCATAAATAGCATTAAAAAACTGTTCTTTTAAGAACAACAAAAGTGCACATACATATCTCTGTCGATTACGTTGTTTACTATTTGTGAAAAATAGCTGTAAGCGCAGTTTCAACAACAGTTAAGCAAAATAAATTATTGGAGTCACCTAAAAGGAAACGTTTTTATTTAAAGAGAGTTGCAAATGTGTCAAGATTGGATATAAGTTCTTTCCGTGACACTATTTATGGAATGTATGAATCAAGTAAGTTGTATTATTTAAAAACTAATATTTTACATTGGTTATGCATAGGCTGTAACTTTTTTTAGAACATCATGTAACTTTGACAACTTTAAGTAAGAAATTAAAAGACAGACAAAACTGTTTGATGGTTGTCTTAACTCTTTAAAAATCTATGGGGTTGGTAGACACGAAGTCCCGGTCTCAGTAAAACATATACAGTGACCGGCAGAAAGTGCGCAGCATATGGGAAAGTTTTTTATCTTTAAGTTTATAAAATTAACTTTATTTTAGATAGGTTCTGCATGTTCTCAAACCAAAATAACACCTATTAAATCCGGTAAAAGTCTTATGGTATACGAGGTAGGATCAAAAATTTGAAATTCCGCTAAGAGTAAAGTACCTCCATCTTTCATTTTAGAATATTTTTTTACTAAGAATTATTGTTTTAATTTCAAAGTTATACCCAAATTCCAAATTTCGCTTATTTTGGACAAAAAAATGGATTTAATCGTGTTTTCTGAATAACCCTGTATAAAAAATAAATGGCAACCGAACAGTACGAAAATAAGATTTTCTGCAGACTTTGTTAGAGATAACCGTCGATCATAAGTCTGATTAGTTTGTTTTCATAATAGTATGGCTTTTTAAAATAAAAACATAAAAATATTAAATATTTTTGCTGCACACCGTATTTTATTTTCTGAGGCAACAAGTTAATTTCACCTAACTGATATTTTTTGATTTACTTTGACTTAAAGCATCTCCTAAATAGTTTTTTATACATTGAAGTATGCATAAAAAGTTTCCTTTTGATTTATAAAGAAAAAAATTTAAATTAAAAATATATTTTGAATGGATTTTATTTCTCACGCAAAATAAGGATCAATATAGGTTATTTTCATTTATTAAATACACTTTTAGGATAATCCAACTAATAGGTAATACATTCTTTAACTCAACAGGAAACAAAAAATGCTAAAATTAAGACTATTTACATTAACAATAATTATTATAACTTTATATTTCTACATGTCCTCCTCCATTTTCTATACATATAATAGTTCTTTTGTTAAATTCTTTGGCTACGTTCCTTAACAAAGCCGGATTGATTCTAGCGATACACTGTCTTATAACATTTTCCAGATGGTCCAAATTTCTGAAAGGCCGATACTTATACACCTGGTTTTTTACGTAACCCCAGAGAAAGAAGTCTAGAGGAGTAATATCCGGCGATCTTGCAGGCCAGGGATTTTCTGAAAACCGTCCAATCCATTTGTTGTAAAATTGTTGATTTAACCATTCCCTTACTTGTAAGGTACTATGAATAGAAGCACCATCTTGTTGGAAATACAGATTTTCTCTTAAGTTTAAGGGCAGATCATCGAGAAAATCGCTTATTTCATTCTGCAAGAAGTTTAAATATCTAGCGCCATTTAAATTTTCTCTGAAGAAATATGGCCCCACTATTTGAGTATTTAATATACCACACCAAACGTTGGTCTTAAAAGAATATTGATCTTTACATTTAATTATAAAATGGGGGTTTTGGTCAGCCCACCACCTGCAATTTTGGGAACTTACAGTGCCGTTGCTTGTGAAGGTTGCTTCGTCAGTAAATAATATACTATTTCCAAAATGTGGATCATCTTCTTTTTTGCCTTGAAACCAAAAGCAAAAGTCAAGCCTTGCATCTAGATCCCTATCTTGAAGGGTATGCAGAAATTTGGGTTTATATGGTAAATACTTGTGATTCTTAAATATTCTTCTAATATAGACTTTTCTGAAATACCAACTTGTTCTTCTCTTTCGGACAACGGCATTGTAGGAACTTCGTTTACTGATAACAAAACATTTAAAGCGTTTTCTTCCGTAGCTGCAGTTTTTCGATGGACAGTTTTATACTTATTTTCCACCGATCCACTTTGTTTAAATTTATTGATAATTCTAAATATAGTGGAATTGTGAACATTTTTATTGTAGCTATTGTTAAAAATAATTGCTGTCTCGCGATAACTGTGATAATTGTCACCATGAATTAAAACTATTGCAATTTTCTCCTGTAAAGACAACTTTTCAACTTCCATTTTTATAGCAGAACTAACTAAATGTCATTAATTTAATTTCAATGTTTGACTTGTTTTCATGGCTGCTTTGATCTTAAATAGTATAGATTATGAGAAGGAAATTAATTTGTGTTATTATTTCTAGGCTTTAAGCTTGCCCTTGGGGCATACAAAATCAGTTTTTGAAGAAATATTATTTTAAAATTATTTAAAATGTGTACAAAATATATTGATCCTTATTTTGCGTGAGAAATAAAATCCGTTCAAAATATATTTTTTATTTAAATTTTTTTCTTTATAAATCAAAAGGCAACTTTCTATGCATACTTTAATGTGTAAAAAGCTATTTAGGAGATGCTTTAAGTCAAAGTAAATAAAAAAATATCAGTTAGATGAAATTAACTTGTTCCCTCAGAAAATTAAATACGGTGTGCAGCAAAAATATTTAATATTTTTATGTTTTTATTTTAAAAAGCCATAATATTATGAAAACAAACTAATCGGACTTATGATCGACGGTTACCTCTAACAAAGTCTGCAGAAAATCTTATTTTCGGACTGTTCGGTTGCCATTTATTTTTTATACATGGTTATTCAGAAAACACGATTAAATCCATTTTTTTGTCCAAAATAAGCGAAACTTGGAATTTGGGTATAACTTTGAAATTAAAACAATAATTCTTAGTAAAAAAATATTTTAAAATGAAAGATGGAGGTACTTTACTCTTAGCGGAATTTCAAATTTTTGATCCTACCTCGTATACCATAAGACTTTTACCGGATTTAATGGGTGTTATTTTGGTTTGAGAACATGCAGAACCTATCTAAAATAAAATTAATTTTCTAAACTTAAAGATAAAAAACTTTCCCATATGCTGCGCACTTTCTGCCGGTCACTGTATATTAATTTAAAAAATGTTTAAAAAACGATTACACGTGTTTCGCCCAACACGGGCATCATCAGACCTAAAATTAATGCAAAAACCTAGTGCACGACGCAGTCAAATTAATAAAAATGTAATCCTACCTTAGTTAAATAATTGACGGTCACCAAATGAACATAATATACAAGGAACAAATTATGTTCATTTGGTGACCGTCAATTATTTAACTAAGGTATAGTCGGATTCACGGCTCGTCTCGTCGTTCGACATTTGACAATAGACAAATGACAGTAACTAGCTGGACCAGTAACTTTGAAATATCCCCAACCCATCATAGAGCCGTAATTAGCCCAAAGCCCACTGACACTGACATCAGTGACATCGCCACGTGCTTTTTTTCTCGTTAAGTGTTTTGCTGTATTTTTAATTGTTCTCGTGTGTTTTGTATTTAAATAAGTTTATTAAAGACTTCTATTTTGGACGTACCTACCACCTACGTGTTTTGGTGTTTATTTGTTACGGAACGGTAAGTTAAATACATTAACCGCAAACTACTTTTATACGGTATTTATCTTTTTTAGGCGTAAAATGATAATGGATCATAATTATTGTCTTCGGTAATATTCCAGTTTATCGGCTTATGCGAAAAATGGCGTAAAATGAAAAACGTTTCTTGCAATATGTAGCACGTACTTTCTAAACGACAAATCCGCGAGCGGAAAACCATTTTTTTAATTGGAAATATAAAAAAAATGTGAAAATAGTCGACCGAAAAGCACAGTGAGAGTGACAAGTGAGGTTATGTTTTTCTAGCTGTTAGTCACTCGACAAAAATTGTAATAATTATAGACTTATATTGGTTAAACAGGCGCTAACACGGCATCTAATCCACCTTTTTGGTTCCAATTCGGTATATGTTACATAAATCAACAAGAGTTTTTCATTTTTTTTTCATTTTTGTCACAAGCGGGTACCCTATTTTCACGTTTTTTTTATATTTGCAATTAAAAAAATGGTTTTCCGCTCGCGGATTTGTCGTTTAGAAAGTACGTGCTACATATTGCAAGAAACGTTTTTCATTTTACGCCATTTTTCGCATAAGCCGATAAACTGGAGTGGTACCTTGTCTTCCAAGTACCTCAATGGATAATATTCCTAAAGAAAACAGGGTAACGTTTATGCCCTGCAACTTTTTGACTCTTCCAAAGGCGTTATCTTTTACCCTATTATTTATTAATAAACAAAAATTTTAAAAAAATCATTATCTTGAAAGGATTAGGGAGGAGAGTTTTCCATAAACAATTAATGAATATATTTTGTTGCATGCTACTCCACCATATATGTATATATAACTATATAAACCCAATATGCTTACCCTATGGCCATGGCAAAGTCAAAAAGTTTTAAATACCTATTCGTAAAATGATGTATAATTATTATTATAATTTTTAGAAAAAGGCGTTTTCTGTTTTACATGGCAATGAGTTGCCCCAAAAATTTGTGCAAAATGTTTATAATTATTTTAAAGACGTACATCCTCAAATAAGCCCCATTCAAGTAAGTATTTTTTCCAATTTTTTTTTCCACATTTTATTTCTTAGTCCATTTATTTGCAAAAATGATATATTTGCGCATACCATTAAGTACTAAGCATAAATTGGTGTATCTATTTCTACCAGTGTGTCATGCGTTAGGATGAAACACGTCTATTTTTCTGTAATTTTAATATAACGCCATATTGTTCGTAGGAAAACCAGTTACAATAAAGAAACTGCAAGACCAACTCCATCGCAAGGAAATGTATCTTGGAAGCATAAGCAGTCTCCTAAGGTTGGTAAAAAGCTTAGGATTTTTCTATAAGAAGGAAGACAATCGCCGTGCGCTTATGGAAAAGCCATGTATTGCGGATAAACGGCGAAGATTTCTGTCTACGTACATGGAAAACGTTGAGCTTGGTCCCGATAGAAAACCATGTGTTTTTCTGGACGAGATTTGGATTTTTTCTAATGGAACATTTAGAAAATCTTGGCAGGATGATAACATTAAATCTGTCAGGAAAGAATCTGGAGAAGGGTACAGGTCAATATATACGAATTAATAAATATAAGTTAACCTAAGTAAAGGTACAAAAAACCATAGTCTTTACTCTACAAGACCAAAATGAAGGCCCCTCTTCTGGAAATAAATTCTCTTAGTGAACACTAATCGTCATTTAATTTATATTTTTAGATACATTGTTTTGCATGCAGGGGGCGAATATGGATTTATCGAAAATGCCAGGCTTATTTTTAAATCCAAATGCAAAACTGGTGACTACCATGGAGAGATGAACTCTGACAATTTTGAAAAATGGCTGTGCGAAACCCTGCCAAACTTAGAAGAGCCCTCCATGATAATTTTAGATAATGCTAGTTATCATAGCAGGCAAACGGCGAAGTGGCCCACAAAAAAATTATTGTTAACGGCGGATTTACAAAGATGGTTAGAAGAGAAAAATATTTTATTTTCACCGTACGATACCGTCCAGGTTTTATGGCAACTCATCAATACAGTACAGTAATAATGTATAGTAACATTGCATAACATTTTTGCATTGGGCTTAAACTCACTGAAGTTCTTTTCTCGCCTTTTTCAAAAAATGCCGACAAAAAGTATAAATCGATTTTATGTTCCAAGAAAAACAATATAGAATGAACTAATATTATTTCCTTATATAAATGAATAGTAATATACTGCACTGAAAATATATATCAGCTCTTAAAATATAACAATTTCTATGCCATTGCAGCCTATATTAATTTAATTTATAAAATTACAAAATAGCCTTGGTAGTACTAGTATTTTTTACTTGTAGATTGTAGATTTTTTATAATTAGAAATAAAAAAGTACTACATACACCTTTTTTCTTTCCCTTTGCTCCTACGCTGATTTCACCAAACTATATATTCCAATCCTCCAAAAAAAAATTGCACATTTAATGAGGTTTACGTGCTTAACAAATGTAACTTAGTCCAATCCTGATAAATCTGAAATTTAGTACAAGTAACCTACCAACCTACAAAAACAAAATAGACTAGAAGTCGACAGGGTGCCATTAGTGACACGTGACTCGTCCACCATCTTGCGAGACGGTTTAAGAATCCGACTTTAGGATTACATTTTTATTAATTTGACTGCGTCGTGCATTAGGTTTTTGCATTAATTTTAGGTCTGATGATGCCCGTGTTGGGCGAAACACGTGTAATCGTTTTTTAAACATTTTTAAAATTAATATACAGGGTGTTACTTAATGATGTGGCGTAATTTCAAGGGAGTATTCCTGAACCAAATTCAAATAGAAAAGTTCATATAAACATGTGTCCTGAAGAGTCTGGTTTTCAAGATACAGGGTGTCAAAGTTTTAAAAAAAATTGTTTTTTTATTAATATCTAAATGATCCTTTTACCGATTTTGTTGAAATCTGGCAGGGTTATTCATTGTAATAAGACGCTAAAAGAAAATTATAAGTTCCAGTGGCGTCTCGGGGGGCAGTGTCACGAATAATATTGACAAAAGAAATGTACGCTACTGAGTTTTTTGAAAAATTTAAATTTTTTTCAGATTGGGCATCTACAAGTACAACTTTTTTGTCTCTTAATATCTTTTCGTTTATTACTTCCTTTTCGAGGAAAAAAAATAAAAACGACTTCATTGCATGTAGGAAAATTGTTAAAATAAAATCAAGTTAACTTTGATCGTTGCTAGGAAATGTTGTTTTGTTATTATGAACATAATGGTTTTGACTTTCGGTAACAGTTTGTTATTATTTTTCCTCTGGTCAAAAGGTTAATAATTGTGCTATTCAAAAAATGGCAAATAATTATTCTAATTTGGAGATGACACAAATGCATTTCCTTTATGGTCTTGCCAATGGTAATTCGGCGGAGGCCCGGCGGCTCTATCAAGAAAGGTATCCTGACCGTGTCCTTCCATGTAGACAAATATTCATAAACATTCATCGTCGTCTGACTGAATCTGGCAGTTTTAAACGTAATACCTCAGAGGGAAGACCTCGTACAATTCGAACTCCCGCAGTTGAGGAGGTTGTCCTACATGCGGTCGAAGAGAATCCTGCAACTAGAACCCGAAAAATAGGTAGGGAATTAAATATTTGTTATAAAATGGCATGGTAAATTTTAAGAGATTCCCTGTTGTATCCTTATCACGTACAAAGAGTTCAGGCACTTCTGCCAAGAGATTTTGAACCGCGTACGCAATTTTCTAGATGGTATCATCAAAGACTTGCAGAAAATCCTCACTTTGATTCCATCATTATGTTTACGGACGAAGCCCATTTTTCCAGAAATGCAATAATTAATTTCCATAATAATCATAACTGGGCCCAAGAAAATCCTCATGCTATTACAGAGTCAAATGTTCAGGAACAATTTTCTGTCAACGTTTGTATCGGTATCTTAGATGACTATTTGATTGGACCTTTTTTTTTTACCACGACGTCTTAACGGACAATCTTACAGTCATTTTCTACAAAATGATTTGCCTCTGCTTCTTGAAAATGTTCCTTTATATTTACGTCAACAACATTGGTTCATGCATGACGGTCCTCCTGCCCACTTTAGCATATTGGCTCGTGAGTATTTGAATGGAGCTTACCAAAATCGTTGGATAGGTCGTGGAGGACCACAATTCTGGCCACCTAGATCGCCTGACTTAAACAGCCTAGATTTCTATTTGTGGGGGCACCTAAAAGCATTAGTTTATGTTACACCAATCGAGACAGAATAACAACTAAGGAATAGAATTATTGACGGGTGTGAAACCGTTCGTAACACTAATGGAATTTTCGAAAGAGTTCGTCGCTCGATGAGAAGGAGAGCAGAAGCCTGCATAGAAGCGGGAGGTAGTCATTTCCAACATTTCTTGTAAATAGTCATTACTTTTCGTTTGTTAGATTTTAAAAATAGGCTTAGAAATAAATATACTGAACGATCAAAGTTAACTTGATTTTATTTTAACAATTTTCCGACATGCAATGAAGTCGTTTTTATTTTTTTCCTCGAAAAGGAAGTAATATACGAAAAGATATTAAGAGACAAAAAAGTTGTATTTGTAGATGCCCAATTTGAAAAAAATTTAAATTTTTAAAAAAACTCAGAAGCGTACATTTTTTTGTCAATATTATTCGTGACACTGCCCCCCGAGACGCCACTGGAACTTATAATTTTCTTTTAGTTAGTGCCAGCTTAGCGTCTTATATACAATGAATAACCCTGCCAGATTTCAACAAAATCGGTAAAAGGATCATTTAGATATTAATAAAAAACCAATTTTTTTTTAAAACTTTGACACCCTGTATCTTGAAAACCAGACTCTTCAGGACAAATGTTTATATGAACTTTTCTATTTGAATTTGGTTCAGGAATACTCCCTTGAAATTACGCCACATCATTAAGTAACACCCTGTATATGTTTTACTGAGACCGAGACTTTGTGTCTACCAACCCCATAGATTTGTAAAATCAGGTCTCTTTGAGAATATGGACGACTTCTTTCAATTTAACTCGTTAAGAACCTCTTAAAGAAAATAGGCTTCGGATGGAAAAAAGATGAACCGAGGCGAGGGCTTATGGAACTTTTCCATGTAGCTTTAAAATGATTGGTATTTTTGAAATAATATGTTAAAGAGAAAGAAGCATCCTTGTACCAATTCGATTTCTTGGATGAAACATGGATTTTCCAGAATGGTACCATTGGTCGATCTTGGCAAGATGAAAATAAAAGAAGTGTTAGATCTACTAAAGTTGATGGTAAAAGGTATTAAAAGGTATTATGCAGTAAACAATTAATATATAAACTATGAGAAGTTTACCTAGATAAAACATATTTTTCTAGGTACATAATACTTCATTCTGGTAGTGAAGATGGTTTTGTTGAGGGCGCAGAGGCAATTTTCTTTTCTAAAACTAAGCTGAGTGACTACCATGAATAAATGAATTGGCAAAACTTTTTACAATGGTTCGAAAACCAATTATTGAAAAATTTAGCAAAGCCATCTGTGATTGTAATAGACAACGCCACACACCATAGCATGTTGTTAACAAAAATACGTAATACATCATGGAATAAAGCTGCAATTGAAGAATGGTTAACTACTAATAAAATTAAATTTGATTATACAATGTTCAAAGCCGAACTTTTACAAATCGTTAACACGTTGGTAAAAGACATTTTGTATGCCCTTTTTTTTAACATATTCTTGAATATTAAACTTAAATTGTTTTCAAACATAAACCACCAAAAAAATATTTAGTTGATCATCTGGCTGAGCAATATGGACATAAAGTTTTACGGCTTCCTTCATACCACTGTATGTTCAATCCGATTGAACATATTTGGGGGAATACTAAAAATTATGACAACAGACATATTGGTCGAGATCGCAGTACAGAAACTGACTGTATGAATATGTGAAAATAATCATTGGGTACTGCTACTCCTGATGTTTAGAAAATTCAATTCGACACACAGAAAGCGAGATATTAAAATGGTACGAAAGAGAACATGTATTAGATAGACTGAACATTTAACCCATTATTATCGAAGTAAATGAAGCGAGTGATTCAAGTTATTTGAAGGATGATTGAAGATCCATCTTTGTAATATTATTTTATTAAGAAGCCTCTTCAAGAGAATAGGCTTCAGATGGTAAAAAGATGAACTGAGGCGAGGGCTTATGGAACTTTCCCATGTAGCCTTCAAACGAGTAGTATTTTTGAAAGAATATATTAAAGAAAAAAAAGCTTTCTTGTACCAATTCGTTTTCTTGGATGAAACGTGGATTTTTCAGAATGGTGCCAATGGTCGATCTTGGCAAGATGAAAATGAAAGAAGTGTTAGATCTACTAAAGTTGATGGTAAAAGGTAATATGCAGTAAACAGATATATAAACTATGGGAAATGTTTTGTATATTTATCTTGTTTTTATGAAAAAAAAAACTGTAATTTCCTCACTCGGATATTTTGGTTACAAGTTTGCAACACTGTCGATATCTGACGTTACTTAAAGGATATGACGTACAACGGTTTTAAATTTGCATTAAGTATACTACAGTAGATGTTTTACATCGTCAGGGAAGTCAGGAACCGACTTGCCACCACACTTCGTTTCGTGAGTTTTCGGCCGAAGTAGATGCTACATATGGGGACTCTTACTTCACAACGATATTCGCTTAGGCGCCGGAAGCTGCTTGCAACGTTTCTTCGCTCTACGCAAGGAGATTCCCATTTTCCATAAAAAAATGAAGTGAAGTCCGACACTACGGAACTAGAAAAATAAATTATAGATGCAAAATTTCTATCAGATCTTGCATTTTTAACTGGCCTAACATCTCACCTCAACGAATTAAATTAGAAACTCAAGAAATGCCGTAGAATATTGGCAATTTATATGGTCAGATAAATGAGTTTAAAAATAAAATAAAGCTTTTTAAGTCTTCACTTGAAAAACATGATTTTCTAAGCTGTGATAAGCACCTTGAAGAAATAAATAATTTTGAGAAAGTTTCATGTTTAACTCATATGAACTACATTGACACAATTGCAAAAGAAATCGAATACCGATTTAGCGACTTATAGTAAATCGAAGATGTTTCAGTTTTTACTCGTCCCCTAACTATTTCTGTTCAGAACGTAAGCAAACCAGACCTCTAACTGGAATTGTGTAATTTGCAGTCAGATTCTTTTTACCAGGAAAGAATCGAAATAGGATTGTACCTTTTTAAGGTACTCCCAGGAAAACGTTACTCCAACTTGCGACACGTAGGCCTTATAATGGGCTCAATGCTGGGAAGTACGTACACTGACAAAAATGGATTTACCGGTGTCGTGGGTTGCAGAATTAGAGCTACTTTAACGCACGTCTCTATGTTGTTCAAACTGAGCCTACTATCACAAATTATTTAAAAATGCTACAATAACTCAGCTTCTTTTGGGTCGCCTTAACAAAGAAAGAGATTTTTTTATCAGCATCTTAAACACATTTGGGATTACCACAACCCCTCATTTTGTAACCATTTTATGAGTTACCTGAACTCAGTTTTTGGATTGCATCGCTTTGACCCGGACGTGCATTATTTTAACTCATTACCATGGGTAAATTATTTTTTGAGTTGGAATAAGTCATTAGAGTGGTCTAAAAACCCATGTCGAGGGTAAATCACCGATCGAAAGGTCACGGAAAGTTCCGAATTCGCGCTTGTGCCGATTTGGCGCGGTAACTTCATCTCATTGTTATTAGTACCTCATGCACGATTCGTCGTCATGGACCACATAACTGGACTTGCTATCCGCGTAATCGTTAATCGGCGGGATCTCTTATCTTTGTTCAGAGTTTGTTCTCTTCATATAGGTGCGTGAAAATGATTATACTCCAACTTTAGGACAGATTAAATCTAAAGTCGTTAAGTTAATTATCGTAAGCTAGAACAACTGAAAGGTCAAGTTTTGATAGCTCGAATTATGAATTAATCTAGCCCGAGTAGTAACGCATCACAATTCCCATATTGGTTTCTGGCAGCTTAAGCAATGAATTGCTGCAACCCAGTGCATAAAATAACCCATCTTTAGGGCTATTATAACTTATGAACAGTGATTTGATGCAATTTCTTCGATTTGGTTGCCGTAATTCGGAGGTCTGAGCTGTCCCTTATTAGCAACACTCGTCGATCTAAGATAACTCATATTTGAGTTATATCAACTCGATATTTCGCTCAGTGTATTTGCTTCGTTTGTCAACAATAAATATTACTGATAATATTGATATCCTGGTTAGTGAAAATATTACAAATCATCAAATACAGCTCTGATCCAGATGAATCAGTGAAACAGATTACTAAGCTGGGCCACATATGAGTGAGCGGCAATATTTCGTAGTGTGCATGTTATTCCATCCTGTATCCAAGCAATTTCCAAGCGGGCCCGAGCCCGGATCCGCGGGATTTTGAGGGCCCCGCGTAACATTCATGTGAACCGGCAATGAAGCTCTTAGTCTAAACTAGAAAATCTTCTCTTGACAGATATATGGAGTAATATATTTGATTCGAAGGGATAAATAAGGCAAGCTGATGTTGCTATAAAATTATTAACATTGAAAATGTTTATATTATCACACGGGCACGTTAGTATGGGTACGGAATTCAAAATTATTGTGTTGCATTTGTCCCTGACGTCACACCGAATTAAAATGATCGGGATCAGACCAAGTCGAGAGTAAACGTATGGTTTCGCTGGAGCTGTTAGCGGGTGCGGCTGGCGTTCGCGATCGAGCGTAGCAATCGGCCGTCGCCACAGGGTGGTTTGGCTGGCGTGGCTGGAGCGCGCTTCAGATCATATTCGTATTTCGTAGTGAAAGCGCTTATCTATGATTTATAGTGAACGCCGATAACATTAGTTGCATGCTGTTGTTGGAGGAGAAGACGAAGAGGAGATGTTAGCCCAAATTCCTCCATTTCGACCAACGTCATATTAACACTTGAATTTATACTATAGGTACCATATTTAAATCAAAGAGTAAACAAAGTCGGCCAAGTCCGTATCAGTTTGAATCCAGCTCCAGTGAATCAGATAATGAAAGTATACCTTTTATGGAATCGGATCAAAGTTTCACTTTAGAATCGGATTGCGAAGATCAGATTCCTGAAATAAACAATGACAATATTTCCATTGGAGACTGGGTACTGGTTAAATACACATTACCAAAAGCAAACAAACATTTTATTGGCCAGGTAAACACTGTTGACAACGGCTTTGAAATCAAGTTTACTAGAAAATTAAAAGACAATTATTTATGGCCACTCACCGATGATGTCGATGAAGTACAGCTGGATGATATAGTGACTCGTTTACCTGAACCGGTAGTAACACGCCGAGGAGGTTTTCATTTTAATGTGAAATTTGCGGGATACAATATTAAAATTTAACAAAGTTCCATAAAATTATTCGAATTTTTAAACTTTAAGTTTCTTTTCTGTTTTAGTTTCTCCTTGGGAATAATTCCTACTGTTTTAGAGATTAAAGCCAAACATTGGGTTTTGAACGGATAAATACGTTTATAAAAATATTATTCTTGTTATTAGGAATTTTTTGAGGGTTATTTTGGATTACTTATTATTTTTCAGAGGTACCTTTTAATTTTTCGTTTTTATGATTTGTTTGGCTAACTATTTCACAACAATAAAAAGTTCATAACTTCCCAGATTTAGATTTTTTTTTAAGTCTGTAAAAAGAAAAATTTGCATGGGAGATATAAACTTCATTTACACTTTCCCATTACCACTTCTGCCAACATGCATGGAAATTGTATTCCGATTTTACACTTTCCTGTTTTTGAGGTAAGTGTAAAATTTCGGTACAAAAAAAAATAATCATTCAAATCTCAAGATCTCAAAAATAATTCATGAGTGCCCTATGCAGTATGAAAAGTAAACATATTAAACTATTACTTTCTTATGAAAACACTTTTATAAATATTGTATATTTAAAGTAGGAAGGAAATAAACTTGAACTATTAAAAAGGGATTCGCACTTGCCCCAGTCTACCCTAATTATAAGCTTTGTAATGTAATGCTGAAAAATAAACATAATGGTTTTGTACTCTTTACCGTTCTTCCCTACACTTGCTGCCACTTTTTTTATGCATTTTCTTTCATTACAACATTTTTGTAATTTTCGTTTTCATAGTTTTATAAAGGGGGGTACTTTTGCACCTCCTCTATCAAACACTCGTCAGTAATTGCCGAAAACGGTGGCATTTTGCTGAGCGATCGCGGCTGGACTGGTCTCTCTAGCAGTCCGAACGCAGCCGCTGCAATTGACGGCGAACGCTGTGTCGCTGAGCTGCGGCAGTGAAACCGTGTACATACAAATCGCATTCAATCAGTACCGAGCTACTAATCGCGAACGCCAGCCGCGGCCACTGACTGCTCCAGAGAAACCATACCTTAGAGGCGGGTTAGAGTTTATAACCTTTATTTTACTATTTTTTATATTATGAATCAATAAAACTTAAATCAGCTACCTAAATATTACAATCAAATCTATGAGTTTTCGCAGATCTCAAATCTCACAATAGTCACAAGCGTTGCACTCTGCTTCGGCATTTTCAATGTCATCCCCGGTTGCATCTTTGTAAAGGACTGTAAATTTTTGAATCTCTCGCTGCCTTCATTGATGATGTGAGAAATAATTTTAATTCGGAGGCTAAGACGTTTCTGAAAGGTAATAAATTAGATGCTTACGAATTATATTTTTTGATGGACAGGCGGAAACTGTTCATTTTTCTGGCAAAGAAAAATTGAAAATATAAACGTTATTTTTCTATAGTGGATACTAATACTTGAAGCAAATATCGGAATTGTACCAAGAGATTTATAATCGTTTTAGTTTTCTGTCTCACCTAAATACCATTAAATCGTGCGAGTTAAAAAATAAATGCCAAATATTGGCTGAAATTTAGACAATGACGAAATGACGATATTATTAGTGAACCGGTCACCTCTTTATTCTTTATGTACACACTTGGCGTGTGTTTTGTGAATTTCTGAGCGTTGTTTTCAGTTCTTTATTGTATTTTGTAGAATTTTCATTGAAAACGAGTTGCTAGATTAGACTTTTATAGTTTAGGTATATTTAGTTGATAGTGCAGTGCCTTTAAGTGTAAGTTCGTAATAAGAATAAACAAGTGCATGGCGTTGCTTTGCATTATTAGCGGTAACTAAGGTCTTCCGGAAAGCACCTAGCTACTTAAAATAATTTTAAAATTATATCCCCGCATAGCATTTACCTTCCTCCTCTAACCTAAATGGGGTTTCTGTTATCCCTTTCAACCGAGCTTTCAACACAACCATATATTTGTTTGGGTAAGTGTTTTTCTTTAATGTTTAAGCTGTTGATTGTTATGATAGGTAAAGTCTGTTCAGAGATATAAGCAAGTGACTAACTGATCCCTATTAGGAAAGACCCGGGCCAGCTGTAAAATTGAAATATGGCCGAACAGGTGCGTATTTTGCTTAGAATTTAATGATGGTTTGTAATAAATATAAGTAAGACAATAAATAATATCTTATTTATGTTTAAATGTGAAATTACAAGTTATTTTATTATTAAAAATTATATTTATGATTACAAAAATATACAAATTATTCGGTACTTATAATAATTATTCACTTAATATATCAATATGACTATTGCTATCATCATCTGTTCTAATTATTATTTGTGCTATATTGTTTATATGGATGTAGGATTTTTCCACTTTTTCAACATTTCCCCAACTTTGTGAAGGGATGTTAAAAACTTCAGTTTCTATAAGCTTAAGTAGGTACACTGGAGTTAATAATAGGGCAAATATTGTTATGACGAATGGCAGATTTCAGTTCGTGCCAAACATGTTCGATGGGATTAAATATACAATGGTATAGTGGAAGCCTTAAAATTGTATGCTCTAGATTTTTTGCATAATTATCACAGAAGTATTCCTTTTGTATTTTACGCATTTCTTAATTAAGGTTTTCATTACTTGATGCGTAGAATACAATAAACCACTCATCCTCATTTTTGTAGACTACGAGAAGGCATTTGATACTATTGACCAACACAAAATGCTCCAGGCTCTTTCTGATTGCCGAATAGACTACCGATACACCGCTATAATTAAAAATATCTATGAAACCGCAACATCATGTGTTAGACTCCATGAAGATACAGGCAAGTCCAAAATCGAACGAGGAGTTCGCCAGGGTGACACCATATCACCAAAACTATTCACAAATTTACTCGAGTACATGATGAAGGAGATAAATTAGAATAACTTGGGAGTTAATATAAATGGAGAAGACTTGAACCACCTCAGGTTTGCCGATGATATTGTCCTAATTTCGGATAGGATCGACAAAGCCACACAGATGTTATACGATCTAGAAAAAGCGTCAAAGAAAGCCGGATTAAAAATCAATTCTACAAAAACACAATATATGACAAATCTGGTGACGAGTGGCAACATTTCCTTGAGTGGGCACGAAGTGCAACAGGTGTCATCCTACAAATATCTTGGTCATGAAATTCGTGTGGGTCGAGACAACCAAACTGTTGAGTTTCAAAGAAGAATAGGACTCACCTGGGCAGCTTTTGGAAACCTAAAAGAGGTATTCCGGTCCGACATCCCGGTATGTTTAAAGAGAAAAATGTTCAATCAGTGTATCCTGCCTGTTATGACATACGGAGCGGAAACACTTACTCTGACAAGAAAATCCATAAATAAATTACAAGTGACACAACGAACTATGGAGAGAGCCATCTTGGGCATTTCTCTAAAAGTTAAAATCCAGAACAACGAAATAAGAAGAAGAACAGGTGTAGCGGATGTCGTCAGGAGAATAACAACATTAAAATGGAATTGGGCAGGACACATTGCAAGAATAACTGACGACAGATGGACCAAGAAAATCCTTGAATGGAGGCCGAGACATGAGGCTTACCGAAATAGACGACGACCACCGACGAGATGGACTGATGATATAAAACGCATCAAGCATAACTGGATACAGGCGGCGCAGTGCAGGGGGAAGTGGCATAGATTCCGGGAGGCCTATGTTCAGCAGTGGACGCGACAAGGCTGATGATGATGATGGTGATGATTCCTTTTGTAGTTTTAAACTGTGTAAAACCTCAATTAATTGCCTTTTGGTATAATCTTCCTGAAAATAAATGTCATTATCAGTAAAATTACGCTATTCGGAGGTATATTTGGAATTAACTTGTTTTTAAACCAATCTTTAAATAAATCAGCAGTGGTGTCCTTATGGTAATCCAGAGAAGATTCTTTAATGTTTTTTGAAGACAGAGACGGTCCATTTGGAATCCATCCGTCTTTAGATCTAGCATGCACAATCGTAATTCGTTTACCTCTTTTTGATGGCGCACTTTTTTACACTTGCCGCTTGAGTCAACCCAACCCTTTTCCGGGGTATCATATGTGTTGAACCAGGTTTCACCCAAGTAAATAATCGGCCTTTGCTGATCTCTGTAAATCCTAATATTTTATAGATATTCGGATCGCCATTCCCGAATTCTACTGGATTCCGTTAAAACTGATCTTTTGTTAATTTTTTTAAATCTAAAACCCATGTGTTGGATACACTTCCATAACGTTGATCTGCCACATTTACCGCCGGTTTCATCCCTTTCAAGCCTACTAATTAAATTATCTAATGTAGACACACTTTGTTCCTCGTATAACTTGTAAATTTTACGCCGTATTATATCTTGATCATGATCACTTCCATCCACCTTCGAGAAAATGCCAGTATCGGCTCTTATTTTTCTCGCTAAAATGGGATTGTTCACAATTTTCCATACAATTGATGTTGGAATTTTTGTTAATGAGGACGTTTCTTCTACCGCTGCTTCCTTGCTGACCGCACGTTCAATGAGAGTTGAATAAACATTGTTTATAACTTCCTTAGTTTCCGCAGAAAAGTGTTTTCTGCTTTTCGACGGGGTTATCTCCTGAGATACATTGGGCTTGCACATATTTTCCATGACCAACACACGAATAAACAAACGCTGTATTACACACGAAGTAAGAATAATTACCAAGCTTAAAACTAACTAGAGTGGCTGTATATACAGTCTTTAGAACATAATTTGTTTTATGGCATTAACCCTCTCATATTGAATCAGGTAAAAATCGATTTAAAATCACCAAATTATTACTTTAATAATGAAATTACGTCTTCCGGATTTGCAGTTTACTTTAAGACATTTTTAAGTACGGACCATAATTTACCTGTATTTATTCATTCATTAATTGTTTGTTTATGGCCACCCTTGGATAATCCCATTCAAAGGCAAAGTGTAACTTTCCTATATCTCTGGACAGGCTTTGTATCAACTATAACTTTACAACAATTTATCCAACTTTAGACTCGACAAAGAGTTTAAACTAGGGATATGTTATTTGTGCCCAACTCGTTCACTGATTTTTGACTAATTAGTGAAATATTTTAAAAATGCTTCTCTCTTCTGCCTCCCTAACAAAATAATTCATAGTATCCAATAATTATACATCAATTTTATGTATATCGCCAATACGGCTGCTATTTTATTGTTTCCTCCATATTTTAATGCAAACAATCTTCCTTTTGTTTAAAGATCACATACTATATCCAAATACTACTGTTACTACCCCTGTGTTTTACAGTTTCTATAGTGCATTAAGGGTTTCCACAATTATATGCTTTTTAACATATTAATTTTCTTTCCTACAAAGTGCCAAGGCAAGATAAATGCATATGTTTCTAAAACCTACTACAAACATTCAAAACCACCATTCTAATTTGCTGTTAATCTGCTTTAAAACAAAACAGTAATTTTCGCAGTATGTTGTATAGAAAATGATAAAAGAAAACCAGCCCACAAAGGACACCTATTGCGGTGTTAAGAGCAAACATTATTACACACGCCAAAAACTAAGCTTTAATTCGAAATTTTAATTTCCATCTCTAAAACCCAAAACTCCTGAAATTTCCATAATTTTTTGCGCTGTGTTGTTTCTTCGAGGAAATTAATGTCTTATTATATCTTCTTAAATTTTATATTACACCAAGATTTACTATAATTCAAAGCCGGACCTGACATACACGATACACGCAAACTGCGCAGATGCAGAGTGTCCGCAAAACGCCGCATACTGAGGACATTTCTGTAACACGGTAGTAGCAATAAATTTACTATACAGGGTGTCTCTAAAAGGTGCGGAAAAAATGCTACCACAAATTCCTGAGACCTAAATATGACGATCTAATCCAACTTACCTCAGTCCAAAAGTAGATGATTTCGGAGATACAGAGTGTCAAAAGTTCAATTTGGTTTTAGTTTTTCATAAATAATTTTTTTTATAATTGTTGTATTGTCACAGTATTCGGCTAGAAGGGGGGTTTGTGGTGTGAAAAATTAAAATCTGCTCTCATTTTTATTGTAAAATTTAGAGGACACCACCTGCAATACCTTGCACACATTTGAAACAAAATAACTTTTTTGAGCCACCCTGTATTTAACTTTTAAATAAAAATTATTATTCTCCAACGTCTTTTATCTAAAAAAGGTATACGTGGTAAGAGTTGATTTGAGCAGCAGTTTTTGAAATATCTGGATTTAAAAAATTCACTTCGTGTATGGCCAGGTCTAAATTATTGTAATAACTGAACACAATTTAATGCGAAGGCGTTAAATTGAATGTATTATATTTAATTTTTAATTATTTTGCAATCGTGCCAAATTATTCAAAAAAATATCCTTAATGGAAAAAAAGCTTACCATCATAACAATTAACTTAAGATATACCAAATATTCTCGAGCGAATGTATGCAGCTAATTTAAGACTTCCAGAAGATTCAATATACCAACGTCAACTTTTCAAATTAATCTGTTTTTCAAATTGCTTAACCTGCTTTTTAATAACTTATCTTTTTGAGTTTTTAGCCTCTATAACTTTAACTAAAAGGCTGATATAATTATATTTTATCTCACTTTGGCGAAATTTCTTAATAAAAATGTTTTTAAAATTATATTTTACTGCTAGCCAAGCAAGACGCAAATAATTACTGTTATATTATAAGGAAGAGGCCCATAAAATCAGATTTACTTATTTGAAGACTGTAATTCTCACGAAAACTTAATGATATGCAAAGCAATTCTCTTTTCATAATTCGCAATTGTAGGTAGGTAGTTGTAAAGCTAAGTAACCTAGAAAAAATGTAATCCTCAAAATACCTAAAAGTAATAAAAATTATTGTTTGATATCTAATCATTAATACGGAAATATTCGCATTTACAACTCAAAGAACCGGGTCGGCTGAGGGACCTACAATTTGTAAGTGTACATATATATATCGACGTACATGCAATACATGCATCTTTCAAAATTGAATAGATGCAAGTCGATATTCACCCTAACAAATTGTCGGTCCCTTAGCTAGTTTTCTTGTCCTGAACACAAACCTTCTCGAGGCTTACTAACTACTTACTGTCTAATTAATTAAAAAATGTTCAAAGTATCCTTCATTTTTACATACATATAATAAACACGATCCTCAAATTCTTCGCTTAAATTTTTACACATATCGGGAGGAATCGCTTGGAAACAATTTCTTATGCGAGTTCATGTATTTTTTAGTTGTTCGAGATAGTGCTGGGAAGTTTAGTTCACTTTGCCGATTTCAATCTTTCGATCTCGTTCAATAAAGTGAATAGTACAAAAGACTAGTTTGTTTAGTTCATTTAGTTGACTTCAATGATTTATACTCGCACACGCACAGTGACGCAAAAGAAATATATAAAGCAAATATTTGAAAATAAATTAATACATATCGAAGAAACCTACTAAATAAATATATATTTTTCTTGGTTTACAGATTATAATGTTGCTTTTATCAAAAAAACTTTAATTTAAAGTTTGAATTCAAAAATATATAGTCATGTAAGACAAATTAAAAATAACAAGAAATTAAAATTTATAAGTTAGGTAGTACTTAAAAATAAAATTTGACTGACTCTTGAACTATTCAATGTTGAGCGTTTCTGTGTTAAAACCAGTCCTGCTTTGGAAAAAATACGTTCGCATGGGACGGAAGTTGCTTGCAATACAAGCACTTGGCGCTGCATTTGTCTTTTAATGTCTCAAAATGGAACCATATATCACTTCTTTTTGGAGCCATTTTTGCTATAGACTAAATAAACGTTCGAAACATACTATCGCAATAACAGAAATAATACAATATCAATACTTAAATCATAACAATGTCGGGATTTCCCCGAGACAAATCAATAAAGTTGACAACTGAAACAAACACAACATCCTTCAAGAAAATTATTTTCCTATTCATCTATTCATTTTATTCGGAAAATTAATGCGCGCCACGTACATCTTCATCTTGCTATCCCTTTTTAATAACATTGAATGGAAGAAAACAGAACTTCACCTCAACCCTTAAACTGTTTAAAAATCAGCGGGCCGACGCCTTCACCCAAAACTCTCTAGAAACCACAGAATAAAGATTAGTTCAACTAGAACCTTGATCGCGCGTCGGTTACGCGGACCCAAACCGCGAGCACAGAAAATATTAATAGGTAATGTACGTGAGGCAGCAGTTCACCTGTCCGACAGCCGACACCATCGGTCGGTCTACTCGGTCTCCAGACTCCGGGTAGTTCAGGATCTGCTTCACGGTCGCTTCGCTCTTCGCTCTCAGTCGCGTCCACAGTACACAGAGTTACCAAAGGTCGCGTCCTGCGTCTAGTACAAGGCTTTAGTTCGCGTTGATTCAATCTTTAAAGAATTACTGATTGAATCTTTCAGTTCAGTTGTCAGATTCGATCTTTTGAACTAGTTCGTTCGCGAACTACACACCTCTAGTTCGAGACATCTTGTAGGTACACCTGCAGCAGGATTACAATACGTACAGAATCCACCATGTTTTTTCGTAAACGCAATTATGTACGCATTCGATGGGAGTCCATACGAATAAAAGTCATTGTGAAGCTCTCAATACCACGATCGGAATGATATTCAATATGCAGGGCCCAGCCGGCAGTAATAGTCAAGCCTAAAGCTCACCTGGAGTGCTCCAAAACCAAAGCTGATATGATGGAAAAAATTTGTCATGCTGACTTAAATATTCAATTGACTAAATTAAAATATGTCAAAGATGGAGGTTTACTGCTGGGATGCAGGAGTGTTGACGACAATCGTCGATTAAAGGAAATATAGTGATCAAAAGTTGCTTGAACTTATTGAAAGCTGTAATCGCGGTGTATTTACGGAATCTTCTTCCATTTCATAAATTAAGTTTTGGCGCACTAAAAAAAATCCTAATATTCTTCAGGCCATTTTACAAGTGGATATAGGTGTACTTTTGAGAGCGCGCTGGCTTTTGGTAATCTTTTCATCGACTTTGACTGTTGCAGGGTGTATGATGCGATCGATGTTTCTAGGTGCTTTAACTGCAATGAGTTTCATCACTCGTCCACTAACTGTAAAAATTCTATCTCCTGTCCCCGTTGTGGTCTAGATCACAAAGTCAAACAATGCTCCACAAATTCCTTAAAATGCAGTAACTCTGTTAAACTTAACGAGAAACTTAACGGAACTATTAATACAGAACATGCCGCCTGGGATTTGAGGACATGTACTGCTTACAGACTTGCTTGCGATCGGCTTAGGTTGGACGTCCTGACCGGACAATAGCAATCAATTACCATCTTCTGTGCAGCACGGTTGTCGCCCCACAGTATGTCGGTTCTATTGATCGGTCGAGCGGCAATAGCATGATTTTTTATTATCAAAATACTCGCAGTATTGAAAGTATCACAGCCGATATTTACAATAGCTTAACTTATTTTGAATATGATATTGTCGCATTGACTGACACATGGCTTGATTCCACGGTTAACGACACTGAGGTCTGTCCCAATAATTTTAATTTATTTCGTCGTGACAGAGATCTTGCAGCTACTGGTTGTGGTCGTGGCGGCGGGGTGTTGCTAGCTGTGACCGACCCATATCTGGGTGAACCTCTTGATTTAGGCCTTGTTGATGCGAATATAGCTAAAGTAATTGATATAATAGACGTTAAGGTTTCTTCTGAGAGGAAAGCTTATATATTTTATTATTAGGTATACCTACCACCCAAGTTAATAATTGATGAATATCAAAACCTGTTTGAATTTTTATCTTCCTTAGATTTTTTTAGGTAAAGGTGACGCACTTCTTTTAGGTGATTTTAACATTACTAATTATGCAATTTTTTTTGTAAGGTATGAGAGATCAGGTAACTATGTGAATGCTATAAATAATTTTTTTAATTTAACCGGACTAATTCAATATAATTCTGTTCTAAACACTGAAAACAGTCTGCTAGATCTTGTCATTTTTAACCGACATTGTAATGTCAACAGGTCCGACATAATTATCACTAGAATTGACGACCTCCACCCTCCGTTATCTATTTCATTTCCCTATAATATTAGTATTAATTTAAACGATCATATTCCCAAGAACCAAACATGCAAGCACGTAGCCAGGAGGGGGGGGACCAGGGGGTCCGGACCCCCCCTCCCCCCCCCGAAATTCTTAGAAGAAAGTATGCACACACGTGTATTTTGCATCTTCTTTTCTAATTTAGGTAAGGAAACCAAAACATATTATACATAACTTTTTAAAATAAAAATATTGGCCTTTAAATTTAAAATTTTTTATATATATCTACGTTTTTTTTGGGTTAGGCTATCGAAACTAAGAATTTCCAAGTTTCGAAAGTAAAAAAAAAGGCGTGGCACCTTAAAAAAATTTCCCTGCGGCGCATTTTTTAAGAAAGAAAGAAAGGAAGGCACCCTCATAAAAATCGTCAAAACGCCACTGCCGAACCCCCCCCCCCCCCCCCGAATACATTTCCTGGCTACGTGCTTGCAAACATGCCAGTATAATTTTTGTAAAGCTAATATTTAGGTTATGTATGATTTACTACTAAATACTGACTGGTCTTTTCTTAATCATTCAGCTGTTCTTGAAGATTGTTGTAAATTATTTTATGATAAAATCTATTACGTATTTGAGATGTGCGTCCCAAAGTTTGTTGTATTAAATCGTCGTACCTACCCGCTTTGGTTTACGATTAATATTATACGCAATATTCGACTGAAAACTATTGAATGACGGAAATATAAACAAACTGGCGATGGGTTAGCCTATGAAAAATTTTCTCGATTAAGGCATCGAATAAAAATTGACATTAACGAATCGTACAAGGTGTTTATGCTTAGAATCGAAAATAGCGTAAATCAGGATCCTATTAAATTCTGGGCGTTTGTTGACTCCAGAAGAGGCTCTGCGGGAGTTGCTCGCGGAATGCATCTCGGCAACTCCACGTTATCCAACTCTGATGATATTGTCAATGCTTTTACCGATTTCTTTAGTCGCTTGTAACTGGTGTCCTCTGATTCGTCCACAAATCAGTCAAATTTATCCACATCTAGTATAAATATTACCAGTTTTAACGAGACTGACGTTTTTAACGCAATTAGGTAGGTTAAACCCAAGTTAACCACTGGTCCGGGTAAAATACCTGCGTTTGTCGTCAGAGACTACGCAGGAGTGTTTGCTCATCCTCTATAAATAATAATTAACAAATGTCTTAACTTGTGTAAAATGCCAAACATCTGGAAATGCTCCAAAGTTTGTCCAGTCTTCAAAAAAGGTGATAAAATGGATATCTCCAACTATAGGCCTATCTCAATAATTTTTAATTTTTCTAAAGTTTTTGAGTTACTGTTACATAATATTATTTTTTCAAATGTTAAAAATTCTATATATCCTGTACAACATGGATTTGTTAAAGGTCGATCGACAACCACATTACTCAGTTCTTGGCCGAGGCAATTGACCAGCGCCGCCAAACAGACGTTATTATACGGATTTCTCCAAAGCTTTCGATCGGCTTAATCACACCATTTTGCTACAGAAACTTAAAACTTTTGGATTTTCAGACACTCTATTGTTAAAAAAAAAATATTTATTATTCAACAAAACATGAAATTTCATAGTTTTTATGAAATAATTTAAAAAAATGTTTCTTTCTTTTTTGATTTCTCCACATAAACCATGTTATGTTGAAAAATGCTCATATATTAATCATTAAAATTTATTAAATTCTCTTACTTTTATTAACAAATTTAAAATAAACTAAAATGTGCTGATTTACATATCCACAACTCTGTGTTACCTCAAGTTAATCTTCAACTAAACAAATTTCACTTGCTATGATTATCTTAAATGTTGTACTCATTACTTTGAGACAACTATTAGAACCCAATTTACACTCGATATAGGTAAGTCTCTTATGGTACCTGTTATTTTTGTACTTTCACACATTCCTTTTAGTTCCCCTGAGGATGACTGTATATATAGTCGAAACATGTAGGGACAATCGTTAAAAATTTTCAAAATATACAGGGTGTTTCAGAATAAGATATTGATCCTTAACGGTGTGAATCCTTATGTGATTTTAAGAAGAAAAGTTCAAGTTAACATAATATATCCTTAACCTATCAACTTTCGAACTAAAGGGCATTAAAGTTTTTCTATCATAACTTTAACAACTTTCTCGCTATTTTTATGAATTTTTCACACGTGCCCTCTAAGCATCAATAGCCATTTTTTGATGTAGAAAAATTTTAAAAATGTTTAACCAGTGGCGTCCTGAAAGGGTTTGGACTAGACATTTTAGAAAAATATTATGTACGCCACTGCTTTTTCTCAAGTTAAAAATTGTTTTTAAAATAATCATTCATTTTAGGCCAAATTTAATATCTTGCCTTTTTATCGTCCGACAAACAGTTTCCGACAAAAAAAAATAAAAAGCATTAAATGCGCATTCGCTATGTGCCTATGGTTTATTTTTTAACATTAAATTGAAACAACTAACATTAAATAACGTGTGAACAAAAACGAAAATAATTTAGATTAGCTGTTGAAAGTGGCCACCACCTGCAAGAATGCATGCTTCAGCTCTTCTCCTCATTGAGTCTCGTACCCTTTGAAAAATTCCTGGAGTATTTCTGATAGTGACGAAACAAACTATTATGCGGTTTCTCAACTCCTCTTCAGTATTTATTGGGATAAACCAATAAACCAACGTTTTCAGATGTCCCCACAGGAAAAAATCTAGACTGTTTAGATCAGGAGATCTAGGTGGTCACGATTGTGTTCCTCTGCGCCCTATCCATCGATTACTATAATAATGCTGATTTAAAAACTCTCGTGCTAAGAGACTGAAATGGGCAGGTGCACCATCGTGCATAAACCACATACGATGTCGGGTTAAAATAGGGACGTCGTCTAGCAAATTTGGTAAAGTGTGTTCAAGAAATTGGCGATAATTGATTCCGTTCAATCTGGCTGGTAAAAAATAAGGCCCAATTAAATAATCACCAATAATTCCAGCCCAAACATTTACAGAAAATTGCTCTTGGTAGTGGGATTCCGTAATGGCATGTGGGTTTTCTTCTGCCCAGAAGTGATTGTTATGTTTGTATGGCGTTCCTGGAAAAATTAGCTTCGTCCGTGAACAAAATTCTGGCATCAAATTGGAGATTTTCGGTAATCATTTGAATAAACCATTGGCAGAAATTGATGCGCAATGGAAAATCCCTAGGAAGTAGGGCCTGGACCCGTTGAATATGGTACGGATATAACAAATAACTTTGAAGAATTCTCCAGACTAGGACATGAGTAATATTTAAAATATTCCCAATTTTTCTGGTACTTATATTAGGGCTTTGTTCCACTAAATTTAAAACAGCTTCTTCGGTTTCCGGTGTTCGTGTAGTTTGGTGTGCCTCTTTTAAGTAGTTTTTTGTTTCAAAAGATCCCGTTTCACATAACTTTCTGTGAGTTCCTGAAATCGTTCGTGTATCCGGAACTGTTCTATTTGGATAACGCTCTTGGTATAATCGTATGGCTTTGAATGCATTGCCGTCAGCAAGCCTGTACAGATAATGTATATCCGCAAACTCGACATTTGTAAAATTTACCATGATACTTATACGTTTAAAAAGTATTACGTTTTTAAAATTTAAGTTAAGTGGAAAGCCGTGTACATAAATAAATAGCTGTCAAAACTATTTGGCATTAAATATTTCGTTATTGTCATTGTTTCCTTAACAAAGTTCATAGCCTACTTGTCAGGAACCATAGGTACATAGCGAATGCGCATTTAATGCTTTTTATTTTTTTTGTCGGAAACTGTTTGTCGGACGATAAAAAGGTAAGATATTAAATTTGGCCTAAAATAAATGAGTATTTTAAAAATAATTTTTATCTTGAGAAAAAGCAGTGGCGTACATAATATTTTTCCAAAATGTCTAGTCCAAACCCTTTCAGGACGCCACTGGTTAAAATTTTTTTAAATTTTTCTACACCAAAAAATGGCTATTGACGCTTAGAGGGCACGTGTGAAAAATTCTTACAAATAGCTAGAAAGTTGTTAAAGTTATGATAGAAAAACGATTTTTTTCTTAAAACTTTAACGCCCTGTAGTTCGAAAGTTGATAGGTTAAGGATATATGTTAATTTGAACTTTTCTTCTTAAAATCACCTAAGGATTCACACCGTTAAGGATCATCATCTTATTCTGAAACACCCTGTATAATATTTGTGGAGGAAGACAGAAGTGTTGTTTTAATTTATAATGTTAATGCTTATGATATTTTTGCCTGCAGGTTAAGCGCAATCAAGAGTCACTTTTATCGACAAAAGATTTTTTGATTTTCTGTTCTTTTGAGAGTGTTTTTGTTGCTTTACTGTGTTCTAATTGTCAATCTTCTTTTTTCTCTTCATGTACATGTTATGTAAATCTGAATCGCTTTCTGTTAAATAATATTGGCTTAATTGTGTAGTAAAATTATATTAGTTTGTAAGTTTTCGTTTGTACCTGTTTTGTAATTGAAAAACTGTTAAACAGTGTATCTATAAATAAATAAAATAAATAAATATTATATCTCCTTTTGTATCTGTCTTTGTTGCTCTCGGATTCTTGGCTCGTTTGGTTTTGTCAATGTCAAATATATTTACAGTTTTGTTGACTGAGATTAGAATCTGCGGTTTAAGGAATTTGGAAGAAATAATTAAAAAAATGTTTAAATTGAACGAGAGGCATTAGGTTGTGTTGTTGGGGTATATGGAAGCTGGGCGTGGTAGCAATGCAATTTTTAAATCGACGCGACGTGTCTTTTTATCAAGGTGTCTTCACTCTGGGCGTAGCTTGTCCTGTACAAGGGCTGCAGAACCATCAAACGTTTAAACCAAATAACCAAAACCATTAGTTAATACTTATACATTTTAAATCGTTCTGAATCCCTTCGTAACCGAAATATAACGAAAATTAACAAATTCGTTTTCATTTTCTCCTGATTATATTTGTTAAATTTATTTCAAATAAATGTCACATTTCCATACCCACATTTTCTGCTCTATGGGTTGACATAATTAATTTTCAATTCCGACCTTTCGTTTTCGGGCCACTATCATCAACTTTCACTGTTTCGAATAAGAAGCTAGAATTTCTAATGCACTTTTCTTATTCTCACACGTCTAAAATCTAATATTTGATGAATTCTGAATGTTATTCGGATATTTCGGTTATTAGAAATACATCAGCAAAGTTTTTGGATTTCTTACAAATACTACTCTCGTGAACATTAAATCAAAAACAGACACATATTAGATAAATAATTAAACATTAAAATCAAGTAATGTCAAGTCCCTGAAAAGTGATATTTCTCAAATATTACATCCTAGGGATACTTTTTGCCAATGGATAAGGGATCAAGCCACAATCAATCTAAATTTTTTAAATCGCATTATCTGGACGGATGAATTAAAATTCACAAACTGTGGTTTATTTGACAGAAATAATGAACAGGTTTGGGGTTGGTAGAGAGCCTTAGAGAAAATAGAGAACTTTGTCCTCAAATCAGGGTTTCCTTTAAAATGTTTGGGCAGGATTGTGTGGGGACCAAATTTTGGGTCCATTTTACTATGATCATATTTTAACTGCAGACATGTTTCCAAATTTTTTACACAAACAGTTTGACGATTTCATTGACTACGCTACCACATCTCTGGTCTTAACATGACAGGGCACCTCCCCCTAATGGTAGAGATGTGCGTGTATTTTAACATCGACATTCCTAGAAAAGTGTATAGAAAATTGAGGTGCGGTGGAATGGCCAGAGATCACCCGATCTTTTACTCCTGGATTTTTTTCTATGGGGTTCAATACAAAAATTAAGCGAAAAAAATTATAACTCCTTGCCGATCATTACGCAGAAGATCAATCATAAGGGCAGTACGAAAAGTAAATAAGGTTTAACATTTAAACGTAAACGGCATCAATCTGTTCGAATATGTAGTATACGTTTTAAGGATATTCTTACCTTTTCTTAATTATGTTTTGATATTATCGATATCTTAACCCGGTTTTAATGTGACGTTTATCTAATTTATGTAACTGTATCTAATATGTATCTGTTTTTGTCTTGTTTCTCTAACTGACCATTTATTATATTTATTATTATTAAATAAGTGTTTTAAAGACAGAAAATATTTTAGTTTCCTCCTGCTCAATTTAAAGCAAATACTGGGACTTTCACCAGGGTAGTATTGGTAAAAAATCAAAAAACCTTGCTGATGTATTCTTAGAAAACAGAACGCACGAATGGCATTCAGAAGACCTCAAGAATTAGTTTTTAGGAATATGATATTATGATGCTATTTAGATTCCAGGTCCGTAATCGAAAAAATTAAGTTGATGACGGTGGCTCAAAAATGAAACGTCGGAATTGAAAATTATCTATGTCAACTTGTAGAGGAGAAAAAGTGGCGACGGAAATGTGACATTCGTTTGAAATGAATTAATTGTTATTAAAAAAAAATAAGAACTAATTTGCTAATTTTCGCTTTTGTTGAGCACCATATTTAGGAACTTTGCCTTTGTTTTAGACAGGGGCTTGCTCTAGCCTCACATTATCACCCACAGTAGAAGGTTGGTTTTTGCTAGACCAATTAAATACAACTTATTTTCCTATGTCTTTCCATTCTTCCACTTTTCATCACCCTTACAATATTACAATATTTACATTGTTAAACACGAATACATCATCTTAACAACCCTAAAGCACTGCACCGAGTTTTGTTTTACCGTTAGGATTTCATTGGTTTTTACCATAGAGAATGAATCAGTACTTAAAATTATTACAGCCTCATTGCCGTTTGAATATCACGAGGGTTATTTAAAAGACATGTTCTGTATAGAACGGAATGTTTCACGTATTTACGCGAACTGCAAAACAATGAGGTGCAACTTCGTGCACGTCTTAACCATACACAAAGAATGTAGTCTATTTAACTGTGAAATTTACGGTAGTTTAATCGCACGTTTAAAAGAATAGTAACCTCTGTTACCGGGCACGAGTCCCCAAAATATAACTTATTTTACCATTAGAAAATCACTTTGCCTGACACACATGTCAGATCAAAACACGTGCTATTATTGTTTTAGCCACGTGAAGTATCTGCTTACGTTGAAGTCTGACAGGACACTGAATTGTTTTTGTCGCTACAGCGCTCTGCCCCGAGAAAAACAATCAACGAGAAGCGGCCGTTGAAACATTTAAAATGATATTGTCCTCTGTCAGTTTAAACTTCACAGTACCTAATTTAGATATGCTTGAAACCGCAAACCTTATGCAAAGCTACCGATTAACGGTATTCGTAGACGTGGATTTAATATTATTTAGTTTAGAATATAGCACGTTTTTATGTTTACAGAAGACTTGATGTTCTCCGAGAATTAGAATACTGCGGGATAAAACACTAGTTTGTTACTTTGATTATTAGAAGACGTGTTCCCCAAACAGTCCTTATTTAATTGACTTTGTTTTACCTATAGTTTCAGATATCCCTGTACTTGGCCTCGAATTTGTAACACCCTGTATGTGCATCGGTACCTAAGGCATCCGAGAAGCTCAGTCCGGCCCTGCTAATAATGCTAAATATGCTGAATAAGAGAATGAGCCATGACAAATAGCCGCATTACTGAACTCCAGCTTCACGTTAAATGTCCATAAAATCAGAATTATTGTTACATGTAAATTGATTTGTATTTAAATTGATTCTCTTCATCGTCGTGGGACTATCGTTTCTTAAAGCCGTTTACCATAATTTACTGTTTAATGAAGTTTTTTCATAATGAAAAAACGTGGAATATCTCGAACAATAGCTCATGGGAAAACGGTATAGATTAACATTGACTATCCAATCTCTATTTAAATGTAAAAATATTTCTTGTTTACAATATTATTATCCCCAATCAGAAAAGAACAGAGTTGCCTTTTTATCCACCGCATGCAAAGGAGTGTGTGTTGGTGTGTGTTGAAAATTATTTTTAATTTTTTACATGGTACAGATTCTATTCCTATTTATTACTACAGAAGAGAAAGAGGAACAAAATGGGAAAGTTACAAATAATACTCTAATATACAGGGTGTCCCGAAATTAAGGGTCAATACTTTGCCACCATATTCTCCGGCTGAAAATAATTGAATTTTTTCACATGGACATAAGTGCAGAAATGCTTGTTAAGGGAGCTATGGGGAATGGGAAATCGAATGGGGAACCCTGAAATCGTTTTTTTTTAATAGTTTCGAACCCGTTCATAATTAAATTTTGAAATTAGGTATGATTATAAACTTTTAACGATAAATCAGTTTCTGAATTCGGAATTTCAAAAATTTAGTCATAGGCGTCACATACCGAGGTGCTTAAGGGTTAAAATAATCCCATTTTATCAGCCAGTCGTTTTTTTTTTATTTTCTTAACAGATATGAAATTTCAAAGTATTCTGCTCAAAGTCGATGAAAAGACCTTTCGAAATCTGGCCTACTTTTTGAAATGCGTTCAGTATTTCAGGAATCACAAGGTATCAAATTTGACTAAAAAACGCGCTTTTAACGATAATTATGTGCGGCAGTTTAGTTAATAGTTTCGGCGGATGTATGGGCGGTTGCACCGTCCTGTTAAAAATAACCGAAACGTAGTTCATCGTCAAGTAATTGCTCCACAAATAGATTCAAAATATTGTCACTAGTTCACATGCGTGTATTGAGTATTATGAGAACTCACATTCAAATTTAAAAATGTGCTTGGAATACTTGCACTTTATAAGGAAACAAATTTAATTTCTTTTGAAAAATAGTCTTGCATGTTCCATAAGATCTTCCCACTTCTTGAGACAGGCTGCTTACACATTTTATTGGCATGTATTGCATTATGTCACGAAAGTTTGCAACAAGTTCTTGTGTTCTTACAGATGGTCTTCCAGTTCCTTATTTATGTTGTACACAACCTGTTCCCTAAACAGAGTCACGGTTCCTCTCAGGCAATGACGAAAATCAAGAGCCGTAAAAGCGACGTTGAGAAAATTTTCGCGAAAATCGTCCATACACAAACGCTGATTGTATTGCCATTCATCATTTACTCTTACCCCGTTTCAAAAATACACTTTAACTGTGAATTTTTTGTGTTGTCCCGTAAAACCCATTGCGTGAGTTATTCAAGAAACTGGATAAATTAGCGATGAATCAAATTACTTGTAACGACTGTTAAAGATGACGAAATAACTGATTTATCAACCAATCAGTTATGCTGGTATTTACTGACACCCAACAGGTATTAAGCCCTACCGCTAAGCAGTACGGCCTTAGATGCAAAGCACACTTTGATGATAATAATTTTTTCTCGTACGGTATATACGTATTATTTAAAAAAAAAAACGACCTTATATTTGGATAAAAATTCATCAGACTCTTAAAATATTATAAAATATATCATAACAGATACAATTACCGGCGTAAAGTTAGCCACTTATGAGAAACATTTTAATTGATGGAATAGTGAAACAGCCTTGTGCCTATGCCGATTGTCTTCTACCATAGCCCCCTACATTTCCAAGCCGTGAAGTAAGAAAGGCAACGTCGCAAATCCTGTCAGAGGTAGACCGATTTTTAATAAGTAAAACCAAAGAACCTTATTATTGTTGTCTCGCTAAATTGCTAATAAAATTGTTTCTAGTTCTAAGATTTGTGCACTTTTTCATAGTCTAAGTCTCATAATATGATATTATCATAATATTCATATTTTATTCAGTGTTATTGATGTTTCTTTGACTCGTTAAACTTTCATTATAAATTTTATAGTTTATTAAACAGTAGGCCATGAAATTAGTTGTTATCTCGCTTATTAGGGGTATACCGGGTACCGGTAAATGGAAACTGTATCATTTTTTAAAGAAAAATCAAAATAACTTTTAAACCCCTGGTGATATCGATTTGCGGTTTGGACTAATCGTTCCCTATGCAAATTGTCTCCTATTACTACCGAAAAAAATTATACCATCCAATTTGCAAATACCGAGAAAAATAAAAAAATAAGTTAGATTGAATAACAGCGCCATCTTAAAATTGTATCAGGAAACTTGTGACAATTTCTGAATCATTTATTTAAACTCCAAGGAATTCCCTTTCAAACAAGTCCAAGTTATAGAAAATCCGTTGAAGGATAACGACATAATGACAGTTTTTGAAAAATGTCCTAAAGGCTTCCCCCACTCCTTTATTAGGCGAGATTCAAAAAAATAACAATAACAAAAGTTGTAGCAAACAATCTACTGATTTTAATTATTTATTTGCTTTTCTACGGTTAAGTGGCATTTTTTGCCGTAAAATGAACTTTAAAAAATAAATAAGCCGTTACGCCCTTTTGCGGCAATTTCCGAAACTTAAAATTATTTTGAATGAATTTCTCTTGGCAGTTTTTATGATGAGAGCTTTTTTTTCAGATCTGTGGGACGTATCGTTTCCGAGATATGGCCGCTCCGTATCCTTATCCGGACACCCTGTATAATATATTAATAGGAAATTTAAATTAACTTAAAAAAAATTAGTGATTTTAAAACCTATTTTAAAGTGGAAAGCTTTCTTTTTTGATGATGTATTTTGGTGTTGAAGGTCATTTCTGTTTTTTGTGTAATTGTTTAGTAATATATTGCTAAGAGTAAGTGCTACTTTATAAAACATTTTTCGATAGCTTTCTCCACAGGGGCATGTCTTATTAAGCGGTATCAGAAAGCTACCACTATAATTTCTATAAGAACTGTGGTACTGATACCTACCACGTTTAATAGCATCATAAGTGTCCCTAGTTAAACTCACCCCCTCTGGATCGTTATGCCATATATCAAGCCAAGTCACAAATTTCTTTAGCTAGTTCTGTTTACCTTCAAATCATTTTTTAAATATATTGGGGTAGTTCAATCGTCCCTTTTTTAAACCTTGCCGTACGCAAATAAAAACATTTTGCCAGTTAAACAAACATTGGAACTAACCTTAAGATTTTCCTATAATGATAACATTGATAACTAAAACTCGGGAAAATAACAAACAACGTATGCGTGAAGACTTGTCGATGCACTTCACAATCACAAGCACAAGAACACAAAGAGAAATAGCGAATCGTCGGTCTACCTGCAACGTTGCCAGACTTTGTCCTTCATAGTTTGGAAGTAAAGGAAGTTGTGTCTCTACACAATGGGCAATCTGAAAATTAATTTTGACATTTCTCACGGCTACTGGTTTGGTGGGAAAATTGAAAAACATATATTTTGTCGTGATAAGTGGCATTAGATATATCGAAAAAAGTTGTTTGAAAAACGTGTTTAAATTTCAATTTTATGGCCGTTTGCGCTGTTTGCTGATGTCCACCTTTTTTACGTAAAAAGTTGTCACATAGTGCGAACGGTTGCTCTTATTGCAGAGGCACTAGGTCGTGGTCCGAAGACAAATACTTAAAGTCCGTCTATCTATCTTACGAACTCATTATAAATGCTAATCCCTTACCGGCATAATAACCTATTGTGTGAGGTGTAAAATTCGACCACCTGATCTGGGGACTCCAGGTACTGATCTATTTAAAGACTATTATATTATTATATTTTCTCAGTAATCCTCTTAAAATTATTGGGATAAAATAAAATAGGTTTTTTAGTTATTTAAATATGCTGATTATTGGTTTTAAAATTCAGTTAGATGTCTGTATTAGTTTAGAAAAGAAGTTATTTGTTGCCAATTGAACGTGATATCTAAGAATGTTTCGTCCGTGGGAAGAAACCAGTACGTCAAGTGGATCTACGGGTCGTGATAAAAACTAATTGAAGCGTGATATTTTATCATTTGACACAAAAAAGTAATCTTCGACGTTTACACCACCCTTCTTGAGCGTGGTTTTTTAAAATTTGGTGCACTGAAGGGAGCGGCAGCTTTGACACGCAGGCCAGTGAGCACAGTGTGGTTTGTTGTAAATAAACCTATAGTGGAGAGAAGAAAGAGGAAAGACTCTTTTACTTTTACGAAACTGGAAGCGACGGATGTCAATATAATTCGTAGAAAAATATATGCCATGTACAGGGAATAAATGATCCTCACTTTAAAAACCCTATTGAAAAGATAAAAAAAAAAGATGATACAGGAATAGAGTGTTGTCGTGATACTCTTAAGGAAATGTATTTTAAGAAACGGTTTTAAAATAAAAAAAATAACAAACAACAAGTAATTATGAAATCGGCCCGGTTAAAAAGATGGAGGATGGAATACCTAGTTGCAGTCTATGGATATAGACAGGATGGAAGGGATATTATTTATTTGGACGAGACGTGGTATGACACACACGAAGTTTCAGATAAAGGTTGGGTATATGGAAAATAATATGTATTTTGAGGAAAATTTCACAAGAAAGCAATTGCTCGAAATTATAAAATCATTTTCAATAAAAAAGCAATATTATTGTGACACTTTGGCGGCAGAAATGGGTCATACCGTGTTAGGACTTCCTCCCTATCATTGCATGTTCAAACCAATTGAACATAATATAATATGGCACCAGCTGAAAGCATCGGTACGGAGGAATAATGTTTCGCCAACCTTAAATTCTTCTGTGACAGCTTAAGTACAGTCAAAGATGCAAAATATTCCAAACAAAAGCTGGGAAAATTGTGCAGCGCATGTTCAAAAAGTAGAAAAATCATACGTAAATATAAATCTGTTGCCCAGAGAAAGAATTATTGTGAACTTGGATGACGACAGTGAGAGTGAAACTGAATGTAATAATTATATTTCTGAAACGGTACATTTTTGTAGGTAAATGTATATTTTGTTTTAATTAATAACCGTCCTATTATATGTTTTAATTTTAATTGTATTGTATATATCTTATATACTGTTATATTATTATTTTATTATTATTACTTATTATTAAATAACGTTTAAAATATGTTTTTGCGTTTTCTTTCTAACATAACAAATCAGTACGACACTTTTGTTGCTCGCAGGTAAATAAAAAAAATATTTTTGTCCACGCTTTTATATATATTATTATCTTAAAGCAGCGCAACCTTTTATTCTATCAGCAACGAGTGCGTCCCTGCTTTTATTCGATCACCCGCTGGGTCTTATCGGCATTGGGGATTAGCATTTATAATGAGTTTGTAAGATAGATAGACGGACATTACTACCTTCCCTTCATGATTGGTTTACCTTGGACGCCACTTGGCCTATTGTGGCTAAACCAAGAAAGCAAAACATATATTTCTTGGAAAATCATACAATAAATAAAAATAAGAAAGTTTTCCAACATTTATATTATACAGTGAGGACCAGAAAATTCGATAAAAAATTAGTGATGCATTTTTTGGAAAAATGCTTGAATACGTAAATTTTTATTTTCATTTGCGCATTTTTTGACGTGAAAGTTTAGTATACAGGGTGACACATGTTAAAGATATGACGTAATTTGTTATTTTTTCTTATGGAACACCCCGTATATTTTTCGATTTTTCAATTCTAGTAAACATTCTAAACATATTGAATAAAAAAGACTAAGTTTTAAAAATATTTATTAAATTGGGGGTATCAAAGCTTAAAATATTAAAAAGTACTCTAATCATTAATTTAGTAAATGTTCGAACTGTGCTCCATTGACTTCCTGACAGCAAGCAAGCCGCAATTCAAACTCTTCAAAAATCTTATGAATCATTTCACGGGTTATTAATTGAATTTCATATCTGATCTTATTTTTTAATTCTTCGATATTGTTGGGTTTGTCCATATACACTATATGTTTAAGATAGCCCCATATAGAGAAGCCCATTGGAGTTAGGTCCGGCGACCTAGCAGGCCACTCTATTTGCCCCCTTCGCCCTATCCAACGACCCGGAAATACGTAATTTAAATATTCGCGCACTTCCCTACTAAAGTGCGGAGGCGCACCATCTTGTTGAAACCAAACAAAATCTCCAGGAATTTTAGGGTTGTTCGCATTTGGAAGCAAACGGCATAAGGCGGCGATCAATTCATTTCTTAAAAACTCCAAGTAACGTTGACCTGTTAGCGTGCCATCGAAGAAATACGGTCCTGTGACTCTGTCGCCCACAATACCCGCCCAAACATTAACAGACTGTTTATACTGGGTGTGAGCTTCAACAGCCCAGTGTGGATTAGTAGAAGACCAGTAGCGACAGTTTTATCTGTTCATCACCCCATTCAGACAGAAGGTCGACTCGTCAGAAAATATAATCCTACGTGCAAAAAAATTATCATTATTGCAAATATTCATTAGAGTTTCGCAAAACTCTAAGCGACGATCTGGATCATCTTCGTTAAGCTTGTGGATTAATTTTATTTTATATGGATGATATTTCTCTTTTTTTTAAATTCTTTTTACATATGATTTTCCAATTTCGTTATCCAATGCTAGCTCTTGAGTAGGTTTATGTGGATTTTCTTCAATGGATAATATAACGTTTAAGTGTTTATCTTCTGAAATTGAAGGCCGACCGGACCTAGGAAGATCTCGTACCTGTCCAGTTTCTCTAAATCTCTTCTCGATTCTGCTTACGTTGGACTGAGATATCTGAATGTCTTGATATTTTATATTAAATAGTTCACAAACTTCCCTTTGAGTCGTAATACGATCACCACATCCTATCATAATTAAAACATCTATTCTCTGAGTTTCAGTCAATTTAACCATTTTCTTTTGTGAATTTTCAATTTTATTAAGTTAAGTAGTACGAAATGCTGCATGAGACAAGATTACTTAAATGTTACTTGATAGCTGTCAGCTATAAACTGACAACTAATGACAACACATTTGAAGGACTGGTCTATACCTATTTAAATAATAAAACTCAAGGTGACTTTAAAAATACTATAATTCAATCGAAAATGTCTCGATAATCTTTCACTTTAGACATAGGGTATGCTATACCAGATATGTTTAGAATGTTTACTAGAATTAAAAAATCGAAAAATATAAGAAAAAATAACAGATTACGTCATATCTTTAACATGTGTCACCCTGTATACTAAACTTTCACGTCAAAAAATGCGCAAATGAAAATAAAAATTTACGTATTCAAGCATTTTTCCGAAAAATGCACACTAATTTTTTATCGAATTTATGCAGGACTCCTGGTCCTCACTGTATGTTCATCTTAGGATTCAAAGAAAAGGATTAATGCGAGCTTTATGATGAATTAATAGTTATTTATGTATCTAGGGAATTATAATGGTCTTAATTACCGAGGGCAAAGTTTACGTCCCGAGGGCCTTTGGCCCGAGGGACAGCAATTGCCCGAGGTAATTAAGACCCTTATAATTCCAGTGATACATAGATAATTTTATTTCTGACCGATTTTAGTAACATTTTGTTCATTTTTAAAGTGGAATAAATGTTTCAATAGATGACAATCAAATTGACATTAGATGTCAATCGTTTGATTTTATGTCAAATTTTTCTTAATATCCCATGGGAGTTATGACCCTTATAATTCCCGCGTAACTAAGACGTTATAAGCTAATAATATACCGGTCAGAAATAAAATTATTTAAATTTAAGGTTGTTGAAGTTTAAACTTGATTTAAAAAAAAAGGATCATAGCGTTTCTTGATGAAAGGATTTATGCTAAAGATTGCGAATAATCTTGGTGTCTGCATTTTGTATGGTTATAAAAAAATGAGCCCATGTCAAGACAGTCTAAGATTTTTAAGTATGCCCAAAGGTTCATTTAAATCGATTTTTAATGGTTAAAAAAAAGAATAAAAATTGAAATTGTGAAAGGTAAAAAACGATGGTAAACGATAAAAAAAATATTAAATTGAACTCATACGGAACGGATCCTTACGGGCAACTTCTGTTAGGCCAGGTGGAAGTTAGCTTGTTTTATTTATCTTAGTAATGGACAACTGGAACCTAAGCTCTTAGGCTATAGTGTGGGTATAAGAAATCCATGTGGGTGCTTAACCTTAAATTGCCGAGGCAGAAAAACAGCAAAACGGCGAAAACGGCAAAAACTCCTAAAAATAACGAAAAAAGAAAATTTCCCACTGAATTCTCATAAAAAGCAACAAATCGAAAACAAAATAAACGAAGTTTACCGCTACAAGGGGAGTAAAAAGGCTTCGTGGTCCTTTTGTTATAAAAATTGTCAGACGACAGGTGGCTTAACCGTCTCGATCGAAGCATTTGAACCAAAAGCCTAGACGAGAATTTCGAGGAACCCCTTCTTCTTGGTGTTGCCACCCTAACAACATAACTCAACAACAACAAGAAAAGAAGAACAAGAAAGAGATACCCTACCACGGATTAGGGCAATACAACGGGCTGGGTTTAACCATTAGAACATTAATCAAAGAACAAAAGAAAGAATATAATTATCCCGAACAACATGGTTATGTAAAACTGCTAAAAATATGTGGTCAAACCTATATTTACTGCGCTTTAAGCGGAGCAAGTAGCCAATAGAGAAGAAAACTATACATATCTCGTATACTACCTCACACATTTGAAAAGATTTTTTTTTTAAATGATAAAAACTATTTATGTAAATAGACTATGAAAGAATAAATATTCAAAATGCACTTTGTGGAAATATAACTCTAAAAATCAAAGGTAAGTTTAATTTCCCGCAGTCAATAGTGGTAATTTTAAAATTGCTACAAGGCTAGATATTGAAGGTGAGAAATTTTAAAATAAGTAACCTCCGATAATAATGAGGATAGGAAAAAAAGTCTTTTAACCCTTTCGGCCCTGGTGGTGGCATTTGCCACCGCTAAGTTTACAATATCCTAACCTTCGCGAGTGAGAGTAGTTCTGGACCTAACCGGTAGATGTCGTCACTATGCAGTATTTTAAAGTAAAATATTGACTCATATGATCATTATTATTTATTTTGCATTTTATATTAACGATTATAGAGTGCTATACAATCATGGATGATTTTAACCTCAAAAATGTTATTGGTAAGTACAATTAATAATTAACATAACTAATCTATGTACTATGTTTTTTGGTGGTTTATGAATGGTGAAATGTAGGATGACTAGTGTGAAGATAAATTTTTAAATTGTTTTTCTAAACTACGCCTTCTAGGAGGTCTTCGAAATTGATGTACGCAATTGCCATCACTAGGTTTTCTCGTCAGATTTTGTGAAACTTATTTTTATGATATTCTTTAAAAAAAAATCTAAGGAGATTCGATTACTTCTCTAAATATTCAAATGTTTACTTTTTTTTAGACGATGACGGTATTCCACCCTTCAACTTCTATGGGAAAAAACTAAAGACGCTGACAAAAAAAGTAACGCTAAGCGATGCACAAGCTGCCCTCTCAGCTTTGCCTGACTCGGACATTGAAGACGATACACAAAATGAAGGCACCATTACTGAGGAAGATGAATCAGATGAAGATTATGAGAATGAGCACGAAAATATGAACGAAAAACCAGAAAATGAGCAGACGGACGAGGAAGATAATATTCCGTTGCAAACTTTGGCTGAAAACTTACGTCAAAAAAATAATAAGAAGAAAAATGAAAAAAAGAAAGTATCCTGAAAAAAGAATTAGTACTTACCACCAGATACAGTTTTTTCCCCATCTGATAATAATGAAACTGAAGCTCCCAACGATGAACAGACACCACTTACGTACTTTTTCAAATACTTTCCAAAAGAAGTATTTTCCGAATTAGCAGAAAAAACAAACATATATTCAATTCAGAAAACGGGAAAGAACATCAATACTAACGAACAAGAAATTAGAAGGCCTGTTGCCCTGCATATTCTGATTGGGGTTATTCGCTTTCCCAGGCTAAGAATGTACTGGACACCTGCTACGAAAATTCAATTTTTAGAGAATATTGGCATGACTCGTAATAGATTTGAAGCTCTTAGAAACAACTTGCATGTTGTTGCCATCAACGCCGACCACGATCAAAACGAAAAGTTATAGAAAGTACGTCCACTATTGAACTGTTTCGAAAAAAGATGTGAAGAATTAAAAATAGAAGAAAACCTTTGCATCGACGAGTCGATAATTCCATTCAAAGGGCAAATATCTACCAAGCAGTATATAAAGGGTAAGCCAAACCCGTACGGCGTGAAGGTGTTCATGCTCTGTGGTGCTTCTGGGATTATTTATCGCTCAGTAATTTACCAAGGTTCTACCACCCTTCATGTGGAGCTACAAGACGAATATTCAGCAACTAATGCATTAGTTCTACATCTGTCAAGCAGAATTCCTGAACGTGCGGGTCATAAATTGTTTTGTGACAATTACTTTACGTCATTGTTATTGCTGCAGGAACTCTTGGAAAAAAACATCTATATGGCAGGAACAATTCGCGCCAATAGACTTGAAAAATGTCCTTTGAAATCCAAAAATGAACTAAAAAAGACTGGTCGTGGTAGCTGCGACTCCATTGTAACAGATGATAATAAAGTTGTAGCTGTTCGTTGGTACGACAATAAAGTTGTTAACATGGCATCAAATTTTGTGGGTACTGAACCAAAGGATGAGGTAAAGAGGTGGGATAGAATTTTTCTGATTGCTCTTTACCGTATATTCATTCGATCAAGAAAATGGACACAAGTAGCTAAATGATTATAATTCACTAAGTATAAAAATAATATTTTATAATTTAATAAAAATGTTTCAGTTACTAGCGGCTTTTCATTCCTTTAAGCCTAGTGGTGGCATTTGCCACTCCTTTGTAGATGGTACAGCTATGGTGGAAACTTTGTAAAATTTTCTGAGGGACTCTCTGTTGTGGTCATGATCAAATATCTATACCAAAAAACAGTTTACTTTAACTAAAAAAAACCCAGGGCTGAAAGGGTTAAGCAAATTCTCAAAAACATTAATACATTTTTTATTACCGTTCTTAAAGGATTATTGGGGAAAATTTGAATTTTTACGTAAATAATACTAATTACGCCCTCGTAGCGGTTATGTTGGAAACTTGAAAATAGTGGGACATTATAACATATTTAATATTTATGGGTAATTAATTCTTAGATTAGTTCAGATTCGTTTTAGACAGGGATTCGCCTTGGCCTCACATAGACACTGTATAACCCACAGTTGGTTCGTTATATTTTTGCTACACCAATTAAACACAACTTATTCTGCTATATCTTTTTATTCTTCTACTTTTCACCACCCTTAAAATATTACAATTGTTACATTGATAAACACGAATACATTATCTTAACCCTAAAGCATTGCACCGAGATACCGTTACGATTTCATTGGTTTTTACCGTAGAGAATGAATCAGAGAATTAATTACACTCTCATTGCCGTCTGAATATCACGAGGGTCTTTAAAAGACGTATTTGCGCGAACTGCAAAACACTGAGGTACAACTTCGTACACGTCTTAACCAAACATGAAGAATGTAGTCTATTTAACTGCGAAATTTACGATACCTTTACTGTACGTTTAAAAGAATAGTTACCCCTGTTACCGGGCACGCGTCTCCAAAATTTCCAGTGGCTAACTCATGACTTCATTGGGATTGGTAGGAATTCTCCCGAATTGAATATTGATCATGAGGGAGCAAGAAACGTTAATTTTGCCAGGTTAGTTTAGGTTAGAGTGTAGCAGCAGATGTATAATATAAAAATAAATAATATAAAAAACTTACCCGCGGAATATAAAAGTCCTGCAAATGTGCCATTAAAGCCTATTCTTATTTTCATGTAATCGTCCTGACACTCCGCTTCAATATCTGAAAAAAAAACAGAATGATTTAAATCCAAAATTTTTCGTATTGTTACTAAATATATTAAATTTATAAAACCTTTTAAAAAGCTCCTTTCTCCAACTCTCGATAATTTAATTATATTTATTATACCCACCGGTTCAAAAACTTAAATAAGAGATAATATCTAAAGTCAAAAACACAATTTTGTTTAATAAATATGGCATTAGATTATTAGTCGAAATCGAAAAAACAAACGTTTTACCAACATTTTTTATGTAAATTGAGAAGGGCATTATCCCGTTTAAAATATCACAACTTTTTGCGCCTTAGCGTATTCACCTCTTGAATGGATGAATATATATGTCTTGTAAGTATCTACCTCATAATTTCTGGGAGGAGATCAAAATAACGCTAATTTGTCAAAGAAAAAAATTCCTAAATTGCCCCATAACGGAGATACAGAGCCCCATAGTAATACACAGCGATTTACTTTTTTGGCTCTAACTTTTAAACCGACTTGCAAAATTTAATGAAATTTTAATATCTTATAGAGGACGTAAAGAATCATTAAACCATACTACAGTAGATGTTTTACATCACAAGGGAAGTTAGGAACAGACTTGCCACTACACCCGTTGGTACAAAATTTTGACCGGTGTCATTTGATAGAGCTGAAAACTCATTATTTAAATACTAATGCTAAACACAAACAGGTAAAAATCAGGTTATTATTGTTCATACCTTTATAATGAATTACTATTGACAGAACTTGTTAAAACCGCCTTCAAGTAAAAATAATTTTAAAAAATGGAAGAATATTCTTACGCAGAATATATGCATTTAATTTATGGTGAAGCGCTGTCCAACTTTTCAAAGACAAGAAGACTTTATTCTAAAAGATTTCCAGCCCGAATTTTGTCAAGTCAAAAAACCTTTGAAAGTGTTGATACGAGCATAAGGAAAACAGGTAAAAGATATTATTAGATATTATATTCAGGGTAATTTTTGCCGTGGCGTGGGGTGAGGGACCTCGCAAGAGAGCACGAGGCCCTTACTATATTATGCGGTATATTGCCTGCATGCATTTAGTTGAAACTTGAGCTTCATTGCAAGAGTGTGTTTCTTGAATAATCGTATTTAAACATGGCTTATACAAGTAGGCGTAGTTGCGTAACCCATCCGGACGTTTATGCTACATATGTGTGAGTACATTTTAAAAGAAAGTAGAAAAGTGATTTGTGACTTTGTGAAAAAGGCTTATTTGGCCTATTTTAGTCTTCACTTAGGAGACCAAAATAAACCCTGGGTTCCGCATGTTGTATGCAAAACCTGTGTCGAACACCTGCGACAATGGACAAAAGGATAAAGAAAGTGTTTAAAGTTTGGTGTTCCGATGGTATGGAGGGAATAAAAAAGCCACTTTGAAGATTGTTATTTTTGTTTTGTGAAGGTAAAAGGCATTAATCGTAACAATCGGCATAAGTGGAACTATCCTCACCTGGAGTCAGCAAGAAGACCTGTTCAGCATTCTGAAGAAAGGCCAATTCCAACATATAGCAGCCTGCCTACGTTACCAAAGGATACAGTCGAAACGTCATCTGGCGAGCTGCAGAGTGACCGATTTAAAAAAGAGGACAGCGATCTTGCAGGAGATTTAACAAGTCCCGAACGCTTTACTCAGGAGGAACTAGTGACTTTGTTAGAGATTTAAACCTTCCAAAAGAGTCTGCCGAGTTACTTGCCTCCAGACTAAATGATGTTATCTTTAAAGCAAGTTGTTAAATATTTTTGCTCTTTAAGACCTATTGGTTATAATATAACCACTTAATTGCTGCATTAATTAAAACTACAATAAACTCATTAAGGTTTATAGAGGATTTTAAATATTTTAAATTTTGTGTTAGACATCTATAAATCTTTGGGTTTTATGGAAGTTTTAAAATATGGTTTTTAAGTACTCCTTACGATCAAGCAATTAAACGAATAACTCTTAAGTGGTCTTATCCTTAATATATGTTATCATAAATACTATAGTCTGTTTCGTTGCAGTTGATAGCTCATATCGAGGGTTGAAGCCTTAAAACAACCGTAAACCATAGGCGTTGGTAATTAGTATATTATTATTATAATAGTAATTACCTACTATGCCTTATTTAATAAGAAAATTGGCCTCTGTCCATTGTTAAATATAAATTAGGAATATTAGGGTTAAAGTAGGTACAACAGGAGTAATTAGTAATTAAATTTACCTATTTTTGCCTGCTTTAGGATATTATTACGCCATTTGATGTGCGTTTGTCAAACTATGTTTTTAGTGTATTTAGATACTGAATTATCCCAAAGTTGAATTATTTCCTATACTTGTGACAATGGCTTCAAGTTTTTCGCCAACGTGTCCTCGTCAAATTAGCAAGAGTGCATATTCTCTCCGAGAAAAGACATTAATATTAAACGTGTATGATGCTCTAGTGCACCAGAAACCTGCAAGTGATGTTCGTGGCATCATTGCAGAGTGTGCCAATATGGTAGGAGTTGGAGAGGCTACTATAGGTTCTTGCGTGAAAGAAAATCTAAGAACCTCAGTGAGCCAAAACCACTCCCAGGAAAGACACCGTTAGAAATTGACGATTTCATTAAAAATGGTATTAGAAGAAAAGTACATAGTTTTTATTTTGCCAAGGAAATACCAACTATAGACAAAATTTTACAAGCCATTAACTATGACGAGGACTTACCACAGCTATCACGAACGAAACTATGGAAAATACTTCATGATATAACCTTTCGTTGGGAGAAGCAAAACAGAAAATCTTTTCTTATTGATAGAGCAGATATTATTTGCTGGAGACGTCAATACTTAAGGTCCATCCGAAAATACCGCAGCGAAGGCAAAAACATTTTCTATTTGGATGAAACTTGGCTGAACGAAGGGCACACTGTATATAAAGTCTGGCAAGATGAAAATGTCCTAAGTTCTCGACTAGCTGTCATGGAAGGCTGGTCAACAGGACTTAGACCACCATCTGGAAAGGGACGCAGACTTATTATAACTCATATAGGAAGTTCAAATGGCTTTTTGGATCAGGGATTATTAGAATTTCAGTCGAATTCTACAAAAGACTACCATGAAGAAATGACTGCTGATGTTTTCGAGGAATATTTTAAGCAAATGATAGAATACATTCCCGCTAATTCTGTAATAGTGATGGATAATGCCAGCTATCACTCTAGGCTAAAAGAGAATCTTCCCACAACTTCATAGAAAAAGGCGGAAATCGTAAACTGGTTACAACGGAAGGAATTGAGTTACGATAATACCATGGTAAAAAAAGAACTTTTGGGTATTGCTAGGCTACATAAATCGTAGTATAAAAAGTATGTTATTGACGAGATGGCAAGAGATCGAGGTATTATATTGCTCCGTTTACCACTTTATCATTGTGAGCTAAATCCTATAGAATTAATATGGGCTCAAGTAAAAGGATATGTTGCTAGAAATAACAAAACTTTTAAAATGCAAGAAGTGTGACAACTCTTGCTTAATTCTTTAGCAAATGTGTCATCAGAAAATTGGCAAAACGCCATAAAACATGTTATAGTAGATGAACAAAAAATGTGGGAACTTGACAACGTAATTGACACAACTATGGAAATTGAGCCTTTACTAATAAGCGTAGGACATGATGACTCTTCAGATTTTTCTGAGGACGATTTTATCGAGTTATAATTATTAAAATTGTCAATATTTTTTGATCTGTAAATAAATTAGTTTTCTTGTAAAACATTGTATTTATTCTAGAATAAATTAATCAATGATTATAATTTACCAAAATTCATATAATCATAAAATCTATTATATTTAAATAAAATAATAAGCGGTTAGATTATATTAAAACCCAACTCTCCGACCATGGTGGGCCGTTTTAATCATTATCCTTTCATTTAATTTTATGGCTCTATTGTTACTTTATCTGTTACCGGGTGGAATAGGTCAAAATTTCTTCATCCTTATGCTAGATGTACGTAAAAAGACCATTTTATAGGTAAACTATTTTAAGCCACCCGAGCCTTGTTTTGAATCTTTAATGAGGGTATCGAGCTATCAACGGCAACGAAACGGACTTTATTTACTTTGAACGATAATTGGTAAAGGCTCCTTGAAACCTAATAGTTTTTTGGTAGCTTTAGTAAGCTAAGTTAAAACCTTTTGGTTTATAAAGATATTTTACAAACCCATAAACTCTTAATAGAGCATTCTATTAAAGTAAACGGTTTTATTAATTTTTTAGCTATGTTTTTTTTCCGTTAACTATGGCAGACATGTTTAAACAAGGTTAGGGCAACAGTATTTGGTTATATTTTTATTTATTCTAACTGCTAACATTTGCCTGCAATTATCAAAAATATGTTAATATGTTATATAAACCCATAGATACCTTAAAATCATACTGATTAAGCTAAAACTATATAGGGTTACAATTTTTTTTATTAATTGTAAATTATAATTAATAAGCTAACAAATTAAAAACGCGTGATTTTTTTAAAATTTTTTTTTATACTTTATCAATAAAGTGGCCGGGGTTGACAATTTTTTATTACTAGGTTGTTTATTAATATAAAATTATAAAATCTTAGCACATGCAGATATTTTAATCGAGACAGACATATTTAACTATACTTGGTGACATTTTTTGATATTGACAATTTAAATGCAACAAGTCTTTGACAAAGAATTATTAAAGACACAATAATAATAAAATTATCTATGATGGTTTCAAATCACGCATAAAATTTGATTGCAAGTACTCACGGTTTTAAGAAGGCTTTATAAAATGTTTTGTGGTAGACTTAAAAACATCTTGCAACTACTTAGGATGGCATAATAGACTCAAATAATTTACGTTTTTGGGCTGATGAACATCCGCATGCCATAATTCATAACAAACATAAATGTGTGGGCTGGCATTATCGAGAATAACCTTATAGGTACATTTGTTTTGGAAGAAAGACTCAATGGTGAGATTTATTTACAATTTTCTCGGTAAAATTTAATAATTTATTGGAAGACATGCCTCTTGATAAAATAATGCAAATGTGGTGCTCCACCTTATATAGTATAGTACGTCAACACTTAGCAAGCGTTTTTGGCCAACGATGGATAGGTCGAGGTGGACCTGTTTTATGGCCACCAAGGTCTCCATACCTAAATCCCTTAGATTTTTACTTCTAGGTACATCTAAAAGTACTAGTTTATTTAACACCAGTAAATACTAGAGCAGAACTACTAGCTAAAGTAACACAGCATTCTAACGAAGTACGTAGTTTTGCCGGAATATTATTTACAGTGCAGTGGGAAGATATTTGAAGACCAAGAAAAATTACTGAAACACGTGGAGTCCATATTAAACATTTGCCAAAATAACATTTCAACGTTTTCATTATTCTTGTATCTTAATTACATTGTAAATTAATTAAGCTCTGATCAACCCTTTGAAAGGTTTTTGGACTTGACAATGTCTGAGCTGGAAAACTTTCAGCATAAAGGCTTCTTGCCTTAGAAGAGTTGAAAAGCGCTTCCCAAAAATTAAATGCGCATCAGCATACCCTGCGTTACCTGTTCGTATTTAGCATTAGTAACTTATGACTGTTTCGCATAAAAACCGATTTATCTCGAAAACCGCCAGTTTTATCAAAATAAATTAACAGTAACCTTTTTAAAAAGGAATTATCAGAGTATTAATTTAAAAAATCGGTTTTCAGCTCTGTCAAATAACACCGGTCAAAATTTTGGACCAACGAGTGTGATGGCAATTCCGTTCCTTACTTCCCTAACGATATAAAATATCTACTGTTGTATGGTTTAATGACTCTTTATGTCCTCTATAAAATATTTAAATTTCGTTAAATTATAAAAGTCGGTTCAATAGTTGAGGAGCGTTCATACAAAACCAGACATGTCCTCATAAACTAATTTCGAGAAAAACACGAAAAACTTTTTGCCCTTAGGGCTTTCAAACGAAAATTTTTCAATTTATGAAATATTATAGAGAATCGGATGCTAACGATATTTCACATAGTCATTTTAAAAAATATATATATCTAAGTGGGGAACACCTAAAAAATAAATGGACATGTCTGATTTTGTCCGAACGCAAGTTGGATATGTCCGGTTTTGTGTGATCACGGTATAATTTTTGTGTTATTCATTAAAAAAGATTCCTTTATTGTAAACAAGCATTAATTTGTCAATAAAAACACCCGACAAAATGTGTCGCAAACATTTGTATTACACAGAAAATATAAAATACAAACTGTTTAGCAACTTTCTTAAGAATATTGGTCTTACAAAAATTCAAATAAGTAAAACTTAAAATCCAACAAACTAATTTTTAATAATTTAGATATGTAAAGCATGATCTTCTTCCATGCAGTCACATTCGTTTGGCTCTTCTGGTACATCGTCTTCTCTGACTTGGGAAGTGTTATCAGACAAAATTTTTTTATAGAAATTCAATTCAGGAAGTTCTTGCCACTGAAAGTTCTCGTTGTTGAATTGTTTCTCTAAAGGAGATTTAACATTTTTCTTTTTTTCCTCGGAAATAGCATTTCTAAGGGTCAGAAGGTTTAAATTGCAATTCGCCTCGGAACGACCTCTTTTAATCATAGAAGCATATGGCTTATTTTCATCGAAATTAAAGAAAGCACTTCCTTTGTATTGAGCTGTAGATTTACCCTCATTTACACTTTCATTTAAGTAAATTTTTTTAAAATCTTTAATTCCAGTTAATTTATTATAGGTTATAGACAGACTTTTTAAGTCATACAATTGCCAGTCTTTTCCTATTATATGAACCCTGCCAACTTTTTCGTAATATTCTTGATATTCCTCAGGGATATGAATGATGGAATGTTTTTTTAGAATTTTTTCGACGCGTCCAAAAACACGGTCAGCTGGTAGGTAAGAATGGCCCCTTACTGGAAAATGGAGAACCAGATGGTTAAGAGAAGGAGGAGCTTCGATTCTGAGCCAAAGTGCTAAACAGTGGACAATATGGGCGTTCTTATTCTGGCCGCCACATCCATCCCAGAATAACCTAAGAGTTTCTATATTTTCCAACTCTAGTGATCTGAGGTGTGCCAGTAGAGCCGAACCAATTTCCGTGGAACCGCGACTTGCCTGATCCTCCGTCCACGTGTAAAACACTGGATTTTTTAGATTTTACATCAACGCAACAGAAGGCATAAAAACTAATCTGTCTCAGGTAAAAGGCGTCTTGAATTGGTGTCTTTGGTAATGGGTGTATCTGTTGCAAGTCAAAGCAAAACGAGTAGCTGTTCGGAGGATTCTCTTTTAAAAGAGTGAAACGCATTTGCACGCATTTTATGAATTCCTAATTTCAGTGCTACTTTTTCTGCTTGTTCTTTTTGTTTGATGGAATTCTTAAGGTTAAGACATGTACCGCACACATCCGATGCTGGAGACGAAAATCCAATATTAAATTCGGTGTAGAATACTCTCTTAAACATGGATAGGGATGCACCAAAAGCTGGATTTTTTAAAGAGTACATTTTAAATAAAGTTGCCATATTTAGGTCACTTGAAAGGTATACCGCACATGACTTTTTCCTGTTATAGTGGCTTTCAGATGCTGGCAAATTCTTTAGAAAATTCCTTATTGTTTCTTTGATGGGACCAGATCGTTCGGCAGTCACTAAAAACGGTTACAAATAACCGAAATACTAGATACCGTCTGCAGAGCCACTAGTAATGAAATACGAAATCGATTTCAGTTGAAACAAAAACACGGTTTACTTGGTATGGATATGTATTGTTTTGTTCTATTTACTGTAGATGCGGTATTAAATTATAATTGGATATGTCTAGTTCTGACCGGTTCGCTAAAAGACATTTTAATTTTGGATATGTCTGATTTTGACTGAACGATCGATGTTTACATGCAAATTTAAATTGATTTTGTCCGATTTTGAACGATTCTGATATAAGGAATCGATAAAATCTTGGAAAAATACTATAAATCTATTCCATTCATATTTTCTGTAAAAAGTGGAGATGTCTGGTTTTGAATGAACGCTTCTCAGTTAGAGCCAAGAAAGTAAATCGCTGGGTACCCCTTTAGGGCTCTATATCTCCGTTAAGGGACACTTTAGGAATTTTTTTCCAATGACAAATTAGGGTTATTTTTACCTCCTCTATATTCTCCCTAGAAATTAGGAGGTACTTACCTGACACCCTGTACTGTTTATTTTTTATTACGTGAAGAAAGGTACTTTTTAGATGTCATTGCGTGAAGCAGTTTTTGAGGTATTAAATTTTTAAATATTAAATTAAATATTTCGGATTTACCAACTAATAGTATCTACAACTTTTTTGTTCTTAGAATTGTTTTCATATCTTGTTTCGTTTTCGAGAGAAAAATAATAATCACTTTATTGCATGTATGCAACAATGTATCTTAAAGTTAATTAAAACATTAAAATGGCCACCTTTGGATAAAACGCACGATTGCAACCGATTTTTTTTAGAATACTTTAACACCCTGTATATCAAAAACGGGGCAACTCCGTACACATGTTCTTATGAAAATTTTCACTTAGAATTTCATAGGGAATCACCCCCTTAAGTTACGTACCGTACTTCTGAAACTCCCTGTATATATAGTATGCCATTATAGCTAGCATTTATCAAAATTTTCTCGTACCCCACTGGCCTTGTAGTACAATCAATCTGTTATGGAAAAGCGGGTTTACGGGAAAAAATACCATAAGCGATTTTATTTCATAAATGGTTAGGGGGGCATGTGATTAGCTTAAAACGAAATTGTCGGTCCCCCCCCCCCCCTTGGGCGCTTGTGGGAAACTCAAAATTATGTTGACTTGATTTTCCGCAAAAACGGCAAGTCGCAGAGAAATATTTTGTCAACAAATATGGTAGAAAACAATATTCTTCATAATTTATCTCATGGAGTCACTGCGCTACGACTAAAAGTGCAGAAAGCAGAGGGCGCTAAAGTCGCCAAAAATCACTTTCTCCTTATTTTCGACGCGAAAAATATTTGTTTGCTCAATCGCATAAATACAAAAGTTGTAGAGCCCAAAAAATCCTATAAACTGAGTCCGCGCTTTTTTTTACAATGCACGGTTACGGAGATATAGCGCCTGGAAGTACCAACCGAATGCAGCATCATTTGTTTTATGTCCTGTGATCGTAGCATTCTATTGTTACAGATCCTCACGTCTAATATGACCACTACGCTACAACTAAAAATGCTTTATAGGGGACAGGAAAGTCGAAGTCTTTCTCCAAAAGTTTATTATGGTTATAGAATAGAATAATCAATATACCTACATTAAGGCGAATTGACAAAACGGTTCCACCCTGTGAATCATCGACTATGGGCGATTTATTTACTTAGCTTCAAATCAACCTCAACAGTAAACAGAAATTATTGATAGGAAATTGATAGGAAAGTGTAAATTTAAAAAAATGTTGAATGCCCTTGATATTTAAAACAATTAGGGGATATATCTTGATATGGAGTAATAAGAACTTGTAAAATGGAGTAATATTTTCAAATCGACGTTAGAATACCAGTATAATGGCCTTATACAAGTATTGTTAATAACTAATTCTAATTGTATTACGAGATTACAATAAAATTACTATTAACATTTTGAATGTGGGTCAAAACGCTTGCCTTTCTGTGACGTCAATAATCTGTAGTTACCGATGTTATCAAATATGCTGTTTTTGCAAGTTTATTACTCTAGTACAATAGTATATTTGTCGAGTTAAATGTACTAAATTGATTTCATGACCATACATTATCATCATATTTTGATTAAAATTTGTTGATATTTTTAAAGTGATTTGGTAAAACAATGCAATAATCAGTTAAAAATCAAACAATAAATGACAGCCGGATAATTATTATTAATATTCCTATCGTATGTTCATTCATGGCAACTGTGATTTGATATAACAGTGGTATACTTAATCAGCATCTTTAAATTGAAATATCTCGAATACGGCTGGAGCAACAACTATCAACATAATATTATTATATTTTTAATATTTAAAAAAAAATGCATTATATGTTTCTAAAATATACTGGATGTTCTACTTAAAGTTACTCAAGGTTGTATGTTAAACTAATTTGCCATATTCATTTGTTTTATTTCGTAACAGTTTCCTGTGATTAGTGTGCCAGATAAGGGTCAATATCGTCGGCTTGGAACAAAAGTGTCCTAAGTCCTTTTAGCATAAAGTAGAGGAAACTGCTTACGAATATTTATAATAGCAATATTTAAGTTCAATGGGTTAGATTGTTTACGAATATACTAGAGTTTTTAACGCTTTTAGAAACTAGACCTTGGTTAAAAGTTTAGGTTGGGTTAAAAAAGGAAACCTAGGTTTTTAGGGACATAGGATAATATGCGTCCTGGTTGACCAGAAATCAAACTATCCTAACTAAATATCATGGACTTAGGATACCTGACAACAATTAATTAGGTTAAGAATATTTTATGTATTTAGGTTAGATAGGTACCTAAGAAAAAAAACACACTTCTATAGATTGTCTTGACAAAAGAACATGATTTATTTTTCTAAATATACTTTAAAAAAATGAGAACATGGTTTAGTAAAAAAGACAATAACAATCCAAACAAGTAAAAACTGAAACAATAGTAAGGAAAACGATTTATTATTCGTGTGGCAAATTTAAAAAGAAGTCTTGATATTCTTTACAAATAGCATTCTTTTTAGAATAGTAGATGATAGAGTTGTATTTAATTTTGGAAATTGGTATTAAACTATTTCTAAGGGGTTTTAACTCATATTGGGAGAAACTAACCGGTTGTTGTCTTGAGCGTTCTGTCACGTTAAAAGAATTCGTTTTTAAGTCTGTAACTGAGTTTTAACAATTGTGGGTCCTCAAATTAACTTCCACGCGACTTACTTCGGACCACTTTACTACATTCCCTTGGTCATCTTTGTCAATTTTCCTTGTAGTTTCTTGCAGTAAGTCTTTTAAGTCAAAAAAGTCACTTTGGTTCATTTCCTTAACCAGGTATGGGTTCTTTACACATGCCGTGCGTGCTATGGTGTACCACTGCCCAGGGGTATTAATGGGAATCCTTTTAGCACACCGTTTAATCGCACTATGCATTGAATCGCCCTCATTTTAAGTGTGCCCTACTTCTAAGAACCTTAGAGTTATTTTTATTGTGTACCTGACCGCGGCGTAAAGTAATAAGACGTACATAAACTTGTTTTTGTTCTGTCCCGCGCAGTTATCGGAATACAATGATATTTCTTTAAATCCCTTCTCAGCTTTAGTTTTTATAAATTTCAGAACACAACTTCCAATTTCACATGTTCCGCGAGATGCTATGGATTCATATATAGCAATAACCTTATTTCATTGCAGCATCATACACCGTTAAATTGTATGTTGCCACTTTTGACTTATAATAAGCCTGCCCTACCTCTATTTTTGGACACTGCTATGCTAATTTTTCGGGAGTTAAGGACCCATTCTGAAAGAGACGCGTCAATAAATTTAACAGATAAAGGTGGTAATTGGAAAAACGACTTACTCTATCCTCAATTATAGTTTCATCATCTGAAAAGTCAGTCGATCCATCATCATGGGATAAATTCCAGTCTATGTTGATATTATCAAAAAAGTTTTTCAGTCTATTGGCAGCATTTTGTAGCTACAACACAACGAAATAGTAAGCAAGTTGCTGTTGACTTCAGTGACTTGACAACCCACCAAAATAACCCCTGAAACTCACCAATTCTTGACATGTATTATTCCCCAAATCCTGAGCGATATCCATCGCAGTTTTATTCTGCGAATTCCTAACATTAGCATCAGCTCCGCTTCGTAACAACAGCTTCATGCATTCAGCCTTATCGTAGAGGGCGCACAAGTGCAGTGCCGTGTTGCATCCGCTCATTTCCGGTATTGAAGGTCAAAAATGGCTACACAGTACTTTTTGTCAGTAGAAGCCCTTAATTTATCTTCTTCTTTTTCCTTTCGCATTGTTGCTTTATTTAGTAAGTGATTTTCGACTACTTTTTCTAATTGCAGTTTTTCGCTGGCACTTGAACTTTGGTAATTAACACATAGATCAGACTGATCCTTCTTTGGTATGTGAAAACCCAAATTAAAGTCATTTACGAATATCCATCGATACATGGAATCACGGACCGGTACTTCATCATTTTCTTTGCAGTAATCAACGTACATTTTGTACATTTTAGATATATTTAGGGATGGAGACAGATATCTCTTAGAGGAATCTTTTCTGACATAGTGACTCTCTACCCCATCAAATGAGTTGGTGTGATCTTTCGCAGTTTGTTTTTGTTTATCACTGATGCATGTTGTTACAGTATGCCTACCTCTATTGTCTTTATCTACAGTCAATTTGGATTCTTCAGTATTAAGTTTTTTTGCCACAGTTTTGACAACTTGGTGACTAACACCAAGGGTATTCAAAAATGACCGTCTGACAAACTTTCTCCCTATTGCCTTCTTCGGAAATAAGGTGATAGAAGTAAGACATCTTTCTGCGCCTTTCTTTATCAATTTCGCCTTCATCGCTTTCTGAGTTTATTTGTAGCTCTATTTGCGATTTTTGCTTACGACGAAAGCTTTAAAATCAACAAAACGAAGAATAAAATCCCGATGACGACCAACTGCTCCTAATGCCCAATATTCGGAAAAAATTTCAATTCGCATGTCTTTCGAAATTTTGTTTGTGCATTTTAGTCTACACGTGTTTTTACAGGCTCCTTTTAACTTTCTCTGTAAAATTACATTATTTTTTGTATTTATATAGGCCTGTTCTCTGTCTTTTCATAACATTTCCTTTCCAGGAATATGGTTTGCTGTTTCTTTTTCTTGACTTTTCTCTTTCTGTAGTACCTTGTATAGAATCACTTTCCAATTCATTTAAGTCCATTGACGATAGATTACTCCTACTACTGCCATCATGACCTTGTTCATTTGTTTTATAAGTATTCTTAATTTTTTCCGGTATATATTCCAAATCATTATCAGTCAAATAGGGATCACTAGCTTCAGAAGAACTCTTGGATAAAGCAACCAACTGTTTTGGGCTGAAACAAGTATCGACTTATGCTCATCTCGCGACTTATAAAAGTAAAAAAGAGCGCTTAATAACTGCTTGTCTTTTCTTATCCCATATATTCAATACCGCTTGGAAGCCATCTAGCCTAAGTCCATTATTCCGTCAACATTCTTGGATACAAAGGGTTCCATGTCCTAAGTGTGGACTTAGGCTAATTTACTTTTATAATAAAAGATAGGGTTCCTGTTAGGATACTTTGATATTCGTAAATTTTAATAGCGCCAAATTTAAAATATGGACTTAGGATCGTTTTACAGTTAAATATATGGGCTAAACAATGATTTGTCGTTAATATCTTATTTTCGGTAAAATATGGACTTAGGATACTTTTGTACCAAACCGACGATATTAGGTAATAGAATGCTAAGACGCTGAATTCCGTTGGTACTTCCAGGCGCTATATCTCCGTAACCGTGCATTGTAAAAAAAAGCGCGGACTCAGTTTATAGGATTTTTTGGGCTCTACAACTTTTGTATTTATGCGATTGAGCAAAAAAATATTTTTCGCGTCGAAAATAAGGAAAAAGTGATTTTTGGCGACTTTGGCGCTCTCTGCTATCTGCACTTTTAGTCGTAGCGCAGTGACTCCATTAGATAAATTGTGGAGAATATTGTTTTCTACAATATTTGTTTACAAAATATTTCTCTGCGACTTACCGTTTTTGCGGAAAATCAAGTCAAAATTCTTTTTCAGTTTCCCACAAGCGCCCAAGGGGGGGGGGGGGGGGGGCGACAATCATCAATAATCACATGCCCTCCTAACCATTTATAAAATAAAATCGCTTATGGTATTTTTTTCTCGCAAATTTTACAGATTGGCTGTACTATTGCGTCGATTGAATAATAAAATATTGTACGTTACACATTCGAAAAGCAAGTTAACAGGACCCGCAGGCCTCCAGTATATGCCTACATCGTCCTGTATAATACTACTTTGCGATCTTATAACGTAATATACTATAACAATGAAAAATATTTACTAGGAGTAGGAAAGACATCTACACAGTATGTATACTTTTCTGACGTATAGGAAGGATAGAAAAGTGATAAATTTATTCAAAATATGAATACAGTAAGGCACAAAGAACGTGTAACATTCTAAACGTAAGCAAGGGTCGCAAACAGCGCCCCTACAGTTTACATCAAAAGTGTTCGTTTTAAAAACTCCCAAATACCAACTATTGTGGAAACATGTCTGTTGTTTAAAAAAAATCGAAAAATAAATCTTATTCAAACTTTATTGACCCGACTTAGACTCGGTTAATTTAAACTTTTGAACCAAGGTAACTTAAATATTAATATTTTTTCCAATACTAACTGAATACCTATAACCAGTATATAATACCTGCTCTTGTATCTCATAAGACACCCATGGTTCTATGTAGGTAATTCACTGTAATGTGCACGAAGGTAACTTAAAACTTACCATGATTTTGTAATTTTGGAGAAAACAAAGTTCTATGTAGCACATAGAACTAAATATACCAAAGTGTTATCAACCTTATATAATGCAAAGTCCTATGTGCAACATAAAACTTTGTTATTGCAAATGTTCCGTCATTATATAGGTTATGTCACTTACATACAACTTAGCGTTATTGTAGGTTATACGTTTTAACACGTTGTTTGTTATTTAGTTTGGGTTATAACTTTAAGGAAACAGTAAAATATACAGTGATGAGTGGGACGGAAGAGGAAGACTCTTATGCAGGCGATGACAGTTATAAAGAAAAGGATTATAGTCCACCAGAAAGTAGCAACAGGTAAGTGTATTATTTTGAGGTTATATTTTTATTTACATTTTCGCTCCAATTTTCATATCGTTTAGTCTTTAATTGCCGATTTTTATTTCAGTTCTGATGATTACATCCTCGCACGATATCAGAACCGACAAAATGTTACAACTCTGGGAGAAGCTTTAGGTATGCCGTCTGCAGTACCAGGGACAGTTTTAACTGCAACGAATCTGGAACAAAATTAAGCTGAATCAACCACACCTGTGACCACGCCTAAGAAAACCAGAAAACGAAAATGTGATCCATCCACATGGGCCCAAAATGTTCGTAAGAATAAAAAGAATGGAGGCGAGGCATATATTTCTTCTCGTAGAAAATTGGTTCCCGCAAAAGCCGTTAAAACTTTCAAAGATTGTACAACGGCTTGTTGAAATAAGTGCTGTGAAAAAATCAGCGAAAAAGAATGCCAAAAGGTGTTTAAAGGTTATTATCAGTTAACAAAAGAGAAGAAGCAACAATTTTTGCTGGCAAATACAAAGAAATTGATAGCTGTAAGAAGACGGCTTGGCAAAAATGATGCTAATTCTAAAAAAAAGTTCAGTTTTAAGTTTTACTTCCATATAAATTCAAGTAAAGTTGAGGCCTGTATAAGAGTTTTTTTCTGGGTACATTAAGTGTAAGTCAAAAAACTATTTATTCTGCACATGCATCAAAAAATGCAGTAGGAAATACACCTAAGCGATCTGTCCAGGGAAAGCATGCTAAACACAAATTACCTGAGGACATGAAACAATCTGTAAGAAACCATATCAACTCTATACCGAAAATCGATAGCCATTAGTGTTGGGCTACTACTGAACGACAGTACATGGAATCAAGTTTAAATATAGCTGAATTCTATGAACTGTATAAAAAATATATAGAAGAAAAAGGGGAAGTCTCAGTCACACAAAGTCAATACATGTATATTTTCTGCACAGAGTTTAACATTTTCTTTCTCTCTCCAAAAAAGGACCGATGCGATGTGTGCGAATTAGTAAAGCTACATACAGAGAAACAGAGGGAGGTAGATGATCAAGCCCAACATGATTATGAAAAACACATCGCAGAAAAAAATTTATGTGGGGCAGAAAGACACCGTGACAGAAAAGAAAAGGAAAAAATGGTTCTTTGCTTTGATCTTCAAAATGTTTTGACTTGTCCGAAAGCAGACGTGAAGAAGTTCTTTTACGAAAGCAAACTATCTGTGCACAACCTAACAGCGCACCTTTCTTTAACAAAGCAAGTTTACTGCTCAGTTTCGAGTGAACACTTAATGGGGCGCAAAGGAAATGAAATAGCCAGTGCGCTTTTAATGCTCCTGTCCAAGGTTCTCGAAGATTATCCCCATTTAACTGAGCTCACACTATGGAGCGATAGTTGTGTAGCTCAAAATCGCAACTCTATGTTATCTTTCGCCATCATAAAATTTTTGTCGGAGAATCAAAATCAACTGGAAACTATAACTGTAAAGTATCTGTTCCAGGTCACTCCTGCGTACAATAAGTCGATGCCACGCATAGCGCCATCGAGAGAGTCTTTCAAAAAACTGAATACTACAGTCCACTCTCACTTATCAGAATACTTATACAGGGTGTAATTTAATTGAGTGCCGATACTTAAGGGTGATAATCTATGAATGATTCTAAGATAAAAAGTTCATATGGACATATGTCCTAAACCTCTTCATTTTTGAGCTACAGGGTGTTAACATTTTAAGAAAAATATAACCTTTTTATATAAATCACTCTTAGATATTTTTATGAAATTTTGTACATACCTTTTAATCAATAAGGAGCATTTTTTGACCTAACAGATTTATAAAAATTTTTACCAGTGACGTCCGTACGGGGTTTGAACTGAATATTTTTAAAGAAAAAATGGATACGCCACTGCTTTTTCTAAAAACGAAACTTACTTTTGAAATTCTCATTTATTTTAAAGCAAATTTCGTTTATAGACTTACTTTTGTACGACGCACCGTTTTCGCGTAAAAAAATAAAAACAAAAAAAAACATTTTTTTCTTCGGTTCATTGAGACTGCTTTTATTTATTTTGTTGAATTTGGTTGGCACTCACCATGAGTGGAAACACTTTTTTTGGGACAACAATTTATTTTCTACTCACCAGTGACATTCAACTGAATGTTTGAAAAGAAAATAACGGTAACCATATTAAATGCCCTCTTAAAGCAAATCAAATAAAAATCAGTAGGCTGGGTAAAGCTACATCAATTTTGACGTTTCTTTTCATAAAGACAAAAGGCCTGGCATTGATTTTGCATTATTAAATAATTATTATTACAGTAAGACGTTAAATTATAATAAAAGAATGGTAAATTTTACAAACAGTGAATTAACTGGCATGCATTTTATTTATGGGCTTGCAGACGGTAATGCATACGAAGCCAGGCGGATATACCAAGAGCGGTATCCAAATCGCGTACTACCCGATCCGAGAACATTTTCTAGGATTCATAGACGTCTCCACGAGACCGGAACTTTAAAAGTAGACCACAGTGCTAAAGGAGTCCATCAAACAGTAAGAACACCGGAACTTGAAGAAGGAATTTTACACGAAATTGAGGAGAACCCCGAAAGTAGCACGAGGAAAATCGCGGCAACATTTAATGTTTCACATTTTCTTGTTTGGAAAATTCTCATCGAAAATTTATTATACCCATATCACATTCAAAGAGTCCAGGCATTACTCCCTAGAGATTTCCCGATGCGCATTAATTTCTGTGTGTGGTTTCTTCAAAACCTGATGGAAAATCCGTTATTTGACAGGCACATTCTTTTTACCGGCGAAGCTAATTTTTCTCGAAACTCAATAAGAAATTTCCATAATAACCATTTATGGGCGGATGAAAACCCTTATGCAATTGTAGAATCAAATTATCAAGAACAGTTCTCAATAAATGTTTGGGCTGGCATTATTGATGATTATTTGATAGGCCCATTTTTTCTCCCAAGAAGACTTGATGGACAATCATATTTACACTTTCTTGAAGAAGATCTGCCGCCAATGCTTGAAGACCTTCCATTATTATTAAGAAACCAGATGTGGCTAATGCACGATGGTGCGCCTCCACATTTTAGCTTACGAGTGCGTGAATTTTTAAATCACACCTATCGCAATCGGTGGATAGGTCGCGGAGGAACGCAGCCATGGCCACCTAGATCTCCGGACCTTAACAGTTTAGACTATTTTTTCTGGGGGCATCTGAAAAGCTTAGTGTACCAAGTGCCGATTCATACCGAAGAAGAGTTACGAAATCGTATATTAGTATGCTGCCAAACCATAAGAAACACCCCGGAAATCTTCGAAAATGTGCGTCAGTCTATGGGAAGAAGAGTCCATGCTTGCATACGTGTGGGTGGACGACACTTCGAACAACTACTGTAAATAATGTGGGTTCTTTATTCTGTTTATCTTCTCTTGTCATTTCGCTTTCGATTTAAGGTTTGGAATTTTTCCTTTTAAATTAATCGCGATTTTTGAAATAAAATTTTTTATTTTTTTTTGTTTTTATTTTTTACGCGAAAACGGTGCGTCGTACAAAAGTAAGTCTATAAACGAAATTTGCTTTAAAATAAATGAGAATTTCAAAAGTAAGTTTCGTTTTTAGAAAAAGCAGTGGCGTATCCATTTTTTCTTTAAAAATATTCAGTTCAAACCCCGTACGGACGTCACTGGTAAAAATTTTTATAAATCTGTTAGGTCAAAAAATGCTCCTTATTGATTAAAAGGTATGTACAAAATTTCATAAAAATATCTAAGAGTGATTTATATAAAAAGGTTATATTTTTCTTAAAATGTTAACACCCTGTAGCTCAAAAATGAAGAGGTTTAGGACATATGTCCATATGAACTTTTTATCTTAGAATCATTCATAGATTATCACCCTTAAGTATCGGCACTCAATTAAATTACACCCTGTATATAGAATATTACGCAATTGTCTCAAAAAGTTGATTTTGTAACATAGAACCCTATAATTTTAAGCAATTTAAAGACAAAAGAGATGCGCTTACGGGAGGGATAGATAGGCAAATTAACATACTAAATTGGTTCCCTAATAGCGCCATACGCGATTGGTTGAAGAACTAAATGTAGCAGGGGCGGAGGGTCGGCGCCACGCATGAAAATTAAAATTTTATAACTTTGAATTCAAATTTTCGCGCTTCTAACTCTAACGGAACAGTCCGAGGCGCGAAAATTCTGAATTAAAGTTAATATATTTTGGGAGAATAAAAAGAAGTAATAATAATGTTGCTAATATGGCGACAAGCTTTATTAATATCAGATATTTACATAAACTGGTTTTAAACAAAAACAGTCAAGAAACAATAATTATCCCTTCGAAATCTGAATTATACAAAAATGAGTTCATAAAGTAAACAAAAAAAGGGCTTAAGGACTAGAATTTATTGTTTATTAAGTATTATTTATTTTAGGTTTGATAAGGCACTTACTTAAACGGTTATTCCACATTTGCCACGTGCCGTTTTGCCACGGCAATAAAAAAGTGCTGTTTTACCACTCATATTTTCCATATTTTCTAACGAGTGCTGTTTTGCCATGCATAGGTACTTTTTTTTCTTACCTGCCTAGATTTTATGCCTTTTCTTGCAAAACTATCTTATAATTATACGTAAGTTAAGTATTAAAATATTTGTTTTTGTATACCATGTATTGGTTCTCATAACTTTTAATTTGAAGAAGATAATAAACATTATTGTAGGCTTGGCTAAGAAGAAAATTGTTTCACATGTTCTTTTATTTAAATTTGACATTTGTACAAATAATTAATCTAATTTAATTTGACAACATATTTAAGCTTATTTATGAACTCAGAAATATCAATTTCATTATTTACAAGTTTATCTACAGTGCCTTTAATTATAAAATCAATATTAATATTGTGTTTGGTTCTCTTTTTTGGAGTTATATTAAGATTTACTTGATCAATAATGAATGCATAATACTGACTATCATTTTTTAAATGGTACACTAGTTCACAGATGTTGGGACTATATTTCCCAACAGCACGATTGAGACGATTATGCCAACCTTTCAAAGCATTGGTGGTACGATGCCTTTCATTAGAACATGACCACATATCACCGATAATGTCATTTGCTAACCATTGGTTTACAAAATAATCGTTGAATTCTTCTATACTTCTTAACTGTGGGGACGTCTCCTTAATGTATAGCCATCCATCGTCGACTGCAGTAGGAGGCAGATGGGCCAATGCGGCACATTTCCTTATGTGTTCTTTTATGTCGATGTTTTCTACATACTCCTTTGACAGACAGCGTCCTTAACAGTAGCCAAAGATTGATTGAAGATTTGAGGAATTGGGGTCAGTTCTTCTCTAGCGCGTTTTCTGCATGCCATTAAAGCCTTCTCACCTTCCACACTAGCCTGATTTGGAATGCAGCTATGCTATGTTTCACGAATAACTTCTGATTGGCGAGAAGTTAAGTAACCACAACACTTTCGGGGTGTACATCTCCAGGTTATAGTCCCGTCTTTATTACTTCGTAAATGGTTATACTTATAACCTAAGTAGGTGAGTTTTGGACGACCTCTTTCAGTTTCAAGAAACTCCATTATTAATTGTCACTTTCGCGCGTTTTTTTATTCGATGTTCACAGCTTAATATGAAGGTGCAAAATGAAACTAAAATAAGGCCTAATTTTCTTAATAGGTATTATTGTACAGGGTGTCCGGATAAGGATACGGAGCGGCCATATCTCGGAAACGATACGTCCCACAGATCTGGAAAAAAAGCTCTCATCATAAAAACTGCCAAGAGAAATTCATTCAAAATAATTTTAAGTTTCGGAAATTGCCGCAAGAGGGCGTAACGGCTTATTTATTTTTTAAAGTTCATTTTACGGCAAAAAATGCCACTTAACCGTAGAAAAGCAAATAAATAATTAAAATCAGTAGATTGTTTACTACAACTTTTGTTATTGTTATTTTTTTGAATCTCGCCTAATAAAGGAGTAGGGGAAGCCTTTAGGACATTTTTCAAAAACTGTCATTATGTCGTTATCCTTCAACGGATTTTCTATAACTTGGACTTGTTTGAAAGGGAATTCCTTGGAGTTTAAATAGATGATTCAGGAATTGTCACAAGTTTCCTGATACAATTTTAAGATGGCGCTGTTATTCAATCTAACTTATTTTTTTATTTTTCTCGGTATTTGCAAATTGGATGGTATAATTTTTTTCGGTAGTAATAGGAGACAATTTGCATAGGGAACAATTAGTCCAAACCGCAAATCGATATCACCAGGGGTTTAAAAGTTATTTTGATTTTTCTTTAAAAAATGATACAGTTTCCATTTACCGGTACCCGGTATACCCCTAATAAGCAAGATAACAACTAATTTCATGGCCTACTGTTTAATAAACTATAAAATTTATAATAAAAGTTTAACGAGTCAAAGAAACATCAATAACACTGAATAAAATATGAATATTATGATATGAGATTATGAAAAAGTGCACAAATCTTAAATCTAGAAAGAATTAGCAATTTAGCAAGACAACAATAATTACAAATGTTTAAAATATTTTCCGTCACTTCCTAAGCTCTTAGTTATTCTTCTTTCAGTGAAAAACACACTTGCCTCTTGCCTCAATTTCAGCCGTGGATAAGCTTCGAACGGCATTTCATATCCTTTCCATCATGTTTTCGCCTAAATTACAAGTTCCAAGTTGGCAATGGAAAAAAACAAATTAATAATTTATTGTGACAAGCTGTTGATGAGTTTTAAACGTCAAGCATCTTATAATATTAAGCATTGTTTTTTACATTTATATTGCATTTTTCTACAAACAGTATGCCGTTTACTAACGCAGAAGCGTTATGTTGAATATGTATTTTCAATCTCTTGAAAATGCTGTAATAGCGTCGCGAGAGTATGCAATGCGATTTCCACAAAGAAGACACTATTTTCGAGAAGTATTCTCAAGATTAGCTCGACGATTAAGAGAAACTGGTAATGTGCAGCCCATTCAACGACCCTTACGCATTCGTAGGACACGTAATGAGGTAAATATTATCAACGTTTTGGCTTACGTTCAATACGATCCCACTTTAAGCACCAGAAAAATTTCCCTTGACTTGGGGTTCCAAAAACAAATGTCCACGAGATTTTACAAACTAATAGTATGCACCCTTACCACATCGTTTTACACCAGGCATTGAACGATACTGATTATGATCGTCGATTGGATTTCTGTCACTGGCTATTAAATATGATTAGGGAAAATCCAAATTTTCTTTCACGGATATTATGGACAGACGAGGCCACTTTCACTAACGCTGGGGGTGTGAATTTGCATAATATGCACTATTGGTCTGAGCAAAACCCTCATTGGATGAGGCAAGTAGATTTTCAAAACCGCTGGAGTTTAAATGTTTGGTGCGGGATCTTGGAAGGAAAAATTATCGGTCCCCATTTTTTTGACCAAACCCTTAATGGAGCAAGATTTTTAGATTTCTTGACCACTTTCCTTCCACCTCTTTTGGAAGAAGTCTCCTTACAAACGAGAACAAACATGTGGATCCAACTTGATGGTTGTCCGGCGCATTACTATCGTAACGTACGCCAATACCTAGAAGAGCAATTTGCACATCGTGTAATTGGAAGAGGAAGCTTGTTTCCCTGACCGGCTCGTTCACCGAATCTTACTTGTCTTGATTTTTACCTATGGGGTAGGTTAAAGGATCTGGTTTTCCAAGAGAGACCAACAACAAGGGAAAACATGATGGTAAGGATAACAAATGCCGTTAGAAACTTATCCACGGCTGAAATTGAGGCAGCCGTATTATCAACTAACAGAAGAATAATTAAGTGCTTACAAAATGACGGAAAACATTTTGAACATTTGTTATTACTATTGTTGTCTCGCTAAATTGCTAATAAAATTGTTTCTAGTTCTAAGATTTGTGCACTTTTTCATAGTCTAAGTCTCATAATATGATATTATCATAATATTCATATTTTATTCAGTGTTATTGATGTTTCTTTGACTCGTTAAACTTTTATTATAAATTTTATAGTTTATTAAACAGTAGGCCATAAAATTAGTTGTTATCTTGCTTATTAGGGGTATACCGGGTACCGGTAAATGGAAACTGTATCATTTTTTAAAGAAAAATCAAAATAACTTTTAAACCCCTGGTGATATCGATTTGCGGTTTGGACTAATCGTTCCCTATGCAAATTGTCTCCTATTACTACTGAAAAAAATTATACCATCCAATTTGCAAATACCGAGAAAAATAAAAAAATAAGTTAGATTGAATAACAGCGCCATCTTAAAATTGTATCAGGAAACTTGTGACAATTCCTGAATCATTTATTTAAACTCCAAGGAATTCCCTTTCAAACAAGTCCAAGTTATAGAAAATCCGTTGAAGGATAACGACATAATGACAGTTTTTGAAAAATGTCCTAAAGGCTTCCCCCACTCCTTTATTAGGCGAGATTCAAAAAAATAACAATAACAAAAGTTGTAGTAAACAATCTACTGATTTTAATTATTTATTTGCTTTTCTACGGTTAAGTGGCATTTTTTGCCGTAAAATAAACTTTAAAAAATAAATAAGCCGTTACGCCCTCTTGCGGCAATTTCCGAAACTTAAAATTATTTTGAATGAATTTCTCTTGGCAGTTTTTATGATGAGAGCTTTTTTTTCAGATCTGTGGGACGTATCGTTTCCGAGATATGGCCGCTCCGTATCCTTATCCGGACACCCTGCATACCTGATAATACATAATTGGACCATAAAGCCTGTCTAGAATTTGAAAATAGAAATTTCCAATATTCATACTGATCCCATTGTATAGACAAGAGCTTGGCAATAAACAAGGAAATTATAAAGGGTCGGATTTCAGATAATCATTAGTACTTAATGTATGTATACCAATTTAATAATAATATTGGCATGGACATATGCCCACAACGTGTGTACACAGTGGGATTGACCCAGGTAGCCTCACTGCTGTAAAAGACGAAAGGACGAGTGGCGAATTTGCACTGACGTGTTAGGGTATCTAATTATTGTGGCAAAACGCTACTAAAACAGGTAAATTTCCTTTTGGTGGTGAAACAGAACGTGGCGAACCAGGAAATAATCCACTTAAACTCTCTGAAGCAGCTGCAAAGAGTCTCGTAGAACGTACAATTGAGGCTGAAGAAGTTTTATGTTCTTTTTTACTCAGGCACACATTTAGGAAATGTCCACGTTTACCACATCCATTGTAAATGGAATCTCTTGCAGAGCATAAACTACGTAAATGCTTTTTAATCTTTTCGCAGTAGTAACATTTATAAGCAGCACACATTTTCTGTACGTCCGGAAGTCACAAGATTTACAAAACTTGACTATGTAGCTTCTAACGATTGGACTTGGTTCGCGGCGTCTTGGAGTTGCAATATACTATTTTCTACGAAACGGAATCGAATTTGATTTGAACTCAATCTACTGATAAAGGAATCTCTTATATAATCACTACAGCTTTTATCAGCAGCCTTAAAATTGCAGTCGTTCCATCAAGTCGTTGCTAAGTTGTTTTAGTTCTTGCAAATATTTACTTACTTCCTCACCAGGCTGTAGTTCTCTAATAGTCAAACAGTACCTGGGAAATACCTCGTTTTTGAGCTTAATTAAAATATAATCCAAAGTTTTAACAGCTTCTTTCTATGACCTTATGATTAAATTAATTAAAAGTTTCAGTTTACCATCATCGTCTATTGTCATATTATTATGTTACTTTCCAATGGGCCCATTCTTGAGTAGCTTTGGGAGAGTTGTGATCAGTGTCAAATTCACACGTCTCTTAATATTTTCGAGATCGTTGACCAGCATCTGTGGAGAAATGTTACCACATCTTGAATAATCCTTTCTTGTAACTGTTTTAGATTTTCAACTACTGTTCCAGGCTTTATCAGGAAAAAATGTCAGGTATAATTCATCAATTTTCAATAAATTTTGGGTAAACCACTGACAGTAACTCCAGCGTCTTTCAAATCTGCAGCTCGTATTTTTTGGAATACTTACACTTTACAGGGAAACAAACTTACCTGTTTTTTAAGAATAGTATTTTTTAAGGTTTTTGACTGGTCTAAGTGTACAGCTGTCTCGAGTTAGCTAAATTGATATTGATGATATTGGAAACACAAGGAACTTATTATTTTTATTAACCTTCTAAAACATAAAATAACTAATTTTTTCCACTACTAACCTATAACATCGCCATTATTGACCGATTATTAACGCTAGAAATCGTTTTTCTCTATCTTATAAGTCATTATTGACCATGGTCAATAATAAGCCATTGAAATCCATTATTGACCGATCTTTGACCTTAACCGAATTTTGTTTGAACGCAGGTAACTTGATTTTTTAATTCCACAACATCAATTCATTGTGGTTAGGCAACCAGATAATTATCAATACATATTAGATTACTTGATATTGTAAAATATCGATACAATCAACATTTTTTCTGCTTCCATCCTTAATTCGGGAGGTGTACACATAATATTATCACTAACATTTTCTTCGCTCATTTAAAAAAAAAACGCAAAACTCGTGAAATCTGATGACACAAATGAACACAAATTGACATTGACAAAGCCACCTGACAAAACAACAAAATATTTTGCCAATTCCAAAGCGCAGGTAACTTGATTAAAAAATATACTTATACCTACCTATAATTTTTTATAATTATTAATACTATAAAGATAAATGTCATATAAAAGTTTGTAGTAGTGGAAAAAATAATATATTAACCACGGTTTAGACAGCTTATTATAGCCCTCGCGTCTTAAATCCCTCGTCGCTTCGCTCCTCGTGATTTAAACTCGCCGCTCGGGCAATAATGATGGCTGTCTGAACCTTGGTTAATAATATACTATTAAATATAAACGATATGTTACCTGAAAAATTAAGAATTAACCGTAAATAGAAATATTAAACAAAAATCGCCCTACTAGATGAAAACATAACAGGTTGCGCACAAAAATAAAAATCCTAATTTAATTATTTTAAAAGAAATATGAATTTAATTATACAGCTAAATGTAATATTAATATGATAATTAAATCAATAATTGACCTCTATACTTTGTTAATATTTTAAACAAAGCTTAATCTAAGATATCCACAAAGAATAGATCCAAAGTAAATGACTATATAATAATGAACGTAACGTTTCTGTATTCATTATTTATCCTGTGCGTAGAGCGTAGAACGGGATATACCTAGTGCCTAATAGTATTTTAATAAATACTTACAATACTAAAAAGCAAGATATCCTAATATTGAACGGATAATAATAAATAAAGTATATATTAAATTTCCGTTTTGACGCATACTTAAAAGTACCTACATGGTATTTTCGTTTTTGCTCATATTAGCAATAGTTACAAATTGATTTCATTCCAATAAAAAAAATTACCTAATTATTGATTTGCAAATGCACGAAAAAATATAAAACCTGCCAATAAACACAGAATTACAAAAGAAGAATAGCAAAACATTGACTAATTATAACCTTACATGCAAGAAGAGAAGTAGGTCAGTATATTACGAGCTTATCTGACCGAAAGATCAACTTGCGGTCACTTTCCAGCTTAGCTGGTTGGAACTAAGTGCCGTTTGTGTTACGTAAGGAAAAACGGAAACGCATGCTTATTTTGTTTATGTTTTCTTTATCGGCAATTAGTTAAGGAGCTTATAGGTACTGGACAAAGTGCATATTGGTACTAATGTATAAAGGGAGGAATATATGCAAAGTGCATATATAAGCATTTTTTGCATATTTTGTCAATTTTATAATAAAATGCATATTTTCCCCAAATTATTATTTTATAACCATATTTTAGTGGTTTCGGCGTTATCAAAAAATTAAAAACGTCCGGTCATGAAAACTCATAGACTGTTTGTGTTTGGGGTTTTTCCCAATCTGAAGATAATTTATAATAATTAATAGTTACATTTTGGTTATACACGGGGATTTCTGGGGTTTACAGGTATATTGTTAGGAGTTATTTATTGTCATAGAGTTACCTTTCAATATCCCTTTAACTAAAGCTATTTTTAATTTTAAATTAAATTTACCAGTTTTCTCTAAATCCGTTAACAGCTGAGCGCAAGAAACCCCACGTAATTTACATTGCTGGATGGTCGGTTGCGTGCTGGTCAGGGGTTACCGTGATGGACTCTTAAACCACTACCATTACAACTCCAAACTCCAATCTCCAATGCTGTGTAAAATGGAAATACCGCTAAGAAGCCACGTCACGACGCGCAGCAGAACTACGAACAGATAAGCGCGGCGATACTTAAAAGAAAGAATGGCGTTTTCCAAAGTAGCAATATTTCGCGATCCGTTCTTTGTTCAAGAATATAAAAGTATTTTGTTGTAAAAACAGAATTATTGATTTTAAGTACCCTATATTATTATCGTCTGACTTTATTTCAAAATACTAAAGAATTTTAGGCTAACATCGACCACGAAAATACTTAATTTGACTGCAAAAAATAATAACCTCAGAAAATATTCCAATAATTTGTTTTAAAACACTTGTTCTTAATACAAGTTTCTATTCAAAATTATTGCATACTCAAAAGGAATTTTTTTAAAAAACATTTATTCGAACAAAGAAACGTGACATTCAAACTAAATAAAACTGCCAAGAAAATCTATGTTCTTAAAATTAGAGTTTTTTTTATCCGTGCAATAATAAAGAAGTTTCCCATTTGCTGCACACGTAATCGACCACACTGTATATCATATACGATAAAATTTTGTCAGTGTATGTATTTTTTTGGTTAGGTAAGAATAAAATTTAAAAAAATGAAACTTTCGTAGCCAGCCTCCAAAATGGGGGAGTGGAGAGTTAGGCGCAATTTAGGCGTGGTCCAAGAAATTTTTCGTCTGCGGCGCTATTTTTCTTATCTGTGCAGCATGTCCACTAATAGAGTTCACGAGCCGCTACTGTAAATATGTCATGTTAATCTAGATTTACATAATCTGTATTGGTGGTCACTAATGTTGTTGGAGCTGTTCATCAGGTTTAACAGTTTTTGGTTAACCGAAAGCGAGGCGACTGGTCGGTATTTGCTGGACTAACGCAGTTTTCCCGCAAGAAGAAAATATAAATATACTGGATAAGTTAAATAGTCTACTAAATACAGGTGTCAATTCATCGACACATTTACTGCACGATGATTGGAATTATATCTATAGTTCTTGCAAAGCAATTTTCGATGCACGTCATCAATCAGCTGAAAATTGTAAATCCGTAATAAATCATGAGGAAATTAAATTCGGGTCAAAAATATTAAAATTTCATGCGGCATTGAATGTAACTACTAAAAATTCAAAGTATTCTTCTTTGATACGAGCCCACTTATAGCAAATAAATATTTTGTTTATTTAAGCTTGTAAAAATTAATATAATTTGAATTTTATTTGCAAACAGTTGGCAACAGAACTGTCAATGGTCCGGTGGCGCCAGCTCGTTCGTTGGCCTGTTTTGACGTTTCGTTTACGTTTCATGAAAAACTAACTTCTCTTGTTCTGTGGTTTCGTATTGTTCTGCGTCTTTTTTTTTAACAAAAACTCGAGATCTTTTCATAAATAGCAATAAAAAACTGTTCTAAGAACAACTAAAGTGCTCATACACTCGATTACATTGTTTACAATTCTAAAAAAAAGCCGAACCATTTAGATAGCCTATGCAAGGAGCTAATAGCTTCTATAATAAGCTATTCTCAGAAAGAACTTAACAACAGAGGTACATTGTTACCCTTGACAGTAGTTAGAGAAGTAGCTTTAAAGAGTATGCTAAGGTCAACATTTTTTTTTTACTTTACTAATTTTTAGCGTGTAGCAGCTGCCCTAAATTTAAATATCTACACTGTAAGCGCAGTTTCAACAATAGTTAGGGAAAATAAATTACTAAAATCACCTAAAAAGAAACGTTCTCATTAGAAGAGAGTTGTAAATATGTATATGATATAAATTCTATCCGTGACACTATTTATGGAGTCTACGAAACAAGTAAGTTGTACCTATTATTCAAAAACTATAATATTTTACATTGGTTACGCTTAATTGTTTTTATTTTTAGAACATCGTGTAACTTTGACAAGTTCAGCTAAGAGATTAAAATACTAGCAACTGTTTGATGATTGTCTTATTTTTTTACAAACCGTCTTAAAGGAAATAGGTTTCGGATGGAAAAGGATGAATAGAGGCGAGGGCTTATGGAACTATCCCATGTTGCTTTTAAACGACTGGCATTTTTGAAAGAATATATGACAGAAAAAGAAGCATCCTTGTACCAATTTATTTTCTTGGATGAAACATTGATCATTGATGATTTTTCAGAATAGCACTAGTTGATCCTGGCAAGAAGAAAAGAAGTGAAGATCTACTAAAGTTGGTGGTAAAAGGTATTATGCAGTAAACAAATATATAAACTATGGAAAATTAACCTAGGCAAGACATATTTTTCTAGAAACATAATACTTTATACTCGTAGTGAAGATGGATTCGTTGTGGGCGCAGAGGCAATTTTTTCTTTTAAAAGTAAGCTGAATGACTTCTTCTTCTTTATGTGCCATGCTCATTCGAGCGTAGGCGACCTCTCGCATATACCTGTGATGTGTGCCTTTTTCAGATTTTTCACAGGTATATGGGACCTACAGTTTATCGCCGGTTCCGAACGGCACTATTTGAGAGGTTGTACTAGGCAAATTACTACGTGGTGGTTTGCCATTGCCTTCCACGAGGTGACGACCGAATAAATAAAGATCGATGCATGGTCCCGGGATCGAACCGGGGACCTTCGGCTTAGTAGTCGGACACACTAACCACTAGGCTGCGGTCGCCACGCTGAATGACTATCGTGCAGAAATGAATCAGCAAAATTTTTTACAATGGTTCGAAAATCAATTATTGAAAAATTTAACAAAGCCATCTGTGAATTTAATAGACAACGCCACATGCCATAGCATGTTGTTAACAAAAATACCTAACACGTCATGGAATAAAGCTGCAATTCAAGAATGGTTAAGTACTAATAAAATTGAATTTGATTATTCAATATTACAAATCGTTAATAGGTTGGCACAAGAGATTTTGTATGTCCTTTTTTTACATATTCTTAAATTCTAAACCCAAATTCTTTTCAGATATAAGCCACCAAAGAAATTATTAGTTGATGACCTAGCTAAGCAATATGGACATAAAGTTTTACGGCTTCCTCCATACCACTGTATTGTTCAATCCGATCGAACATATTTGTAGGATTCCCAAAAATTATTATAACAGACATATTGGTCAAGATGGCAATACAGAAACTAACTGTATAAATTTGTGGAAAAAATCATTTTCTACTGCTACTGCTGATGTTCGGCAAAATTCAATTCGGCACACAGAAAGTGGGATATTGAAATGGTATGAAAGAGAACATGTATTAGATAGACTGAACAACCCATTATTATTGAAGTAAATAAAACAAGTTATTCAAGTTATTTAAAGGATGATTGATGATCCATCTTTGTATTATTATTTTTATTATTCTTAACATTAAAACCCAAAAACTAAAAAAGTTAGAGTCTTTAAATATTGACTACCTACGTGTAATTTGAGGTATGTTTTTGCCTCGCTAACTTTTATAAAAATACGGAATAATAGAATATATTAATAACCAAAGCATATATAAAAAGTAACAATAAGATTACATGACTATTCCAATACAATTTAGGTATATATTGTCATTCTGGAAAATTTTAAGAATAAAAAAAAGTAATTTGTGTTTATTTTTGTGAAACTATCTTGTTTTTATGAAAAAAGAAACCAGTATAATTCCCTCACTCGGTTATTTTGGTTACAAGCTGACAACACTGCCGATAACTGACGTCACTCAAATGATATGACGTGTAGCGAAATTGTTTTACATAGAGTATATACCCGAAGCTTCTTTGGTCTCAAAGTCATTCAATTAAAATTATAATTCTACTAAATCATTTCTTTTTTTATTAGGTACACAAAACTGCCCTAACGTAAATTGAAATGTATGGAATTAATTATTTCCCATAAATTCCTTCCTGCGGCGCATTTTCCTTCTCTTTGGGCCGTAATTTACCCATTAACACCCCCTCCCCCCGTATCGAACTCCTGATTACGCCACTGTCTGCCATTCAAAGAACAAAAACTTAAGTATGACGTGACCGACCTTATTTGGCATTCATTTTTGTGGTTTTCGATTTACTTTATTTTTAATACCACCGGCAAACGGCATAAATTTGTTAAACAACAACAAAAGCCACCTTTGTCATGGATATCATTGCGGTAAATCATTGCCCTGCATAGTTTTGCATCTTTACTGATTTGTGGTAATTGGTTCAGAAATTGTAACAGTTTACTTCTTTTCACGGTTTTATTCAATTACAAATTAAACTAGGACATAACAGGACCTAATTAATATAGATCAGTACTGCACAAACTTTGGGTAAAATATGTTTCAGTTACGCCAATACATTCATTTATAACTTTCAATAATCGTGTGAAAACTGTGTCATCATCACAACCAAAATTCCTGCTTTTAATTATTTTTTCTTACCCTCACTACGTATAAATAAAAATAAATATTTAGTCCATTATGGGTAAAATTAAAAGTGCTTCTTTGAAAATTACCTGAAAGGGTCGAAACACGCGTGTCAGGTAACTGAATAAATAGTGAAACATAACAAGCAATTTTAATTTTACCCATAATGGATAATATACGGTTTCACCAAGAATGTAGCCCAACGCAAGTTAATTACATAAATATTTAGTTTCTTTTAAAAATGCTGATAATTAATTTTGCACTAGTCCATAAAGAACATTCCGTCTTAGGGGAGAAGAGGGGGGAGACTGGCAAAATGTTACGATTTGTAACAGGAAAAAATAAAGAAGAATAGAAGGGAGAAATGTGATTGATGGGTTCGGAATACGTTCAAGGTAAAAGTTTAATTGTAGGTTTGACGAATGGCCGGTCACGCTGACGATTTATTTTTCAAAAACTCTTAATGATTCAACTTACAAAATTCCAACGCAGTTCTAACTTTAAATCCGTTTGTTTGCAAAGCGGCTGCTTTCAGCAACCAATAGAAGAGTTCCTCTTGTAGAGAGAGAATGGAGAATAGGTCTGTCTAGTTAAAAATGACATTCAGTGTAACAAAAAAAAGTTATGGTTATTTAAATCTAGGTACAAAACTGTATGTGGCGCCATCTAACATTAAACACAGAACTAAGTAAACAATTGAGTTTCTTATCATTAATACTCCCAGTATCCCGATTTATCAAACTGCCATGTTACTGAACAAAAATATAATCGAAAAACCAAATACGGAATTTCTTTTCGATGCCCTGTATATCGAAAACCAAGCCGTTGTGGAGCCATATTCATATGAACTGTTTATCTTAAAATTAGTCAAATATTCACCTTTTAAAGTTTGTACAAGTACTTAATGAACACCCTGTATATTCAACCATTGTATGTATTGTAAAATTACTTAGATTTGGATAAATAAGGACGTTTAGAAATACAAGATTGGCCATTGAAACTTAACAGTAGACAAGCCTGATTTTTCATATTCATCGTCACTTAAAAAAAAAATCGCTCATACACGCCATCTTTGTTTTCGAGAGGGAAACCTTTTGCTACTAACCCCTAAAAGATTAAGTATTAGTAGTAAGTTAAGTGTTGCTCTTTAAGTTTAAAAAAAAAGATGCGATATTTTTAGTTCTCTCTTAACTATTTTATGATAATGAACAATAGGAAATGTAACCATGTGGCGACATCTCGTGGTAATAGGGTATATTAATCCAACCAAATCAACTATTCATCAGCTCCTATAGCTTTGCTGATGAGCCGTTATACGGCGAAACGCCTTCAAAATTTTTTTTGTCTAATTTAATTTTGTGAAAAGGAAAATTGGATAACGAGCGAAGCGAGGATTTAAAAACACTTTTAAGACGCTGACACACAGTGTGACACAAAAAAGTTATGGTTATTTAAATTCAGGTAGAAAACTGTATGTGGCGCCATCTAACGGTAAACACAAAACTAAGTAAATAATTGAGTTTCTCATCATCAGTACTCCCAGTATCCCAAATTTCATCAAATTGCCATGCTACTGAACAAAAATATAATCAAAAAACCAAATAAAGAATTTGTTTTGATGGCCTGTATGTCAAAAACCAAGCTGCTGTGGAGCCATGTTCATATGAACCTTTTATCTTAAAATTAGTCACAGATTTACCCTTTAAAATTTGTACAAACACTTAATGAACACGCTGTATATTCAATCATTGTATGTATCGTAAAATTACTTAGATTTGGATAAATAAGGACATTTAGAAATACAAGATTGGCCATTGAACACTTAACAGTAGACAAGCCTGATTTTTCATAATCACCGTCACTTAAAAAAAAAAAATCGCTCATACACGTCATTTTTGTTTTCGAGAGGGAAACCTTTCGCCACTAACCGTTAAAAGATTAAGTATTAGTAGTAAGTTAAGTGCTGCTCTTTAAGTTGAAAAAAAAAATTTAAGTTTTCTCTTAACTATTTTATGATAATGAACAATAGGAAATGTAGCCATGTGGCGACATCTCGTAGCAATAGGGTGTATTAATCCAACCAAACCAAATTTTCATTAGATCCTATAGCTTTGCTGATGAGCCGTTATACGGCGAAACGCGTTCAAAAATTTTTTAATCTTATTTTATTTTGTGAGAAGGAAAATCGGATGACGAGTAAAGCGATAATTTAAAAACACTTTTAACACGCGCATCATACAATATTTTATTTACAAACACAATTAAACCAGACACTAGAATGAACAAAAAAGTTAATACCTACCTACTAATCAAAATTAAAGCCATAAAAATTCAAAATCAAGTGACTTTAAGTTACCTAATGTCTTTGTTGTTAGTTATAATTATGACAACCAATGTGTTGTTGTTAGTTACAGAAAAGCTCGCTGTCAATAACTTGTAAAAAGCGTTCTTTTATAAACGATCCAAATGTGGAAATGAATGAAGCAGGTAATATAGCTACCTTTGAGTTGTTGCCGAAAAAGTCGAAGGAACAGTACGAAATTGCTTAAGAAACACTTCTGCCGTGGTGCAATTTGAAAGACGTTTTTCGAAAATACAATGAAAATATATTTCCTGCATATTCCGAAACGAAGTCTTCATCTCTATGTTCTCACTACTCAATGATTAAAGCCATGTTGAAATTAAATTGCAATTTATTATTATTACTAAATATTATTAACTTGTCGTTTTTGTGAAGCGAAACGAAGAAGGCTATCAACCTGAATAAGCTATATATATTTTGACGAGAGGCCAAACTGAGCAGTTCATAAGATATTCCTCAGACGATAAGTACCTCAGGATGAAAGTAGTCACTTTATTGAGTATACCTGGTGTTTGTTGCGTAGAGCTGTGCCATTTGGCAATCGTCAACATCGAACAGTTCGGCTCAATTTCGGTGTCGGCCATAGGCACAGGTAAACTTTGTGCATTAAATTATTTATGATAACTAACCAAAAATTTTAGAGAATTAGGTTAACGGCTATTAAGATAAAATAGTATTATTTGTAACATTAAAATTTCAAGTAATTCCGTAAGAGGATTAGGAAAGGTATGTTTTCTGGCCTGAAATGTCAAAATCGAAATATTGTGTAGGGATTAGTTAAGTAGTAGAATGTAAAGTTACGTTCTGCATTTAACAGGTACCGAGTTTGGCTCTGGCCTCTTTGGCTGGATCATAATAATAGGTGGTAATTTGGAACAAACTTCATATATCGTGTGTGTGTATGACCCTAATAAGTATATTTGTTTAGTTTAACACATCAGTATTTGCTGTTAAGCCGTATATAGTGTTCACAGTATTATAAGATTGGTAAATAAAATGGCGACATTCACACCAACAAAAAGATGTTCCAATAATTCTCCACTATCAGTAAGTGAAAAAGTTATTATTTTAGATGTACATGATTGCATAAAATACGATTATCCGAATTTTACTGTACAAGAAACTATCGACCGATGTTCCTGAATGACTGGAGTTGCAGGAGAAAAAGACAGCAGGTCAAGTGGAACCTCCCAAGAAAGTCCAGGCAGGCCAGTAAAAGTGCTTGATGAAGACACGAAAAGTGTAATTCGAAGAAAAGTTCACTCTTTTTATTTTAAAAAAGAAATACCTACCCACCCTAGATAAGATTCTAATGGAGCTTAGCCAGAATGACAGTATTCCGTTTATAACTAGAAAACTTTTATGGACCACTTTAAAAAATATGGATTTTGTCTGGGAAAAGCATAACCGTAAATCACTTTTACTGGAAAGCGATGGAATTGTTTGCTGGCGACGAAAATACTTGAGAAGTATAAAGCAGTACAGAAAAGAGCAGAACAAAATCTTTTAACTTGATTAGACGTGGATTAATAAAGGTTATATAGTACCAAAATTGTGGCAAGACAAAAATATACCCAGTGCTCGCCAAGCTTTCATGGAAGGCCTGTCAACGGATATTAAGGTGCCTTCAGGTAAAAGGAGAAGAGTAATAATCGTTCACATTGGAAGCGAAGAGGAATTGCTAACCTTTCAGTCGTTCAATACGGGAGATTACCACGAGGACATGAATTCGAATGTTTTTGGGGACCATTTTGGTGAAGTAATAAAATGGAAGATTCCAGCTGATTCAGTAGTAGTTATGGATTACGCAAGCTATCATTCACGACGCACAGAGAAGCCTCCAACTTCATCTTGGAGAAAACAAGAAACTATCGACTGGTTAACCACCAAAAGTATTGAATTTGAAGATAATTTGATAAAGAAGGAACTATTAGCTATAGCAAATTTACACAAACATCGTTTTATGAAATATGCCGTGGAAGATATAGCAGAAAAACATAGTGTAACTGTGCTGTGCACACCTCCATATTATTGCGAACTAAATCCTATAGAACTTATATGGGCGCAAGTGAAAGGATTTGTAGCAAGACACAACACGACATTTAAAATGAAAGACGTTAGGCTACTGTTTGATCAAGCCATTAAGGAAGTGACACCAAAGAACTGGCGAAAAGCAGTCCATCATGTCATTAAAGAAGAGAAAAAAATGTGGGAACTTGACCACCTGATCGATCGGACCGTCGACCCGTTAATTATAACGTCAAGAGGAGATGACAGTTCCTCAGATGACGAAGAATATTATGATTTTTTATAATTTAATTTCTGTATAATGTATTTTTTGTATTTTGTATTTTTTTTATAATGTTTAATAAAAAATAAGTGTACCTAATAATATGTACATAGTGCCTAAATTTTATTCTGTTAAAATAAAATTATTTCCTTTTTACGAGTATAATTTAATTTATTATAATTTTTACGAGTATAATTTAATTTCTGTATAATGTATTTTTTTTTAATAAGTGTGGCTAATACTATATACATAATGCCTAATTTTTATTCTGTTAAAATAAGATTCTTTCCTTTTTACGAATATCCTACCGGCACGCCTTTGTCACACGATTTTCAGGGTTTGTGAATGGATAACAATAGGCAAAACCCATAAATTGACCCAACCCTACCTGCACTTGATGAAAAGAAAGAATTTTGCAATGAGATCAATGCCAAATTATGAAAGTGGCTTAAATATTCGTTGGGTCACTCCGTAGTCCCTTTGCATACCTAAAGAGCTTTTATTACTCTACACCTTTCTGAAATAGACTATAGTAGTGAACATTCCAGATACAAAAAATAAGGGTCCGCGAACTTTTACTGTAGTTCAGCCATTTAATTTGGCTTTGAACAGAAAATACAGAGCTCTGTGGCCAGCAGATATCGGACATCGTCGAGGTTTCATCAAATATATAAGTAATAAAAGTGCTAAAAATCTAGTTGGTATCAATTAATAGTTTCAGTCAAATGCCTACTGTTATGGCAGAATTCTTGAAGCTCCCAGATCCAAAGCTTTACACTAGTCACTGTTTCCGTCGGTGTTCGGTCACTTTACTAATTCTAGTGCGATCCTCAGAATTATCAAAAGACGCGATGGATGGTAGTCCTCAACAGTGGCAGGAGGATACATTGAAAAAGAGGATTGCCTAGAACCTTTTTACGACGTCGTCGTTCAGTATTATTGTTTCCGTTCAATTCGTATAAAATGAAAACAAAACCCTGATCTGTGAAACTGCAGAAGGAATTAATCTTTCTGGTTGCTCAAACTGTACAATACCTAAATGTTAATATTAACAACAAAAGTTAAGAAGATCCTCGCATTTATTTTTAACACTAGTATTAAAAGTAATTTACTTTTGACACTAGTGTCATAAAATACAGTAGACTTTCGATTATCCGACTCTCTGTTTTCCGATCGCCGGATTATCCGAGTTGAGGATACCGGCGTCGAAATCCGCATTAACCGAGCGACGACGTATTCTTCGGGCATCAGGCGTAATATATGTATTCTTTACGTGGAAGCCCAAAATTGCCGGGGCAACCCAAATTTACTGATCTGATGGGTACGAGAAATTTCCCTCCCTATTATATTTCTATGCAGACCTGGACGTCCATTCTCCAACTTAAGAGAAGTGAGTGCCCTATCGGGAGAAGTGCCTATTCACATCATATGGTCACATCATATATTTTTGTTAACTAAATACGGATGCTTGTCAACGCACTTCTCACGATATGATCCCGTTCTCTTAGATAATTCAGAGAGAACGCGTTCTCCTAACTCTTGATGGAAGTGAATAGTCATTTTCACCTTCAAGAATACGGTTTAAACATTTTTAAAAGAAAGAGTTGTCAAAAGACAGATCACTTCCCTTGATATGATCATTCCTCTAATTAGAGAATAGACGTCCTGGGGATTTATGTTTGTTTATGTTTTTATACGTTACATATTTAAGGAGACGCAAGATGGAATAAATAAAAGAAAAGGAGTTGTTATGACGAAAAGTTAAAAGCCATAAAAAGGTTGGAGGCGGTGGTAGTAACAGCAAAAAAGTATGGAGTAGGCAAGGTTACAGTGGGGATTGGAAAAGAAACCGGTAAAATATTGAACAGTGGTGCAGCAAACAAGTGTCTACCTGTTTTAAGAGAAAATCAATGAAGCGAGCAGAATATGAAAAAATTAACAGAAAGTTGTTTACGCGGTTAACGCAACAAAGAGTAAAGGGTGTTCCCGTTTCTGGATCAATTTTACAGCCCTAATGATAAGCAGGGAATTTTCTGACCTTGACCAATTTACTCGTTGGAAGAAAAGATATGGTGTACGCCAGTTGGGCCTTATGCGGAGAAAAACTTTCTGCAGATTCAAATTCTGCAAATTTTTATTTTGCTAATCGAGAGCCAGAGTTACACATTGGATCAAGTTAATTGCGACGAGACTTGCCTAAACCATAAATTGCTTCCTTCATAGTCATTAGCGTCGAGGGAGAAAACGGCATGTGCGAATGCGTCAGGTACACATAAAATGCAGGCACACAAAAAATGCCACTTATGGTTATAGGGAAATCAGCCCGTCCAAGAGCTATAAAAAACATTTTTCCAAATACCCTTCCAGTTTATTACACAAACCAAAAAAGCGCGTGGATTGATATAAAGTTGTTTTCTGCTTGATTTAGAGAGCAGTTTGTTCCATTAGTGACCAAATCTTTGGAGAAAAACAAACTCCTCATAAATGCTCTTTTACTTATGGATAATGCTTCGTCACATCCCGGAGAAGATCTTCGTGAATATAAAGTTACTGTTAAGTTTTTGCCGCTCAACATTACCAGACTTCTACAACCTATGGATCAAAGTGTCCTTGAAAACTTAAAGAAAAATTACAGACGTTTGTTTCTTGAATACCTATGTGTTACAAATGACAGAAAATGACGAACTTACCATGACTGTGCAGCAGATTACCTTAAAAGATGTTGTCTACTGGGTTAGTCAAGCTTGGAAATCTGTTCGAGTCTCCACAATACAATAATCCTGAAAAAATACTTTGATTCCGGATGATGACACAGAATACCATTTGCCTCTAAATCAGCTGGCTCTAAGATTAAGGGGCGCTTAAGATAACAGCGATTGTGGAGATGAAACGAGCTTTGATTTAATGAAACAATAATTAAAAGAATATGAAGATATTACAGAACAAGATGTAGATCAATGGATTGCTTCTGATGACTATGAGCAAGAGCTTTCTGTACAAAAAAAAGCTGCTTCTGAATAAACTCAAGAGTTAGACCTGCTTGAGAAAGAAGATGAAGAGCAAGACTTTGTTGCTGAACGCATCTTTAATGAAGAAGGTTTTGCTGCTTTAGAAAAAGCCTTGCATGTGAAGCAGCAGCCCGGGTCCACGCCTGCAGATGTTAAGCTTTTAAAAAGAATGAGAGATATCGCAGCAAGAAAGAGAAACTGTCAGAAAAATAAACCCCTATTAAAAATTATTTTAGTGGAACAGAAAAATAACTTTTTTTATTTTATTACATATGTTGCATACATTTATGTACATGCGTATGTATTTGATTTTGTAATTTGTTTTTAGTTCTTCTGTTACAGAGTTAGCTCGGACATCGAGAGCCTACTGTAACATTTTAGACACTGACAACCAGTGGCGGGTCCAGGGGGGGGGGCTATAGGCCCCCCCGCGAAACCCAATGATCTAAAGTTCTAATACAAGTAACAGTACACTCGTTTTCCAATCGTACATTTTGTCAAGTCAAACCTCGTCGACTTGAAACGTTGGACTGGACTGACGTAGATTCTTGAAATGCAGTTTTTACACAAATAGGATTGTTACTTATAATCTTATATGGATACTCGTATTTTATTTATGATACTGGAACCCCCAGCAATGTAAAAGTAAACTTTTAATATAATGCAAAAAAAAAATTGTTTACTTTCTCGAGTTTCTTTCAGCCTCCTCCCCCCCCCCCCCCCCCTGATGTTGAATCCTAGAACCGCCACTCTGACAACAAGCGTTAAAAAGTCTACAGTCTGTGTGTAGATCAGTAATTCTCAACGTGGTCTCTATCGACCCCCAGACGACGACTTGCAACGGGTTAGTTCAGGTTAGTTCAGGTTAGTTCCACATACATAGATAGATTTGTTGCTTAGATTCTACGTAAAAACTAAGGGACTACGGTCTCGTTTTCGCAATTATAATATTAGTAGCGAAGTAGGGATTTGAGAATGCACTATTTTATTATATTAAATATTAAATTATACATAAATTAAATTAAATTTAACTACGTAGTGATTAATTTGGTATATTTAATAAAATTGTGTAAGTATTAGTTATTCGCTGTGTGGTAAACTTGTAAAAACTTGCACATAATGACACCAATATCATGAAGCAGTGTTGCCAACAAGAAAATTACGAATATCGCTACGTCACTACAAAAATTCCGCTACTCCCCCCTTCAGCCGAACCTATTCATAATTCTGCTACACCCCGCTCTATTTTGGACTTCAAATTTGGATACCGAACATTTCTAATTTATTAATTTTTTTTTAAATAGGTATACAAACGAGAAAACTTACATAATGTAAGAGCCCGCGACGCAAACGAACGGCATTATTGGTAGTGACAGTGTACAAAACGCCCGGTCTGTCGCGCAGCATTAAGCCGGAAGTTACATTATTAGACGTTTTACTAATACTTATTTTAGAAAACTAAAATCCGATACGTTTTGCTCTCATTTTGTTCCACCGCCGCTACACCGCTCTTCTGGTTAAATCCGGCTATGCATAGCGGAGTTCCGCATGAAGTTACCCGCATACGCGCATTAGAAATTCTTGTCCATTCTTGTCTCAGAGATTCGCAAAGACAGCGTAAGAAGACTCGTACTTGCACTGACTTGTTCAATTTGTCAATGAATAAATTCGAATGTGAGAGACAAACACGTTCATTTGTTTTCGAAGTTTTTTGAAAAGGAAAATATCGATTAAGAAAATATTTTCAAAAATATAAACTGGTAGTTAGGCACATACAAATTAATGTGAATCAAAGTTAAAGTGAATTAATGTCATTTTGTTGGGGAGTGCTGGAAAAAAGTAAGTACAGGGTGTCCCACATAAGATCCTCTATCTCCTTATCTTGAAAAATATTCGATTTTTGAAAAAAAGTTAAGTTCCAATAGGATATTATACAGGGTGACGCGGATCTAAATGAACATACTTCAACACAAGACAAAGAATACCTTGAGGGTTCTTAATCACCCATCTTTGATAGTTCAATTGTCGATAGTTAATAAGATACAGGGTCTTTTATGAACTTCAGCAATTTTTTGTTCTTGTCATATTTTTTAATGCACTCCGTATAAAATTTTCATATTGGGTCAACATCTGCAACCTATCTGTCGCTTAAAATTGCAGTATCAGAAAATTTTAAATTCCAGGCCCGTATTAAAAAAAGTTGACATTTTCAATTTTTACATTTTTAACACCCCAAACAAATCAATATTTAAATTTTTTACAAAACATTTTGACAGGACTTATGCAGAATGAAAATGCTAACGTGAGAGGGCTCTTTTTTCAACATGATGGGGCCCCACCACATTTTGCAAGGGTTGTATCTGAATTTTTAAATATTACGTTTCCTAACAGATGGATAGGCCGTGGAGGGCCCCATTTATGGCCAGCCAGGTCGCCGGACTTTAATCCTTTGGATTTTTTTTTCTGGGGGAATATGAAAAATTTGGTTTTATCAGAAGAAATCAACACGCGGGAGCAGCTTTTGCAACGAATTATTAATGCTTTTCAGGAAATAAAAAATAACCCAGACGCAATTAGAAAAGCAGTGTCAAATTTAAACATCAGAAGACGAAGATGTGAACAAGCCAATGGAGGGCATTTTGAACAGCTTCTTAAATAACAGTGTTCTGCTAAAGTGCTCTTAAAATTAATTCTTGCTAAAACTTTTTCTATGTATTAGATTTTAAGCAGTCGATTTTAACTTGCAGTTTTGTTATTTATTTACTTGTATATATTTTTAACTATCATATCGTATTAAGAAATATTCAGATTAATTTAAAAAATACATTTTAAATTCACTTAAACAATTAATGTCAGACTCTGAAGGAGAAATTGACGACATTATTGATAAATTTGGGCTCGCAAGCTTTCTTAATAGAGAACAAAATAATAGTCAAAATATGGAAAATACAACGGGTAATACCGCAGGTAATAGTACCGCCCGTAATGCCGCAGAAGTAAATTACCAGCTCTTGCGCTTGTATATCGATACTATTCCACAATATAATGGCGACCCACATACTCTAACTATTTTTTATCAATAATTGCACCAGTCTAATTAATAACTTTTTTAGGCCAAATGACACCGCTCATAATAATTTTATTGTGCGTGCTATCATTGGGAAATTGTCAGGTCGAGCTTTAAGTTTAATAGGTTCAAGAATAAACGAACTAAATACGTGGAATGATGTTAAATTAGCTTTCGAGTTAAGTTTTGGTGATCAGAGAAATTTGGATTGTCTTGTACAAGATCTCATTGCTTTAATACCCACTAAAAGTGAAACCCCCTATAATTTCGGCATGCGTTGTCAAGACGCGCGTTCTTTAATTTTTTCTAAATTAAATTCTATTAATTTATCATCAAGTGACCTTTCACTCAGAGTAAAAAACTACGAAGAACTAGCTCTTAAAACATTTATAAGAGGTCTCACAGGCCAACTTCAAAATAATGTAAGGTTACGTAATCCCAAAAATATTGAAGCAGCAATGTCACTTGTTATCGAAGAAGAAAACTTTCTTTATAGTCAAAATAGGACTAATTCAATAAATACCCAAAAATTTCAACCAAATCAAAGAATTATACCAGTTAATCCAAATAATACTACGCAAAGACCAATTAATTATCAAAATAATTACTCTTCAAATTTTGCCCACTTTAATCCGCCAAAACCTATATTCAATAACAATCCCCCTAAACCTATATTTAACAATAATTTCGTAAGACCGCCTTTTCCAAATTTTCAGCCAAGACCTTTCATGACGCAACAGCCATTTAGGCCAGTCAATAACTTTCCAATGCAAAAACATCCATATTTTTTGCAAAGAAACCAACCTATAAATAATCAAAATAGATTTAACCCTAACTAACCTAATACCTATCAAAATAGATTTAATAACAATAATTTACCTAACCAACAATCAAGGCATGAAGAGCCAATGGACACTTCAACCGGCCTTACCAAAATTCAAAGGTAAAATCCAAAATATACAGTGACCGAATTATTTCAACAAAATGTCGACAAGAACGAAAACAGCCTTCCTCAAGATCAATGTATTGACTCTAATTTTTATTATACTGCAGACCAAAATAATTTCGATTATTCACAATCTAACCCTGACCTATATCACGACGAACAATATTATCCAAGCCCTATAAATTATGACATCACAGCATATGATCAGTCTTATCAACTTAACTCATATGAAGATCCCATGATGAAACCCTATACTAATGACGGTAACGCTACTTTTGATAAAATTGCTACACCTACTCACGAAATTAATTATGACAATGAAAATTTTATCTTAGGCACGTTGCAAAAAGAAGCAACTTAGTACATATTAATATAACTGCTGCAAATTTACCACACATATTTATTCCTGAAATAAATGCTAAACTTTTAATAGATACAGGGAGTACCAAAAGTTTACTTTCTCCAAAAATTGTTGAACATTTTTATAAAAATTATATCTTTAACGAAGCATTTCAAATTCAAACAGCTCATATGGTAACTTATCATAACCAAGTTATATTAATTCCAATTTTTGAACTATTTAAAGTAAAAGAAAATCACAAATTTTATATTTTTAATTTCAGCGATAAATATGACGGTTTAATCGGTATTGATTTACTGGATCAACTCAAAACTGTACTAGACGTTCATAAAAAATTAATAATAACGCCTTATGCTAAAATTCCTTTGATATACGAGTCCGAAAAACACAAAATAAATTTAAGTCAAACTAATTACTCTATAAATATTCCCCCTAGAACAAAAATGGTTGTTAAATTGCCAGTTAAAAATGAAAACGGCATAGCTTTCATTGATTATATTAAATTTGGAGATCAAGTTGAATCACCCCAAGCTATAATTAACATTCAAAATTATTTTGCTATCACTACAATCACTAATGCACGTGATGAACCTATAAATATTAAAATAGTTAAACCATTTGAAGTCGAAAATTTGAATATTAACGAAGTAAATTTTATTGAGAAAATGGACGTTGACGACGTCTTGGAAATTGATACATCTTTAGATAATACTTTAAAAAGTAATTTAAAAAATCTTAGACTAGATCATTGTAACCCAGAAGAACGTAAAGCTATTCGAGATTTAGCCTACGAATTTCGTGACATATTTTATTGTGACAAAATTCCGTTGACTTTTACAAACCAGATTCAACATAAAATCAATCTAACCAATGATAACCCTATATTTACCAAAACCTACAGATACCCAGAGATTCATAAAGTTAAAACCCAAATAAACAAAATGCTTGAACAAGGCATCATTCAAGATTCGACATCGCCATAGTCAAGTCCCATTTGGATCGTCCAAAAAAAAATGGATGCGTCCGGCAAACGTAAATGGAGATTGGTAATAGATTACAGAAAGCTGAATAAACAGACGATCGATGATAAATATCCATTGCCGAATATCGCTGACATCCTAGACAAGCTTAGAAAATGTCAGTATTTCTCAACGTTAGATCTTGCTAATGGATTTCATCAGATTGAGATGAATCCAGAAGACATTCAGAAAACTGCCTTCTCAACAGAAAATGGGCACTACGAATTTAAACGTATGGCTTTCGGATTGAAAAACGCACCCTCGACGTTTCAACGAGTGATGGACAATATATTAAGAAGTCTTCAAAACGAAGAATATCTAGTTTACCTCGACGACATTGTCATTTTTAGTACATCCCTCCAAGAACACCTTGAACGCTTAAGAAAAATATTTGACAGATTAAGACAAGCCAATTTTAAAGTACAACTGGATAAGTCCGAATTCCTTCGAAAAGAGGTCAGTTACCTAGGACATGTCATAACCAGTGAAGGAGTAAAACCAAATCCCAACAAGATCGACGCAATAAAAAAATTCCCATTGCCCAAAACGCCTAAAGAAATCAAAAGCTTTTTAGGATTGGTCGGTTACTACCGAAAATTTATCAAAGACTTTGCTCGCATTACCAAACCTTTAACCCAATGCTTGAAAAAAGATTCTAAAATCATTCATAATCAAAATTTTATATCGGCCTTTGAAACTTGTAAAAATTTATTAATAAACTCGCCTATATTGCAATACCCAGACTTCAGTAAACCTTTTGTATTGACAACTGATGCATCGAACGTTGCTCTCGGAGCGATATTATCACAAGGCGCTATCGGCTCTGATAAACCTATAGCTTTTGCATCACGTACACTAAATGACAGTGAGGCGAAATATAGTACAATCGAAAAAGAACTATTAGCGATCGTTTGGGCTTGTAAGTACTTCAGACCGTACCTATTTGGACGAAAGTTTACAATATATACCGATCATAGACCTCTAGTTTGGCTGTTTAAACTACGTGAACCTAACAGTAAACTTGTAAGATGGAGATTAAAGTTGGAAGAATTTGACTATGACATTGTTTATAAAAAAGGTAAATTAAACTTTAACGCAGATGCATTATCAAGAATTCAAGTCAATGCAATAGAAAACGAATCTATGATTAATAACCCTGGCGACATTGACCAAGACCAACTTGATACTTTAGAATATCTTCGAAACATTGCCGAAAATTTCCCAACATACGGAATAAACCCATCTAACCAAGCATCAACTAGTCAGCAAATTTCTAAACTAATAGATGAACCAGTTATTCAAGTTCTATCCGACACCACTCAAAACCAATCTACTAGTAAACAAAAAATCAAAATTGTATCTGCTGTTCAGATTAAACCTCCTGAAAATCAAACCCGAGACATATCTGATTCGCAAACTCAACATAGTGCTTTTAACGAAACAACTAATAACGGTATCAAAATTTTAGACGAAATAGTTAATAATAAAGTCAATCAAATTTTAATTTTCCCCATGTCTATCACAAGCTTGAAGTTAAACAAGAAAATTACGAACACTATAAAATAATTACTGTTAAAATACCAAAGACGAATAATGAAAATTTTATTCTGCAATTCTTACGAGACTATACAATATCTGAAAAAACCTATTGTATGTATTTTCACACAACAGATCTTTATATAAATTTTAACGAAACTTATTTACAACATTTTTCCGAAAAAGGCCCAAAATTATTACGGTGCACTAAACTTGTAAATACTATAACCGATAAAGAAGAACAAATTATTCTGACAAAAAAACACCACGAAGGAAAAGTTAATCACCGCGGTATATTGGAAACTTTAGAATATCCTAAACGAAATTATTATTGGATAGGAATGAAAACAACGATTTCTCAATATATTAATTCGTGCGACATTTGTCAACGAGCAAAATACGCAAGGAAAAAACCATATACACCAGTAATGCTAACAGATACACCTTCTAAACCATTTCAGATTGTTCACATTGACGTATTTTTCTATGATAATAAGATGTTCCTAACCTTAGTTGACTCATTTTCAAAATATGCCCAAGCTATCCAAATCCCAGGAAAAAATGCAATTAGTATTGCAAACGCCCTAATAAAATACTTTTGTTTTTGCGGAATCCCTGAAAGACTAATAAGTGACCACGGAACCGAATTCAATAATGACACTATTAAAGAAATTCTAAATCTACATAAAATAAAAATCCATTTTACTACTCCACAACACCATGAATCAAATAGTATCGTAGAACGCTTTCACTCGACTATTATCGAACACTTACGATTATTGAAAGATAGTTTTCCTAATGAAAAAGAAAATATAATGGATTATGCCATAATTGCCTACAATAATTCCATTCATAGCGCAATGAATTATACACCATTCGAACTAACACACGGACATACAAACGCTAAAGACCCAAATGAAATATTTATTCTGAAAGAATTTTACAGCGATTATGCTGAAAACCATAAAAATAAATTGAAAAACGTATACAAAAAAGTAAAAGATAAATTAGAAACCGATAAACAAAAAATTGTTTCTAAACATAATAATATGGGTAACCAAAACGAAGAATTTTCTTTAGGACAAACCGTATATAAACAAAATCCCCAAACGCGAAATAAAAAAAGTAATAAATTTCCTTATCCAATTACAGATAAGTTAGAAAGAAACCGTGTAGAAATTACTTTGAAAACTAACCCCACAAAAATAGAAATTATCCATATAAAAGAACTAAAACGCCCACCTCGTATTTTTTCATACTCTTCACCAATGCCTTCAGCGGACTAGAATACCCGAAATTCCATAAAACAAAAAATAACCCGGGGCTTTTACCCTTAAAGCTTGGCACTGTCCAAAATAAAGTCAATTCCTGGTCATTCATCCAAGTATTTAAATAAAAAAAGTAATAAATTTCCTTATCCAATTACAGATAAGTTAGAAAGAAACCGTGTAGAAATTACTTTGAAAACTAACCCCACAAAAATAGAAATTATCCATATAAAAGAACTAAAACGCCCACCTCGTATTTTTTCATACTCTTCACCAATGCCTTCAGCGGACTAGAATACCCGAAATTCCATAAAACAAAAAATAACCCGGGGCTTTTACCCTTAAAGCTTGGCACTGTCCAAAATAAAGTCAATTCCTGGTCATTCATCCAAGTATTTGACCTATCAGACCTAATCGAAGAATTTCATAACCTTCAACACCAATATGTACGTATAAAAAACGCTTTTGAAAATAAAACAAACATTGCTGAGAGCTACAAAAAAAGTTTTTACAATTATTCATATAATCTAGCACGATCATTCGAAAATAAAATTATGATGCAAATATATCAACTAAATCCTTTAGCTATAACTAGATCTAAAAGAGGGCTGATAAACGGCTTAGGTTCTATAATAAGATTTATAACGGGAAATCTAGATCAAAAAGATGCCCAAAAATATGAAAAAGCCATCAATACTCTAACAAACAATCAGGACAAAATAAAAACTATTGTACAAGATCAAATATCATTACTTACAGAATCAATCCAAACTTTTCAAAATAGCACCCAAAACTTAACAAAAAATCAAATTGTTCTGAAGGAACGAATCGATTATATAGAACAACTATTATACGCATTAGAATCCGAAAGTATTGGAACCTATTATTACTTTTTTATCGAAATGGTAATTTCCCAAATAACAATGGAATTTCAAACTATTTACGATATTTTAGAGAAAATAGAAATCGCCATTAGTTTTTCTAAATTGAACACACTTCATAATTCTTTAATTGAACCAAAAATCCTATTAAGTGAAATAGAATTTATTTCCAGATATTTAATTGACAATAAACTACCGTTTGAGCCGAAACTTGAAAATCTCCTAATATTTGAAAAAATTATAGAAATTAAAAGGGAAACCAAATAATTTTTATAATTGAAATACCAATAGTAGAAAGGGAAAATTATAATTACTTTCACTTATATTCACTACCAGCCTTTCAAGATGAATCTTTTCAAGTAATAATACCTCAATCTAAATATCTAATAATGAATGAGCAGAACTACTTTCTTTTCGATACACCATGTATAGAAATCATTCCTGAAGAATTTATTTGCCGAGAAACAAACCCTATCAAAACCACCGAAGATTCTCCATGTAAAATCCAGCTATTGAAGTTCGCCAATAATCTATCAAACTGCCGTGTGGTCCCCGTAAAAATTGAAAAAGTGAAAATTCAAAAACTTGAACTTAATAAATGGATTGTGCTAATTCCCAAATTGACTGTAGCTGTGCAAAAGTGCGGTAAAAATCGCGAAAATGTACCCTTAAAAGGAAATTATATATTATAACTTAATCCCACCTGTGAAATAAGAATCAACGATATTCTTATACGCAGTTTTGAAAATCCGAAACGCAAATTCGAAAATATCGTACTTCCAAAACTTGACTCTACTCACCCAGTATATAAAACAATTTCAAATCTAAACCCGTTAAAATTAGACGGAATTAATCTCAATGAACTCGGTGCGGTAAAAAGTGCTCTGGAATTAAATAAACAAAATATTGACTCTATCGAAAACAAAACATTCGACTTCGATAATATCGACGGATGGACAGTAATGATTTATATTATAATGATACTAATACTATTGCTTGCTTTCTATAAGTTTTACAGTCAAAGATGCATTCCAAAGAAAAAAGAAGCTGAGGACAACCAACCCCTTGCAGTCTTCAGCCATTCATCCCCAAATTCTGAGGCTAACCCCAGAATTTTGCACTAAGGGTGGAGGAGTTATGGGAACACCATGTATTGGCCCTTACGATGGGAACTTACAACAACTCGACGTTCTCATAGAAACCGCCGACGAATCATTTCTAGAGATAAGACATTTTCTATAAATTCTCTGTAATAAAGTAGACAGTATTCTTTTTATATTTACTATTGTAGTAAGAACAATAAAGAGTTTCAATATTTCAGAAATAATTTTGTTTTTTAAAAACGCGTTGTTCCGAGTCGAACCCATCATTCTCGTGGTTTAGGATGTAATAGCCGTTTTATTTATTTTTTTGCTAAAAACTGATTTATTTAAGGTAGTAGGAAAAAATGTAAGTATATCATATTTGGTGAATTTGCCATTTTTATATTAAAAACAATACCACAATATATAATTCTGGTTGTTTACTTTGGCTAAAAATTAGACAGGGTGATGTCAGAAATTAATCCGATCGGGATATATTAAATCACCTATAAGTCGATAATTTGAAATGGAACACCCTGTATATCATTGCCGATTTCGATTGTTCACAAAAAATTAGGGTAACTTTGTATAAAATTGCCTTTACCCATCTCTAGCCGTTTAGAAAATATTCGCTCTTAAACATTTTTTATGCATTAAAAAATACCTTTCGTTTAAATTTAATGAGGAAACACGTTACACATTTTTTTTTAACGGGCTGTAGTAGATTTTCAACAATATACTGTAGTTTATAATTTTAGCTAACATATCTGTATTTATTCTGAGAAAATAATTCACTAGAAATCGTAAAATTAATTCAAATATTGCCTGTAATCAAAACCAACTAACGCTGCAAAAAAAAAAGTGTTTTGGAAACGTAAAGAAGAATAATTGAAGGGCTCGGCGGAAGAGGGTATCAAGCCACATTTTCTAAGATTTTAATCTAAATACGTAATTAGTTATCTAAAAAGGGAAACAAGCCACAGAATTTTATTCAGCGACTTTGTAAAAGAAGTGGCAACACTGTGCAATAAATGCTTTTTTATCAACTGCCATTTTACGAGTATTTCTAACCCAAGAAGGTAACAAGCCCCATATAAATCAAGATGGCCGCGCCAAGTGTAGCACGCGTTAAGCGTAAAGTGGTCGAAAACGATGATATTTCTAGTTCTAGCCAATCGGATTTCGACTCAGATGATAGTTTAAAAGATAAAGATTACTTGGAATCAAGTAGTGATAGTAACAGTTGTGAGGACAGTCTCGTTTCGGTAAGTTTAAAAGTAATGTGGCTTATTACCTTTTTATTATTTCCTCATATACCTCCAGTCTACCACGGATCTTATAGAGAACTCGGTGTAGAAAACGTACAACTCAGCAATGAAGATAATATAGAAGAAGACAATGTAGAACATTTTGATAACAATAATGATGTCTCAGATGATATTCAAATTTCAATGGACCAAGTTTACAAATAAAAGTAATAAAAATTTGAGTTTAAAATGGTAACAAGCCACATTTTTTGTTATATTTTCATACTTTTTTTCTTAATCTAGGATATTTTCTTGAGTTATTAGTCTGTAAAATAAACTTTATGTTGTTATTAAACTGAGATAAAATTTACTTATTGTTTTCTTTGTAAATGTGATTTCACGATTTAAATGAAATATTAAAATGTGAATTACTCCAAACTGTGGCTTAATACCCTCTTCCGCCGAGCCCTTCAATTGTCAAATAATAATTTTTGTTTGTTGTGTGTTAAGTTTTTCTTTAGCTTATAAGGTCTTATAGTGCCGAAGAAAGGTTAAATTTATATCAGTGTTATCTCCAAAATAACAAAAGCATTGCACTATTAGAGCATATCGTCAAAAGTATCCGGAAAGAAGAATACCGGAAAGATCCATATTTGGGCGAATTGAACGAGATCTCGAACATGATGGTGTTTTAAAAAATGGAAAAAGAAATAAAAATAAAAATATCTTGGATGATGTAACGCAATTAAATATATGTTTGTATTTCGAAGAATTTACAGAAAACTCCATCAGAGATGCAGAAAAAGACTTAAATCTTGCTAGAACTGATATGCATAGGACGCTGGAAATAAATAATTGCAGGGCTTTTAGGTTCGCTAAATGACAACACTTAGAACCTAACGATCATATTCTACGCTTGGAATATTGTAACTTAATGATGGATCGTCATTTTCGTGACCTTAATTTTTTTAACAAAATACGGACGAAGCGATATTTACTACCTCAGGGATATTTAATAGAAAGAATACTCACTATTGGTCTCAAAAAAACAAAACTATACAACATCAAGGTCGCCGTAGTGTTCATTGCTGGTGTGCGATTTACAGGAATCAAATAATAGATCCTCTATTTCTGGATAACCATTTAAATGGTGCGGGGTGCCTGGAGCTACTGACTAACAATATCAGACCCTTACTAGAGGTCAATGGTAACATAAATAATATTATTTACCAAATAGATGGAGCACCTTGCCATAGCACCATTCAAGTAAGAAATTATTTAAATGAAAACTATGCAGAGGTCGTTGAGCAAAATGGAAATATTCGTTGGCCTCCGCGGAGTCCAGATTTGACTCCCCTGGACTATTTCTTGTGGGGGAACATTAAAGGATAAAGTCTATAAAAATAAACCTCAAGATGTTGACGATCTCAGGAATCGAATAAGGGAAGAAATTCAAAATATCAATGAAAGTGTTGCAGTAAGAGACGCTCTAAGAAAATTGGATGGAATCCCTTTATCAAATATAATGTCAGTAGCAACAGATGGAGCACCTGCCATGATTGGGCGCTATCGTGGATTTATAAGCCATTTAAAACAAAATGTAGGTACCCGGGGTATTATCAATACACTGCGTCATCCATCGACAACATTTAGTCGCCAAAAATCTGAGTAGTAGATTGCAAGAATCTCTTCAATTAGTCATTAACGGAGTAAACCGAATCCGAAGCAACGCGTTAGATAATATGCGGTTATTTGCGCAGTTGTGTGAAGAAAATGACGAGAACTTTCATCAATTACTCCTTCACACTGAAGTACGCTGGCTGTCGAAAGGCTTATGTTTGACCAGATTTTTTGCACTTTTTAAGACTGTTTTAGAGTTTTTGGATGCGAAAGATCCAATTTTAAAAGAAAATTCAATCAAGTGGAAACCAGACACTACCTATTTAACAGATTTGTTTGCTAAATTTAATAAGGCTAACTTGCAGTTACAAGGTGACAGCCTGAATTTGATTAAAACAAAGTCCATCATTTCAGCGTTTCTTGGCAGAATTAATCTAATGAAGCGAAATATTAGACGAAGCGAGTTTCCCCAGTTTTCCAGACAAACTGCCAGGAAGATGACGTTTCAACCTACGTTCAACATTTAAATGCCCTCTATTCAGATTTTAAAACTAGGTTTGAGGATGTTTTGATCCTGGAAGAAACGGACGTTACATTACAAGAGGAACTGATCGGAATAAGCACTAACGAAGAACTTATGATACAGTTTAAAAACGGATATAAAAAATTCTGGTTTCAAAAAGACATACCTGTTACTTATCCCGTATTATGGAATATCGCAAGAAAGTTTTTAATTGCTTTTCCATCCTCATACCTAGTGAAAAGAGGTTTCAGCGCGGTTGCCAATCTCCTGACAAAAAAAAAAGAAATAGAATGGACATCACTAACCGAGAAGATTTGAGATTGAACCGAACTAAATTGATGCCGAATGTTGAAATTTTTTTATTAAAGCATCAGGGTCAGCCCTCCCACTAAAAGTGTTTATTTTTTGCTTAGCCATTTTATGTAACAGATACTAATTTTTAATTTGGTTCGTTTTAATTAGAATTTAATTAATAAATTTATAAAACCTAACATGTGTTTTCTTAAGTTTTTCACACTACACTTCAATACAGTTAGAAATTTAAATCTTTAAAAGAGAGTAGCACTATACCAGCTCTCAAAAACACATTTGAGTTTGATAAATTTGCAAAAATTCAATATGAGGTAAGCAGGGGTCTACCCAAAACCGAGAAACATGGCAAGTGGAATACGAAACAAAAAAGGTTGGGAACCACTGGTGTAGATAAATAAGGTTCATATCCATTTTTAACTATTTTTGAAGGGCACCTGATGAAAATTAATATTAAGAAACGCTGCAATTATAGTGAAACAAAATAAAGAAGCTACACTTTTCAAAAACTGGCGAAGCACCTTAATCGATCTTCTCTTGTGCTGTAAGGGGCGATCTCTCTGTCAATCTGTCAATCGACACAGTATAATAATTTTAGGCAACCCCTCCCCCCTACTTTTTCGATACTTGTTTAGCAGTTAATTGTTTACCATCTCTCTTACGGGCTGTACTGCTGATATTTGTATTAACATGTAGCCCAACAACTTTAGCACATTTAGAGTGGGATCATAATATAGTATACAACCTGCTTAAATTATTAAAGTCTGCACTATCGCCAACTGTAATTAATAGTAACACGGTTAAATTAGCAAAGTAATATATTTTTGCATGTAATTTCCTGCATATATCTGACTTTAATTTGATAGTACATGCATTATTATTTAAGTGCCAAGGAGGTTTGTAAATAAAAATCCGTATGTAGGCAAAACTATTAAAATCCATTATAAATGTGCTTAATAATCTCCTTGTTAAAGTGTTAACTAAACCATCTATGACAGCTGTATCACAGTATAATGTAGTTCAAATGCTCATTGCTTTCTACCTGTAAGATAATCAATCTTACCACACAGAATTCTTTAAATAACTATAGGTTAAACTAATGGAAAATGAGGTTGGATATAAATAATAAGTTATGTTTTTTTATCAATAATTATTACGTAGTTACTTATTGTTATTACAAATTGGCCGTTGTTATTCTAATCTATCATTATAGAAAGCAAATTAAAATTCATGATTAGAACATGCTCTCTGTACAACCAGCAAACTAAAAATTCATAATAACTACATAACCATTGAAAACTCCCTACATCGTGTTCTATGAAGCATAGTAAACTTAATTCAGTTCATCAGATTTTTAAGATATTTACGGTTCATTTGACAATACTTAACAGATAATTTTATTATGATTATATATTATCTGATGCTTCTTAAATATTAAAACAGGGTCAACCTGACTAAGCATAACGAGAAGCAGTAGTAGCAGTAGTGGGTCAAACATCTTTTTGTGGCATCTTCCTTGCTCATTTTTTAATAAAGTAATTGCATGTCTCTATAGGCGGTTATAATAATTCAGACTAGAGAATTAAAGGACAATATCGATCTCTTTTGGCCTTTGATAAAACAGGGTAATGTTGATATATAAATACAGGGTGTCCGGATAAGGATACGGAGCGGGCAATCACGAATACGATACATCTAAAAGATTTGAGAAAAGCTCTCATTAAAAAATTGACAAGAGAAATTCAGAGGAACTAATTTTAATTTTCGAAATTTTCCGCAAGAGGGTGTAATGGCTCATTTATTTTTGAAAGCTCATTTTTCTGCAAAAAAAACCACTAAACCGTAGGAAAACGAATAAATAATTAAAATCAGTAGATCGCTCCCTACAACTTCTAATGTTGGTCTTATTTCAAATCTGGCCTAATAAAGGAGAGAAGCCTCTAGGACATTAAAAAAAAACTATCATTATCTCGTTATCCTTTAACAGATTTTCTTAAACTTGGACTTGTTTAAAAGGGAATTCCTTGGAGTTGAAATAAGTGATTCAGGAATTGTCAGAAGTTACTTAATACAATTTTAGGATGGTGCTGTTATTCAATCTAACTTATTTCTTGATTTTTCTCGGAATTTTTAAATTAGCGAGAAAACATTCGCAAATAAAGATCAAAATATTTTCCGCCATTTTCTAAGCACTTAGTTATTCTTCTTTCAGTCCAAATACGACTGCCTCAATTTTAGCTACGCATAAGCTTCTAACGGCTTTCTTATCCTTTCTGTAATATTTTCGCTTAAGTCAGCTATGGATTGAAATAAATTAATAATTTCTTCAAAAGAGTATGTATCTGACATGTCTATTTCTTAAAATGTATAGGCAAAAATACGTTTTGTCACAAAACATGTCATTATTTCACTAAAGTTTTAAAATTTTGAAAAATACATGCTAAATTTGCTTTATAGAGTAAGTACCATGAAAATGAGTAAACTTAAAATCTTGTAATTTAAATATCTAACTTATATTATTAGTTCTTACTTCTATACATAGATATCCAGAGAGAGGGCAGCCCAATCAAGTAACATTTTCAAGTTTAAAAATTAGTTTAATTAAGAAACGATCATTTATTAAACCAAGACCTAAATGTCCTAAATCATATATAATAAAAAGAAATCACGAAAGGGATGAAATGAACGTTATTGCTTTTCTAGAGACACTAGTTCGTGTAAAATCAAAGATCTCGGAAGAATAAAACCTTGTCTAACAAATTATTAAATTAGTATCATTTAAAACCCTATGAAGTAAAGATTGTGCACCATTTAAGTACTCGGAATGTTGTACGACGACTTACTTTTTGCAACTGTATCTAAATCCAGTACGAGTCGACAGGCAGTTTGCTACAAAAGTAATATCGACTCATGCAACGAAGAGTATAGTAATTCATTATTTAGAGTTTTAAGAAAAACAAGTTTCAAATATTTGCTTGATAACTGTCCATCGTTATTTTTTAAATCAGACAAGATATCGCAATTTTGTTGTTCTGTGTCCCTAACTTTAATAAAGAATCGCAAATAATTTTCTCTTTTGTTTTTTTTTGTTTTTTTTCCAACGAGTTACTATAGTATTCGTTGTAGTATACTAATAAAAATTCAAATTAGTTTGTTCAATATACTATATTTTAAGCTGTTTCCATGGTGAAAAAATGAAGGCAACTAAACAAATACTTTTATGCTCCTAATTATTATAAAAAAAAAACCTGATTATTCTGAATCGGTCATATTTTCATTCTCATCGTCACTTTTTGCAGTGTTCTGAACGCTTCTATTACTTCTTTTAGTCTCCTTGTCTTTTGCTTTTAGAATAATAGAAAGGATGGTAGACGGAAGGAATGGCTTTGCTTTTACACAGCTCTAGCAAACCCGTTAACTTCTTAGTTTCAATTGCAAGTGGCTCTGTGTAAAGAATGGGAATATTTTCGATAACGTTATTCTTTCTAAAAAGTCTTTTTTGTAAGCATATGGATTGCGGTTCCTCCGTGTAATGGTATTTGAATTCAGCAACGTCTGGTTGGCTTGTCAAGAATTCAATTTGTTTGACTTTGCTTATCATACATTTTTGCCCGCTCTTATCTTTCGCCCAGTTTTCAGTTAAAACAATATTGCTAAAACTGTAAAAATAATTTTGGGACATTTCCTTTACGTCGTAGGGTTGTCCAGTTACCTTGGCCATTTTAATTAACATGATCCATTGTGCTGGAGTAAATATACTGGACTGACGTTTTTTGGCACTTTCTATAACAGCGTGCATGCAGTCGCCTTCATTCTGAGTGTGGCCCTTTTCTAGAAAACGATGTAAAATTTGTACCTTAAAAGTTTTCGAAGCGTTAGCAAGCATACTGAAGACAAATCGGTTTCTGTTTTGGCCTCCACAGTTGTCCGAATAAAATACAATTTTTTTAACCCCCTTTCCAATTTGCTTTTTTATAAAATCAAGCAAACAACTTGATATTCCATAAGGTCCTCTTCTTGCTATGGATTCGTTCCAAACATAACAATGACCTTTGTTATTTCCCAGATAATAAATGGTAAAATTTTACGTGGCTTATTTGCTTCTGTAGTAAAAATTACTTATTTCACAGGCAGGGGTAATCAGAACGTTTTGCAAATTAAAGCAAGCAACACACATGGTTTTATTCTCTACGGCTTGCAGTTTGTCATAATCTTTTAGATTCCGGACCACTTCCTTATTTTGAATATGTTGTTGATATTCACTTTCCAACACCTTCTTCTCTTCATCACTAGACGTGGCATACACCACACAGCGATCACACTGATCTTTCTTGGGCTTAAAAAATGCAATGTTGAACGGTGTTAAATATTTCTCGGCATTGTCGTAAAGTTGCTACTTGTTGCTCGGAATGTTGTTCTTGCATATAGGTTAAATACATTCTATGCATTTTGCAAATATTAAGTCCTTCTTCCAAATACATTTTATTTGAATTTTTTCGTATATAGTGTGAAGGTACCACTGAGAACATTTTTACGTGGTCTTTTACGCTATCCCTTATGTTTCCATTTAACTTGTGTGGTCTGTTTTTATGCTTTCCTCTCGTGTCTTCTTTCACCATGCTAGTCTCTTGTTTTCTACTTAGTGGAGTTGTTACCCACTGTTCCGAAATGCCGTGCGTATTTAAAAACATTTTTTTGCATACCTGCACCTTTTTCCCGCAATAAAAAAGTTATATTTTCTGCTAAAATTTCTTCTTGAGTTACCCCTTTTACTCACTTTTTTATCTTCCAAAGTCACCAATTTTGCTATGTATTCCCATTGTTTGGTGTGATCTGTTATTTTCCAAAATAAATCAAATATATCCATTCTCTCTTCCTCAGTTACCCTTGTAGTGCATTTAGATCTACAACTTTCCAGACAAGGATTCTTCATTTTACGTGCAAATATTAATTTCTCTTTTCTATTTCTGTGCTCTCATCCTAAATTTAATTCCTTTTTAGCTTTGACGTCAACCCAATCACTTTCGTTTCGTACTCGTTTTCTACCTTGTTTTTCTTTCTGTTGCATTTTCCGCTTTCTTCTGGTAGTTGTTTCAGCAGAGGTTTGTTGAATTTTTGGTTGAATTGAAAGCTTATGCTGTGACATTTTTTTTTATGCTAGATAATGGTAGTTCTTCTTCTTCGTCTGACTCTAACAGTTCATCAGATTCTGCCACATAGTTGGGATCCACAAACGAATCATCAGAATCTTCTTCAAAACTGCAATCTGTCTGCACAACAGCATCTGCAGCACCTGAGAAGATGTTGTTTTGTTTAGTATAAGGTTTAGATTTATTTTGTTTATTACATGTCTGGTTATGTTTGAAGGACTTACTTACCAGGCCTTTGCAAGATATTACAGTGAAAATAACCTGATGGTCCAGGATTATCTTGGGGCGAACTCAGGGGCTCCAAGTAGTCAGGACTTTCTAAAAGTAACAACAATAAATAATTTAAAATATAGAAACGTAATATTAAACTCTCACAAAATTTTTTTTTAGCTTTGACATCTTAAAATGTGTAACAACGTGTAAAAAACTCATTTCGGCAATTTTTTACACACATTTTGTTGTAAGGGTTATTTTCTGTAAACAATAAAATAATAATGTACTCTACCTGGTCTCTGCAAGATGTTACATTCTAAATCACTTTGTCCAGGATTCTCGACACTTCGCTCAGATGATTTCAGCAGTTCGAATATTTTTTTTGTCCTCGCACTCATGATAATTACGCTTTAAAACGAAATAAATATACACACAACACTGACAACTTAACCTTAAAATCGGTTATAAAACTATTGTAAGTTGAACCTTCCGATAATTTACGCGGATTACTATAGCAACTCGACATGCTATAGTTTTCGAGGAAATTGAGAAATTGGTAAAGTAAAGTAACCCGAGATACTTTAGTATTCGTAGTATTTTATAGCCAAAAATGACTTAATATATTTTATATAAGTATTTCTGGTTGCCTAACCTCTTCGTTTAGACATACTATACTTTTCCATGTCAAAGCTTCTGGTAAATATATGCGCTGCATAATGGTAACTCAAAAACCCCCAAAAATGAGTTACTATAGACTACGTTGCATCAGTCGATATGATCTGACGGATCTTATTTTATGAGCTCCACACAGACATTATCAATCGCCACAATAAATACAAGATATGGGTCCCCAATTGTAAATGTAATATTAGTGTATTTCTACATAATATTTATTTTAGCGGTATTGACATATTCTTTTGTTTGTTTGACTGGTTTCATAGCCTACTACCCTAATTTTTAAAATTTTTGATTTGTGCGTTTATTGTTAATAATAGCTATCAATTATTATATTATATTTTTGAAAGGCTTAAAAATAGCCCAATCAAATAAGAGAATATCTAACTAAAAAAATCATATGTTTTCAAAGAATCCGTCCATGGTTCAGAAAGAGACCTGAATTTAATATTGTAGTGTAACTCAAAAATCAAAGTCACGGTCTCAAGCTCTAATTTTATGTTGCTTACGCGTTTCCCCCTAATCGGGCATCATCAGACCTACAAACGTATTGCCTAATATACACCTGTATAGAAAACGTGCAAAAGAAATGAAATTTTACCTTATTACTATGGTCTAATTACAGTATTATAGTTAAAGTATATAAAAACATAGACTTGACATCTTCACAACACATTAAAAACAACACTAAAACTAAGGATAGGAGATGTACAACAATTTAAAAAGAAAATAGCAACAAAAAATTTTTCTATAAAAGCTCTTTATAGAATCCAGATTTGAACCCAGTGCCCCGAGAGTCACAGTCGTGTGTTTGACCGTTACACCACGGAATCATTCACAAACATAAATTAAAACTTATAAATCTACGTCGTTCCTCAAGTTATTAAAAATTAAACCGGGCTCAAAATTGAAAACATCATTCACACAGTTTAGAATAGGGGCTCTTTTTGGCTCTTGTTATTTCTAACTTTTCCCACAAATTGAGTTCCTTGCCCTTCGAGCGCTCGTGTAGAACGCTAATGCCCTCTTGGGAGAAAGAGTGTTTAGTGCTTAGTAAATGGGTAGCGAAGGCAGAGTTGGTGTTTTCTTCAAATCTCAAAAAGTAAGACGCCCAGAAAGGAAATAAGCACGTCACTGAATTCTACTTAAAAAACTGTCTTAGAAATTTTTTTTGATGGGTTAAAGCAGTGTTTCCCAACCTTTTTGTGCCATGCCACACCTAAGCCTTTCTAAAATTCTTATGACCCCCTATGTAACATATACATAATTTTTAATATTAAAAAATTGAATTGTTCACTTAAGAAACTTAAATGATAGGTTTTAGGAAGAAATCACTAGAAAATTGTTAACGAAACACAGTAAATAAATTTTCAAAACATATAATGAAAAACTGAAATTCAAATTCGAAATAATTTTAATAAAGATTTTTCTATAATAATTTAATATTTTAATTTAGTGAGATCCTTGCGCTTGATGCTTGCTGCACAGAGATTTTATGTTAGGTTCCAATTTGGTTAGCTTCAATCTCAAGTCTCCTCGTTGAGTTATCTCCAGACGATTTCTTTTTTTTTTTACCAGTAAATCATTTACAGCACTAAATCCACATTCGGCTTAATATGAAGATGGAAACGGTAACAATAGTTTTCTTGCACATTTGGTTGAATTTGGGTATTTGATTACTGTTTCCTTACAAAGCCATGCCATTGCCATCGCTCCTTTTATATTAAATAAAGTTTTAACTGACTCATAATTTTGAATTTATGCGAGTTCTTCTTGATACTGCATATTTGATATATCAGACAAATCCACTAACCCAGTTGATATTTTCGTCTCGTCAAACGAATTTATAATATTTATTGGCCGCAATTATTTAAGAATTTGCTTTTTTCTTTCAATTTTGGCACCGAAATCTAGCATTGCATTTAAATGGCCCGGAGCAAAAGGGTTTAACTCGTGTCGAGTCCCATTTTCGAATTGCCCCCCTTAACAATCAAATTGCCCCCCTGTGGGGCGTGGGCTTCACGTTGGGAAACAATGGGTTAAAGGGTAACCGAAATAAAGGGGGTGGACAAAAAGCACACATTTTCGAAAACACCCTGCAGCTTAAAAACTAAGAAAGCTATGAAAATTCTGTTTGTGGCACCAATATTTCACGAAAAAGTATTGTAGTAATGTAAAAGCCACAAGTATCTATCTTTACTAGTTACCGAGATACCCTGCAATCACATCAAAAAATGGACGCCCTGTAAATTATCAGTTTTCCCTTATTGCCAAGCTAATCTTGAAAAAGCTTCTCGAGAATGGTGTCTTCTTTGTGGAAATCGCATTGCATACTCTTGTAGTAAACGCGTGCTTTTTGTAGAAAAAGGCATACCATGCAATTATTATCTACATCAAAAAATGGACACCCTGTAGAGCCCGTTCAACGTATTCATAGGACACGCAATAAGATAAATATTATTAAAAAATTTCCCTTGACTTTTAAGGGTTCCATAAACAAGTGTCCACGAGATTCTATACAAAAAAGCAATATGTGGAAGAGGACGCTGTTGTTTTCCTGGCCTACGGGGTAGGTTAAAAGAGAGAGAGATCAACAACCAGGCAAAACATGATGAAAAGGATAAGAAATACCCCTAGAAGCTTATCCACGGCTTAAATTGAGGCAGCCGTGTTTTCTACTGAAAAAAGAACAACTAAGTGCTTAAAAAAATTATGGAAAACATATTGAGAATTTGGGTTTTTTCTCGCTAAATCGATAATTATTTCAAGTTCTAAAATGTGAGCATATTGTCATCTTCATAATTCATATTCATATTTTATTCAGTGGTATTGATGTTTGTTTGGCCCTTGGTCTTTGATTATACCTTTTATAGCTTATTACACAGTACGTCATGAAATTAGTTGTTATCTTGCTTATTGCGGGATTACCAGGTAACCGGTAAATTAATACTGAATCATTAAAAAAAATATCAAAATAACTCTAAACCGTTGGCGATATGATTTGCGATTTAGACGAGTAATTTTCAATGTAAAATACCTCCTATACTACCAAAAAGAGTTATACCATCCAATTTAAAAATACCGAGAAAACTCAAGAAATTAGTTCGAGTGAATAAGAGTGCCATCTTAAAATTGTATTAGAAAGTCCTGAATCATTTATTAAAACTCTATGGAATTCCCTTTTAAACAAGTACCAGTTCGAGAAAATCCGTTAAAGGATAACGACAATGTGACAGATTCTTTAAAATGTCCTTAAGGCTTCCTTCGCAGTCCTTTACTATACCAATATCAATAATAAAAGTTGTAGTGAACGATCTACTGATTTTAATTATTTATTTATTTACCTACGATTAAGTAGCAGTATTTGCCGTAAATTGAACTTTTAAAAATAAATGAACCGTTACACCCTCTTGCGGCAATTTCCGAAACTTTTTTTCAAATCTGTGAGACGTATCGTTTCGGAGATATGGTGGCTCCGTATACTTATCCGGACCAATTGTATATTAAAGTCAATGGTATGTAGGGGAGACCGGGGTTGGTTGGTACAATCGCTATAACTCGGAAACGGGTCGGTTAATAACGGTGCTCAGCACCTACAATTAATCGTCGCGACCACGCTTCATCGTGTACGGCCAGTCTTTGTGAATTTATTCGCCTTCAAGCAAATGTGTGACCCGTAAATAGTATATATATTGTACCATTCCTACACCTGATTATATAAATTTTTACATAAAAAAAAAGTCGAAATACATTGGATTCTTGGAATTATAAATAGCAAAAATTGAAGAAATGTAGGAATAGTATTTTTTTACGTTAGTACAATAATTGGAGATAGTATGAGGCAAGTAAACTGTGGTAGAAATACATTTAAATTTGGAATAATTTTGTGACAAATTGACATTGACAAGGCAAGTCACTAAAATATAAGAAACCAGCTAAAAAAACGACTAACGAGGTAAATTCGATGCGAAAAAAGCTAGAACTCAAAACAGAAAAAGAAGCGATTTTAAAAAATTGGTATTTACCGTTGAAATACCCACAAGCCAGCCAAGAAACCGTAAAAAAAATGTTAAAATTTGCAATATCGTCACAAGATAAAAAAGAAGCTGGAACTTCAAATTCATATCTTTGTGGAGAGTGCAACTTGAAAATTAAAACAAATCAAACCGCAATTGAACGTAAAATGGATTGCAAAAAATGGTACCATCTAAAATGTACAAAATTAGATAATAATAAATTTGATCACTTTTCAAGAGAGTTAAAAAAATCAAAAGGTAAAAAATGGATTTGCTACAAATGTGTAAAAGATATAGAAGATGAAGGTTATCAAATTATAGAAGATAAAAAAAATCACAAAGCTTTTGAATCCGAAGGAAATATTTTAAAGATAGTTAATGAATTAAAAGTCATCTGTTATTTTTATATCTGAAAGATTTGACGAAATGAAAAAAAAAATAAAGAATTATTTACATTACTAAAGAACATAAAGAGAGAAAAAGGAGAAATTAAATTAGAAAATAACTCTTTAAAACAAGACGTTATGGCATTTAAATTCCCATTCAAATTAACTGTAAGAATCAGAAAATAAAAGAAGAGATTCTTAAAAAAATGAAAGTTTATTTCAAGAAAAATGTAGTAAAAAAAGTATTGATCTTAAACTACCAGAACCTGAAACAAGTATTTACATAAATGAACATTTAACAACCAGAAACAAATTTTTACTTGGAAAAGCTAAAGAATTGAGAAAATCTAAATATAAATTCGTATGGTGCAAAAACGGAAATGTATTTATGAGAAAATATGAAAAAGAAAAGATATTTCATATAACAAATTAAGAAGGAATAGAAAAACTAAATTATATTTAATTTTATACTTATTTTCAAATTTTTAAATTTAGTATATTTTACTTTTTGTACTATAAGTACACATTTATATATTTTATTTATTTCATACATAATTTTTTAATATCTTTAATTTAATAATGAATGTATATATGTCAAATTTTAAAATAACAAGTTTTCAAACGCAACTTATTGAAGATAAGAATAATTTTAATAATTCAATGATAAGCCCATTTAATAATTTTTCAATATACCACAATAATATTAGAAGGATTTCAAAAAATGTTGACGAAACCAAATTATTTTTGTGTCAAGTCGACCATACTTTTGATGTTATACCTCGTGTTATACTATTAACAGAAACTTGGAAACTTTTTAATACCGACTTATTTAAATTAAATAGTTATGATATAATTTATAATAACGGAGATTTCAGTAAAAGTGACGGTATTATAGTGTATGTTAAAAATAAAAACAATTACTCTTTTGAAATTATCTCATCGGGAAAAATAAAAGTAATTTTTTTAAAACTATCAATTGGAAAAGAAAAAATTAATATTATATATATATAAGCCTCCCCCACTAGATGCTTTCTAATTTAATATAAATTTGAAGAATTTTTTTGATAATATCAAATATACTTGTAAAAGTTAAACGATAATTCTAGTAGGTGACATAGATATTGATATTTCTTCAAAATCTAAAGAAAGTAATGAGTATTTAAACTTGCTGAGTAAATATAATTTTACATCATTTATAAATAAAAATACGAGAGAAATAAAATAACATACCTCTTGTATTGATCATATATTTGTAAAAACAAATGAAAATTCAGATAATTTTACATCAATAATCTTTAAATATAAAATAACGGATCATTACCTAATAATTTTACAAAAAAGACTTATTGATAATATTGATAATAGAGAACCTTTATTAACGTATAAAAAAATGTTAATTATTATAAATTAAAAGAAAATATGGCAAAAACAGATTGGGCAAATTTCTATTCTTATTCTGAAATAAATGACTTATCTAATGATTTAATAAAAGAAATTTAAAATAATGTACAGAAATGTACAACTCAAATAATTAAAATAAAAAATAAAAAGAAAAAAGAATGGATTACTAGTGGCTTACTAAATTCTATTAAGACAAAAAACGAGCTCTATAAAAACTTACAGAAAAATAAAAATGATCGATTTTTTTTATATAAATGTAAAATTTATAAAAACAAATTAACTAAACTAATTAAAGAGACAAAAACTATTTTTTATAAACATGAAGTTGATAAATACTAAAATTATAATCAAGATATGTGGAAAACCATTAAAAAATATGTAATAAAAATCAAAAACATAAAAGTATAAGCGAAATTAAAATTGAGAATGAGTCAATTACGGACAAAAGACGTATAGCTAATAACTTTATTGACTATTTTTCTACAGTTGGTGAAAATCTAGCAAAATAAGATCAATAAATGTAATAACACATTTTTAAATAAGAAAATAAACAATATTGAATCATTTTATTTAGAAGAAACTAATCATCAGAAAGTTGAAAATATAATTGATAGTTTAAAATTAAAAAAATCTCCTTGTGTCGATGGTATAACCAAAGAAATATTAAAATCTATTAAAACTGCTATTTCTAGGCCACTAACTCTTCTATAAATAAAATTTTTAAAATATCTTCATTAGCTAAAGTTTTTGAAAAAATTTAAAAACGCGAATTGATAATAAATTTTATTTCTAATAAACAGTTTCGGTTTCAAAAAAATAAATCGACGCAGGATGCTATTTGCTATCTAACAGAACAAATATATAACTCATTAGATAATAAAACACCTTGTATTTGTACTTTTTTGGATTTAGCAAAAGCCTTTGATACGGTTAGCTATAATTTACTATTAAAAAAAATTGAAAATATTGGATTGAGAGGGAAGCAATTAGAATTATTTAAAAACTATCTTAAAGATAGAGCAACTTATGTTAAAATAGATAAAGAAGAAAGCTATTCAAAAGTATTTAAATATGGTGTCCCTCAAGGGACAATTTTAGGATCATTATTTTTTAATATTTATATTAATGATTTAATTAGTATAAATTGCGATGGGAAAATTCATAGTTTTGCAGATGATACTGCTATTTTTTATAGCGATATAAATTGGGACAATTTAAATAAGAAAATTAAAAAAGATTTTAAAATTATAAAAAATCGGTTTGATACTAATTTATTAACAATTAATTTTAATAAAGCAAATTATCTTCCATTTACTTTAAACCTAAGTACTGTACCACAAAATATAAATAGCATCAACATAAGCGATTACATTCAAATTTTAAAAGTTAATCCTATAAAATATTTAGGAATAATTTTTGACAGCAAATTAAATTGGAATTTTCAAGTAGAATATTTGATTAAAAAATTAAGAAGTTTATTACCAATTTTTAAAAGCATTAAAAATTTTCTGGATATAAAACATCTAGAAATATTATACTACGCATTAGTCAAAACCCATTTAAATTACGGAATTTTAGGTTGGGGAGGAATAAACGGAACTTTGGTTATAAAATTAGAAGTATTACAAAAAATATTTTTGAAAATTATATTTAATGAGGACTATCTTTATCCTTCAAAAGAATTGTATTCAGAAACAAAAAAGATGAACGTTAGACAAATTTACATTTATAAAATAAAAACATTATACAATTTAAAGACCATAAACCATAACCATAATACACGTTATAAAAATGAAATATCCATAAAACCTAAAATAAGTAAGTCCGTAGGACAAAAAACTTTTAAATATTTATGCTTTTATTTAAACGATTATTTACCAACAAATATTAAAAAATTATTTTATTAAAAAACTATAAAATTGAAAAAAAAACATTTATATTGGAAACAAGCGCTTTGAAAATATTTTTGGAAATGCTATAACTAATTAATGGTATTTAATATTATTGTTAATCAATTATATAATTAATCCTTTTCAGAAATTCAATAATCTATCATCAAGAAAGTAGTGTTTATTGAATACTTGCAACTTTTTATAGAAATATTCTTAAATATTTATAATTTTAAATACTTTGAATTAAATAAGATTTGCCCCTAACAAGCACGTCTTCTGGGGAATTTATGAATAAGCTTATTTAAGAATATCATACTAACATGTTTATTATATTGTAATTATTTAAAATAAACTTATTATTATTATTATAGTATTTATATTTTTGGAATTTGTTTATTGTAGCTTTTATTGTTGTAGGTTACGGTTGAACGTTTTAATATTATGAATGATCACGTATTTTCCAATATTTTTATGATATTCACCCGTATTTGAAGCAATCATTATCAAGGTTTTGACAATTTTATAATTTAATAACGGCCGTTATTAATTAATTAAAATTATTATTACTGCACAATTAAACAGATCAGATAACAAATTTTTGTTTAAATTAATCGTAAAATATTGTATTCAAACTAACTGAGCAATGTTAAATCAAGCAATATTAGAAACGTCCCAAAAAGTGACAGCGGCCAACTAGATTTTTTTTCTAAAAAATTTTGCCGTCGCAAGTTAATGCTTCATATTTAATTTTTTTAATTTCAAATCGGTAAGTTTTATGGAAAAAGCATAAGAGATAAGGAACTGTCTAAATAAAGCCAGCTATCCAAATTTATTTTTTTCCAGGTCGTTGCGTAAGTTTTTCTCTAAATTGAGTTAACAAGAATGATAGGGGTAGTGTATTGTAAATAAAATTATTTTTTTAAATCGACCAAAAACGGAAATATCGTAATACCCCTTACAAAAAAGGTTTACCTCGGTATAAGAGTTACTCTCTATAGTTTTGGCAATGGTGTAGGTTTTGATGTACTAATTAATGCCTGTATTCACACAACAAAATATTGTATACAAAAACGCAGATTATCCAGAAATAAATTGTGCGTTTAATATATTATTGTTTTCCTTTGAAAAACAATTAACTTTTGTAAAGTAATGTTAATCAAAACTGATTAGTTCAGGTTAGTAAAGACTATTACTTTCTTGTAAATATATAAAATATGTGTATTCCGTCCTTGAATATAAAATACTGAGGAATTAAAAAAAAAAGTACGAACCATTTAGTCTGCATCATTCACTATTCACAATAGTTTTTTTTCTTTCTAAAATATCGAAAAAAGAGTAATTTAGCATTGTGCAAATAGTGGAGAAATTATTTACGGTGACCTTTTATCATAATATTTTTATTAGATCATCAATCCGTAACGCTGCAAAGCTTTATAATAACAGTGGAATAAAAAAGCTAATAAGCGAAATTTCAAACATAGCTAATTTTATGGGAAATATGATGTCCAGGGCCGACGAGAGGGGGGGGGGGGCATGTCTCCCGGGGCCCGGGGCTTGGAGGGGCCCGGGCGTGAATCGCGAATTGATCCGCATTAGAAATATACCTACTACAAGCACGGTAAAAAATATATTTAAATATATATTTTATATTTAAATGAAAGGCAAAAAAAGTGGCATGCGGCACTATCTACTTGAAAAATCATCAAAATAGGGCGTGGCACCCAAAAATTTTTCGCCTGCGGCGCTTTTTTTTTGCCGCCTACGGCGCATACCTGGTAACACTGGAGGCTGTCCAGTCCCAGGGCCCGTGTCGGCTCTTGGCGGCCCTGATGATGTCTTAGGCTTACTTAATGCGTACATGAACAATATTATCCAAATCGGTTTAAAATAGTCATCATGATATCAGAACCATTTACATTGTTGGGCACAGTGCAGTTGTAACAAATAAAAACCATTTCTAGAACTCACACCCGGTGCTAATTTTTCAAGAACTATAAAAGTTGAAATATTTTCTCATTCGCAGGATATGCTTGAGAATAATTATGTGTCTTTCATGGTTTCACATTCATTTCATTTCAACATACTAACTGTTCTGAGAGTGTCTTATTACATTTTATTTATAAATACCTAATTGTTTGATAGCTATACATGGATGGCATTTAAACATATTACCTCGACCTGTGGAGCGGTAAAGTAAAACTATGTACTTTATAGGGAAAGGGGCCCTTGGAAAATACAAAATTTCAAGCAATAGCGATAAATTATAGAGTTGTGGAAGATACACAAAAAAAAGCATTGGTTATCAGCGTTGATTGAAAGAAAGTAATAGATTCGCGGAGCCCATGTATTTCCCTTACGCCGCGTGCCTTTAGCCCATGGTGTTGACGACTGTAAGGTGGAACCTCTACCGGTCCAACACGAAAATGCTCACTTTATTTTATTGCGAGAAGCGGCATAGTCAAAACCGAACCAGACATCGGGCTAGTGGAGGACGAGAGGCGACACTAAATATCACCGATACCTCGGACGCATTCGGCTTCTTTCGGAGATACCCTGGCGGGAATTTCGAATAGGGATTTGTTGGTGGCGTCAGAAATAGGCGCATGTCGGTCGGAAATGTCAAAGAAGACATTATGTTACGTAACGGATTGGAACATTATATTGCTTAACTCAACTAAATAATGCTGTAACTAATAATTATAAACTTTATTGGTTAAACAGGCGCTAACACGGCATCTAATCCACCTTTTTGGTTCCAATTCGCCTTTTTTAAGTTCACCGGCCAATTATTTACCAGCCCTTTTTGAGTCGATCTACTTAAAAAAAAAAATAAAAGAGTTATAAAAAAACTAAAAAAAAGTCCGTAAGAAAAAGTGCCTGAAACGGGAATCGATCCCGGGACCTACGGCACCACTCAATTCCTTACAGGTTTCAGTTAATCTAGTAACCTTACAATAAAAGCCAGTGTATCTCCGAAAGGAGCCGATGAGCCTAATCACTGCCGGAGGTTTCGGTGATATTTAGTGTAGGCTGAGGATGAGGTGTTGCGGTAGTATTTGCAGACGATTTATAGATGAAGAACGTGCAGATTGCAAAGAAAAATAACTTCTAGGTTTAAAATATTAATATAATATATACAGCGTGTCCAGAAAAGTTCTAGACATATGACAATTTTCTTTATTGTTGATTTTACGAAAAAAAGTTATTCTTTATAAAAAGTTCTGCTTGATGCGCAAATAATATTGACATATCAAAACTATATATATTATGTACAGGGCGGCAAAAAAATATAGAAACACAGAATTGCGTTAAGAGGGAAGTATACCCTCAATTATTATTTTAGAGCAAATTGTTATAAGAAAACTCTACTAAGGACTACAAAACGTGGTCACAATTTTTCGTTAAAATATTTTAATTTACAGACTACCATCAAAAACACGTTGAACATTCATTACCTCTTGTTGGAAACCAATTACGTAAAAAAATAATGCGAGATTATTTCATGTTCCAAAATCAACCTATCTACCTATCAGGAATATTAAATTAAAAACATTTAATTTAATTAGAGCAACAATAAATTGTGAATGTGAATAATAAACAATATTTTAGCAATTACATGATAAAACTGATTTAAAAAAAAATGTAAAAAATTATGTCTCCACATGCCCCCTTCTTTTTCCGTGCAGACTATAGTTAGTAGGTACGCCTTGTAATTTCTCTTACTGTCGACCGTATCATATTGGGAGTGATTTTTTGGACACAGTTTGTTATTGCTGCTTTAAGATGGTCAATAACCTGAAAAGGTCTATGCCCATACACCATTTCTTTTAGTCGGCTCCATAAAAAGAAGTCCAGGGGTGTGATGTCAGGCGACCTGGCTGGCCAAGGATTATTTGAACGTCTGCCTATCCAACGGTCCGGAAATACTTCATTCAAATGCCCAGTTACTGTGTTAGTACTATGGCATGGGGCTCCATCATGTTGATACCAAATTGTACGTCTTATATTTAGTGTCAGTTCGTCAAGAAATTGAGACAACTGGTTCCTTAAGAAGTCCAGGTAAATGGCAGCATTTATATTTTGTCGGAAAAAATATGGTCTAACGATCCGATCATTAAAAATGCCACAGCAAACATTGGTTTTAAATGAATATTGACTACGGCATTCGATTATAAAATTTGGATTGTTCTCACTCCACTACCGACAATATTGGGAGCATACCACGCCGTTGGAAGTAAACATGACTTCATCTGTAAATAATACTTTTCTTGCAAAAGAAAGATCAACTTCACACTCGCCTTGGAACCATGCACAAAATAGGAAACGATTCAAAATCTCCAGGAAGAAGAGTGTGAATGTATTTCGGTTTATATAGATGAAATTAATTTATTTTTAAAATATTACTAGCAGTAGACTTTGACGTCAACTGGAATAGTTTTTGACAATTTTCTTAAAGAAATTTTCGGGTCTTCGATAACCGCTTGCATTATATTGCTTTTCTTCTGTTGTGGACCATTTGTTGTGTTGTTTCTTAAATACATTTTCGACGAAACCAGTAGCTTTAAATTTATTCATTACATTTGCTATAGTGGCGCTACGTACCATTTTGTCAGGGTATCTAGTATTAAATATTAGTGCGACTTCCCTAATAGGTTTATAGTGATCTCCGACGATAAGTACAATTTCTATTTCCTCCTGCAGCGTTAACTTTACAACCATGACGAAATTAACGTAAAACTCTTGTTAATAAGTCGAAAAATAGTAAATGATTTTTGACTAACATGTCAATATTCGTTACTATAGTATTGCACATAGTTGTTGCAAAATTGTTGCAGGTAACGTAAAGAAATAAAATAAAAAATATTTTCCAAAGGCTTTTTGATGGTATCCTGTAAATTAAAATATTTCAACGAAAAAAATGTATCTGACCACGTTTTGTAGTCCTTAGTAAAGTTTTCATAGAACAAATTGCTCTAAAATAAAAATTGAGGGTACTTCACTCTTAACGTAATTCTGTGTTTCTATATTTTCTTGCCGCCCTGTACCGGGTGTCCCACTAAGAATGGCTGTCGGCCGTATCTCAGAAAGTGTTAGTCGTATGGCTTGCGGAAAAAAATATATTAGGTAAAGTGGTCATGAGAAATTGCTGGAAATTATTTTCAAGTTTCTCAGACTGGCGCTAGAGGGCGCAACAGTAACGGAAAATATGAATCACGAAGTTTCCTTAAAAGTCGCTTAGTTAAGGTATCCCGAAAATAACATTTTTGTATATTTCGAAGATTTATTAATAAAATCCACCTAAGAACGTGTTCGTCACTTTTCAAATAAAGTGGTGGGGGAAGGTTGAACATTATTTGTAATAAATGCTGATAACTCCGGTCTGGCTTAACATAATTTAGTAAACTTAGTTTTGTTAAAAAGGGCTTTTCTCGCTCTATATATCATCTTATGTACTACGGAAATATGTGTTTTACACTAGGCGCTAGAGGGCGCTGGCTTACAACTTCACAAACATTGCGCGTTTTTTCCATAATTGGAGCAGGAAAAAAAGAATATGTGACAAAATTTTAACCTTGCTTTTCTTTGATGCATAATAAGTTTAATTAGAAAAACAATTACAAAACCCTAAGATTATTTTTTCAACCTTTCTGAAATATCGAAATTGCCTCTTTTGCAGTTTTTTTCGCCCGCTAGACACATTAAATACGTTTATATTAAAATATTTTTGAAAAATGTACCTATTTTTTCTCCTCTATTTCTCGTTTGATACCAAAATATTAGAATTAACGCAGTTTTGAATCCACTGGTTTAAAATCAGTGGCGTTGAAATAGAAATTTTAAAAAAGTTTATCTCATCGAGTCGGACATTGTTACTGCAATCAAGAGGTTATTATCAATCGGTTTGTTTCGTGGTCAAAGATAATTAGGGGTTCCACTCTAGCATGCTGTCTACCGATTGATCTTGGATTTGCCTAACATTTAATTACGGTTTACGGATACATCTCATTACTTGGTTATTATTTGCATATTATTCGTTCGATGCCTTTGTTTCTGGAATAATAATAATCCCTTTATTTTCCAGTAGGTACCCTCAATATCATCAAACTTTAAATTTATTAATTAAATTATATAAAAGCATGTGAAATACATTTTTACTCTTATTAGTTTCTATTATAAATAATGTTGTATACTAATACACATAATGTACTTTTGTCACTGTGTAATAAGTATAGCGGAAATTTTGCGGTACTTCAGCAGAAACCCTACGATCCTCGAAGCTTAAGTCGACGACTTAGCTATGCCATAGCCAGAAATAAGGAAGATGCGCTTAACTTGCGGATACAGAACAAATAAGAGGTTCTGGCGGACGGAGCCCCCGGCGACGGTAACGCCATCTCCGCACTTAGCATTATTTTTGCCACAATTTATCCCATAAGTTTATACGCCAGAAAATAAGTTTATTCCATTAAACGTCTTACAAATTATCACGCACACAACATCGGTCTTTGAAAAATAATTTTTAAGCCTGTTTCTCGCAATGATGTATAACCTCGAGATCAGGGATACAAGTGCAAAGCCTCTGTGTACACATAAGAATACAAGAGCTTGGCGGGAGCGCGGATACAATTTTAAAATACTAATGTGTCGAGTGCTGCGTTCCCAAGCTATTGTGAAAGTCATAATAAGTACAGGAATTTGTAAGGGATGCGGCGGATTTACATTGCTCATAATGTATCCTCAAAAACTCGCAACAATTTCATACTAGGTTATTCAAGATTTCTATACGTCAAGGAGAAACCCCTTTGACATCCATTGATTATTCGTTGTGACAATTTAGCTGTATGGTTTATAGAGATTTGTAATTAGCTATTTGCTTGGATGTTTGTGATTCTTAAGGATTTAATTTAAAACATATGTTGAAAAAATTTTGGCGCCTTTTTGTTAAATATATAATATTTGTACATGTCAATTTTAGTGCCTCACTACTATTGTGGGATGGGATTTGGACCAACAGGGAGCCAGTATTTAGGTAACTTGTACGTTCCGATTTGTCTCGATCTTATATGTGAGTCGGTAATAAGTTTGTTTGTCGATACGTCTGTACGTCTGTACGTCCGTAATAAGTTGTAATAATTTTTAAAAGGAACTCGTTAATTGTCAACATCTGAAAGTCATTATGTAACACTACATTCATAATGTATCTGGGTGCGTTCGTGATCATTTTCAGCGCCTTGTTCTGAATCACCTGGAACTTATTAAGCTTCATTCTGCTTATGTTGCACCAAGTAGGTGCACCATAAGTTAGAACCGGCCCGATCAATCCCTTGTAGAGGTTAACCTTAGTCCTATTAGCAAGTCTACTCCACCTGTGAAGCAGGGGGTAGATAAAGCCTAACTGTCGCAATACAAGTTTCATTCTATTATTTGAATTTTAGCTCCAGTTCAGCCTTTGGTCGAAAATAAGTCGCAGGTATTTCACCTCCTGGCACCAGTTCACTTGGACTCCATTAACCCGTAGCCTTGTTTCAGGCCTGCGAACGATGACCTTCGTCTTGGCGGGATTCAAGGGAATCTATCAAGCCAAAAGTCAATTTTGCCAGCTCGATTATGTGACGCTGTATCCGGCTGACGACAATTAGCGGTGATTGCGTAGACGAAGTAACTGCTCTATATATCGTCGGCGAAGAGATAGAGCTGCGTAATAACGTGAGTATAAATTTTATACAACCCCGGAGAGAGTGGTGAGCCTTGCGGCACTCCCGCCCTGATGGGTTTATTCAAAGAAAGTGCGTTCTCTGACGGAACCGCAAAACTTCCATTTTCCAAAAATAAAAAGCTACCACCTTGATGAAGTAGTTGGAAACCTTGATGAAGTAGTTCGAAACACCAAGGCTTATCAATTTCAATAAGGGACAATTGTGTCACACCTTGTAAAATGCTTTGCTTACGTCAAGGAAGACTCCTCCCGTGTGCGCCCTTTTGTTAAGGCCTTTGATAATGAATTAAAACAACACTTCTGTCTTCCTCCACAAATAATATATATTTTGAAAATTTAACGATTGTCCCTACATATTTCGACTATGTATACAGTCATCTTCAGGGGATCTAAAAGGAATGTGTGAGAATACAAAGATAATAACAGGTACCATAAGAGACTTACCTATATCGGGTGAAAAATGGGATCCAATAGTTGTCTCAAATTAATGAGTACAACATTTAATATCGTAGCAAGTGAAATTTGTTTAGTTGAAGAATAACTTGAGGTAACTCAGAGTTGTGGATATGTAAGTCAGCACATTTGTTATTTTTAAAAAATTTGTTAATAAAAGTGAGAAAATTTAGTTATATTTAATGAGCATGGTGTGAAATAAATTTTAATGATTAATATATTTATATTTTTTTGATATAACATGGTTTATGTGGAGAAACCAAAAAAGAGAAGAAAGAAAAAAATTTTTAAGTTATTTTACATAAATATGAAATTTCATGTTTAAGTTTAGTAAAATAAATAAAATAAAGTAGAATGGGGGCTAAGCCCCTGTGGGTTTAAATAAAACCACATTTTGGTATGGAGAAAAAGAATGTTTTTAAGTTTTTTAAAAGAGAAACGAAGTTTCGTGCTAACCACTACCACGTTTGACTTAAAAAAAATTTTTAGGGAAGGTGTGGTTAAAGTATAAAATGAATGAAAGATTTGACATATGGCATAACAAATATCAGACTCTAGAAATCCTAAAAATTGAAGTGTTGGTATAATCTGGAGCAACTCGATAATAGGTTTACAAAGTCTACAAGCTATAGTGCACCTGATGGTTCAAAGTTGTAATTGTTAAACACACAAAGAACCTAAATATGAGAAAGATTTAGACATCTGTGAATGAACGTATAAATTAATAGTTTTCATAAATTAGTAGTTTTCAACAATTTTACAAAATTATTTTTAAAAAAGTGTTGTTTTAATTTATTACCTACACTCCACTGCAGGTATGGACTACTTCTTCAACTTTGATAATGATTGCAGTGAGTCACGTGGCCGGCCTGACTGTGCAATGATCGGGCAAGAACCCAAACTGTTCGGCAGGCAGAACATTGCGCATGAGAACAAGTCGTTGAGCCTACTAAAGGTTATCTTTTCGGCAATTTTCCCTAGGCTCGACAGCAGACCGATCGACCTATAGCTAGCCAGCACCGTAGGGTCATCGCCGTTCTTATAAATAAGAACGACTTTAGCGCGTTTCAATGTAGTTGGAAAGTCGCCTTCTCTGATAATCGTCTGGGATAAGCTTTATATGTTCTCCAAAACTTGGTCTGGTAGATTTTGCAACGCCATATTCTTTAAACCGTCAAGCCGGTAACTTTTTTAATATTAAACACGCCTATTAGAGACTTAATCTCATTTAAGGTGACTTGGGGAAAGGCCTGAAACGGGTGATTGATGGTTTCGTAAATCTGTATCGTCCTTGAGACCCTGTCGTTTCTCAACCCGTCATTAGTCGGGTTTTCACTGAATTGGTCGCAAAATCTGTCATTCCATAAATTTAACTATCCGCTATAGTTAGACCTTATACCTTCTCAACCCACAGGTTCGATTGCCTTTCGCTCAACAAATCCCTGATTACCGGGGCTTCCCGATTCATATCCGTCTTCAGGTTAGTGGTTTTTAATTCTAATGCGGTTCTTAATAATTTCATCGCTTATTTTGAAAATCCGAATACTTTTGTGACAGATGCTTGGGCTAGAGCTGCGTTAATGTCATGTGTGATTTGTGATTCTATGACAACCGGTATATGATCAGAGGTCACACCACAGATGACTGATGGCTGTGATAATTGAACAGCATTTTTGATCACTAAAATGTCTAAGATCTCCTGAAAACCCCGTGCAAGGCAATGCGTGGGCTCCTCCGGCGGTAGAATATAGTAATTTATCGCTTTAGAGAATTCATACAGGGTGTGACTCCTTTGCTTCGTAGATCTACATCCCCAAATCCTGTTTTTCGCGTTGAGGTCGCCCCCAGTAATCGTTCTATTTACAATTTCATGTAATGAATTTCGCATATATGAAGTTTCCGTGTGTTGAGCTCTAAACACACACAACAGCTTTTACGGCTCCCCTTGCGATTAGGGTTTATGGTATGAAGATTTTAAGAACTTTGTTATGCAGGGGTTCTGAAAATGCGTAACAAACCTTGGATTTATGATTTGATGTAAAGAAATATACGTAGTAAGTCAACGACGATAGAGCAAAGTCTATGGTCGTTGTAGTAAGTCATGCATAACAAAAAATCGAAATCTCTATATTTTTCGAGTTCCTGTTAAAGTTATTTTGTTTTCCTTATTTTTAACACATTGCGATTATTGATATCATACCAAATACATATTCGGCGCAAGGAGTCAGTGGTGCTTTCTATTATTTTGTAATAAAAATAATGTTCTGTTGTGCCACCACTGGGCAAACTCATATTTATTCTCTTTTCCCTCTTTTTGTTTTGGCAGATATTGGAAAAACAAATAATGTTGTGTTATGTTAAAGATAAGAAAATACTCTTCTTCTGGGTCGATAAATCACGCACCGTTTAATCGCAAATTAGAATTAAAGGTTTTATCATTAAATCGGTTTATTAAACGAAAGTCAATCGTCCAACTATCATGTTTCAAATTTAATTTAAAATTGTTATTTAAAAACTGATTTTTCAATAACCTTCAAAACATCCTATTATTTTAACAATAATTATTTAACTAACTTTGAACCTTTAATTTTAATTTACGACCAAACGGTAGATTTATTGGCTTAGATGAAGAGTAGTAAAGTGGTATGTTAAGTATTTTATTTTCTTTAAGAACAAAAAATGTTCAATTTTGCAATATTTTTCAGGTAAAGTGCTCTCTCTAGTGGCATAGTAGATCACCATTTTTAAAATCAAATAGTTTTTTGCAAACCCTTTACCAATAATATGAGAAAGACTTACGCTGAACACGTGTATTGTTAAATCTCACTCTTCTGTATTCCCTGTCCCAATTATCCAGTGGATTTTGCCAGTCTGAGTCATCCTCTGCAGTTGGTATGGTTCTTGTACGAAGTGCAGGAAGGGGTACGTAATTTGGATTTTCTCCAATAAACACAACCTGAAATTAAGATTACATTATTATAATTCGGTACAACAATGATCCAACCTAAATTAAAATAAACAATGTCACTGTTTCCTTAATATTAAATCAAATATACAAGGTGTCCGTAAAAAGTCTTTACGAAAACCTACCACATATTCTTCAGACCAAAATTAGCCGATTTAAGTAAACTTACCTTAGTACAAAATTGCTTAATTTGGGCGCTAGACGACGCTAAAGTGACAATTTTTAAATCGTTTTTCTTGGTTAATTCAAAAACTGCTCATACTATTTTGCCGAAATTTGGTACGTTGGCATAGCTTTATGGGGCAAAAAAACCCATGTCACAATTCTGATTAATATCAGTCCATGGGCGTAGAACCTAAGTTTTTTACTAATTGCTTGTTTTAGATTTCTATGCCAATGAAGCAAGAGGGGTTTAACACTAATGCAGAATATACCGACATGATATTGGTATTTGGGTATTGCCAAGGAAATGGTCGAGAATGTGTCAGAGTCTACTACAAGAGGTTTCCAAATCGTCGTATACCAAGCCACCCGACGTTTGCTGCTGTTGAAAGACGCCTGCGGGAAAACGGCCAATTTACTCCTAAACCAATTGACAAAAAAAAATGGGGTATTAGGGTGATAGCAAAAACGAGACAAATGCTAGCCCAAACGTCAACCTCACCTGCACGTGGTATACCCTGCTAGATAACCGACGAGGCTCTGGCGACCAAACCACAGCGGGATAACTGTCTAAACTGAAATTAAGGAAATGTAATTTCAAGTCTCTCCTATCAACCCGCACCGGCCAGCGTGATAGGAGTATTGGCTAAAAACCCCCCGTAAAATGATGATGACACACACACACCAGAATACACGGCCCTCAGTCCCCGGCGGCTTGCTGATTCCTGGCCAAGGTAGCGGACAGAAAAGACAGCAGGCAGAGGGTGCTAAGAATCACCGGGTTCCACTAGGCTACCACCGAAAACGACTTATGATCAGCACACTGAATACCAGAACGCTTTCAACACCCGAGAAACTCCACCAGCTCGAAGAAGAATTGGCACACGTCAAATGGGATATACTGGGAATAAGCGAACACAAAAGGAAGGATGGCGAACAACAACTTACCTTACCCTCAGGACACGTATTCCACTACATAGGACCAAACAATGTAAATGAAGGAGGAGTGGCTGTCTTAATAAGGAAGGAACATGCCCAGAATATCACAGAGATCCACTGTATCAGTTCAAGAGTGATGTACCTCGTATTCAGACTCAACACGAGGTATGATTTAAAAATCATCCAGGTCTACGCACCGACAACAACACATTCCGATGCAGAAATGGAGAGCTTCTATAATGACATAGAGACAGCATTTCAGCAAACACGTACCCATTACGTTATGTTAATGGGAGATTTTAATGCCAAGCTGGGCCATAAACAGGACAATGCGGAGTCGCCGATGGGTACCCATGGTTATGGGATAAGAAATGAACGAGGCCAAATGCTTTTAGAGTTTTTAATGCAACACAATATGTTTGCAATGAACACATTTTTCGATAAGCGTCCCCAACGAAAATGGACTTGGGATAGCCCTGACGGCTATACTAAAAACGAAATCGATTTCATAATGTCAAACACAAAAAACATTGTCTACGATGTATCAGTCCTAAACAGATTTTCAACTGGTAGTGACCATAGAATGGTCCGAGCGCGTATAGAAATAAATCTGAAAAAAGAGAGGTCCAAAATGATAAGAGAGAAGAGTAATAGATGGAAACCCTTGAGAAGTCCAGACCAATACCAACAGGAAATGGAGTCAAATATAAATAAAATAAACAATATAGAAGAGCAAAGTGTAGAATCATTAAGTACTCAAATTACAGACATTGTAAAAACTTTAAAAACTAAACATCAAATCAAAAACCGAACAGAAACCGACAAACTTAGTGAAAATACAAGAAGACTCATGAGGGAAAGGAGAGAACTGCCAGATAAACATTCTGTACATTTGGACCGACTAAGGGAACTAAATAGGGAAATATCTAAAGCAATAAGAAAAGATCTGAGAGCATACAACACGACGGAGGTCACAAGAGTTATTGATGAAAACAGAGGTACAAAATCGCTAAAAAAGATTTTTTCAGAGGGCAGGAGAAACATAACCAAATTGAAAAACCAGATGGGCCAAATAACGTCAAGCAAAGCTGAGATATTGAACATTGTTGGGTCCTTCTATCAAACACTTTACAGTGATCCAATGGCTGTTGGAAAAGAAGTCACTATCCCAAAAATACAAAACCAGGGTTCCGAGGATATACCTGTCATAACTCTTCATGAATTCAGAACAGCCCTACGGGAAATGAAAAACAATAAAACAGTCGGTGACGATGAGGTTGAGATAGAAGCGGTCAAGCAAGGAGGAACGGCTTTACATCGAGCGATCTGTAAACTTTTTAAGGCATGCCTACTGAATGGGACTACCCCCTCTCAGTGGGACCGAGCAGTTATAATAATTCGCCACAAAAAAGGGGATATAACAGATCTGAAAAACTATCGCCCAATAAGCCTGCTCTCACATATATATAAACTATTTATGCGAATTATCACTAAACGAATAACTAACAAACTAGACTTGTACCAGCCCTGTGAGCAGGCAGGTTTTAGAGCCAAATACGGAACTAACGACCACCTTCAAGTCGTAAAAACTCTTATTGAAAAATGCACTGAATACATCAAGCCACTGGTTCTAGTCTTCGTTGACTACGAAGAAGCATTTGACATGATAAACCAACAAAATATGTTTCATGCCCTGGCAGACTGCCGTGTCGACTACAGATATACGAACATAATCAAAACCGTCTATGAAAAGGCCAAAGCATGTGTTAAACTGCACGACGACACCGAAGATTTTAATATCGAAAGGGGTGTACGACAGGGCGACGTTATATCCCCTAAACTTTTTACTACGCTGCTAGAGTACATGTTCAAGAAAATCGACCTTGGAGACATGGGTATAAATATCAACGGAGAAAAATTAAACCACCTGCGATTCGCTGACGATATCGTCTTAATAACCGATCACATTGACGAAGCCAAAGAACTATTAATAAGACTGGACAATGCTTCAAAATCAGTGGGATTAAAGATCAATACTAGCAAAACCCAATACATGACAAATTTGGTTATGAGCGAAAATATGGCCATAGCTGATAGTTATATAGACCAGGTAGTCTCTTATAAATACTTAGGTCACGAGATTCGTGTAGGGAGAGATAACCAAACCAGTGAAATGGCTCGCAGAATAGGTCTGTCATGAGCAGCATTTGGCAAACTCAACAAGACACTGAAATCTAACATCCCCATATGTTTGAAGAAAAAAGTCTTTAACCAGTGTATACTTCCTGTGCTTACCTACGCCGCAGAAACACTAACACTCACTAAAAAAACCGTAAATAAAATACGCGTTGCACAGAGAGCTATGGAAAGATCAATAATGGGCTTGTCACTTAGGGATAGAGTTTCAAATGAAAGGCTGCGAGAAATGTCTGGCGTAACCGATGCTATTGAGCGCATAACATTGAAATGGAACTGGGCAGGTCACATTGCAAGAATGACCGACGGAAGATGGACCCGAAAAATCTTAGAGTGGAGGCCACGCCACGACGCGTTCCGCAATAGGGGACGCCCACCAACACGATGGACCGACGACATCAAGAGAATAGAGTCGAACTGGATGAACGCGGCACAGGATCGAGTGCGATGGATTAGACTACGGGAGGCCTATGTCCAGCAGTGGACGCAACCGGGCTGATTGATGATGATGAATTGACAATGGAAGACAGCGTTTTGTAAGGGTTCCTGAAGTCGAGGAAGACATTTTAGAACGTGTTGCAGAAGATCCAGAAATAAGCACCAGGAGGCTAGGTAGGGAAATAGGAGTGTCCAAAGATATTGCTCATGAAGTACTTTAAGAACAGTTGCTATATCTATACCATAAGATGCCAGTTCAGAATCTATTACCTAATGATCCTGAAATGCGCCTGGTTTTTAGTCGGCTTGTTCATAGGCAGAGAGAAGAGAATCCCAACTTTGCAAACAATATTTTGTTTACCGATGAAGCATATTTCACAAGAAGAGGGATTACAAATTTTCATAATGAACATGTTTATGCGAATGGAAATCCACATGCTATCAAGGTAAAACATTTTCAAAATGAGTTTAGAATTAATGCGTGGACTGGAATAATTGGTAATCACATTGTTGGTCTTGTCATTATTCCACAAAGATTAACCGGGGATATTTATTTGCAACATCTACAAAATACGCTGCCAGATTTGCTAGAAGATTTACCTTTACAACTTCGGAGAGATATGTGGTTTATGCACGATGGAGCTCCACCACATTTTGCATTAAATGTTAGAAACTTTTTGAATCAGCAGTAACCAAATAAATGGATTGGTAGAGGTAATTTCCCTGTAAGTTGGCCACTACGATCTCCGGACTTAATTCCATTGTATTATTTCTTATGGGGGCATCTTAAGACAGTGGTTTACAGGACAACTCTAGATAACGCAGAACAACTCGCTGCTTTCCGACAAAACCGTCACAACTAAAAATTTACTGTTTTTCAGTAGAAGCCATTGAAATTTTTAAGAAATAATAACCTTATGTTAACTTTTCCTCTCAAAAAAAAACCTAGAGTATTATATTTAATCATAAACATGGACGTTCCTAATTATATGTTCAATGTAAAAAATTGTTATAAGTTGAATATTTTTGAAAAAAAAAAATGGAAGTGACGTTTTTCCATGAAAAGAAATAACTAACATAAATCGTATTTTGATGTCCTTTATTTGAACATTATACAAAAAGTAGCATTGCTTTCAACATTTTGCTTATATAAAATATAAATTATAGTGCAGAACTTTATGGTAACTTACTTGACATTACAAGCAACAAATTAACAGCAAGCTTAATTTAAAATAATTAATGCAAAGGCAGTAAATTTGAACATTAAAAAACAATGTCAATAAAAACTAAAGATTATTATAAAAATCGTAATAAAAACGTGGCACAATATTTTCGCGATAAGACCCAGTAGGTATTCCTAGTTTTTTTGATTCTGATATACCAGCTTTTTGATTGTATGCTTTCTTGGAAATGATATTTTTAAAGTTGATCGACGATGGCCTAGAAAAAAAACTTGGATGCAAATATTCGTTAGCTTCATGGGAGTTTTTATACAAAAAAAATACCCGGCTTCATTTTTTCTCGCTTCAATAACTTTAATATCTGGGATTTTCACAATGTCGCCGTTTTAATTTTTATATGCATCTTTGATTCCCATTTTTTTTATAATTCTTCAAAGTCTATAAACTCAGCGTGACTCATTTCTTTAACTTAGTAGCCGCTTAAAGATCGTAATATGTGATTAATTTATTTGGAAGTTTGTCATTTTTCTTCTCTTGTCGACTTAGTTTTTTTTCCTTTAGATGTCTGTCATATTTTTCTTTATTTAATTGTTTTCCTTCTTCCGAAGCATTTCCAAATTCGGTACAAAGATCACACCGATCTTTTTTTTAAAAAAATAACTCGATGTTATATACTTTTGTAAATATTTAGTAGTATGTTCGATATGACGCAAAGTTTATATTTTTTTCTTGACACTAAATATAATAATCTCGATGGAGATCAGTCATCGTTTTTAACCCTTCTAAAAATTCGCTTTGAGTATCGGCTTGAGGGTAGTGGCTCTTTATTCTCGGGATAGATGCAATGTGCTCTTTAACTTTATTTTATTTTCTGTGTCAATTGCAATTTGATTAGTGTGTTTTCCCCTGAGTTCTTTGTCAAGTATTTCATTTATTTTGTTTGATTCCTGTTTTTCCATTACTGTTCTCAATGTTCTTGTTGTTATTCCTAAGGTAGATATAAAAAGCTTTCTACAAACTCGAACCTTTTTTCCTTCAAATTGAAAATAAAAGGGGTAGTTTTGACGCCTGTGAGTTTCCAAATTGGAATATCTATATTTTGGGGAAATGCCAGTCATTGAGTTGGCAATGAAGTCTCTTAGTCGTTGTAAATTTTTTAGGTCCCAATATTCCTTGAACATACATTCACATGTTCACATAATTCATCTGAAAATGTATGTATGCATTTAAGCCGACAAATGTTATTGCAGGGTGGAAGAATTTTCTTCGCATCACGAGTGACTAGGGTTTTTACTTTGGTACTATCCTTATTAGTGGTTATCTTTACGGATTGGTAACTCTGTCCACTAATTCTTAGTTTTTTTGCTATGCTCTATGTTTAGAAAATATGTATCAATTGAAGGCAAAAGTGGCACAACTGAAAAAGAAATCGCAACGTAACAAACAAACGTAAGAAACTTGCTGTTATTTTGAAGAAAGACAGTCACAATATGAAATGTAACGTTTTCACATAATAATATGTATAAAAAGTAGTTACTTTACAGAAAAGAACGTAAAAATACGAAATGTTACCCTCTTGCCGGTTAGAAAGATACAATACCACTGGCACTTTTTGTTTTATATCGGTCTTGCATACAAAAAGGTTGCAGGTGTTCAGAAATGCCAAATGGCAACAATGCCATCTAGCGGAAACTACGCAAAACGTGCAAGTGTCGGTTTTGCTGGTAACTTTTAACGATTTTCTATCACTAATGGTACAGAAAACTGAAAAATGACAAATTTTGAGTTGTGACGGTCTTGTCGGAAAGCAGCGAACTATGGCAACGTATTCAAGATTCAATAAATATTCTTAAGGGCGATGAACAATTTCTGCAAAGAGTGTGTTTTAATTTTCTTCGACGTATAAATCTTTGTATTCATGAATATGGTTCAGCAATTTTTATGATATTTCTATTTATTTCTGTTTATGATTTAGTTATTTTTTTCTTTTTTTGTAAAAGCTAATACGTATTAGGTAGGTAATAAAATGTAATTTTCTCGAAAATCGTCAGAGGAATCAAGTCTTCTCAAGACTACCTTTTTTGTAGCAAATGAGTTGGTTCATCTGAATCTTGTGCCCAAACCCCTCTTGTTCCATTAGCATAGAAATCTGAAACAAGCAATTAGTAGAAAACCCAGGTTCTACGCCCATGGAGTGATATTAATCAGAATTGTGACATGGGTTGACCTTTTGCAGACATCCTGTATGTCAGTAGTAAGTGATTCATTAAAGATGGTTGGTCGGAAAGCTGCATAGGTGGTGCAGCGTGACAAATTTAAAAATTACTATATAAAGTGGTATATAACTTACTACTATCCATGTAAAGCGAGTTTTATTTTAATGAAACACCTGCATTTCTTCACATTTCCGAATTTTATAATTAATTTTAATCATTTTCCATGAAACATACATCAAATCAACTTATTTTGAAATATTAAGGCTTGATATTGACGAATAGTATAATAAATGTCGCCACAAGTGGTATAAAATGTACTACAGGAATTTTTAGACAAATTGCTAAATTGCAAACTACAGACATTGACATTCGCAACATCTTAGCAAATAATGTTTTCACCTGAGACATGATATAGTACATAGACTGAGCTTTTAAGATGGCGAAGCGGTCAAACATCTAGCCTGGTTAGGTAAAGTGCAGATGTAGCGTCACATACTATCAACTGCCCTTGCGGTGATTTTCAAAGTGACGTACAGAGAAACCTAATCCTAAAAACCTGGCCAAAAATCAAACAATTTTTGAGAGTTATTTCGAGCATGAAGTATAAATTAATGTATCTCGTATAAATAAAAAAGAAGAATGCCTAATAATAAAAAATAAATGATCAAATGAACAATACTTATTTTAGTTTAAGCTATACATTTTTAGCAGCTTTCGATTTATTTTAGCACGGTAATTCTAAATCATGTAATTAAAATTTTTATTTCAACACGAGTTTTGCAGTTGTTAATATATACAGGGTCGTTGGTATGTATGGAAAGGGTCGATTATTTCTTAAAGTAAAACAGCTAGCAAAAAATATTTAAGACAAAAGTTTTATGGTTTTGTAAAGCCTATTAGAATTTAAAAAAGATAAGTATACAGGATGAGTCAGAAAGCCATAAAGGAATAAAGTTACCTTTTTTTTAATAGAACACCCTATTATCTTAGAATATTTTTGGATTTTACATAAAATTACAATTATTTTTTATTAAATGCATTATAAGTCTAAACCTAATAGCTTCCGAGATATCGACTTTTGAAAAATTACATTTTTGAACTTTGACGCCTTCTAGCTTTCTAACGGTACGCTATAGAGTAAAACGGCTTACATGTCCCTATCTTACTTTTTTATTATCTTCCCGAAAATGCCAACTTCCGGTTAAACCGGAAGTTGACACTTTTAGAAAGAGAGTTAAAAACTAAGATAGGGACATGTAAGCCGTTTTCCTCCAAGACGTACCGTTAGAAAGCTAGAAGCTGTCAAAATTCAGAAATGTCATTTTTCAAAGCTCAATTTCTCGGAAACTATTAGGTTTAGGCTTATAATACACTTAATAAAAAATAATTGTAATGTTATTCAAAATCCAAAAATATTCTAAGATATAGGGTATTCCATTGAAGAAAAAGTAACTTGATTTCTCTACGGCTTTCTGACGCATCCTGTATTCTTAACTTTTTAAATTTCTAATAGACTATAAAAAACCCTAAAACTTTTGTCTTAAATATTTTTTGCTAGCTCTTGTACTTTAAGAAATAATCGGCCGTTTTCATACATACCAACGACCCTGTATATTATAATAATAACGAAGCAAATAATGTAGACAGTCTACATGGTAAAAATAATTAATTTTATCAAATCACGACCACTACAATCCCGATTGTTCTCATTATTGTGTGAAGTTTATGGCAGCAAACATAAAACACTGCTGCTCCATACAAAAGTGCGATGGCTGTCTCGGGGTAAAACTTTAACAAGGCTATTTGAACTTAGAGCCGAGTTACAAATGTTTCTTTCAGCAGATACTTCTTTTAATTTGAAGGACCGTTTGTATGATAAAACTTGGTTGTTCCGATTGTCTTTTATGGCGGATATCTTTCAAAAACTGAACGAATTGAATTTATCATTGCAAGGTAAACAGACAACAGTGTTTCAGGCCAATAATAAAATAACTGCCTTCAAAAGAAAATTAGATTTTTGGATTATTTGCGTTGGTAAGAAAGAAATAGAAAGCTTTACGTCACTCAGTGAGTTTGTTAGCGATAACGACTCAGAAATGTTTCAAGATGATGTGTTTGAAGAATTGGTCCAATATCTCAGTTCGATGCGCGCATCTTTTGAAAAGTATTTTCCCGAAGAACAGAATACAAAAATGAAACTGAATTCATGGATTCATAATCCTTTTTTACCCAACTTGGAAAAGCCCGAAAGTATGTCAAACGAGATATATGAATCTCTTTTAGAAATGTCATCAGACACAAGTATGGAGTCACTGTTCAAAACGACGCCTCTCAACGATTTATGGTGCAGAATTCGTGATGAATATCCAATGCTTGGCAAAATGGCTCTGAATATTCTTCTCCCGTTCCCAACAACATATTTGTGCGAAACAGGATTCTCAACCTATGCAGCCACGAAAACAAAATATCGCAATAGACTGGACGCCGAACCTGATATGAGACTTCAACTGTCTTCTATCAAACCTGATATCAACCAATTGATGAAAAATAAAAAACAGTTTCATACCTCCCATTAGTTAGATTTTCTCTTTTTTAATATCTTCTATTATTGTACTTGCCATGTGGTAAAGTAAGTAATAATTAGTAACTGTTACATTGTACTTTTATTATGCTTATTAATAAAGAATACACTTTTAAAAACTATTGTTTTATTGTAGGGTTCCATCAAGTATTTTGCTTCCCAAAAGGGTTCCGTCACCAAAAAAGTTTGAGAACCGCTGATGTAGACTATAATTCAAACTAGAATGGTACAGCAGCATTACCCGCTTGAAGACTTATCGCTATATACCACTATAGTTTGAATTTTAATCTACTTGCTTAAGAAAAATTAATTTATTAAACAAAGAAAAACATTATATAAGCTTATGAATTTTACTTCGCCGTCATGTATGTGGATTAAAAAAAAATGCGGGACAAGCAAGCAAGTCACTACTCGGAAACTATGATAATCATAATAATATTGTAACCCTGGTATCTCTATTCCATTACGTGTAGTTCCTAATACATATGGTCTCCCGGCTCCTCACTTAAATTTCCTAGATTTCTAAAAAATCGGTCGATATGGCTGTAAGAAAAGTGGAGTTTGATATTTAAATATTGCATTTCATATTTTTTAACTGTAAAAGTTTTTCTTCCATTAGTCCGTTTCACCTTTTTTGATTTTCTATTTACAAGCTCTGCACCATTGACCCAAACCATTTAATTTTACACGTTTAAATCCACCTTTTCTTCTATCATATTTTGGAAACACAGAATATGACAGTTGCAGAGATCCATTTTATTCGCTACAAAGAACACTTTTCTTGTGATCGTTATTTTTTTGAATATAGGTTGGAGGTAGTTCCTTATCAATTTTTTGCATTTCTGTCAATAGATTTTTTTTTTGGTACTTTTTTCGAATCTGGAGAACTGTAAACACGCAATCGCTTTCAAAAATTGTTCATGACATCGAGAATCTTTATCAACATTTTTAGGTTCTATGAAATCCGTCATTCAAAAGTGTCTACTATAAAGTCGACTGTAAGTACTCAAGTTTGCACTGCACAAAAATTGTGCATATTCCAAAAGTTTTTAACCACTTATCTAATTTTTCTATACTGTGCGGAAATCGTGATAAGAAGATTTCATTTTCCGCGTATAGCTTAAGTTACAACCTAATTTCGATACCTACCTATGAGATAAAAAAAATTTAGCATGTAGCCCAGAGAATAGCTGTTTTAGCATAATTTAGTTAATCCTTATTGTATAAGGTCTCAGCAAGTGACTAGAGGACGAAGTTCTCACATCTATACATATTTATATGTAATATTATAAAAAAATTTATTGCTACGGCATTTTAATATGCAAATACAAACATCCCTTTTAACCGGTAATGAAATTATCAATTAATTTTACCAATATGATTTCCAAAGTGTTAAGATTTACACTAAGTTTCTGTTCAGTGAATGAGGAAGACAAGAAAATAAATGGATCAAAAAATGAAGATAATAAAATGGAAACTGTTATAGTTGTTCAAAGCTTAATTTGATGACATAAAGAAGCATTAGGCGTCGCGTCGCTTCTACCAAATAATTAAAATGCGGATTGTTGAAAATTTTGAATATTATTAAATAGTATATTATATGACAGCTTGTTAACTATAGTTTATATTGATAAAAGGTTGGTACCCGTGACTTCGCCTGCAGAGAACATTTTTAAAATGGTCTTTCTGTAAAGAAAAATGCTAATTTTGCCAAAAAGAATTTAGAAATATAGTTAATATTGAGGTTTGTACCCGTGACTTCGCCTGCAAAGAACGCATGAATTTAATATTTTTAAAATGGTCTTTCGATAAGAAATGCTCATTTTGCCGAAGGACAACTGCGCTTAAAGTTGGAGATTGATTACTCAGTGATATTCTTTGCTGACAAGAGCAACACATTAGGTACAAAGCCATCTTTACTTCCGGCATGGTAAGGCGTTTTCTTCTCGAACACGGTGTACCTAAAGTGCAATTTGTACTAACTACTTAACCATATTTAACAACATCATAAGTATCGAACCAAGTTTCGTTTGAATAAATTATACTTTTATCGGATTCATGTTACTCCTTTATTTTGCGCAAATAGTCCTGTCGTAGTTCAACGATACGCGGGGATTCCATTATAACCATTAGATTATCTATTTTTTATGTTTAAAGCCACATTTTAATTAAACACCACGCGATGTTTCTAAAGATTGGTACCTATATTCAGGGTAACTTCGCAATTTATCACGAACTAGTACTAAAGTTGGTACAATATTATCCTCGTACAAGTTGTAAATAGTTCGCAGAGTAAAATCCCTTGTAGTATTGTCAGCCGTTTTGAGTTTTTGATTTAGATTTTGATTTATTGGTTTACGCTTCATGGAATGACCGGTTACAGTCCCCAAATTAATTACGCTATAAATTCTTATAAAAAAAAAAGTGTTGTGTTAATTCATTACAAGTACATTCTTGTACAAAACGCATTTTCAGGTTTTCCCGGATTTTCTTTTTTTAAACACGCGTACATATTTAAAATAATGCGTTGACCTTAAGCATGTAAATCTTTGTTTTTTAATTCCGAACTTATTTCGCTTTCGATGGCCCACTCATATTCCTGTGATAATTCACCTTGACCTTATGTTTCAAATTGTCGCCAAAAAGCCATACCTACTGATATAATAAAATATAGGTATCAAGTAAAAACTTACTTGTCTAAAACCACACAGTTACCTTTAACATAAAATGAAATTTATAAATTACAGTAATTCGTTTTAAACAGTCACGCCGCTGTCCGATTCCAATATCGCATACCTCAAACACCAAGTGATTTAATAGCTGATAAGGGATCACCTAATTGGGAAAACCTCTAACTATTTGCTGTTCTTGTCTATAGCATATAAAATTGTATTTATATTCTGCTCTATTAATTTTCCCATCCGGAAAAAATAGTTCGCAATTTAAATGTGCTCTAAATTGCGTATGGGCGTCGACGGTCGCCAGGGTGTTGCCAGTTCTACAAAGTTTTCGTAAGTATAGGAGGAACGTAAGGCATTGTTATTTGTTTATTTTTTTTGTTTAACAACAGTAAAATTCCTTTTTAGTTTGATTCAAATTATTTTTGTATAAATAATATTTCTGAAGTACTAAAGAAATTATTATAATATTTATGAATGGCTTGTTCCTTCTTTCTTTGACATTTAAAATTTCTTGGTTCAAAGTTCATTTGCAAACTAGCTTTCAAAGAGAGTTACGGACTATCAATTAAATACTGATATAAAAGAACACTTTTAATAATAAAAACTTAGAGTTTTTAAAAATAGATCTAACAACCCCGATTATGATGCCGGTCCCTTTGAAGCCCGGTCGAAGCTTTTTTATGCCCTCCAACTGACTTTGGAAAAAGTATAATACCAGGCATGTATTATGTTGAAAACATCATAAGTGCGAAGCTATACGAGTATATTATTTATCCTATATTTAACTAATCTGATAACTTTTCTAATACATTAATAACATAACCCCCCATTATAATGTCAGGTTTGTTTGCTAAACTCTTATTGCACCATCACACTGCCGTACCAACGTGATGAAAAAAAAACTTGAAAAGCAAAATTCTAGTTCTGGATTCTTAACTCATCTGCAATGTTATGTTTGGTATTTTGACACTTTGTTTTTAAAAAAATATGATAAAGCCGGTGAATCCCTAGCTTTTCGTAACCTTCCTTATGCGTCTGTTAAACAAATAATGTATTTATCAAAAAAATATTTTTAAACTGTACTAGAAGTTAGATCATGCTGGTGATTTTCTTGAAGTAAACCCAATCAAGCCAGAAAAAGCAAGGCGGAGGAATTCACCCAAAGCCACTACACCTCTCCAACCACTTAATAGATGTCCACAACCAATAGAGTGCTTGGTATCATTCGATAAAGTATGACATCTTAAGTAAGTACTTGATCAAAAATCTATATTAATCTATTTCTACCCGTTTAAAAATGAAGGTTTATAACAAAGCTTGTAACAAAACAAGAAAGGCAAATAATTAAAACATACTTGATCTCCCTAATACAAAAATTATTATTTTGTTCCTTGATCTAGTTTTAAATAAAAATATTATCTATTAAACTTTGTGTTGGCTCCATAGTTCTTTCATGTTAAAACTAATAATTTTCAAAAAAATTTAAGTAATTTTGTTCTATCGGCAAATTTAAAAAAATTATAAATATTTTGTGTCCCAAATTATTGCAGTAAATTTTGGTAAAAGTATAAGAAATAGTTAATATACATAACCAGATGTAAAATTAAAAATTATAGAAGTGAAGGAATTGACTTGCCTCCAAACTATGAAAATCAGTTTTTTGTTCCCATCCTACTGTCAAAAATTAAAAAGTCACTTACACTAACACAATACAATTATTATAGAATTATTCTCAAGCGATATTTTATGCAGGGTGTTTCAGAAGTACGGTACGTAACTTTACGGGATAATTCCTTATGATATTCTAAGAGAAAAAGTTCATATAAACATGTGTCCGGAGTGGCCCCGTTATTGATATACAGGGTGTTAAATTAAAAAATAGTCTTTTATAATTTTTTTAAATATCCTTTTCTTGATTTTATTTAAATTAATAACTATTATTCATAATGATAAGGGGCTTAATTAGCCTTGACTAGATTAAATTTATTAATTCCAGTGGCGTCCCGGGAAGCACTTAAACGAATATTATTGACAAAAAAATGTACGCTACTGACTTTTTCTAATTTTGATATTTTTTTTCGGATTAACTAACTAATAAGACAATTTATTTGCCCCTTGAATTGTTTTCGTATCTTGCTTCGTTTTCGAGAGAAAAAATAGAAACTATTTTATTGCATGAAAAAAAAATACTTATGTATTTTAAAGTTAATTAAAACATCAGGTAACGGTAAGTTTTGATGCCTAATTTACCCGTTTTGTTAATAACAAGTCAAAAATGAATAAATTTGCTGGAAATGCTGAGGAAGCTCGGCGAATCTGTCAGGAACGGGATTCAAACAGAGTACTGCCATGTGCCAAAACATTTAGACAGCTCCATGCAAGAGTAAGTGACGCTGGGAGTTTTAAACGTAGGACGGAATTTTCTGGCAGACCAGCAACAGTAACCACGCCTGAGTTAGAAGAGGCTATACTTCAAGGGGTAGAAGATGATCCTTAAACTAGTGCCAGGAAGGTAGTAGTGGAACTTCAAACAAGTGCATCAACTGTTTGGAGGATTTTATATCTATTTATTTTATATCAACTATACCCATACCATATTCAACGTGTGCAAGCACTGCATACAGTAGCACATAACAACATTTTTTTTTCGAACAGTTTATTTACTGATGAGGTCTCTTTTTCAAGAAAAACTATTATGAATATTCATAACGAACATGTTTTGGCGGACGATAATCCTCATAAAATTAGAGAAGGTCGTATTTAGCAACAATTTTCGGTGAATGTATGGGCAGGGATCATTGGCGACAATCTTATTGGACCATTCTTTTTACCCCCTCCATTGAATGGAAACTCATATACGCTGTTTCTATCTGAATAACTTAACGTTCTGTTAGAAGACGCATCTCTACAAATAATACCTAATATGTGGTTCAATACCTCGACAACACTTTCCCTAATTTCTGGATTGGACGCACAGGTCCCCAAGGTTGGCCAGCTCGTAGTCCCGACTTGAATCCTCTAGACTAATATTCAGGGGGTCACCTAAAGTCTCTTGTAAATTCCAATTATTAAAAATTGCAATGCGATACGAAATAATGCAGGTATTGTTGAACGGGTAATAGAATCTATGGTGAGACGATTGCAATCGTGCGTTTTATCAGAAGGTGGCCACTTTCAACATTTGCTTTGATTAACTGTATTTTTCTTATCATTATTTTAAAAAATTATTTTATTTTTAATTTAAATGTTTTAATTTTGAAATGAATGCATAATAATATAATAATATTCGTTCAGGTGTTCCCGGGACCCCACTGGACTTAATAAATTTAATTTAGTTAGGGCTAATTAAGCCACTTATCATTATGAATAACGGTACCAAGTTTCAATAAAATCGGAAAAAGGATATTTAAAAAAATTATAAAAAACCAATTTTTTTTTTATTTTAACGTCCTGTATATCAAAAACGAGACACATGTTTATATGAACTTTTTCTCTTAGAATATCACAAGGAATCACCCCCTTAAGTTACGTACCGTACTTCTGAAACACCCTGTACTCTACTTTTTCATATTTTTCATGTAGTATAAGGTGTAGTGTAAGTAAGGTATAGTATAAGGTAAAATTAAGACAGTTAGTATTTTACAGTATTTTACCTATTTTATTAAATTAGTTTATATTATTAAACATTGGTTTAGATTGACAAGGTTACAACCATGAACGTAAGGTGCCAGCTTTGCTTGTAATTGATAAACATAAACATATAACATATAACAAACCGTACCATAGTTTAAGGTTACCCAAACATATATATATTTTGATGAACTAGATTTAAAAGAATATAAGTTAGGAGATGATGATTTGATAATTTTAACATTTTGCTACTAGTGTACTAATACCGTAATGAATATACGTCATTTTCGTTATCCAAAACCTGTGTGCTAATTTCGAACCAGGTAATCATCTTACATTCACTTTTTGGTTCATTTGTCCTCTTGTCTACCTTATCCGTATGGGCACACATCATACTGTATAAAACAGCAAACATGGGCGATTTAAAGCTGCACAGGAGTTTGCTATTGATATTTAACCAGACTACACATATACATATGAATCTAATAATTAAATTATTTTATTTACATATTTTATATAATTTCCTTTAAACAGAGAGTTTGTATTTTGGTTTCAAAACTTTCAGAAATAAAAAACTAGTAAAAACAACTTTTCAAGTACCCAACAAAAATAAAACCAACTACTTTACAATTACTTATCGGTAAAGAATGACAAATGATGGGTGCTAAGATTTAAAATATTATTTCAGTACATCGACATTGCGAGGAACAATGACGACAATTTGCTTTGTCGTCATTGGCGAGAAACACATTAAATATAAAAAATTCACAAAAAATTATCGTCAGCTCGAAAAGCTCCCTAAGCAATAATATAACCAGAAACTGCTCACTGACTTACAGATCACGGCTCGTGAAGATATAATCTCAAAAATACGAGAAACTGAAGACGAAAGCTGAAGATCCTGTAAAATGCTATAATATGCATATATTTACCTTGGTGAAATAATTTTATTATAAAAAATAATAATAGTCATAAACGGTTTAGATATTTAGATACATATCTTATTTCTATTCAAATTTTTAATGACCAATATGGTAATAAATTTCAACATATCCTGGAAATCGATGAAGGATGAGTTGTATTTCGAAACGAAATTATCTTTTGGGGTCAAGGTCATCGATTTTTATTTTCTTAATTTTATGCGTCCTATAGTAAAAATTGATTGTTTACAATAATGATTTTACCATAGAAGACACCGTGAAACTGCACATTTCCTTACCATTGTTAAATTAATACCCGTATAAAAATTTAAATGCACAGCCTGTTCAAAATGAAGTCGGCACTATGTAGTGTATTTTGTATATTAATAAAGATTCCCATATAAAAGAAACAGTTTAATATCCGAGTTAAATGATATTCCCAAAAATGTTACTTAATAGTACAATATATGCCGTGGTTGAAAAGTGTGCTATTATATAACAGGTTTCTCAACTGAGGTAGATAGATAGATTTTTTTCTACTACTAACACTAAATCATCACATTTATTTAATTCGTTTGGATCTTTATCTTAGATATTTCTGCTTAATTTTTAAAAATCAATTAGCCTGGAAAAAATAGAATATATAAAAATGCGATTTTAAATGTCAGTTTGTAAGAAATTTTTGAATATGACAGTTTTCTTTTGAAATATCTTCCAATTTTATGATGAAAATTCCTGTTTAATTAGGAATTTGATATTATTTTGCAAAATTTCTTGATTTGAAATGGTTAATCAACGCTTAAAATCAATAACATGTTAAAGAAGCGGTGAGTAAGAATGCTAAGATCGTAAGAAACTTAATAGAAAAAAGCAGAAGATTGCCCTGTTATAACACAGAGTATGGAGATCAATTCACCAAAATAGAGATTATCGATTCCAAAATTGGAAAATACAGTCCGAACAGCCAGCAAACCTTTGAAGACATAAAACAACAAAAATATAGACAATACTCTACAGTGTATATTGATGCCTCGGTGGACCCGGAGAGTGATAGGGTAGGAGTCGGGGTCTATAGTTCAGATCTGGAAATAGAAAAGTGCAACCAGCTTGCAACCCATACTAATATCTGTACAGCAGAGATCCTGGCTATCAAAGCCGCTATACAGACAAGTAAGAACCTAGCAAATAATATTCTAATAGTATCGGACTCAAAGAGTGGACTACAAATACTCCAAAGAATAGGACTCCAAGGTAGAAATGATCATATCACGCTGCAAACTAGAAATGAAATTGTAGGAGCAATCAGAAATGGAACCGATCTCAAAATTATGTGGATTCCAAGTTACAGTGGGATAAAAGGAAATGAGAAAGCAGACGAATTAGCTCTAACTGGAAGAAACGAGGGCACCCAAATAGACAACAAGCTACATTTTACGGATGTAATGAGGTAGAGGTAAAGGGATATCATATGTAAAAATCCAACAACCCCCACTGAAGAAACCATGGTTCAACAAATACCAGTAGGTACACTAAGAGGAAGTTAATAATCTCCACAATGTGCAGAATGAGATCCTCACATTGCTGCACACCGGCCCACTTACACAAACTAAACCTGAAGGACGAACCAAACTGCGCATGTGGAGAGTATGGAGACCTGAATCACATACTCCTGGGCTGTGATAATGACCAAAACACCAAGAACCTATACACTTATCTCGCTCGCAAAATAAAAACCCCTATCAATATATCAAACATTCCAGGAAATCCCACGGATGAAGCTGCCCTCTCCATGATGAGAATTATAGACAAAATCGGCATTAAAATATAACCTCTGATCAACTACCAACTTAACTGACAACTGTCAGTTTTGCATAGTATAGTATAGTAGAGTAGGACTGTATGAATTAAACCCATAGTAGATTATAATTGCTTATTGCATGTAACATTTGCTTAAATATCAGAAATTTGCATAACGCTTAAAAATTAAATAAGAACAACGCTTAAGCTAAATGATAATTCCCAAGTTCCTTGATTCCCCACAAACCCCTATAACCCTCATCCCTTTATTCACCAGATAAGAAGAATAAGTGCAAGGGAGATAGGCAGAGAACTAGTCTCGAAGCACATGCAAGTGGGCGCCTATCTTTAGACGAAACAACCAAGAACCCAGAACAAAAATTGGCTGGATGCCGAAAGGCAAGAGGTCATAGAAAATTTCGAACAGAACTTAATTTCGTTACACAGAAAGTTTTTTATTATTTACCTAAGTAATTATTTATTATTATTATTTCCCTGGGCAGAGAAATCTTACTTCTCATTAGAGAAATGGAGTAAATAACGGCGACTCCTTACTAGTAGAAAAAATTATTATGTATGCAGTGTAGTAAACGTCAAAGGACTAGATAAATTAGATCCTTCGCTAAAACTTGCTAAAAATCGGTAAAAAATAAAAACCTCAGCAGCCTGTATATCGAGAACTAAAAGCATTTTAGGATATATGTTTATTATGTAATTTTTGCACTAGAATTGGTCTAGGAATCATACATTATAATAAATTCATAACATTAAGTAATAATATCCTGTATACTTTAACAATTGAAGTAAAATATTTGTTTTTATATTGTTCTCGAAAATTAAAGCAAAATTGGTTCGAGTTTGTTTAAGTTAACGGTAATTTAAAATCGCAATAAATTTTTATCGCTGATGTACTATAATAGGTAAAGTGAAAAAATTCTCAAGGATTTTTTGGGACACTATGTAAGCACTTTTAAAAAAGTCAGTAAGCTCTACAATTTGGTATACTGCACTAATTTTTCAAGTCAGATATTAAGGATAATACGTGCCTGGGAAGTTCATGTGGTGGATCCTGTATACAGAATGTCAATTTGAAAATGAACAGCATGTAATATTTCTTCGGCCGATGATACGATGACACTGAACATTTAATAAAACACGTCAATTTAGATCTGAAGGGGGACAACTGTAGAGGTATTTGTTGTAATCACCTAACCACACATTTCGATTAAGCACTGAAAAGCGGAAATGTATTAAATTCAGAATTGAAATAACGTAACTTTTAAGGGTTGCATCTCCTAAGTCGGCACAACTATCTATTTAAAAATATTTAGTGGAGCAGTAGGTTAAGTACCTAGTGATAAATATGAAATTTTAAAGTCCTTTCGCTCGCTTACAATTTGTTCTTTCTGAACACAAAATGGTTTGGCGTTGACTGGTTCGATTAGTGAAAATAAGATCTAGCAGTTGTGTGCGATTTCAATAGTTTTCGATTTGTTACATTCACCCCGATTGTTATACGTCCTCTTCGTACTACTGTTCGTGTGAAGTAGCCTTTGGAGAAGGCACGTGTTTATTAATTTAATAACTATTACAGACGTCCAAGATTTGATCTCAAAAATTTGGAAATAAATTTAATGTTTCTGCTGTGATAATACAGGGTGTTGGACTTTAAAAATGTTACATATCGTTAAAAAAAAAACATCTCTCTGTTGGGACATTAACTTTTAGACAAAAGGCTGTATTTATTTCATAAAGTTTTTTGACAAAAGCCAATAAGGAGAATATTTACATGAAAAAAGACTATTACGCGAATTGGGCGGGTTGTTAGCGTCTTTGGTCTTTTTTTTCATAACAATAAGTAATTAGTAAATAATAAAAAGGATTATTTATTACGCAAATATATTTGTAGAGATAGGTCAATTCTGTCGAAACACGAAAATTCGCACATACAGGATGTCCCAAAAAGTAGTTTTTTAATTTATGTGGCTTAAAAATTACTTCTCAATTGTCTTGATTTTTTTAAAAATAGGTAATTATAGATAAAAAAATAATGGAAGATTTTCATGTAAAATGTTGCGTAACGTTTTTGAGTGACTTTAGTGTATCGGGTATCCCAAATAATATTGGAGTTTAGCAAAATTCATCATGTAAATCGGAAAATAAATGAAAAACTTAAAAATGATTGATGATTGATATTGGTAAAGGAAGGTCAATTTGAAAATTTACATAATACAGGATGTCCCAAAAAGGTGTTTTTTGTAGCTCATAGTTTCCAGGTTTCAAAAGTTTGTTTTTCTTACATTTTTTTAATCTTTTCGTCTCATTTCTGTGTGTTGACTATATACAGGGTTAAAAGATGTCATGTAAAAATTAAAAACAAAGCCAATTTTTCAGAATAATAAATATAGCGCTGGCTCATTTAGATGTGTGTGTCGATTTTATACAGAGTTAAAAAAAAACCGGGAAAGTTAAAACCGTTAACCAAAGCGACCGTTTTTGACCAACTTTAATGTACCCGGTGTCCTAGAATATTTTTTGAGTTGAACGAAAGTCATAATAAAAATCGGAAAATATTAAGATAAACTATTTTTTATCTAAAATATTTCGTAACATTTTTAAGTGACTTTAGTGTACCGGGGGTCCCAAATTATATTGCGGTTTATATATTTATCAATTATATATATTTCGTGATGTAACTTAGAAGATAAATAAAGAACAGTCTCTATATTTACATATTTAATAATTAAAATAAAGAATTAATAATAAAAATTAAATTTTATTGGAAGTGAAAGGTCAATTCTGTTGAAATAGGAAAACTTACATACCTAAATACACAGGATGTCCCAAAAAGGCGATTTTTGTAGCTGAATGTTTTCGGCTTTAAAACGTTTGTTTTTTCTGCATTTCTTTAGTCTTGTCGTCTCATTTTGGTGTGTTGATTTTATACAGGGTTGAAAAAAAGTCATGTAAAAATTAAAAATTTTGTCAATTTTTTATAATAATGAAACACTATAGCGATGTTAGGTACTTTTAAAATTTTGTAGGGGTTTTGATAATTTTTAGTTTGTTTAGGTAATATTTTCCTGGTTATTATTAAATAACTAGTTAAATTTAGAATTAGTACATTTCTTTAATATTTTTAACTTATTAGGTACTGTGTTGATTTCGTCCAGGGTGTAAAAGAAAGTCATGTAAAAAAAACACTATTTTTTGTCGTCTTACAATATAGAGTGATGCTAGTTAATATTTTTTACCGTTTCTGCCAGTTTTTAGTGTGCTGGCTCTCTCTAATTAGGGTTGAATTAGGCTAAATTACTATTAAAAATAGGGGAATATAAATAGCTGTTTTTTTTGTTAACTTGTTTAAACATAAAATTACAGAGTGTTGTCAATAACTTGAAGTGGTTTTCCTGTTTTTTTATACTTTCTTTCTTGATGAGGATTTGAAAAATTGTCCTCAATAAAAAAAATATGTTTTTGAGATTAAATTAATGGAATATTTTCATCTAAAATTTTTGGAAACATTTTTGGCCGCTTTTACTGTACCCGGCGTACTAAATGATTAGGTAATTGTGCTATTTGGAAAAAAATATTTGATATTTCCTTCAGTAACATTTCATTTTTTTTATAATTAACCGTTCTGAGACATTGACTTTTTTGCATACAATTATATTACAATACGCCATAATTAACTTTTATTGGCTTTTTGGTACACAATCAGTGTTACACTACATTATCGAGTTTCCCGACTTTTAGATGACATCCGACAATCCGACCACTCGCAAAGTTAGGGGAGCTTTTTCCTTCTTTAAATGAAATTACTTTTTGTCAAAAATATCTGCGTGGATGTACAGCGAAAACCCACCAAGTGCCAATCATACACTTCTGAGGTACTTAATTATTGCATTTTATTATTTTAAAGTTAGTGTAAAATCCAGAGGGAAATTAATAAAGTTCGAATAAACGTTTTTCAGGTATTAAAAATGAATGAAAAAATTACACAACAAAAACTTTTAACAAATCAAGATTTTTTGCGGTACTATAAAATAAATGCCAACAAAAATAGGACTTAAACTCTTCACACCAAGAGGTGCGAAAGGAAATAAAACTGAAATGGCGTACTAAGTTAACATGTTTTATTTTATTACGAATAAGTAAGTATTTGAAGTCCCTTTACGGATAAATCAAAGAAGTCTGTTTGTCTATTCATGCATATATAGGTAAATTATACATGTTGTGTAATAATATAACTTGTAGTAACAGTATCTTAATATTTTGTTTTATTTAGTTACATAATATGGGACAGAACTTAAAAAATTGAAATATGGATTTATAACAGTAGATACACTAAACATAACGATTGAACGGATTTTTACAAATCCTGCTACTGGTAAGTGCGATAGATATAATTTTAGGTTTGTTCGGGATGCTGAAGTGCTTTTTATTTTGAGAACAGGCTACTCTTTATTCCTGCTGTGCAAGTGAACTTTAGGAATTTCCCAAAAACTTTTGACCATGATGAATTGGATTGATTGTCCCTGTTGTTGTTATAAGATGGCAATGAGTTTTGTGTAGTCTTGGATCAAAATGGACCGTATTACACCTCAAGAGAAAATTCAATTAATTTGTTTGCATGTTGGTGGATTCAGTTTACGAAAAGCAGACACTGAAAGCCATGTGAGGCATCCCGACACACCTCGTCCTAGGCAGAATTTTTAAGACAAGATTTGGTCAAGTTGAAAGCTACTGGAAGTATGCAATAAGCAATAATAGCTCGTAGACTTGCATTCTTTATGTTTTGTCTAGATCTATCAAAATTTGTGAAACAAATGCGGTGTTGTCATTTAAGAAAATAAGTTTCCTTGAATTAGCGCCCAGTCTGGCAACAACACGTTTAATTTTTACACATATTTTTTTTTGTTGGACTAATTCCAAAAACTTTGCTTTAGGAACTATAGGTATATCTCTTCAAATAAAAGAGTTGGCATTATTTATTCAAGTTTTAAAAAATAACCCATATAAATAAATTTGATATTTAAAGAATTAATGTTATCTATTAATTAATAAATAATTTTAATTATATTTATTTCTAAACGGAAAATTATGTTACCGTGAAAAATATTTGGCTTTTAGCTTACAGGGTCTATTTATTAAAGGGGTGAGACACTTAAGAGACAAAATCGATAAAATCAATATTTTAAGAACCCCCAGAACCGTTCAAAATAAATATGAACAACTGCTCGTTTTAGAAATCGGATCGCCAAATACAATTCACTCGTGTGGTTGTGGATAAGGGTTGATATTTAAAAAATATCAAAATGGCGTCGTATCCGTCACTTTTCGACATCTATCGTATTTGATTATAGCGTATGTATTTTTAGCTTAAAAAGTCTATTTATTAAAAGGCTGAGACACTTTAGAGAAAAATTCGATGAAGACAATCGGATCGCGAAATGAAATCCACTCGTGTGGTAATGGATGAAATCAAAAATGGCATCATATCTGTCAAATTTGTAAACCTATATATTTTTTGACATTAAATTTGGCTTCCTTGTAGAAAATTATTGAGAATGTGTAATTTATTATTTATCACCATTCGGGTGAGACACTTCAATACAGTCACCATTCTTGCAAATCAGTTTTAACTAGCTAGATGCAATCGGGTTCCCTCTGCGACCAAACCTGGGGTGCATTCAAAAATTTTAAATTCAAATAAGATATAGATTGTTAATTTAACAAAAAAATTATATAAAATAAAATAAAGATGTTAATTTAGTAAAAAATTACTGAAATATGTGTCATTCTTTTTTTGCCATACTCCAGCGGACTAAGATTTGGAAGCAATCGGGCTTTTAGTCAAGTCAGGATTGCCATTTTAATGTGTGGCCCACTGTTAATAAAATTTGTCGTAACTGGGCAAGGCCTACGGCCACGCACTCTTTACGTTACCCTGTGGTGCGGATATTTTCAAATTTGTTTAACTTAAAAGTGAAAACACAACGAAATATTTTGTAAAGTCAAGATTTTTAAATTTCTGAAATATTTTTAATTTATTGAAATTGAATAGCTATTCTGTTGAATGTATTTTACAGAGTAACTTATACTTATATTCATATGTTAATTTATTGAGATCTATAACAGCACCAATTTCAGAGGTTTTAATTTTATTGGTAGGACGGTAGGTATTGAATAGGTATTAAAATTAAATATGGGAAAGACCAATTATTTAAGTTGAGCTTTTTCTTATTTCTATTATTATGCCAATTATGTTTAAAGTAAAGATTTGCAATTTATTAGATAATTAAATTACTGTAAATAGTACTAAGGTTATCAGTGTCGGTTCTGAAATTTGGGGTATTTTTATTACTTTTTTATTGTTTTTAATATGAATCATTTCTTTAATATTTCTTTTTTAATAGTTTGTCTCATGGTCCAAAATGTCAGTATTATTGAAATCAAAATTTTGTAGATTATCAATTGCATGCTTTGATAAAGCGGTGTGTTTTTTGTTGGTGTTTCTTCTGCTGTATTTATGTTCATATATTCTGCTTTTTAGGTATTATTTGGTTGGTTTTAATTTTGTAAAAGGGTTGCTGTATTATCAGATGGTTTATCAGCAGTATTTATTTTGGGTGGTTTAAGTACGTTTCTAATTTTTGTATTGATTTCTGAAATGTATGGTAGTGAGATAAAGTTTTTTTTCTCTTGGGGAGGTTATTTTATTTTGGCTGGAGTTGTAAATTTGGCTTATTCTATTTTTAATAAATGGTTCGTTAAACTTTTTTGGGTGATTATTGTTATGTAGAACATTTTTTATTTTATTTAAACTTTGTGGCCTGTTAATTGGATCAGACAATTTAACAGCCCTATCAACAAGTCCTTTTTCCACACTTTTTTTTATATTAATGAGGGGTATATGTTGAGTTAAAGTTTAGATCTCGTGGAAATAATTGAATTTTTTATGGGTATTTTCAATTTAATTTTTTGGTATGCAAAGAATGCAATCGTCAATAAATCTTTTAAAAAAGTATGGTTTATAATTAAGGTTATTTAATAAATTTATTTCTACATGTTTCATTACACGATTTGCTATTGTAGCGGAAATGGGTGATCACATTGCTACGCCAAAATGTGTGAGAAAAATTCGTTATTAAATTAAGAGAAAGTTGATGTTAAATATAATTTAGTGGTTTTAATAAGTTCATCTTCTGGAATTGTGGTACGTTGTTTTATGGAGTTCCAGTTTTCATTTATACTTTCAATAGCAAGTTCGATTGGTATATTAGTGTAAAGTGAGACGTCATCAAATGAGACCAGAATGTGATTCTTCAGGATTTTTTTGAATTTTTTGTAAAGTTACGAAAATCCCATAAATCTGTAATGTGATAGTCAGTTTGGCCCGGAACGTTTGTTAAAATGTTTGAAAGGTTCATTCAACAACAAAAATACCCAAAATATCAGAACCGACACTAATAACCTTAGTACTCACTGTTTACAGTAAATTAATTACCTAATAAATTGCAAATTTTTACCATATGCCGTAAAATCTCTCAACAGCGACCACCCTCGGGGAATTAAATGTTAGTCGGTTAACAGGGGTTGTCGGTTAATAGAGAAAAATTAAAACAACTGGTCTGCATTTTACAGTGTTTGTTTGCATTACTTATCATGTGTGAATAATTTTAAATATTTTTGTTTAAATTTATCATACGTAAAACCATAAGACCTTTTTTTTATCGGATAAACTTTAATTTTTTACGAAATCTAAATTGCTTAGAAATTTAACGAGAACAAAAGAAATGATATCTGTTACCGTTTGTTCGAGTTTAAATTGCTAAAAAGTGATCCAGTTTGAGTTTAAAAAATAAAAAGTTAATCCGATCTTAAAAAGAAGATCGAGTGATTTTTAGCCAGAGAAATTCACGAATTTTGGCATGAATAGATACTAAAAAAACATAATACTTCACTAAAAAAATGTTTGACAGCATCAAAATAATTTGTAATAATATGTCAGGTTGCCGAGCAATGAAAAAGAAAAGCTACTCAATTTTGAGCTAGAGAGGTTTTGCCATTTAATTTTTAGCTGGAGAGGGTTTTATCGCAACTATTTGACTAGAATGTTTTACACTGGCAAAACGTCATAGCAACGGCCTGTTTTCTACTGGAAAAATTACTACCTGCACCTACCTGGACAAAATTCACATGTGATTTTTACAGCGACAAAATTTTAATATTTGATCCAAAGAAATTTTGTTATCATGGTTCTGGTAATTATTTAAAATGTCATTATATTATTTCTTGTTAACAAACGTCAGATTAGATCAGTTCAAAAATGAGTATTTCTGAAGAAAAAAACAGATTTGGAGTTCAATCCATTACAGAAATTAAAAAGGCAGTGTCGGAGAATATACCTCCAAATACGCGTATCTCCAAAACTTCCATTTGTCGACAGTTTTCGCAGTTTTTATTGATAAGAGATTATTACTCCAGCCGAAGAATTAGCAAAAATTATCGAAGATTATGCTTACAACATGAAAAAACTAAACGGAGAGGACTACGAAGGGTCACGTATCAAAAGCATGTGAAACACCACGGTGCAGATGATTAGATTGGATCAAGTAATATCATCAAATCATAATCAATTAAATAATGAACAAACATTGAATTATCTAAACTGTAACTTTTATATCAAATCAAATCAAATCAAATCAATTTTTTATTTTTTCAATAATTCAAAAGTTACATTCAGAAACAGTAATTGAAGAAAACGTCAAAATCTGCCTAATATAGGTAACATTAATAATTAGGTACCAACTCTAAAAATAAATTATTATGTAAGTACAAAGTTCAAATAAAGATGTCAAAACAATATTCAGTTAAAAAAATCGCTGAGACTGTAACAAGTCTTTTGGAGCACAAATTTTTTTAAACGAGTCTTAAAAATATTTACATTTGGTGCGTTCTTTACTTCCAGCGGCAGACAATTAAAAAATTTACAGCACTTAAAATGAAAACTTTTCTGGTATAGGGTTGTCCGATGTCTAGGAGGTATTAGAAGCGCCCCGCTTCTGACATTGTAATACAATATGGCGGATCCCGAACTAAACAATTGCCTATTCTTAAAAATATACAAACACGATTCAATAATATAGGTGTCATAAAACGTAGAAATCCTTAGGTTTTTAAATGCGGAACGACAACTTTCCAGCCTCTCCAGACTGGCCAGCACTCGGACAGCATACTTTTGCAGACGGAAAACCCTGATAGCCTGCGCCCCGGTTTAATAACTTAGTTATTTTTCTGTTTTATTCTTAAATAAAAGCTCTCTAATTTTATTGTTCTTTGTCTTTTTTTTCGTGAAATAGTCATGTCGAATACCACTCGAGAAAAAATTGTGTAAGCAAAATTGTTCTCAAGGTTTTATTCAAGTTTGTTGCTTTTCGGCAATTTCTTGCCAATCAACAAACTTTCATACCTTTCGAAAATTTTGCCGACAAAATTTTTTCTCTTATGATATTATATATGATAAAAAAGGATGCACCTTTTTTATCTATGTCAAAGTGATAAAAATGCAAATGTCAAATGGACATTTTATTGAAGGAGTGAATTTATCAGAACTAAAGTTAAATGAGATGAAGCCAATTTACCAATATGAATATACTGCACGTGCATATACAATGCAGTGTATGTTTGCTTTGAAATTCCTATTTTTTAAAATAATGAAAAATTAAAGATTGCTTCATAATTTTTTATTTTATTTTTATAAAATTCAGATTCACATTTTAATAGCAATTTAGAAATATTTGTAAACTTGAATTGTTAACATTATTAAAAAAGTCTCTCAAACTTGCACAGGCTTCAGATAGGCTTGATATTTTTGACACTGGAGCAAGTCCAGGTTCCTCTTCCTCTGTCTCGGCGTTGGGAGTAGTTTCATCCGTTTCGTAGATCTCTTCAACACATTCGATGATAGTCAATTCTGCACTTTCTGTTGGCAATTCGTTATCAATAGAGGCAAATTGTCTCAAGTTCACAAAATGTGTCCTTATTGTTAGGAAACAGTTTTGCGACAGGAATATTATCTTCTTCTTCGAAGTTGTCAATATTATCTGTATTACACATAAATCCGGCTTCCATAAAGTATTTTTTTATTTTCACTTGGGACAAATTGAGCCAGGCCACCGAAACCCATATCAAGGCGTTCGTTATGGTAATATTATATTCGATTTGTCATCGTTCAATGTATATGTTTTTGTTGGCAATGCACGATAGTAGAGGCCTGTCTCATATGCATTAAGTACGTCACTCGGGGCATAATCCTTTAAAATGGTTAAAATTGCCTGTCCTTCCAAGCACTTACGTCTTCGATATTGATATCGGCTGGTTTGCCACATAATTACTTGAAGGTATTATCGTGCCCACGACTAAATTTTTCTAACTATCCATTTGATGCCTTGAAGTTATCTAGTCCTCGACATTGAGCAGATTCGAGGGTTTTTGCTTGAATTATGGGCCCGGATATTGGTAAGTGCCCGTTTCGCGCCTTACAAGACCAGTTGAAAATGACTTGGTCCACTGCCAGTCCTTCGGTTCTGAGAAATTTTCTTTTTTGTTCACCGTTGCCACCTTCTTAAAACAAATTTCTGAGTTCTGCTTTATTGAAGCAACATAGTCACTTGGGTCTTACCAACTTTAAATTTTTTAACCAATATCCTGGTACTTAAACTAGTTTTTTCACTTTCCTCGATTATTTCAATTTTTTCGCTTAAGAAAGACATTGTCTTTTTCCCGAGATCTTCAAATATTCACGTTAGTCCCAAAATACACAAGAACTGTTCAAAACAAAACTAATGTTAACAATCAGCCTTTAAAGCAAATTGAATGGATCCGCCCGCAATAAAATAATAAGTAATATCGGGTCGTATTTTACTGCCCCTAATGAAAGGTGTTTTAGCATTAATGTTTACTTAATAGTCCGATGATAAGTGCCCGCGGTTGTTTAACGGATGGGTCGGTAAAGAAGAGTATAAAATAATCGGATTTCCATTTTTAAATTGAGGAATTCATAACCGGTCATTTAACGCAGGTGGTCACTTTATAGAAGCTGTCGCAAACAGAGGTTTTACTGTACATAATAGGAATAATAATAGAAATAAATAAAAAGAGAATGAACTTAACCCTCTATTGCATTCTGTTCCCAAATGGGAACATACCATTTTTATGATGTAATGTGGCGCCATCTTACACACGTATCTTAAATTTGCTGGCTAAATTACAAGTTTTAGTACAGTTCTTTACAATTAGTGCAATTTTGTTTCAAAAGATGTCTTTGAGGTGATGGAAATATTCATTTATTTCTTGGACGGCCGACAGAATGTAACTTGTGTTTTGACCAGTGTATTTATAAATTATTTTATCTGATTTATATTGATTCTAGGTAAGTAGTTTTTTTTTATAGTTGGATACCACCTTTAACATCAGTTTAATGCAGTTTTTGTTGTTTTTTATTTACATCTGAAAGAAGTAGATTACCTAACCTAGTTGTTCCCGTACGTGTGTATAGGATACGTCATTTTTCAATTACAATCTAATGGGCAATAATTTGTAGATTTACAATGACACTGGCCTTCCCATACTAACGAAAGGGAAAGATGCAAAAAACTAAACTGTCAAGGAAAATCGCGCATAAAGTGTGAAAAATGTGCGGTACATTTATGTCTAAATAATAAAAACAACTGTTTTAAAGATTTTCATTGTAATGCATTAGCTTAGATTTTAGTTTTGTATGCATGATGTTCCCAAATGGGAACAATTTTTTTTTTCGTCAAATAAACCTGTTTAAAAAAAAAATTAAAACCTATGTTCTAATGACCCCTTAACAACAAAAAAATAGCAAAACAATTTTTTCCTAAATTTTCCAATAAATCATGCAATAGAGGGTTAAATTAGTCTTTCCCATATTTAATACTTATTCAATACCTATCCTCCTACCAATAAAATTAAAACCTGATAGATCTCAATAAACATAAATATAAATGACTGTAAAATACGCAAATGAAGGAATGTTTTTTTTTCTATATAAATTTCGTATTTCATTCTCTAATTTTTATGTATTTTGTAGTTCTGATCTTGGTTTATATGTGAAATAAACCGAAACGTCAACTTAAACTAAACTTTTATTAATATATGACCTATAAACCCACAAAATTGAAGAATAAAAAATCCACTGACTAAAATGTGCCTGCTTTAAAGCACACAACATGTCCAGGTTTGGCTTGATGTTTTAGATAGACAGTCTTAGCTACTTTTCTATTTAAATTTAAGAAAAATTTTAAAACTCAAAGTCGGCAGGCCCAATTTAATAAATAAATAACAACCACACGATTTTTAATGAAATAAATAAATAGTAGTGTTTTTTTAACTTTACACTCATTTCTTTGTTACATTTAGTTAGCTCGACTGTGCGATTTGTGGTCTTTGAATTTGTCTTATGAGATACTCGTTTCAGTTTCTGGTCAATCCAGGTGGCCTGATTTCCACCCGACGTATTATTATTAACAATGTATAATACCGAAATGTGTGTGGTGCCAGTACGAAGTGCAGCCCTTTTCTCAGCAGTTTGTAAGCAAGATAATGACATACTTCAAGCTTCGTACAATATCTCATTGCCGATCGCTAGAACAGGCAAACCACATACTACTGGGAAAGATTTAATATTACCGGCAGTAAAAGAAGTAATAACCACTCTGCTCCATAAACTAGCGGCAGATATTATCCGAAAAATTCCTTTGAGCAATACTTCTGTGCAAAGACGAATTGATGAGATGGCTGAAAACATTGAAGAATTATGCAGGCTTGCCAGTTTTCAGTTCAGTTGGATAAGTCCACTTTACCAACCAATGGAGCATTGTTATTGTCATACGTGAAGTTTATCAAAGATGAAAAAGTATGTCAGGAACAACTATTGATTGCCACAAATTTAGAAATAGATACAAAAGGAGAAACAATATTTAATACACTGGAAAAGTTTTGTGATGAAAAGGCTATTATGATAGGGAGTCACAAAGGTTTCACAGCGCGCTTAAAAAATAAAGTTCCTGACGTGCTTGCTGAACATTGCATCATTCATCGCCAGCATTTGGTTGCAAGAAATCTGAGTGAACGCTTCCATACATTACTGCTATATGTTATCAGAGTAGTTGATGATAATTAATGATGATTAATACAGGCAGCAAGCCAAGGTTATTACTACCTCTACACCGCAGCCTAAAGAAACTTATTGGGACGCTTGTTGCTCGATTTCTCATTAAAAGAGGTTAGTCGCCCTTATTAGGCTGAGCAGCCCCTTTATCAGATTTTTTCAGGGGATTCCCCCTGGGGGATTTGACTCCCCAGGTGGGTTGCTCTCCAGCGTGTCAGTGCGTAGCACTCTTTGATAATGTGGTAGGCTGTTTCTTCCTCCTCATTGCAAAGTCTGCATATGGGTTCGTCGTTATATATGCCCATGGTGTGCATGTGTTTCCTTAGAGTACTATGACCGCTTAAGAGGCCTGTCACGATTCTAAGCTTGTTTCGGTTTATTTTTAGGATTTCAGAGGTCATTGCCTCTGAGGGGTTATCCAGCATTAATTTGATGTGTCTTAGCCCCGAAATGTGGTTCCAATATGACCGATGTTGTGCTTCACCCACCCAGTCACGCATCCTCTTGCCGAGGCTTTTGGAACCCCAAAAACCGGTTCTGGCCCCGTGAAGGCAGTAACTGATCCCTGCCTGGGCAGAGCGTCTGCTTTTTCATTGCCCCCTATACCCTTGTGCCCCGGCACCCAAGCAAGTGTTACGACATTGCTGCTAGCCAGGTCTTGAAGACATTGAAGACAGTTCCAGACCAACTTTGAATTGATCTGATAGCATGCTAGAGCTTTTATTGCTGCCTGACTATCCGTGAAAATTGAGATGTTTCTATCTCTGTAGCGCCTCCTCAGGTTCTCACGCAGGCATAACTCAATAGCATGTACTTCTGTTGGAAGACTGTAGCATGTATCCCCAGTGGCACGCTAGTGTTATGCTTAGGAACAGCCCCATGAAATCCCGCGCACGCACCTCCTTTCATCCTGGATCCGTCGGTGTACCATACTAGTCCTCTCGACTGTTCTGCTTCATCTTTTGACCTGAAGCTCCAGTGTATCTGGGTTTTGTGTGGTTTGTGGAAGTTAGTGGTATGGGTCATTAAATCACTGCTCATCTCCAATAATGAGTTCGCGATTATGTTTGTAATCCTGGTATGTCCGATTGCAGGACCGGATTGCCAGGTGTTATTACAGGTCAGTCTATACGCCCCCATTCTAGCTTCCGCCTTGATAAGTATGCCAAGGGGTGGAAGATTTAGTAGGGTTTCCATAGCCGCTGTTGGAGTGCTTCTTATAGCACTTGTAATACAAAGGCATGCAAGTCTCTGGATTTTTGTCAACTCCAGTACTGCTTTTTTTTTGTCGGTTTTGGTCCACCAAACCACTGATCCGTATGTGATTATTGGTCTAACCACTGTCGTGTACAACCAGTTTACCATGTGTGGATTAAGTCCCCAATTTTTCCCCACAGCTCTTTTGGTGGCCATAAGTGCCATTTTACTTTTATTAATGATATTCTGCATATGGGAGTTAATAAAATCAAATGTAACTCACTGAATCACAGCTTATTTAGTCAACTTTGCATTGCCAATAATGAAGATTTGAACCGCTTGCTGCTTTACATAGAGGTGAGCTTGCTGTCAATAGGTACTTCTTCGACTAGATTTTACAATCTGTTTGGCTTTGTGATAGAGTTACTGGCAAACAAAGACACAGAATTGCGCAAAAACCTCATCTCATCAAAGAATAATATCGCGTACTTGACAGACCTGTATAAATTGTTTAACGATGTGAATCTTCAGCTTTAAAGTGCCGACTTAAACTTGATTAAAATAAGAAATACGGTTACTGCTTTCGTAGCCAAAGTGCTATTACGCAAAAGAAATATCGGCAGACGGGAATTCAGTAATTTCCCTAATTTATAAGCAGTATCATTTAACAACGACGACTTGCTTGTTTACTGTCAATACTTGGAAAACCTCCACGGTGATTTCAAGGAACGATTCGAGGACATTTTAAAGATGGACATACCAGACTGGCTTTTGGATCCTTTTTCAAATGTCAACACAGCAGGCTCATCACAGTTAGAAGAAAAACTTATAGATCTGGCAACAAATGAGGAACTAAATAGCAATCCCATCATCGTATTTATCTGAACGTGGATTTAGTGCTGTAGCAACGTTGCTAACTGATATTAACAAACTCCTTAAAATTCATCACATTCATCCTCCACAATAGATAAGTTTTAAATTCAGTGTCTTCTTAATGTTAATAAAAATACTTCAGAATATGATTAAGTATGCGTTTTAGTTGCTCTCAATGAAACATTCTTCTTTAAACTCAGAAATAGGATAGGAGCTGTGTGTGTGTGTGTGTATCTGAGTTTATTGGCACTGGTTTAAACCAACTGGCCAGCTTTGTCTTGTTTAGTCTTTGTTAATACACTGTTACAAATATGTTAAAAGCAGTCACGTCAGAGAGTCTATTACGTACTCTACTTAGGAATTAGTTTCTTCTAAGGATAATTTTAACCTATTCACCCATTTTTTACAACTCTATGTCAGGCTATGTGTAACTTCTGTAACTAAATGTAATTTTTTATCTTATTATATATTTTATGAGCATTCTTTTTTGTTTCTTTTTTTTTTTTCCTTCTTCTCTTTTTTTTTCTTTCTTTTTCTTTTCTTTTTTTTTCTCTTTTTTTTTGCTTTTTTTTTTCTTTTTTTTTCCCCTTTTTCTTTTTTTTTTTTTTTTTTTTAAGATTAATAATTTTTTGTTTATTTTTTTTTTCCTAAACTCCTAATACCTATAATAACTAAACTAAGTATATACTTGGTTTTTTACCTCTACCAATGGACTAAAGTTGTAAGTTGAGTCTTTTGATGTGACCGTATATTAATCTGTAAATATGCAAATTTTCGATGGCTAGTAAGTATTTTAGATTCACAGGCCATGAAACCTGAGTTTTTATATTGGCAAAAAATACATTAATTTCATTTTGTTTTAACGGACATTCTAAGACACAATGTTGTATCTCTCCTATTTCCCCGCATTCACAGTTACTATTGGTTTTAAGTCCTATCCTGTTCATGTGAGCCGGGTACATAGCATGAAAACTCCTAAGTCTACAAATAGTTTTTATAAAGTCCCTATTTCTCTCTGAGTGAAACCAAGGTTGTTTTTTGTATTTAATATCTAACGATTTAAAATGTATTCCTGTGGTCGCTTGTTGGTATTGTGCTAACCATGATTCTAATAGTTTATTTTTTGCATCCACAAATAGATCGGAAAATGGTATTTTAAACAACGCAGGCGTATCTCCATCTTCTGTTGCTTGTTTGGCCAACTGATCGACTATTTCATTTGCGGCGATTCCAGCATGTCCTTTAATCCAAACCAAGTAAATAACTTTATGATCGTCTAAAAGAGTTTTATTTAGTTGCATAATATCATAAACTAGGTAATTTAATGTGCCTGTGGTCGTGCAGTTTTGAATTTTTTGCAAGGCGCTTTTACAGTCTGAAAATACAACAAATTTTTCTTTTCCTTGGTAGTTCAGACAATATTCCATTGCTGTTCTTAGTGCCACTAATTCTGCCGTATATATTGAAGTTTTATTTGGCAACTTAATTTTTATTGAAGTTTTTGTATTGGCATGGTATATAGCACACCCCGCCTTTCCATTCATTAAAGATCCATCGGTGAAAATGTGCTCGAAACCAATCCATTTTGTACTTAACTGTTGATTGAAATTTTTTCTGTATGCTGATGCTAGATCTAATGAATTTTCCATTGTAAAGTCTATTCTTGGAGGGCTGTTGTAAGCTTCGTATTCTGGTATAAAGTAAGGAATGATGTCTGTCTGGTGTACATTGTCTTTTATTTGTGTGATCCAGCTATAACTTTCTACTAGGAGTGGTGACTTTTTCTTGTTCCAATATCTGTTTGTATAGACTAGAATTGTAAGATCATTGACCTTTTTAATTAAGGTGCTGTCTTTTGCTATCTGTTTTAGCAAAAATTTATCGCTAAGTAACCTTCTTCTTAGATTTAGTGGGGGTTCCGACGTTTCCATTTCTGTTACATTAGTTGGAGTACTTTTCAGGTAGCCTACGCTCAGTCTTAGGCATTTATTTTTTATTGAGTCAATTTTTTCCAAATGTGTGGTGGCTGCTGATCCGTAAAAAGTGCTGCCGTAATCCATGATTGATTTTATTAAAGATCTGTAAAATAATAAACAGATATTCGGGTCCGCTCCCCATTTATGACTGCAGAAGGCTCGAAGGACATTTATTCCATTTTCCGTGCGTTTAATGATATGATTTATGTGTTCTTTCCATAATAATTTTTTGTCTATATGCATTCCTAGGTACTTAATGGATGTCTTGTATGGAATGTTCATATCAGCTAACCTAATTGTATTTTGCGGGGAAAATCTACTTCTAGTGAAAGTACACATAACTGATTTCTCTTGGGAAATTGTTAGTCCATTGTTATCGAACCATTTAAGTGTTTCTTGAAACTTCGTCTCTATTTTCTTGTTACATACTTCAATACTTGTTCCTGTGGTATATATGCATACATCATCTGCAAACTGCAAAATTTTTATATTATCGTTAAACAAAAGCTCTAAGTCATAAGTGTATATTGTGTACAGTAATGGGCTCAAAATGCTGCCCTGAGCTAGTCCCAAGGAGGCTTGTCTCGGCCTTGATATACCATTATGAGCCTTTATATACAGGTGACGGCAGTTGTATATCGCATATAAATTGTTGATGATTTGTGTAGGAATTCCTAGTTTATCCAACTTGGGCCATAAAATTTGAAGATCCACATTATCGTATGCTCCTTGTATGTCTAAAAATAACGCCGAAGTTGATTTGTTTGTAGAAAAACCCAGCTGTATGTCTGTTAATAGATGAGCTAAAACCTCTTGAGTGCTGCATTTTCTACGGAAGCCATATTGGGTATTCGGTATTTTTTTGTATTTTTCCAGCCAAAATTCCAGCCGATTTTTAATAATTCTTTCATATGTTTTCAATATGCAGGACGCTAGCGATATAGGTCGATAAGAGGATTCCAGATTAGGTTGTTTGCCAGGTTTCATGATGGGGACAATCAGATATTTGGTCCAATCCACTGGAATCGGGTGTATGTTGCTATAAATGCTGTTATAAATTTCTAATAATATGCTTTTTATTCTTTGTGGTAAATTAAATAGCATGGAATACTGGACCTGATCGATTCCCGGAGCGGAAGAATTTGTTTGTTTTAATGCCCTTTCCAGTTCGCCCAGACCAAATGGTCTGATCAAAAACCGGCTTTGGTTATCCAAATTGATCTGACCAGTACTTACATAATTATTGCTTACAAAAGGTTGAGTAAGCTTAATATGAAAATTTGTGACCCATTGCGAATTAAGGTCTGTGACATGTTTGTTTTGCTGTTTTCTATTTTTAAAGCTGTTTAGTTTGTGCCACACTTTAGTTATGGGCACATTTTTGCTAAGAGAAGAACAAAAGCTGCGCCAACTATCTCGTTTTGTTTGTTTTAATATTTTCTTTGCTTGTGCATCCGCTTTTTTGTATGACAGTAAATTATCCAAATTTGGGTTCCTTTTATATGCACTAAATTTATCTTTGCGCGTGGTAACTGCGTTGGTACAACTTTCGTTCCACCATGATTTTCCTTTATTGTTTTTAGCCCTATTTTCTACATATTTCGGAATAGAATCTGACGCCGATTTATTTAAAGCCAATATAAAATCGTTATAGTTATTTTTAGTAAAGTCATCTAAGTTGTTTAAACATTCTATATAGTATGCATTCCAGTTGGCTCTTTTTGTATTCCATAATTTGCTATTTTTATATTCCAATGTTAGTGACTTTATCTGACAATTAATAATTATTGGTATATGGTCAGATCCGTATGTGTCTTCTAAAGTACACCAATCTAGCAAATGATGAAAACATGACGAAGTTAGGGATAAGTCAATAGCACTGTTTTGGTTTTCATAATTTCCTATATAAGTAGGTGCACCATTATTCAAATAAATTATATTATGTTGTTCTAAAGAATCTATTATATTTTTACCATATATGTCACTATTTTGACATCCCCAAGCTACATGATGGGCATTAAAATCGCCCCCCACCAAAAAGGGCTTTTGAATATTCGAAAAGAATTGTGTCCAGATATTAGTGCTTATATTTGTTCTTGGTCTAACGTACAGGGAGATAAGAGAAACGTTTAATCCATTGGTAAGAGTTATCACTATTCCTAAATACTCAATATTGTTAATGGGTGGATAATTTTTTAGTTTATATTTTATACTAGTTTTAATAAGAATAGCCACGCCTCCGTGTCCGTCATGACGGTCACTGCGTTCAACATTGTAACCGGGAAATGCCACGTATCTGCCAGGCTTAAACCAGGTCTCACTCAACAGTGCTACATCCACCTTGTTCTCTTCTAGTAAATGTTCGAGATTTGCCTTATTTGCTATTGCCGAGCGGCAGTTCCATTGACATATTTTAAAATTTTGATCCATAATAAAAACAAAAAATGAAAAAGTAAATTTCCTTTTCCCTTCCCTTTCCCTTTTCTTTTTTTTTCTTTTCCTTCCCCTTTGGAGTTATTCAAATAAATTATTTGATTGTAATTTTTTTTTTATTAAACCTATTAAATCTGCCTTCTGTACCTCAAATGTGTTTTTTTCTTTTAAATTATTTACAATGGATAATACCAGTTCTACTACCAGATTTTCATTGATGTTTATATTTGCTATTTGATTGTTTTTTTGAGTAAATTGACGATTCCCTTCTATTCCTGATTGGTATACAGGATCGTTCAATAGATTACTATTAGTGTTTTCTAGTCGAAATTGACTAAGGATGTTATTGTGTTCTGCTGTGACTGTGTTAGGTGATGTGGGCCTAGGTCGTTTTGAGGGATATTTTATGTGTGTAAAGTGTGTAGATGGTCTCTGTGAATGCAAGTTATTTTGAGAACTATGGAACAAGGTATCTAAACTCTCCAGGTTGGTGTCCGACTGGGACGCCACGACTGAGGCATATGTGACCTTAGCCACATTTTTATCTGCTTCTTTAAACGATATATTTTTATGCGCCATCAATTCTTTAATTTGCTTCTGTCTTTTAAATTCCGGGCATGCTTTAATGTCATTAGTGTAGTGTTCCCCCTTACAATAGAAACAACTTGTTTGGGTATTATTGTTTAAACAGCTGTCGATTTTGTGGTTTTCCTTACATTTCAGACATCGCACCTTACCTTTGCATTGCTTACCTAAATGGCCGTATCGCCAACAATTGTTACAGATAACTACCTTTTGTATATAAGGGTTAACCTCATAAATAACATGATTAATGGCTATGTATTTAGGGAGATCTTGAGATTTAAATGTGACTAGTATGGATTTTGATTGAACTATTTTAAATGTTTTATCTATATTATTATAAACTTTTTTTGGCAGTCTCCTAACCGAATCTACAGTAAAATTACAATGCATATCATATGGGGCAATTCTACTTTTTATTACTTCATCTTCGAAATCCAGATCTACCCCGTGAATTACTCCCTGTCTATGCAGTGAAAATTTGGGGATATACGCTTCCAGGTTATGTATTTTTAATATGTCTGACCTGACTAAGCTATTTGCTGAAAATAAATCTTTCAAAGTTATTTGGATCCGATTGCGACCAATGGCCTCAATTTGCTTGATTTTGTTATCAATATCTGGATGATTTTTAAGAATTATTTCACCAACCTTAATAGCGCTTAATATACCTTTAAAATCCGGTGAGGTATTTTCGACGTAGACCCTGTAAGGACCAGAGTCTGTTCTTTCATAGAAATACATTTTTCTTTGTTCAGTTTTTTTAATACTTACGTTTTCTTCAGGCGGATTGACATCCGAGTATAGTGTATTGTTTTTTACTTTACCCATTTGCTCTGAATTAGCTGACATATTTATATCCTGAAAAGTTGAATTTTCTATTCCTGTTGACCTATTCCCTATACCAGCAATCTCCCCAGTGGGACCTATAAATGGGGGCAAGCCCCCGCTGTTAACACTCATTTAAGATTTATTTCGATTTTAAAATCGTTTTAAAAACGTATCTACGATTCGTTTATTAAATTTGTTATCAGTATGCACAAACAACAAACAAAAAAACCAAAAAAAAACACTCCGTACGGTATCGATCTTATTTACACGATAGCCGGGTAAACACTGGGATAGGAGCTATATCCTATCACATACAGGGTTAAAATTTAGTGTGCCGGTAGACGATATCTCGTTAACAGTCGACTTAAGGAAAAAACCTTTATACAAAAGGTATATAGGTTAATGCCGGGCACCTTTTAAAAATATTTTTTAATATACAGGTTGGCTCAAAAATCCAGGGTGGGCCTAACATATCTTTTTTTATATGGAACACCATATATTTTTTTTTATTATATTGAAGCCTTTCATAGTCCTCAATTCTGCTTTATAAAATTTTGATCAAGTGCGACGTTGTTACGATATGAATTTTTCAATGGATTTTTGGCTAAAAACGATTTTACATAGTTAAATTTTAACTATCTTTAAAATTTTTTTACTAAAACTTAGGAAAGAAAAGTTATAACATGTAAAATCACCTAACTGTTATTAGAATTGGTATAAGTACTACAGAGTGTTCAACATTTTGGTCCAAACTTAATGAATTTCAAATCAAGTTTTCGTTTTTTCTTTAAATGAAACACCCTATATTTTACATCTCTATCAAAAAGATATTTTAATTCCCTTTAATTTGATACCAATATCTGATACCTTATTTCAAAAAGTTGTTGAAGAAAACATGACTTCAGGAAACTGTGCCTTAAAAAACCTTAATATTATGAACAATTTTGATATTTGCTTATTCATTTCTAAGTTTACTTCCAAAAAAATTGAGAACTTAATAAATTAGTGTGCAATTCATATGTCAGTAACTGTAAACGATTTTACAGAATAAACTTAAATTATTTTCTATCGAAAAGTATGTAAATCTCCAATTTTGAAAATATCTTTCACGAATTTAAAACGAATACATTTTAACGCACTAAGTGTTCAAAGTGTCTCCCATTTTGCGAAATGCAAGCGTCAATTCGATTGAAGAACGAGTCCCTCACATTTCTCAACATTAATGGGGTAATTTTACTAAATAATTGTCGGATTCGTTCCATCATGTCCTTTCTTGTTGTTGCTGTTGTGCTGTAAACATCGACCTTGACGGTGCCCCACAAAAAGATATCCATGGCCGTTAGGTCAGGTGACCTTGCTGACCAACTGATCGGACCTTAAAATAATAAAACTATTAGGTAAAAAAGAAATTTCATATTATTGGCTTTTTCAACAACCATTTCTTCCTATCCACCGCTTTGGAAACTGTTCATTTAAATGGTCCCGAACATATCTGCTGTAGTGAGGGGGTGCCCCATCGAGCTGAACCCATATCCTGTTCCTTATGGACTTCGGGAGATTATCAGTCAGCCTAACAAAGTCATGTTGCAAAAACTCCAAAAGCAAACGACCATTCAAGTGCCCTTCAAAGAAATAAGGTCAAATGACATAATCGTGGATAACACCACCCCAAACGCTTGAGCTTCACTGATGTTGAGTATTGTTTACTAGCAGGGCATGTGTATTTAGGGTACCATAAAAGTGAAAATTATGTCTATTGACGAACCCATTTCTATGAAATGTCGACTCGTCGGTGAACATGACACATTTAAAAAAATCTTCAGCAGTGCTGTTTTGGACCCATTGACAAAATAATGTTCTTCTTTCAAAATCATTGTCGCTTAATTCTTGATATAATTGAACCTTATAGGGATAACATTTATTTGCCAATAAACAATCGTTCACTGAAGATTTTTTTTATTTCCAAACTAGAACTAATTTTTGTGACACTTATTTCTGGATTCTCGACCACCCCCAATGCAATACCTAGCTGGTTATCTTCATAAAGCAGGTCCTAGATGCTTTTTCATACTCTACACTCCCCGTTCTCTCAAATCGATCTTCTTTAATTATTGATCTTTACTCCGGACATCGAGCTTCTGGAAACTTCTGAACATATAAACGTGATGCCATAATAGTATATTATTAACCAAGGTTTAGGCAGCCATCATTATTGCCCAAGCGACGAGGGATTTAAGACGCGAGAGCTTTAAGCTGTCTAAACCGTGGTTAATATAATATTTTTTCCACTACTACAAACTTTTATAAGACATTTATCTTTATAGTATTATTAATTATAAAAAATTATAGGTAGGTATAAGTATATTTTTTAATCAAGTTACCTGCGCTTTGGAATTGGCAAAATATTTTGTTGTTTTGTCAGGTGGCTTTGTTAATGTCAATTTTTGTTCACTTATGTCATCAGATTTCACGATCTATCTATAATGTATTGACAATTATCTGGTTAAAATGTTTATGATTTCATGTTGTAGAATTAAAAAATCAAGTTACCTGCGTTCAAATAGATTCTTGAAGATCGGTCAATAATGGATTTCAATGCCTTATTATTGATCAATGATCTTGGTCAATAATAACTTATAAGGTAGAGAAATAGTATATTATTAACCAAGGTTTAGACAGCCATCATTATTGCCCGAGCGGCAAGTTTAAATCACGAGAAGCGGAGCGACGAGGGATTTAAGACGCGAGGGCTATAAGCTGTCTAAACCGTGGTTAATATAATATTTTTTCCACTACTACAAACTTTTATAAGACATTTATCTTTATAATATTATTAATTATAAAAAATGATAGGTAGGTATAAGTATATTTTTTAATCAAGTTACCTGCGCTTTGGAATTGGCAAAATATTTTGTTGTTTTGTCAGGTGGCTTTGTTAATGTCAATTTTTGTTCATTTATGTCATCAGATTTCACGAGTTTTCCGTTTTTTTAAAAAATGAGCGAAGAAAATGTTAGTCATATTGCTACGGTTGTGGACGGTACATAGCGGAAAATGAATTGTGAGTTTATTTATGGTCCAATGGATTTCAAATTTGGAATGGTATATAGGTAAATATTAATATACGCCGATGCGTTGTCACTTTTTTTTTAGGCGACCTAGGGCCGACGTACTCAGTTTTTTTTTCATAAACTATTAAAAATATTTAAAAAACGTTCCGCATCGGCATGGCTATTACCATTTTCTTTACGATCAAACTAAACGAATTAAAAAAAAAAATTGTAAGTTTGTCAAAATCATTTTCCCTCCGTTTTCAAAATACGGCCGTCGGCTACCGACCTCTTGCGGATTTCAAGGCGAAACTTACCGCAATCGCACGTTTTACGCTGGAAGGCGGGGCTAACTAGTGCGGACGGACTCGGGAATTTTGGAGTGTTTATTAATTATTTTATGCTGAAACCTTAGTGTAATTTTCGATGGTTAGTCGCATTTGCAGCTTAAAAACGTGTTTAATAATAAGTTTAATGATGCTTCGAAAATTAGCAGTATCATAGGGTTTGTCAATGCCTACATGTTGCAGGTTTAGTTTTAATTGTATGTATAAATAGATAAATAAATAGACATAAGTAATGTATATTTTTATCATAATAATGTGGTATTATATTCCACTTAAATTATGCAGGTTAGTGGCCAAACTTGATCAAAGTAAGGGTAATTTTTCACGAAGAACACGATGTTCGGGGTCCCGGCTCGATTTGAGTGGGGAGTTCACCCCTTAAAAGTCATAAACACCCTTTTAAGGGGTGTTTTCGAGCAAATAATTGCCTAGAGACTCGCGGATGTTTCTGCTGATGTAAGTTTGGAAGGGTGTATGGGGTGTTGCCTCAGTGGTTTGGTGGTTCTGTTTAAAATGTTATTAATCTTTATATGCATTTATCTCCTATATTGTGTTCCATTAAAGAAATCTTAACATCGATATTTTAGTTTCGATCTTTTTTTTTTTGATATCATTGATGTTTATTTTAAACATCGATAAATCGAAATAAAGTCTCAACTTCCGAACGGTGTAGTAGGTATCAAGTCTGAAGACAATTCTAATCGACCTCGGTAGCCGGGTGGGAACGATTTCGCCTCGCAATCGAGAGGTCCCGGGTTCGAATCCCGGCTGGACATGGATCGTTTTTAGGTGTTTGTTAAATATTTTATTGTAATTTTATTATATTATTGAATAAAACCGGCTAAGTGACTGAATAGCCAAAGGCAATTTTAAAAATAAAGAAAAGGTAATTCTGGAAATGGCGCTACAAGTTCAGTCAGTGTCAGTATTCCTATTCGTAATTGTACGGCGTTTCCCCTGTTCGTTTTTTTTGGGGTTCCCCTGTCGGCCTGTTCTATTTTTAAAATTGGCGACAGTGAACTGTTAAACTGTAGTTGAACGGTTAGAATGTTGTAGACGAATTACAAAAAGGAATAATACGCATTAGTATAATAAATAAATAAATTTAGGTGTAGTGGCTTGTGGTGAGTGAAGGTATTTTGGTTTGTTTTACGACGGAAGGTATTAACCGTTTCTTTCAAATTGTGAAAAATTTTAAAAATGCCTTGGCATTCCCCAATAGTTTTTTTTTGCAAAAGTAAGGGAAAAAAGGTTTACAGTTTGCTTCGAAAATCTATTCAAATCGACCAAATTTACCAGCAGATTTTTTGACAGTGATATTACATTATCGTAGTTGAGACTATATTGATTATCTAGTATAGAAACTAAAGTCCCCAGATTCACACACAGAGTCGTATTATAGCACACTCTCTACTGACTTGGCATATTCTTTCTTATGCCTAATACTTAGAAAAGAGAGCATTACATTTACTAATAATATTAAACAACAACGTAGAGTGTGCCCTTGCATTTTATATTGTGTGACTGGCTTGTAGGTACATAAAGATAAAAATAAATGTTTTTAAAATAAATGTGACTAAAATCTTAATTAAGAAAAAAACATAGATGGTTTCGAACATCAATGCTTTAGGATCGATATTTTTTCTACACTCCAGAAATTGAAGAAGCAGTTTTAAGTTTAATTGATGAAAATTCGGAACTAGAAACATTGGAAATAACTTGCACATCTCGCACATTCTAGTCTGGAGAATTCTTTACTATTCTCTTTTATACCCGTACCACATTCAACGAGACAAAACCTAACTTCCATGAAATTTTCCCCTGCGAATCATCTTTTCTCAATGGTTTTTGAAGAATACTGTGCAAACCCGGTGTTTGACTGTGAAATAATGTTCATAGTCGAAACTTCCCAAGAAATGCTATCAGAAATGTCCACAATATTCATGTTTGGACAGAAGACCCGCATGTTATTGTGGAATCTAGCCATCAAGAGCAATTTTCGTTAAATGTTGGAATTGTTAAAAACAACCTAATTGTTCCTTTCTTTGGCCAGAAAGTCTAAATGACCATAACTATCGCCGGTTTCTAAAGGGCGATTTGCCCATATTGCTTGAAGAAGTGCCAATTAGAATTATAAATAAATATAGAATGTGGTTCATGTAAGCAAGAGAATATTTAAATCGAACATTTTATCACCACGTGTAGGTCGTGGTGGACCCCAGCATTGGCTTAAGGTTCCCAGTCTGTAGAACAACTGAGAAATCGCATAAGAGCTTTTTGTAATGCAATAAGGCATATTAAAAGCATTCTTCAAAAAGTGCGCACTAATATAAGAACAACAGCTAAAGCATGTGCCCATGGAGGTGGAGGACATTTTCAACAACTTATTTAATTTTTTTTTAGTTTTAGAAAAATGTTATTGGTTTGTTAACAGTCAATTAAAATCATTAACTAATTTAATCAGAAATGGGTATTAGTAATCCAGTAGTTAAAAAGTTATATCAAGAAAAACTTTTAGGTATAGATGATTGTTATTCTCTATTCCTTCACTGTAAGATACGAAGAAAAGACAAGAGATCTTTTAATAAAATTATTTTACTTTTTAAAAGAACAGTGGCGTATCATTTTAATCACCTAAAATAATCAATAAATTTAAATTACCTATAAATTAATTAGGACGCCACTGGTTAAAACTTAAAATTCGATTTTTACAGAAACGATAGTTTGCACCCACCAAGTTTATTTATTTTATAAAAATATCTAATGTAGTTTCTGAGTTATTAAAAAAAAAAATTTTTCAAAATAATACTTTCATCACCGTGTATTATGGTAACAAAGCAAAACGGTTAAATTAAGTTTATATAAACTTTTTGTCTTAAAATCATACACAGATTAACCACCTTCAACATTGACATACATACTTTCATAGTTTTAGCATTTTTCATAGTTAGACTAAAATCAAAACAGATTGAACAATGCCACATATTATTGTATATTTAAATTAAATTGGCATTAATTTGTTTAGTCATAAATATGTAACTATACTAACTCACTAAGTATAATTGATGTATTTTTACTATAATATTTTGTCAATAAAAACAAGTAACAGAAAAATTCGCAGTGTTTAGGTACCTGCCTAATTAACTAAACAACAACCCTATTTATTTGCAAAACCCCCCTTTCTTTAAAGAACAACCCCTTTTTCCATATTGCAAGTAGTTAGTAGTGCCGAGACTCATAGTACAAAAAATATGTACCATGGTGCCGCCGTCTATTTTCTCACATCGATGCATTCGCATCCGTAACCATAAGATGACTAGTAACATAGAGATAAAGGTTTATAGGGGGACTAGTAAGCACTAAGCGTAATCGCGCCTCGCAACCAAGGGCATCAAGCCAAATTCAAACAGCGGCCCTGGAAAAATATTGTTACCGCCTACTCCTCGACGAGCAGCTTCCCCCTCGCCGCGACCATCCAAGCTAACCTACCGAGAGTCGTAGCCCTTAAGTATGTGTACACCTCCAGAATAAAATTAAGGATGGAAGCAGAAAAAATGTTGATTGTATCGATATTTTACAATATCAAGAAGTAATCTAATATGTATTGATAATTATCTGGTTGCCTAACCACATTCATGTTTATGAATTCATGTTGTAGAATCAAAAAATCAAGTTACCTGCCTTCAGTTCAAATAGATTCTTGAAGATCGGTCAATAATGGATTTCAATGCCTTATTATTGACCATGGTCAATAATAACTTATAAGGTAGAGAAAAACGATTTCTAATGTTAATAATCGGTCAATAATGGCGATGTTATAGGTTAGTAGTGGAAAAAATGATTTATAACGTTAATAATCGGTCAATAATGGCGATGTTATAGGTTAGTAGTGGAAAAAACAATTTCCATCACTTTTTCCAATTGCGTAAATCATATTCACTAATTCTATTCGAGTGTAATTAAAATTAATTTTGAAAATTAACGTAAACAAGGCCACTGTAAAACGTCAAATAATTGATAATTATTATATCTGCCATTTGCAGGAAAGTTGAATTTAATAGAAATGCGTGGCCACTAGTTATTAAATTTAAAGCATCACGAAATTACGCTTGCTTTTAAGACACAATTTTTTGAAATGTTTCCTTCAACAACTTCTTGAAATAAGGTATTAGATATTAGTCTTAAATGCAAGGGAATTAAAAAATATCTTTTCGAAAAAATACAGGGTGTTTCATTAAGAACAAAAAGTCCAACGATTTTTATGTAAGATCGTTATTATCCAAAAATCCATTGAAAAATTCATCTTACCAACGTCGCATTTGATGATCAAAATTTTTTAAAGTAGAATAGACGACTACTAAAGACTTCAATATAATAAAAAAAATATATGGTGTTCCATTTAAAAAAAGATATGTTTGACCCACCCTGAATTTTTGAGCCAACCTGTATATTTAAATTATTTTTAAAAGGTGCACGGCGCCTGTACAACTTTTGTATAAACGTTTTTTTTTTCTTAAGTCGACCGTTAGCGAGATGTCGTCCACCGGCACACTAAATGGACACCCAGTATAATACATGTTTTAAAAAAATAGATAATAGATGCGCGACAGATGATAAGTAAAAACAATGGGGGGCTCTAGAAAAAAAAACATTTTTAAAGTGGGCGGTGGGCGAAATAAGTTTAAGAACCACTGACCTGCACGATAAATAATTAAATAACTAAACTGCTGTATATCTAATCTACATGTCATTAAATAAACACTTACACTATTCAGATCAAAATTAAATGTATATTAAAGCAAGAAAACGTGATCAAAGCGTGGCACCAAAACCTTATTTACATATCATCTTAATCTACTAAACAATCTTATAATAGAAATTATTAAGATTAGGTAGAATTAGTGCAGAAACTGTTAAAGTTAAACTGGCATCAAAGATATTTTTCCAGAAATCTTGTACTTTTCAATTTATTAAAAAAACACCATTAAAATTCTTACAATGTAGATTCATTCGGGACTGAAATTAGATATACAGGATGTAAATCTGAAAATTTCCACCCTTATATACTATTAAAAATCGGGAAGACATACATTTTATTTGCAAAGGGAACACTTCTAGAGAATATTTGCAGCCTTCGTTGTTTCCTGAGTTGTTAGAATTAAAATATTGAATAAATTGATTGAATAAAAAGGAGTAGTAATTTCCAAGAAATCGCGTTTCCAAAAAGTCCTTTACCTGCACTGAGAATTAAGTTGTTTTTAGCATTATTAATTTGCAACAGTAGTTAGTTGCTTATTTTTTTAGTAGATACATTTAGATATACTCCAGTGACACTAAATTCAACCCTTGAATAGGGGCCATGTCTAATGTAGACGTTTGGTTTTTTATTTGGTTGTTGTTTAACTATTCCAAAAATAATTTTTACTTTTACTGCAAAATTGGATACTAGGGTTTTCAGAGAAATTACAGCGATTTTATGCGACTTCCGGTTATATCCATGTTATCTCACACTCCTATAAATATCCATGGATCCTCTATTATAATAACGCCACAAGATGAAAAAGCACCTGCAAATCTGAAGAACAGAAATCCTCAATACCTGTAATTTTTAACCAGAACTAGGTATATTCAAAAAAAAGCATTTTAGGACATATTATACTCTTCGACTTGAAATTCGTAAATAACCATTAAAGTATGTAAACAGCTGCAGGTCTACTAAGTCCACACGAACAATTATTATTAGCTACATAAATTTGAAAATTAGACCTAAGATTTCAAATATGTCTACCTCCGATGCCTTGTTTGGAACCATGCTGATGTACCGTTGCAGCAGAAGCCGTATTGGCTTGCAGGCTCCTAAAATTTTCTTAGTTTTATTATGGTATGGTTTTCGAATAAATAAAGACATTCGGTTTTATTTTTTTGGTTTAGTTTCATTAGAGCAAGTGGCATGCAAGACAAGACAACGACGAAGGGAAGGCAGTAAGTAATTATGTCTTCGGATCACGACTTGGTGTCCTGCAATTAGAAGCTACCGCTCGCATTATGTGACAACCCATTACATAAAAAAGCTTGCCATAATAATTCTAGGTATTCTTGTCAGAGAAACCGATGCATTTTTAAATTTTTTACCGCTTAAAAAAATTTCATTTGGTTCAACCAAAAGCATATTTAATAAACTATTATTAATTAGTTGTAATTAAAACCAGACAACTGAGTTAATAAAGGTAAGTGCACGGATTTAAAAAATAAATTTAGAAACTAACCTGCACTGACCCCATCGGTATTTACTTAATTACTGATTTCTTAACAAATTTAAGAAGAATAAATTTGTTCTAGAAGAATACAGAACAACGGGGTTCTAAAGTGTACATCATCAACATCTACGTGTGCAAAGAAATACCCATAATATTTACTTCACCTTCAATTAAAATTATTGTTGTATTCAATGTCCATTTTAAACTTACCGAATCAGACTCGCTTGCATCTTGAGAAAGTGCTTCCCTAGTATTATTTGAATCAGCAGTATCTTCATCATCCATAATACTATCTGTTAAGTTTTCTGAACTCATTCCTATACTAGTGGTACTGCTTACTGAATTAACTGCCACTGATGTTGATTCCGATGCGCTATGGCAAACTAAAATCTGAAAAAAAAAAAATGTTTTAAACAAATTTTTGCTAGAAGAAAAAATATATATCTAATATACTTTATCTGTCTAAAAAAATCAGGAGTTCCTTGATGAAATTTATTCTTTTATGTCAATTTATTTTTTTTATTATGCAGGGTGTTTCAGAAGTACGGTACGTAACTTTAGGTGTTCTTGATTCCGGTCTATACGCGTTAACTGCTGATTTAGTGGTTATTTCATTCAGTTCCAGTTTTGCACTCCCGAATATGGCATAGCGTCTGCGATCCAGGGATTCGCATTGACAGACAACATGATAGACGGTTTCCCTATCCTTGCCGCAGAGCGTACAGCTAAGATCTCCATTGTATATCTTCATTTTGTTTAGAGGATCCTTGACAGCCATAATATGTTCTGTTAGGATTCCCGTTGTTATTCTTAGTTGGTTCCTGCTAAGGTTAAGCAACTGTTTTGAGAATTTAGGACCTCTTGCTATAGTTGAGTCCCTGTCTGCTGTTCCAGTAGACTTTGTTGTCATTTTTGGTCCATCGCTTAATAGCTTCTCGTGCTGTGCATTTAGGCACTCCTAGGGCTGGTTCAGGACCAATGTATGGTGCAGCTGATGCTTGAATCGCGAGCTTGTCTGCTCTTTCGTTGTCAAAAATTCCTCTGGGACCCAGTATACAGAACAGTTTAACAGTATTGCTATCCGCCAGGGCTCTCAGTTCATTCAGGCATTCCCAGACTAGCCTTGATATTACCCTCTGACTCGTGAGAGCCTTGAGGACCGCTTGACTGTCTGAGTAGGTATGTAGTATATGTAGATTTGTCTATTTTGGTAGGCTCTTCTATTGTTTTCCCATGCACATTGTAATATGGCATAGGTTCTTGCCTGGAATACTGTTGGGAGTTTTCCCAAGGGAAAGGATAAGTCTTTTCTTGGTCCTAATCCGTGTATCCCAGCCCATGTACCCTGTTCAGTCTTGGATCCATTGGTGAACCACACCAGAGCTCCAGACAGAAAATCTGGTTTATTGTTTGTCCACACGGTTCGATTCTGAATGTTTATCTTAAAGGGTGTGTCGTTACCGAAATTTGGTGCCATGTGGTCTGATCTCATCTTCATAAGTAAATAAATAACACAATTTGTTATACAATTTCCACTAAATATTGTCTAAAATACCATGCCAATTGTTTCGACCCACAGTGTCTTCTTCGGATGGATTTAACTAACTAAAGTAACAAGTTTTGTTTCTAAATCTAGATGTAGGTATAGACAGCTAAAAAATTTTTAATAAATACTAATTTTGGTACAATAAAATATATCCACATTAAGGTTGTTAATAATGGGAAATCCAAACAAACATAGTGCTCGACAAAGGGATAAGGTGTACTCATAAATTAAACGATGGGAAACTATTCAAGTCCAGTTGGTCATTTAAAAGTACATTGAATTTCTTATATCGGTTTATTTCCATTGTTTCTAGTAAATTTAATTTAATGGGTTTTTGGTGTAAAATTTCAAAATTATCATCAAAGTTATGCTGTTTGTTATTTAGATGCAATGCATAATGAGAATCTGTATGTTTTTTATTGTAACCGTTTTTGTGTTCTTTAATACGCTTATTAAAATTTTTACCTGTTTGACCGATGTATATTTTAGGACAACTTCCGCATTTTAGTTTGTAAACACCACATTTTGTTCCTTTTTTATTTTTAGTTTTGTTATTTTTAATTAGTTTACCTAGTTTGTTATTCGTTTTATACGCGATTTTTATATTTCGTTTCTGTGGATTTTTTGCGACTTGTTAAGTTATTTTACCATTATAGGTAAGATTCTTATAAACGATATTTATTTTAGATTCGGAATTCGGGTAAGCTAGTCTTATTCTTCTTCTTTCGGTGCCATGTCATGCAGGTCCCCCTGACGTTGGCAATTACATTGGCGAGTTGTTCGCGGTTTTCAGCTAATCTGAACAGTTGTTCGGCACTGCGTATTCCTGTCCAATCGCGAATGTTCTTCAGCCATGACATCCGTTTCCTTTCAATTCCACGGCTGCCCTCTATTTTGCCCTTCATTATAAGTTGAAGCACCCTGTATCGGTCACCTCTGAGGACGTGTCCCAGGTATGATATCTTCCTGATCTTTATAGTGTCAAACAATTCACGAACAGCCTTTGCTCTATTCAACACTGCTTCGTTGGTCTGCCTAGCGGTCCATGGTATTCGGAGCATTCTTCTATGCAACCACATCTCAAACGCTTCCAGGCGATTGATTGTTGCAGCCTTTAGAGTCCAGGTTTCAGCCCCATACAATAACACTGACCAAATATAACATTTTATCATTCTTTGACGTAATCTTAGGTTTAAGTTGTCGTTAGAGAAGAATGTTTTCATTTTCAGAAAAGTCGTGCGAGCGGTCTCAATTCTGCACTTAATCTCCTTATCTGGGTCTAGCTGTTCCGTGATATAGCAACCAAGGTATTTGAATTGAGTGACCCTCTCAATGTCTTGTTGTTCTATCTGCAGGGAAGCATCGGCGTGTGGTTGGCGACTGAATATCATAAATTTTGTCTTAGTGACATTCATTTTCAGACCCATTTCTCTTCCTGTCGTGTTTACACAATCCAACAATTCTTGAAGGCCCTGAATACTGTCGCACAAGATGGCTGTGTCGTCAGCATATCGAATATTGTTAATAATAGTCTTATTGCTTTATTGTATTGTTTTCTGGTAATGATTTGATCGATCATCTTAGTTTGATATCCATTATTAACCGCAATTTGTTTGATAATATTTAATTCCTTTCTGTAATTTTCTTCTGAAAGAGGAATGTTCATCATTCTATGAATAAAAGAGTTGTATGCCGAAATTTCATGTTAATAAGGGTGAGTAAAGGTATTGTGTATAGTAATGTCAGTATGCGACGGTTTGTGAAATATTGAAAACTCATGTTTATTGTTAATCCTTCATATTGTTAATTCTAGGAAATTTATAGAACTCTCTTGTTCCAGTTCCATTGTAAACTTTATGTTCGGATGTAGACTATTTATGTAATTAAGAAAACTTTGAAGTTGACGATCGGTACCGACGAAGCAAGCTAATATGTCATCAATCAAATTATTTGGATGAATAGTATTTTCTAATTCGTCCATAAAAATTTCTGCTTATAGTGGACTTAAAGGGTTCCCCATTATCAATCCGTCCTTAGACATATAAATTACATTATTGAATTCAAAATAATTCTGACCCAAACATGTCGAAATTGCATATAGAATGTCTTGTTTTATGATTGGGTTAGTGTTCTTTTTGTTAAGTATATCTTCAACTTCCATCAAATTAAATTTACTAGAATAGGAAATTTAGTGTACTTTTAAATGACCAACTGGACTTGAATAGTTCCCAATTGTTAAATTTATAGGTACACCTTATCCCTTTGTCGAGCACTTTGTTTGTTTCAATTTCCCGTTTTTAACAACCTTAATGTGGTTATATTTTATTGTACCATAATTAGTATTAAAAATTTTAAGCTGTCTATGCCCACATCTAGATTTAGAAGCGAAAGTTGCTACTTTAGTTAGTTAAATTCATCCGAAGAAGACACTGTGTGTCGAAACAATTGTCACGGTATTTTAGACAATATTTATTAGATAGAAGTTTCGAACTAAATTTTGCAAAATCATGATAAACGCGCCTTTCTTCACGACGATCCATACTTTACATAAGGACTTACAAATGCCAACAATATCAGAAGATATAGACAAACTCATTTTCGACTACTACAAACGGACGGACGTTTCCCTGATTACCCATTCCCTCCAACACAAATAATATAGACTACTGAGACAATGGCTCACTCCTCTCACCCCCCCCCCCCCCCCCAATGGCTCTTTCAAATTATAGATAAAAACAAAACTTCTGTCTTCCTCCACAAATGATATATATTTCAAAAATTAAATTTCTTTATAGTGATTGTCCCTACATGTTTCGACCGTTCATACAGTCATCTTCAGGTTAACTAAAAGGAATCTATGAAAGTACAATAACAACTGGCACCATAAAGGACTTACCTAAATCGAGTTTGGTCTCGGTTTTAGTAGTTGCCTCAAATAAAAACTCTTTTAAGATTATTAGGCAATTGAAATTTTGCTAGTTGAAGACTTGTTTGGCTGAACGTGATGGATAAATAGATGAGCACAGTTTAAAAATATTCATTCTATTATTGTATCAATTAGTACTTAAAAGTAATAAAATATGGATATATGTAGCATTAATTTAATTTGGATTTTATATTGTTATGAGGCAAGTTATTCAAGTAGGTAGTATAGTGTGGGCTGAACGTGATGGATAAATAGATGAGCACAGTTTAAAAATATTAATTCTATTATTGTATCAATTAGTACTTAAAAGTAATAAAATACGGATATATGTAGCATGAATTTAATTTGGATTTTATATTGTTATGAGGAAAGTTATTTAAGTAGGTAGTATAGTGTGGGCTGAACATGATGGATAAATAGATGAGCACAGTATAAAAATATTCATTCTATTATTGTATCAATTAGTACTTAAAAGTATTAAAATATGGATATATGTAGCATGAATTTAATTTGGATTTTATATTGTTATGAGGAAAGTTATTCAAGTAGGTAGTATAGTGTGGAGAAATCAAAAAAGAAAAGAAAAATAGTTTTTCATCTTAACTAATTAAAAATATTTTTCTTTAAAAAGAATCTTCAAAAAATTTTTTTAATCATAAATAATTTTTTTTTAAGTGTATTAAAATTTAAAATAATTGTTTTTTAGAGTTTTTTTTTTTATTAAATTGGGACAGGGGGCTCAGCCCCTGTCGTGTTAAATAATAATTCATCATTTTGGAATTAAAAAGTATTTCGGAAATTTTTTTTATATTAATATAAATATAAGGTTATAGGCTCCACTGCCTCGCCAAACGTGAAAATAATTGAAGTAAAAGTAAGGTTAGTGTCAATATGTGAAATCAAAGAGATTTGGCATATGACATGATAAGTATCGGATTGTAGATATATTAAAAGTTTAAGTGTCTGACCCATTAGAGTGACTGAAATCAGATTCAATAACGATCGGAAAAATGATTTAAAAGTTAGCACTTCAATGCTGCCCTTCTGAACAACCTTACGATACGAATTGGAAGATTCGGCAATCAACCCCTAACCAAGATCCGCCAGCTGACCATTGTCGGCACTTTTAGGGCTCTGTAATAAACACATTACCTACTTAATTATAATTACAACAACCACCCGTTGGTTTTTCCCCAAAATTGTAACCCCTCCCTCTATTTTTATTGTTATCTTAAATTATCTGAACCTGATTGTACATTAATTATTTTTAACAATTATTATACCAGTGTCATCTGACGAAGCTACAGTTTTAGCGAAACATGTCATTTCATAGTTAAATATAGTGAAAATTTTACAGTTTAATTGTGTTTTACTGAACTTCATAAGTCTATAGTATTGTTTTGTTCACGAACAAAGCTTGGTTCACCACATTTGCATATCTGGCATGAAGAAAATCCCCATGCAACAGTACAAACAAAGTTTTATGGTTAACATGTGGGCGGGGATTATTGGACCGTTCTTTATTAAAGGCAGATTAAATGGTCCATGAATTTGTAATTCTTGCAACAAAACTTAGAAGGTTTATTAGAAAATGTGCCCTTAGAAATTAGAAATCAGATGTGGTATATGCTCGACGGTGCACTGCCCGATTTTAGCAATTTAGTTCGTCAATTTAAAAAGTTTCCTGGTCTTATAAGGTGAGCTCCTTCATATTCTTTAGCCGCAATAATATCATCATCATACTGAAGCAGAGGTCTAGCTGTTAGAGCATTCCTACAATTTTGGCAATTTTTAATTAATTTCAATTTTAAAATTTTTTTTACTATTGCACCACTCATACATATATACCACAGTGCCTCGACCAATTCGACTTTTTTTTTGAAGAACTACTTCTTTAGGTAGAGGATGGGAAATTTGATTGTCGGTAGGTAATAAAGAAATGCCAGCGATATATTCGCCAGTCAGGAATGCCCTTAAATTATCTAATCCCTCAGAATAAGTATCCTTTTGACAGTTAGCTGCTGGAGAGTGACTCGACATATAATTATTGGCTATTAATGATTTAAAAAAACCTATAAAATGGGTAACATCGTCAAATACTTTTGGTTATCGATGGGTAGGTCGAGGTGGACCTATTTTATGGCCACCGAGGTTGAGATTCTTTACGAAGAATTACAAAGAAGTATATAATTTAAAGAAAATCAAGGTTTGGGTACGACACCAAAAGAAATTTACCTTTACCTACCTATGTTGCAAGATTTTATTAACACCATCAGTTTAACCTTATAGAACTCATTGAAGAGGATTTAATTAGAAAGTAAAACTAGGGCACCTACTTTTTCGACAGAAACTAATTAGAGCCGCCACTTGACATTCGCCTGGGTCAAGTAAATGATTTTTTTGATCGTTTGTTTCAACTAGCTTCCTATAAAATAGACAGAGCATGATCCGTCTACTTTGTCATCTTTAACCAAGCAAAAAAATCAGTTAGAGGAACATAATGAATTATCACATTTTTGACGGTGAACCGGTACATTACAATTAATTTATCTAATATACGTAATGGTATCATGATTTTCACTTAACTATCTATCTAATGGCCGCACGTAAAATAAAAATGTTACTTGGATAGTTGATAGATGTTTAGGTTTGTGATAGAAGTGCACTTATTGAGATACAGGCAGGGAGTAGAAAAGTTAACGATGCTAATCAAAAAAAATTACAAAACCTGATATAATATGAACCATATTTAAAAAAAAATAATTATTACATTACATAGCCTCTTGCTGTTGAATACAAGTTGAAAATAAACTTTTATTAATTACTATAATTTAGTGCAAAATCGGCCTCTAATATGTTGTATAAAATATAATGAACATAATATTTAGGTACCGGGTGTTACACTAAGAATGGCTGTCAGTTGTATCTCAGAAAGCAAATATTCTTTTTTAGAAAATTGGCCATGAGAAATTGCTGGAAAATATTTTTAGATTTCTCAGCGCTAGAGGGCGCAACAGTAACGGCATATCAGAAAAACGCAGTTTTCTGAAAAGTTGCCTGAAAATACCAATTTTGTATACTTCGAAGTTTTATAAAATTCTCCCATTGAACGTATTCATAACTTTTTAAATAAAGTCATGGGGGAAGGTTAAACATTATCTCTAATAAATGGCGATAACTCCGGTTTGGCTCAACAGAATTCAATGAACTTAGTTTTGTCGTTTTGTTAAAAAGAACTTCTTACTCTATACGACGACGAATACTTCCAGGTCAAACGTTTAACTGTCGTATCGGCGCCTTTGAGAGTGTCGCAATGCTTAAGTCCTTTTTGGCATTGCCCAAACATTTGAAATACACCGCATGATGTCAACCGCTTCGTCAAGTGACAGAGGCATTTTGAAAAAGAAATTCTACGGCAAAACGCTGTCGACACAACAAAAATTTTGACGTAATAATTTAGCGTGAAATAGGTGCATAATTCCAATTCATATTTTGTTTTTCCTATGCCTATTTGACTGTTAAAAAAAACTATACCATGACCAACATAATCATATTTGTCCGTATTTATGATTGTTCTTGTTAAAATCTCCGGTTTGAAAAAAGATATCAAGTTGCGGCTTTGCCTCACTTTTTAGGCTTTTAATCGTCCTTGTGATGAGGTGAAATTGAAACTAAATTTACTGAATTCTGTAAACTTTCTTCTTGCTTTCTTTTACAGATTCTTCTTCTTGTCTTTTGAAACTTGCCGTTTTCTCAAAATTCTTTATTATAAGGGGGCACTCATTATAATACTAGTTGTAATTTTATACAGTGTCGCTTTCTGTCAGCTTTTAAAAATGGCTTAAAGTTCTGAAGCAATGCTTTATCCAGATCCTTCCTTATTTGATCTGGTACAGGTGTTGGTTCATTTTGATTTAATAATACCTCAAATTGTTTTTATTTACCTTGCATTATATTTTCCAAACGTATAGTCAATATTTTGTGAGGCTGGAAAGTCGGCACTGGAACCTTTAATGTAAATTGTTTTGATAGCTACAAACTGTATTAGCGGAATATCACCGTCAGATTCAAATTCCAAAAATCTTTTAGCAAAAGATGCTCTTTCTGTTATGTCGGCGACCATACAAATCCGCATTAGTAGTTTCAATTAGCGCCTTTTACCTTCCACTACAAAAACTCAACAGCGTCATTTGTATTACAGATAATAAATAGTTTTTTTTTTTTTAAATTGGTTATATCTAAAAGAATTAGAGAGTGGATGTATCTAAGTGTATTAATCCCGATACCGAACATTTTTTTTATCGAACCAATTTATTAAAAACATTTATATACGATTTTTGTTTTAATGTGACATATATTGCAGTAAAACCTCTGTTTGCGACCGCCGCTATAAGGTGATCACCTGCGCTAAACGACCCGTTATGAGTTTAAGATGGCGGGAAAGAGGAAATGTCTTTCTTTAAAAAAATTGAAATAATCGAGGAATGTGAAAAAACAAGTTTAGTACCAGGAAATTGGCTGAAAAATTTAAAGTGGGTAAGACCAAAGTGACTATGTTGCTTTATAATAAAGCAGAAGTTACGATATTACCTTCAAGAAAATATGTGGCAAATCAGCCGATATCAATATCGAAGATATAAATGCTAGGAAAGAAACGCTATTAACCATTTTAAAGGAGTATGCCCCAAAGAACGTATTTAATGCAAATGAGACAGATCTCTACTATCGTGCATTGTCAACAAAAACATTTGCATTAATAGATGACAAGTGTACTCGAAAAAAAAAGCAGCAAAACAACCATTTACAATTCTGTTATCTGCAAATATGGGAGGTGAGAAGAAAGAAAGACTTATAATAGGCAAAGCAAGAATCCTTGATGTTTTAAGGGTGCACATATCGATAAGTTGCCTTCTTTAATGGGTCTCAAACAAAAAAGCGTGGATGACAACAGATATCAGGACAACATTGCTTTACACATTTGACACCAAGATGAAGAAGCAGAATAGAAGAGTGGTATTGTTTCTGGATCATGCAACGTTTCATCCCAAAATTACACGGAATAAAGTCAAACTTATTTTTCTTCCACCCAATACTACCTCACGTTACCAACCTTTGGATAAATACATTATTCAGAATTTTAAAATGCTCTACATAACTACCTTATTAAGAGGCTTTTAACATGTATAGATAGTGGTTATACTCTTCAATAAATCGAAAATGATATTACCATAACTAACGCCTTGCTATGGGTTTGGGTGGCCTGGCTCAATTTGTCTTCATTGACAATAAAAAAAATGCTTTATAAAAGCCGGATTTATATGTAATACCGATAATATTGACAACTTCCAAGAAGAAGAGATAATATTCCACTCGCAAAACTGTTTCCTAATATTAAGGACACATTTATAAACTTGAAACAATTTGCCTCTACACTGATAAAACTGTGCTCCCTTAATCAAATAATCTGATTTATTTGGTGAATAATTATTAGTAATAAATAAATGTGATTTTAATTAACTAAATTTGTTTTAACTGAAGTAAATGAGAGTATTTCGTTTTATTTGCAAAGTTATTTGACTGTTGGTTGATTTGTGTCAAATCATAGAACCCTTCAAACAAATATCTTACCAAAAAACCACTAAAATAACAAAATCTAAATAACTAATTATTTAATCGAACTAATTTTTATTTAGGAACTAAATCCCGTTTATCGCTAGTTAAATCACCCAATAGAGAACTATTTAAATGTCTAGGTCATTTAAACTAAATAATCATGTATTTACATTAAATCCTTAATATAAAACAACCAAATATTTACAAATAACTAATTATTTAATCGAAGTACATTTCAAGTTAAGAACTAAATACCTCTAACTTTAATTTAAATCATTCATTGCCGAACTTTTCAAATAATTTGGTCATCCAAACTAATAATTAAGTATTTAAATGAACTCCTGTCGCCTACTTTGGGCTTTGAGTAATTTGATTGGTTATACAAAAGTGGCCTGACATCGCGTTTTGGTCATTGGTGTTCGATTTTGTCTTGTAGAAATTTATAAGTGAGAGTGAAATCTTCTTTGTTAGTGGCACAGAAGTTAGTGGTTCCATCAAAAATTAAAACGAAGATATGGGGAATAAACACGTAATATGAATAATTATTTGGAAGATTGGGGTACCTATATCGAGGGGTATATCCCATGTGTTAGATACTTCTCAAGGTAGGAAACTATATTTGAATATTTTAGTTACGCATAAAACGAGTTAAAAAAGTAAGATAAGAGGCAAAGAAAAGATACTTGTAATACCTAATTTGAAATTTCGAACACAAAATCTTTTTAGAAAAATGTAGCCAGGTATTTATAAATCATGGCTACCTAGGTTACAAATAAGACAATTTTTGTCAATTTTCACCATAATATTAATTCAATACCTATCAAACCTCCTAACGTAAAAAATATAATATAATTAATATAATATTAATAATTATTATTGTACCTAATATTTGCAAATTTGACTTTATTTAATTTTTTATCAAAGTTATTAACTTCTCTATAATGTTTTATTGACGTATATTTTAAGGGGAACAACAACTAATGGTCGGTTTATATACAGCAAGATAACATAACATAAAAATAAAATAAGAGTTGAATCTACAGATCTGCCATAAGATGTTTATAGAAACACATAACATAACATAAAAATAAGAAATAAAATAAGAGATGGTTATCTTTTAAATTTTATGTTATTTTTATGTAAAAATAGTTGTGCGCGTGCGCGTAATTTGTCATAATGTATTTTCGGCAAAAATGTGTTTTTTTCTGTTGGTTTGCCTTATTATTTAAACACTATAAACAATTTGATAAGGTTTGTGATTATTATGGTATTGATTAAACCATATTCAATAGCAACATTTCAATATTTCTTATTTTTATGTGACGTCTGTATAAACACGTACTTGGATAAAATAAGAACTGCTTTGAATGAACATTCTGATTATTGAAAATTAAAAAAAGGTATTTAAACCAAATAAATTTATATTTGATCTAAATAAATATAAAAGACAAGTTAAACAATTATGTACTTAAATAAAAAAACAATCACTTTGATGGAAATTACCGGTTTATTTAAATCAAATCACTTAAATTGTTTAATTAAATAACGTTGTTGTTACGGCAAATACATGTAAAACAAAAGTAAAATAAATATGTACTTGATAAAATATATATAAATATCAATCAAATAAACATTTTGTTAACTTAACTTTTAACCTATTTACCTTAAGTCATTGAAACGGCTTATTTAAGTTAGGTTAGTGTTAAGGAAATAAATATTTGCTTGAATTTTGTATTTAGTGATTAATTCCAAATAAAAAGTAATTTGTATCAAATCAGATGATACTAATTGAGGCAAATAATCCCTTGGTATTTTTCAAATACATATTTGTTTGGCTAATAGGAAACAAATATTTATTTGAGTCAACGGTAATTTTTTTTAACTCAAATAATTAATTTTATCAGTGTAATGATACCGATTTGCCAATAGAAAGTGTAGAATTGGCTATCACGGAATGTATAGAAGAGATCCAAGAAACGGTTGAAACTACTCCCAACCCTAAGACAGAGGAAGAGGAACCTGAGCTTGCACCAGTGTCGAAAACATCAAGCCTATCTGAAGCCTGCGCAAGTTTGAGAGACTTTGAAAACTTTTTAATAAATTTATTTAATTAACAATTATTTTGAAAAGTCTACAAATATTTCTCAATTGCTACTAAAATGTGAATCTTAATTTTATAAAAATAAAATAAAAAATATGAAGCAATCATTAATTTGTGACTATAATTATTTTAAAAATTAAGAACCTTAAAGCAAACATACAGTACATTGTATAATATAAAGGATGTTAGTATGCATGTGCAGTATATACATAGTGGTAAATTTGCTTCATCTCATTTAATTTTAGTTCTGATAAATATAAACAAAAATATTTAAAATTATTTACATATATTGTAGATACTTATTAATAAACAAACACTGTAAAATGCTGATCAGTTGTTTCAATGTTTCTCTATTAACCGACCAACATTTGATTCCCCGGGGATACTTACATTTGGCACTGTTGAAAAACATATAACTAAAAGAAGATTCCGCCATCTGAAACAAAAAAAAATATCATTCTATAATTTGTAACACATCTTTGATAAGTTTTCAAATAATATACAAACAAAACTTTCACTTCCATTTGGGTATAACATAAAAGCGTAGAAAAAATCCTAGATCAGTTTAAAAATTCTAGAAACTATTATTATTATCATTCATAATCAGTTTGAACAACTTAATAGCTCGGGAGGTGGTGACAACATTTCTGTTGTCTAATTTGTTCGTGCGGCAGAAGTTGAATAGTGTAAAGATCTAACAACTAGAAATGATATAAACCATTTTTGCAATATCTGCGTTTTCGATTACCAGTCATTAAAATGTTTTAAATAAGACTCTACCATATCATTTTTTGTTCATTCCTGCCATTTGTTCCGAAAGTTGATCGTCAATATAACATTGAGAAAAATACAATTTGCAGAGGTGTATGTGCATTTGTTATTAATTTTTTTTTTCATCAATTTATGGTATTTCAAAAAGTATACGATTTGTCCGTCAATCAATCTTATATAAAGATTTCCTTTAATTCATTCAACAAAAAGGAAATAGACCTATAGTCACTAGAGGGAGCTTCCAGAGAATAGGTCAACTGGGAAAAATAAGAAAACACATTTTCCTCAGTGTTGCCAGTTTGGCAGTTATTTCAAAAACACATAATTTCTGAAATGGCAACAATGTACTTTTATCACAAATCTTAATACATTAACGTCCCCGCAAAAAACCTTGATTAGAACAGTTTACGAGCTATTGGCGTTTAATTTTTTTTTTACAAAGGATTTAACCTAATTATTTTAACTAGTTATTCTCGAAAAACTTTGGAAAAAAGAACTATTGTAATTATTAGATATTTGAGAACGATTTGTTCCATCAGATAAAATCGAGAGACTTTGTGTCTTAGAAATAATTTCTTATTGAGACACTTATTTTGACAAAAAAAAAACATTTTGAAAGAAAATGACTTAATTTTTTTGAACATTTTTTTAGCTTACCCTGTACATTATATCGGTAATAAGATTTTAATGCAATTTAAGATATGACAACTCATGCCAATTTTTCGTTCGTTTTCGAGAAGAAATAGTATATTAAAGTACATGTTTTATAAAGCATCATCTTATAGCACGCGTCCATGTTAAAAAACGAGCCGCTTGCGGCGAGTTTTTTAACGGGACAAGTGCTCTAACTGCTTTATAAAACACGTACTTTATACTATTTTTTCTATTTTGTATTTTTTTCAATAAGAAAATACATATTTAAAAAGAAAATCAACCCTTCAAATTTTGTAAATTTGTGTGTCTAAATTCTATGTTGGTAATACTCTAAATTTCTTTTTATCATAGTAGCCTTGACAATAAATAATATTTTCTTTGTGTCATTGTCACGAAATTTGTGATTTAATATTTCATAGAGTTGTTCATAATTATAATTAAAAAAATATGGAGCATGATAATCTAAGTTTAACTCCCCCTGAGTTAAGGGATATTGCTAATAAAACGATAAATCAACTTTTACCAGAGAAATCCCGAAAACTTTCTTTTCTCATGGATAACAATAACAGGAAACGTCAGACGTCAACAGAATAAAACATTTAAATATAACCAATGCCAACTTTTAAAAAATAAAATTCGGAGTTCGAAATGGATATATTTCGAACTCGCTAGCGCGTTCGAAATATCTATTTTTCGAGACAAAATTAGAAAAATATCTTTTTCTATTAAAAGCAAATGTGCCGTATATTTTTAAAAATCAAACGCATAAAGGCTTACGCACACCGACGCGGCCGCGGCCACTGTAGCGGTGGCGGCCGCGGTGGCGATCATATTAGCGGTCGGGCGTATTCGCACTAACGCGGTGAGTAGAGCTGTAAGGTAGTTGCCGCTTACAGACTTTAGGTATACGAAAATATATTTTTAAACGTCCAGATTCTATTTTTATTTCTATTATTTGTTATTATGATAGACGATGTGGAAGAAGAGACTTCGTTACTGTTAGCTCTTTGTCCTACACTTTGTCTGTCTCCCTTATATTTTTATAATTTGGATGGCTTAAATCAAAAAGTATGAGATATAATTTAACATTTTCTATTAATAATTCTATTATATTATTTGCCATTACTCCTGTCACTTCTCGCAGTCAAAGTGGACAGGTTGTATTTGACCGTCACCGCATATCAGAACGCTGCCCTAGGCCGCTTGATCTAGACCTGCCCGCGCTGGTATGATTTCATTGATTTATTTCTATGTGTTTAGATTGGCCGCCACCGCTACCGTGGCCGTGGCCACGTCGGTGTGTGGAAGCCTTACCTCTGCAACTATTAGTTTTTAGTTCTGGGCATAAAAACGAACAAATTAAAAATAAAGGAATAACGAACAAATTACATAAGAGAGCCTTTTTTTGCAAACTGACAATTGACAATAATAAATGAATAATGTATAACAATTGCAGAAACGAACTAAGGTTATACTATTATAAACAGGGTGTTTCAGAAGTACGATGCGTAACTTAAGGTGGGGATTCCTTATGATATTCTAATAGAAATAGTTCATATGAACATGTCTCCGGAGTTGCCCTGTTTTTGATATACAGGGTGGTAAAGTTTTAAAAAAAAATAATTTTTAATCGTTTTTTTAAATAGCAAGGAGCTGTCTAAATATTTTGGTACATGGCAGTACTGTTTGGATAACATTCCTGATAAATTCGCCGAGCTTCTTCAGCATTTCCATTTGCTAGACCATAATTGAAATGCATCTGGGCCATTTCAGCGTTAGTAAAGTTATTCATTTTTGACTTGTTATTGACAAAACAGGTAAATCAGACATCAGCTAAATATAAATAATTTTAACTCATATTTTAGTTAACTTTCAAATACAAAATTATTTTTTTTGTACATGCAATAAAGTGGTGTTTGTCTTTCTCTCGAAAGCAAAGCAATTCAGGGATCAGAAAAGTTGTATTATTTGCTGATAAATCCGAAACAAAGTATCAAAATTAGAAAAAAGTCAGTGACGTACATTTGGTTGTGAATAATATTCGTTAAGGTGCTCCCCGGAACGCCACTGGACTTAATAAACTTAATCTAGTTAGGGCTAATTAAGTCTCTAACCTTATGAATAATGGTACAAAATTTCAATATTAACGGGTAAAGGATGTTTAAGAAAATTATAAAAATCGATTTTTTTTAACTTTAAGACCCTGTATATCAAAAATGGGGCAACTCTGGACAAATGTTTATATAAACTTTTTCTCTTAGAAATTGATTTATTTATTTATTTGATTTATTACAACCTCTACAGATTTAACAATCCAATTACAGAATAGGAATACCAATTAGGTACTAAATTTTCTAAGGGTGTTGTAATGCCATATAATTTCAATTAGTACAATTTATTGGATTGTTATATCATATACTCCAGTTTCTTCATAATAAAGGTAGCTAAGAAATTTATTTTGTATTCGTTCCACCCTGTATTTATGAATTTTGTATTTTAGACTCCACACAAGTGAAACATTCTCTAAAATATCAAAAGGTATTACCCCCTTAAGTTACGTATCGTACTTCTGAAACACCCTGTATTTTTTGCCATGGTATCTGACCTTTTTTAAATAAATTATTGTTTGATTTCAAATCTGGAACCCTAACTGCCACAATGAATATTAAGGAATAAACATTGAGGTACCAAACAATTGACCAAGGGCATCGTAAAAGGATAGGCAGAGTGGTCAGGCCACTACCAATAATTAATCTTGATCTGTAGACGTAGCCCAGGCAGCAATTCTCGAAATAAATAACTTTATCAAGAACTTTATTCTTAAAAGTCTTAAATACTTATCTCAGATTTATATCCAAGGTTATCGAGAATTAGGTACTATTTAAATGAAATATTAAAATTCTTTAATAGCAATGCAAAAATTTCTTGATTAATCAAAAAGTTAGGCAAATTTTCGCCTATTCTTCTGAGATTTTTTTCCGACCTGAAATCACTACAGTCGGTATTGAAACACTTTTTGATAGATATTTTATTGTTTCTAATTTAATTATTTTTTAATGAGCCACCCCTAGGCATAATATAATTTTTTAACAAAACGTTCCAATGAATGTAACTTTCTTTTGTAAAGTCAAACATGAAGAAAATGAGGAGCTGACATACAAAAAGAATTTTATCCACATTGGTGCCACATTCTTAAGGTCCAACGCCATCTTGTTTATGACCACAATTAATTTGCAATAAGTTTCCGTGTTATTAAAAGGGTTAAAATACCTAGGAAAACAATTTGCATTTAGTCCCACTGAACTTTCAAAATGCATTTTGTCGAAAAACATTGGACACAATGTATTTTGATTGTGCTTTTGTTAATTTTATTAAAAAATCTGCTGTGGTGTGGGGCTGTCTAGAGACTTCATAGTGTGTTGTGGATTTATTTAAAAATGGAAATTGTATTTGGTTTAAAATTAAAAATTTAGAAGGTGAAAAAATTATTGGTAACAGCATCGACAGAGGTGTAGATAAAGGAAATGATAATAAAAACCAACTAAAGATCCAGTTAAAACAGAATTGGAGCCTCTCTGTTCCATAAATTAATGTGTGTACAGTCTCTTTTGTATTGACCTGCATCAAAATTTGGTTTTTCCAAAATAATACCTATACAACATGCTTTTTATCAGTGGCGGATCTGAACAGAGGTGTAAAAAAAGGGAATAATAATAAGAAAAACGAACTAAAGACCCAGTTAAAAGTTTACAAAGTTAGAGCCTCTCAGTTCCATAAATTAATAAATGTGTCCAGCCTCTTTTTGTTTTGACCTGCATCAAGATCTGGTTCTTCCAAAAGTACATATACAAAATGCTTTTTATACACTGCAGCTCTCCTTTTATTTTTTTGTGTTATAGCTACAACTGTAAAAATCCGATTTCTTATTCTTAGATAAAGCATCACACAGGCAAGGAAGCCACATACATATCTTCAGCACTAATCTATTTTTTTTAAATACTAATTTTCCCCGCCTCTTTTCTGATGGATATGGACGGCAAAATTAAAAGAGATTTATCGTGCATAATATGCTAATGTTCTGGCTGAATAAGCTTCAGAATCAATTAAGAAAATAGAGCTAAAGTAACGTTTTCCGATACGTGGACATTCATACCTCCCTGTAGATAGAATTTTTGGGACGTTGAAACAAATTTAAAGGCACCATGCGGTTATGAAAACTCGTAAAACATATTGGGACCTCTACTGAAAAGGGGGAGATATCAGAAAGCTCGGTACTAACTGGTTCTGTTTTGGTATTTACCCACGTTTTAAAACCGACAAAGAACCGTTTTATCGGTTCCGATTTTGAGTGCGCCGGCGCGAACGGATGGGTGTCGGTCACCGCCCTCAACCTTGGCGGGTAGATGCATAATTTTGTTTTGTTTTGGGCCAGGCTTTTCATACTTATGGAAAGGGCTACTAGGGTCAAGAGTAAAACATTGTGAATTTATGTAGATAATTTTATATCTTATGCTTTATTGATAGAATCAAATTCATTGTAAGAAAATGAATCCGATATAGTTTGGATATTCATGTGAACCACAGTTGTACAGATAATCCCACAATGCCATGAAATTGTATTTAAATAAAATAATGTGTGTTTGTTCTTAACTCATTTTTTTTATTGCTGTAATCCAGCGTATATCAGAGTTCTGTTTCATCCGCCTGCTTGTATTTTCTTACAGTGTACCAACTGGTTAGGAGAGAAGCTAAGCAGCTTTAAGGCCACGAGCATTGGGTACAACAAAGATCAAAGGAACCGACAAAACTGTCGCTTCTGTATAGTTTATAGTTTTCTGTGGTTTTACTATTAAAATTTCATAAAATACAATAATTCGTTTTATTTATTTCACATTTTACTGACGTTTAACTATTAAAATTTCACAAAACACAACAGTTTGTTTTCACTAAATGCAAACAAAGTGCTTCATGTTCAACAGCTAGAAAGAGTACGGTCATTATTACATATCTTATTAATCAATCAATCAATATATTACGTATTGCTGAAAACAGTTTACAATGTTTACTTAATTCTAAATATAAGTTTATCTAGTTTCTTAAGATTTTAAGTTTTGCACCTAGGGAACTAAATCCCTGTATGTGCAGCCTTTAGATTGAAACATGTGCCTACTTGTTGGAAAGTTGCAGAAGTAATATTATTACCAAAACCGGATAAACCACGTAGCAATGCCACCTCTTATAGACCTTTGTCCCTTCTACCAATTATTTCAAAATTGTTTGAGGAGCTACTAGGTACTTACGGGACTTAAGTAATTTCAAGTGACTTAATAAAGTTTTTGTAAATTCAGTTAATCTTTAGAGGGAAAAATTAATGCGATTACTTAAAACAACTGAAATAAATGAATTCTTGATTAAACAAAAGTTAGTCTCATAGTCAGCAGGTAGAACATAAGGAACTTAAAAATTATTAGTATTACAGATGTTGTTCAAATAATCCGCCGGCGTATTGATTACATTTTCTCAGTCGGTTTTCAAATGACACTCTTACGTTATTCAGCGTTCCTGTAAGAACAATGCCGAAAACATTTCTTATTCTATTTTTCATATCCTCTTCAATTGTTGAAGAAGTGTCATGAACGGTAGACTTTACATAAACCCACAAAGAAAGTCTAAACTTGTCAGATCAGACTAATCCACTTATTTGGGAACATATTGTCTAGGTGTGCTCTTACACCGCATTTGAAATGAGCGGGTGCCTCATCCAGCTGTATCCACATTTTTCTAATTATATTAAGAGGAACTTAAAATTGTAACCTAATTAAACGTGGGCTTAAGGATAAACAAGTGTGTTCCGCAGTATTCTTAGATGTTGCATAAGAGCTCGATAAGGTGTGGCAAGAAGGTTTACAAATAAACACCTCCTAATCAGTATGTAAAGATCCTAATATCCTATATATCTGATCCACTTCTTAGAATCATGCAGAAGAGTGAATATTCCGACTTGAAATAAATAAGAGCCAGCGTGTCCCAAGGAAACGCGTTAGGTATCATTCCTCATCTGTCAAATCTGATGAAACTACTACAGCCACATTCGCTGATGCCACTGCTATTCTTGCAGTTTATACAGATCATGAGGGAACTACTAGAAAAGTTCAAATAGCAAGAAGCATGATAGCTGACTGGACAAGACAATGGAAAATCAAGCTCAGCGAACTTAAATCGAGCCATGAGAATATTACTTACAAAAAGCTAGCCCAGCCACTTCTCATAGATGTAACGGTAGAGGTGTGCCCCATAAGATAAATGCTAAATATCTTGGCCCTTGATGCTAAAACTTCGGCGTAAAGAGCATGTAAAAAAGCGAAAAAATTCAAAATTATCAATCTACAATAAAATGCTTATCTACAATCAGGGCACTAAACCAGTGTGGCTTTACGGTATTCAGCTTGGGACTGTACCTATGATAGCAATATCAAAACGATACAGACATTCCAGAACAAAGTGCTACGTAGCATAGTGAATGCTCCTTGGTATGTTCGCAACGCTGATCTTCATCGAGACCTTCAAATTGTTACAGTGAAAGAAAAGTTCAAAAGGTGTGCCGGCAAGCATGAAGCCCGACTTCACCTACATAATTATCAACGCAGAAGCTCTACAGCAGCTGGACAATCAACATCAAGTCCGAATACTGAATAGAACAAACCAGTCTAATTTGGTGTAGTGTGTAAAGTGTTAATAGTAGAGCACACAACGCGAGTGGAAGTGTATTCTCTAACTAATCTGAACAATCTAAAGGACATCAATAGCTGGATTTTAGTTCTGTTGATAAGTTTTTTAGGTTTATTAGAGAAAAATTAATGGTTAGTCTTATGGACTAGTTTAAATAGGTTAAACGCCAGCAAATGTTTTATTAAACCAAAAGAGAAATCGTTTCTTTGTTGGTCTTTAGTTGCTTTTTTACTTTCTTCTTCCAAAACTTGTGATCAAGATACTAACACCTATGATTTCATATTTTAGACAGCAATTATTTATTCTGTGATAGTTTTGTTCCCGCTAAAAATTTGTAACAATGAACAAAATGCAATTTGCAGATCTGCTCCTCAAATATCCTAATACCGGAAAAATTGTGTATGGTCTCTATTCAGTATCTTGAACTTTTAGAACTTTTCTAGCATCTTACCACATTCCGTGCGTTAATAAACAAGACTCTAATACAAAGAAATAAGGAATATACCATCGTAATTTGTACAAAAAAAAATGTCACCGTTAGTTGTATGATGAAGGAAACACACAACGGTTTCTCTAGGCTATGTTAACGATTTTCTTAAAAAGTAATTGCGTTAATAATATTTTTAAATCATCTGAGCATTAAAGAAGGAGTGTCCAACTATTATTAAAGTGTTAACGTTTCGTAATCAGTTTTACTTTTTATAGATTTCAATAAGTTTATTTTAAAATAAATGCACAACTTCACTATGAAAATATTTAAGGACCAGCTTGAAGACAAATGGGATGGCGATTAAGAAGTAACGTCCGTGTGGCATTGGCTCGAAACACATTTATTAAATTTAACACCTATCCTCTCCGCCAAGAAGTACCCTTGCATTTTTGGCTAAGCGTTGTCAATTGTTATACGAGTATATCGCCAATATTACTTTACAGAGATGAAACTTGGCTAATTAAAGTAAAATCTCTTAATTAAATAGAGGCGTTTGAGATGTGGACCTTAAAAAAAAAATCTTAAAATTTCATTAACAAGCCATGTAATCAAGGAATAAGAGTTGCAATTATTGAGAATTACTGCTCGATATTGCCTCACTCAACTGGTGGGCGAACCAACTCTTGCTAGTTTATTGAATTATTTCTTAATTTTAACCCCCGATTAGATTCGATTGGAATCAACTTAACAAGTAATCCTAACCACACGAACTAACTCTTCCAATCCCATTAGCTGTTACCTTTTGCTCACTTTCTTAGCTCCAAGAGAATTTACTAAGTTGCTTGTCAGTTTTAATACACTTACATAAGGATCTTACGTTTCACTTGCCCGTCTCTTGAATTTAGCTAAGTTAAGTAAGACGTAAATAGCTTAAATTATCAAAACTAATTGAGCAGTTGGTGAAATCGGAAATCCCGTTTTTTTCATCTAAAATCATTTAGCTCAACATGAATTCATCTGAAAAATGAAAAAAATATTCCTTTAATACAGGGTCTTAGGGAAACAACTTTCGTAAATTTAACCAACGATTTTGCACACTATTCAGGCCCGGCGAGAGGGGGGGGGGGTGATTCCCCCCGGGCCCGGAGATTTTGAGAGGGCCTTTGGGGGGCCCGGATTTCGTTCAAGATCGGCGCGCCGGCGGCGCGTGGGTTTCGAAACCGGCGGCGGCGGCGGGGCAGTACCGCCGCTCGTTCTTACCATCACAGATATTCTACGTAATCTCGGCCATAACCTGGAAAATCGTGACATGTTTGTGGTCGATTCGTGTACAAAAATGTATGACACTTAATTCTTTGTGGAGAGTGATTATCGATTCAAAGGTTAGTTGTTGATATTTCCTGGTTGGTTTGTTTACTGCAGGAAATGATGTCTTATCACAAGACTCTTTTTGACGTAGATTTTAAGACGTTTTTAGCTGTCATCAAAAAGACACAATCAAACGAGACATTTTTGGACTGAAGACAGACATTTTGCGTCTACGAATACATGTCTTAGTCGTCATTTTTTACAGTGTTTGATCGTTTTTCACGAGTAAACTTGGAACAATGAATCGCGATAAATTTGGTTTAATAAAATTTTGGTTAAACTTTAAAAATATCACTTTGAATATTGTAATATCAAAGTGTAAAGCAGGTGCAGGGGCGCCCATAGATTTACTAGCCCCGGGCCTCGATTTTTTCTCGACGGCTCTGGCACTATTTTGAAAAAAAACGTTTCTCGAAACATGTTGCCAATTGCGGCAGTACAGTAAAGTTTACATTATAACGTTGACCTTTACTGCAATAAATCAACTGCCTGATTAAACCCCATTATGTAGGTTCCAACATCTTTAAACCGTAATAAATGGGTGCAGGATCGGCTTGAAAATATGGCTATAATATGTAGATATTGATTTATTTTTATTTTGAAATAAAGAGACATTTTAAACCAAATGAAAGTAAAGATCAATTATTATAAAAATAATATTTTGAGACATAATAAGTTGTACAATAAAAATTAATGAAATAGTGAAATACAAATTTATTCGTTTCAATAAAAATTAAGTTTTTACAGTTGTTAATAAAGTACACTAGGTATATGAAAAATATTTTTACAAGTTATTATGATTGAAGTTTACAATGTTACGATTTAGACTTCACTACACACTATACACATACAATACAATGTGTGTACACAGACAGGTTTTACAATAATCAATTTTGGCAACTTAATTCTACTTCACTCTAAATTTAGTTCTGTGTCACTATCACTATCTGCTATGTTTTTATCTTAAGGCAACAGATAGTTCGTAACAAATCCGTTTTGTGAATCGGCGTGTATTATTGTTATTCTTTTGTCTTTATTTGAAGGAGCTTTGGTTTAGCAGTTTTTTGAAAAACCATTCCATCCTTTTCTTGCAGTATCCTGCGAACCGAACCATGTTTCGTCAAGGTAAATAATCGGTCAATTTTCTGCTCTATATTGTTTAATAGCTCTTCAATAATAATGACGTTATTCCCGTAAACGTTGCGATTCCACTAGGGCTCGTCTTCTATCAATTGTGTAATGTTTAAAAAGCATTTAATCAGTATTTTCTTAGGCTTGAAATGCTACAAGGAATATATTTGTTTCTTCGTCGGTAAGCCTCTTTTTTAGGGAAACTAGGGTAGGTACAGATTGTTCTTCATATATTTGATAAATTTTTCTTCTTAATAAATCCACATCATTATTGTCAATACTTCTAAATGTGCCACTGTCACTTTGCTTCGTTTTGGGAATGATAAGTTTCAGTACTATACCAAAGATAAAGAAGTACTTTTAAAGCAGACGTCTCGGCTAAAGCATCACTTGAATTAAAATCTCTCTTTAGCAAAGATTGATAAACATTTTTAATTATTTGTTTGGCGTAGGGAAATTCTGAAAGTGACACTACACTCACTCTCAACACAAGCCCATGGATTCTAACACTAATGCAACAAGAAACTTCACGCGCTGGTAAACCAAACACTAATATCTCAAGATTCACTCGACGGAAAATCAATTGGAACTAAAATTAATGAAAATCAATTTGCTATTTATACCTACTTAATTTGGTATAGCAATTAAGGAAGCAGGTAATTTGTACTCGGCCCTTGCTCGAAAAAATGTAAATTTGGGGCAGAGAGATAATTTGGGTTTTATGGCAGTCAAAAGATCAACTGTATAATGTAAACTTTACTACATTTGGAAGGCTTCAACATTATGAGTGACCACCAGTATGGATGTCGTAAGTCTAGATCAACAGGAGAGCTCTCGCTTATGTTACTAATCTTTGAAATATCTCAGTAAAACAATCATGAGGAGTCCCAGGCAGTCGCATTGGACATTTTCTACACTGATAAAACTGTGCTCCCTTAATCAAATAATCTGATTTATTTGGAGAATAATTATTTCTAATAAATAAATGTGATTTTAATTAACTAAATTTGATTTAACTGAAATAAATGAGAGTATTTCGTTTTATTTGCAAAGTTATTTGACTGTTGGTTGATTTGTGTCAAATCATAGAACCCTTCAAACAAATATCTTACCAAAAAACCACTAAAATAACAAAATCTAAATAACTAATTATTTAATCGAACTAATTTTTATTTAGAAACTAAATCCCGTTAATCGCTAGTTAAATCACCCGATAGAGAACTATTTAAATGTCTAGGTCATTTAAACTAAATAATTATGTATTTACATTAAATCCTTAATATAAAACGACCGAATATTTACAAATAACTAATTATTTAATCGAAGTATATTTCAAGTTAAGAACTAAATGCCTTTACCTTTAATTTAAATCATTCATTGCCGAGCTTTTCAAACAATTTGGTCATCCAAACAAATAATTAAGTATTTAAATGAACTCCTGTCGCCTACTTTGGGCTTTGAGTAATTTGATTGGTTATACAAAAGTGGCCTGATCATCGCATTTTGGTTATTGGTGTTCGATTTTGTCTTGTAGAAATTTATGAGTGAGAGTGAAATCTTCTTTGTTAGTGGCACAGAAGTTAGTGGTTCCATTAAAAATTAAAACGAAGATATGGGGAATAAACGTAATATGAATAATTATTTACAAGATTGGGGTATATCGAGGGGTATATCCCATATGTTAGATACTTTTCAAGGTAGGAAACTATATTTGAATATTTTAGTTACGCATGAAACGAGTTAAAAAGTAAGATAAGAGGCAAAGAAAAGATACTTGTAATACCTAATTTGAAATTTCGAACACAAAATCTTTTTAGAAAAATGTAGCCAGGTTTTAAATCATGGCTACCTAGGTTACAAATGAGACAGTTTTTCTCAATTTTCACCATAATTCAATACCTATCAAACCTCCTAACGTAAAAAATATAATATAATTAATATAATATTAATAATTATTGTACTTAATATTTGCAAATTTGACTTTATTTAATTTTTTATCAAAGTTATTAACTTCTCTATAATGTTTTATTGACGTATATTTTAAGGGGAACAACAACTAATGGTCGGTTTATACAGCAAGATAACATAACATAAAAATAAAATAAGAGTTGAATCTACAGATCTGCCATAAGACGTTTATAGAAACACATAACATCACATAAAAATAAGAAATAAAATAAGAGATGGTTATCTTTTAAATTTTATGTTATTTTTATGTAAAAATAATTGTGCGCGTGCGCGTAATTTGTCATAACCTTTATTTTCGGCAAAAATGTGTTTTTTTCTGATGGTTTGCCTTATTATTTGAACACTATAAACAATTTGATAAGGTTTGTGATTATTATGGTATAGGTACTGATTAAACCATATTCAATAGCAACATTTCAATATTTCTTATTTTTATGTGACGTCTGTATAAACACGTACTTGGATAAAATAAGAACTGATTTGAATGAACATTCTGATCTATTGAAAATTAAAAAAAGGTATTTAAACCAAATAAATTTATATTTGATCTAAATAAATATAAAAGACAAGTTAAACAATTATGTACTTGAATAAAAAAACAATCACTTTGATGGAAATCACCGGTTTATTTAAATCAAATCACTTAAATTTTTTAATTAAATAACGTTGTTGTTACGGCAAATACATGTAAAACAAAAGTAAAATAAATATGTACTTGATAAAATATATATAAATATCAATCAAATAAACATTTTGTTAACTTAACTTTTAACCTATTTACCTTAAGTCATTGAAACGGCTTATTTAAGTTAGGTTAGTGTTAAGGAAATAAATATTTGCTTTAATTTTGTATTTATTAATTAGTTCCAAATAAAAAGTAATTTGTATCAAATCAGATGATACTAATTGAGGCAAATAATCCCTTGGTATTTTTCAAATACATATTTGTTTGGCTAATAGGAAACAAATATTTATTTGAGTCAACGGTAAATTTTTTTAACTCAAATAATTAATTTTATCAGTGTAGGTTTTTGATCGAATATGGCATTAGGGGTTACTTAAGTAACAGCATACGGTATAACGGTTCAATTTTGGTAATGACTGTCAAGCTTTCTTAAATACTCTTGCGAGTGACCATGGGCGGATTTATTTAATTTATTTCAAGGTAATAATATTTTCTCCCATCGTGTTTCCACTATACACTGTGGGCCAAATTTATTTGGAACCCAATTTCACTCTGAATAACTTTTGCTATATTTGTCGGATTTTGGTGTTATTTTGTGTGAATATTAAAGAGGCCTTTCCTTAATTGTAGAACAAATATCCAATCACTATGTACAGGGGGAGCCAAGTAATAAGAAATATTTGTAATCATTGCCTTTGGGGCTGTTGCAAAATTAAATAGTTTACTCTAAAACTACAAAAATTATTTGAAATCATTAAGAGACTATCGGAAAAGAGGCTCTGAAAAAATTGTTCTAGAAACTTTTTTTTTCGAAACTTTATTAAATAATATTACCATACAGCTTTATTAAATATCAAGTTAACAGAGCAAAAATACGCAAATAATTGGATGTCGAGTTACCTATGAAACAAAAGAAAAAATGAAGTTGGATCCCTTGACAACAGTATGTAAATATTAGTAACTTGGCAGTGTGTTAAATTTATTTCAAAATGGTGTACTCGTATTTGTCATTTGAAGATAAAATCTTAATTTCATCTCTAAGAGTCAAAGGTTAGGGTGCAAAAAAGATTACTTAAAGTTACCCAGAGCGTAATTGGAAATTAAGTACCGTTAGTTATTTTCTACGGCATTTACTCGAGACCAATTGTTCATTCCAAATGAAGCCTGGAAGAGGAAGAAAGAAGACTGGTAGAAGTATCGAAAACGTTGAAAGAGTTAGGGCAATTCTTAATGCTGTCAAACCCGGTAATACGATAAGTTCAAGAAAAATAACAAAAACGACTACTAATAAAAGATCATCGGTAAGAAGAATAATTATTAAATTTGATTTGAAGTATCGACCCTTTAAAAAAATATACTGTCACAAATTTTCAAATGATGTTAAGAATAAAAGAGTAGAAAGATGTCAAGTATTGTTAAGAAGATTTAGACGACGCGATGGGATTGAAAGAATTTGGTTCTCAGATGGAAAAGTTTTTTCTTTGCGCCAGCCAAAAAATTCTCAGAACAACAGAGTATATTCTAATGTACAAAGAAAATCGGAGATACCACTGGAACATCTTCTGGTTCCCAGAGATCATTTTTCTAAGTCAGTTGTGGTTGCTCTGGCTGTATCGATGCTAGGAAAAACTGAAATTTATTTTATTGGCTCGGAAGTAAAAATTAATTCCGAAGTTTATCAACGGGACATTTTAGAAGGTATGCTTCGAGAAATAGAAATAGTTGGCGACAACTACACATTCCAGCAAGCTGGCGCACCAAGCCATACGTCAAGAAGTAAGTACTGTAAGATACCTGCAGGAAAATTGTCCTGATTTTATTGAACCAAACATGTGGCCTCCAAATAGCCCGGAGTTAAACCTCGTCGACAATAACATTTGGGGGACATTTGAGGGAAAAGTTTATGAAAATACTCGGATTAATACGATTGATCAGCTTAAAGAGAGAATAGTCTACTGTTGGCAACAATATAATCAAGAAATTATTAATAACTCAATTGGGCAATGGCGCCGAAGACTTCAAGCTGTTGTAGATAATCAAGGTGGTCATATTCACTATAATTTCTTGTAAACTTATTAAAAAATATTTTTTTTATTACATTTTTGCTCTGTTAATTTGATATTTAATAAAGCTGTATGGTAATATTATATAATAAAGTTTCGAAAAAAAATACGTTTTTAATACAAAACCTAAAGTTTCTAGAACAATTTTTTCAGGGCCTCTTTTCCGACAGTCTCTTAATAATTTCAAATAATTTTTGTAGTTTTAGAGTAAACCATTTAATTTTGCAACAGCCCCAAAGGCAATGATTACAAATATTTCTTATTACTTGGCTCCCTCTGTACATAGTAATTGGATATTTGTTCTACAATTAAGGAGAGGCCCCTTTAATATTCACAGAAAATACCACCAAAATCCGACAAATATAGCAAAAGTTATTCAGAGTGAAATTGGGTTCCAAATAAATTTGGCCCACAGTGTATATCGACAAACGTTTAGAAAACACAAAATTCGATATATATAGCTTCGCTGACGACAACACACTTATTTCACATTTTACTTAGGATGCCCAAACATCGGCTGCCAAAGCACATCGCATGTAGGCAGCAAGCATCTCAACAAGATTTTGGGAAAAAATTGTGTCCTGGGGTGATAGTAGCCAAGTAGATATTAATTCTTAAAAAAAGGCAGGCCGTAGGTTTTTCAAAAAGTGTTAGTACGTAAAATATAGTAATGACGGGATACTCGATTCCCTTGGCTGCATCAATTCATATATTGGATATTGGATAGTCATAATATAATGTCTTGGAATAGTCACGTTGCGGTCATATTATATATTTTTCCGTACTTAATAATAATAATAAGTTTATTTCAGATAGTTACAATATATTATACATGGTAAATATGTTATCTTTTAACAAACTTATTCATGAATTCCCCTGAAGACGTGCTTGTTAGGGGCAATCCTTATTTATTTGATAGTATTTAAAATTATAAATATTTAAGAATATTTCTATAATAAGTTGCAAGTATTAAATAAACGCTACTTTCTCGATGATAGATTATTAAATTTCTGAATTTTAATTATATAATTGATTTAAAATAATATTAAATAGCATTAAGTAATTAGTTATAGCATTTCCAAAAATATGTTTAAAGCCTTTGTTTCTAATAAATGCTTTTATTTCAATTTTATATTTTTTTAATGAAATAATTTTTTTAATATTCGTTGGTAAATGATCATTTAAATGAAAGCATAAATAATAAGTGTTTGTCCTACGGACTTATTTATTTTAGGTTTTATTGATATTTCATGTTTATAACGTGTATTATGGTTATGTTCTTTAAATTGTATAAGGTTTTTATTTTCAAAAATATATGAAAAAATATTATAAATGTAAATTCGTCTAACGTTAATTTTTTTGTGTTTCTGAATATAATTCTTTTGAGGGATAAAGATAGTCTTTATTAAATATAATTTTCAAAAATCTCTTTTGTAATACTTCTAATTTTTTAATCAAAGTTCCGCTTATTGCTCCCCAACCTAAAATTCCGTCATTTAAATGAGTTTTAACTAATGCATAATATAATATTTCTAGATATTTTATATCCAGAGATTTTTTAATGTTTTTAAAAATTGGTAATAAACTTCTCAATTTTTTAATCAAATTTTCTACTTGAAAATTCCAATTTAATTTACTGTCAAGAATTATTCCTAAATATTTTACATAATTAACTTTTAAAATTTGAATGTAATCGCTTATTTTGATGCTATTCATATTTTGTGGTGCATTATTTAGGTTTAAAGTAAAATGAAGATAATTTGTTTTATTGAAATTAATTGTTAATAAATTATTATCAAACCAATTTTTTATAATTTTAGAATCTTTTTTAATTTTCTTATTTAAATTGTCCCAATTTATATCGCTATAAAAAATAGCAGTATCATTAGCAAAATTATTAATTTTCCTTTGCAATTTATAGTAAATAAATCATTAATATAAATATTAAAAAGTAATGGTCCTAAAATTGTCCCTTGAGAAACACCATATTTAAATAATTTTGAATTTCTTTTATTAAAGTATTAGATAAGTCATTTATTTCAGAATAGGAATAGAAATTTGCCCAATCTGTTTTTGACATATTATTCTCTTTTAATTTATAGTAATTAACATACTTTTTATACGTTAATAAAGGTTCTTTATTACCATTACTACCAATAAGTCTTTTTTGTAAAATTATTGGGTAATGATCCGTTATTTGATATTTCAAGATTTAAGATTATTGATTTAAAATTATTTTAATTTTTATTTGTTTTTACAAGGATGTGATCAATACAATACAATACAGGCATGTTCTTTTATTTCTCTCGTATTTTTATTAATAAATGATATAAATTTATATTCACTTAACAAGTTTAAATACTCATTACTTTCTTTAGATTTTGAAGAAATATAAATATTTATATCACCTACTAGAATTACCGTTTCATTTATACAAGTAGTATATTATTTGATATTATCAAAAAAAAATTTTAATTTATAGCAAATACGAAAGCATCTAGTGGGGGAGGTCTATATATACTTATCATATTAATTTTTTTTTCCAATTGATAGTTTTAAGAAAACTACTTTTATTTTTTTCAAAGAGATAATTTCAAAAGAGTAATTGTTTTTATTTTTAACATACACCATAATACCGTCACTTTTATTGAAATTTCCATTATTATAAATTAAATCATAATTATTTAATTTAAATAAGTGGGTATTAAAAACTTTCCAAGTTTCTGTTAACACTATGATATCAAAATTATGGTCGAGTTGACACAAAAATAATTTGGTTTCGTCAAAATTTTTTTAAATGCTTCTATGTAATATTATTGTGGTATAATGAAAAATTATTAAATTGGCTTATCATTAAATTATTAAAATTATTCTTATATTCAATAAGTTGCGTTACAAAACTTGTTATTTTAAAATTCAATATATATATATTCGTTCATTATTATATTAATGATATTAAAATGTTGTGTATAAAATAAATAAAATATATAAATGTGTTCTTTATAGTACAAAGAATAAAGTAGAAAATTAAATATAATTTAGCTATCAAATGTGCCCCCTTTTTTAAGTTTTTCTATTCCTTCTTCATTTGTTATTTGAAATATCTTTTCTTCTTCATTTTTTCTCGCAAATACTTTTCCATTTTTGCATCATACAAATTATAAACGATAGGTTGGACTTAAGCCTCGTTTGCAGATGTTTTCATCGCAAGTGTTCAACTGGTGTTGCCCGCTTGATACCCCCTAGTGCATGGTAGAAGCATGTTTCAGCTTGGTGTTTCTCGAACAACACTGTTTCAATATTATTTCATCTGGAGAACGTCATCACTCCGAAACGACCTCCTGAGGCCGTGTTCCCCAACAAGTATAATCTCCAAAGATTCAAGACCATCTTGAATCGCTTTATGCGCCCACGCACCGCTCGCAAACCGCCATAAGGGATTTTTTCCGCAGTGCTGTGCGTGGCCATTTAAAAAATACACACAGCTTAAAGCAGCCATACTCAACCTGCGGCCTGCGGGCCACATGCGGCTTACCGAGCTTTTGCGAGTGGCCCACCTAGCATAGTAGTCATATAAATAAATTGTTAATCATTTAAAATTTCTCGCGGATCCAGCGACAGTGTGGGCGCAGTGAGTGAAATAGGTACCTATATAACCTCAATCAGAGTTTGCAAGGTGAAAATAACATAATCTCACAGATGGCGAATAAAATATTTGCTTTTGAGGAAAATCTAAGTATTTATCATGGAGAAATAGAAAATAAACAGCTGGAAAATTTTCCGACTGTGATAAAGGTACCGACGACCGTATCAACATTTCCGAGAAAAATTGCTTGACAATTTCAAATTATATATCTGCACTGTTAGACGAATTTCAAAGAAGGTTCCAAGATTTAAGAGAATTAAAAAAATGTTTATTGCTTGTAGAAAACCCATGGCATCTGGAAACGACGACCATCTCACAGCTGGCTTCAGCTTCAAATTGTAATTACGCAGAGTTGTTCGATGAGTTCATCGATTTCAAAAACGATACCAACCTAGAAGGTCTATTTAAAGAAAAAAGGGACAAAGCGGAATACGTGGAATTTTGGAGCATTGGCCCGCAAAAATATAAAACCGTTCAAAGAAGTGCCCAAATTATATTAACATTGTTTGGATCTACATACGTTTGCGAATCATCGTTTTCGCGAATGAAATACGCAGAGAATGTGTGCAGAAATAAACTTACGGACTTCCATCTGGATGATGTAATAAGGTTAGCATGCAGCAACAAGCCAGACCTTGACAAAGTTTTGAAAAAGTGTTCACAATTTCAGAAATCTCATTAAAACTAAAGTTTTTGATTGTGAAAGCTCTTAAACTATAAGACTATTACGTTTTTTATTAACACCCAAATAAATTTATGTTGTGGCCCGCGGCACCATAACTAAAACGTCTTTGTGGCCGCTATAAAGAAAAGGTTGAGTATAGCTGGCTTAAAGTATCCTATTTGGAACATTTACTTCATGGCTTCAAATGCAGTCTCTGCAAACTGTTGCTGACAAGAAAGGTTGTGAAAGAAGGAAAGTTCGGGACAAAAACAACACTTGTGAGAATGTCTCGTCCGGAACTGGTGTAACATAGCTGATGCCGCCACGATCTTCAAAAGAGCCCAAGAAGGTGCTCTTTACCTTATGAGATTATAAACATACGAACGCCTTTAATCGTATGGTACTCTTAGAAGAAGAAGAAGAAAGGTAATTTTACTAAAAAATTTTAATAAATGATAGATACAAAGATTTTAATTTAATCTCAAATTTCCAACCTTGGAACCAATACGTATGTATTTGGACAAATAATATAATCTACTAAGCACAAACTAAAGAAAATACTGGATAAAAAATTAAAAGTCAAAATCTCGGTCAAAATGTAACACAAGTTCAATTGAACTTTACCAAGAAAGCGAATCGGTTGAGTCGACTCGAGTGAAAATTCGAACTAACATTTTTGACACTCTGACACAAATAGGAGACTTTTAAAATAACTGATGGATTTTTGGTCACTAACTGAAAAGGTATTTACAAGTTAGATCCTATGCTGTCGCTCTTATAGTCTTTTGTTTTCTAAACAAGTCAAATTTAAGTGCCAAATTAATTTATTATTATGTTCTCAAAGACAAGACATGCTGCTCAAAATGCATAACCTACTTGATTAAAATGTTAACTAGCATTTGAACTGAAGATAATGGATATTTGATTGATTTATCAGTAGTTTGAGAGTCTTTGTACGGGTAATTAGCAATGGCCTGCTGTTAACATAAGAAGTTAATTATAATACTAATATAAATTATTGCGCGATTAGGATTAAATTAATATTCATTTCTCAACAGTATGTACTGTTTTTGAAAGTAAACTGCAGGACTGGGTTCAATTTATATTATAAAAAAAGCGCCCAAAGTAAAAATTACTTCGATTTTTTGCTTGGTGTTACACTATATTTTATTACAAAAATAAAAAATATATTTTTGTAATATGTAAAAGAGATACAGTGGTTATAGTTGTTTTTTTTCTTCTTTTTTTTAATGATAAGGCACAACACTGCAGGATTAATCCTTTATGTCGCTCTGCGAGCGGTGCGTAGGCGCAGGAAACGATTCCCGTTGGTTTTAAATATTTGGAGAATAAACTCGTTGGGGAACACGGACTTAGGGAGGTCGTTCCAGAGTGATGACGTTCTCCAGATGAAAGAATCTTTAAACAGTCTCGAGGGACACTAAGCTGAACCACGTACTGGTGGGCTGCAGTGGCTCGTCGTGTAATTCTACCATGCACCGCTCTGGGTGGAATCAAGCGGGCAACCTCAGTTGAGCACTTGCCATGAAAATTTTGTAAAATATACTCAAGTCGCCAACCTGCTTTCGATGTTAAAGGCTTTCCAGGTTGTTTGTCAGATCATAGTCACCGATCAAGTGAATTGCTCTTCTTTGAATGGAATCCAGCAATCTTAGGGTATGTTTAGAAGCAGAGCCCCAAATATGCGAACAGCACTCCAGCAATGGTCGAGTTTGAGCTTTATAGAGCATCAAAAGTTGTTGGGGTGTATAGAGGTTCTTAGTTCGAAAAAGTATTCCAAGCTTCTGCGAAGCTGCCTTAGCAATGACCGCAACGTGACTATGCCGAGACATATGACTATCCAAGTTGACGCCCTATAAATTAATTGATGAAACCAAGGGAATCGAGTGTCCCGCCATGACTATATCCGGTTCTTCAACATTAACTTTTTTTTTGTATTTTTTAGCGTTAAATTCTACTTGATTATTGTCCCCAAGACATAATTTCTTCCAGGTCTTTGTTAAGATGTGAGACCTCTTGCTGCCCATAGAGATTTGCATTGGCAGCGGATGTCCGAGCACCAAAGTAAAAGATGAAACCAGTGTACTGTCATCAGCGAAGTCATATATAGGATTTTTAGTTTTTTCCAAAAGACCGTTAATGTATAGTTAAAAGAGGGTGGGCGACAATATAGAACATTGAGGGACTCCGGCGTTGATATCAAATGTGTCTGAAAGAGATCCATCCATTGCCACTCGCAGAGAACGGTCTTTAAGAAAGCTTGACAGCCATGAACAAAATTGAACCGGCATTCCGCATGCTCTCACTCATACCATACTCGGTCAAAAAGGCCCTGGAAATGTCCAGTGCTACCACCAGGGACTCCTCATGATGTTCTATTGCGTTGTTCCAAAAGTGAGTAACATAAGCGAGAAGGTCTCACTTCTGTGCTATGGCATAATTGCATGGGGTGGAGCCTATGAGAACATATTGAGACCACTGAAGGTCGCATAAAAAACATTAATCTAAACTAAATATAGTTTGGATAGCAGATTTTCCACCGATAACTTATTTTAATACAGATATTTTCTAAGTATGTATATACTATAAAACCTCTCTTCTCTCTTCTATAACTGACTAGAACAAATTATTTCGACATGATTGCCCCATGAAATTATCGAACTAGATTTCAGGTAAGTGTAATAAAGAAACTACCAAAAATTACAATATCAGTGAGTCAAAGAAGTTATTTATCTGTCGGAAGAAAGTTATTTAACATGATTCCCCGAGCTCTTGAAAGTAAAATCCGCCAGGTACGATTTAAGATCTGTCTATATGGATGGATTATTGCAATCTCGCTTGTAATCCTTTAATTGGGTTGTAGATTTGTGCATTACTGGTTTTGGAATATGTCCATGGCATTGGGGATATTGTCACAGTAATTGATTCCCTCATAGAATATAATTGAATGGAATATTATTATACTAGGTAGATGCCATATTTTCTGGATATTTTAATATACATGGTGATAAAGTTTGGAATAATAGGAATATTTCTGAACAGGTTAACTTAAAAAAAAAAACGCTCAGACACGTCGATTTTTATTTTTATTTCTGCATTTTTTTAGCTAATACTAGAATATACAGGGTGTTACATAAATGAATTATCACGTCAATGTCACTTTTTGTAAATGGAATTCCCTGTGTATTATTTCATTTTTTGATTCTACTCAAGATTCTAAGCATATTTCGTTTATGAAGTCCTATACCTATCTTCAACTGTTTACGAATTATTGACAATTGAAAATTAGACACTTCAATGCAAATAAATACATAAATTGAATTGTTTGAGCGTTCTTTTTTAACTTAACCTGTTCACAGATATTTCTATTATTCCCAACTTTATCTTCATTCGTAGAGGGTGTCTCAAAAAATCAGTATCAATTTCAAGTTTGTTTTTATAAACAAAATGACACTTTTTTAAAGAAGATTTAGAAATTTCACTTATTGTTTATTGAATTCTCATAATATATTTTACATACACTTATTTCTCTAATCAGCGCTTGGTAGCCCTGGCCACAGAATTAACTAATTCTGTGCCCTGGCCTCGAGAACATTTTAAACTAAATTAACAATGTCGGATACATTTTCAACTAAATCCTAAATGTAATTTGACATGTTTAATGAATTGATAATATTTTTTATGATTTTTGATATCTTCGGGTATTTTATTATACGTTTTTGATGCTTGTACAATCGGGTTATTTAATCCTATATTTGTTTTAGTTGTTTTACAATAGACATTATTTTGGGATCTGGTTTCGTGACTATGTACATTATTGGACATTAAAATATTTATATTACATCTTTGTTTGTTATTTATGACTTTATACATTAATTTTGCTTGCTCTAACCTAAGAACTACTTCTAGCTTTGATATTTTTAACTCTCTATATAGTATTTCAGTACTGGTTAGCCAATTGTAATTAGAAATAATTTTTAGTACTTTATTTTGGAGTATTTGTGCAGACTTAAAATTAGTTTCCCCACATGTTCCCCATATCGGTATATGATATCTAAAATGTGATAAAAAGAAGGCATTGTATATCTTCAATTTAGTCTTGTTAGTAAGATAATTTTTCTAATTTTGTCTCGAAAAATAGATATTTCGAACGCGCTAGCGAGTTCGAAATATATCCATTTCGAACTCCGAATTTTATTTTTTAAAAGTTGGCATTGGTTATATTTAAATGTTTTATTCTGTTGACGTCTGACGTTTCCTGTTATTGTTATCCATGAGAAAAGAAAGTTTTCGGGACTTCTCTGGTAAAAGTTGATTTAACGTTTTATTAGCAATATCCCTTAACTCAGGGGGAGTTAAACTTAGATTATCATGCTCCATATTTTTTTAATTATAATTATGAACAACTCTATGAAATATTAAATCACAAATTTCGTGACAATGACACAAAGAAAATATTATTTATTGTCAAGGCTACTGTGATAAAAAGAAATTTAGAGTATTACCAACATAGAATTTAGACACACAAATTTACAAAATTTGAAGGGTTGATTTTCTTTTTAAATATGTATTTTCTTATTGAAAAAAATACAAAATAGAAAAAATAGTATAAAGTACGTGTTTTATAAAGCAGTTAGAGCACTTGTCCCGTTAAAAAACTCGCCGCAAGCGGCTCGTTTTTTAACATGGACGCGTGCTATAAGATGATGCTTTATAAAACATGTACTTTAATATACTATTCTACACTTGTATATTATAGGTATCATTGACAATATTTTTTTTTGATAGAAGTTTTATGTGTTGGGTTATTGTCAATTATTAATCCTAGATATTTTATATCCTGAACTTCTTCTAAAATTAAGTTATTTATTTTAATATGCATATTATTAATTTGTTTATTTTTTTGTTTAAAAATCATATATTTCGTTTTATCAATATTTATTTTTAATTTATTTTAATACAGCCAATTTAGATATAAATTTAAATCATCATTAACAATAATATTCAATGCCCTCTCTTCGTCACCCGTATACACCAGGATCGTATCATCCGCAAATGTAAAATACCTAGCCCTGAGATTGGCATATTTTAAATTCAATACGTAAAGTGAATAGAGCAGAGGTCCTAGAACGGAACCCTGCGGTACTCCGTACTCGCTGCCAAGTACCTCACTCTTAACCCCGTTAAGCTTAACATACTGTTTTCGATCCATTAAGTAAGTCTTTATAATATTATATATAATCCCCCTAAATCCCATGTCGTAAAGTTTTTTTAATAATATTTCTATGCTAACTACATCAAATTCTTTCCTTAGATCCACGAATACCGTTATAACTATTTGTTTTTTATCCAGTTTGAGATATGTAATTTACAAAGTCTGTAGTTGCGCTAAGGGTGCTACTGTTTTTGACAAAACCATACTGATACTGATCAACCGTAACATATTTGTGAATAAAAGACGACATTCTAATTTTAATTATTTTCTCAACTATTTTTGAAAACACACTTATTACAGATATTGGCCTATAATTATTCATATTATCCCTGCTTCCAGATTTGAATATAGGATTTATTTTAGTAATTTTTAATTCTTGTGGAAAAACCCCATCTTTTAGTATTTTATTAACCTGAACTAACCTGAACTAATTTAGTTAGGATTGGTATAAGATTATGTTTTAGGTTAATTACGTCTAATACTGTTATTTCATTATGCCCTGGGGCTGAATTTCGTTTCAGATCAGATATGAGTCTGTCAATTTCTTGTTCATTTGTTGGTTCGATATATATTGTATTGTTATAGGTTACATTTACAAATTTAGGTTTAGGGTATATTGTTTCTATTTCCTTATTAAGTTCCTCTACGATATTTTTCCCTATCCCTGCAAAATGAATATTTAAGTATTTTACAATATCATTTATTTTATCTACATGATCTTGATGTTCTACTTGCAATCTATCAATATGAGTTTGATTGAATTAAATTTTTTTTTATTTTTTCGTTTTGGTTATCTTCCAGAGACATCAGTATCTTCCCTTGTTACATGATATAATTTACAATGTATTTTAATAGTTATTTATATTTATGCTTATTTCTATTTAATTGAAATACTGCGTATCACATCCCCTTAGTAAATTCCTCATATCCTTTTTTGATGCACAAGAAGGACAACATATCGCTCAAGAAATCCTACTAACTCACTTGTTATTATGTTAAAACAACTCATATTAAGCGACAAAAATTAGCGGGATAAGCTAATCCGTCTTCTGCATCTAAACCCGAGTGATCCTTTATTTGTGTGTTATTTTGCTGCAAAAGCGCACATATATTTTTATTACAATATATTGCATACCTACTACTTGCTTATAAATAGGTTATATTCCTTTACGTACAGGTCTATAAGACCTAACGCCTATGATTATTTATTTATTTATCTATTCTTACAGATTATTTTTTTATATATGTAACTCTTGAATGTAAAAACTGTAAATAAATAAATATGTATTATTATTATTATTATTTACTGACACCCAACAGGTATTAAGCTCTACCGCTAAGCAGAACGGCCTTAACTGCCAAGCACACTTTGATGATAATAATTTTATGAGGGTAACAAAGTTACTTTTGCATTAAATTTATTTGCGTCATTCACATTTTTCTTTTTCATAAGGTAAGTCCTTGATTAAGTTAAATCTGATTCGATACCTCTTTATAATAACCAAATTCCAAATAGGATATACGTGAAAAAATTATGTTCTTCTTTTTTTAGCAAACGATATAAGTCGTAGGTATAAAGGTCCTTATATTATATAAATTATCCTTTAAATAAGTGCATGTGGTGATATTTAGCATTTAGGATATTTCTATCGAAATATTTACATGGGGGTATGGGAAAGTGCCCCGTTACATCAAATGTCAAAGAAGGTCGTTATATGCCGACCTATTCTTATCTTATATTTGGCTCTTGTCTACCATCTTACTTATAATTATATTTTTACGCAACAATATTACATAACACTTTTTTAACATCGTTATTCAAACAAGAAGTCATTGTTATTTTAATGAGATGAATTATATGCTGTTGGATATAAGGAATTAACAAAAACGTAGACAGTTATCTGAAGCTGCTTAATTTTTGACAAAAATCAAAATCCGATTTACAAAGCGTAACGAAATCATTATAAGAGTAGCAAGGTGAAGAGAATTAAGTTAGCAACTGCTCATTAGACACCAAAATTGTTTTAACTGTAATAGTTCTTCGCTAGCGAGCATGATGAATTTCCTATTTTATAATGAGCTGGCTTTAATATTGGAGGTAGCGCACTAGAGTATTATTTTAAATATTGTATTCCTTACTAAATCATTTAATACTTTATATCGCCTTGGTTACGTTTACCATAAACAAAGTCATAAGTCCCTTGGGATATTGTTAGAGTGAATTAAGAACCCATAATCTTTTATAGGTTATCAACCATTTATATAAATAAGTCATAGCAATCAATAGTAACCTGGCAACATGCAATGCCTCGTACCAGCAACGGTAACATAAATAATATACCTACCCGAAGATTAATTAATGCAAAAACTTATTCCCTTTTAGTACGGTACAAAATTCGCCACCCAAAAATTTGATTGTTTGATAACTTCTTATTTTTAATCTGATTTTCATGATTTTTTCATTTTTATTAGTATTTTTTTAATTGTTAACAGTTTTCGCTTATACTCTGTTGCTTAATGCGAGAGAGTAATAAAATGTAAATTGCAATGACAGGACCCATTAAGCAGGGTGGCAACTTAAAGGTTACATTGTAAATTTCAGGTAAATTGCAATGATAGTTTTTAAAAATTCCGTATTTTAGATATTTTTAAGACCTACACACCCCGAATCGGTCCTAAATTAGGGTCATCCTGATTTGCATAGAATAGACGAGTTTGGTGAATGAAGGTAAGGTGACAGCGGCGGTACTACAGGTGGTTTATTAGAATAATAAGTATAATAATAATTATAATTGATTATAATTTTATTATAGAGAGGCAGATAATTGACATATTAATTATTCTAATATTAAGTAGATAAAAACTTATATAGAAGTAAGAATAATATGAAAATAGATAAATTGGTAAATATTAATATTTATAAAAAAAAAATCTACTATGTACAGGGACATTTTTTTAAGTGTCTCACCGGATTGGCGATTTTCCTGCTGACTATAATAAAAGACAAATTGCATATTTCTCAATGATTTTCGATAAGGAAGCCGAATTTAATGTCAAAAAATACATAGATTTACAAATTTGACAGATGAGACGCCATTTTGAATTTTCTTAAATGGCAACCCCCATAAATAGCCACAGGATTAAATTGCATTTGGCGATCCGATTCTAAAACTATATAGTTGTTGACACTTATTTTCAGCCGTTACGGAAATACGGGGGTTCCTAATTTGCCTCCATCGATTTTGTCTTTTAAATGTCTCACCCCTTTAATAAATAGACCTTCTAAGTTGAACACCTTAGTTTTTTTCACAGTGACATAATTTCCCGTGAGCAAGCGATCTGCGTTATAGTCAAATCCGACAGATGTCTAAAAGTGACAGATACCACGCCATTTTGAATTTTTTTAAATGGCAACCCTCATAAATAACTAGACGATTGAATTGCATTTTTCGATCCGATTCTAAAACTATATAGTTGTGGATATTTATTTTCAGCCGTTTCGGAAATACGGAGTTCCTAATTTGCCTTCATCGATTTTGTGTGTTTGGGGTGAGACATTTATTTATGAGGGTTGCCATTTAAAAAAATTCAAAATGGCGTCGTATCTGTCACTTTTTGACATCTGTCGGATTTGACTATAGCGTAGATCGCTTGCTCACGGGAAATTATGTCACTGTGAAAAAAACTAAGGTGTTCAGCTTAGAAGGTCTATTTATTAAAGGGTTGAGACACTTAAAAGACAAAATCGATGGAGGCAAATTAGGAACCCCCGTATTTCCGTAACGGCTGAAAATAAGTGTCAACAACTATATAGTTTTAGAATCGGATCGCCAAATGCAATTCAATCCTGTGGTTATTTATGGGGGTTGCCATTTAAGAAAATTCAAAATGGCGTCTCATCTGTCAAATTTGTAAATCTATGTTTTTTTTGACATTAAATTCGGCTTCCTTATCGAAAATCATTGAGAAATATGCAATTTGTTTTTTATTATAGTCAGCAGGAAAATCGCCAATCCGGTGAGACACTTAAAAAAATGTCCCTGTACAATACAACAACTCAATTTTTAAATTTTAGTCATCATGTTCCGAGTAGTCCGATGAACTATCGTCGTTGGGGGTCCAGAGAAATAATAAGGGGCTCTACAGTGGTTTGCAGTATGTTATCAGCTTCCCACATTCTTTTTTCTATTTTAATCACATGTTCGACGCACTTACTCCATTTTTCACAATCCACTGTCTTTATTCCCTCTTCACCAATTCTATGGGGTTTAATTCACCGTGGTATGGAGGAGGGCGAAGTACCGTTATATTTCGTTTTGATGCGATTTCGTCGACAACAAATTTTGTAAAAAGGGGTTTATTCAACTTCATTTTTTTTTTCCAAGAAGACGTTGGTATTTCTTCGGATTTTCTTGATTGCTAGCTTGCATTATCCATAACTATAACAGACCCAGGAGGAATAAGATCTAGCATTGGCTGGAAGTATCCTTCAAAGACATCAGCGTTCATGTCTTCATGATAGTCTCCAGTCCGTTTTGATGTAAATGCTGGTAAGCCGCCATCGACAAATCCATTTTTGCTAGCAATGTGAGTAATTATTATACTTTTACCTATTCCCGAAGGTGCTTTTATTCCAGTGGGTCATCCTTCCATGAAAGCTTGCCTCGCGCTTTTTATATGTTTATCCTGCCATATTTTACCAAAGGGATATCCTTCATTTGACCAAGTTTCGTCAATATAATAGATATTCCTGTTATCCCCTCGAAACTGTCTAACTACCCTCAAATATCGTCGTCGCCAGCAGATGATTTCGTCTTTCTCTATTAAAAGTGATTTTCTGTTTTGAATTTTTTTATAACAAAAATTAATTTCCTTCAAAATTTTCCATAGTTTCTTCTTACCCACGGGTGGAATGAAATTATCCTTTTCTATTTCAGACGTTATTTTGTCCAAGGTAGGTATTTCTTTTTTTAAGTAAAACGAATGTGTAATTCTACTGAAGGCGGTCTTTTCATCCTCATTTATTACAGTTACTTTTTTTCCTGTACTTCTCTTTGGTGACCTGATGGGGCCGCGTTTATCCTCGTGCACAAGTCGGTATATTATTGACTTGTCCGACTCCAGTCATATTCGAACAAATTTCAACTATTTTTGCAACTTCGAATGTTGAATTTTGATGGCGAAGAGCGTTGAACACATTGAGAATAATAATTGTGTCATTTTTAGAAAGCGCAGTTTTACTAATCCGTTTCTCAGCAACAAATTCAGAAACACTAGCCATTTTCAAAAACGAAGTTTTCCAGCAGCAGCTTATCTTTAAGAACCACAACATTTAAAAGTTCCTGTCATCGAAAAAATTCTTTGCACCATGGCGCCACCTACATCTTGTATTATTTAAACACATTTTTTACACAGTTGTGAAGCCAATCATAGAGGCTAAAACTGGCGTTTACAGAATTTACATGTCACTTATAGTTTTCGAAATAATTGGCCTAGGAGTTTTTATTAAAACACCCTGTACCTATATCTTGTTTTTGTAATTATATTAGGTAAAATAGTAACATCCATTGTTATTAATAAGTTAAGACGATTTTTTAAATGCTTTCATATGTTATAAATACTTACGAATATAATATAATACAATTTAAGGAGAATAGGCATATTTAAGATTTCTAATTTAAAAACTTCCCCAATATATGCTCCTGGCTAAGGGATTTTCTCAATAACAATGGTAAATCCTCAAATGTAACAACAGCTTGCGATAAATTCAGAGTGGACCTACCTAAAGAATGCTCGTTATTTGGATCCTTTAATATAAACACAAAATATTTTAAGGGATGCTGTTTAAATTGTTCTTGATTACCCCGGTATGCGTTTTGCATATTTAATGAGCATTTACTACTTCGCGTCATTTAAAGATAGACTATAATTCAACGGAATTTGTAAAATGAGAAACGGTGAAATCTTTATTGTAATGTTCGAAAAGTCCTATTGAAATATCAATAATTTATAATCTTAGCGAATACTATTAAAATATTCCAAGACTATTATTCTATCACTTTCCTTACCACTTGCAATTCGTTCCAGTTGTAAATCCCTTATAAATTCTAATCAACTGAATTTATTTATATAAACGAAAGTATAGTAAGCAAAGAATTACTCATAGGAACATCGTATTTTGTGTGTTGAAATGTTATTAATACAACTTAGTTAAATTGAATAAAAAAATAATATTATGTTATATTAATGTTATGACAATTATTATGAGATTTCTTTATTTTATTTTAATTATAGAAAAAAAATCTCTATTGGTCAAATTTACTGACAAGAACAGGAAAAAAATTATTTTGGGCACTTTGAAAGGGATGTATTTAAACCACGAAGTATGTTAATAATTTTTTGAGATATTATTCGTTCGGGGATACAGCTTTAGGAAGATCGTTCCGAAATGAGGACGTGCTCTAGATAAAAAAATCCAGGAACACTCAGCTAAACCGCGTAAGGATCTTAGACTCACACTGTCAAAATATGGTTATAAAAAATATTTCTTGTTAACAAAGCTAAGGCAAAGATAGAAATACACGAGGAACAACAGCATCTCACCCGTACATGCTTCAGCTTATAGTTCGGCTCAATTTCGGTGTCGGCCATAGGCGCAGGTAAACTTTGTGCATTAAATTATTTATGATAACTAACCGAAAACTTTAGGGAATTAGGTTAACGGGTATTAAGATAAAATGGTATTGTTTGTAATACTAGAATTTCAAGTAATTGCGTAAGAGGATTAGGAAAGGTATGGTTTCTGGCCTGAAATGTCAAAATCGAAATATTGTGTAGGGATTAGTTAAGTAGTAGATTATAAAGTTACGTTTTGCGTTTAACAGGTACCATTTAACAGCTACAGAATTTGGCTCTGGCCTCTTTGGCTGGATCATATAAATAGGTAGTAATTTGGAATAAACTTCATATATCGTGTGTGTGTGTATGAACTTAATAAGTATATTTGTTTAGTTTAACGCATCAGTATTTGCTGTTAAGCCGTATATAGTGTTCACAGGATTATAAGATTAGTAATAAAATGACGACATTCACACCAACAAAAAGATGTTCAAATAATTCTCCACTATAACTGAGTGAAAAAGTTATTGTTTTAAATGTACATGATAGCATAAAATACGATTATCCGAATTTTACTGTACAAGAAACTGTCAACCGATGTTCCCGAATGACTGGAGTTGGAAAGTCCACCGTTTTTAAATTATTGTGGGAGAGAAAAACAGCAGGTCAAGTGGAATCTCCCAAGAAAAGTCCAGGCAGACCAGTGAAGGTTGTTGATGACGACGTGTAGTTCGAAAAAAAGTTCACTCTTTTTATTTTAAAAAAGAAATACCCCACACCCTAGATAAGATTCTAATGGAGCTTGGCCAGAATGACAGTATTCCGTTTATAACTAGAAAACTTTTATGGACCACTTTAAAAAATATGGATTTTGTCTGGGAAAGCATAGCCGTAAATCACTTTTACTGGAAAGCGATGAAATAGTTTGCAGGCGACGAAAATACTTGAGAAGTATAAAGCAGTACAGAAGAGAGCAGAAGAAAATATTTTATCTTGATGAGACGTGGATTAATGAAGGTTATATAGTACCAAAATTGTGGGAAGACAAAAATATAACCAGTGCTCGCCAAGCTTTCATGAAAGGCCTGTCAACGGGTATTAAGGTGCTCTCAGGTTTGCTAACCTTTCAGTCGTTCAATACGGGAGATTACCACGAGGACATGAATTCGAATGTTTTTGAGGACTATTTTGGTGAAATGATAAAATATCTTCCAGCTGATTCAGTAGTAGTTATGGATAACGCAAACTATCATTTACGACGTACAGAGAAGACTCCAACTTCATCTTGGGGAAATCAAGAAATTATCGACTGGTTAACGACCGAAAGTATTGAATTTGAAGATAATTTGATAAAGAAGGAACTATTAGCTATGGCAAATTTACACAAACATCGTTTTATGAAATATGCCGTGGAAGATATAGCAGAAAAACATAGTGAAACTGTGCTGCGCACACCGCCATATCATTGCGAACTAAATCCTATAGAACTTATATGGGCGCAAATGAAAGGATTTGTAGCAAGACACAACACGACATTCAAAATGAAAGACGTTAAGCTACTATTTGATCAAGCCATTAAGGAAGTGACACCAGAGGACTGGCGAAAAGCAGTCCATCATGTCATTAAAGAAGAGGAGAAAATGTGGGATCTTGACCACCTGATCGATTGGACCGTCGATCCGTTAATTATAACGTCAAGAGGAGATGACAGTTCCTCAGATGACGAAGAATATTATGATTTTGATTTATTTGATTTAATTTCTGTATAATGTATTTTTTGTATTTTGTATTTTTTTATAATGTTTAATAAAAAATAAGTGTGCCTAATACTATGTACATAATGCCTAAATGTTATTCTGGTAAAATAAAATTCTTTCCGTTTTACGAGTATAATTTAATTTATTATAATTTTTACGAGTATAATTTAATTTCTGTATAATGTATTTTTTTAAAAATGTTTAATAAAAAATAAGTATAGCTAATACTATGTACATAATGCCTAATTTTTATTCTGTTAAAATAAAATTATTTCCTTTTTATGAATATTCTACTTTGTCACACTATTTTCAGTGTTTGGGAATGGAGGCAAACCCCATAAATTTACCCAAACCCGGGTGGTACTACCTGCACTTAATGAAAAGAAAGAATTTTGCAATGAAATCAATGCCAAATTATGAAAGTGGCTTAAATATTCCTTGGGTCAATCTGTAGTCCCTTTGCATACCTAATGAGCTTTTATTACTCTAGACCGTTCTGAGATATACTATAGTATTAAAATATTATCTTATTTGGAGAACGTCATCACTCTAGAACGACTTCCCTGAGATCGTGTTTTCTAATGAGTATAATCTCCAAAGATTGAAAACCTACGTGAATCGCTCCATGGGCACACGCAACGCTCACAGAGCACCGTAAAGGATTTATCCTGTATGCCGTGCCTCGTCATAAAAAAAGACGACATTACTATCAATCTAACGATTTGCTACATTTTAGTTTTGTAAAATTTTCTCAAAAACCAAAAAAGAAAACAGAATCGATTTGGAATTGCCAGCAATCTACTAATATAATTGCCTAAGAATTTTCTCTTGTGAATAATGGAAAACTGTTACAAAAATCTACTACTACTACTATCTACTATTTAATTATAACAGTCAAATGCTAAATTAATTTGCATTGTTGCAGGAGAAAATGCCGGTGAGAGCACATTATTTGGTATGTGTCTCGTAATAATATTATTTACATATCTTTTTAAACCTATTAGCAGGCGATGGGCATCATCGACATCAATATTGTTTACCTTTTGCGAACTCAAAGTACTTTCCTTAATCTAAATATTGAATAAAAACATATATCGCATTTTAAATAGAGTTGAAATATTAATTAGTTACTTACGATATGTTTTTAAATACGTAATGTATAAAAGAAAAAGTTTAGAAAGTATGGCAAAAATAAATGCACTCAGAGAAATACAATAAAATCTCTGTTCGCGACAGTCCCTATAAAGTGACCACCTGCGTTAAACGACCGGTTATGAATTCCACATGTTTAAAAATGGAAATGACATTATTTTATACTCCTCTTTACCGACCCATCTGTTAAACGACCGCGGGCACTCATCATCGGAATTTTAGTAAACATTAATGCTAAATACGCCCTCCAGTAAAACCCGACCCGACAATTCTTGAAGAACTATATGTGCATACACTAATTACTTTATTGTAGGCGGATCCATTCAATTCGCTTTAAAGGTTAATAACATTAGTTTTGTTTTGAACAGTTTTTGTGTGTTTTGGGACTAACGTGAATATTCGAAGACGGCGGGAAAAAAGAAATGTTTTTTTTTAAGCAACAAAATTGAAATAACCAAGAAACGTCAAAAAACTGGTTTAAGTATCAGGAAATTGGCTGAAAAATTTAAAGTGGGTAAGACCCAAGTGACTATGTTGCTTCAAAATAAAGCAGAAGTTAAAAATTTGTTTCAAGAAGGTGGCAACTGTGAACAAAAAAGAAAATTTCCCAAAACCGAAGGACTGGCAGTGGACCAAGTTGTTTTTAACGGGTTTTGTAAGGCGCAAAATAAGCACTTACCAATATCCAGGCCCATAATTCAAGCAAGAGTTCTCGAATCTGCTCAACGTCTAGGAAGAACAAGTTAAAAATATGATGTCGACCTTAATGGCAAACATCAATTAATGGCCTTGCAGACTGAGATCGCTTTCTTCAGCTTGGCGACAATCAATATTAACGGATTTAAGGGAAAAAAGCTTGAAATTATTGATTTTTTACAGAAGAAGAAGAATATCATTGCACAAGCTGTGCCAGGCATGTCAAACTGTACTCATATAGAAGGTACATTCATAAAGGTTAAAACCAGAGATAACTGGGTAAAATTGGGTTTTGTTTACTGCAGACCGGCAGCCAAGTTTGACCAAGGCTGTCTGGCAAAAATTTTTGAACGCAATGATTCAACAATTATAGGGGGGGATCTAAATGCGAAACACAGAGTGTGGGACTGCCGAGCTCAAAACGCGCGAGGTCTCGCCCTATATAATAATTCACTAGACTTCAATTATCACATTCTGCCGCCGGAGGACTATACACATCTTCACACATCTTCAAACATGTTGTCTACCGGATATACTGGATGTTTTTGTCATCAAGAACACAGGACAGCTCTCACAACCGGTTGTGTTATCAGAGCTGTCCTCTGATCACAGGCCGGTCATGGTTGAGTATGGTAATCAGGATGAAAAAAGCCATGGATTTACATCCAGGACCAGAACAAACTGGTTGGTTTTCAAGCGTAAGCTGGAAGAAAATGAAAATTTAGCGCCAATTCAGTCTGGCCTGGAAATATCACAAGCCGTTGAAAAACTAACATACAATATAAACTTAGCCATGGCCGAACCTTCGGTGACAACAACAACCAGATTTTCAAAGTGGGGCGTCATTGGGGGCGAACTTGCTCAAAAGATGAGGTCAAAAAACACATTAATGAGACAAGCATATAGAACTGGCGACCCGCGTATTAAAATACAAGCAAACAGAGCGGTCTCTAAAATAAGGGCATTACTAAGGCAAAAGGAATCTGATGTATGGCATAGAAAAACAGAAAGTTTAAGACATGAAGACAATTCAGTCTTTGGGTTCACAACAAGCACGTATCCAGGGGGGCCGGGGGGCCCTGGGCCCCCCCGAAATCCCGAAATTTGAAAATGATGATTTAAGTTTCAATGTGTGATTCATTTTTCTCTGAATTAATTAAAATAAGTCCACATTTTTGAATGATTTTCGTCCTTGAGCCCCCCCCCCCCCCCCGAAACGAATTTCTGGATACGGGCCTGGTTCACAAGATCGTTAACAAAAGGAGGGAGGAAAGCTATGTCATATATCAGAAATCCTGAAACAGGTCAAACATTGTCCGACCCCGGAGAGAAAGCTAAACTGCTCGCTGACAGCCTCAGCGAACAGTTTAGTGAAAATCCCTCTACATACCCTGTAAGAGAAGCGCGAGTCGCCAGGACTGTCAATATATACAAAAGTACGCAGAGGGACGTGAGAAATATTCCACGTGTATCAGCTAAGGAAGTTCGCTCAGTACTGAGTCAAATTAACGCAAAAAAGGCGCCCGGCTTTGACGGCACAAGGAATAAAGCGCTAAAAAACTTGCCCGAAAAAACAGCAGTGGACTTAGTAAACATAGCCCAAGCAATTCTCGAAAAGGGCTATGTTCCAGACGCTTGGAAAAGGGCCAAGGTGGTGTTAATTCCAAAAACTGGGAAAGATCTGACATTGGCTGCCAGCCACAGACCAATAAGTCTGTTATCGTGTCTAGGCAAAGTAGTTGAAAAATTGATACTAAATCGGGTAACCGATTTTGTATCAAACAACGACATTTTACCACCAGAGCAGGTTGGTTTTCGAGCTTGCTCATTGCACGGTGCGCCAGACAACACGACTGGCAACAAATATCCTAAATGAATTTAACCGCCGCATATCGACAGGAGTAGTCTTTTTCGATGTTTGTAAAGCATTTGACAAGGTCTGGCACAACGGACGTAATAAAAATTAATAAGGGCAGGCATGCCTGATTACCTTATCATTCACGCAACTATATCTATTTGCTGATGATACTGCCATGACTACCACCTCAAGAGCGCCCTCTAGAGTGGTTTCACGTGAATTCACGTCTGCAACGCCATATTCTGATCCTGCAGAAGTGGCTTGAAACATGGAAGCTCAAACTTAATGAAGATAAAACACAGGCAATTTACTTTTCGAAGGCAAGGCTGAGACTACCCGAGACCAGGGTTAAAGTCAATAATATACCAATTCATTGGAGCAACAAAGTTAAGTATCTGGGCCTTGTCTTCGACAAGAAAATGCCCTGGAATGATAACATTGATGATAGACTGAAAAAGCTCAAAAATAAATGGGGGCAGTGTATCCTTTAATATCTAGAAGTAGTAAAGTTAACAACTCGTCAAAACTCACAATATACAAGAAAATAATACGACCTGTCCTAACATACGGAGCAGTAATACAGTAAACAAGACGAGACTGAAAAAACTACAAATAATGCATAATAAGACGTTACGAATAATAACTAACTCACAGAGACATGTACCAGTGACAGTACTTCATAACGATGCAAACTTAGAGACAATGGAACAATACTTGACTAAACTAATAACAAACTACCATAGACGGACAGACGTATCGACCAACCCACTTATAACAAACTCACACATACGCTCAAATCCTCTACACTCACATCGTTTCCCTAAAGATTGGCTCCCACCATAGCTCAACTAAATGAAATAGAATAAATTCAAAAATGACATCAAATTAATCTCAAGAAATAATGAAAATAAACAAAGAAGCAATAAACATCTAAAAGAACAATGAAAAAAGAACGCCCAAACCCAGCTTCAAGAGTCACCGAAAAGGAAGACACGAATAACGAATAAAAGTAAAAGTCAAATCTGGCTAACTTAAGAAACTGACAATATAACGACTAGATAACTACAAGGCATCAAATGGATGGTTAGGAGAATTCCGTCGTCGACACGATATTACCTTCAAGAAAATATGTGGCGAATTAGCCGATATTAATATCGAAGACGTAACTGCTTGGAAAGAAAGCCTATTGACCATTTTTAAGGATTATGCCCCAAGGGATGTATTTAATGCAGATGAGACAGGTCTCTACTATCGTGCATTGCCAACAAAAGCATATGCATTGAAAGATGGCAAATGTGCTGGAAGAAAAAAAAAACAGCAAAACAACGATTTAAAGTTCTGTTCTGTGCAAATATGGAAGGAGGAGAAGAAGGAAACCACTTATAATAGACAAAAGGACAAATCCTCTATGTTTTAAGGATGCACATATCGATAAGTTACCTCTCCAATGGATCTCGAACAGAAAGGCGTGGATGACAGCAGACATCATGACAACATGGCTTCACAAATTTGATACCAAGATGAAGAAGCAGAATAGAAGAGTGTTATGGTTTTTGGATAATGCAACGTCTCATCCCAATATTACGCTGGACAATGTCAAACTTATTCTTTTTTCCACCCAATACTACCTCACATTGCCAACCTTTGGACAAAGGCATTATTCAGGATGCTCTACAGAAGCTACCTTATTAAGAGGCTTTCAACATGTATAGACAGTGGTTGTCCTCTTCAAGAAATCGAAAGTATTCCGCTTGCACAACTTCTCCCGAACATTAAAGACGCATTTGTGAACTTGAATCAATTTGCCTTTGTTGATAACGATTTGCCAACAGAAAGCGCAGAATTGACTATCATCGAGTGTATTGAAGAGATCCAAGAAACGGACTCCCAACTCTGAGACAGAGGAGGAGGAACCTAAACTTGCTCCAGTGTCGAAAATATCAGGCCCATCCGAAGCCTGTGCAAGTTTAAGAGGCTTAGAAAACTTTTTCAATAATGTTAACAATCTTGACGAGTCCACAAATATTTCTCAATTACTATTAAAATGTGAATCTGAATTTTATAAAAAATAAAATAAGAAATATCAAGCAATCATTAATTTCTGATTATCTTGAAAGGTAAACAAAGCAAACATACAGTAGGTACATTGTATAATATATGTATATGTTAGCATGTACGTGCAGTATATACATATATTGGTAAATTGGCTTCATCTAATTTAATTTTAGTTGAGATAAATTTAAACAAAAATATTTAAAGTTATTTACATGACCTTTTTGGAAGTTATTTTTTAATCAATTCAAAATTCATTGCATAAAATTGCATTAACAATAATTTATATGTAAGACATGTAATTTGGCCTTTACTAAATGATATTAATTATTGTAACAACATTTTGTGTTTGTCCTGTGGATAACTATTGACTATGTCATAAAATGTAGAGAGATTTCGAAGTGAATAATTGATTTTGAAAATATTGAATTGGTACTTATGTAGAGTCAGAATCAATCATAAAAGATACAATGACGTAGGTGACGGCGGAGGGAAAACTATAGTTAAAAATGTCTGTCGTCACTCATTTGGTGGCGAAATATACAACAGTGTTGTCAGGTGAAAAAAATTCAAATCGCTAGAGGTTAATTGCAAACTATTATTTCCAAACAGTTATAAACATACTCTAAATGCATAATAGATAATAATATAGATACACATACCTACTACCTAACGTTATTTTGACTTAAAATTGTGTACCTAAGTACAAACCAAATCTTAAATTTTTTTAAGTACCTATTTGAAATATTAAAAATTGGTAAGTTTTTTGAAATAATCTAAAAAATACCAGGAAATTAACTTTTACGAACAGTTTCTTACCAATCACCAGATTATTCATAAAATCACCAGCTCTGGTGAAATTTCATCAAACCTGGCAACACTGATACAAATTCGGTCCACTGGAGACGCGACGTCTAGAGAGAGTCGTTTAGCAATCTCTCCGTCGCGTCGGTCACCTACGTCATTGTACCTTTCATGATTGACTCTGACTATAGTGTCTTAAACTTTGTTTGTAGTATTGCCTTGAGGATTTGATCATGTGTTTCTTGAATATAAGTAATATCTCAATTTGTCATCATATTTGTATTCAAATGTTTATAAAATTAAATAATTTATTAAAGTCAAAGAAATATAAACTCGTTTAATACGTAAATGTGAATAATTGATTTTTCTCATATTCGCAATAAAAACAAATGAGCGTAACATTTTTGCCGGTCACTGTATAAAGTCTGTTACACAAAATAACTTCCGGACCCCATTTTCCGCGTCGTATACGTTATACGACGCGCCACACTGTACAAATATAATTAATTTTAAACAATTAAAAGAACTAAACGATTATTATACACGTATGGTGTTACCCAATTTAAATCCCATACAAACGTCTTTATTAAATACTCTTCCACACACATTATTATCTGCTGCCTTGATCACTTGCAATGTGTTTAGCACGCCGGTGTTGAAAACGGATGCTGCTGCCGCGTTTAAATAGAACGTGTTTTGTAATATCTGTAATTTTGGCTTTTTTCGGCTTTTAATTTGAGTATGTAGTTTACTAGGTGAACCGATTTTTCTTTATTGCAAACGGGAAAATAAAATTGTCCTACAATTTATGGTATGGTAATTATACCTAGATACTTTAAAATGGATTATTTTAGATTAGCAATGGAACATAAATCTTGTACCTGATAGATTTTGTATAATGGTTTTCTGATTACTATCTAAAGATGCGTAACTTTGCTCTTATTTATAAAATGATATTTTATTTTGGTTTATTTAATTTCTCCTTAAGATCAATTTTTGAATTTCTGGGCAAACATGGAAACAATAGTTTACTTGTCATTTTAGGGTTAATAAGTGGTTTGTTATTACACATTATTTTGCTCATATCATACTTGTGTCAGGTATTGTAAAATGACGCTGATAAACGTTAGTTGATGTATCAGGGATATGTTTTCTTTTATTGTGCTTTTTGGGGCGTTTTTTTAGTGCTGCGTTGTCATTTTTAATTTCCTTTAGGATGGGTTACCATCCTTACTAACTGTTGATGGTTTAGAGTTTCTGTAGTGATATTGCTTATACAGCGTGTCCGGAAACTTCGTTCGTATATTTTAAGGGGGTATTCTACATACCGGGTGTTGCATCGTCGAGCGGGACATAGGAAATCCCATGTAATTTTAAATGGGGTCAATTATTGGCTTCCCTAATTATTTTAGAGAAAAATTATATTTAGGTTTATTAAAGAGGACTAAAACCCACATTCAAAAGAATAACTTTAAATATTTTTGATGAGCCCGTTTACGGGTTATCGCCGATTTCTTTTTAACTATTTCTCCTTTTTATGGCCCCGTATTTGCGGGCACCCGTCAAGGTAAAAGATGACTGTCAAATAAAGTTGTCATTTTGAAATGTGTGCTTTATTGTTATAAAAACTCGTACATCGAAAATATTAAATGCGTATTTATGAGTACAAATTAATCTGAATAAAACTAAAATAAAGTATCCAATTACAAGGTTAATTATGACATTTTACATGTTTCAATATTTTTCTAATTAATAGGTAGGTACTATTAAATTGTTAGAACTTTAGGATTTAAGAAGATGTTCAAATATTCCTCAAAATGACAACTTTATTTGACAGTCATCTTTTACCTTGACTGGTGCCCGCAAATACGGGGCCATAAAAAGGGGAAATAGTTAAAAAGAAATCGGCGATAACCCGTAAACGGGCTCATCAAAAATATCTAAAGTTATTCTTTTGAATGTGGGTTTTAGTGCTCTTTAATAAACCTAAATAGAATTTTTCTCTAAAATAATTAGGGAAGCCAATAATTGACCCCATTTAAAATTACATGGGATTTCCTATGTCCCGCTCGACGATGCAACACCCGGTATATATGAAAAAAAGTTCATATGAATGTAGGTCCTTAAATGTCTTATAAGTAAGCTATGGCCGTCCAAAGGTGAACTCTAAAGATTAGTTTCTCTTTTATATCTTTGCAATCGCTTGAGGTACCGATGTGCTTTTTGGCACACAAACTAATATTAACAATTGGTAATTTATGATATTGAAAGTAGTTAGTATGAAATTTAGTCAGGGACGTTCTTACGGGGGGGGGGGGGGGGGAGTGGCTTGAAAAAAAATATTGGGCCAATGATTTAGGAGAAACATCGGTTTATTTAAATCATTGCATAAACTATTATCGAATTGTGTTTAAACTAAAACATCAAAGTAGTCTTATGACAAATACAAATTTGAAGTCAAAAAAGCATCAAGAAGCCCATGGTTAGCGTTAAAATATATTGACAATGACAATAATTAAGTCAAAACGTTGTTTTATTATAATTTTTAAACAAAACAAATTAAGATTTGTTGGTTTAAATGCACAGCCAGCTCTCTCCGTCGACCTACTGCCCAATGCCTTAAGTATGAAGAAGCAGATAAGGCGGAAACCTTTGCCGAGACATACAAAAGGCACAACAGACTAAACGATAGCCATGATATTGACCCCGACCATGAAGAACTGGTGGAGCGCACCGCCAGACTAATCAGACGCTTCGACGAAATTGAGGAAATCCTCAGATCAGTTTCGCCCCGCGAAGTCGCAAAAATCATTCTCTTGCGTAAAACCAAAAAAGCCCCTGGCCCCGACAACATATCCAATAAAATCCTCAAATTCCTCCCTCGTAAAGGCATGGGCACTCTGGCCAATATCGCCAACGCTATCCTCAGACTAGCCTACTTCCCTAAAAAGCGGAAAGAAGCTACCGTTATCATGATCCCCAAGCCCGGATCTCACGTTTCCCAAAAATTATCGCCCCATATCACTCCTTAACTCAATGGCCAAAATCATTGAAGTCATAATTCTCACCCGCCTCAAGGAAAAGTCCACCAAACTGGAAGTCCTCCCGGACGAACAGTTCGGCTTTCCATTTGAAAAATTTTCAATCAATTTTTGATGAGTTATGCTATCAAAGAAAGAATAAAAATATTCTGCTGTGTTTGTGATGATTTGATATTTCACCTATCATAGTCTGTAATTTTACTTCCTGTGTCCGCCTAGTTTTACCTAGATTGCTATTGATTGCAAGCCAAATTGTTTCCTATTTATTTTCACAAGAAGCTGTATAAATTTTTTTCGAATGTTGGAGAAGTAAGTTATATTCTCTTTTTTCGTATTTATAGATAGATTGTATCTATATCTCAATATAAGAGGCAACTGGAATCAATACATGTAAATTGCTGTTGAAATAGGTACATAATAAATTATCTGGCATCTGGAAGCCACAAGGCATGTGTGCAAGAAAGTTACCAAATTTGAAATATCTATAATGAAAAACAAGGGTGATTTGGTAGATGCATTGTCAGAGCCAAAATAGCTTTAAAAATATCGATTTTAGTGAAATAAAGCTTAAGAAAATGTGCTCAAAAACTAAATGGAAACCTTTATACCTAAATCATTACTCGGAAGAGGAGTCTATAAACTTAATAGTAAACATAAATTTGCCCTTTTTGCAATGAAGCTGCATTCCAGTTGTCTGTTATGTTCCAGATACCCCGATTCATAGTTTTTGCCGTGACAACTGATACACAATATAATGAAGCCTAATTTTTAATCATATAATGAAAATATCAATATGTAACCTTCCCTGTGGTTATATTAAGCCCTAAAGCCTATTTCCCATACATTTATCAAAAAAAGGTACTTTCTAGAGGTCAGAGGGGTGTCGCAAAACATATATTTTGACCCTTAAAATTTTCCGGAAGGAACCAACATATACAAGAACGACAGTTTATATAACTAACATAATAATAATGGTCAATAAAGGAGCAACAAACATAGGGCTGAGTTACCTCAGAGTCCCAGTTACCCCACTTGACGTTAGTTAGTTAAAGTTAGTTTTAGCTACAAAATAATACAAGGTGTTTCAGAAGTACGGTACGTAACTTAAGGTGGTGATTCCTTATAATAATCTAAGAGAAAAAGTTCATGTGAACATGTGTTCAGAGTTGCCCCGTTTTTGATATAGAGGGTGTTGAAGTTTAAAAAAGAAAACGTTTTTTTATAATTCTTTTAAATATCCACTTATGTTATTAAAACTTATTAAAAATACTTACCGTTATTTATAACAATAAGGGGCTCAATTAGCCCTAACTAGATTAAATTTATTAAGTCAAGTGGCGTCCTGTGGAGCACCTTAACGAATACTATTGACAAAAAATTGCACGTCACTAACTTTTTTCTAATTCTTTTTCAACTTCTCTATTCCCTGAATTGTTTTCGTATCTTGCTTCGTTTTTGAGAGAAAGAATAAAACTCACTTTATTGCATGTACACAAAAAATACCTATGTATTTCAAAGTTAATTAACACATTTAAATTAAAAATAAAATTATTATACAGTTAATCAAAGCAAATATTGAAAATGGCCACCTTCTAATAAACCGCACGATTGCAATCGATTTTTTTTAAAGCTTTAACACCCTGCATTTCAAAAACAGGACAACTCCGGACACATGATCATATGAACTTTTTCTCTTAAAATATCATAAGGAATCACCCTCTTAAGTTACGTACCGTACTTCTGAGCACCCTCTATTAAAATAAAAGCAATATTTCATTAGTTTTTTTAATACATATTTAAAACACTACGTACCTACTTAGGTTAAACTTAAATCAAAGAAATGGTGATAATCAGTTGCAAAACCGCCTGTAGACTAGTGTTAAAAATATTTATTTATTGTAAATTATAGTTTGCAAGAATTTACAATAAATATCTAAAATAGTGGAAATTAAAATATTTTCAATAGGTATTAGTTTAGGCGAGTTTGAACATATCAACTTTTCTTTAATTTAGGTTTATTTTGCATAGTTCTTTAAATCTTTATTGTAAAAATTAACAAAGATTACCTATATTTTATACAGTTAAAACTAGTTTTATCGATGAAGAACGGGTTCTGAATTCGGGTTTTCCCTTCCAAGATATATATTTGGGTTTTCCCTTCCAAGATATATATTTTTTAAGTTCTGAATCTAATCATATTATTATACCTACATTATAAATTTTTTTAAATGATTATATGATCCATTTTTCATTATTTAATGTCAAAGTCTAAGGTATCCTTAACTATCTAAAAGTATTTTCAAATTTGAGTTTATTATAAACGCGTTTAAAACTGAAGCAAAAGGCAATATGATTTGCAAGAGGCCTTTGGATGGTTAAGGGCAACTTAGGTTTAAAAGCATGTCACACCATTTTAAAAAAATCTTAACATTTTTCTTAGATAAAAAGAATCAATATCTTGAAAAACTAAGAAAATAATTATATCAGTGCTCAAGGAATTACAAAAGAGTCCATTTTAACAGATTTTATCAGTATTTTCTCATGCACTCAGTAGTGCAATGAAAATACAGGTTATCACTTAAATAAAATGTCAAAAAAATTACACTCGAATTCGAAAGAATTTTTTTGTCAAAAACTGCGGCAAATATTAAGTAAAAAATGAGTGATTTAGAAGACTCAGACATTGAAATGCCGCAAATGAGGCAATGGTGAACCTTGTTCCCCAAAAATCAAGGAGTTTGACTGAGGGCACATACAAAAATTCAAAAACTATGGACGTGGAAGGCCGCTCAAGGTAAGTATTTACTTTTATATTTATTAAAACATTCAATAGAGAATAACACAACTTCTATTCTTCATACTTTTATTTTACACTCTCTTTCAATGACTGACATTTGACATCCGTCACTTCAACATCTTAAGGCGTGTTAACACTTATAACACAGAATTGGATTCAACAACATTCCCCCCCCCCCCCCCATTTTGCAATACTATTCTAATATTTTAAACAGTAAAAATGAACATTTATAAAACTAAAATTGCTTTTCATTTCTCAACAAAAATATCAGCAATATGTAGGGTTATCCATTAATTTTCACCACATTTAAACAATCTCGAAAACGTTTTAATTTTACAAACGGTAGAGCCTTTGTTAATAAATCCGCTTGCTGACTTTCTGTTGGGATATAAAACAAAATAACCTTTTTCTGATCAATACAATCACGCACAAAATGATGTCTAATATCAATGTGTTTAGTACGCTTGCTTTCTAAAGTAGACGCCATTCGAATACATGACTGATTGTCTTCGTAAACTTCAATAGGAAAAATATTAACATTTAAAATTTCTGAACAGATTTGACCAAAAAATAAGCAATCAGTAATACAAGAGGACAAAGCGATATATTCTGATTCAGCGCTTGAGAGCGCAACAACGCTCTGTTTTCTTGTTTTCCACTCAATAACATTATCGTTCATCTTTATTACATATCCTGAAATACTCTTTCTGTTTATTATATCATTTGCGAAATCAGAATCGACAAATGCTGACAATTGAATATTGGAATTGCTGCTCTTAATGTATTTTAAACCATATGATTTAGTTTGTTTCAGGTATCTCAAGACATGCTTTAAGTGATTCCAATGTTCAGTTGTAAAGCAGTTCTGAAACTGTGAAAAATAGGTAATTGCAAAACTCAGATCAGGTCTTGAACCTAACATGATATACATGAGTGATCCTATAAGTTCTCTATATGGAATCGATTTTTTACAAACATTATTTGAGTTTACATTGCTCAACTGAAGTTTTGGCTGCATTGGTAATGCATGAGGTTTACAGTCACACATATTAAACTTTTCCAAAACTTTCCCGATCAAATTTGTTTGCCTTATATAAACCGCATTATCATCTTTGGTTATTTCCACCCCTAGAAAATTTATATTTTTATATTGAAACTCTTTCATATCAAGTTGCTTAAGTAAACTTGCTTTAACCAAATCCAAAACTTTTCTAGAATTAGAAAAAACAATGACATCATCAACATGTATAAGTAAATATGTCATACCGTTAAGATACAAACATGCATCCTTTTTGGAACGCTGAAAACCAAGTTTTATCAAAATGTCGTTAAATAAAGAATTCCAACACTTAGGAGACTGACGAAGCCCATACAATGACTTTTTCAATTTACAAATTAAATTCAAATCTTTATCCACATTAAGACCTTCTGGTATTTGCATATATACTGGATCTTTCAGCCTTCCATTTAAAAATGCCGATTTTACATCAAGCTGAATAACATATAGATCAAACTGTACATACAATGATAACAAAATTCGAATACTTGACATTTAAGCAACAGGTGCATACACATCTTCATTTATAATCATACTTTGCTTAAAGCCACGAGCAACAAACCTTGCCTTTTTCTTTGCTTTTCCATTAACCACTTTTTCACTAAACACCCACTTAGAGTCTATCACCTCGTCATCTGTTTGTAGCTAGACCAAGTCCCATCTTTTACACCGATTTAAACTATCGATCGTTATTCATGTCGTAGTCATTAAGATAATTTGGTAGTACTCGATTTCTTACACTTCTTCTTGTAACAGGTAACTCCAATTCTTCTACTTCTTCTTGTCCCCTTCGTTCTCTAGATTATTTTCTGTCATTGTTGATACTTATTTCTTTATTCTGGTTTTCTAGGTTGCATTCAGGTTATATTTTTCCTTCTTCCGGTCTTAATTCATCTTCAATACAGATATTTGGTTCCTTTATACTCTTTATTTCTTCAAATATAACGTTTCTTCCATGTTTTACTTTTCTCTTGTTTTGGTCCCAAAGCCTGTAACCGTTATCTGCATAACCGATCATGATCAATATTTCAGTATGTGAATCCAATTTTGATTTTCTTGTTTCTTTCGGTACTAAGTTGTAGGCTTTGCATCCAAACAACTTCTTATCTTATCTAAGTTTACCTTTTCCTTGTACCAGATTTCAGCAGGTATCTCATTATCTTTCAAAGTTCTTGTTCTTGTTCTATTATTCAAGTATATTGTTGTTCGTACAGCTTCACCCCACAGCTCTTTATCTAGATTAGCATCAAAAATTAAGCTTCTTGCTTTTTCCATCACTGTACGTTTGTACCGTTCCGCAACCCCGTTCTGCTGAGGATTGTGTGCAACAGTATATTGAATTCTGATTTCTTTCTTTTCACAAAAATGTTTAAAAGCATATGACGTATACTCCCCACCATTGTCACATCTTAGCTTACAAATCTTAGTATTAAATTTAGCCTCTATCATCGCTACATACTCTTGAAATTTTTCCAATGCGTCACTTTTATGTTTCAGTAAATAGCATACACAAAAATGCGAGTAATGATCTATGAAGGTAAAAAAATATTTCATGCCATCGTATGTAGGAGGGTCTATGGGTCCACAGATATCTGTTGATATTATTTCCAGAATTCTTTTGGCTTTTCTTTCTTCAGGAACGTCTATATATTGTGACCTCGTTTGCTTTGCCTCAATACACACTTCACACACTCCAGGAGCTGGATACCTCGAAGAGTGTCCTATTTTTCTATGCCACAACATTCTATCGCCATTAATAGCAACACTAGCATTTTGAAAATCAGTATTTAAATAGAAAGATACTATATACAAATTGCCTTCTAATTGTCCTTCAAAGATTACTTTATTCCTCTTTAAAACTGAGACCTTCTTATTTTTAAAAATTACTTTAAACCGCTCTCTACCAGTTTTTTTACAGATAGTAAATTGTACAACAAACTTTCACAGACCCATACATGCTTGATTTCCACATGCTCACCAGTCTTAAGTCTTAAGTTTAGCTCACCTTCCATCATTATTTTCAACATTTCTCCTTGTTTAGCCACATTAAGGCTATGTTCAACTTTTCTCCCATTTTTAATAAAATTTTCCATATTATGTCTAACCAGGTGATTGGTTGCACGCACCACTGTCTATAACAAATTTAACAATTCTCAAATTATCACATGATATATTCACTGTATTCTCAGATAAATCTTCTTCATATGAAGTAGAAAGGATATTGAGTTTTCTCCATCATTTAAACTGTCCTGAGTGTTATTTTCCATGGTACTTTGAGCATTGTAACCACCTCTATAATCTCCTCTATAACCATGACTTCCTCTGTTCCTATTCCCATGCAAAGAGAAACATTGTGACCTTTTATGTCCAGGTTTCCCACAGTGATGACATTTAAATAAAAACTTATTTTCTTCATTACTTCCATTTCCAGTCGTATTTCCAGCACCTCTACTTCCATTTCCATTATAACTTCCTCTCGTAGGTCTTCTCCAGTTAACTCCACCTCTTTTGTAACCAACAAAAGCCGATTTCTGACAATTTTCTGGTTCTACTTTGTTTTGTCGAGCTTCTTCTAATAACAGTTTATTTCGCACAAACTCCAAATTAACTGCAGCTTGGTTTTGACAGAACATAATATCTATGGCCGTTGTTACAGTCTGATATGACTCTGGCATTACAGATAAAAACTGTAATATTACCTCACTTTCAACTATACTTCCACCAGCTGACTTCAATTCAAAAATAGTTTGATCAAACTCTGTCAAGAATTGTGACAAAGAACTTCAACCGTCGTACGTCATACTTCTTAATTTTCTTTGTGAAGTGACTTGTGAAGAAATCCCTTTCTTTGGATAGGTATTGTTCAAACACTCCATTATTTCTTTTGCTGAAGTCTTATCTTTCAACATTTCCAATATGATATCGGATACACATTGTATAATCATGGTTCTAGCCTTTAGGTACATCAGCTTTTCTAAACTTTTCATACCCATCAGTTTCAGTCTGACTAGAAGGACTTTCTGTCAACATATGTTTCATTCCTTGTTGTTCAAGCAACAACTTGACCATAAATTTCCAATTTGAGTAGGACATTCCATCAAAAGGTTTTACATAAAACATTTGACTGTGTTTCTCCGCCATTTTCTTCTTGATTCCTTATCGCAAGAACGAGCCTTTTTATTCCTAACCTAACTTTTTCCTTTAACGAATTTTCACCAATAATTCCAGCGATTTCTTCAGTTTGACTAGTCGTGTCCTGGGCCTATAACCTATGGACGTGGAAGGCCGCTCATGGTAAGTATTTACTTTTATATTTATTAAAACATTCAAAAGAGAATAACACAACTTCTATTATTCATACTTTTATTTTACACTCTCTTTCAATGACTGATATTTGACATCCGTCACTTCAACATCTTAAGGCGTGTTCACACTTCTAACACAGAATTGGATTTAACAACAAAAACTGGCGTCAAGAAAAAAAGGTAAAAAACTTCTCAGAAAAAGTCGTTTTGGCACATTTTTCACGATTATCCGATGCCTATAAGCCATCAACTTTGTGAAGTACTTACTGACTCAATGCTTCGAGCGATGGTTTATTTAAATAAGAATGTTGATATAAACACATTTACAAACCTAATCGCATTTTTGAAAAGAAAATCTACGGGGTATAAGCCCAAAAAGTCTAAAGTTTTTTCCAAGGAACAAATAGAAAGATTTGTCAAAGAAGCAGACGATAAGAACTATTTATTGCACAAAATCATTCTTATTGTGGGAATCTCTGGAGCATGTCGCAGAGAAGAACTCACGAATTTAAAGATGAATAATATCGGAATTTCGGAGTATTTAATTAAAATAACCATTCCAAACAATAAAACAAATGTTGCAAGAAGCTTTGTAATTAGCGAAGGCTCTATTGACGGCATCAACTTCTTGAATACTGTCCGAAAGTACGCCTAATAACGTCCAGCACACATAACCCATAAAAGATTTTTTATCACGTCCAGAAACTCCAAATATTCCAGACTTTTAGTGGGCATTAATACCATTGGAGCAACACCAAAGAAAATTGCTGAGTTCTTGGGGCTTCCGAAGGCAAATTAATATACAGGCCACTGCTTTCGAAGATCTTCAGCAACTTTTTAGCGGACTCTGGAGCGGATATATTGATGCTAAAGCGAGATGGAGGTTGGCGGTCAAGTGCCGTGGCTAAGGGGCATATAGACGATTTTTTAGAAAACAAAAGAAAAATTTCCGAAAAAGCTCTTGGTGAAAAATCTTTGGACGCTAACAACAAACGTGTTAAATCTAATGAATCAGAATGTTCTACCAGCTCTACTAGTGGCATGGGTTTAGTTGATATTGCTGTTGCAGATTAATTTTCTATTTGTAGTTCAAATTCCTTATCTATTTTACAAAGAGAAATATCTCAACGTACTGTTTTAGGTTACCCAAGCATTAATTTTAATAATATAAATAACTGTACTTTTAATATTTATAATAAATAGGTAAAATTATAGTCTGCGTTGTTAAGTTTTTTTTTGTATATAATTACTTTTAGGCACAGCATGCTTAAAAAACTTTTTTTTATCTAAACGTAGGTTATTTAAAAATCGAAACGACAATCAAAAAGGGGTTATTATAAAACGTCAGTCGAAAATAGTTATTTTTGTACAACTGCCATTAAAAGTGTCACTTTTAATGGCAGTTGTACAAAAAATTATTTTCATTTGATTTTTAGGTAATCCCGCTCAAACAAAGCTGTAATCCAAATGTGAATAAAATATCTTTAAACATAACGCCGTGGCGCTACTGGCAAAGATTTCATTAAAGAAAAAAAAAAGTAAAAAAAATATATTTTTAATTGATTTTTTGTTTATTACATCAAATCTATAAAAAATTTTTGTTGTTTGTTTATTATTGTTTTGTGCGAAATGTTAAGAAAATACATTAATTATTGCAAATATTCATTGCATTTTTTAATAATAAGCCGATACCTTTCAAATCAGAGCTGGTTAAAAATGTTCTAACTTTGCTAAATACAGGGTCGTTGGTATGTATGGAAACGGTCGATTATTTCTTAAAGTACAACAGTTAGCAAAAAATATTTAAGACAAAAGTTTTAGGGTTTTTTATAGTCTATCAGAATTTTAAAAAGTTAAGTATACAGGATGAGTCAGAAAGCCGTAGAGAAATAAAGTTACTTTTTTTTTAATGGAATACCCTATATATTAGAATACTTTTGGATTTTGCATAAAATTACAATTATTTTTTATTGAATACATTATAAGTCTAAACCTAATAGTTTCCAAGAAACTGAGTTTTGAAAAATGACATTTTTGAATTTTGACAGCTTCTAGCTTTCTAACGGTACGTCTTAAAGTAAAACGGCTTACATGTCCCTATCTTAGTTTTTAACTCTCTTTCTACAAGTTTCAACTTCCGGTTAAACCGGATGTAGCTCAAAAGCAGTAAATATAGTACTTCCGGTTTAACCGGAAGTTGGTATTTTCGGGAAGATAATAAAAAGTAAGATAGGGACATGTAAGCCGTTTTGCTCTATAGCGTACCGTTAGAAAGCTAGTAGCTGTTAAAGTTTAAAAATGTAATTTTTCAAAATTCGATATCTTGGAAACTATTAGGTTTATACTTATAATGTACTTTTAAAAAATTATTGTTGTTCCACGTAAAATTCAAAAATATTCTAAGATATAGGGTGTTCTATTAAAAAAAAGTAACTTTGCTTCTCTACGGTTTTGTGACTCATCCTGTATACTTATTTTTTTTTAATTCTAATAGACCTTAAAGAACCCCAAAACCTTTGTCTAAAACATATTTTGCTAACTGTTTTACTTTAGGAAGTAATCCACCGTTTCCATACATACCAACGACCCTGTATATACATTAGGTAAGTTTTTGCATGTTTGAATTCAAGGATTGAATAACAAAAACATATCTTTAATATTGTTTATAACATTGTTCTACTTTAAAAAATAAATGGGCTACTAAGGAAATGTTCACGGATGTTACCAATATCTTTGGCTATCTACATACAAAAACGTAATCTAATTATCTTATTAACATGTCATATGTTGACATGATGCGTCACGAAATTTTTTTAAGGTGTTCGTAAATATTTGATACCACAAAAAATTTGCTCAAGCATAATTTTTTTCCAAATACAAATAAAAGGTGTTAAAATCAGCAACAAGTTACCTATCGGCTTGAAAACAGAGACAATAAGAAGGTGTTACTTAATGATATGTACTTATTTTATAGAACTATTCCTAGACCAATTATTTTATGTCAACAAATTCATAGATACAGGGTATTACAATTCACTACATCACTGTCGTTTTCTTTTTCGATGGCAGAGTTATGTAGAGAGCCCAATGTCTGATTCAAAGTACCTTTTAATATTTTTTTGATTTCGACGTCATTTAGGAGATAAATGCAACTTTATCTAACTCTGATAGACGCTTAGCGATATGTACGGGTTTTCCCGTATACTTTGACACCACCTACAGGGGTTATTATAGAAGATACCAAAAAATGATAAACAAAAACATTACAGAATTTTTCACAAATAGTCTGATTTGGTTTATCAGGGAAATTAAAAAATGTCATGATTATCAAAATTGAGCTGGAGATCGTTTTTTTAAATGAAATATCCTGCATGAAATCAGAAAAGAAATGTCTTGCGGGATACCTAATTAAATACAGGGTATTTCAGTTTAAAAGAAAAACTACCCTCTGTCAAATTTTAACATTTACGACATTTTTCGAATTTCTCTGATAACCAAATCAGACTGTTTGAGCAAAATAATTAAATGTTTGTATTTCCATTTTTTTGTATCCGTTACAAAATATTATTATATATATATATATTAATAAACTTTGCCTTTAATATTATAATCTCAGTTGTAATATTGCAAATAGACGCTTATTAATAATAATAATAAAGCAACAAAGCCGAGATTTTCAAAATCACGCTCACTAAGACAGCCATGAGAAATTTGACAACGGAATCATTCGCTTTGCCAAAAGCAGGAAACTAAAGTAAAAACAGCAACACTCTATTTTTGATAATATCTCCAATACTTTAAAGTCATATTTCGTATTTTTTTTTATAACAATTTTTTCTAGCAAATAGAGACTTTATTTCTATCGTGCGGTATCCAAACAACATAGGTATAAATGATATTTTTTAATTTTGCTGAAAGCTTTCTGTTTTTTAATCGCGGTCTAAAGTTGGAGGAGAACCCTTTTTGACGGTAGAACAATACACATAGGAAGTTTTATTTAATATTATTATTATTATTATTTAATTTAAAAATGAAACATTATAAATATTTGTAAAAGCATGTACAGGATGCCAGTTTTCGTGTGTTTCCTATACCAGCTACCTTCTTTTAAAAGATAGAAATATATGGTTTGCGGCTTGTTGTCCTATTATCGGGGGTAAGTGCACAAGTGCATCAAAATTACCGATAATTTTTGAATGAAATGTGTTTTTTTATAATTGCAAGAGTTTGTTTTCATATTTTCGCGAAAATTTTCGTAAAATATGAAAACAAACGATTGCAATTTGTAAAAAAAACACATTGAATAAAAAAATTACCTGGTTATTTTTATGCACGAGTGTAATTTATTTGAATATTTCCCAAATTAATTAAGAACTCGAATCAAGTAAATTTAAATATTTTATTTAACAGAAAATACTAACAATAAAATTAAAATGCTTAAAAATTACAAGAATTGCAATGAAAAGTACAATTATTGTAATTAACAATATTTTGCTTTGAATTCGTAGACAATGGTGGTTGATGCAGTCAACGAGCGAGAGCTTATTTCGGCGGGGGACTCTCTTGAGCTTTGACGTTTCGTCAACAATAAAATCCCGCTTTGACGTTTCGTCAACAATATAAACTTGCGATGCAATTTTCGATTTCTGGCAGTGCTGTTTTCGGCGGTAAGTGCACAAGTGCATCAAAATTACCGATAATTTTTGAATGAAATGTGTTTTTTTATAATTGCAAAGAGTTTGTTTTCATATTTTCGCGAAAAAGCCCGACTCCGCAGGAGGAGGGCATTTTCGTAAAATATGAAAACAAACGATTGCAATTTGTAAAAAAACACATTGAATAAAAAAATTATCTGGTTATTTTTATGCACGAGTGTAATTTATTTGAATATTTCCCAAATTAATTAAGAACTCGAATCAAGTAAATTTAAATATTTTATTTAACAGAAAATACTAACAATAAAATTAAAATGCTTAAAAATTACAAGAATTGCAATGAAAAGTACAATTATTGTAATTAACAATATTTTGCTTTGAATTCGTAGACAATGGTGGTTGATGCAGTCAACGAGCGAGAGCTTATTTCGGCGGGGGACTCTCTTGAGCTTTGACGTTTCGTCAACAATAAAATCCCGCTTTGACGTTTCGTCAACAATATAAACTTGCGATGCAATTTTCGATTTCTGGCAGTGCTGTTTTCGGCGGTAAGTGCACAAGTGCATCAAAATTACCGATAATTTTTGAATGAAATGTGTTTTTTTATAATTGCAAAGAGTTTGTTTTCATATTTTCGCGAAAAAGCCCGACTCCGCAGGAGGAGGGCATTTTCGTAAAATATGAAAACAAACGATTGCAATTTGTAAAAAAACACATTGAATAAAAAAATTATCTGGTTATTTTTATGCACGAGTGTAATTTATTTGAATATTTCCCAAATTAATTAAGAACTCGAATCAAGTAAATTTAAATATTTTATTTAACAGAAAATACTAACAATAAAATTAAAATGCTTAAAAATTACAAGAATTGCAATGAAAAGTACAATTTACATTTTTGTAGTAAAATTACGTCTACGGAAAAGTTCAATAGCGTTGTTTACAAAAAAACAAAAAAATTTACGTTGCCACGGGTTATCCCAGTGCAAAGAGATAGTTATTAACAATTCTTGACAAAATGAAAGGAAAACATTCGTTGACATTGACTTTTTTGTCTGCTGTCACTCAATAAGATGACGTTAATTGTCAGAATATTACATTTTTTGACGTTTGTTAACAATAAAATCCCGCTTTGACGTTCCGTCAACAATATAAACTTGCGATGCAATTTTCGATTTCTGGCAGTGCTGTTTTCGCTGTAATTTTGCGAAAATTGCATTTCTCTTATGGGAACTTTAACATATGAGGGAAATATTCGCTGTAATTTTGCGAAAATTGCATTTCTCTTATGGGAACTTTAACATATGAGAGAAATATTCGCTGTAATTTTGCGAAAATTGCATTTCTCTTATGGGAACTTTAACATATGAGGGAAATATTCTACTCTATTGCCGCAAACAAAATTTTCATAGTGCCTCAATTTCTGACATACATTAAAAATTTGTCATTTATGACTCTTTCCTGTACCTCGATTATTTGATATAGTAAAAAATAAACTAAAATCGGCTATTATAGAGTTTTTTATGTATAATTCAGTTTCGTAGTTAGTTTTTTTCTAAAAAGTTTTATTTTTGAGTTATAACCCAAACTTGTGTGATGATAATTTTAGTATTTTTTGTAAAATTAATCCTTTTCGTATAGAAGGCTATGTCATTGTCAATCACGGATAGCCATGACAGAAAACCAAATTTTTTAAATGCGCCATTACGGATTGTTGTCAGATATTGCTGGTATTTGTTTAATTTTGTAAGTTTATTATTTATTTCTGTGAAAAATTGTTCACAATGGCACAAAATAGTAAATATAAAAATTATGGAAAACACGATATGTATGTTCGTTCTATCCAAGCTAATGAAGGCGCGAACGCAGACTCGGAGCTGTATTTTAATAGGTAAGATTTAAAATCATTTGTTAGGTACCATTAATATTCATAATAAAAATAAAAAAGTTTTAATCATTATGGTTATCTATTATAAGCTTTTTGTTACATATTTAAATTTTTCGTTGATACCCATAAAGACAACAACCTGATAAAAGAAAATCTTTTAAAAACCAAGGCCTAATTTTTACAACAAGGAAAACAGGGAAGAAGAAGAAATAAATGTTTTGGCCTCTGTCACGGTACATCCATCCATATCATGTAGAAAAGTGTATGATGAAGTTGGAATTAAAAAATCAAGGACGCAGTTAATACTAAAAAAATATAAATTTAAACCATACAAATACCATATCGTCCAACATTTGCATCTCGGTGACGCAGAACGTAGGATGGTTTTTGCAACTGGCACCTACAAATGTTGCAGGAAAACGCAAATTTTGAAAGAAGGGTGGTATGGTCCGACGAGGCTTATTTTACGAATTCTGGTTCTGGCAAATATTTAGAAACCATATTTCCCGATAAATGGATTGGTACCAATGGAACTGTCAGGTGGCCTCCAAGATCCACCTGATCTTTCTATGTTGTATGGGGGTATATAAAAAATCAGTTATATAAAAGACAATGCAACAATATTGATCAACTGCGGGAAGCTACCCAGCAAACCTTTAGGCTTTGGCAGGGAATGCTGATTATTGTATTAAATGCATTGCGAAGAATCGAAACGGTGTGTCGAAAGTGTTTAGAACACAACGGAGCCCAATTCGAGCAATTTTTGTAATTTAATGAAACAATATACAGTGCGTCCATAAAGTCTTGCACAAATTCATTTAAAATTCAGGTATTTACTTTTTAAAAACGCTCGGACACGTCAATTAGTACTTTTGTTTGCGCATTTTTTAACGTAAAATGTTTTTATACAGGGTGTCGCACGTATGAGGTATGAGGTCATCAATAAATGTGTTTAAAATAAATTTTCAAACGTCAATATTTTGGAAACCGTGATTTCCAGAGGTGTTAAGTGTTCATCATAGAATTCAAATTTAAAATAGAGTGTAGCGGGAATTGGGGCTCGGCAATAGAAACTCAATTATATGTTTCCCAACGTTTCGTTTTATATTAAAACTTTCTCAAGGGTCGATACTCCTAGAGTTCATAGGGCCGTTTATTACCAGTTGTATACATTTTATTTAATATTCTTCGGAGAACAAGACATATCGACTGCTTAGATGTTTACGAATTCGTTTAATAATTCGTAAACATCTAAGCAGTCGATATGTCTTGTTCTCCGAAGAATATTAAATAAAATGTATACAACTGGTAATAAACGGCCCTATGAACTCTAGAAGTATCGACCCTTGAGAAAGTTTTAATATAAAACGAAACGTTGGGAAACATATAATTGAGTTTCTATTGCCGAGCCCCAATTCCCGCTACACTCTATTTTAAATTAAATAATTTGGGCGCTAAAAGACTAGACTATAGAATTCAAAATTGATATAATATACAGGGTGTTTCATTAAAAAAAATCCTTGATGACCTCATACCTCATACGTGCGACACCCTGTATAAAAACATTTTACGTTAAAAAATGCGCAAACAAAAGTACTAATTGACGTGTCCGAGCGTTTTTAAAAAAAGTAAGCCCCTGAATTTTAAATGAATTTGTGCAAGACTTTATGGACGCAGTGTATTTGTTTTATTGTTAGCTTAAGGTTATGTAATAATATAAAGTTGTTTAATAAAAATATTGTTGTTAATTTTATTTTTTATTTGCGGGCATAGCCTCCTATCCGAAAAACGATTAATTTGGCAAAAAAATGTTAAAATCGTCCCTTTAAAAAAAATATATATATGAACTATTATATATTTTGGAAAAGCTCTTAAAAAGAGAGGTAAGACAAAGAAATAATATATAGGGTGTCCTATTTAAGAAAACACAAGTTTGGGTTATAACTCAAGAACAAAACTTTTTAGGAAAAAATTAACTACGCCACTGAATTCTACATAATAACTATAATAACCCATTTTTACCTTATTGATAAGTTATCAAATAATTGAGATACAGAGGAACGCCAAAATTGGCAAATTTTCAAAATCGCCCAGTATGTCAGAAACGTAGAGGACTATGACAATTTCGTTTGCAGCAATGAAATTTTTATAAAAGAATAGAACAGTAAGCCGCAAACTCCATCTTTCCATTTTTTTTAATAAGGGATGTAATTGCAGGGTATATGAAAACCCACGAAACTGAACACCCTGTACAATATTATACAAAAAAATCAGTTTTGTAATGCAATAATATAACTTGTTTTTGGTTTGAAGAGCATGTGCATAATATGTAAAAAAAGAAGCGCAACGGTCTAACCTGAACTAACCTGCACCTGAGCTAAAAATAAAAATACATTTTAATTTTACCTTAAAGCCGAAATCAGATCCATGTTAAGAAATCAGCACTACGACCACATACAAAAATTTATAAAATGTTCTGTTTATGTGCGGAGCACTGTACACTATATCTCAACTTTTTCAATCACCGATTAAAGAAATGCGAACCAAGCATTTTTCAAAACACCAGTGTATTTTACGAAAAATAATAAATCTCGAAAAAACATTAAATACTTGGTAGGTCGTATGAATTGTCACGAAGTTTACAGTTTTCTAAAATTTGTTCTCGACAGATTATAATTTGTTTAAACAAACGGTTTTTGCCGCGCTAAAGACGCGGAAGAATTAACTTGGCCAGAAAGCGCGAAGACCGGGTAAGGAAGAACGCGCTTCTTGCAGAGAAGCTTATGATGGCAATAACGTAATATAAATTGCATTGAGATAGATATTGACTCCCCACTCCCAGGAAGAATGGTGGTTTTTTAATCTTGTTTTTTTACGCTTACCTATCTATTAAATCTAAATTGATTTTATTTACACAAAAAGCTTCGATACGTTTTTGTTTCAACGTTAAAATACGTTTTTGTTTCAACGTTAAACAGTTATAAAACCCAAATCAAATAAATAGTTGTGGAAAATGAAAGAATTGTTATTTACTTAACGGACGGAGGCAAACGATTTTTCGAAATATCCTTATTGATTGACTTCCGTTAGGGTACAGGTGTCGATTTACGGGGAGCGGGTGGCTATAATTATTTACTTATCAAAGATAGTTCTGATATGCAATGTTTTATCTAGACTTATTACAAGACATGAAACGATTAAAAACTTTTACATGAAGACAGATAGACGAAAAAGTTGGCAAAAATAATGGAAATTCGCTAAACATGTAGATACGATTGTACCGAAAGAAAACTAGGGCAGCAGTACCTTATGCAGGTTTACAGATGCAGGTAATATAAAGTTAAAGTTCTGAGTTTAATTTTTTTATATAAGTAACATACAGGGTGGCCCTCAACCCCTTAAGTGGAGATGTCATCCCCCAATTTTTTTCAAATGAGAATGGGGGTCAAGTGACACCTCATTCAGAAGGGTTCTTAATTCCCTATAGATCGCTGCTTACTTTTTGAAAATCGATCGACTCGTTTAGAAAATATGGACCTTTGAAATACCAACAACACGTTTGACGCAAAATGCAAAACTCGATTTAAATTTACTTAAAAAATTACCGTATTAGTCAAGTAAATGCTCAAACTGTTATCCGCCAACGTGCATACAGTAATACAGGTTATCTTCAAACCGTTGCTGTACATTCTGGAGCACTTGTAGTGTCACTTCGCGACATACGACAATGATTCGTCCTCGCAGATCTTCCAATGTGTCAGGTGGAGTGCTGTAAACTTCGCTTTTTATGTGCCCCAGAAAAAAAAACCTAAAGGACTTAAGTCAGGTGACCGAGGGGGCCACTCAATTGCACCCCTTCGGCCTATCCAGCGTCCTGGAAACGTCTCATTTAAATAATTGCGCACATGTAGCGAGTAATGCGGAGGAGCTCCGTCTTGTTGGAAAATCAGTTCCTGTTCATTGTGTGCAAGGTCGTTCTCTATGATATTTGTTAGAGCTGGGTCGATGGAATTTTCTAGTAAATCCTGGTACATATCGCCTGTTAAATTTCCAGGAAGGAAAAAGGGCCTACAATGGAATTTCCAAAAATACCAGCCCATACATTCAACTTCTGGGGGTGTTGTGTGTGTGTCTTGTGGATAATACTTGGATTGGGATCGGCCCAGTAACAACAATTGTGGCGATTCACTAAACCATTTAAGAAGAAGATACACTCGTCCGAAAAACACACATTAAATAGGAAATAACCATTATTAATCGCTCGCTCAGTCATAATGTCGCAAAATTAAGAGCAACGATCAAAGTCGTCTTCATTTAGTTCTTGCACTAACCGAATCTTAAGGATGGAACTTGTATTTTTTTAATACGCGTTGGACACATGTACGACTCACGCCCGTCGCAACGACCGATTTTGTTTTTTAAGAATTATTCTTTAAGTAGTAAAGGGGTGCCAGGCAAAGGGGGGCGGGTTGCGGTCGCCCCCCTTCGCTCCCCTGTGGCTACGTCACTGGACTCCCTGGTAGAAAAATACCAATCTCTAATATATTAAGGACGCTGCGTACTTATATCAATGTCGATGGAAAAACACTATTAAAACTACATATTCCATTATAAAGACAGCAAATATTAGTTAGAATTTGTTATCAACTTATAGATATTCAAAATTCTTACAATTCAAGGGGCAAGCGAAGCTTACAATGCAACAGCCACAGTGGAACAATTCTTTGTACCTCTAGTTCTGTCCTGGAGGGAGATATGATGCCTTACTGCATCTTTTAATATTTTATAATGTCTTTGTAATTTAACGTACTATCCATTGCAATTTGCCCCAGTACTGCTATCTCCGTAGGTTCATTTAGTACCAGATTTTCAAGCTGCCCCTTTTTGTTATGAACGGAACCTGTTTCGCAAAATTTGGCCACCAACTCCCGAACAATTTTTCCAGGAACATGTTTGTCATGATGCCGTTTCATTATTTTTGAAAAAGAATTCAATAAATTCTACTCTTTCTGCAAATAAGTACACCATAATTGATAAATTTAAAAGGTACAATAATTTGGAAACACTTCAACCACAAGTCACAAGACAACTATCTAGCAACTACCTGGCCCAATCTGAAGCAAAAACCCGATCACTAACACGAGCCTAAAGAATCTGCAAATGACCAAAAAACAGCGAATTCTTTTTGAATTTTCAATTATACGGTAAGTTTCAAATCTATTTTTGCATTTTGCGTCAAACGTATTGTTGGTATTTCAATGTCCATATTTTCTAAACGAGTCGATCGATTTTCAAAAGGTAGGCAGCGATGTATAGGGAATTAAAAGCTCTTTTGAATGAGGTATCATTTGATCCCCATTCTTATTTGAAAAAGTTTGGGGGATGACACCCCCACTTAGGGGGTTGAAGGTTTTGCTGTGATTTTTACGTCAAAAGTTGTTTTCCTGACAAACAAACTTGACGTGGTTTTGGCTTTTGTCGAAAAGTCCTTTCCCAGCCTGTAAGGCCTTGCGGTACGTTTTCGATGGGCCCTGTATTATAAACACTCGGTTGCGAGACGGTATTTATTTTAGAACCATCGCAAATGAGGTAGAAGTTGGCCAAAATAGAGGACTTTTGGCCAAACAATAAATCGAACAGCATGGAGAAAAGCAGATCCTGATATAAATTTCTACCGACGATGCAGATAGGGGGGTTAGTGAATTTTTTAAACACCATTCCTTTGAAACTGCTATAAAAGCCAACTTACCAATAATTGAGGGTACAAAACATGTCGCTCCATTATTTCTTATGGATTTAGTTTGGTATTGTCCTTCTAGATGTTTCTTCACCTCAAATGTAACATATTTTTCGATGTAATTGCAGGGTATCTCGGTAACTAGTAAAAATAGAGACTTGCGGTTTCTATATTAAAGCGCTACTTTTGCATGAAACAAAAGACGCAGCAAACAGAATTTTCATAGCTTTCTTAGTTTTTAAGCTATAGGGTGTTTTCGAACATGCTTGCTTTTTGACCAACCCCTGTACTGTTTCTAATAGAGTAATTTAAGTAGAATTCGTTGGCGTGCTTGCTTCTTTTCTGGAAGCCTTACTTATCAAGATTTAAAGCAAATATATGAATCTTTAAATGGGACACCCTGAATATTCCTCTTCTGTTTGATTGGGCTATTTTTTGGCTTTTCAAAAATATATAATAGTTGATAGTTACTATTAACAATAAACGCACAATACGAAAAATTTAGAAACTTAGGGTATAGTTTAGGCCATGAAACCATTGAAACAAACAAAAGGCACTTATGGAAGTATGGGCAAAAATAACGTTTTGTTAAAGTACATGTCACCATGCCGCTAAGCTTTAAAGAATGACTAAAATGTAGTAGTATGAAAATTTTGAAAAATATGACATGTTAGTTTGCTTTAGTGAGTGCCATGAAAATTGATAAGTTTACGGTATTGTAATTTAAATATCTAACTTATAGAGTTCTTACCTTTATACATATCCAGAAAGAAGGCAGCCCAATTAAGTAACATTTTCAAGTTTAAAAATGTATTTAATTAAGAATAGATTATTTATAAGGCCAATACCCAAATCACATATAAGGAAAATCCCGAAAGGGGCGATGTGAACGATATGACTTTTGTAGAGGCACTAGAACTTCGTGCAAAGTCATAGAAAAGATCTCTGACTAATAAAATCGTATTATATTCTATACTTAGTAACGTTTTATCACTGAGCAAAAATTGTTCTCACGCTTTTTTCTTGTGGGGAACAGTTTTAGATTTAAAAAATTAAATAAGGTTTATTTGCGTATGGCTATGCGTCTATCGGAGTTTGCAAATTTCATCTTTTTGTTGAACTTTTTGTTTTAGAATTTAGTATATAGTCCTTCGATTTGGCCACATCCTTAACTAACACCCGGTATTGAGTATTAATTAATTAAATCCGTATGGATATGGCGCCAAAATTGAAACACGCCCAAAAGATATTCAACTTTATTTTGAAGGAAGTGAATGTGCTACAAAACAAAACTATTCTTAAGGCAACGCTATTCGATAATTATAAAATAATTTACTTCTTTTAAAGTTCTACTTTGCTAGTTGGGAATTTTCTGTCTAATTTTAATTTTGTAAAGTTTGGTAAATAGCATTTTATATAAAATAAGATATTTTTACTTGTTTTTATTTTGATTCAATTACATCTAAATCAAATGAAATTAGTACTTGAAAAAACCATAGGTGTAGGTACTGCGAATATTTTCAAATTTCTTTTAATTATGTATAATTTGTGCGGAAACGTAAGGCAATAGGGTTTAGCGATATATAATTGTATTTGGGGTAAAATGAGCTTTTAAAAATTAAATAAAAAATATATAATATAATAAATCGCCCTGTATCTCAGGAATCAAAAATAATTAAATTGATCTTACAAAAGCTTTAAAAATTCCACACAGTCCCGAATTTAATCTACTTCGTAGAAGTTACCGTTTTCAAGATACCAATAGTGGACAATTAAATAGTTGCACCCTGTATTATATATACAAAATTCAATTATCTTCCAGTTTATATTTCAAAAATGTATAATTTTGAAATGTTTAAGAAAACTGGTAAAATTTATTATTGAAAAAAAAACTTAAAAAACCATAAACAAATATTTTGATGATAATTTGTCATAATTATTTGCATTTTTTATTCTTATATTTCAAATTTTACTATACATTTTATTGCTGATTAAAATTTCTAAAAACTGTATCGAAATTTTTATTTCTTTTTATGATAAGGCACAGCACTGCAAGATAAATCCTTTATGGCGCTCTAGGAGCGGTGCGTGTGCGCAGGAAACGATTCACGTTGGTCTTGAATCTTTGGAGATTATACTCGTTGGGGAACGCGATCTCAGGGAGGTCGTTCCAGAGTGATGACGTTCTCCAGATGAAAGAATTTTGAAACAGTGTCGTTCGAGGGACACTAAGCTGAACCACGTACTGGTGGGCTGCAGTGGCTCATCGTGTATTTCTACCATGCACCGCTCTGGGTGGTATCAAGCGGGTAACCTCAGTTGAACACTTGCCATGAAAATATTTGTAAAATAGACTCAAGTCGCCAACCTGCCTTCGATGTTCAAGGCTTTCCAGATTGTTTGTCAGACTATGGTCACCGATCAAGCGAATGGCTCTTCTTTGAATGGAATCTAGCAATCTCAGGGTATGTTTAGGAGCAGGGCCCCAAATATGCGAACAGTACTCCAGTGATGGTCGAATTTGGGCTTTATAGAGCATCAAAAGTTGCTGGGGTGTATAGAGGTTCTTTGTTCGGAAAAGTATTCCAAGCTTCTGCGAGGCTGCCCTAGCAATGGCCGCAACGTGACTATGCCAAGACATATGACTATCCAAATTTACGCCCAATAAATGAATTGATGAAGCCAAAGGAATTAAGTGTCCCGCCATAACTATATCCGGTTCTTCAACATTAACTTTTTTAGAAAAAACTGCCGCCTGGGTCTTTTTAGCGTTAAATTCTACTTGGTTACTGTCACCCCAAGACAGAATTTCTTCCAGGTCTTTGTTAAGATGTGAGACCTCTTGCTGCCTATAGAGATGTGCATTAGCAGCCGATGTCCGAGCATCCAAAGTAAAAGATGAAACAAGTGTGCTGTCATCAGCGAAGCTATATATACGATTTTTAGTTTTTTTCCAAAAGATCGTTAATGTATAGTAAGAAAAGGGTGGGCGACAAAATAGAACCTTGAGGGACTCCGGCGTTGATGTTAAATGTGTCTGAAAGAAATCCGTCCATCGCCACTCGCAGAGAAAACGGTCCCATGAACAAAATTGAACCGGCATTCCGTATGCTCTCACTTTAGTTAGGAGCCCCTCATGCCATACTCGGTCAAAAGCCTTGGAAATGTCCAGTGCTACCGCCCGGGACTCCCCATGGTGTTCTATTGCGTTGTTCCAAACATGAGTAACATAAGCGAGAAGGTCTCCTGTTGATCTAGACTTACGGAATCCATACTGGCGGTCACTAATAATGTTGAAGCCTTCCAGGTATTTTAGTAATTTTTCGTTGATAGCCTTCTCCATAACTTTTGATATAACCGAGAGCAATGCGACTGGACGATAGTTGTTTGGCAAAGTCTTCTTGCCTTTTTTGGGTATGGGCTGGACTCTCGCAGTTTTCCAGCAAGAAGGAAATATTCCTTTTTTGTAGGATAAGTTAAAAAGCCTACAAAATACCGGTGTCAGTTCGTCAGCGCATGTCTTAATTACAATGACTGGAATATCGTCAGGGCCAGAAGCCTTTTTAGTGTCGAGACTCCTCAAGATTCGTTTAACATGGCGGTGGCGAAAAACAATCTCGGGCATTCTCGATTCTACAGGGGTAATGTTCGGTGGAGTACTTCCCTGAAAATTTACCGTTGAATGTGAAGAGAATAGTTCCGCCAGTAAGTTTGCTTTTTCCTGTGCTTTGGTCGCAATGGTGCCATCAGAACGTGTTAGAGGTGGAATGGTTGACTTGGTAAAGTTCTGACTGACGGCCTTAGCTACCGACCAAAATGATCTTGAGCCGCTAGGACATTCAAGAAGTTTGTCTCTGATCCTCTGGTTGTGTGCTTCTTTGCTTTGGTTTATCGTTTGCTTGCATTGGTTTCGAGCGTTAACAAAGATGGTACGATTTTCGGCGGTAGGATTTTTACGCCATTGTCGGTAGAAATATTTTTTTGATTTAACAGCTCGTTCGCAATTTTTGGTAAACCAAGGCTTGCCGTTAGAAGGGCACTTTTTTGAGAAAGGGATGAAGGCTTCCATGCCAGTAAGGATAACCTCCGATATTTCTGTTGCACAGATGGATGGATCATCAGAGGTAAAACAAACGTCCCGCCAAGGAAAGGTTCGAAAATGGTCCCTTAGGTCCTCCCACTTAGCTTATGTATAATGCCCATACCTTGCGTGGTTTAGGAGGCTCTTCAGCGCTAATTGGTAGTTTGTTCAGTGCCGAAATAAGGTTGTGGTCAGACGTTCCTAACGGCGGCTTCACGGTGACAGTGTACAAGTCGGGGTTTGAAGTTAAGAAAAGATCCAACAAACTAGCAAAATCACCATGTCGGTCTGGAATCCGAGTTGGTTCACCCACCAACTGGGTGAGGCCAGAGCTGATGGCAAAGGATTCGGCTTCACGACCTTGTTCGTCAGTCATGTTTGAGTATTTGAGCCAGTTGACATTATGAACGTTGAAGTCGCCAAGGATGACAACTTCGGAATTGGGATGGTGAGTTTGCAAAAAGTCGATAGTATTAGCAAGAGAGGAGAACAAGTCTCTATAATGGGTATCACTTGGCGGCCGGTAAAGGCAGCAGATGAATTTAGTAATTCTCTGCGTTGATATTTTAAACCACGTTACATCAAAGTCGTTAGGCTCGAGTGTCTCCTCTCGTTGACAAGAAATATCACTCTGAACAAAGAGACAAAGGCCAAAATTCCGCCTAAATCGGTGATGAAAGTCATACCCAGGATATAAATAGCTGACCGTACTAATCGATGATCTGACTTTGGTTTCGGTTTGTGCAAGTACATGAGGTTTGGTAGATTGCAGATGTTGATGAACTGCATTGATGTTCGAGTTCAGTCCTCTTATATTACAGAAGACAATTTGGAAGTTGCTAATCTCGGGTCTTTTAACAACTCCAGTTTTCACACCATTTCCATTTAGAATATTGTTCAAAGGACCCGCATGGCTACTGGCCATGGTGGATGATTGGATAATCTCGCTTGATAAGGCGCCAGGACCCGCCCCCACCCGGAGATCCGATCGGGGGGCGATTTTAACTCCGGAACATTTTGATCTTGGAACCATCATCACAGCATTTTTCATATATTTCCCACCCTGGAAGCCGGAGACATCGGCACAGTGACGAAACGTTAGCTCAATGAGCAACTTCACGCCACCTAAGCCGATAAAGATATTTTTATACTTCCGGAACTAAAGTAGGTACTTTAGTCCCGCCAAACGAGGACTAAAGTGTATCATTTCATCCCAAGGAACTAAGGTGCATTAATTCTAGCAACATGTAATTATAAAGAAGGTTCAATTTGTCTTTTAAAGTAGACTTATAATATATTTAACTGGTACTTGTATTAAATTTGGGCATTATCCAGTGTTTTTATATTTATAACTACAAATTACCTAATTTTAGTAATACTGTTCCCGAAAGTACAAAGAATCGTGTATAAACCAAGGGACTAAAGACTAAAAGCCTTAATCCCTTAAATGGTTGTTGCTTTTGGGCAGAACCCTCAAGCGCAACAAACTACATTCGCGGTATTAAATGAGTCGCTTTAGTCCCTTGGTTTATAATATACTATTTTTGAAGACACTAAAGCATATTTGAACTTTGACTTTGATTTTATTTATCTGTAACCTGATACCACAAAGTATATCAAAAAATGGGTGCTCAACTTATTTTCTGTGAGTTGCTTCTTTTTCAAGAAAAATACTAGTTTTTAAAAAATTTAAATAAGGCTCCAAGCTAGGTACTTTCGGTTCGATTTTTATATTTTACTAAGGAATCTGATTTATTGTTGCAAAATAAAAATCCCTAAGTATCTCATTTAATAAAAATATAAAGGGTATTGTATTCAAAATATTAAAGTAATATTTGATATTCTACTGAAGTCATGCGGTAAAAAAATTTCGGTACCACCGTTACATTTGCAGTAAAAGAGTATTAAAATATGTCTTTACCGTTTTTCTAATCATTTTGCTTTTCAGCAAAAGGTTATTTTAATGTTTTGTCTGCGACATGTTTAACTTCTCTTCAACAGTCCATAAGATTTTAATTTATTCATAGGCCCGCAAAATTTCATTTTTTGTCTGGGGTTTAAGTACGCTTATTCACACTTTCCCAAAGTACCACTAGAATTTCTTGTATCGCGTAAGGTTTTTAAATCATACGGTCAATGCTAAACCCAAGACATTCCTGTTTGCGATACATTTTGCTGTTTTTTAATAAATAAAGACCAAACATATTATATTATAGCAAAACTGTCAGGATTATTAAAACAACGTGTGCAAGACGAAGTAGATGTCATTTGTATCATAGGTTAAATCACGAGAGCTATGAATTTTGCCTGGTGAATTTAGCGTCGGCGGTATTTCGGGAACTTTTGCGTCTAAAATGTTGAAAACTTAATAATTTGACGATAAAGTTCGTGACCAATGGCCAAGAGATTTTATCGCAACTAATTAAGCCCAAAACATTTCATTAGAAGCAAAACTTTAAGAAAGAAATACCTACGTGAAATTTACGTAGTAAAACTTAATGTTCGAGTGGTTTAAGTTAAGATAATTTACTGACTTTTTATTTTCGTGTTTAGGTAAATTATAAAATAATATCTACTCTTTTAAATTATTTAATAATGCATATGCCACGCCATTATGTATTTGAATTTTAGAGAAAATGAAAAAAAACACTTATAGGTTTATTACAGGCAATATAATTTGTATCAAAAAATCCAAAACGATAGTTTAAAGTGGTCCTAAGGAAGTGACAATCTGACTTAAATTAAAAAATATAATTTAAATTTACTAGATATTTTCAAAAAAATTGACATGTGTCGTTTTTGCGGAGCTTGAATTTTAAATAAGAAACGTTGTTCTATTTCAAAATAAAAAATATATTATAGAAAGTTTACAAATTATTATGTTTATTCTCTAATTGGTGGTGGTAGGCCACAGAAGTATTGTTGCATAAAACTCTTGACATTCTTCCTCCACAAACGCAGCGCATTTTTTTATATGATTTTGCTTGATTTTATTGCAACTTTTCGTAGTGGATATGCTGCAGCAGATGGGAAAGTCGTCATAATTTTACCAGATTGCTGGAGTTTGAACGTATGCTTACTAGCTCCTTCGATAAATTGCAAGAGAGCAACACATCCCTTATTTTCGCTATCGTAAATAAACTGCGAGTAGGTACTGATGTTAAAATTAACTTTTGAATTTTGTGGTACGCTTTTTGAAATCGTTTTCTCAGATATACAGTTTTTTTTATAAAACTTTGACCATCAATCTTTAAAGTTATATACATCGCTTGTTGTAACTTCTTTCACTGAAAATTTTTTGGTGGTGCTGCTAGCTACAATAAGCTCTGTTAGTTGATGAACTGTGAAAATTCTCTCGGTTTTTCTCAATTTGCGTTTAATTATTGCTAAGTCTCTGTCGCAGGGGAGGAATGAATGTCCCCTGACTGGAAGATAGTGAATCATTTTCGAAAATTGGACAGTGTCAGTTAATGCAAGGAGCATGCGTATTAATGTATTATTTTTATTTTGCCCCCAGCAGTTATCGCTAAAGAGGTGCAGTTTAGTCATGTCCTTAGAAAACTCTTTTAGATATTCTAAAAGAAATGAGCAAATTTCATTACCAGTTTTCTTTGCTTCCCCTTCATGATATACAGTGTGGCCCAAATTGGGCCTACATGTATGGGGATCTTGGAAACTATAGAAGATAGAGAAACGGTTAAATGGGGAAAGTTTTTGACAATTATATTTCTAACTGAAAACCGTTTAGTACGCGGCCCTGTCTTTTTTGGTTTTTAAAATATGTTGAAAAAACCAAAAAGATGTATTTTCGAAAATATGCTGTAGATTTCTTATTATTCACTATTTTGGCAATCTGTAAAAACATTTTTAAAGCAACTTTTTAAGTAGATTTCAGTTCTGCAATTTAATTTTGAACACGACGTTTCAGTTATCTTATACCATCATCAGGTTCATTTTTTCTTATGGGCGCCATATTGTATTTTATACTTAAAAGGTAGCTTATGACGTCCGCTTTTCAACGATGTAGTATTTGTTGGAAAATAAATGAAATTGACTTCAAAAATAAAGAAAATTAATTTTCGCAACACGTCAAATTTGAGAAGAACACATTAGGCAGGGTTAAATTTGTTTAAAATATCATAATATTATAATACATTATTTCATTTTTTCCTTATGGTTAAAAATCCCATATTAACATTTCAAATAAAGAAAACTAAAAACGCAATGAATAATAATTATTGTTTTGAAAAGAAAATAAGAAAAAATATCTAACTTACTATACTTATTCGAAATGTTGGCCGTTTTAATTAATACATTTTTGACACTTTTTTAACACAGTATTGATGACCCTGCGAAGCGTGTTGCCATTTATGCTCGTAAACACATTCCTCACTCTCTCTTCTAATTCTTGTACAGATTCCGGGGGGTCAAACTCATACTTCATTTTTTACATAACCCCATAAATAAAAATCGAGAGTTATATCAGGGGATCTAGCAGGCCAATTAACTGGTCCGCCGTTTGAAATTAGTTTGTCATCAAATATCTGCCTTAAGAGAGTTTGAACTTGCCGAACATTATGTGCGGGACAACCGTCTTGTTGAAACCAAATATTATTCAATTGATCTTGAGGAACTCTTGCTCTAATTGCCGGTAATATTTGATCTTCTAACAGCTCCAAGTATCTTTGGCCATTCAACGTATGATTATAAAAGAATGGTCCTATAAGTCTGTTGTCTAAAATGTAAGGAGAAAAGTAAAGCTGGGTTACTTAATACCTGCTATGTATTTAGCAAGCTAGGTGACATTACTTACCATACATACCACACCATACATTAAAACCAAATCGGGTTTGCAGTCTTCGTTGAGCCAATTGGTGAGGGTTTTCTGTTGCCCAAAAATGATGGTTATGTCTATTAAATACCCCGCAGTTGGTAAAATGTGATTCATCGGTCCAAATTACAAGACGACTGAAATCATGATTTTGTTCGCATTGATTCACATACCAATTTGAAAACTGCATTCTTCTTGGATAATCCGTTTCTCGTAAACCCTGAACTATAGTTGGCTTGTATGGTCGATATTTATTTTCCTTAAGGACTCTTTGTATGGTACTTCGCGGGGTTGGTAAGTCTCTTGCCGACGCTCTTGTAGATGATGTCGGAGCGGCATTAAAATAGGCTCTGACATTTTCGTCACGCTCGTTATTACCTGCTTTTTCGTAACTCTTGGGCCGCGGTTTTTCAAAACTTCCATGGTTTCTCAGGTTCATAACAATTTTTGGAAAAAGTCTGACACTTGACTGCGGTCTTTCAGGAAAATTGTCAAAATACCTTTCTAATGCAAGGTTTGCATTTCTGTTGCAATGAATGTAACATTCTAGCAAATCAAATTTTTCTTCGTGAGAGAAACGCAATGCCATTTTCTTTTAAATTCAGAATACACAAATAAATCGTTATTATTAGATAATAATATTAAACACTATTATACTTTTACTCGTTCTGACAAGTAATATTTTTGTTTCATTTTCAAACGGTAGTGGTTGGTCATAGGCTACTGGATTTTATTTTTGATTCATAGGTTATTGTAATATTGTTGATTGAAACAATGCAAGCAGTGTTTTGTGAATACTACAAAATATAAACCTTTTAATTGGTATTCAATTTAGGGAGTTATAGTGCAGTTGTCAAATTTGACGTGTTGCGAAAATTAATTTTCTTTATTTTTCAAGTCAATTTTATTTATTTTCCAACAAATAATACATCGTTGAAAAGCTGACGTTATAAGCTACCTTTTAAGTATAAAATACAATATGGCGCCCAAAAGAAACGTCGTGTTCAAAATTAAATTGCAGAACTGAAATCTACTTAAAAAGTTGCTTTAAAAATGTTTTTACAGATTGCGAAAATAGTGAATAATAAGAAATCTACAGCATATTTTCGAAAATACATCTTTTTGGTTTTTTCAACATAATTCAAAAACCAAAAAAGATAGGGCCGCGTACTAAGCGGTTTTCAGTTAGAAATATAATTGTCAAAAACTTTTCCCATTTAACCGTTTCTCTATCTTCTATAGTTTCCAAGATCCCCATACATGTAGGCCCAATTTGGGCCACACTGTATATAAATTCTTGCAGTATTTTCCTTAATGTTGTGAATAGAAAATACTAAAACAGTTAGTTGTTAATAAATAGAACACATCACCAACTGGTGTTTTTGGCAACTGAATATTCTGCATGAAGTCAAAAGCTAGTGCCAACACATCCATATATATCTCTCGGAGGTTTTCCAAGTATGGCAAGATCCTTTAGTCTTCTAACTTGGCTTAGAGAAACTGCATACATAGAGGAAAAGGCAGACAAACATACCTTAATTTTAGTAGATCCTTTGTATACGAAATATTTGAAAACATGTGCCTTTGGTTTGTTTCCTACTTGAACCCTAGATCGACGCCGATGAACGTTTTATTATTTGTCCTTGTAAAAACACATCTTGATTGTCTTTATTATCCAGCGAATAAAAACGTCTAAAATTTTCTTGCCTTTCTTCGTGGGACAATTTTTCGTAGCATTTTGCCCTGCAACTAAAAAAATTTCGTTTGTACCTATACCTACAATAAAATTTTACCCCCTATTTCAATTAAAATATCAGAAAATGGAAATCTACCTATAACAACAATGGCTTAAAACTGTGAGACAATAAAATATTATGTAATATTAAACTAAAATATTACCTGCAGATACGGCTCATGGCTTTACCAGGAATATAAACTCCCTTCGAATTTTTATAGGGCTCGCCTTTTACACGTGATTTTTTCACAACATTGCGTTTGTAATCCTCGGGAGTCGCCTTCTTTTTCCCGTAAACTAGTATCTTCATTATTTTCCATCTCACACTATTAGTAACTTATATATAATAAAGTAATAATAATTTTGCAATAACTTAAACAAGGAAACAAGACCACATACATCGAGCAATAACAATCTTGATAATAAGACAACCGCCAAAGCAATCAGCTGACTAACGCCTCACTGTCAAAAAACGCATCACGCATGATCGCTAAGCGAGACAACACCACTGTATAACACGCGCTAAGCAACAACCTCACATGTCCGGGACGTATGCTGTTTCTGTGTAGTATCTCTGAAATATATTGGTACGTGTTTATTACAAACTAGGCATTAGGACGTGTGCGGTTTTTGCATAGTACGTTGCATTTACCCATGTAGGTGTAATTTTCGTCATAAACTCATTTTGGCCTAAAATGGGCATGTGTTGTTTCTGCATATTACGATTCATTTGTTCAGTTTGTTATAAATTGCCTTCAATTCATGCTAACCAAGGATACAAATTTTGCTTTGATTTAGCTATGACGTAAGGGAATTAAACTTATAACTAGTACAACAACAAGTGTTTTAGGGGTTTTATAAAGAGACAAAGTTATTGAAACAGCATATTAAAGCACGAGTTTTTTAAAGCCTCATTTTAACGCACGTCTCCATGTTAGACAACGACAGCCGCTTGTAGGAAGTTTCCTAATGCGGCCCACACACAAGCTACTTTTGCGGCGTTTTGGCAGCTGGCGTTACCGCCAGCGTCCAAGACGCTCAATGGTCGTAAGAAACAAGCCTATGTGTGAGTATTTGATGCCGCGCTAACGACCCGCTGGGCGGCTCATGATGCCGGCCGCTGAGATTAGACATATTTCATTTCAGTGATTAGAACGTCAGCGAAACGTGTAAAAAGCGCATGTGTTTGTGCAGTAGTGTTGCCTTGAGACGAGACGAGAGAAGACCTTCTCTCGTCATGTCTCGTCAGACGAGATAAAATGGATCTCTCGTCTCGACGAGAGGACGCTTCTCTCGCTCAAGAGAACACAGTCTCGTCTCGTTTCTCTCTTGTTTTAAACCAAACATCAAGTATGAAAAAACACGACGATTTATGGTAAATTATTTAATACATACACACCAGCAACAAATATTTTGTTATATTCACTGATTGACTTAATAAGTAGTGGCATGCCAAAGATTTATTTTCCAACAAACTGTAAACTATGTTAAAATAATTCAAAATAAGAGAAATAAATCAATCAATATTTACGAAATATTGACATTTGAAAAATTACCTTTTTGAACTTTGACAGTCTGTTGCGTTCCAATGGTACGTCATAGAGAGAAACGGCTTACATATCTCTATCCTAGTTTTTCATTTGTTGTCCGAAAATGTTAACTTCCGGTTCATCAGGAACTACATTTTTTAACTTTCGGTTCAGTTCGGGTTAAACCAGAAGTTGACATTTGTAAACAGAATTTAAAAAACTAGGATAGGGACATGTAAGTCGTTTTTCTCTATGAGGTATCGTTGGAACGCAACAGACTGTCAAAGTTCAAAAATGTCATTATCTCGTAAACCATACAGTTTAGACGTATAATTTATCATAGATTTCAAAAATAAAATTATATACAGGGTGTTCCATTTAAAAAAATGAAGGGAAAAGGGGAAAGAAAGTCAAAAAGTCTTTCTCCTTTTCCCTATTTTTCAACTCCACTTCGAGAATGGACTATTTCTTTAAATTAAAAAAATTAAGTTAACAGTCAGTATTGAAGCACCGTGTACATTTTTTAGAAACCTTAAAAGATTCAGGTAAACAAACTAAAATCGCCATGTCCGAGCGTTTTTCGAAACAACACACCGTTGAATTTTAAATGAATTTACATAACCTCTGGTAGTCACTGGGAGTCACTGTAAATATTAACTAAATGTAGGTAATAAATGTTTTTTTCAACTTAACTTACTTTTTATACATCATGATATCAACCTTTTTTGTATCTAAGTAACTGTATTAAATTTTTTAGTTCATTAGAACTTTTATGTTACATGTTGCTATTATTTCAGACTCTTCAGAATAAAAACTAATGCTTAAAATTGGCGTTTTATTATTTTCTTTACAAAAACACAGGACAATGGTAAGATTGCATTTTTCACCATACTCTGATTTTGCATTTATATATTTTTTTGAAATGTATTGATTTTGTTATATTTCTAAAATAAATATTAATAAATAAATATTCCTTTATGTATTTATTTATTTATATTTATTTTAAAAATATAAAAAATATCAATAAATTAAAAAAAATGAAATAAATGCGAAATCAGAAAATGCCAACCCTTTAAATTATTGCCATAAAGACATATTATGTACCCTTCTTATCGTTTTTTTTTTCATTTCGTATATTTAGTTCAGGTATTCATGAAAATCTAAAAAGCTTATGAAAAATATAAGAAAATATCGCATTTATGTAAAACCTCCCTATATAACATCTATTAAATATTAATTTAAAATGGTGTATCGTGCACTAAAATTTTTTAAATTTCTGGTTATATGCCAATTTTACTCTTCCCAGAAATACCTAGAGTTTACAATAAAAACTCCTTATTTTCAAAGCAAATAAATTATTATACAATTATTTCACATTTTTAATAAAAAAAAATAAAATACAAAAGACATGAATCACGGCTTAACTGTTTAGTATGTCAATGCAAACATTCACAATAAATTATAAAACCAACATTTTTTGCTCGAGAGAGATCGAGAGAAACGAGAATTTCTCGACGAGAGAGGATCTTTCTCTCGTCTCGTCTCGGAGCTTCATTCGAGAGACAATATATCTCTGGTCTCGTCGACAGAGGGCGAAACGAGACGAGAGACAAGAAACTCTCGTCTCGGCGGCAACACTAGCAGAAGCGGCGGACTTGGACAATCCGAAGAATTTGTTTCTGCTTTTATTATTATTTAAGCAGAAAATAGTGGTGTGACTATAATATGTAATAATAATTTAAATGTATCCTCATCCATTCTTAGAAAATTACTATATGTAGGATGTAGTTTTAGTTCGTTCAAGAAATTTATATCGGATAATTACTCAAACTCAAACTCGAACTCAAATTTAACTGCATTATCTTAAAAAAAATAAAATGTAAGAAATTTACAATGTATATGACATGATATTACAAATTACAATGAGGTACTGACATATTGTTTAAACAGATGCTTATTATAGGATTACACTTAGGAGAATAAATAAAAAAGTAACAATAATAATTCGCTTTCTACAATAAATAAAGTCAAAACAAATAAACAAAATACAACAACCTAACAAAGATCAGACACCAACCCAGAATAAATTAAATTAAGGGTTGTCGTCATAAAACTCATTTACGGTGTAATACGAACTAGCAACGAGTAACTAACTGTCTTACTTCTCCTTTAAATTTCCCGTCGTATTAAATTTGCCTGGTAGTGGTACCGAATTAAAAAAATTTCTGAAAAATTGTAGAAAATAGAGTTGTTTAGTAAAGTTGGGAATTGGTAAGGCTACAGTGTGAGTGTTACGTAAAGGGTATGTTAGAGCTGCTCTAATTTTAGCCTTCTTCCTTACCAGAGAAGCCGTTTCAAAAATAAATAGACAAGCAACCAGTGAGTATTTTCTGATGAGTCTCGAAACTTAGCTTAACATAGAGACCTAATAGTTTTCTTTTTGTAATCTGAATACCCTATTAAAATTGTAGTTAGAGCATTAACCCCGAAAACAGATGCCATACCTTAAGTGGGACTTTATTAGAGCCAAGTAGACGTTGCGCGCTATAGCAGATTTTAAATTTTAGACGCGACCATTAAGGTATAACATTCACAAGCTATTTTATTATTTAAATTTAAAATATGGCTTTCGAATTTTAGTTTTGAATCAATGAACAGTCCCAAATACTTATTCCTTTTTAAATTCTGAACAACCTGATCATGTAAATGAATATCGTTAATTTGACCTTTAAAACTTACAATGTTCGTTTTTGAGATATTCAGTGACAATATGTTTGCATTACACTAATCTTTAACCATAATCAAATATTTTTTAATGGTTTCTTTCAGAATGTCATTATTTAAGTTATGCCAGAGGATCGTTGTATCGTCTGCGAATATGGTAAATTATCCAGTAATATTTAACGTTGGCAGTCGTTTACGTAAATTAAGAACAGTAACGCCGTAACAGAGAACCTTGCGGTACTTCTGAAGTAATTTCGGGTGGAGCAGACAAATTGTCATTAATAGAAGCCGCCTGGTAACGTCCAGTTAAGTAGGATTTAAACCGATCCAATAATCTGCCTCTAAAGTCATAGACCTCGAGTTTGCGCAGCAGTGTTCCATGATACACGCAGTCAAAAGCCTTAGATAGGTCACAGAATACCGCCGCGGCTCTTGCTCCATCATTTAACCGCAAATACAAATCCCCCCCAAAAAGGCAAATACCGCATCATTTGTGATTTTTGTTGACAGGAAACCATATTGCTTCACACTGAGCAACTTGTGCTTCTCCAGAAAGTTAAGTACCCGCTACTTTACCAGCCTTTCGACAACTTTGACCAAACTTGGTAATAACGAAATTGGCCTAAAGTTAGCCGGTTCCTTATTATCACCTCCTTTAAAAAGAGGCAAAACGATCCCCAGTTTAAGGCACGGTGGAAGAGTTCCGGAAATAAAGGACAGATTAATTGCTTTGGCCAGGACATCCAATACTTGGATTGGAAGTCCGAAAAGTACTTTTAAAGAGATATCGTCCATACCCAGAAGTGTTTTTATTTTTTATTGTATTGAAAATATCCTTCGTTTTATAAACATTAGTACGAAGGAAGTAAAATGTTTTAGGTATATGAACGTTGCCCAAATAATTTAATTCATCACTATTTAAAGTGATTTTCTTAGATAGGTTAGTCGCAACAGAACAATAAAAAGAGTTCAATTCGTTGGGATTTAGGTTAATGGTATTTTTTATTCTTGTTGACTTTACCTCTAAGGTCATTTACGATTTTCCAACTTTCCTTCTGTTTATCACTAGAATTCAAAATTCTATTTAAAAAGTAGTTGTGTTTAGCGATTTTGATAGTATTTCTATAAATGGCACGATACCTAAATTATGTAAGGGATGTTTTCGAAGAGTGTGTAGGAAGCGCATATTATTTTTTGCACATTTTTTTAAACCCTTAGTAAACCACGAACTTTGTTTTTTCTTTAATAAAAGTTAAGAGGAAGGCAGCGTTGAATATTTTAATTAAGATATTATTATGAAATTAAGTTAAAGGATCATTACAAAACAGAATATCTCTCCAGCTTTCCTTGTTGCAAAGTTGTAGGAACCCATCATAATTGCGTGCTGTATAAAGTCTGCCATAGGGTCTAGCCACTTTCGGTTTAAAAATACTAATTTTAAGATTACACACCACAGCCTCATGATCGGACAAACCTTCATTAGTGACATAACAATCAATTTCCCAACAAACATTTTAAGTTAAATTTACCTTTGTTTGACCTCTAAACAGGTAAAATATTTTGCATAACCAATTATATATAGGGATAATTTAGCTACATTTGTTTTCCTATTGCCCAATGTGGGGAAAGAAACTAAAGTAATTTGAAGGTCGAAAATAGGTTGATAGGGTTTTTCTGTCCAATACAATCTTTTGACCTGAATATAACCTAAATAGGAGCAATAAGACACTAGACAAAAATACAGAGAAAACATATTATATCTTGCGTTAGAAAAAAAAGACAACAACTTATGCCAACACAAATGAAGGATGATCGGTGGGGCGGATGGTGTATGTTGGACACTGCCTGATATTCGTATGGTTGAGGTAAGAACCTTGACCAGAGAATTGGCGGCGGAGTCTCGAGTGCACGGGTCTGATGCTGTTCCGGATGGTTCGAGGGTTCCCGCGACATACATAACTCTCTTAGCTGCACACAAGGACGTTTAAGGGCCGGCTCGTCGAGGTTTGTGGTGAGCAAAGAGACGTTAATAATAACAAGACCGTAAAAATACTGTGCCGAGAATAACATCTGTCGGTTATATTGTGGTTTGGAACCCACGTTAAACTGTAGATCCCGTCTGGCTGACATTACCCAGACATTAAAACGGGGTTGGCAAAAAGAGTCAAAACTGGCCTACTTGCTTGGCGTCAAAACCTCACCGTCCACTACTACTACTACTACTATGCCAACACTTCCAACAGGACAAAATAAATTATAAAATGGAGTTCCACTTAAGGAGATATTTGGAATGGCCGCTTATTATAACTTCAACAATAAAGTGATATAATTAAGTTTTATCATTTTTCTAGACCGAAATTTGGATGCGAAAGAAATGTCTTTGTGAATTATGGTAATGATACTTCGAAAAACAAAACGCGCCCTTAAAATATGCGTTTTTTTATGTATTATTACGATAATTTTAAATATTTTTATCATTAACCTAAAAACAGAGTGTCTTCATTATAAACATTATGTACCTAAAGTTTTAAAAAAAACTTTCGTTGACGAAAGATATCGTAGTCTAATGGATTTTCCACTCGCCTTATGTAATTCTTGAAATTTTAATTATTGTTTTTTTATAGTTGTCGATAAACAGGAAACTAATAATTATTAAATATGGCCGTTTTTATATTTTTAACCTTAAATTTATTTTTTCCTTTATTATTAACTGTACAAGCAATGTTAGCCTTTGAGGTTAATCAGAAAGTTATGAAGTAGCTCAATTTTTAACCACAAAAGCTCTATAACTTTGGGAACAATTTATGTGGCAATATTATCCACAATATTACTTGTTTCTAAAACTACATGGTCAGTAAATTATTTGGACTTTTTTAAGGCTATAATTAGGTAATGTTTACCTAGCTTAATAGCCAAAAAATTCCTTAATTATGAATACATATATTAGGTAACAATTAGGTAAATTATGACTTAATCATATTTTTTATTAGGATTAAATACTTTTAATGTCTCAAAGAGGTAATTTATTTGTAATTTTTAACTAGGTAAATTAAACTAAAAGTAAATTTTCCCATAACAAATTATTTAAGTTGAAGATATCCAAATTTTGACTTAGATTTTAGAGTTCGAGTCTTTTGTAACTTTTAAGAAAACATTTAAGGCAAAAATAAGCAAATATTTGCCAATTTAGGATTATTTTCCTTGCGTTCTGGTTTACATTACTTAATATGTTTGTTGGGTTGTTCTCAAAATTTGAAGAAAAATAATCAAGGGTTGTTGCCGTCCGGCTAGTTGTACGAGTAGGTGCATCAACATGCATGTATAAATCAATAGATTTAAGTAAGTTAGTAGCAACTCTCTAATCCACGATTTTGGACTTTTTGTTTTCATCAATAATAATTAATGCGTTACTTCGTTACTTGTTAATTCTATTTGCTTAAGTGACGCTTTCAATATTATTCCGTCAATGAATCAGGAACTATTTGGACGTTTGTGTGTGGTGAAACTGTATAAGCGTTTTGGACGCTGACGAAAACGCAAGTTGCCAAAACGACGCAAAAGTAGCGTGTATGTAGGCCGCATAACAGGAGAAGCGCGTTAAAAGCTTTATGAAACTAGCTAGATGCAATCGGGCTCCCTCTGTGACCAAACGTGGGGTTCTTTCAAAAATTCAAAATTAAGATTGTTAATTTAACAAAAATTAAAATAAATAAAAGATTGCTAGCTTAATAAAAAACTAGTAAAACAGTAATTTTTTTTGCTCCTGTGGACTATGATTTGGAAAGAATCGGATCTTTAGTTAAGCAAGGATTGTCATTTTAATGCGTGGCTTACTGTAAAGTAATTGGCGTAACTGTGCGAGGCTTATGACCACGCACTTCATGAGTTATACTTAAGTGCATATATTTTTTGAACTATTTTATATAACGTATGGCAAAAATAATCATTAATATTTTATTATAGTAAATATTAATACTTTAAATTAATTAAAATTAAATATTTTATTTTTCTGCTTAAATATTTAACTACGGCCACGCATAGTTTGAGTATATATTTATGTAAAAAATATACGTTGCTTATGTATTATATTATCATTTTAATATTAACTAAGCATTATAATTAATTAACTATGTATATATATGTTTTAAAATTAGATGCAGATTTTTATTTTCGTGCGCAATATAGTTTTCATCTATAGGAGTTTTGTTTAATTTCTTATCTAATTTATGTCCAATTGTATTTTTTCTTAGGGTAAGATATCGTTTTTGTAGAAAATATTGAGTAAGCAATAAATCCCAGCTAGCTACCAGAAATATACAGAGTTGTTGGTATGTATGGAAACGGTCGATTATTTCTTAAAGTAAAACAGCTCACAAAAAGTATTCAAGACAAAAAGTTTATGGTTTTGTAAAGTCTATTAGAATTAAGAAAAGATAAGTATACAGGATGAGTCAGAAAGCCGTACAAAAACAAAGTTACTTTTTTTTTAATGGAACACCCTATATCTTACAACATTTTTCAATTCTACTTAAAATTATAATTATTTGTTAATAAGAGCTTAATAAGCATAAACTTAATAGTCTCCGAGATATCGACTTTTGAAAAATTACATTTTTGAACTTTGACAGCTTCTAGCCTTCTAACGGTACGCCATAGAGCAAAAGGGCTTACGTGTCCCTATCGTACTTTTTTATTATCTTCTCAAAAATACCAACTTCCGGTTAAACCGGAAGTGCTATATGTCCGGCTTTTGAGTTACATCCGGTTTAACCGGAAATTGACACTTTTAGAAAGATAATTAAAAACTAAGATAGGGACACGTAAGCGGTTTTACTCTAAGACGTACCGTTAAAAAGCTAGAAGCTGTCAAAATTCAAAAATGTCATTTTTCAAAAGTCGATATCTCGAAAATTACTAAGTTTAGACTTATAATGCACTTTTTAAAAAGTAATTGTAATTTTATGTAAAGTCCAAAAATATTCTAAGATATAGGGTATTTCATTATAAAGAAGTAACTTTACTTCTCTACGGCTTTCTGACTCGTCCTGTATACTTAATCTTTTTAAATTCTAACAGACTATAAAAAACCCTCAAAGGTTTGTCTCAAATATTTTTTGCTAGCTGTTGTACTTTAAGAAATAATCGACCGTTTCATACATACCAACGACCCGGTATTTACTATAGGTACCTGAACAAACCCGAAGGAATCAAAACGTTTGAGAAATCTTAAATTTTTATTTCCAAAACCCAATAAAAGTTAAATCACCGAGTAGTATAAAATATTTGTATACAAAAACAAATGCCTCAAAACCATTTAATGTTAAAAAAATAATTCAAGATTAATTAAGGTTTTTCTAAATAGCTCAATTATCTAATACTTTGACGTGTTAATTATTCATTAATTTCATCTAAAACCACAATTCTTTTATTTAGGACAATTTTTTAAATCCTCATCATGGCAGAAAAAGCTTCCAGGGAAACCACTTAAAGTTTTTGGCAACAAACTGTAATTTTATGTTTTAAAAAGTTAACAAATTCATGTTTTTCCATGTTTAATAGTAAATTAGCTCAACTCACCCTAATTATTAGGAGCACCGGGTACAGTAAAAACTGTCAAAAACGTTAAAAAATATTAAGTGTAAGTCAAAAAATTTAAGAAATCTATGACAAACCTTAACAACCAAAAATGTCATCACATAATTTCATATTATATTCGCGTCCAGTCCGAATATATTATCTTGATTTTTACTACGTAGTCCGCCTCTGGCTACTCACCGTGCACCATTTTAGAGACTCAAGGATAAAACAAAACCCGTCCGGCGCGCGCTCTCTACCTCCCGTCGTATTAATTTCATTCGTTTCTGGTGCATCTCGCCGTTCGCTTGTTTATCGCCGACACCGCTTCTCTCGGTTTTTCGCGAGTAATTGAAAGTGAATAATAAAACCCAAGTAAGTTTCTGCTTTTGGTTTTATTTTTAGTTTTAGCTTATTTTCAGCATAAATAGAGATAATGGGAAAGGATAAGAAGAAAGATAGGAGTAGGTCTAGAAGTAGATCTCGTTCCAAACGCTCTTTAAGCAGGGAATATGACGATCTACGAAGGAAAATTCGAAAGCTCGACAAGGAACGTGTGCGACGTTCCCCGTCGAGTTCTAAGTGTGGATCCTCGAATAATAATAAATTAGATCATGAATTGCGCTCTCGTTATCGTGAAGGTCGTTCTCCGTGTGAGGCGGGTTTACGTAGAGGTCAATCGCGCTATACACATGATCGCGAGAGTCGTAGCCCGAGTGTTGCGATCTCGCTCTATAGCAGAGGCCGTATGTCGTATACTACGGCGGACGCTTCGAGGCCCTCGTACAGCCGATCCCCAAGCAAGACGGTTGATAGCGTCGCGCCAGGTCCGGCTCGAGGAAAAATTCAGAATGTGCCTAACAATGAGGATGGCGATAATTCTCCCATTTTACTTCTATCTGAGGACACCGAATTGTCCGAGGAGACAAGAAATATGCTGGGACCTGTCCCTAATAGCTTTAAGAAGCCAAGTTTTAAATTACATCCGGCCGTTGAGGCAATATGGTCACATATTTTGTCTCTTGGCTTATCAAAGGGAGAAGTAGAGGAATTTTCCGAAAAATATGAAATGCCAGAGAATTGTAAACTTCTGTTACCTCCTAAAATAAATCCAGAGATCGAGGCTGGAATGAACTCCTTATATTCCGTAAGAGATCAAACTCATGTCGGATACCAAGGTATATTAGGGAAATCCCTTTCAGCGATTGGTTTAGCATTGAATGCCCTTTTAGGGGATGATTTAAATCTTTCAAAAGAAACAAAAGAGAAAGTTTTGGTACCGGTAGCAGACGCTGGACGCATTTTATGTAATCTTTTTAATACTGTGTCAAATAAAAGGAGACAGTTGATTACTCCAATGATGAATAAACAAATAAAAAACTTGGTGGAAAAAATTCCACCGGGAAATTTCTTATTTGAGACCAATTTAGGGGAAAAAATACAGGCTTTGAAGTCATTAGAAAGAGTTGGGAAAGAAATACGTCCAGTACATGCCACGACTTACCCTCCTCGTGCCCAATCCTATGTTCCGGTGAGTTCGGAGGGGAAAAAGGGGGGGGGAGCAAACCTTCCACAAGTGCTCAGGGAAACAGGAGGCGCCCGTTCCATTACAGAAGGGAGATGAGGACACAGAAAGGGCGGCCCTCGACAAACAGACCCGCGCCTACACAAAGGAGGCGTTAAATGTAAGTAATGATGATTTCTTTGCTGGACGCCTGGCACTGTTTCTACCAGCTTGGAAAAAAGTGACCACCAATACTTCTGTTTTATCTTGGATTAAAGGTTACAAAATTAAGTTTTGTTATAAACCATTTTTTACCAACCGCATTGTTAATCACAGTTTTTCTATACGTGAGGAGTCCCTTATGATTTCGGAAATCAGAGGTCTTCTCAGTATAGGTGCTATTGTCCCATGCGAATCTTGTCCTGATCATTGTATTTCCCCGATTTTCTTAGCGGACAAAAGTAATGGCAAGAAACGATTCATTTTGAACCTTAAATCTTTAAACAAATTTGTAATCGCACCACATTTCAAAATGGAGGATTACAGGACGGCCTTGAAACTAATAACATGCGACACGTTTATGACAACAGTCGATCTTAAAAATGCTTATTATTCAATTTCAGTGCATCCAGATCATCGCAAATATTTAAGGTTCACATTCAAGAATCGTTTCTATGAATTTACTTGTGTCCCTTTTGGACTATCATCCGCGCCTTACTGTTTCACAAAACTAATGAAACCGGTGCTCATTTTTTCTGCGTGAAAAAGGAATTTTATGCGTTAATTACCTCGATGATTTTTTAGTTTTTGGGGATTCTTTCAATTGTTTGGAAAACACAAGAATCCTAACTAATTTATTAGAATCATTGGGTTTCGCTATAAACAGGGAAAAAAGCCAACTGTCACCAAACACCGTTCAAAATTTTTTGGGATTTTTATTTGACTCTAAGTTAATGAGAATCGAACTACCCCTCGAAAAACGAAAAAAGATACACAATTTGTCGCATCTTTTTAAAAATAAAACTACTTGTAAGATTCGAAAATTAGCAGAGTTTATTGGAATTTTAATTGCGGCCTGTCCAGCCGTAAAATATGGCTGGCTGTATACCAAGCTTCTGGAAAGAGAAAAGTTCTTGGCTTTATCTCGAAATAATGGGAATTTTGATTCAATAATGCTCCTTCCCTCATAATTACATAGGGAGTTTAGCTGGTGGGAAGATAATATATTAAGTTCTTTTAATATTATTAAAAATGATAATTATGAAAAGGTAATATTTACTAATGCGTCGCTAACCGGATGGGGGGCATGTTGTAACGGGGAGAAAACGCATGGTTTTTGGTCTGAGCAAAATAAGTATGAGCATATTAATTCTTTGGAATTACTGGCCATATTTCATGGCTTGAGATGTTTCTCAAAGCACCTTTCTAATTGCAACATCTTAATAAGATGCGACAACACAACTGCCATTTCTTATATTAATCGCATGGGCAGTATCCAATACCCAAACCTTTGTGCACTTGCTCGAGAAATTTGGCAGTGGTGTGAGTACCGAAATATCTGGCTTTTTGCCTCATATATAAGCTCGGGCAATAATTATGAGGCTGACATTGAATCACGTCAAACAAACCAGGATTCCGAATGGTCTTTATCTGGCGAGGCCTTTCGAGAAGTCGTAAGAGTTTTTGGACAACCTGATATAGACTTATTTGCAACACATATATATAAAAAATGCACCGATTACATATCTTGGCGCCAGGATCCTGGTTCGGTCGCTGTGGACGCGTTTACCGTCAATTGGAACAGATTTTACTTTTACGCTTTTCCCCCGTTTAGCATTTTGCTGCGAGTATTGCAAAAAGTAATCCAAGATAAAGCAGAAGGTATTTTAATTGTACCCTATTGGACTTCCCAATCTTGGTTTCCCCTTTTTTCTAAACTAGTTGTCGAACACGAAATTTATTTTAGTCCATCTACAAATTTGTTATCTTCTCCTTCTAGCCAAGCGCATCCCTTAGCCCATCAACTTACCCTGGTGGCCGCCAAGTTGTCTGGGTCTCGTTTCAACAGAGAAACGTTCCTGAAATAGCCATTGACACTATGATCGCTTCTATCGCTGATTCTACCTTGAAGCAGTACGACGTTACATATTGCTTATGGTGGCAGTTTTGTTTAAAAGAAAACATCAAACCTTACAAAGCAACTAATAATGAGGTTCTTACTTTTCTTCAAACAGCATATGAAGAACATAATTATAAGTTTGGTTCCTTGAACTCTCATAGGTCAGCACTTAGCCTTATCTTGCCTAATGACCTTGGAGTTGATCCTATAATAAAGAGGTATATGAAGGGCATCGCTCGATTGAGGCCTTCAAGACCCAAATATGGTTACACATGGGATCCCCAGCTGATTTTTTCCTATATCGAGAGACAGCCTGAAACTTTGAATACTCAACAACTTTCTCAAAAACTAGTTACATTATTAGCTCTGATTACGGGAGGCCGACTGCAAACAATTTCTTTAATAAGACTCTCCAACGTTATAGAAAGCCCAGAGGAAATCCAGATTAACATTACAGACCGGATAAAAACATCCGGGATTGGCAAGGATCAACCTTTCCTTCGTATACCTTTCTTTGAAGAGAAACCTCAATTATGCGTGGCAACCACTTTAAAAACTTACATTCAGAGAACACAGCCTTATAGAAAGCCAGAGCAGGATTTTATTTTCCTGACTGTCAAGAAACCCCACGGAACTGCCAATAAACAAACAATTAGCAAATGGGTGAAACAAATGTTATCCTCAGCTGGAATTGATACATCTGTTTTCAAGCCCCATTCTACGCGCCATGCGTCATCATCGGTGGCTTTAAGAAAAGGAGTGGCTCTGGAAACAATTTTCAAGACAGCAGGATGGTCCAAACAGTCGACCACCTTTGCCAGATTCTACAATCGGCCACTGTCCGATGGGACCGACTTCGCCAAAGCCGTTTTAAACATGTCTACTGCTACCAGTGTCTAGGCTATTTATACTTATATTTATATTTTTTGTACCTATTAGGATAGGTATAATCTTTAATATTATGGATATTATTGTGTTAAGTTCTGTGACCCAAAATACAGTTTATATTTTTTACCAAGATATATATGATTACTTTTCATGTTCATTAACATTTTGCACAAGAATGTCTCTAAACAACTACGTAGTAAAAATCAAGATAATATATTCGGACTGGACGCGAATATAATTATATGATCAAACGAACTTACCTGAAGTGAAGTTCGATCATAATTATATGAAGCGTCCAGTCCGAATATATTATCTTCCCGCCCTCCCAAACCCCAGTCGTGCAGAATAATTAATGAACAAAGAAACCTCTAAAGAATGAAATTAATACGACGGGAGGTAGAGAGCGCGCGCCGGACGGGTTTTGTTTTATCCTTGAGTCTCTAAAATGGTGCACGGTGAGTAGCCAGAGGCGGACTACGTAGTAAAAATCAAGATAATATATTCGGACTGGACGCTTCATATAATTATGATCGAACTTCACTTCAGGTAAGTTCGTTTGATCATATAATTATGTAGCAAATCTTATTTTAAAGAGTCCTGAATTTTAACAACTGTTCAATAGTAACCAGAATAACATGAAAACCAGGTATCCATACATAAATAGGTACCTAAGTACGTTAAAAAAAAACACTTCGCCTAAACAAGCTAAAAATCCTCAAAACTCCTACAAAATATTAAAGTAACATCGCTATAGTGTTTCATTATTATGAAAAATTGTCTAAATTTTAAATTTTTACGTGACTCTTTTCAACCTTGTAAAAAATTGACACACCAAAATAAGACGAATAAACTAAGGAAATGCAGGAAAAGGAAACTTGTTAAACCTGAAAACCTTCAGCTATAAAAAAAACGCCCTTTGGGAAATCCCGTATTATGTAAATTTCCGTAATTCAAAGGAATTAGCCTTTCTCTATCAATTAATTTTCATTTTTATTATTAAATATGTAAACCAGACGATAGATCCTGGCTCACCATCTGTGCTAGAAAAGTATCGCAGGTTATCGTTACTGGCATGGAAGTCTTCATCAATCTCTCAAAAAAATGCCATTCTAACGGCAAGCCTTGGTTTACCAAAAATTGCGAACGAGCTCTTAAATCAAAAAATATTTCTACCGACAATGGCGTCAAAACCCTACCGCTGAAAATCGTATCATCTTTGTTAACGCTCGAAACCACTGCAAGCAAACGATGAACCGAAGCAAGGAAGTACACCACCAGACGATCAAAGACAAACTTCTTTAATGTCCTAACGGCTCAAGATCATTTTGGTCGGTAGCTACGGCCGTCAGTCAGAATTTTACCGAGTCAACAATTCCACCTCTAACACGCCATTGCGACCAAAGCACAGGAAAAAGCAAACTTGCTTCCGGAACTATTCTTTTCACATTCAACGGTTAATTTTCAGGGAGAAACTCCACCGAATATTCCCCCTGTAGAATCGAGATTGCCGGAGTTTGTTTTCCGGCACCGCCTTGTTAAACGAATCTTGTGGAGTCTTGTTACCAAAAAAGCTTCTGGTCCTGATCATATTCCAGTAATCGCAATTAAGACATGCGCTGACGAATTGACATCGGTATTTTGTGAACTTTATAACTTATCTTACAAAAAAGAAATATTTCCTTCTTGCTATAAAACTGCGCGTATCCAGGCCATACTCAAAAATGGTAAGAAGACCTTGCCAAACAACTATCGTCCAGTCGCATTGCTTTCGGTTATATCAAAAGTTATAGAGAAGGCTATCAATGAAAAATTATTAAAGTACCTGGAAGGCTTCAACATTATTAGTGACCGCCAGTATGGATTCCGTAAGTCTGGATCAACAGGAGACCATCTCGCTTATGTTAATCACGTTTGGAACAACGCAATAGAACATCATGGGGAGTCCCAGGCGATAGCACTGGACATTTCCAGGACCTTTGACCGAGTATGGCATGAGGGGCTCCTAACTAAGGCGAGAGCATGCTCTATAAAGCCCAAATTCAACCATCGCTGGAGTACTCTTCGCAAATCTGGGCCTCTGCTCCTAAGCATACCTTGAGATTGCTAGATTCCATTCAAAGCAAAGCCATTATCGCTTCATCGGTGACCATGATCTGACAAACAACCTGGAAAGCCTTGAACATCAAAGACATTTTACAAATATTTTAATGGCAAGTGATCAAGTGAGGTTGCCCGCTTGATTCCACCGAAAGCGGTGCATGGTAAAAATACACGACGAGCCACTGCAGCCCACCCGTACGTGGTTTAGTTTAGTGTCCCTCAAACGACATTGTTTAAAAATTCTTTCATCTGGAGAACGTCATCACTTTGGAACGGCCTCCCTGAGGCCGTATTCCCCAACGAGTATATAATCTCCAAAGATTCAAGACCAACGTGAATTGTTTCCTGTGCACACGCACCGCTCGCAGCGCGCCATAAAGAATTTATCCTGCAGTGCTGTGCCTTATCCTTAAAAAATATATATATATTACTGTATCACATTATAAGTTGTACTCATTAGTTTGAGACAACATACATCGCTTTTAAACTGGATGTTAGGTAAGTCCTAAAACTTTATTTTATATTCACTGTTCATTCTCAATCATGTACTATCCTTTTAGTATCCCCTGATGATGAATGCTTAAGCATTCGAAACATATTGGGAACTTAAAATTTACTTTAACATTAAACTGTGGAGGAAGACTGCATTGTTTCATTTACTTTACATATATATATAAATATATTGTTCCTAATTTATTTAGTGATTTATATGATGAATTTTACTAAACTCCAATATAATTTCGGTGCACTATGGTCACTCCAAAACATTACGAAATATTTTAGATGAAAACCCTCCATTGTTCTTGTTTCTATAATTGCCCGTTTAAAAAAAGATAAAGAGAATAATTGAGAAAAAGAATAAGCGACTTGTTGAGACATCCTGCCTATGTGAATTTTCATATTTCAACAACATTGACCTTTCTCTACCAATACATTTTCATTTATATTATAAAATATGTAAAAAAGCAGACAGTTCTTCATATATTTTGGAATTTATTTATTCTGGATCTCTCTCTCTTTTAAGTCAGGCATTGCCTTTAACTTTTATTAGTCATTGGGACCTTTGTTGGCCAAACTTCAAATAAGGAAATGGAATTAAGCGAAGCCCTGGATCGTTTAAAAAGGGGGTATGAGCGTCTTTTTGGACTTATTCTTCTTTCAGCTTAAATAAACGCTTAATTTTTTGAGGGTTCCATCGTTAGTGCCTTTCCACTATTGCCGGAGGCAACCAATTCTTAAGGAATTTATTTATTTATTTTTTTTTTCTTCGAATTTATATGATGAATTTTGTGAAACTCCAATATATTTGAGACACCCGGTACACTAAAGTCACTCTTTAAAAAATTCGAAAACCACTACTCCTACTACAACGACGGACTCACAGCTCTAATATAAAACCAATACAGAAAAACAATTAATTATTTAACTTAATTGAAAGTATGTAACATTAGCTAGCCAAATAGTAATGGACGCCGGCCATTTCTCAGAAATCGTTTATTACAGACTTACAGAGTTCTCAAATAAAAAACAAACTGTATTACAAAGTCGACCGAAACAACATTTTGAAAATTATTTCCAAGTTCCCGAAGTCACCGCTAGAGGGCGTCCAACCTATGACTAAGAGGACAACCTACTTATCAATTAATCGACAATATGCCAAATAAAGTTATGTCAAAAGTTAAGTGTTTTATTCCTTGGAGTATACAAGGTGTCTAGAAACTTCGTTCGTATATTTTATGGGGATATTCTACATATGAAAATATGAAAAAAAGTTCATATGAATGTAGGTCCTTAAATGTCTTATAAGGAAGCTATGGCCGTCCAAAGGTGACCTCTAAAGATTAGTTTCTCTTTTATATCTTTGCGACCGCTTGAGGTATCGATGTGCTTTTTGGCACACAAACTAATATTAACAATTGCTAATTTATGATATTGAGAGTTAGTATGAAATTTAGTCAGGGACGTTCTTACGGGGGGGGGGGGGGGCTTAGTTTATTTATTTCTAACTTTTGTACACGACACATTTAAAAAATTTTACCCAAAAATTATAATTCCAGTGATTTTTCTAAACAAAAAAGGTATTCTTAAAAAAATTATTGGGCCAATGATTTAGGAGAAAAATCGATTTATTTAAATCGAATTGTGTTTAAACTAAAACATTAAAGTAGTCTTATGACAAATACAAATTTGAAGTCAAAAAAACATCAAAAAGCCCATGGTTAGGGATAAAATAAATTTACAATGACAATAATTAAGTCAAAACGTTGTTTTATTGTAATTTTTAAACAAAACAAATTAAGAGTTGTTGGTTTAACAATAATAAACTGAAAAAAGTAGAAAAGTTACAACAAATATTGAAAATGGTTTCTATTCATATCAATACAACGAACTAAACGATTTCGCATTGATGTTCGTACTCTTGCGAAAACTCCTTCCTTATTACGAATTTCCTCGCAACAATAAATAACACGTTGTTCCAATTGTTGTACATTTTCGACAGATACTGAATATACCAGAGACTTCAGATATCCCCAAAGAAAGTAATCCAATGGATTGAGATCAGGTGAACGGGGAGGCCAGGCAATGGGCCCACCTCGGCCTATCCATCGGTCTGGATATGTCTGATTTAAATAATGTCGAACCAATCTACTAAAATGAGGTGAAGCCCAATCATGCATAAAATAGTTTGTAAGTCTTTGCTGGTACGGCACATCCTCAAGTAGAACAGGCAAAGAGTTTTGTAAAAAATCTAAATATGCAGGCCCATCTAAACGTTGAGGCATAATGTATGGTCCTAATATACCTGCCCAAACATTAATTGAAAATTTATTTTGAAATCGACTTTCGAAAATTGCATAGGGATTTTCTTCTGCCCATACATGGTTATTATGGAAATTTACGATGCCTTTACGGGTAAATCCTGCTTCGTCAGTAAACAAGACTTTATGTAGAAAAAAACGGTCTTGATGACATTTTCTCTGCATCCACTGAAAAAACTGTGCACGAGGAAGTAGGTATTGAGGCTTAAGCGCCTGGACTCTTTGTATATGGTAGGATAAAGAAGTTGTTCATGCAAAATTTCCCATGTTGTACTCTTAGGGATACCCTCTTGTATAAGGCAATTCTTCTTGTGCTTATACCCGGATTGGCTGCAACGCATTCGAGCACTCTTTCTTCTGCTTGTGGAGTCCTAGTAGTACGGCTTCTCCCAGTTTCATTCATATTTGGCCTAAAAGTTCCGGTTTCTCTTAATCCTTGATGTAAATTAATAAATATTTTCTCACAAGGAATTTGACGGTTTGGAAAATATTCTTGATACAACCTGCCAGCTTCTCGAGCACAACCATTAGCTTTGCCATACATAAAATGCATATCAGCTAACTCAGGTAGCGGGCATAACGAAATCCTTAGACAACAAGGAGATAGCAGTAGCGATCTTCCTTGACATAGAAGGAGCATTTAATAATGCATTACCAAAGTCCCTATACAATGCTACAATCGCCAGGGGCATTGAACCTCTAATCTGTGACTGGATACGCAATATGCTAATAAGCAGGACTATCACGACTGAGTTACGGGCGGAAGAGGTCAGATTTAGGGCCGCCAAGGGGTGCCCGCAGGGAGGCGTTTTATCGCCCCTTCTGTGGTAACTTCTGGTGGATGACCTGCTGGCCATACTCTCCCTGTGGGGGATCAGTCTGCAAGCATATGCAGATGATCTGGTCATATTAATTAAAGGAACGTCTGAGGTCCGAATATTTGATATTCTTCAAGAAATTCTCAGTATCATATATCAATGGTGCCTGAGAGAGGAAATGTCAATTAATTCTCACAAAACGGTAATTGTGCCATTCACCAGGAAAAGAAGGCTGGATAATCTAAGACCGCCTTCCTTACAAGGAAAGAGCATACCGTTTGCCAACGAGGCAAAGTATCTAGGGGTAACACTGGACAAAACGCTAAGTTGGAACTCCCATATGGAGAAGATTATCCGCAAGGCCAGTCTGTCTCTATGGACATGTCGCAGGATTTGTGGTAAATCTTGGGGTATGGCACCAAAGCAGTTATACTGGCTGTACGTAACTGTCATACGACCAATGATAACGTACGGCTCTGTAGCCTGGTGGAATAAGGGCCAACAACGACTGGCCCAAGCAAAATTAGCCGGACTACAAAGACAGGCATCACTGGAGCTATTCGCACCACACCAACGGCAGCCATGGAGGTCCTATTAGGACTAATTCCTCTCCATCTATACTTAGAGAAGGAAGCCAAATGGGCAACCTACAGAATGCATCAAGCAGCAACCAACAAACCGCAGTTGTGCATGCTAGAGGGTACCGTATGCTGGCGGACATTATGACCGACAGCATTCTGGAAATGCCCTCAGATATCATGACAAAAGTACCCAATGACGAACTGCCCTATAATGTCGTTTATCCCAGTAGGGAGGAATGGGACAGCAATAGTGGGACTTTGCTTAGTTCGGAATTTGGATTATACACAGACGGATCCAAAACTAATGAAGGGGTTGGAGCCGGTGTATACGGCAAAAGTCCGAAAGTAGAGCTGACAATCAGTCTGGGATCCATGGCGACCATATTTCAGGCTGAGGTTCACGCCATTGAAATGTGTGCAAGACTGCTGACAAATCGACAGTACGCACACAGGGCAATCAAGATATTCTCTGACAGTCAAGCCGCTCTAAAAGCCCTTGAATCGAGATGCTGCAACTCTAAGACGGTGTGGAGCTGTCGCGAAGCACTATTCGAACTAAGTCTCAATAATAGAATTACCCTAGTATGGATTCCGGGACACATGGGTCTAGAGGGCAACGAGGCTGCTGACAAGCTCGCTAAGAGTGGAGCGGCAACGAAATTCACGGGACCCGAACCGGCAATAGGTATATCCCATGCTACTGCCAAGATAAAGATCCTGGCCGAAGCAACAGATAAGTCTAGAAGGCATTGGTTAAGGTTACCAGGCCTAAGGCACTCAAAGGCATTCATAAACAGCCATAGAAATCAACAGCTAACTGACAAACTACTAGAGCTTAATAGGACGCATCTTAAAGCCCTAGTGGGACTTTATACCGGCCACTGCAGACTGCGACACCACATGCACAAAATTGGACTGACGCAAGATGAGAAGTGCCGACTCTGCATGGAATATGCGGAAACAGCAGAGCACGTACTGTGCGCCTGCCCTGCAGCAGCAAGAACCAGATTCGCCCTATTTGGCGAGGTGACACTACTGCCGGAAGACATGAAGAATGTCTCCCCCAATACAATTATTAGCTTCATTAAGAAGATAGATCTATTGGGAGAAATATAAATAAGGTGTGAGCCACAATAGATCATTCGGTCGCAGTGGAGGGTTAATTGTAACTCACTCACTTTCAACCTAACCTAACCTAACCTTACCTAACCTAACTCAGCAAATGAATAATCTGCCATCTTTTAAAATTTGCACCTTAATTATTCAAAAACACTTTGCACTTGACCAATGATCACTACAATAAATCGCAAAAACGTCATTGTCAATATATTTTAACGCTTACCATGGGCTCCTTGAAGTTTTTTTGACTTCAAATTTGTATTTGTCATAAGACTACTTTGATGTTTTAGTTTAAACACAATTCGATAATAGTTTATGCAATGATTTAAATAAACCGATTTTCCTCCTAAATCATTGGCCCAATAATTTTTTTTAAGAATAACTTTTTTGTGTAGAAAAATCACTGGAATTATAATTTTCGGGTAAAAATTTTTAAATGTGTCGTGTACAAAAATTAGGAATAAATAAACTAAGCTACCCCCCCCCCCCTCCCCCGTAAGAACGTCCCTGACTAAATTTCATACTAACTCTCAATATCATAAATTAGCAATTGTTAATATTAGTTTGTGTGCCAAAAAGCACATCGGTCCCTCAAGCGGTTGCAATGATATAAAAGAGAAACTAATCTTTAGAGGTCACCTTTGGACGGCCATAGCTTCCTTATAAGACATTTAAGGACCTAAATTCATATGAACTTTTTTCATATTTTCATATGTAAAATATCCCCATAAAATATACGAAGTTTCCGGACACCTTGTACATACGACATCATTTTTTACTTTAATACATTTTGCTCTAACTCGCAAAATAGATAAGCGAAGAAGGGGAATCTGTTTTGACTAAAATACTTATCACTTCGGTTTGCCGTAACCAAATTGAAAACACTTTGTCTCGTTTGAAAAAGCTTAACCTATAGTAATATTTTTTAAAATCTATGAATGTATTTCTTTTGGTGGGCGCTAGAGGGCCCTATTTGCGCAACCACCAGATTTTTTCATTAAACGTATGGGTAGAAATAATCTCTGACCTTCTAATTGGTCCAAATGAGATTTGATGGTGCTAGATACAGACGATTTCTTGAAGAGGATTTATCCACTTTATTAGAAAACCTTCCCACTTAGGCTAACAAACAGAATGTTGTTTATGCACGATGATGCTCCGGCACATTTTAGCTAAACTGCTCGGGAATTTTTAAACCAACAATTTGCCAACCGATGAATTGGCCGTGGTGCTGACTCACCAAGTCAGTCGTGGCCTGCAAGATCCCCTGATTTAAATCCATTTTTTTTGTGGGGTCACTTAAAAACATTAATTTATACAAATCCTGTACAAAATCTGGAAGGTCTTAAAAACAGGATAATTCAAGGATATGACAGAATACGAAATACACCAGGTATTTTTGCACATGTGCGAGAAAATATGAAGAAAGGGGCTGCAGTTTGCATCATGGCGGAAGGTGCTCATTTCCAGCAATTAATTTTATAAGTAATGTGTTTCATGAAACTATTGCAAAAGATGTAAACGGTTATGTGCAGCAAAAAAACACAGGAAGTAGTTTTCGTAGAGAAATGCAGGAGGCTTGGAAAAAAAAAATAAAGTCTAGAAATAGCGCAGTGGCGCACTACTTTGTTCAGATAAACAAGTTCTGGTATATCATACGCACGCCACTGGTAAATCGGAAGATGCTTAGTGTAGTGTAATTAATGACTTTTAAGGTCCTAAGTATGCAGTCTAAATTTAAAATATCTATTTTTACGCGTTTCCTAGATTTTCGAAAAAAAGGAAACTTTTATAAACTATGAGACTCTGTATATTGGAAACGAGGCATGTTAGACCACATATAAACTTATTTTCATAAAATAGGCTTAAGAATATGCTTCTAAATTTTTTGCACTACTACAGGAAACACCCTTCACAGAAATTATAAAGAAGAAAACTTTACTGTTATTTAAACTGTTTGGTCGCGATAAAGATTTGTCGGAGCTTTATAATCCCTCCACCCTGCTAAAGCCCAGCACACATGTGGCAATGTTGTTTTTCCAATACTCCGAGTAAGCAATTGATCACATCAAGTTACACAGTTATAGGCTGTCATCCTCAAAAATCGGCATAATTGACTGGCCTAGTAGGTATTAAAGTACTGTAATAAATATACAATAATTATTAGTTTATAATAAATGCTTACTGTATTGTGTCAATAAAAATGCAAGACTTTTTGGCTTATTAAACATAGAAGGTCGCAAAATAATTTTAACGGTAGACTTTAAAGCGGTTATTTAAATTTGTGAGAATAAAACGGTTATGGAAAATGTATTTTAAGCGTAAAAGGTCAATTTTACTAAAGTAGCGGCCTTATAAAATCCGAAGGCGGTTAACGCGCGATATTTTTGTCAAATCCTAATAAGCATACTAAACGCAAGAAGTATGTGTAGGTACTTACTGTTTACTTTAATACCTAATTTAATAATTAAGAGTTTAAAATAACAAGTGCATGGTTAAGGGGCTGTCCGTAAAATACATAACGCTTTTTTGGTATTTTCGACCCTAAATTGTCCTAGTTCCTGAAAATTGCAGCAAACAGTACAGTAATTATACCGGGTGTTGCATCGTCGAGCGGGACATAGAAAATCCCATGTAATTTTAAATGGGGTCAATTATTGGCTTCCCTAATTATTTTAGAGAAAAATTCTATTTAGGTTTATTAAAGAGCACTAAAACCCACATTCAAAAGAATAACTTTAGATATTTTTGATGAGCCCGTTTACGGGTTATCGCCGATTTCTTTTTAACTATTTCTCCTTTTTATGGCCCTGTATTTGCGGGCACCAGTCAAGGTAAAAGATGACTCATTTTGAGGAATATTTGAACATCTTCTTAAATCCTAAAGTTCTAACAATTTAATAGTACCTACCTATTAATTAGTAAAATATTGAAACATGTAAATTGTCATAATTAACCTTGTAATTAGATACTTTATTTTAGTTTTATTCAGATTAATTTGTACTCATAAATACACCTTTAATATTTTCGATGTACGAGTTTTTATAACAATAAAGCACACATTTCAAAATGACAACTTTATTTGACAGTAATCTTTTACCTTGACTGGTGCCCGCAAATACGGGGCCATAAAAAGGAGAAATAGTTAAAAAGAAATCGGCGATAACCCGTAAACGGGCTCATCAAAAATATCTAAAGTTATTCTTTCGAATGTGGGTTTTAGTGCTCTTTAATAAACCTAAATAGAATTTTTCTCTAAAATAATTAGGGAAGCCAATAATTGACCCCATTTAAAATTACATGGGATTTCCTATGTCCCGCTCGACGATGCAACACCCGGTATAGGAGTCCTGCATAAAATTCATATTTTTTTCTATAAGTCATTTTTAGAAAAACGCTGAAACACGGAAATTGATATAAATTGTTGTTTATCTTCTGAAAAATTGTCAGCCCCCTACTTTCAGCCCCTTCACCTCTAGCTACCCCAGCTTTTTTTAAAAATGGTAACCTAGGTCACATGGGGGCTCTATGAAAGAGTCTTTAAAAACTGAATCGCATGGTGGCAAAAAAGTAGGGGTTTACTCATTTCGTTACGGTGAAATCTCCAAATATTCAAGACCAACGTAAATTGTTTCCTGCGCACACGCACCGCTCGCAGAGCGCCATAAAGGATTAAAGGATTAATCCTGCAGTACTGTGCCTTATCTTCTCAGAAAAGTAGCGTATTGAGATTTTGATATTGTTGGGTTATGGAGACAAGCTATGAACTCATATTTTGCAAATCCAATTACGCAGTCAACTCTGAGTAGGGTATTTCACAAATTTGAAGAACATACGTGATTTGAAAATTGGTGACCCTGTATTTTCGGTTGCCTACTTGGGGTGGCCATTTTCCAATTAGTATAAACGTCAATCAATTACAGCTGATAGCTGACAAACCGACGCTTGTTTCTTAGTTTTTGGTTTTGATTTGTCACTGTCATTTTTGATTTGGCACTTGCATTGAAAGTAAATTTTTAATTACACACACAGATTACAGATTCCGTAATCTGTGGTTGCACAAGTTTGGCTAGTGTTTGTGAGATTTAATAAGTTTTTTTCGAGGCTTTGTGTTTTAAAATATATTTAAAAAAATATATATATTTTTATTCCTTTAACGGCTATATGATTTTTGTTAGAACGAGGAACATTGGATAGCAATCATCTGCAGAGCTTTTTTCTCAAGATTCCGTTTACCATTTATTTTAAAGACTTTTAACAGTGTTTAAGTTAAGATGGGTTCATACGGCAAAATATCATAAAGAAATATAAAATAACTAACTTTTATGTTATTTTTATGTAAAGATCGTATATAACCTTTTATCTTTCGGCAAAGAGTGATATAACCAATAAGAGGCGAAAAACCAAACTTGTATGCGCATGCGCAAAGTTAGTAGTAAATCAGTCAAACTTGATGTGTCATATTTTGTTATCAATCGTGTTTTGTCGTAAACAAAGTGATAATTTTTGTGGCTTTCTTGTTTTATTTTTTTCCATCGGTGTTTTTAGGGTGCTAGGACGTATTTTTTAATAATTCCAAAACTTATTATTGTTTTGTGACTTGTCGGTGGTCAAAATCTATTTGTTTAAATGTCGGAAACGAAGCTTAAAGGTGGTACATCGTGTGCTTACCGTGGGTGTCCTAACAGAACTGGCAAAGGAATTTCATTTTTCAGATTTCCAACGGATACAGGGAGGTAGGTTAAGAAAGAGTTAATCTATTTATATTAAATATAAGTAGTAAGCATTTACACAAATTGATCATTAAAGAAAAATCCTTTTAAATAGACAATGAATAAAAACAATATTACCAACCAAACCAACAATTTTGTATTAAAGCAAAGCTGGGTTTATGCAACATTAGTTTATCGTATTTAACTTTGTAGTACTTTGTTTTCTTTAATGATCTTAAAGTGAACCGGAAGTCAGCATTTTTACGTACATAAGGACTAGGCATTTAGCTATATAAATAAGATGAAATAAGGTTACACAAAACAGGCCTAAACCTGGATACTATTTACATTAAAAGATATTGAATATTCAATTACACCTCCAGAATTAAGGATGGAAGCAGAAGAAATGTTGATTGTACCTATCGATATTTTACAGTATCAGGCGTCTCTAATAATCTAATATGTATTGATAATTATCTGGTTGCCTAACCACAAGAAATGATGTTTATGAATTCATGTTGTAGAATCAAAAAATCAAGTTACCTGCGTTCAAATAGATTCTTGAAGATCGGTCAATAATGGATTTCAATGCCTTATTATTGACCATGGTCAATAATAACTTATAAGATAGAGAAAAACGATTTCTAACGTTAATAATCGGTCAATAATGGCGATGTTATAGGTTAGTAGTGGAAAAAATATCTTATAAAACAGTCATAAAATTATTGCAGAAACGTTTCTACGAACAACTTAAAAAACATTTTAGCCTATAAAATATAATTATTTTATAGTGGCTTTACAGTACATTTCGGCGACATTTTTAATTTCCTTACAAATATATTTTAAAATTGTTTTATAGTCGCTTCCTGTGACTTTAAAAAAACAGTTATAATAGAGTAATTCGGAAAACAATTCGCATTTAAAGGTGAAATGCAATTTTAGTGATTACTTTATAACTATTTTATAGTATGCCAATTCTACTACAATATGGAAACAGAAACAAATTTCTTATAAAACTGAATTGTTATATACCTAATATATACAGGGTCGTTGGTATGTATGGAAACAGTCGATTATTTCTTAAAGTAAAACAGCTAGCAAAAAATATTTAAGACAAAAGTTTTATGGTTTTATAAAGCCTATTAGAATTAAAGATAGATAAGTATACAGGATGAGTCAGAAAGCCGTAGAGGAATAAAGTTACCTTTTTTCTAATAGAACACCGTATATCTTAGAATATTTTTAGATTTTACATAAAATTATAATAATTTTTTATTATTAAGTGCATTATAAGTCTAAACCTAATAGCTTTCAAGATATGGCAGTGGCGGCTCGTGGGTGTATAAGGGGGTGAGGTATAAAATAGCGCCACAGGCAAAAATTTTTCGCGATTTCAAGGTCATTGGCTTAAAATGAATAGTTAGGAATTCAACCAGCAATATAATTATTTTGAAATACTAGGTTTCACGAGAAAAATATTCAATTTGCAAGGTCAGGGTCAATTTCTCTCAGTGCATCCGCTATTGTGTCTCTATTTTGCTCTTGTAACTACTACAGAAAAACGAAATATATCAGTGATATAGTTTAATAATCAACTTTTTTATGTACGAATACGCTCAAACATCGACAAATACAAATCTTAAGGCGTACCCGACGAATGTCTAACAAAAACTGCCGTTTCTAAAGGTACCCTTCAAAATATCTAAAACTATGCCCTATTTAAATTCTAAGCATCTATATGTTTACATTAACACCATAAAAACTAATGGCCTTATGCCAGTCAGTATTTTAACCCGCAGACCCACCTCGAAAATCTAAAATCACGATAGGTTAACAATCACAAACGAATGGCACGCGTCGTAACTCGTAACCTAACGGCATAGACCAAGGTGTAAGTCTGTGTACTGTGCCTAACGGCAAAGGGCTTTTCCAACGATCTAATTAAATCTAATAAGCCGACACCTGATCCGTTGAGAAGAAAAGATAGATGAGCCTGTTAACAATAAAACATTGCCAAGTTTCAAATAGGCACTAGGCACCCACCTGTAATCTTTAATTTTTATCTGTTTTTTCGTTTTTTGTTATTGGGATTTAATTGCATATTTATTAATAATATCTTATAGAACAATGAAAACATTTATCAATCATTTTCACTTATTTTTTTATGTTTTTAAAAATAAAACATTTAAATAATAAGTAAATAAGTCAATAAGTGTCCTTGTTCAATCAACATTTGGCAACATGCAAGTCATTGCAAGCTACTGTAAAAATAATACGGTATAGGCCCAAATAAGTGGGCCTCACTCGCCTCCTAAATTTGACTTTTTCCTGTTGTGCGCGATTAAAACGGTGGAGGTGCCGGGTTGGAGACCATAGCGTTTTATAAGCGATTTATGACGTAAAGGAAGCTCAAGTTTTTGGGATTACAATTTTTTTTTATGCGGTCGGGCAACGATTTCAGTTTTTAAAATTAATGTTGGATGGGGTGCGCGCTAAATTCAAAAGATAATATGTTGAACTTTGATGGTAATTCGATGTTCTATTGTTTTGATACTTTTAATGATTGGAAATTAGTTAAAAAAACGTTTTATATTTAAATAAATAATTTATTAATTTTACATGTGAGGCCCGGCCTCAGTTGCTTTATACGACGAGCCGCCACTGAGATATGGACATTTGAAAAATGACATTTTTGAATTTTGACAGCTTCTAGTTTTCTAACGGTACGCTATAGAGCAAAAGGGCTTACATGTCCCTTCCTTACTTTTTTACTATCTTCCCGAAAATACGAACTTCCGGTTAAACCGGAAGTACTATATTTCCGGCTTTTGAGCTACATCCGGTTTAACCGGAAGTTGACATTTTTAAAATGAGAATTAAAAACTAAGATAGGGACATGTAAGCCGTTTTATTCTAAGACGTACCGTTAGAAAGCTACTCAATTTCTCGGAAACTTTTAGGTTTAGACTTATTATGCACTTAATAAAAAATAATTGTAATTTTATGCAAAATCCAAAAATATTCTAAGACATAGGGTATTCCATTGAAAAAAAAGTAACTTTATTTCTCTACGGCTTTCTGACTCATCCTGTATACTTAACTTTTTAAAAGTCTGATAGACTATAAAAAACCCTAAGACTTTTGTCTAAAAATTTTTTGCTAGCTGTTGTACTTTAAGAAATAATCGACCGTTTCCATACATACCAACGACCCTGTATATATTGTTATTGTTATATAAATTATGTTTTCTTACGGATCCCATGAGTATATATTTGCTGTCGCCAACTACATAATAAGATATATTTAAGACAACTAATTTTATACCATCCCTGAGTCACCTGATGTTAGGTTAGGCTAGAGTAAAGATTTTTTGTCACTTTTGGGTCCTAAACTAAAACTAAACATAAACATTAAAAATGTCGAATATGAGACAATGAAAAAAAAATTAAGAAAAGTGATGCTTTTCGAAGAAGATTAAAGATGTGTTATGAAAATATGATGTGTAGTAAGAACATCGGTGTTGATAATAATAATACGGTACAGTTAAATAAAACAATAAAATCCATTAACTACCTCAGTGCTTGAGATCAATCATCAAGTACCACTTATACTTCTCCTAATGCAAGTAGCAGCGTATCTGCGTATTTGTTGATATGTTGTATGTACAAAAACTAGTAAAATATTAGTGTGCAATTAGTTAAAATAAAAGAAAATTAGCGGTATAATTAATACTGCCCAATTCTTCTATTAAAGAACGCGGGGAGTCCAAAATAATTTACTACTTATGAATTAACATTCCACTTGATAATGATACCATTGATAATAACATGGTGGAGACAGAATTGTAAGCAGAAGCGGCGGTAACGCATCATACGCTGGGATCTCCACGGTTCACGAGGTCATCTTGACACCGAATTATACTTAATTCAAATTTAAAACCGATGCACGTCATCAATCAGCTGATAATTGTCAGTCCGTAAGAAAACACGAGAAAATTAAATTTGGGCAAAAAGTATTAAAACTTTATGCGATATTAAATTTACTACAAACTTAACGTATTTTTCTTTGATACGAACCCACTTATAGCCAATATTTTGTTTATTTAAGCTTGTGAAAATTAATATAATTTGAATTTTATTTGCCGATAGTTGGCAACACAACTGTAAACGGTGCGGTGGCGCCAGCTCGTTCGCTGGCTTTAATTGACGTTTATGCAAAACTAACTTTAATTATTTTTTGTGATTCTGTTTTGCTGTGCCGTCAATTTTTTAACAAAAACTCCAGATCTTTTCATAAATAGCATTAAAAAACTGTTCTTTAAGAACAACAAAAGTGCACATAGATATCTCTGTCGATTACGTTGTTTACTATTTGTGAAAAATGCCGAAGCATTTAAATAGCCGGTGCAAGGAGCTTATAACCTCTCTAATGAGCTTTTTTTCAGGAAAAACTTAACAACAATGGCCCATTGTTACCCTTGACAGCAGTAAGAGAAGTTAATTTAAAGAATGTGTTAAGGTCTACATATTTTAGTTCCACTTTACTAATTTTTAGCGTGTAGCAGCTGCCATAAATTTGAATATCTCCAATGTAAGCGCAGATTCAGCAACAGTTAAGCAAAATAAATTATTGGAGTCACTTAAAAGAGAACGTTCTTATTTAAAGAAATTTGTAAATGTGTCAAGATTGGATATAAGTTTTTCTATCCGTAACACTATTTATGGAATGTATGAAACAAGTAAGTTGTATTATTTAAAAACTAATATTTTACATTGGTTATACATAAGCTGTAACTGTTCTTAGAACATCATAAACTTTGACAACTTTAAGTAAGAAATTAAAAGACAGACAACTGTTTGATGGTTGTCTTAACTCTTTAAGAATCCTCTTAAAGGAAGTAGGCTTCGGATGGAAAAAAGATGATGAGGCGAGGGCTTATGGAACTTTCCCATATAGCTTTCAAACGATTGGTATTTTTGAAAGAATATGTTAAAAAAAAAGAAGCATCCTTGTACCAATTCGTTTTCTGGGTTGAAACATGGATTTTCCAGAATGGTACCATTGGTCGATCTTGGCAGGATGAAAATAAAAGAAGTGTTAGATCTACTAAAGTTGATGGTAAAAGGTATTATGCAGTAAACAAATACATAAACTATGAGAAGTTTACCTAGGTAAAACATGTTTTGCTAGGTACATAATACTTCATGCTGATAGTGAAGATGATTTTGTTGAGGGTGCAGAGGCAATTCTCTTTTCTAAAACTAAGCTGAGTGACTACCATGGAGAAATAAATCAGCAAAATATTTGGGGGGATTACCAATGAATATTACAACAGACATATTGGTCGAGGTGGCAGTACAGAAAGTGACTGTATGAATATGTGGAAAGAATCATTGGGTACTGATACTTCTAATGTTTGGAAATATTCAATTCGGCACACAGAAAGCGAGATATTAAAATGGTATGAAAGAGAACATGTACCTATTAGATAGACTGAACATTCAACCCATTATTATTGAAGTAAATGAAGGGAGTGATTAAAGATTAAGATCCATCTTTGTGTTATCATTTTATTAGGAAGCCTCTTCAAGAAAATAGGCCTCAGATGGTAAAATGAACTGATGCGAGGGCTTATGGAACTTTTCCGTGTAGCCTTCAAATGACTAGTATTTTTGAAAGAATATGTTAAAAAAAAAGGAAGCATTCTTGCACCAATTCGTTTTCTTGGATGAAACATGGATTTTTCAGAATTGTGCCAATGGTCGATCTTGGCAAGATGAAAATACAAGAAGTGTTGGATCTACTAAAATTGATGGTAAAAGGTATTATGCAGTAAATACCTTTTACCTTCAACTTTAGTAGATCTACTAACACTTCTTTTATTTTCATCTTGCCATGATGAAAAATCCATGTTTGATTGTATTTTTAATTGTTTTTGGAATATTAATTATAAACTTTTATTATTCTATCATATAGATACAATAGGTAGATATCTATAATTGATTGCTTTCCAAAATTGTAGGTAGGTAATATAATTAGGCGCGGGGGGCCTTGAATGCATTTTATGGTTTTATTTTGTAATTTTTTAAAGGATTAATATTCGACGAACTGGTAAACTGATATTAAATATTGAAATTTTGAGTACCTCCCTACCTATATTGTAAAGTAAATATTTCTTAAAAGTTCTAAGGGGACGTAAGTAGGTACCTATTATAATATCTTAATTTGTATAAAATACTAATTAAAGGAGAAATATTATTTCTTAAATTATTAATACCTTTTTAAAGTTAGTTTAACAGTTCGTAACAATGAATAAATTTTAATTAAATTTTGATTAGCATTATCAAAAATTTGGTTAATAGAAATACGTCCATTGTCGGATAATCTATCTTTAAGATCTATGATGACAAAATCAAGGATAGACGACAAAGACAGACAAGTAACGAAAGACCACTATTAATAAACAATATTGTGAACCTTTTGTGGTTTTTGCTTACCTTAGGGGATTGAAAGAGACTAAGATTTTTCTCACCACGATTTTCCCTGAGCTTTCTATCAGACGAATATCCAGTTTTACACCCCGGCACGAAGCAAACGCTAATTGTAAAACATTGTACGCCACTCATTGTTTATATTAATAACGCAAAAAAATGATTCCAAAGCTTATTTTTCAAGATATTCGAAAAAAATACCGCACTCGCCTATCAAAACCTGCAAAAAATAGCCGGAAAGCGTGCAGTGGCGCCCTCGACGGCCAACCAGCGAAGTAACGAAAAACAGGGACGTAAATTTAAAATTCGGCCATATTCGATCGGCCTTCTTCCTAAAGCCCTCCATAGACAGAACATTGGTGTTCCATGGCAGCCGCGACCTTTTGTTTAAATACGCTTTTCGCCTAAAACTGTTTGGATATGAATCAATTTAATATTCGATATTATGATTGGTCGAAGACTGACAAGACTGTTGGGTTGTGATGACAGGACTATTGGGTTATGAGCTCAAATCACAACTGCTATAACTCACTCTGTGGATTATGCCTAACATAACTTAATTCAAATTGCATATTATTATGTTATAATTACCTGTATTGTTCAATGGTCGTAGAAAAAGATATTATTATTATAAGATAATATTGACAAGAAAAATGTACGCCACTGACTTGTTTAAGAATTTTATATTGTTTTCGGGTTAAGCAGCTAAAAATACAACTATTTTTGTCTCTTGATATTTTTTTGTATCTTACTTCGTTTTCGAGAAAAGGAACTAAAAGTCACTTTATTGCATGTCGAAAAATTGATGAAATAAAATCAGGTTAACTGGAACTTATAATTATCATCTAGTTAGTGCTCGCTTAGCGCCTTATCACAGCGAACAACACTGCCAAATTTCACCAAAATCGGCAAAAGGATATTTGAGATTTTAATAAAAACAGATTTATTTTTAACTTTGGCACATTGTATCTTGAAATCTTTTTAGGATACATGTTTATATGAACTTTTCTACTTGAATTTGGTTCAGGAATGCGCCCTTGGAATTACGACCTATTATAAAGTAGCACTCTGTATACGAATACTTTATCCAGGGATAATTTTGTCTGTTTAGGAATACACCCCCATTTTTTTTTTAATCTGATAAATTCACTCCTACAATAAAATGTCCATTTGACATTTGCATTTTTATCACTTTGACATCGATAAAAAAAAGGTGCATCCTTTTTTATCGCGATAAAACCCTCTCCAGCTAAAAATTAAATGGTAAAAACCTCTCCAGCTCAAAATCGAGTAGCTTTTCTTTTTTATTGCTCGGCAACCTGACATATTTCTCTAGCTAAAAATCACTCGATCTTTTTTTAAGATCGGATAAACTTTAATTTTTTAAACTCAAACAAGATCACTTTTTAGCAATTTAAACTCGAACAAACGGTAATAGATAAAAACGCTCCAGCTTCGCTGTCGCGTTTTTATCGTTTCGTTTGTTCTCGTTAAATTTCTAAGCAATCTAGTTTTCGTAAAAATAAGAGTTTATACGTATGATTAAAATTTCTAAAAGCTTTGTCGATTTTGTTATTTTTGTTTTGACACTTCTTGTCACTCATTGTCGTAACCACAGCTTCCTTTACATCCAAGCTATGAAGGACAAAGTCTGGCAACGTTGCAGGTATACCGATGATTCGCTATTTTTGTTTGTGCTCTTGTGCTTGTGATTGTGAAGTGCATCGACAAGTCTTGACGCATACGTTGTTTGTTATTTTGCCGAGTTTTAGTTATCAATGTTATCATTATAGGAAAATCTTAAGGTTAGTTCCAATGTTTGTTTAACTGGCAAAATGTTTTTATTTGCGTACGGCAAGGTTTAAGAAAGGGACTATTGAACTAAATTTCAAACAGATACCCTTGAAAAAATATTTAGCCGATATAGGAAAATTTCTGGTTGTAACTGTCATGCATCATTTAAACAGATCCTCGAATCAGAAAAAAAAATAGACTTCAAAGTATTGTAAAGTAAGGGTTAAAAAATTGTACAGTGTTAAAATCAAATACTCTGCTAAGCATGATATTGAAAGTACAGAAATATTAGAGTTTCCTTACATATTTCAATCGGATTATCTTAAGGATTACCAGTTGGATGAGTCTGTTTAAATGTATAGGTATATGTATTATATAGCCCATTCTATCTACAAAAATAGGAAATTAAAATGCATGGATTGCAAAAACCTTATTATAAATAAAACAATGCAGTCTTCCTCCACAGTTTAATTATAAAACTGTGGAGGAAGATTGCATTGTTTTATTAACATTGAAAATGTTTATATTATCGCACGGGCACATTAGTATGGGTACGGAACTCGAAATTCTTGTGTTGCATTTGTCCCTGACGTCACACCGAATTAAAATGATCGGGATCAGACCAAGTCGACAGTAAACGTATGGTAAGTAAAGTAAGAAGACGAAGGGGAGATGTTAGCCCAAATTCCTCCATTTCGACAAACGTCCTATTAACACTTGAATTTATACTATAGGTACCATATTTAAATCAAAGCTGCAGCATACCAAGTAAACAAATCAATTTGATTAAGACGTCAAATTATCAAAACATTTTAAAATTGTATCATTAGTTGGTATATCCGAAAAAAATATCAAAATTAGAAAAAAGTCATTGGCGTGCATTTTTTCGTCAATAATATCCGTTAAGTGTTTCCAGGGACGCCACTGGACTTAATAAATTTATTCTAGTTAGGGCAAATTAAGCCTCTTATTATTATGAATGACGGTACCAAATTGCAATAAAATCGGAATAAGGATATTTACAAAAATAATAAAAAAAACTATTTTTTTTTAAAAAACTTTAACACACTTTACATCAAAAACGGGGCAACTCCGTACACATGTTCAGGTTAGTACTTCTGAAACACCCTGTATACATTCAAATACAACGGTCAAAAACACAAATATTTATATCAAAATAGTGATAACAAACAATAACACCAAACGATACAATGCAATAATGCGAAAATCACCGGTAAACTAAATTCAACCCTGTCGCCCAGGGCCTTTTAGTTTTATTGCCGCTTGACCAATCGAAATAGAGTTACGGTTGTCATTAAGTACTGATCAATGTTTCCTTCGTATGCATAATCTTGGATTTGAATATGGTATAGGGTAGACTGGAGCAAGTGTAAAAATGGGGTAAGTGGAAAATCAGAGCGCCAATCAGGCAATATTGAAAGTTTACTTGTCTGCGTGGTTCGAGGCAACTAACTATACATTAGCGCTGTTGAATTATCTACTCCCGGCGAGTTACCAGGTGTGTTTTTCTTTCTGAGTAGTCATTTGTAACATAACCTCTGAATCGGTCCGTTGAATAGTGTGTGATATCTCCATAAAAAATTGGTCAAAGGTAAAAACTTATAATATACTTTTAGTTTTATTGCATTTTCTCATGTTTAGTCAATTATTGTAGCTTTGAAATCATATACACCGACCTAATCTGAAAGCGGTTTTTACTCACGAACAGGTTTGCACTTCCCCCATAAAAAACATAATGTGGGGCATGTGTGAAAATTGTAATGAGGAAAGTGTAAAGGTTAGTTTACACTGACTTGCCCCATTTTCCCGGGAATGCTAAAGTTCGTTGGCACTGACACTTAAAGCTTTTATTCTTTACACAGAGTTGGCGTCATGGTACGAAATTACAAAAGAAAGTCCGATAGGGCTGCCTATGGGGAGGAGCAATTAAATGCTGCAGTAAATGCCGTCAATCAAGGTCATGTTAACCATGTCGATGGCCAGTACGGAATTCAGAATCCCGTACATTACAATCTACTGTAGAATAACTGGACGCCGTGGCGAAAAAAGCAAGACACAGGGCCGACCTTCTATACTTTCTTGATAAGATGAGTGTCAACTGGTCGAAAATATAAAAACAATGGAGAAGTGGGAATATGGATTAACTTCGAGAGAGTTTCAAGAAAAAGTCCGGGACTTTGTAACTTTAAATAATATTCCCAATCCTTTTAAGAACAATATGCCAGGCACAGACTGGCTAATAAAGTTTAAACAACGTCACTCTTTGAGTATGAAAAAACCACAAAGCTTAGAGTACTGCAGGAAGAAATCTACGGACCCATTCATAATAGACCAATATTTTGTTTTATTGGAAAAGGCTATATTGAAGTTGGGTCTTCAGGATCGTCCTGAATGTATTTACAATTTAGATGAGACTTCACTGTGTACAGATCCTTCTCGTCTTAAAATCGTTGGCGCGAAAGGCAAACCGTCTTCAAGGATTATTGCTTGATCGGGCAGAGAAAATATAACCGTCCTGGCAGGAGCAAGTGCTAGTGGTAGAAAATTACCACCATTGATAATATTTAAAGGCAATAATGTATGGAGTTCCTGGATTTCAGAAAGAAATGAAGACCTCTTCAAAGACACCGTTTATGCAGCCAGCGCCAATGGATGGATGACCTCCGAAATATTTAGAAATTACTTTCTAAAGGCTTTTATTCCTTTGGTTCGTGATCAGGCACCAATTATTGTTATATATAGAGATGTAAAATTCTCGGTAATAATCTTTTGGAGAATATTCTTCAGAATTTTCTCGAGAATATTCTCAAATTAGAGAATTTTCTGAGAATGGTAAGAAAATAGCTAGAAATTGCAATAAAAAGAAATAAAATTTTTACAGTACATTTCTTGTATTAAAATATTTCCAACGTTACTTTTTGGTTTTGTGATACCCTTTAATTTATTTTGCTCCATGTTTTTATACTTATAGACGGTCTAAACTAAGCCGAACGGAACGCCAAAATAAAACTAGTCTCACCACATCATTTAAAATTCACACAGCTGTATACGAGTATACGTTCACGCTTCTAGGGGATTTTCCTGAATTACTGTTATACTCGGATTCCCCTAGAAGCGCCAACGTAAAATACTGTTGCCAGGGTTATGGAAAAGGTTAGAGAAGCTCAAAATTTTAAAAATCATTGCAAAATGTTTCAAAGTAGATTATGTAGAAAACTTCTCTAGAGAATATTCTCGGGAGAATTTTCTACGGAGAATATTCTCGTTCTCGAGAATATTCTCTGGAGAATATTCTCCTCTCACATCTCTAGTTATATATGATGGGCATGTCTCGCATGTGGATTGCTTATTAATTCAAGCCGCAAGAGAAAAAAATATTCATATACTTAAACTGCCAGCCCATACAAGTCATTTACTTCAACCTCTCGATTTGAGTGTGTTTAGATCCTTTAAGGCAATATGGGAGAGGGAAGTAATAACATGGCAAAGACGTCATCAGGGACAATGACTACCAAAAAGGAAATTCGCCACATTGCTAGTGAAAACCTGGACTGAAGTAGATTCCGGAATCATAAAAACAGGATTCAGAAAGGGTGGTATGGGGCCTGCCTATGGGGAGGAGCAATTAAATGCTGCAGTAAATGCCGTCAATCAAGGTCAATTAACCATGTCGATGGCTAGTACCGAATTCAGAATCTCATACATTACAATCTACTGCAGAAAAACTGGACGCTGTGGCGAAAAAAGCAAGACACAGGGCCGACCTCCAATACTTTCTTGGCAAGATGAGTGTCAACTGGCCGAAAATATAAAAATAATGGAGAAGTGGGGATATGGATTAAATTCGAGAGAGCTTCAAGAGAAAGTCCGGGACTTTGTAACTTTAAATAATATTCCCAATCCTTTTAAGAACAAATATGCCAGGCATAGACTGGCTAATAAAGTTTAAACAACGTCACTCTTTGAGTATGAAAAAATCACAAAGCTTAGAGTACTGCAGAAAGAAATCTACGGACCCATTCATAATAGACCAATATTTTGTTTTATTGGAAAAGGCTATATTGGAGTTGGGTGGTCAGGATCGTCCTGAAGGTATTTACAATTTAGATGAGACTTCACTGTGTACAGATCCTTCTCGTCTTAAAATCGTTGGCGCGAAAGGCAAACCCTCTTCAAGAATAATTGCTGGATCGGGCAGAGAAAATATAACCGTCCTGGCAGGAGCAAGTGCTAGTGGTAGAAAATTGCCACCATTGATAATATTTAAAGGCAATAATGTATGGAGTTCCTGGATTTCAGAATAAAATGAAGACTTCTTCAAAGACACCGTTTATGCAGCCAGCGCCAATGGATGGATGACCTCCGCAATATTTAGAAATTACTTTCTAAAGACCTTTATTCCTTTGGTTCGTGATCAGGCACCAATTATTGTTATATATGATGGGCATGTCTCGCATGTGGATTGCTTATTAATTCAAGCCGCAAGAGAAGAAAATATTCATATACTTAAACTGCCAGCCCATACAAGTCATTTACTTCGACCTCTCGATTTGAGTGTGTTTAGATCCTTTAAGGCAATATGGGAGAGGGAAGTAATAACATGGCAAAGACGTCATCAGGGACAATGACTACCAAAAAGAGAATTCGACATATTGCTAGTGAAAACCTGGGCTGAAGTAGATTCCGGAATCATAAAAACAGGATTCAGAAAGAGTGGTATTGTTCCATTTAATAGACATGTTATTCCTAAAGAAAAATATGACATCGATGCCCTAAAAAATGGGAGAAACACTTGAAAAATCAAAGATCTGTCACAGATTTACAACCGAGGCCAGAGCGCATTAATATTGAAAGGAATGAACATGATGCTGTAGCACCGAATGTAACAGAAAAAACGCCACTTTCGAACAGTCAATGTTAAAAACAGTAAAGCCTTCTACATTTGGCGCTTCATTTAAAAGGAAACTAGCATCTAATGCAGAATTACTTACAGCTTCTTCATCAACATCTAGTGCCACCAATCTTAAAGTAATTGTCAGCTCTGATCACAATGAAGAAAATATACTAAATAATCATCAGGATCCTATAACTGAAGCTGTAGTACCAGCTACAACCGAAAATCGGCAAGAAAAGAAGGCAATGATGATCTACTACTTGATTCGTTCCGACAGAGTCCTTCTTCTAATATAAGGAAACGAAAGCGCTTAATTCAAGGTGGCCAAACCATTGCAGGTACTATCGCAAGTAGTCAGTCAAAACTCTCTACTAGTTCATCTACTATATCTAAACCAGCTATGAAAATTGACCGAAAAAGTAAACAAAGTCGGCCAAGTCCGTATCAATTTGAATCCAGCTCCAGTGAATCAGATAATGAAAGTGTACCTTTTATGGACTCGGATCAAAGTTTCACTTTAGAATCGGATTGCGAAGATCAGATTCCTAAAATAAACAAAGACAATATTTCCATTGGAGACTGGGAACTGGTTAAATACACATTACCAAAAGCAAACAAACATTTTATTGGCCATGTAAACACTGTTGACAACGGCTTTGAAATCAAGCCACCATTGATAATATTTAAAGGCAATAATGTATGGAGTTCCTGGATTTCAGAATAAAATGAAGACTTCTTCAAAGACACCGTTTATGCAGCCAGCGCCAATGGATGGATGACCTCCGCAATATTTAGAAATTACTTTCTAAAGACCTTTATTCCTTTGGTTCGTGATCAGGCACCAATTATTGTTATATATGATGGGCATGTCTCGCATGTGGATTGCTTATTAATTCAAGCCGCAAGAGAAGAAAATATTCATATACTTAAACTGCCAGCCCATACAAGTCATTTACTTCGACCTCTCGATTTGAGTGTGTTTAGATCCTTTAAGGCAATATGGGAGAGGGAAGTAATAACATGGCAAAGACGTCATCAGGGACAATGACTACCAAAAAGAGAATTCGACATATTGCTAGTGAAAACCTGGGCTGAAGTAGATTCCGGAATCATAAAAACAGGATTCAGAAAGAGTGGTATTGTTCCATTTAATAGACATGTTATTCCTAAAGAAAAATATGACATCGATGCCCTAAAAAATGGGAGAAACACTTGAAAAATCAAAGATCTGTCACAGATTTACAACCGAGGCCAGAGCGCATTAATATTGAAAGGAATGAACATGATGCTGTAGCACCGAATGTAACAGAAAAAACGCCACTTTCGAACAGTCAATGTTAAAAACAGTAAAGCCTTCTACATTTGGCGCTTCATTTAAAAGGAAACTAGCATCTAATGCAGAATTACTTACAGCTTCTTCATCAACATCTAGTGCCACCAATCTTAAAGTAATTGTCAGCTCTGATCACAATGAAGAAAATATACTAAATAATCATCAGGATCCTATAACTGAAGCTGTAGTACCAGCTACAACCGAAAATCGGCAAGAAAAGAAGGCAATGATGATCTACTACTTGATTCGTTCCGACAGAGTCCTTCTTCTAATATAAGGAAACGAAAGCGCTTAATTCAAGGTGGCCAAACCATTGCAGGTACTATCGCAAGTAGTCAGTCAAAACTCTCTACTAGTTCATCTACTATATCTAAACCAGCTATGAAAATTGACCGAAAAAGTAAACAAAGTCGGCCAAGTCCGTATCAATTTGAATCCAGCTCCAGTGAATCAGATAATGAAAGTGTACCTTTTATGGACTCGGATCAAAGTTTCACTTTAGAATCGGATTGCGAAGATCAGATTCCTAAAATAAACAAAGACAATATTTCCATTGGAGACTGGGAACTGGTTAAATACACATTACCAAAAGCAAACAAACATTTTATTGGCCATGTAAACACTGTTGACAACGGCTTTGAAATCAAGTTTACTAGAAAATTAAAAGACAATTTTTTATGGCCACTCACCGATGATGTCGATGTAGTACAGGGTGTCCCAACGATAGAGTAAAGTAAGTTTTCGCTTAACTGATAATCTTTGTGATAAAATCGTATCCACCATAAGGTAAGGTAGAAAAATGCGCACATTTTAAAAATATTGGAAATTATATAGGGTGTGCCACAAAAGTAGGACAGCAAAAAGTAAGATTTTTTTAAATGGAACACCCTATATTTGCTTGTATTTTTGGGTTCTATGTATTAATACAAACGTTTTTGGTCATACATGACATGAGCTGAAATTTGATAGTTTTTAAGAAATTTCGAAATAACGATGAAAATTAGAATTATCATGGTGTTGATAAATGGACAGTTTCTCCGTCAATTCATAATTGCAAACTTCAATATTTGGTAGGAGGAAGGACTGGTTACTATATTAATATTTAGTATGCGCAATATTTGCATTTGTTCTACAGGGTGTTTATTATAAGCGTCCAAATTCGCACATCTTCAAACTAGGAAATCTCAATTTTTTTAAATGGAACACACCCCGTATATTTTAATTTCGTTTTATTCAGATTTAAACAGCCTTTCATTTTTGCTAAATATGTCCTATGCCTATCTTTAACAGTTATCGAGAAATTTCGATTTTTTCAAATTGCTACACGTTATATTCTATACCAGAGCATTGTTGGATCGCGATAGCCATGAAAAACAATTATTCATGTGCCAAAATGAAATGCTTATAGTCCAGAATTTTAAATTTTTATTCAACATTACGTCTCAATAAATGTTCAAAAATATGGCCTTCGTGTTGAATACACGTATTTAATCTTTTTTGTAGGTTGTGTCTCACTTCCGACAACATAGGAGGTGTCACTGTTCGACAAACTTCTCTAATTCTGTTCTTCATATCTTCCCTGGTGGTTGGTTTATTGACATATACCCGATCTTTTATGTAACCCCATAGGAAGAAGTCTAACGGTGTTAAATCACATGACCGTGGTGGCCACGAAATAAAGCCTCCACGCCCAATCCATTTTTCTGGGTATTGTCTGTTCAAGAAATCCCGGACTTCACGATGGAAATGTGGAGGTGCACCATCATGTTGCAGCCACATATTTTGCCGTACGCCTAAATTAACATCCTCAAGTAACTGAGGCAATTCTTCACGTAAGAAAAGTAAGTAGCTGCGGCCCGATAAAGGTTCATTAAAAAAATGGGGACCAATAATTTGGTTATGAAGGATACCACACCATACATTTATTGACCAGTGACCTTGATTTTGAACTTCCCGTAGCCAGAATGGATTTTCAGTGGCATAATAATGCATATTATGCCGATTTACAGCTCCATTACTTCTAAACGTCGCCTCATCAGAAAACAAAACATTGGTCAAAAAATTGTTATTTAACTGCAGTTGTTGAATAATATTACAAAATTGAATTCGTCTTTCAAAATCTCCTTCTCGCAATTCTTGATGAAGCTCTATGTGGTATGGATGATATTTATACTTGTTTGTTGTTCGGTTCACAGTTGATTTGGAGGAATCATAAAATGTCGCTAACGTCCTACTACTCACCTGAGGAGTTTCTTGAATATTCAGTAATATTTCTAATTATTTTTCTACGTTGGCTGCGTTTCTGTTAACAACTACACGTTTAGAGTATTTAACACTACCGCTGGAATCAAATCTCTCCATCACATTTCGAAAACCGTTAGCAGTGGGCATCCGACGTTCAGGATATTTCACTCTGTAAATTCGCTGAGCCAACAAAGGGTTTCTCTCAGCTTCGCCTAACACATATATCATATCAATCAACTCATTTACAGGATAATCTATGCTCAATAGAAAATTAACGAAATGAAGACGAAAAAAGCAAGACAAGGTTTTAATTCACGACAATTATTATTAAGCGTTTCATTTTGGCACATGAATTGTTTACCTTAGCTATTGTTTTTCATGGCTATCGCGATCCAACAATGCTCTGGTATAGAATATAACGTGTAGCAATTTGAAAAAATCGAAATTTCTCGATAACTATTAAAGATAGCCATAGGACATATTTAGCAAAAATTTAAAAAAATTGAGATTTCCTAGTTTGAAGATGTGCGAATTTGGACGCTTATAGTAATCACCCTGTAGAACAAATGCAAATATTGCGCATACTAAATATTAATATAGTAACCAGTCCTTCCTCCTACCAAATATTGTAGTTTGCAATTATGAATTGACGGAGAAACTGTCCATTTATCAACACCATGATAATTCTAATTTTCATCGTTATTTCGAAATTTCTCAAAAACTATCAAATTTCAGCTCATGTCATATATGACCAAAAACGTTTGGATTAATACATAGAACCCAAAAATACAAGCAAATATAGGGTGTTCCATTTAAAAAATCTTACTTTTTGCTGTCCTACTTTTGTGGCACACCCTGTATAATTTCCAATATTTTTAAAATGTGCGCATTTTTCTACCTTACCTTATGGCGGATACGATTTTGTCACAAAGATTATCAGTTAAGCGAAAACTTACTTTACTCTATCGTTGGGACACCCTGTACAGCTAGACGATATAGTGACTCGTTTACCTGAACCGGTAGTAACACGCCGAGGAGGTTTTCATTTTAATGTGAAATTTGCGGGATACAATATTTAACAAGTTCCATAAAATTATTCGAATTTTTAAACTTTAAGTTTCTTTTCTGTTTTGATTTCTCCTTAAGAATAATTCCTACTGTTTTAGAGATTAAAGACAAACATTGGGTTTTGAACGGATAAATACGTTTATAAAAATATTATTCTTGTTGTTAGGAATTTTTTGAGAGTTATTTTGGATTACTTATTATTTTTCAGAGGTAACTTTTAATTTTTCGTTTTTATGATTTGTTTGGCTGGCTATTTCCCAACAATAAAAAGTTCATAACTTCCCAGATTTTTATTTTTTTTTAAGTCTGTAAAAAGAAAAATTGGCATGAGAGATATAAACTTCATTTACACTTTCTCATTGCCACTTCTGCGAACATGCATGGAAATTGTATTCCGATTTTACACTTTCCCTTTTTGGGGTAAGTGTAAAATTTCGGTACAAAAAAAAATAATCATTCAAATCTCAAGATCTCAAAAATAATTTATGAGTGCCCAATGCAGTATGAAAAGTAAACATATTAAACTATTACTTTCTTACAAAGACACTTTTATAAATACTTTATATTTAAAGTAGGAAGGAAATAAATTTGAACTATTAAAAAGGGCTTCGCACTTGCCCCAGTCTACCCTAATTATAAGCTTTGTAATGTAATGCTGAAAAATAAACAGAATGGTTTTGTACACTTTACCGTTCTTCCCTACACTTGCTGCCACTTTTTTCATGCATTTTCTTTCATTACAACATTTTTGTAATTTTCGTTCTCATAGTTGTATAAAGGGGGGTACTTTTGCACCTCCTCTATCAAACACTCGTCAGCAATTGCCGAAAACGGTGGCATTCTGCTGAGCGATCGCGGCTGGACTGGTCTCTCTAGCAGTCCGAACGCAGCCGCTGCAATTGACGGCGAACGCTGTGTCGCTGAGCTGCGGCAGTGAAACCGTGTACATACAAATCGCATTAAACCAGTACCGAGCTGCTAATCGCGAACGCCAGCCGCGGCCGCTGACAGCTCCAGAGAAACCATACCTTAGAGGCGCGTTAGAGTTTATAACCTTTATTTTACTATTTTTATATTAAAAATCAATAAAACTTATATCAACTACCTAAATATTACATTCAAATCTATGAGTTTTCGCAGATCTCAAATCTCACAATAGTCACAAGCGTTACACTCTGCTTCGGCATTTTCAATGTCATCCCCGGTTGCATCTTTGTAAAGGACTGTACATTTTTATATTATATTGACTCCACTGAAAGTATGGACTATTTTTTGAAAACCTTATTGTTCGAGTCATAGGTTTAAATGTGGGGGATGAATATTTTGATTATTTGCAAAGTGGGGGTTTATGTCTTGCTACTAATGAAGTAAATATTATGTACTTTCATATATTTGCAGCTTTTCAGTTTATTATAGCTACTAAAGAACTTAAGCTTAAATTTTTGAATCGGCAAAATCACCAAGTTCTTTTAGCTAAACTGGGTTTGGCTAGTTTAGAAAGTGGTAGCTTTCTCATACCGCTTAATGAGACATGTCCCTGTGGAGAAAGCTATCGAAAAATGTTTTATAAAGTAGCACTTACTCTTAGCAATATATTACTAAACAATTACACAAAAAACAGATATGACCTTCAACACCAAAATACATCATCAAAAAAAAGAAAGCTTTCCACTTTAAAATGGGTTTTAAAATCACTAATTTTTTTAAGTTAATTTAAATTTTCTATTATTGTATTATATATATATTATATTAATATATTCTTGTTACTTATTAGACATATCTATACTGAAGTAAAATGCAAAAAGTTCAATAAATAATTTGAAATAAAGCGTAATTTTTATCGCCTAAACGGGCGAATCTGCACGGAAGTTGCGTTAGTTACTTAATAAAAATCGGTCTACCTCTAACAGGATTTGCGACGTTGCCTTTCTTACTTCACGGCTTGGAAATGTAGGGGGCTATGGTCCTAACCGTAGTAAAAAAATATGAACGGCTGGTATTTATGATAATGACGCAACAATGAGTTAATAATTGTCTGAATCATCATCTCCCTGATAAAAAGAGTTGCAGCAAAAATTATACTAGGTATACCTCCATCATTCAGAAAAAAAAATCCAAGATGCCGTCTACTGGCAAAGGGAACGATGAAGGTGATATGAACAAATTATTATATATTATTTGATTTACTGAATTTGTTTAAACTTACAGACGCACACTGTGTTATACTCGTACTATGTATAATTTTTCAATTTTTTAACCATGTAATTAGTATGAAATATAACAACTTTTGCCCTTCACTGTAAATTATGTAATTTTTCTGTTTAACCTTTCTTCTACTGTAATACCCATAACCTAAATAAGCAGACTTCAGACCATCATTTTGTGGTCAGTTGTAGGTAATATTATTGTGACTGGCAAAAAGTTAGTGGGAACCTTTTTTATTATTGATTTCTCAGATTTTAAAAAATGTATATTATTATAAAACTTGGTGAATGAAGCATAACCAAATTTAATATAAGCAAAAACAGAACATCCTCAAAGCAAAAAATACTTCTTTAAAAATCGAGTTTTATCAGACATTTCAGAATAATAAAGCATAAAGATGCAAGAAGCTTTCCATATCAAATAGTCCAGGCAACAAGAAAAATGTTCTCGTTCAAATTCAAATTGATTGTATTTTTCATTTGCCCAAAATCCACTGAACTCCCACCAGTAAAAAAACAAAGCTAATTGCCGACCGATCTAAATATGTCCCCGGCTTGCGTGATTTTTCGGAACTTTAGCTCATGCGCAGTACGTCGGATTTCTACGATTTCTTGATATTTAACGTTTATATTGTCCAGAGCCGGTTGTCACTTAATTCTTTATTTATAGAGTATTTGGCGTGTTTATTGTCAGATTTCTTAGCGTTATTTTGAGTGATTTTTAGTTATCTCTTGTACTTTGTGGAAGTTTCGTTAAAAACTTATTACTAGATTATACTTTTATAAATAGTTTAGGTTTATTTAGATTATACTGCAGTCTGCAGTACCTTTTAGTGTAAGTTTGTGATGAAAAACAAGTGTATGGTGTTGCTTTGCAAGCCATCGACTCAAATTCAGTTCTTCAGGTAAGTACCTAGGCTAGTTAAAATAATTTTAAAATTGTATCCCCGCATAGCATTTACCTTGTTTTCGACACAATCATGCATTACTTAGGTAAGTGTTTTTTTTTTTAATATTTAAACTTTTCGTAGGTATACCTACCATAACGTTCAAGTAAGTACTTTACTTTACAAAAATATATTCAATTTGAAACTGGACACAGTTTAAACTTGGGATAATAATATGTTTTTGTGTCCAACTTGTTTACTGATTTTTGGCAAATTAAAAGAAGCAAATCTGTTACATTGCTTTTTGTTGTAAACTAACCTGGACTAACAATTCAGATTATGTTGTAACATATTTGATTTACTCAGAGAGGATCAAAGGATCTAAAGTCTTGCGTGGGATATCCTTTTATAGTAAAAAACGCTTTCCTAAATAATGTATATACAGGGTAAATGGAACGCTGCTTATAGCTGATCTGAGAAGAATAACATTTCACTAAAATACAAAAATACGTCCTCAAAGATTTTTTATGGGCTTCGTTTTTGTCATGTAAAAAAAAATTAGGCCCCAAAGGGGGGGGGGGGGAAGGGCGCAGCCCTAACCAACTTTTTTTATAAGATTGGAAGACACCACTTGTGACACCTTTTTGGAAAGCTCATTGAAAAAGGAGTTTGTCAATCAATTTTTTTTGACATCTGTCAAACCATGTGCCAGAAATTTAATAAAATCTAATTTTAAACAATTTGGTAAACAATCATGTTAAAATACCATTAAAACTGTAATGTCATCTTTTTAGCTTAACAATTGTTAGAAATATGCCCCATTAAGCTGTTGGCATAGAGTCAACCGTAAGTCAATTATTGTTTTGTTTCCTTGGTAATGCCGCCAGTTTTGTTACGTTTGACAAGCAGGTACTAATTAAAATTTTATTTTTGACGCTTTCATTTAAAAATTTTAAGAATGTATTTAACTGAAACCTTAAAGATTGAAATACTGATGATGGTCGGGTTTGGAGAAAGAAAACGAAGTCAAGAAGAAGTTTGTGAGTTGTTTCATGAAATTCATCCCGATTGGCTACCTCTGTCGCGAAGTACAGTCAGCAAAATTGAAAAGCAATTTAGGGAATTAGGTCATGTAAGACATGTTCCGAGACGAAGACCCCCAAGAGTATCAGATGAAACCAAATTAAATGTCCTATTGAGTTATCAAGAACACCCAATTACTGCAGCAAGGCAATTATCTCGTGACCACAATATTGATCATAAAACGGTGTTGAAGATCACAAAATCTGCTGGCATAAAGCCATTCAAAATGCAGCCAGTGCAAGAGTTATTGGAGGATGACTTAGATAGAAGGGTAGAATTTTGCGAAGTTATGATGACCGCATTGGACAACCGACACATTGATTTAGAGTGGATACTTTTTTCTGATGAAGCAACATTTACTTTAGAGGGCCAGGTAAGTTTGAAAGTTGAAGAGAATTAACCATTGTTCTTGACAATCACTGGGCAAAGTCTTACTTTCTAATCCGATTATTAATTAATTTCCATTTTAGGTTAATCGTAAAAATTGCCGGTATTATGCCGACGAAAATCCTCATTGGATTGTTAAATGTCACTCTCAACGCCAAGGGAAAGTGAATGTTTGGGCTGGAATAATAGGCGACAGAATAATTGGTCCATTCTTTTTTGAACATAATTTAAATGGAGACGTGTATTTAAATTTTCTTCAAACATTTTTAATACCAGAACTCCAAAGAATATTCCCAAATTATGGAAATCTAGATCGAAGGATATTTTTTCAGCAGGACGGAGCCCCTCCCCACTTTGCAAGGATTGTAAGAGAATTCTTAAACACTGCATTTCCAAATAGGTGGATAGGGCGGCGAGGATTTTTAGAGTGACCGCCCAGATCACCGGATATTACACCCTTAGACTTTTATTTGTGGGGGGATTTAAAAAGAAGGGTATATGTTACCAGACCTAACAATTTGGAAGAGTTGAAGGCAAGGATTCGGGCAGAGATACGTTTAATCACGCCAGAAGTTTTGGGAAGAGTAAGGGAAGACTTTTACCATCGGTTAGGTTTGTGCTAACTGGTCAATGGGGCACATTTTCAACAATTATTATAAAGGGAAATGAAAGTCTGTCTTTACCACCAAAATTTTTTATATTAACTACGCTACACCCTAGATTTGGGTATCGAGGGCATATATATGGGAGGGATTCACCATATGAGTTAGATGTTCAATATAAGTTTGAAAATTACTCAATTTTCAAACTTATATTGAACATCTAACTCATATGGTGAATCCCTCCCATATATATGCCCTCGATACCCAAATCTAGGGTGTAGCGTAGTTAATATAAAAAATTTTGGTGGTAAAGACAGACTTTCATTTCCCTTTAAAATACATAACCACAGACCATGGACTACTTCTTAAATTATTATAAAGTTAAAAAGATGACATTACAGCTTTAATGTTACGGTTAATATAATTGTTTAAAATTAGATTTTATTAAATTTCTGGCACATGGTTTAACAGATGTCAAAAAAAATTGATTGACAAACTCCTTTTTCAATGAGCTTCCCAAAAAAGTGGCACAAGTGGTGTCTTCCAATCTTATAAAAAAAAGTTGGTTAGGGCGGCGCCCCCTCTTTGGGGCCCAAATTTTTTTTTACATGACAAAAACGAAGCCCATAAAAAATCTTTGAGGACGTATTTTTGTATTTTAGTGAAATCTTATTCTCAGATCAGCTATAAGCATCGTTCCATTTAAAGTCCCCACCCTGTATATAATATAAAAATATATAATATAGATATTATGACATAATCATTCGTTTCGTGTTGTAACGTTTAGTACTTATGTTTTTACACATAAATTTTGTGAGCACCTTAATTTTTCTCCGGGCACGAAAGAAGCTCTTACATCAATTATTGATAAAAACACTTTACCAATACATGTTTCTTATCGATATATTTATGCTAACTACTGTGTAGGTACTTTCAATTAAGTTTAGTTGGAATAACGTTTTTTTTTATTAATTTTTTCCATACTTATTAATATATTTGTACTTTGTAATACTGCAGTCATGGTTGTCTACTTACTTTGCAGTGTCGATGTATGAATACCATCCTAATTCACGGCGCACATTAGTTATTGAATGTCTAGTAGTAAAATATTTTAAAAATGCTTTTCTCTTCTTGCCACCCTAACAAAATAATTCACAGTATATCCAATTATGCATTAATGTTATGTGTTTGGTCAATACGGCTGTTATTTTACTGTTGCCTCCATATTTCAACGTAAAACCCTTTATTTTTTTTGTTTAAAGATTACACAATACATCCAAATACTACTTTTATTACCCCTCTTTTGTTTTTTTTAGTGTGCTGAACATTAACATTTTTTTCTACTAAAACCTTAACTGTAGTTTTATTATATAAATTAATATATTAACAGCATAATTGTTTGTTTCACTGCGCTGCATTAGGGCTTTCCACAATTATATGATAACATATTTATTTTCTCTCCCACGAAGTGCCAAGGCAAGACAAATGCACATGTTTATCAAGTCTACTATAAACATTTTAAACCTCCTTTCTGACTTACTTTTAATATTAAAAAACAGTAATTTTCTTGCAGCTTTCGTCGTATGTTGTATAGAAAATGATAAAAGGAGATCAGGCGACATAGGGCACCTGTTATGGTGTTAAGAGCAACCACTATTACTTACGGCACTATACCAGAAACTAAATTGTAATTCAAAATTTCAATTTCTGTATTTACGCCCCAAAATACGCAAGTCCTGAAATTTTCATAATTTTTTGCAGTGTATTGCTTCTTCGAGAAAATTGATGCCTTACATCTTGTTATATTTCATATTATACCAGGATTTATTATAGTTGCTTTTTTTTATAAATCAATACCTATTCAAACACATTAAGTTAAATAATTTTAAAGCCGGACCTGACGTACACGCGACCTGCGCAGGCCCAGCAGTTCCGGAAAGCGCCGCATGCTGGGGACATTTCTGTAACACGGTATTAGCAATATATTGGTTATATATATATGTGCCAAAATCCCAAAAGGTTTTCGATTTATCCGAAGTTAAAATTTAATTAAACAAAAAGTTTTCTCTTCATTTTTTTCCAAACTGTTTAGTTTCTATAAAACCCATTGTTTTTTACCATATTTTTTGTAATTGATCTAACTTTAAAGTATTGTGCATGAGGCTAACAATATGTCAATAAAAATTAATTATCATGTTAAAAACACAAGGTTCGAGAAGAAAAGTACTTTTCTCAAATTCAATTTTCATGAAACCATACTCAAACTCCAGTATTATTGGCAATAACGTAATACCTAAACTCTACAGTTATCGAAAAAATTACTATTGAACATATCAATAAGTAAGACATGTTTATTTATTTATTTATTTATTTATTTATTTACCATTACGTATTACAATATCACATTCACATATTAATTATTAGGTTGTAAGAAATACTTTAAATCCTATGAGTGCAATACGGACTAAAGTCTGTGCGTGGACACAGCCACTGAATTACACCACGTCCATACCTATTACTTATGTAAAATCCATCATCCTAAACTTATTATTTAATAGTATACCCATTTTTACAATTCTTACAAATTTTACAATTTTTACAATTCATAGAAACGTAACAGCATTTTTAATTATTCGAGTGTTATTTATAATCCATATATTAAGGTCGCTTTTTATGTTCTGAAAACTTTTTCTTTTAAAATACTCTGGTAATAAGTTCAAAACTTTAGGAGCCACATAAGAAATAAATCGTTGTGCAGCAGTAATGTGTATAATCGCCACAGTTAAGTTACGATTTGCATTTGCTCTTTTCAAGATATTATGACTAATGTAATTGTGAAAGATATTTGTAGTAAGCGAAAATCTAAGCACATTTTTATATACAGGGTGTCCAAGATAAGAATGGTATAGCATTGGAATCTTGGAAACGGTAGGAATTAGAATGTTGGTTAAATTAGGAAAAAGTTGCACAATTTAAATACCTTTTACATGGTGTTTGCAAAATTAAACTATCTTTAACCGATTTCGATATTTAAAAAAAAAATATTTTTTGCTATATTATTTTTTATTTATTTGTTGCATTATTTTAACAGATATAAAAAAATTAAAAATACTTTTTTATTGTCACTTTTTAAGCTGAACAAGATAGCGTTTACAGATTTTCAGTACGACGTTTCATTTTCGAAAAAACATCCTCAACTTTCTTTTTTTAAATACGGTCATGGGTTTTTTTTAATCGAAGGCTATTTTCAACTATCTATCACTTGAACAAATTTTCAGCTTTTTCTCTATCATAGATTTTTATTATGTAACGAATAAAATCCTCATATCATAAGACCGTAGAATAAACATAGTGGGCTTCGAAACAAACGTTCGTCTTTCTTGACAACTTACTTCATAAATACAAAATTTAATTAGGTACGAGGTCTTTCACTTCGTTTAAAAATGGTTGTACATTTCTCTTTTGAGGAAAAGTTTGATATGTTAGAGTGTTACATTTTATGCCATAGAAATACTCGAGAAGCTGAGCAAATGTATTTAAATAATTACCCAGAGAAATTACAACCAAATAAAAAGATGTTTGGAAGAATTGTTGCCAATTTATTGCAGTATGGGTCAATTAATAAAGCAGTTGTTACTAAAAACAAACCATGTAATGAGGAAACTCAAAATAATGTGGCATTAGCTGTAACGGAAGACCCTACAACATCAGTTAGAAACATTGAGAAAGTAAGTGGAACGCCAAAATCTACGGCACATTTTATTTTGCGTAAGAACAAATATCACCCGTACAAATTTCGAATCTGCCAAGGTCTAAAACCGGGAGACGACATAAGGCGAAGGGTATTTTGCAAATGGTACACTAGGCAATGTCAAAACGACGAAAATTTCGGCAATAAAATTGTATTTTCTGATAAAGGTATGATAACCAACAACGGAATCTGTAACAGAAGAAATACGCATTATTGGTCCACAGAAAATCCACGGTTGTACAAAATGGCTAGACACCATCGTTTTGGTTTCAACATGTGAGTAGGAATTTTGGGAACAAAGATAATTGGGCCAATTTTTTACCACGGAACACTAAATTCGGAGCGGTATCGAAATTTACTGCAGCATAATTTGGAAGAATGGTTCGATAACAACTTACCACTAGCAGAAATCAATAACTTTTGGTTTCAACAAGATGGGTCCCCCGCTCATAATTCGAGAATTGTCCAAGAATATTTAATAGATAGATTTCCTGACAGATGGATAGGTACGCGTTCAGCTGTTTCTTGGCCTGCACGATCGCCTTGCAACGCGTCTTTCGCTGTTAATAATTTTTTTTTTTAAATTAGAAAATGTATTTAAATTAAATTACAAGAAATGAAAGTGAAGCCAAAACCACCAAGCCAGGCTGAGGTGAGAGGCTGAGGGACCGCGTGTAAATGCCCTAGCTCAATTGCCAGAGAGTAAGGGGGGGTTTAAAATAGAGCGCCACGGTTTTGCAGCCAGGTCAAAACGGAAATCTTCAAGATTGTGCTGGGGCCTCACTCTCAGCTGGACTTCGCAACCTAGGTAGAAAAAAAAAGGAAAAGAAAACCACAGGGGGAGCTGTACAAATAAAACAAAGAGAATTAAAATTATTGCTGGCTTTATTCAAAAAAAATAAAAAAGATATGGGGGTTATTATTAAACCTAAACTTAGCTGTGCAGACGTAGATAGACTTCTTCCGAGGGGAAGAAGACGATGGTGCGTCGAGGGACGTCAACAAAACGTCCGTAAGACGAAGACAAGGGGATGAGAACAGAAAAGAATAGCAGAAAAGGAGAAGAAGACTAGGAGAAGAGAAGACCCTATTAAAAAAGGAAAGCATTAGCTGATGGCTTATTAATAAAACTGACCTAGTTCCTTTTCCCTTCGTACAATAAATTTATAATAAAGTAATAAAATTAAAATAGCAAAACCAACTAAGTGAAAATAAACAAAAGGAAAAAGGAACTATATAAAAAAAATTAAAGCAACTATATAAATATTAAATTATAAGCAAGAAATAAATTTGAATTAAATTAATTTTGAAAAATGTAAATAAAAATAATTAAAGTCACAAATCAAGTTTTGGTTTGAGATAAAAAAAATAAATTTATAAAATTATATTCAGGGGCGTTAGTATAGTGATCAACTATTTTAATTAAGCTTGAAGAACCAAAAACTTAAAATAAAATTAATTTATCAAGCCAGCACGTACGCCTATGTACTAGAGTTACATCATAAAAAATCAATTATATACACACATAAAGGAAATATACAACTATATAAAATTTAGCACAAGTAATCTCAACATATTAGTTATCAAACAGCAGACCAATCAATAATTTATTTAAGCTAGGACATAATAAAAAAAATAATTACACAATCAGGATATGCCGCTATTAAAAGGAGAGCTCGTCAGACTCTAGTGTTATTATTTAAAATAAACAATACAAACTAAAAATGTCCATTCAAGAACCATCTTGACAAATTGGTGGATTTATAATAATTATAATCAAATAAGGCTCCATTAAACAAGAAAGATTGACACTACATATCTGAAACTACACCATCTCAAATTTGATCAAATAACTTATTCGATGAGGAGTAAATGATGTATAACTACATTGTTTAAGTTACTTTACGTCTGTAGACATTAAAAGATTTACATTGTAATCAGCAATAGCCTGAAAGTCTGCTTTGTTAATCTTAACGATAAAGTATATGTGATTTTATTTTGACACTCAATAACATTTTATATTTCGGGCACACCCTGTACTGTATGAATTAAGATACCATGTCACACTGGCCTTCAAGCAAACTTGTGCTATATAAAACAAATATGTAAACAACGAGGCAAATTGGACCCCTTTATAAAAGAATTAACAAAACACAAAAAAAACACTGGTGTTGTGATAAGATAGTTAATTAAAAATTCCAAGGTCATGACCCCTTTTTAAAATATATAGTGGATCATTAAAAGTGTTACTGTAGGGACCGAACCTCTTCCATATCTATTTTTATTTCTCCGTACAAAATAGTCCTGGCACAGTTCGGGATTATTAGTACTTATTTTTCGCCCCCCGTGAAGTCAACGAGTCCTGGCAAAGTTCGGGAAAATAGTTGCACCCTCTTTCTCAACGCAGACAGCGAGACCTGGCAAAGTTCGGGAAATTCGCTATACCTGCTTCAACCCTGACAGTCTGCGAGTCCTGGCAAAGTTCGGGAAATTAGTGGACTTTAAACGCCCTCCCTCTCAAAATCAACGAATCCTGGCAAAGTTCGGGAAATAGTTGTACTCTATAATTAGCCCCCGTGAAGTCAACGAGTCCTGGCAAAGTTCGGGAAATTAGTTGCACCCTCTCTAACAAAGCAAAGGCAACTCCTCCTGGCAAAGTTCGGGAAGGTGGTTGTACTAGCTTCAACCCTGATAGTCTGCGAGTCCTGGCAAAGTTCGGGAAAATAGTGAACTTTAAACTTCCTTTAAAGCAAATTATAAAACCCGAAGAATAACCGTACCTGCAGTAACCCTACTTTTTTTTATTTATTTTACGGGCTAAGTTCTGAGATACCGACAGCTCCTTCTTTTAATATATATACGGCTCACACCACCCTAACTTGCATCAAGCTTGAAACCGATCATTATCGTTCCTTTAAATCATCCTGCTGACATATGATTACCGCTTCTATTTGACAAACACCTGCACGTCCGCTATATTACCAGTTTAAGGCACCGCTCACATTGCTCGCTTTATTTTTTTTAATCACAATCCTGCACCGCTTATTAACCGTAAACCGTTTTAAGGGGTATTACTATAATAGTTAGGCTTAAGTTTTGTAGTTTATAATTCAACGAGGGTAGTAAGTAGTATTTGTAGCATTTAATCTTGTATTACCGTTTTTATCAAGATAAACACGACCTATTATTATCTTAAGAAAACAATTGTTTTATTCCTCTGAATCTTACCGACTGAATTTCCGACAAAAGATAAAACAACACCGTTCTGTTAAGTTTAAATGCACCGAACCCTTCTCCGCTGTTTAAAGGCTACCCCGAGAGCATAGTGGATCCCTTTACCACTTCAAATAATAAAGGGTGGCGCTCGAGAATACCGTTATACCGACCCGCACTATCACCGAAACAAAAAAGAACCAGGCATAACTCCGCCGCATTTAAAAAAAGGGTACCGTCCGAAACACCTTCCTGTTAAAACAGAGATCCGATTGCCATTACAAAATGGCACCCGAATCACTGTAGAGCAAAGCCACGTTACACACCAGCAGCTGAAAGAAAATATGAATCTCTATTTAAATACTTGTCTCGAACTACTCTAGGTGTCCAATTGCCTCATAAAAAAAAATTAAAAGGTGTCAAGAAATATTTACTCAGCTAACGAAGCCAATTATACTCGGTCATAAGTACGAAAGGCACATTTATCTGACAAAGCGTGTGGTGTTAAATTATGGCGATTTGGAAGCAATATACAGGGACAAATAGGAAAGAAAAATTAATTACGCTTACCTAACGGGAACTGTAGGGTCTTTACAATTGAAATTGGGGGTCTCAACGGTGATGGATGCTCCAGATGCTCGTCTCCTTACGGTCCTAGTGACCCGACTTGACTAAAAGAGAGCCCCAGAAGGTGTTTTAGGAGAACAGTTGAAAAATTGACAAAGAAACGGCATGGCATATAAAAAAAAACTCACCTTCAACAGCGAAAACACAACTTAAATCCCACGTCGGTGGTTCCTTGGTCGCCCACGGTAAACCTACGCCAATAATACACGACGTCTTACAGAATTACCGTAGAGGCGACGAAAAATCAAATCCTATATCCCGCAAGGATGATTCAGAAAATCCTGGATTTGAAGCCGGTTGCTTGTTTCGCTGCTGGAAGTCAAGTGAGGTCACTGAAGAATTTCAGGTTAAAAGTTAAAAAAAAAAATGTGCCGAAAGCGAATTTGGGGCGACTCACTTCCGGCCAGATCTACCGTTCGATCCGAAAAGAGAGACCAGTTCACACACTGGCGGCGACACAGAATGAAGTCTCCAGAGCCATGCCCATTCAATTGCAGATACTCCAAGCCAAGAGAAATGAAACAGATGTACCCAAATTTAGTTTTACATAAGAAGTCAATTCGTAATTCATGCAATCCATTATAAATTATTTAAAGAAACCCCAAGTCCCAGAATATCCCTGCCATTCGAGGAGCAAACGGTCGTTGAAGTTTGGTTGCTAAATATTATAGCCCAAACATGTTTCAGAAGAAGAATATTAACCTAGAAAATTTATTAGTCAATCTGACAGGTGATCATAAAAATTGAAAACAAAGGAATATATATTTGAATTACATAATGAAACACTAGTATAAGTCTCGGATAGTGTATTCCAGGGAGAAATGTGATTTAAAATAGGAAGATAATGTAGCCTGCTTGGTCAAAGACAACGAAAACAGAGGCCGTTGACCTTAGGTACGTATTTACTTTTATGCAGGGAAGCAAACATCGTTTTAAAAAGTCAAAATACAATTTTTAAAAGGCACAATACAAGACAGACATGTGATATGAGGCATTAGATTATAATAATTTCATTTGTGACAAAATCGGATTGTCAAAGCCTGATCTAACTCCTTTAACCTTTTATCTCTGGGGGTACATCAAAAACTATGTGCACCAACGTAATTTTCAAACGGAGGAAGAATTGCGTCAACTGGTTTTAGAAGCATTTCAGACGATCCATCCACTGAAGTAGCCCTTAATAATGATGTGAGCAGACGATCTGTTTTGCGGGTATTGAAACAAGAAAAGTACCATCCGTACTAAATTAGGTTGCTGCACGAGCTAAACGAAGATGATCCCCACCGCCGACTACAGTTTTGTGAAACTATAATGGAAATTTGCAACTTAAATCTATTTTTCCATCGCAACATACTTTTTAGCGATGAAGCCACGTTTTGTTTGAATGGTTCGGTAAACAGACAAAATTTTCGGTATTGGAGTACAAATAATCCCCGTTGGATGAGAGAACAGCACATGCAAAACCCACAAAAAGTAAATGTTTGGGCAGGGATACTAAATGATAGAATTATTGGACCTTTTTTCTTCGACGGAAATCTTACAGGAGACCGGTATTTACAATTTCTTCAAAATGAATTAATTCCCACACTAGCAGCGAATTTTCCAAATCCGAATCAGCCTAATCTACCAGAAGCGTCTATTTGGTTTCAGCAGGATGGTGCTCTGCCTCATTTTGCTCGACAAGTACGAGAGTATTTGAATACTGTATTTCCCGAACGATGGATAGGTAGAAGAGGACCCATAGAATGTCCTGCAAGATCTCCCGATCTTACACCAATGGATTCCTTTCTTTGGGGGTTTGAAATCAAAAGTGTATAAGGATAAACCACAAAATTTGGAAGACTTAAAATGTAAAATTAGATATAAAATTAGAAGGGTTTTTAAGTAGATTGGCATATTGTCAAGAAGTTAATGGTTGGCATTTTCAACACTTAATAAAATAATTTTCGTTATATGATGTAATTTTTCTCTAAAACCGGTAGAGATAAGGATAGGGTATGCTACATGAATTATGCGCAGAATTTGACGTCAAATTCAAAATTCGACTGAAAAAATAGGGATCTATTTAAAATATAAAAAATTTTTGCTGCATCTACTTTTTTACACACCCTGTATAATTTCTTTTTGAGGCAAAAAATCCGGAAGAAAAAATTATAATCGACGTGTCCGAGCGTTTTTTCAAAAAATTAATACCTGATTTTTAAACGAATTTGTTCCATATTTTAGCCCATTACTGTCATATATGGATAATTATAAAGACACCAGACTGTTGAAATAAAAGTTCAGAGGAAAAGCATCTGGACTTAAACTGAATTATTTTTAAAATATATTTTTGGGGAATAGTGATATTTATTGCTCAAGATATTCTTATGAGCAGAGCCTCAACAGATTATTCTATAACTGAGAAAAGATTAAGCTGAGGATTTATATACATTAATTATAACCGCTCTATTTAGAATGTTCCGCAATTCATAGAATTTATATACAAGCTCTTTTAATTTATTCTATACATATTTTGCGTGAGTAGACCATTTCAAAGACTGATCAAAATAAATACCTAAATATTTCGTACATTCTACTGATCTAACTATATCATTACATGAACATTTCCCAGAGAAGTCACAATTATTATTTGAGTGTACAATGATTTTCTTTTTATTAGGCAACCCTAACTTCATTGCAAAGCACATAAAATTTGTTTTGTTCACATTAAGAGGTAATCGATTATAATCCAAATAAATTTTTACATAGGTACCAGCTCTTTCTGCTCTCTTAATCAGAAGAAACGTGTCTTCAGCATAACAAACAGTTTTTATTTTAGGTATTGCATTCGCCAGACCGTTGATATAAATAGAGAATATAATCGGGCCAAGCACTGTACCCTGAGGAACACCAAACTGAACCACTTTAGAAGAGCTACAAACTGTAAGTAGTTCAACTATTTGTGTTCTATTACTTAAATATGACTTAAACAGTTAAAGAACTTTACCCCTTATTCCTATTAATTCCAATTTGTTTAGTAATATGTGATGATCAACTATATCAAAGGCTTTAGGTAAATCTAAGAAAATTGCCAGAGGTTTATAGTTATTACTAAAACAATTTACAATATAATTAGTGACTTCATACAGGGCAGTATCGGTACCCATTCTCTCCCTAAATCCATATTGCGAAGCAGACATTAGGCCATTTGTATTCAGAAAGCTACACAGTCTTCTTTTCATACATTTTTTTATGATTTTACAAACGGGACTGGTAAGGGCAATAGGTCTATAGTTATTAATATCAGTTTTTGTTTCTCCTTTATGCAACGGTATGATCACAGTTTTTTTAAGATGTGAGAAAAAACTCCCGTTTCCAAAAGAAAAATTAATTACGCTTACCTAACGGGAGCTGTAGGGTCTTTACAATTGAAATTGGGGGTCTCAACGGTGATGGATGCTCCAGATGCTCGTCTCCTTACGGTCCTAGTGACCCGACTTGACTAAAAGAGAGCCCCAGAAGGTGTTTTAGGAGAACAGTTGAAAAATTGACAAAGAAACGGCATGGTATATAAAAAAAACTCACCTTCAACAGCGAAAACACAACTTAAATCCCACGTCGGTGGTTCCTTGGTCGCCCACGGTAAACCTACGCCAATAATACACGACGTCTTACAGAATTACCGTAGAGGCGACGAAAAATATGGTCTTCAAATCCTATATCCCGCAAGGATGATTCAGAAAATCCTGGATTTGAAGCCGGTTGCTTGTTTCGCTGCTGAAAGTCAAGTGAGGTCACTGAAGAATTTCAAATTAAAAGTTAAAAAAAAAATGTGCCGAAAGCGAATTTAGGGCGACTCACTTCCGGTCAGATCTACCGTTCGATCCGAAAAGAGAAACCAGTTCACACACTGGCGGCGACACAGAATGAAGTCTCCAGAGCCATGCCCATTCAATTGCAGATACTCCAAGCCAAGAGAAATGAAACAGATGTACCCAAATTTAGTTTTACATAAGAAGTCAATTTATAATTCATGCAATCCATTATAAATTATTTAAAGAAAACTCAAGTCCCAGAATATCCCTGCCATTCGAGGAGCAAACGGTCGTTGAAGTTTGGTTGCTAAATATTATAGCCCAAACATGTTTCAGAAGAAGAATATTAACCTAGAAAATTTATTAGTCAATCTGACAGGTGATCATAAAAATTGAAAACAAAGGAATATATTTGAATTACATAATAAAACACTAGTATAAGTCTCGGATAGTGTATTCCAGGGAGAAATGTGATTTAAAATAGGAGGATAATGTAGCCTGCTTGGTCAAAGACAACGAAAACAGAGGCCATTGACCTTAGGTACGTATTTACTTTTATACAGGGAAGCAAACATCGTTTTAAAAAGGCAAAATACAATTTTTAAAAGGCACAATACAAGACAGACATGTGATATGAGGCATTAGATTATAATAATTTCATTTGTGACAAAATCGGATTGTCACAGCCTGATCTAACTCCTTTGGACTTTTATCTCTGGGGGTACATCAAAAACTATGTGCACCAACGTAATTTTCAAACGGAGGAAGAATTGCGTCAACTGGTTTTAGAAGCATTTCAGACGATTACCCCAGATGTACTTAACAATGTTTTGAATTCCACAGTTAGACGATGCTTAGAAAATAATGGCCATTTGTTTGAACACTGTTTGTAATTAAGTTCTAATTTGGTATTATGTCAATAAATGTTTTTCGAGCATTCAGTGCCGAACTATGGAGATTTTTCTTGAATATTTTTAAACGATAGCTAAAAAGCTGAAAATATGTTTAAACCGATGCAAGTGGTACATCAGTTATTTTAGAATTTAAAATAGCCTTCGATTAAAAAAAAACACAGGACCGTATTTAAAAAAAGAAAGTTGAGGATGTTTTTTTCGAAAACGAAACGTCGTACTAAAAATCTGTAAGCGCTATCTTGTTCAGCTTAAAAAGTGACAATGAAAAAGTATTTTTCATTTTTTATATCTGTTAAAATAATGCAACAAATAAATAAAAAATAATACAGCGAAAATAATTTTTTTAAAAAATGTCGAAATCGGTTAAAGATAGTTTAATTTTGCAAACACCATGTAAAAGGTAGGTACTTAAATTGTGCAACTTTTACCTAATTTAACCAACATTGTAATTTCTACCGTTTCCAAGATTCCAATGCTATCCCATTCTTATCTTGGACACACGTACCTATACAGTGATGGGCTAAAATATGGAACAAATTCATTTAAAAATCAGGTAATATTTTTTGAAAAAACGCTCGGATACGTCGATTATATTTTTTTTTCCGGATTTTTTGCCTTAAAAAGAAATTATACAGGGTGTGTCAAAAAGTAAATGTAGCAAAAATTTTTTGTAATTTAAATAGAACCCTATTTTTTTTCAGTCGAATTTTGAATTCTACGTCAAATTCTGCTCATAATTCATGTAGCATACCCTATCCCTTTTTCTAACGGTTTTAGAGAAAAATTACGTCATAAAACGAAATTTTTCTTTAAAAAAAGATACATGTACCTACTTAAAAGTAAACAGGTAAATTTAAATGAATTGTCACTACGATAGCTACGAAGTCATGTGTCAATAAAAAATAATTTTAGGTATAGTTTTGAAAAACGGTGATCATGGTGCATTTAAATGAAACTCAAAGAATCGAAATTTTAATTTTAATTGGATGTGGAGACAAAACAAGAAATCAAGAAGAAGTTTGTAACTTGTTTAGCGCTAAGTATCCAGAACGACCGATTATGAAATCTACAGTGAGTAAAATTGAGAAGAAATTCAGGGAAACAGGGAATGTAAAGGATCGTCTACGGCCAGGTCATCCAAAATTTAGTGAAAACACAAAATTAAACATTTTTTTAGAAGTTGAAGATAATCCCCATGGTGCATCCACTGAAGTAGCCCTTAATAATGATGTGAGCCGACGATCTGTTTTGCGGGTATTGAAACAAGAAAAGTACCATCCGTACTAAATTAGGTTGCTGCACGAGCTAAACAACGATGATCCCCACCGCCGACTACAGTTTTGTGAAACTATAATGGAAATTTGCAACTTAAATCTATTTTTCCATCGCAACATACTTTTTAGCGATGAAGCCACGTTTTGTTTGAATGGTTCGGTAAACACCTTTTTTCTTCGACGGAAATCTTACAGGAGACCGGTATTTACAATTTCTTCAAAATGAATTAATTCCCACACTAGCAGCGAATTTTCCAAATCCGAATCAGCCTAATCTACCAGAAGCGTCTATTTGGTTTAGCAGGATGGTGCTCTGCCTCATTTTGCTCGACAAGTACGAGAGTATTTGAATACTGTATTTCCCGAACGATGGATAGGTAGAAGAGGACCCATAGAATGTCCTGCAAGATCTCCCGATCTTACACCAATGGATTCCTTTCTTTGGGGGTTTGAAATCAAAAGTGTATAAGGATAAACCACAAAATTTGGAAGACTTAAAATGTAAAATTAGATATAAAATTAGAAGTGTTTTTAAGTAGATTGGCATATTGTCAAGAAGTTAATGGTTGGCATTTTCAACACTTAATAAAATAATTTTCGTTATATGATGTAATTTTTCTCTAAAACCGGTAGAGATAAGGATAGGGTATGCTACATGAATTATGCTCAGAATTTGACGTCAAATTCAAAATTCGACTGAAAAAATAGGGTTCTAATTAAAATATAAAAAATTTTGCTGCATCTACTTTTTTACACACCCTGTATAATTTCCTTTTGAGGCAAAAAATCCGGAAGAAAAAATTATAATCGACGTCTCCGAGCGTTTTTCAAAAAATTAATACCTGATTTTTAAACGAATTTGTTCCATATTTTAGCCCATTACTGTCATATATGGATAATTATAAAGACACCAGACTGTTGAAATAAAAGTTCAGAGGAAAAGCATCTGGACTTAAACTGAATTATTTTTAAAATATATTTTTGGGGAATAGTGATATTTATTGCTAAATATATTCTTATGAGCAGAGCCTCAACAGATTATTCTATAACTGAGAAAAGATTAAGCTAAGGATTTATAGACATTAATTATAACCGCTCTATTTAGAATATTCCGCAATTCATAGAATTTATATACAAGCTCTTTTAATTTATTCTGTACATATTTTGCGTGAGTAGACCATTTCAAAGACTGATCAAAATAAATACCTAAATATTTCGTACATTCTACTGATCTAACTATATCATTACATGAACATTTTCCAGAGAAGTCACAATTATTATTTGAGTGTACAATGATTTTCTTTTTATTAGGCAACCCAAACTTCATTGCAAAGCACATAAAATTTGTTTTGTTCACATTAAGAGTTAATCGATTATAATCCAAATAAATTTTTACAGGTACCAGCTCTTTCTGCTCTCTTAATCAGAAGAAACGTGTCTTCAGCAAAACAAACAGTTTTTATATTAGGTATTGCATTCGCCAGACCGTTGATATAAATAGAGAATATAATCGGGCCAAGCACTGTACCCTGAGGAACGCCAAACTGGACCACTTTAAAAGAGCTACAAACTGTAAGTAGTTCAACTATTTGTGTTCTATTACTTAAATATGACTTAAACAGTTAAAGAACTTTACCCCTTATTCCTATTAATTCCAATTTGTTTAGTAATATGTGATGATCAACTATATCAAAGGCTTTAGGTAAATCTAAGAAAATTGCCAGAGGTTTATGGTAATTACTAAAACAATTTACAATATAATTAGTGACTTCATACAGGGCAGTATCGGTACCCATTCTCTCCCTAAATCCATATTGCGATAAAGCTACACAGTCTTCTTTTCATACATTTTTCTATGATTTTACAAACGGGACTGGTAAGGGCAATAGGTCTATAGTTATTAATATCAGTTTTTGTTTCTCCCTTATGCAACGGTATGATCACAGTTTTTTTTTAAGATGTGAGGAAAACTCCCGTTTCCAAAATCAAATTAACACCATAAACGAAGGGCGCAACTAAATATTTATAGTTAGATTTTATGATAGTATTAGACATGCCAAAATGATCAAATGAAGAAGGACCTTTTAAAGCAATTTACAGCTTGACAATATCCAAGGCGATCAATAAACTCTCTTTATACCTTTTCAACCAATTCCAGAGTTATGGCACGCACTTTTCTCTTCAGATCCTCTATTTCAACTCCTGCAGATTGTTTGGCCTGTTAGCAAATACTTTCGATTTGAGGTAACTCCACAATGAGAAGTCCAGCGAAGTTAGGTCTGGCGACCTAGGAGGCCATTCAATAGGTCCTCTCCCTCTTATCCACCGATTGGGAAAGGTTTCATCCAAAAATGTACGCACAGTGGCATCATATCGTGGAGGAGCACCATCTTGCTGCAACATTAGTTCTTCGCCAGGGGAGTCTGGGTTCAATTGATTCTGAAATAAGGTCACTAATACTAGAAATTGGAGAAATTCGAGATATTGTCAACATTGGGTGGACACAGTACCTTCGTCTTAACGACTGGTCACCTTCCCTGAGACCAGAAGCGCCCAAGTGTCTTAAAGACTCCAGGCCAATCTCCTGATCTTTCTTAATTACGCCCCAGAAGCGCCCAAGTTTCTTATAGACTCCAGGTCTCTCTCCTGGGTCCCGTAAACCATTCTCGTCCCCTGGCGACGTAGCCGCGTAAAGCCCCCCAGGCGCATCCTCTGATAGACCCTATTCGACAGTGTCGGCCAGGTTAACACCCCCACGGAGACATGCTGGGTTTCCTCCTCGCTACTTGGTAAATTGATCGCAAAGTATAAATAAAATCTGTATTGTTTTCTAGCCGAATCGTTTTTATTCACGCCCCGTTGGGGAAACTACCCCCAAGTTGTGACAATATTCATGTTCAGTTAAAGACTGTTCAAAGTAAAATTGACCAATTACTCTTCCGCACACTATTCCACACCACACATTTGTTTCTTGAGGGTACTGGCTGCGAACCTCCATCATCCAATGCGAATTTTCTGTTGCCCAATAACGACAATTTTGTCTGTTCATATTACCATTCAAACAGAACGTAGCTTCGTCGGAAAAATAATATTTTTTAGAAAATTATTATCTAAATTGCACATAACTTGCATGCGTTCACAAAAGTCATTTCACCTATCGAAATCATCTTGTGACAATCCGATTTTGTCACAAATGAACTATTATAATCTAATGCCTCATATCACACGTCTGACTTGTATTGTCTCTTTTAAAAATTGTATTTTGCCATTTTAAAGCGATGTTTGGTTCCCTGTATAAAGTAAATACATACCCAAGGTCAACGGCCTCTGTTTTCGTTGTCTTTGACGAAGCAGGCTACATTATCCTCCTATTTTAAATCACATATCTCCCTGGAATACACTATCTGAGACCTATACGAGTGTTTCATTGTGTAATTCAAATATTTGTTTGTTTTTAATTTTAAAAGGTGGCTTCATCGGTCCAAAGAATTTGAAATAAAAATTCTCTATTTTGGCGTATCATATCTAACATCCAATGGCAATAGTCCAACCTCCGATCAAAATCTTCCCCTTTCAAGGCCTAATGCAAAACGACGTGATATGGGTGCATTCTAAAAGTAATTAAAAAAAGTTTAAACGAATACCTAACTTTGATGGCCATTAGAACTTACCTAAGGTCCTTCAAAATATTTTAAACCGTTGTTCGTGATATGTCCAACTCAAGGGATAATGCTCTTGTGCCAACATGAGGATTTCCTTCAATATACCCCAGTACGTAGTTAATATTTTCTTATGTTCTTTCAATTCTTTGCCGTTGAAACTTAGGCCGAAAACAACCATTGGCTCGTAAACTCGCCACTAATCGGGGAAAACCTGTCACATCGCAAGGACGCCGATTTGGATATCGAGCGGCGTAAACTCTTTTAGCTACTGCGGCATTCTGAAGGCATTCAAAATAAACCGCAAGCATATCAACAGCTTCATCATTCGTAAAATGCATTTTGTAAATACAAAAGTTATTCAAAGTAACGCAAAACTTTGACAACTATTGACAATTTGAATTATTTATGTTTTGATTAGATATTTGTTTTGTTTCCATGGCCTGGTTGAATATGATCACCTGTCAAATCGACTAATGAATTTTCTAGGTTAATATTCTTCTTCTGGAACATGTTTGGGCAATAATATTCAGCAACCCAAACTTCAATGGCCGTTTGCTTCTCGAATGGCAGGGATATTCTGGGACTTGGGTTTTCTTTAAATAATTTATAATGGATTGAATGATTTACGAATTGACTTCTTATGTAAAACTAAATTTGGGTACATCTGTTTCATTTATCTTGGCTTGGAGTATCTGCAATTGAAAAGGCACGGCTCTGAAGACTTCATTCTGTGCCGCCGCCAGTGTGTGAACCAGTCTCCCTTTATGGATCGAACGGTAGATCTGGCCGGAAGTGGGTGTCACTCTAAATTCGCTTTCGGCACATTTCTTAACTTTTAACCTGCAATTCTTCAGTGACTTCACTTAACTTCCAGCGATCAACGAGGCAGCAAGCGTTTCTGAATCCAGGGCTATTCAAGCCATCTGTTTTTCAGGATTTTGAATCTGGAAGCGTTACTTTCTGTGCCCCTTTAGTTTGCTTGATTCATTTTTGGTTTGCGGGGCCGCAGAAAGCCACACCGTGAGATTTTTTGTCACCAGTTGTTCGCTGTTGGAGGTAAGTCTTTTTATATCCCATGCCGTTTCTTTGTCGATTTTTCAACTGGTCTCCTAAAACACCTTCTGGGGCTCTCTTTTAGTTAAGTCGGGTCACCAGAACCGTTAAGGGTTGAGCATCTGGAGCACCCATCACTGTTGAGATCCCCTTCAATTTTAAAGACCCTACAGCTCCCGTTAGGTAAGCGTAATTCATTTCTCTTTCCTATTTTTCCCTGTACATTGCTTCCAAATCGCCATAATTTAACACCACATGTTTTGTCAGATAAATGTGCCTTTCGTACTTATGACCGAGTATAATTGGCTTCGTTAGCTGAGTAAATATTTCTTGACACCTTTTAATTTTTTTTTATGAGACAATTGGACACCTCGAGTAGTTCGACCCCATTTTATTCATGTAATGTGTACTATCGAGACATGTATTTAAATAGATATTCATATTTTCTTTCAGTTGCTGGTGTACTGTCAATTTGTATGTAATTATTTTTGAAGTCTAATGGAAAGTAATCAAGGGGTCATGACCTTGGAATTTTTAATTAACTATCTTATCACAACACCAGTGGTTTTTTTTTGTGTTTTGTTAATTCTTTTATAAAGGGGTCCAATTTGCCTCGTTGTTTACATATTTGTTTTATATAGCACAAGTTTGCTTGAAGGCCAGTGTGACATAATATCTTAATTCTTGCCATACAGGGTGTGCCCTAAATATAAATATTTTAAGTGTTTTAAAATCAAACCAAATATAATAATTGCCAAAAGATTGCTATATCCACATTAAAACGTAATTTACGAGCTGTTACAGATTACAATGTAAATCATTTTAACATCTACAAAATTAAAATAAATTATTTGATCAAATTTGAGATGATGTAGTTGCAGATATGTAGTGTCAATCATTTCTTTCATCTTGTATAATGGAGCCTTATTTGATTATAATTATTATAAATCCCCCAATTTGTCAAAATGGTTCTTAAATGGGCATTTTTTTTAGTTTGTATTGTTTATTTTAAAGAGTAACACTAGAGTCTGATGAGCTCTCCTTTTAATAGCGGCATATCCTGATTATGTACTTATTTTTTTTATTATGCCCTAGCTTAAATAAATTATTAATTGGTCTGCTGTTTGATATGTTGAGATTACTTGTGCTAAATTTTATATAGATGTATATTTCCTTTATGTGTGTACATAATTGATTTTTTTTTATTTTTTGATGTAACCTTAGTACATAGGCGTACGTGCTGGCTTGATAAATTAATTTTATTTTAAGTTTTTGGCTCTTCAAGCATAATCAAAATAGTTGATCACCATACTAACGCCCCTGAACATAATTTTATAAATATATTTTTTTTTATCTCAAACCAAAACTTGATTTGTGACTTTAATTATTTTTATTTACATTTTTCAAAATTAATTTAATACAAATTTAATTCAAATTTAATTCTTGCTTATAATTTAACATTTGTATAGTTGCTTTAATTTTTTTATATATAGTTCCTTCTTCTTTTTGTTTATTTTCACTTAGTTGGTTTTGCCATTTTAATTTTATTACTTTATTATAAATTTATTGTACGAAGGGAAAAGGAACTAGGTAATTTTTTTATTAATAAGCCCTCAGCTAAAGCTTTTTTTTTTAATAGGGTCTTCTCCTCCATCTTCTTCTTTTCGTCTCTTGTCTTTTTTTGCTTATCTGACTTCCTCCCGTCTATCTGACGTCTTGTTGACGTCCCTCGATGCCCCATCGTCTAGAACGTCTGCTTATCAGGTTTATTATTTTTAAGACTAACCCCCATATATTTTTTTTTTTTATTTTGAGTTAATAAAGCCAGCAATAATTTTAATTCTTTGTGGTTTTATTTGTACAGCTCCCCCTGTGGTTTTCTTTCCCTTTTTTTTTAACCTATAGTGTGAAGTCCAGCTGAGAGTGAGGCCCCAGCACGATCTTGAAGGTTTCCGTTTTAACCTGGCTGCAAAACGGTGGCGCCCTTGTAGCATTCATTTTTGCTATAGATGTATATTTATAGGATGCTACATGGGTTTGTGTAAGATATTTGTTTACATTACCTTTCTATATTTTCTGTGGATTTTAAGTTTAATGCTTTGGTGCAGATGTTCATGTTTTACAGGCCACGGTCCTGTCATGAATATTTTTTTTGTACATCCTTCATTCCTTTTATTATTAATTAACTCGAACGAAGTAGATATCTGAATATTTAAATATTTTTATTGTCAAAATTTGGGGTTATGTTCATTTATGATAACCGGTCAGTAGTTCATTTGGCTTATAGTATGTTCGTTGAGTTGTTCCATTTGAACCTTGGTTAGGTCACTCTAGAACATTGATGATATGGCACTTTTCACCATTCGATAAATTGGTATGCCATTGTTTGTTTTTAAATTGCACATTATGCAGGGTAAACTGCTATTAGTTTTCCACATGTCAAGTTGGTTTGGTTTTGTCATTTTATCGAACTGAGATCACTTTCATCAATTGTCTGAACGTACCAATTTTTTTGACATGACAGTTAAGGGACACCTGTCATTTGATTTTTACCTTTTTCGAAGGATTTTGACTTTAGGTCACTTCATTTAAGATCACCCGTGAAGGTGGAAGTCGGCGGTTTTTAAAGGGGCCCACTATTATGTGATTTGAACAGGTCCGCCGGCCCAACTTTAGTTGGCACCTCAGGGGTAGTAGAGCGTCCTCATCTCTTTGATAGTAAGATTTCTTTCATTCCTTTTTTTGTGTCTCCTTAATTTTTTTATAACCTGAAATTTTCTACAACATGTGCAATTTAATCTTTAGATTTGCACATGAGGCGAATTTTTTTGTATTTTTTTAAATGGTAGCACCGGACAACCAATGAGGTAGGATATATTTTCGATTTAATTTAACCAGGTATCTAATTCGCTGTTTCGATTTTAGGGTTTTTATATTTTAGTTGCAATTTTCCTTTGGTTCTATCGAAGCGTTTATTGTTGAATACGTAACAGACGTTATATATTCATATTTCTTCTAACCACGTGTTGGGATTGAATCTTGGATGAAAGACCACATGGCCTGTAACCTGTATATATGTGTTGTCTTGTACTGTTCGGGTCTACCAGACTGGAGGCAGGGTGCCTATTAATTTGAAGCAAAAACCACATGGGATTTGGAACATCTGGGAAATAAGGCCAGTGTATTGTGATAATTTTAAATTTCTTTATAACCTTAACACCGTAAATCTCACTTTAAAATTAAGTTTAATTTGTAATACCACCTTGGTAACATTTGAAACGAATCTAGGTATTATGACCATACAAGTATGAAGGTTCTAGAACATTCTCTTTTCCCCTTTCCATAACTATAGGTGATAACCAGTTACTAGGCGAGTAAAAACCCTTCAGGTCTTCCCATGAGAATATAATTTTTAACTTTAATATTTAATTTAGTTATTGATTTCAATATTTAATCTCTTTGTGGAATCCAGTTTAGTGATCCTAATAAATTAACCCCAATTGTTGTTTTACATATCTGTGTTTTATTGCTACTCACTACGCAATACGAACTATTACCATCTTTAGAAGCAAGCGGTTTTCCTATTTTAAAACGCTTTGTAAGTATTAGGTTTTTTAACCATTTAAAATAGGTGGCGTCCAAGACGTCAAAAAAGTGTACAACTGCTTAAGGCAAGGACTCCGAGCCTCCGACACAAGAGCTGCCGTTCGCACCATGGTACGTAAAGTTGCCTTGTAAAGGTAATTTTACGGCACACCCTAGTTAAAACCCCCCCTTACTCTCTGGCAAAAGAGCTAGGGCATTTGCACGCGGTCCCTCAGCCTCTCACCTCAGCTTGGCTTCGTTTTGGCTTCACTTAACTTTAATTTAATTTAAATAAATTTTCTAATTAAAAAAATACATAAATAAATAAAATAAAATAAAATAAATAAATAATTTAACAGCGAAAGACGCGTTGCAATCTTCAAATAACTCATGCACTGGAATAACTTTGTATGGGTGATATTTGTGCTTTTAAACTATTCGGTGAACACCAGATTTCCGTATGTGTAAATTTGACCCGATGTGCGACAGAGGAGTACATGGATTTGCTTCCAAGAAAAGCAAAACGTCACGTTGTTCATTTTCATCTCGAACAGAAAGATTAGATTTAAGCAAACCTCTAACATGACCTCTAAATTTAGCCTCTATTCTACTCACTACCTTTTGACATATGGGAGGACGATCAGAATGGATTTCATTGCATAATTGAGCTGTTTTTATTTAAGTGTTCTATCACCAAACCCAACAATGCATAAAATTTCAATTTTTTTCTCGGTCCCTTAACATTACCATTGTGTAAACCGCAACTTTACAACTACGCTTTACAATTACTTATTTGAAGTAAAATTGTCATACAGTTTCTATGGGACTAGACGGTGACAAGTCAACATTCAGAAATACCAGAATTGAAAACAAAAATAAAAATAAACACACAATGGAATGTTTTGCTCAATTTTTCGATAACTGCTGAGCTTAGGAAAAGGATATGATACATGAAACATACTTAGAATTCGATACAAAATTCAAAAATAGGTGTTTCCGTGTGTAAAGATGAAGTTGATGGTTGTAACTTATTTTTGGGCTACCCTATATACATAAATTTACCATGAAAATAACCACATTAAGAAATATAAATCGACGGGTCCGAGCCTTGCTCGAGAGAACGCATCGCTGAGTTTTAAATAAATTTAGACATTACTTCTGGGACTCACTGTATGGACACTATCTAAATTTATCTTTAATTCCAAATAGAAATAGTAGGCATTCATATACCGGGTGTCCCACTAAGAATGGCTGTCGGCCGTATCTCAGAAAGTGTTAGTCGTATGGCTTGCAGAAAAAAAGATATATTAGGTAAAGTAGTCATGAGAAATTGCTGGTAATTATTTTCAAGTTTCTCAGACTGGCGCTAGAGGGCGCAACAGTAACGGTAAATATTATGAATCACAAAGTTTCCTCAAAAGTCGCCTAGTTAAGGTATCCCAAAAATAACATTTTTGTATATTTCGAAGATTTATTAATAAAATTCACCTATAGAACGTGTTCGTTACTTTTCAAATAAGGTGATGGGGGAAGGTTGAACATTATTTGTAATAAATGCTGATAACTCCGGTCTGGCTTAACATAATTTAGTAAACTTAGTTTTGTTAAAAAGGGCTTTTATCACTCTATATATCATCTTATGAACTACGGCAATATGTGTTTTACACTAGGCGCTAGGGGGCGCTGTCTTACAACTTAACAAACATTGCGCGTTATTTCCATAATTGTAAATATAATAGTATATTCAATTTCACCTCATTAGAAGGATGATTAAAAGTCTAAGAAGTCAGCGAAAACCGCAAGTAAATATCTATATTCAATCCGGAGATATCAACAACAATAATCATAATTACGGAGCATTATGATTTTATTTTCAAGTTGCCACAATTACGACAATAATTCTCAGTGGAGCCCTAAATGTTCAAATTGTCGCCCATCGTTCTGTATACACGACTCCAATCTCTCCCTGGTTGATAATACTGCAGTTTCCACCTCTGCCATAAGGATACGGCGGCTGCTGTCCATTATCCTTTCTATCATGTTTTCTCTTGTGGTGGGTCTGGTAACGAAAACAAGATCCTTCAATCTCCCCCATAGATAAAAATCTAGACATGTTAAGTCAGGTGATCTAAAATAGAAATTACCACTTTCATTAACAGCATCACAATATATCCTATAGTATTACCTGGCAGGCCACGGAAATATACTCCGTCTTCCTATCCACCTTGCAGGAAATGTGTCGTCAAGAAATTGACGAACGTTTGTCGCAAAATGTGCAGGACATCCATCGTGTTGAAAACCCATAGTTCTGCGAATATCCAAGGGTACATCTTCGAGAAGAATTGGGAGTTCGTAATTTAAAAAATATAAATATCTTTGCCCAGTAAGGGACTTATTAAATACAAACGGTCCAATTATTCTGCCACCCAAAATGCCGCCCCAGACATTGACACTCCATCTTCCTTGATGCTGCACCTCCCGCATCCAATGCGGATTATCCCGCGACCAATATTGCATATTATGGCGGTTTACTTCTCCATTACTATGGAAAGTAGCTTCATCAGTCCGCAAAATTCTGGAGGAGATTTCTATCTTCCAATATCATATTGAGCAACCAATAGCAATGATCCAATCTCCTATCATAATCTTGCGGGGTCAAAGCCTGGTGGAGCACAATATAGTAGGGATGTAGCCTAAAGAAAAACAAAATACTTATTACATTGACGTGAAAACTATTAAGAGAAATATTGGCATTAATCTAAACTATTTAAGAGTTATAATATATAGATATAATATATACTTACCTTTCTTCCAATAAAATCCTATGCACAGTAGAGCGAGTAACGCCCAAGTCTCTAATAATAATTAATCTAATACTAATTTATAGATTAAAATCCACATATGCCAAAACATTTACAATGTTTTCCTCGGTTCGACCTCGGCGGCGTCTGCGATATACAGGGCGACGAATACTTCCAGTAGTACGAAAACGGCTAGCTAAACGACTAAACATTCTACTGTCGTATCGGCGCCTTTGAGGGTATCGTACTGCGTAAACCCGTTCAGCAATTGTTGCATTTCCCAAACATTCAAAATACACCGCAATGATGTCAACCGCTTCTTCAAGTAACAGAGGCATTTTGAAAATGAAATACAACACAACACTGTTGGCACGACAAAAATTTTGACGTAATAATGAAGGTGACACGCGCGCACAGTTTCAATTCATATTTTGTTTTTCCAAGGTCTATTTGACTCCTGGAAAAACCTTTACAATGGCAACTTGAAAATAAAATCATAATGTTCCGTAATAATTATGATTATTGTTGTTTATATCTCCGGATTTAAAATAGATATTAACTTGCGGTTTTCGCTGACTTCTTAGACTTTTAATCATCCTTGTAATCAGGTAAAATTGAAAATACTATTATATTTACAATTATGGAAAAAACGCGCAATGTTTGTGAAGTTCTAAGACATTGCCCCCTAGCGCCTAGTGTAAAACACATATTGCCGTAGTTTATAGGATGATATATAGGGTAAGAAAATCCTTTTTTAACAAAACTAAGTTTACTAAATTATGTTAAGCCAGACCGGACCAATAACATAATTTCAAACTATGCCACCACACGCATTCGGGTCAGACCATCTTGTTTGTCTTTGAGTTCTTATGCAATGTGGGTTGGTGGTTGAATAATAATGGAAATTATGCCTGTTGACATTTCCATTCTCACGGAACGTAGCTTCGTCAACAAACAATACATAATTAAAAAAATACCTATCTTGATGAATTTTTTGTTGATTCGCAGAAAGTAACCCTGGCTCCATAGTCCTGGTCGTTCAGCTCTTGCATCAGTTGAATGTGGTATGGATGCATTTTATTTTTTCTCAAAATGTTTTAAAAAGTCCAACGTCTTATATCAGTTTCATTGGAAATTATTGCTTGGGATATATGAGGATTTTCAGTTACTTTCAGCACCACTGTTGATTCATTTTCTTCTGTATAAACACTTCCAGTTGTTTCATATTCTACTTTTCCCATCCGAGAGAAGGAATCCATTAATTTATTAAATACCTCTTTTCTTGGTTGCCTTCTATCATGATGAGTTTCTCGGAAAAGCCTTGGGGCAAGTAGACAGATTCTGTCACTTGCGCCTAATATGAAAACCATATAAACTAATTCTGTCTGTAGAAGAATTAATGGCGTCTCAACACAAAACAATGTTTGATCTACAATCATAATTTTTTTTAAACGCCATAAAGTTCTTAGACAAAAGCTGGATTTATAAACTCGAATATTCCACTCACGTATAAAAAATCCCATAAGGACAATGGTATTTTCGAAAACTTACAGCGGATATACAAAATCGAAAACACCAAAACGAAAATACCACTTGTCAGTGTCACTTTGTTGACAAATTTCTATTTATTATTTCAAAGTTGACAAAATGAATGTTTTTGGATTCGTGAAATATTCCTTTAAATACCATGCGTGCTTTAAAACTAACCGGATAATTTTAAAGCACTCGTGGTATTACACCCGAAAAGCTGGCGAGGTTGAGGTTCAGTTGGCGTTGGAAATAAGAGTTCAATCTAAACTAAAGGGACGCTCAGTTCAATTTATAAACTTAATATCAATCTTGGTAACCCTAACTTAAGTTTTAGTTTCGATTTCTTATTCTAAGCTCTTTTACTTCTTTGCAGGAATGATATTTACACCAGTAAGAGTTAGTGTCTTAAGTTTAAAGCTGGATTTATAAACTCGAAAAGTTGGTGAGGTTGAAGTTATGATCAAGTTGGTGAGGTTAGATATGCCGAACTCCGAACATAAAAATTGGTTATCTCGAACTACCCGGGAACTTTTCGAACCTCTCGAGCTTTACATGAAGAACATAAACGAGTGTATAAATGGAACTTGAGTATTCCCTTTACTTTAAATTGAACTCCTATTTCCAACACCAACTGAACCTCAACCTCGCCAACTTTTCGAGTTTATAAATCCAGCTTTATAAATGTTAATATTTCGGTTAATATAATATAAATGTCAATTTAAGTATCTAATTTGTCTACTGATGCTATTATCTAGTGTGTTTCTAATGCTCTACTTAAAAACTCTTTTACGTTTAGCAATACTTTCAAAAAAATTGAAAATGGAAATATAATACAAACCCTTAAATTTTTGTACAAATAATTAAGTAGGTAGGTACCTACTTAATTGTATAATAATAATAATAATAATAAAGGTCTTTATTTGTACATTTATAACATTTTACATATTATAACAATTAGTTGTTATTATATACTTAATAATGTACAAAAAGGCGAGGTTCAGTTTGACAGATAAAATCTGCCATCTGTTCAACTAACCCGAGTTTTGTGTCATAAAGTTCCATACTCAAAACAATATGACTAATATATTTAAAAAGTTTCCTAATTTTCCATGGTGGTTCTGATAATTCTCTAGTTATTTGCGTGAAAATGGCAAGGACTACTTCAGCAAATATGATTACTTAAATTAATTGAATATTCAATATCTTTTAATGCAAATACTATTCAAACTCAGGCCTGTTTTGTATAACCTTATTTCATCATATTCATATAGCTAAATATATCCCTATAGGTATGTATGTAAAAAAGCATGCTGACTTCAAGTTCACTTCAAGATCATTAAAAAAAATTTCTGTTATAAAATTAAATACCATGTTGCAAAAGCCCAGCTTTGATTTAATACAAAATTGCTGCTTTGCAAGATCTCTTGTAATTTTGTTTTTTTTTCACTGTATATTTAAAATAATTTTTTTTGAATGACCAATTTGTGTAAATGCCTACTACTTATAATTAATACAAATATAGGTTAACTCTTTCTTTACATACCTGCATGAATCCGTTGGAAATCTAAAAAATGAAATCTCTTCGCCGGTTCTGTTAAGACACCCACGGTAAGCATACGATATACAACTTTTAAGCTGGATTTATAAACTCGAAAACTTGATGAGGTTGAAGTTAAGTTCAAGTTGGTGAGGTTCCATATTCGACAGTCCAGAATATGGCATTTATAAAGTCAGTAGTGAAGTTTGAATAGTTGTTGTTTGATTGGTTGAAATTTTTGTCCAATAGAATGATACAGAATACTGACATTAAATTTGACTCTGAAAATTTTGACAGATTGTAAATTATTATTTTCTTTGTTTGTAATTTTGTTCGATTCCAAATAAAAATTAAATCGTTTTTGAGTTTCGTGCTGTGTTAAAAATGTTATATTATTACACCCTGTTCGCGGCAACATTTTTGTTTTACGCGACTTATAGGAGAAGGCGTAGCAATCGCCGGTTTAAAACGCGACCCATAAATGCGAAGAGAATAAGGGCAGGTGGATATGATTATTTTAAAAAGAAGAGGTCTTGGGATACACCACAGTTTTTTAAATATACAATATACTGTTCCAGTTTTTAATAAATGATGTTATTAAATTATATTATGTATTACTTTTATAATCTCTATAGCCTAAGTTATAGATAAATTCATAATTTTGGATTAACTCGAGTAACAATAAATTAATGTCATCATTCTCTATACTATCCATTTTTGGTTTTCCAATTTCTGGCGCAAAAGACAATACTAAGCTTACAACAAACAGAAAATCCAAATACAAATGACGGAATGGCGACGTAAACACCGAAGAGCCCAAACGCGACAAATAAAGGACATTTGACATTTCGCTGTAACCACATGACTTTTAAATAGCGTCTTCATTGGTCAAAACGAACCTCACGAACTACGAACATAAAAATTGGTTATATCGAACTTTTCGAAACTTACGAACTTTGCACGAACTGAGTTTATAAATTGAACTGAGTGTTCTCTTTAGTTTAAATTGAAACTCTTATTTCCAACGCCAACTAAACCTCAACCTCGTCAACTTTTCGAGTTTATAGATCCAGCTTTAAGCTTTGTTTCCGACATTTAAACAAACTACCGACATCAAAGTCACAAAACCATAATAATTTGCCATTTCAAATAATATTTTTAAATAGCAGATGGGGTCGAGTAATACCTCGCTGGAAAGGAATTTTGAATATATTAACGATCCGCAAGTTTGAAAAGATTTTATCGATTCATTTCAAAATGGCGGCCACTTTTGTTGATATGGGTTAATTTGATTTTTAAGCAATAGTAAAGGAACCTACGGGCGGCTAGGCGATATTTTTAGTATTTTATAACAATAAAAAACTACCAAAATCACAAACACTACTTAAGATGCTCAAAATGTTCACCATTCACTTCTTGGCACATCGTGAAATTCTTCGCGAACATTATGAAAATTTTTTTGACTAATTCATGCGCACACTTGAATTATTCTCTCTCGCAAATCGTCTAATGATTGCGGCTGGGTTATGAAAACTTTGGACTTAAGAAATCCCCACAAGAAAAGTCCATAAGAGTTAAGTCCGGTGAGCGAGCAGGCCATTCGACAGCAACACAACGACCAATCCAGCGCCCTGATAGTGCTGATCAAGGTAGTTCCTAACATCTCTACTATAATGCAGCGGAATTCCATCTTGTTGAAATATTATAGGCATATCACCAAATGCATCAGGATTTTTCTTAACATACTCCAGAATCAAATGTTCTACGGTATTTTCAATCATATCCAGATACACCGGTCCAGTTAAATTTCCCTGGATGAAAAGTGGCCCAATAATATGGGTTCCCAAAATACCTGCCCAAACGTTAAGGTTTTGAGGGAACTGGGTATTACATTCCCTGTAAATAAAAGGATTTATATTGCTCCAGTACCGAACATTTTGACGGTTAACTTTTCCGTTTAGAAGGAAAGTACACTCATCACTAAAACAAATACATTTAAGGTAATTTGGGTATCGGTTCAATCTTGCACTCATTAATTTAGAAAACTCTAGTCTACAATCCGGATCATCTTCTGTTAACCCGTGTAAATTTGTAGGGATGAAATTTAGAATGTTTCAATACTCTCTGAACACTTTTAGTACTTACTTCGCATTCAGCTGCTACAAGTGATGTCGGCTGCATTGAATTAACAATCATTTCAGCCACTATCTGAATCTGTTTCTCTTCTTCTAATGAGGGTCGTCCACTTCTTTTAGCATTTCCAACACTTCCAGTTGTTTGGAAGTTTTGAATTAATTCCCGCAAATATTTTCTTGAAATTGGGCGATCAGGAAAACGTTCATTAAAAATGCGCTCAGCAGCATAATAGCTACGTTGCGCCTCCCCAAAAATCAAAACTGCCTCTATTTTATCTTCCATTGGACGAAACATTTTAAATCAATTAAATAATTTACTCTAACGACCACAGTAATATAAGCTACAAAACTAACTGACAAATACTTATTTGACAGGTCAAAACAAGACAGTTTTTTGTGAAGAAGCAAAGCCTACTTCGCATTCCAAAATTTAAAAAAAAATGTGATCTATTGTAATGAAATGGCAGTTACGAAACCTACCTACTTCTTCTCCTGCCTTCAAGGGTGTGGAACACAAAAAAAGAGTCACCATTCTTACCCCCCACAACCCCTGCAAACGGGCAAAAAACACCCTTTTGCCCCGCTTTCTAGCGGATATGAGTGTTTGGAGGGGTATGATTGGGATTGTTAAGAGGGTTTAAAGACATGTACAGGGTTACGAGAGGTATAGTTTCCTTGACCCTTGGTCCAAGGGTTGTTAAAGCCCTGACCCTATCATTGCCCTTTCCTTGTCTCTAAACTCTCACGAAAATCTCTATCATTCCCTACAAACAAGCATTACCACGAAAAAGTTGCGAAAAAGGGCGGTTTCGGGGGTAAAAAAGGTTTTGACTATTTTTTTGGTTAGACGCGCACTGTATATCCACATTTAGGCTAATCCCACACAACACGCGGAAAAAATAATTGGGGGTTCGTTTCCACTGACACAAAGTAAATCCGTGTCTTTTTATCAGCATATTATATTAAGAAATAAAAAGACAAAAGGTAACAATTTTTTTTTTTTGTATTTACGCCAATACATTCGGTGGATTTTGGATATTTATAATCTTGGCACAATCCATGGGGAGGATATATCCCCTATATCCCCCCCGTAAGTAGGCCACTGTATGAGACTATGAGTTAGAGATTCTGTTGAATGGTGAACAGCATTCGATATGCAGACGACACGATCATATTTGCTACAGAGCCGACAGTTATTAACAAATAGAGCATGCCAATCATCAACTACGTACCCATAAACGTTCAATTATGTTAGTCGAGTAACCTGAGTTTTTACCAACATGCTTGCCCAAAATATTGGAATGTGCATATGGAGCATTTGAGACTTTTTTTCAATGAAAAACCCCATCAAATTAAGAAATTTAATAACATAAGAGCCGATGGTTGGTACGCTCCTGATAAGAGAAACAGAATTGCACTCGATCGCCAATTATTATTGTTTATAGTTTTTACTCTATTAGAGCTTTACAAATGGCAACACTCATAAGAGGTTAAAAGCGCTTTATAATAGTACCGCGATAACAATTCCCATAAAGCATAAGCAACAATAATGACACATTAGCACTTCTTTTAGAGTCCATAGTTGTATTTTGTACTCTAACGAACGTAAATTTCGCACCTTAATTATTGCTCTAAGACATACGTTATTAAACTAGAAATAGCTAGTAGTTAGTCGGTAAAAATCGATGGTGTATTAGCGTTTCATCGAATCGACTATAAAAGGTAACGTAATGGGGTGTCAAAATTAAGTACCTGAGAAATATTCTTAGTAAGCACAAATTGCTTTTCCCAGTGCAGCGACATAGTCACGTTAAATTATGTCATTAAGTCTGTGTTGTGATTTTTCCTTTCGTCCTTCTATATTATTAGTAGTACCCGATGAATGGTTTGTTTAATGATATTAATGACATTTTACCATAACAGCGTAGGTTTTTATTAAGAAGAATCAGACACGCCCCGAATGTTTACAGTGAAAAATGATTTATTATTTCTTGTCTAAATAAAGCTAAGTAAGAGTTGCTTTATACTTATACAGAGTTTTCCTAAATATCATGTACATACGGAAGGAGGTAATCATTTGGCTTATTTTATGAATAAAAAGGCATTCAAATAGAGGTCCGCAAACGCTTCTTCACGAATCTATTAGTTGTTGAAATTTCAAGATTTTTCTTTAGTTTTTTCTTTATAGCTCCTGCAGTTTTTGAGATATTTAGCTCAAATTTAGAATATAGGTTACGCTCTAGGATTTACATCATTGGGCATGCCAAATGGTTGTAGGAATCCGCAGAATGATATTTTATCAGGGGTCATGCCACTTGCTCTTCCCCTGAACCTTTTTGCGGTGCGCCACTGGTAGAGTCTAAATACGAAAATAGTTTTTTTTTGTTCAAGAACTTTTTAGTCTCTTGTAGTTTCTTCGCATCTGCGACCGTTATCGAGAAAGAAAATAAAAAAACGATTTTCTGTTTATCGCCGAATGAAATAAAAATTTTTTAAAATGGTCTAGTACCTCTGAATTTATACTTATTACATGAAATTTTTAAAACTTCGACTTATAACTCTAAATTTTAAAGTACAATTTGGTTTTGTAACTCGATAATGAGAAAATCTAAAGTAAAATTTCGTGTTATAAGACGAAATTTTAAAGTAATTTTGAAGAAAATTTTTTTTTAATATTTAATGTAGCCGACCTCGGTAGTCGGGTGGGCAGCGTTCTTTCCCAGCAATCTAGAGGTTCGGGGTTCGAATCCCAGCTAAGGCATGGATGTTTGTGAGTGTTTGTAAAAAAATTGTAAATAAATTTAAATAAGTTAAGTTAATATAAATGGGTAGAAATACAATAAGTGCATCTCCCTAGTCTATGGTAGAAATACTTCAAAAAAACAAAGAGAGATGCTGGCCAGTTGACTTCGTTCAGTGCTATAAAAAAAAAATATATATTTAATGTGGCCCTTCTACGCCTTCGTACATTTCAATACATCATTAACCCGATTAACCCAAAAGAGATGATATTGGTATGGCATTATTGAAGTATTGATCCTGGACTCTGATGTAAATAAGATGTTTGGGGATTCTCGCAGTTGTTGCAATTGTTGAATTTTATTGTTTGTTCGGTAAAATAATATACGTTACACATACCTTCAAAAAACTAATATTTAAAATACAAATTTTGGCGTTTATATTTAAAAATTTCTTTACTTTTTCGTTTTTTCGGGTCGGGCTATCGAAACGTAGGAGTTTGATATTCCAAAAAGGGCGTGGCACAAAAAAAGTTTTGCCTGCGGCGCCTTTATTAATACGCAAAGGAAATTGGACCCCATCCCCCGTGTGACAATCCTAAATACGCCACTGGTTATAATCACCTAACAATGCCAAATTTTACGAATTCTGAACTGACGAATGAAAATGCAAGAGAAGCCAGAAATGTGTACATAAAGCGTTATTCCAATAGAATGATACCTGATCATCGAATATTGTTAGGCATCTTGTATAAACTGGAATTCCTTATAAGAATACCAATGATGCAGGTAGACCACGTAATGTTAGAACAGCACAGATTAAAGGAACTGTTCTAAATGAAATAGAAGAAAACCCAGGCACTAGCACCAGAAAAAGACTTACCTCTTTAGCTGAGAAATCAAATGTGGTATATGCACGATGCCCCCCCCCCCACACATTAATAAGTATTAGAGTATTAAAATGAAGTGTATGAGAACAAATGGATAGGACGGAGTGGACCTCAGTCATGGCTCCTTAAGTCCCCTGACTTAAATACTCTAGGTTTTTTCATTTTTTCATATGGAGGCATCTTAAATCTCTATTATTATCTCTATTATTATATCAACACTAGTGAATATCGTTGATGACTTCCGAAATCGAATATTAGATACATTTGAAACCGTAAGACATACTCCAGGGGTGTTCGAACAAGTACGGGCATCAATGAGAAGAAGAGCGGGCGTCTCTTAGCTTTGAATTTTAAATCGGCTATTGTTTATTTGTAGCGTGTGTCGTTTATGAAGGCTGAAAAGCTGCATAGTTCTTGGCGCCTGTTACCAATCAGTTTTACCTGTCTATTGGACGATAATGGTAGTGCTTCTCTACTGTTAGAGATTTATGCCAACGGGGAGCCAATCTTTCGGCACTTTGTATGTAGAGTTTGGTCTGGCCATCGTATGCGAGTCCGTTATTAGTATATTGGTCAATACGTCCATACGCATGGTCTGTGATTATTTTTAAAAACAATTCGTTAATTGTCGGTATTCGAATGCCCTAATGCAAAACACGGTTCATTGTATATCTTGAAGCATTTGCGATTAGTTTCAGCGCCCTGTTTTGAATCACATGGAACTTATTCAGCTCGGACTTACTTATATTGCACCAAGACGGTGCTTTATAAGTAAGTACTGGCCTGACCAAGACCTAATAGAGGGTAACTTTGATTCGATTACTAAGTCTACTCCGCCTGTGAAGCAGGGGGTAGATTGAGCTTAATTGACGCAATACTGCCTTTATTCTATTAATTGAATTTAACCTCCAATTCAGTCAAACACAGAAAATAATTTTTTATCTTTTTTCCCTGTAACGGTCGCAGATACGAAAAAACTATAAGTGGCTAAAAAGTTTTAAAACAAAGACAAATTAGTTTTGTATTTTAGGGTCAGCGCACCGCAAGAAAGTTCAGAGGGAGAAACATGAACGATGAAAAATATCTTTGTGTAAATTCTCACAACCATTTGGCATGTCCAATAATGAAAGTCCTACAGCGTAACCTGTGTTCCAAATTTGAACCAGATATCTCAAAAACTGCAGAAGCTATACAGAAAAAAATTTCAAAAATCTTGAAACTTCAACACCTTGTAGACCGAATCGATAGATAGAATTACCCCCTTACGTATGTACAGGGTTTTCGGAGATATTTTCCGCCATATCTACAGAGTTTCCTGTAAAAGATACAAGAAAACTTTAAATGTAGGAGTTATGGGGGAAACACCTAGTATGTTTTTTATTTTTATAAAATACCTTTCTTTCCTGATTGCAAAAATGTACAGCTCGTCTACATATACCTGGTGTTCCATTAAATAGTACGTGTTTGTTAATTTTTCTTAGCTATCAGATCGTCTTTTGTCTATATTTTTAAAATTTTCTGGCAGTTCAGATAAACCCCCACAACTCCTACATTTAAAGTCTTCTTATATCTCTTTTCGGAAACTTTGTGGATATGACGGAAAATATCTCTGAAAACCCTGTACATGATATTTAGGGACACCATATAAAATATATCCTAAGGTGCTTGGCTTGCAATAGATAAGAAATAGGTAAGTCTTAAATTTGAGTATGCGTTTTCAAATAGGTATTGTTTTAACTCCAAATTTTTAACATTTTGTGTAAAATATTATTATTTGTGTGAAGGGTTATAGTTAAGTCTTGTTTAACAAAATCTCTGTTGTTCAGGTTAGTTCAGGTTAGTCAGTGTTAGTTGGTGTTTTTAATCATATAGGTTTTGATTTATTTTGCGGAATTCAGGTGCAGATTATGTTGAGAAGATAGTTCATGTCACATGCCTCGATTATATTACTTGTATAACATCCGCCAAACCTGTTGACTTTTGATTAACAAATGTAAGAATAATTAATGATATATTCTACTATTAACTTAGATACTACTTTTTAAGTACAAGTTTTTGACTCAAAGATGGCGACAGGGCGCCAGAGTGTTCAATTTAAAAAAATTGAAACAATGCATATTTAAATTAGCGAAATTTGCCAAGTCAGCACGAGCACCCTGTATAATAAATAGAACAGCTAGTGATATGGTTACATTCCAAGTACTTTGGGGTACTTATGGTAAAAATTTTATTTAATTCTATTGATTCCCTAGACAAATATGATTTTTTAATTAGTCCAATAAAATTTTTAAAATACGAGAAAAGAACGAGTTACTTGACAACGTCGCAATCAAATTTAAGAAAGTAAACACGACTGTAGAGCTCCTTTCTAGCGGAATTAGAAAGAGAAAAAATATATTAGGTGGTATTAAAAAAAAAAAAATATATGTAGGTCCAATTGTTTGAGCCATTCTGTATATCGTACAATATTTTTACGTTATGCTCCATTATAAACCCTATAACTTTTATATTACACTTTTTTACAAATCTCTTATAGTTTAGGCGCTATTGAAGGCGAACACCTTGTTGACACACCTATATCCTTTTCTAAACCTACGCTGCACATCAGGTATTATTGTTTTTTTATTGAACTATATTTTTCTTATATTATGTGGAATTTGAGCTAGAATAAAATTGATCTTTTACTGCTTTTTATGATCGTGCTTCTTTTGAGAAAAGTCAAGGAAATGGCTTGAATAATGGCTATTTTCTGTGGTCCAGTCTGAAGTTTTCAGTAAAATTCTGTACATACTTGTCTTCATCCTTGCGTCTATTGGGCTCTGGTGGTTTATCAGGGGGGAAGTGCGGAAAGTTGTTTATTACGGTGATCTGCGTTCGCCAAAAAATCATTATATTCTTATTTGAAAATTCCTAATTTAATATTATCCACCTCTTGTAAATTGGCTGAAATTAACAAATATGTTAGATATGTATGTATAAAGCATAATTATTTTACTAACATCACATACTGATTACCCAAGATTTAAATACCCCTATCCTTACTCCATGTGCATGAATCTAAGAAATTTCGTTACAATTTCAATGAAAATAAAGTAATTTTCTTTAATTAAAGTGCAGAATTTCAAAATACACTACGGCAAAACAGATTTCACGGTAGTCGGTAAATACGCGTATTAACATAAGCGAAGTGGAAGTAATAATACTTCCTCTTTCACCATTGCGAACCTTAACACACTTTTGGGTCTCCATTATCGCCCATCTTTAGCAGTATCCGCCGTTTCATCAGGTAACGCAGAGTAATTCGTCATTTAATAGGCAATAAAATTTAAAAAAAAACGGTTGAAAGAATTCATGGCCAAGAGTTTTGATTTTAAAGGTTGAATTTCATATATTTTATGGTTTTATAATTTACAATGTAGTAGTAAAGCTATTAAAGCAGTCATGCAGTGTCTCGATAATCTCATTATTGACGCTAGAATGAGGCATCATGAACCCAGACCGTCCAGGAAAGTTTTTTGTAAATAAGTTACTATTCTGAGAATAAAAAATATTTGCTTTAGTTCAGTATTTAACTCTTAAATTAAAAAAAAATTACAAAAACTTAGGTTAAATTAAATCTGTAATATATTTCTTTATAATAAATCGATATTAAAAATTATCTTACGGTTTGAAAGAGCATTGCTTATCGGTATCTATACAAAATATATTATATTATGTATACAGGGCTATCCAGAAGTCCGAAATAAAATGAATGTAGCCTTTACCTGTAACATTTGGGGAAAATGCTCGGACACGTCAATTTAGTTTTATATATGCTCACATTTTGACGTTATTCGTTTGTTTTTTTATAGACATTTGTCAAAGATATGACGACATCGATATTTTTTTTAAATGGAAACATACGCAGCTTGTGATACATCATTTGAAAGCTAATATCTCGTACAGTATGCTCATAAATTTTGGCGCGATTCTGTCAAGCTATTTCAAAATGGCGACTGTTAAAATTAAAAAAAAAGCCCTATTTAAATAAGCGGAAATGATAAATCATTGATGTTTCTTTTACCTTTCAAGGTAAGAAATCTTCATTGTTTCACGTTCTGACATTTTGTGACATTGTGACTTGACAATAGTTATGGTTTATTTGTTATTTATTTTGTCAAAAAAAAAAAAAATGTAACGAAGCAAAACAAAACACAACAAAAAGGTGGTTTAAAGTGGCAAGTGCTGGAAATTTCCTCCACCCTCTACTTGGCATGCTTCCAGACGATGGTAAAATCCGTCGACGGAATTTCGAATGGCTTCAGCCTGTATGTTATGTGTCTCCAATCTAATTTTGTTTTTCAAATCTTCAATATTGTTTGGCCCAGTTTGGTAAACTTTTTCTTTTAAATATCCCCAAGAAAAATAGTCTAGAGGCATTAAGTCCGGGGACCTTAGTAGCCATTCAATTGTACCACGTTGCCCAATCCAGCGACCTGGAAATATCTGATCTAAATATCTTCTCACATTGACACCAAAATGCGGGGGAGCACCATCTTGCTGAAACCAAATTGTTTCATTAGGTATATCTGGATCTATATACTTCGTTGGGAAAGATTACAGCTAGAGCAGGCCTCAACTCGAAGGTTAAGAAATCCAGGTAACGTTCAGCTGTGAGGTTTCCTTCCAAAAAGAATGTCCCTTAAATTCGGTTATTAATGATACCTGCCCATACATTTACTTTTTGGGGCCACTGAGTATGCGCTTTAAATATCCATCGTGGACTTTCTTGACTCCAGAAACGATAATTATGTCTGTTAACCACCCCGTTTAAATAGAAAGTAGCTTCATCTGAAAATAATATGTTCTATGGAAACCTATAATTCTCGCCACATCGTGTCATCATTTCTTCGCAAAATTGCAAACGCCTATCATAGTCATCTTCTAAAAGCTCTTGGACAAGACATACTTTATAAGGGTGGTATTTCTCTGCTTTTAAAAATCTTCCAATGGTACGTCTAGATGTATCATGATTTTGAGCCAATAAAACTGTTGAAATATGCGAATCATCCTGCAGAGATAATGCAATATTCAATTCGTCGCCTAAAACACGTGGCCGTTCATTCCTATGCAAGTCCTTTACTGTGCCATGCTCATCAAATTTGTGGAATATTTTACTAACAGTGCCCTGTGAAATTTGATTTTTCGGATATTTAGCATTAAATAAAGTGCACACTTCACTTTGATTTCTTATTTTATCTCCACATCCTAACAATATCAAGACTTCGATATGCTGCCTTTCCGACAAAACCATTTTTGTTTAGAAAATTGTAAAATAGTACTTCGGAAATACCTAAATTAATTTTACAAGTTCACAATGTCACAAAATGTCAGAACGTGAAACAATGAAGATTTCTTACCTTGAAAGGTAAAAGAAACATCAATGATTTGTCATTTCCGCTTATTTAAATAGGGATTTTTTTAAAACTTTTAACAGTCGCCATTCTGAAATAGCTTGACAGAATCGCGCCAAAATGTATTAAAAATGTGAGCATATATAAAACTAAATTGTATTCCGGACTTCTGGGCAGCCCTGTATATACTTCAGTGATATACAGGGAAAGCCGATAAACATAGGGTTATGTCACATTTACTACTTTTATAATAGATTTATATCTGGAGAACAAGGTGGCCAACCTACAGGACCCCCTCGTCAGCTCAGGATAAAATAGGTATTAGGAATTAGGCACATCATCAAGCAGGCCTTGTAGCACACTTCGTAGAAAATCTAAGTATGATTCACCGTTTAATCTATTTGGTAAAATGTAAGGCCCAATAAAAAGCCTCCAAATATTCCCGCACAGACATTAATTGAAAATTTTTCTTGGTGCCTTGATTGAAAAATCGCATGCAGGTTTTCGTCTACTCGTATGTTGTGTAAATTTATAATTCCGTCTCTAGTAAATCCGGCCTCATCCGGCAAAAATATTTTACTTCTCGGTATCATTTTTGCCTTAGCCATCGATAGAATTGTATCGTGGGTTCATAATTTTGGGATTTTAGACCCTGAACTCTTTGATGAATGGAGACACTGATCATGAAGAATTACTAAAAGCCTTCACAGTAAAAAAATTAAGTATTAAATTTAACACTCAATGGTGGTACAATAGGACCACAGTCAATAGGGTATATTAACCAATCAGTATATCTTGTAAAAAAGACATTTTTGAAAACTTTACTTTTTGGTGAGTGTTAATTCTTCTAATTTATGGGTAGGTACATTTACACTATCGTATGTAAATTAAACTAACAGATTGTAAACCTATCCTTCTAGGTTGTAAAAGAAATAATGAGAGGTGTAAGTAAACCATTTTTTAATTGATGAAATGATTAATTAGTGTAAATATCAAATTATTGTAGTGTTAATTTTATTTTATTTGGGTGTGACTTTACTATAGTGAGTGTAATAAAACAATTTACCCAGGGCTAGAATACTTTTTACTTTGTTAAGTCATTTAATCCCATATCGAACTAACCGGGCGTATATAATTAAAATGTAAAAAAATATGCATTCAAGACGTTTTACACTATTAACCTCTGATTAGGCTGATACATTATTAAATGACTTAATCAAATCCGAAAGTAGTAGCCCCTAATATATATAAATCTTCAGATCGCTTGGAAAAGGCTTGTTAAACGAATGAAAATATTGCGTATTATTTATCGTTTATTTATAAAAAAATGATGTTTACAACAGAACTGGAAAATCCTGTGATTTTTTTACACTTCTTATTATAACTAGTTGAACAAAATGACACCCTATTATATAGTTTAACAATTTAATAAATTAAACATATACAGTGTCACCATTAAAGTCCGCACCATATGGAACTTTTTTTTATTAATGAGGTTAGTTAAAATTAAATTTCGGCAATCGTTTTTGCTTCAAATTAGACTAAAAATTATATAATCAAATGTCACCATCTGTCATTCGGTATCTGTCAAAAATTACATTTTAATCAAAAAATGCTGAAAAATGGCATTGTTTTACCGAATTTCGAAAAATTTTATTAGGAAAAGTTGTTTCTAGTACAATTCTTGGCCTAAATACAAAGTTTTAGTTTTCTAGCTCAAAGTTGATTTTTTTGCCATTTTTTCTAATTAACTTTTTTTTTATTTAATGTAAGTTCGCTTAATGGATATTAAACTATTTGCTTATACCATACTCAATATTTTATTTAGTTTGTATGAGCTTTTTTTTACTAGAATGCCATTTTTTTTCGAAATTTATAATTAGAGGCAAAAAAATTTGACACAGGTGGTGCAAAGTTATCCTAATTTAAAAATTTTAACAGATAGACGTCAGATATTCCATTTTTTTGATAGTACATACACCTAAGAAGTTTAAAAAACTTATAATAAAATTTCCAGATATCAGATTAGTTCAAAATTTAGACACATTTTCTTTTTATCCACAATAAAATATCAAGGCAATTTTGAATTTTATAAGTAGGCTATGGAAAAAAAACGAATTAGAATGCCGAATAAATAAAAGAAATGTCATAAATTTGAATATTTTCGCAAGTTATAGTTTTCAGTGTTATCACCAATGTTGTCCATTCAAGAAAAAATAGAAATTGTCTTAATTTGTGGAGAGAATATGCCTCACCGGCAAGTATCTGCCATTTTTAATGAGAGGCATCCAGAAAAAAATTTGCAGCATAGCACTGTTTCAAGAATAATGTCAAAATTTAGAGAAACTGGATCGGTTCAAAATAATTTTAAGAAACCTCACGCGGCAAGTAAATACGATGAAGCAGCACAACTTGATGTTTGTTTAACTGTTATTGACCACGGTCAAACTAGTGTAACCAAGATAAGTGATTCAACAGGGTGCAAGAGGGAAAGCGTTAGAAAAATTCTTCAGAAAAATCGATTTCGGGCATATAAACCCAAGTTTATAAACACATTAAAAGAACGCGATTTTGATATCCGACTTGATTTTTCGTTTTGGTATCAGGGACAATATGAGGAGAATATTATTTTTCCATACAAGATATTATGGACAGATGAAGCCACTTTCTCTTCGAATGGTACCGTGAGCTCACAAAATTGCCGATGGTGGTCCCAAGAAAATCCTAACTTCACAATTGAATGTCGCGACCAGTATCATTTTAAAACCAATGTTTGGTGTGGAATTTTGAAAGATGAGCTTATTGGACCATACTTCTTTAGAGTAAACTTAACTGGTGAAAGGTACCTGAATTTTCTTGATAACGAGATTACCGAAGTTTTGGATAACATGCCCTTACACCATAGACATAACTTATGGTATCAGCTTGATGGTGCACCCATACATCAAACTGTAGCAGTGAAAGAACGCATAAACCAATTATTTCAAAACAGAGTTATAGGGTGTGATAGAGAATGTCGCTGGCCACCCAGGTCGCCTGACATAACCCCACTAGACTTTTTTCTGTGGGGTTATCTTAAGCAGAAAGTTTATAAGAATCGACCGTTTAGAAATATCAAGCATTTGGAACAAACGATAAGACAGTGTTGTGCCGATATAAGACAAAGCTTTTTACAAAATGCTATCAAAGACGTTTATAGACGGACGGGTGTTTGTATAGAGCGAGAAGGACGTCACACTGAAATGTGAAATTTATATTGCTTTTGTGTTACCTATTTAAAATGATTAAAGTTCCTTTTTGTTCCTTTTAATAATAATGATAGTTTTAAGTATAAAATAAAATTTTTATCAAATATTTAGATGTATTTGTCATTTGAAAAACGAAACATCTGACGTCTATCTGTTAAAATTTTTAAATTAGGATAACTTTGCACCACCTGTGTCAAATTTTTTTGCCTCTAATTTTAAATTTAAAAGCTCATACAAACTAAATAAAAGATTGAGTATGGTATAAGCAAATAGTTTAATATCCATTAAGCGAACTTACATTAAATAAAAAAAAAGTTAATTAGAAAAAATGGCAAAAAAATCAACTTTGAGCTAGAAAACTGAAACTTTGTATTTAGGCCAAGAATTGTACTAGAAACAACTTTTTCTAATAAAATTTTTTGAAATTCGGTAAAACAATGCCATTTTTCAGCATTTTTTGATTAAAATGTAATTTTTGACAGATACCGAATGACAGATGGTGACATTTGATTTTATAATTTTTAGTCTAATTTGAAGCAAAAACGATTGCCGAAATTTAATTTTAACTAACCTCATTAATAAAAAAAAGTTCCATATGGTGCGGACTTTAATGGTGACACTGTATATATCTACGTTTAATGTATGTATTTAACAAGAATATCAAATGTCTTACAATAATTAAGTTCTAATTTTTATAGTGTTAAATATAATTCGTGTTGGTTAACGTTCTATAAGAATCTAATGAGTATCTTATTTATTTCGCAGGGACTCGTTGGTAATGTTGCGTAAGGCCGCAGTCGAGGGGACCACAAACATATTATGAAGTAGCCGGAGCGTCCTTCAAATTAATTAGTTAGTAAAGGTAATGTTTTGTTTATTCTTAATAAGGTTTATTTTGATTATACAGGCTTGCCTGTTTGACGAGCTTTAAACTTATGGTACAAACTGATTATTTAAATCGAACCCTTTTCTTAATTTCAGATTAATTCAAATTACCCGCTTCAGGACCGTAAATGCCCTCAAGAATCTCCAAGTCTTCCTTGAATGCCTTTTATTCAAAACGTATTATGAAATATTAAATAAAGTGTTATAAAATTTAGATTGTATGTGTTTTAAATTAAATGATATATTAAGGTTTATAAAACGAGTTAAGAAAATTAGTTTAATGAGAAAAGCTTTTAGATAACTTGATTGGGCAAAATAAAAACGTAACAACACACAAAAAGTATTAAAGATACTTAATATAAAAATTCCGTATAACTATGCCATTGTTATGAACATAATAAGACAAATTTTACTATTTCTAACTAATTCACACTACGCAGTAAACAGAGATACATTTACTGCGTTCGGAATTTTCAGTTAGTGCACACCTACGACCAAAAAGAAAGCATTTTCGAAATGACGAAGGGACCCACGTTGGGCGCCAATTTTTACTATTAATTCTTGTTCTGTAGACTAGGAGGTGGTACTTTTATTTTACTTATATCCAGGTGATGAGCAATGCTTGTTGCACATGTAATGGTCCCTAGCTCGCTTTTACGATAGAGCAAGAGTGTCTTGACTAGCTCTGACACGTTAGAGTAGGAGGGGATAAAATGATTTGAGGCTAGAATCAGAAATTTGAAGATTCTAGCTTCACAAAAAAAATCCACACAAGTTATATATGACATATTATTCAGGCGAATCTCAACTCACACAGTGTTTAAAATGGTTAATCAACGGCTACGGGAAACTGGCTCCATAAAAATAAAACGGTGGGATAATGGCGCGCAAAGGACTATGCGAACCCCGGATTTTGAGGAAGAGATATTTCGGCGATTTGAAAATACTCCTTGACGTAAATCATGTCAATATATGGGAGGTTGTTCATGAACAGCTTATTCGCCCCTATATACCATCTTCAAAATCAGTATGTAGGTATTGAGATGAAATGATTTCATGCCAGTGGTTTCTTGTGTACAGAAGAACCTCAATTTCCAAACATAGGTTCCTAGTCAGCATGTGGGCCGGTATAGAGAACGATTAATGACCAATAAACCGATCATGTTGCCTCCTCGTTTAACCGGTACTATTTATCTTAATTTTTTTAAAAATATGTTGTCAGAATGGTTCATGATCCGCCCCAAATATTCGACAGAACGTATGGTACAAACATAATGGAGCGCCAGCTAATTTTTAACTTCTTGTCTGCAAGTACATAAATGAAAATTTTAGAAGAAATTGGATTGGCCGCGGAGGCCCTGTCACTTGGCCAGCGCGCTTTCCAGATCTAACACCTTAGATATTTTTCTTTGGGGGTATGTGAAAAGTCTCGGTTATGAAAGTCCAGTCTAGTCAGAAGGAGATTTGGCGGCTTGCATTTCCACTGCGGCTGAAGTAATCCAAACCATGCCTGAAGTTATTAATCACGTCAACTTAAATATGATGCGTAGGTGCAATAAATAATCTGATGTCAAAATGGCAAGAAATTGAAGCCTTAAAGGAATAGAGTCCAATTTACCCTAATACTCCCTCGTTCGCACGCCCCTGGTTAAAGTTAACATTGTCCAATAGGCTCAAATAGATGAACTTACTAACTGTAATTTATGCCCCCAAACTGGTTGCGGTAGCTGAAGTAATTTCGGAGCTACAAAACGACAACTAGTTTTTAAAGGTCGTCTTCTAAGAGCTCTAGCTACCTGAGGAAACGTTTCCGGACCCATGTTCATATGAATTTTATTTCTTTTTTTAGGTATTCTATCTACCCTAAAAGCTACATTGACGCCCTGTATATTAGTTTCTATTCTTCTACTGCAAGGATCAGTTTAGTTATTTGAGTTTCATTATTCTAAAATGTGGCGTCCATGGCAAAATGTTAATAATGGTACAGATGCTTCCGGTAGTGTAAAGATTACGAAATATTTATTGTTAGATGCTAAACAAATAGTGAAAAATGTGTACGTATATCTACTAAACCGGGAACTAAATTCAAGTCATGCTTTAGCAGAGACACATACCTTAACGAAAACACCTATAACTACGGTAAGAGACATTATCTTAAGGTCAATAAATAAGAGGGAAAAAACGAAACCAGACAATTTTTTTTAGATTTTGACTACCCGTTAACCATTAACATTTTTCATACATACAAGCATTGACAAAACTATCATACGGTTTACCCTGATTAATGCACAAATCGAAAAACTTAGAAAATTAGGGTAGTATATGCCATGAAACCATTGAAACAAACTAAAGAATATGTCATGACTGCTAGAATAAATATTATGTAAAAATAGACTAATATTACATTTACAACTGGGGACCCATATTATTATCTTGTATTATGGCGATCGATAATGCCTAAATACCTAAACTGCCTGTCGACTCGTATTCGATTTAGATACAGTTGCAAGAAATAAATCGTCGCACATCATTCACAGTAAGTAAACGGTGCACAATCCTTACTTCATAGGGATTCATACGATATTTATTTAATATTTTTTTAGACAAGATTTTATTACTCAGAGATCTTTTTCTATGACTTTGCACGAACTTGTAGTGCCTCTGCAAAGGTAATAACGTTCATTTCGTCCCTTTCGCGATTCTCCTTATTATATAATGATTTAGGTGTTGGCTTTAGTCTAGCCTATTTTAAAACATTAAGTATATCGCAGCTTAGAAAACTGGTGCATGGCTTGAAAAATAAAGGCACAAGTAATAGTTTACTAACCATTAAGCTTCTGAACGATCTCTTCTGTGTTGTGGGTTATCCTCTGCTATATTTGATTAATGCATCCTTAAGTACCGGCAAGTTCCCTAATAAATTAAAAACAAGTGTGATAACGCCGATATCAAAGGAGTCAAAACCAAATTGCATGAGTAATTTTCGCCCGATAAATCTTATTATTTATCTATTATACCAGTGATTGACAAAGTACTTGAAATCGTAGTGTGCGACCGGTTGTAAGATTACCTTAAAAAAATGCACTATTATACAAGGGACAGTCTGGGTTTAGGAAAAAATACTCCTGGGAGTCTACAGTGCAATTGTATGTGCGGTATTGAGATAAAATGTAAATGAATCAAAGATTACCTTAAGTGTTTTTGTCGATTTGAAACGCGCCTTTGAAACGATCGACAGAGATATTTTAATAAACAAGTTGACTTTATATGGGTTAAAAGACTGTGCATTGGACTGGATTAAGGATTTTCAGAACAGATAGGTATCATCAAACCAAAGTTAATAATAAAATGTCTACAGCAGTTGGGATGTACCGCAGGGGAGCGTTTTGGGGGCACTTCTGTTTATTGTCTGTGTTAATGATCTGCAGGAGGGACTAAGGAACTCTTTTGTTAATTTATTTGCGGATTAGCGGTTGATACCCTAATTTCTGTCTCTGGTAAAGATTTTAATCAGGTAGCTACAATAATGAATAATGAATTAGGAATATTGTACGAATGGTTGTTGGATCTAGGATGGGCTGTCAAAGATTTAAAAATGTATGCCTTTTTTTAAACATAAATGGTGTTGTAATTGATTTTGTTTCTGAAATTAAGTATTTAGGGGCCATATTGGATCCACAATTGTGCTTCAGTAACCATATAACTATATTATGTGTCAAAAAATTGGTAAAAAAATAGGGTTTTTTAATCGGATATCGACCTCTTTCTCTCAGTGGACTAAGATGTTGGTGTAAAATACCATTATATTGCTACACTTTTCATATGCATGTTCTTTATTAATCTCTTGCACTAAGGAGGAAATTTAAAGACTGCAGGTACTACAAAATAAGGCTATGCGCATCCTAGCAAAATGTGATAAGTATACCCCAATTATTGATATGTTGCGGTCATTGAAATGGTTGAACATTAAGCAGTGCGTTAAAAGAGCGAATCTGATATTAATTTATAAGATTGAGCATAAATTACAGCCCGATTATTTGCAATCTTACCTGGAAAGAGATCAAATCATTATGAATACAACATTAGGTCAAATGAACAGTATACTATCTTCAGGGTAAAGACAACCTCTTTACAAAATACTCTTTTTTACGATGGGATTCGCTATTTTAACCATCTGCCCGATAATATTAAGAGAGCACCAAACCTGAGAATCTTTAACAGAAACCTTTTGTTATACTTAAGGAACTGAGGCGTGTACTATTAAGAATGTTGTTTTTGTAATATGGTTTAAATAGCCAAGTGCTAAATAAAGGATATACACTGTGTTCAAAAAGTCCCGGACCGGTCAATTATTTAGAAAATGGCGTACAATATAAAACAACTTCCGGTATAAAAGTTGTAGGCCTTAAAAAAATCTATAGAACAGGACACCTGTAATTTTGTGACTTCTGTAATCCCCATTTAATACCTGACATAAGATGTTTATTACCATCTTTCGAGTTGCCGCTTACTTTAGGGGAAAAATGCTATTTTATTAAAAATAATAAGATAACGTATGATCAACCAATAAGTCATAGTAAGTTTTGAAAATTATTCATGTTACCAAACATCAAACTGTTGTCCTTTAACATCGTATTGTTTACGAACTGACCTCAATAAAATCGTTTGTAATTATGCCTAACTTTACAAGTGAAGAAATGACTGAAATGAATTTTTGTTATGGATTAGCAAATAGCAATTCATCGATAAGCAAGACGCTTATATAGCAAGCGTTATCCAGAAAGATACTTGCCGTGTTCGGACATAATTACACAATTTCGCCCGTTACAAGAAAATTGTGCGTTTCCAAAAAGCAAAAAAATTGCTGACAGGCCTTTTGCGTAAGAACCCCCGAACTAGAGAAGCACAATCTTCATGTAGTATATGACGTAACCAGTACTAGTACAAGAAAAATTAATGGCAATGTTCATGTCAGCGCTAGAACAGTATGGACCATTTTGAGGGAAAACAAGCTATACCCTCTATTCTGCCACGTGATTTTTCACTTCGCCTAAATTGGTGTGTCAGTGGCTTAAGGAAAGACATTTAAATGTTCCAATTTCTCGGATAATATTCTATTCACGGATAAGGCAAATTTCTCAAGACATGGTATTAAAAGCTTCCATTACAACTATATTTGAGCGAAAGAATTTCGCCCACTATATTGGAAGCAATAAGGCACCAGGTAAAATTTTCCGTTAATCTTTGGGCTGGAGTTATTGAAAATCATTTCATTGGCCCATATTTTCTTCCAAATCGGTTAAACGGTGATTCTTATCACCATTCAATTATTAATGTTCTACCTAAACTTCTAGATGATTTGTCTTTATAATTGAGGCGCTTCTTATGTTGTATACATGATGGGACACCTCCTCATTTCGCTGTAATTGTTCGGGAATACCTTTCCAGATTGATGCCTGCCGTGGGAGTCCGCAACCTTGGCCACCTCGGTCCCCAGACTTAAATCATTTTGATTTTTTTATTTTTGGAGACATCGGAAGCACCTAGTACACACTACTCCAATTGCGACATCGACAAGAACTACAGAATCGAATAATCCAGTCTGGTAACATTATTTGTAATACCCCCGGAGTTTTAAGCTGGGTTAGAGCATCAATGAGGCGACGAGTAAAAGGTTGCATCATAGCCAATGGCAGCAATTTTTAACACTTAATTTCGTCTAAGCATTTTAATAATAAAGTTGTTCTTTAGGGTTCTATCATGTTATTACTTTATTAAAAGAAATCTGACAATAAATCTCGCAAAGGGAGGATACTCAGAAAAAAGTCAACCTCCGAGCAGGACTCGAACCTTCTACCTTTGGTTATATAGACCAGTACGCTGCCAATTGCGCTATCGAGGCTATCAGGTACGGCACTATTGTCGAGGTTGCCTTTCGTCTGAAAATTCTGTTAGTGGTATACCGCACACAACCTACGGCGGTTACGGGGTGGCGGGTTATTAAGGAAATGGCGTCAAAACCCTACCGCCGAATATCGTACCATCTTTGTTAACGCTCGAAACCAATGCAAGCAAACGATAAACCAAAGCAAAGAAACACACAACCGGAGAATCAAATACAAACTTCTTGAATGTCCTAACGGCTCAAGATCATTTTGGCCAGTAGCTAAAGCCGTCAGTCAGAACTTTACCAAGTCAACTATTCCACCTCCAACACGTGCTGATGGCAAAGAGCAAACTTACTGGCGGAACTGTTCTCTTCAAATTCAACGGCTAATTTTCAGAGAAAGACTCCACCAAACATCCCCCTGTAGAATCGAGAATACCCGAGATTGTTTTCCGGCAGCGCCATGTTAAACGAATCTTGAGGAGTCTTGACACCAAAACAGCTTCTGGTCCTGACGAAGTGACAAGACAGTGATCATAATTAAGACATGCGCTGACGAATTGACACCGGTATGTTGTAGGCTTTGTAACTTATCTTACAAAAAAGGGATATTTCCTTCTTGCTGGAAAACTGCACGAGTCCAGCCCATACCCAAAAAAGGCAAGAAGACCTTGCTAAACATCTATCGTCCAGTCGCATTGCTTTCGGTTATATCAAAAGTCATGGAGAAGGCAATCAACGAGAAATTATTAACGTGTCTGGAAGGCTTCAACATTATTAGTTATCGCCAATATAGATTCCGTAACTTTAGATCAACAGGAAACCTTCTCGCTTATGTTACTCACGTTTGGAACAACGCAATAGATTATCATGAGGAGTCCCGGGCAGTAGCACTGGATATTTCCAAGGCCCTTGACCGAGTATGGCATGGGGGGCTCCTAACTAAAGCGAGAGCATACGGAATGCCGGTTCAATTTTATTCATGACTGTCAAGCTTTTTTAAACACCGTTCTCTGCGAGTGGCGATGGAAGGATTTCTTTCAGACACATTTAACATCAACGCCGAAGTCCCTCAAGGTTCTATATTGCCGCCCACCCTCATTTTACTATAAGGTAAGGTGGGGCAAGTGCAACTTTGGGGCAAGAGCATCTATTTCCTTTGTAAATTCATAAGGCATTAAATGCTTCATTTTCTTGGCACCCTTACTTTCGTTGTACTCTTAGCAACAGCGCATTCTAGAATTTAACGCGCCAAATGCATCTGCATTCAGTCTGTTGACAACGAACGTGCCGTGCTGTGTTTTTGCTACTGTGGTGAGTAAACAAATAATATATTGGCGGTAAGTGTTTGTGTGCATAAATTCTAAATAGCTGGTAGAAAAAAATCTCATATGAAACCTATATGTAATGGAATAACAGCATATATAATTGATTTGGATTTGCTTGCTGGATTTTAAGTTATGTTCGGGGTCGCACTTGCCCCATGAAAATACGCGACTGGGGCAAGTGCGACTTTTACCGGTGGGGTAAGTGCGTTCTTGTGGGCGCACTTGCCCCTTGTGGATTTTTTTTCAAAAATAAAGATAAGAAAACGGAAAGTATGCCATGGGGCAGAAGTCATAACAAGCCAAAAGGTATTGCAACGACTAAACGAAAAAAGACCAATTGTTACCAAAGTCCAAAAATAAAAAAAAATAAACCTAATCATCAAACCGAATCAGTATCCGTCAGTATCCGATGATTATGACGAACTTCCGTTGATTCACATAAAACAAAAACTGGTTAATGAAAAGAGGAAGCCACCAAGACAACCCAAGAAGAAGAAAAACTTCAAACGGATTTATCATCAGAAGAAGACGAATCCGTTGGTGAACTTTTAACTGAAAGCGAAGATAACTTGGAGAGCTTTGACGATTTTGAGCAAGAAGAACAAGACTTACAAAATACATCAAAAAACATAAAATACATGATTATCAATGACTGGGTCCTAGTTAAATTTTCCGGGAAGAAAATAATTAAATATTATGTGGGTCAAGTAACTATATAATATGTCTGATTGCGAGATTACTGTAAATTTTGCCAGAAAAAGTATTTTTTTCAAGAGAAACTCTATGTTTATTTTCCCTGTTGTCCAAGATTGTTGGCCGGTTTCTAAGAATGACATTATTTCAGTCTTACCTAACCCGAAAATTAGTCGCAGAGGTGAAATAAGCTTTGAAGTATCATTTGATATGTACAATATCCAGTAAATAGGGGTTTGAAAAAATACTTTTTATCTACCTTAGAAGATTAGTTTTAGAATAATATGTTTTTGCACTAACTGTATTATTTAAAGTTTACCTTAATATATTTTTTTTAGACAAAATAAAAAGTTTTTAAAAATTTATTTTTTGTGTCTACTCTTTACCCCTGATACCAAAGTATTTAACTTGCAAAAAATTAAAGATAATCCAGATTTGTAAAAAGTTTTAGAAAATTATGCATAAAAGCTAAGTGCTCTTGCCCCGTGAATTAATTTAATATACTTAGATGGACCCGTAATCTACAAAGACGCACTTGCCCCATCACAAGGGGCAAGTGCGTTTTCACGACTAAACATTTTTTAAAATTTATAAAAATTTAAATTTTGCTCGTTTTTAATTGATATTAAGTGGTTAGCTAGAAAACCCCCACAACGGATCAAGAAAAAAAAATGAAATTAAATGGCACAAAAATAGCTTTTTTATTAACTCATAAAGCGTTACTTATGTATTTTGGGGATGCACTTGCCCCACCTTACCTTACATTAACGATCTTTTGGAAAAAACTAAAAATCCTATATATAGCTTCGCTGATGATAGCACACTTGTTTCATCTTTTACTTTGGATGCTCGAACATCGACTGCCAATGCACATCTCTATAGGCAGCAAGAAGTCTCACATCTCAACAAAGACCTGGAAGAAATTCTGCCTTGAGGTGACAGTGTAACCAAGTAGAATTTTACGCTAAAAGGACCCAGGTGACAGTTTTTTCTAAGAAAGTTAATGTTGAAGAACTGGATTTAGTAATAACGCGGCACTCGATTCCCTTGGCTTCATCAATTCATTTATTGGGCGTCAATTCGGAGAGTCATATGTCTTGGCATTGTCACAATTGCTAGATTCCATTTAAAGAAGAGCCACTCGCTTGATCTGATAAACAACCTGGAAAGCCTTGAACATCGAAGGCAGGTTAGCGACTGCTTGAGTCTATTTTACAAATATTTTCATGGCAAGTGCTCAACTGAGGTTGCCCGCTTGATTCCACCCAGAGTGGTGCATGGTAGAAATACACGACGAGCCACTGCAGCCCACCCGTATGTGGTTCAGTTTAGTGTCCCTCGAACGACACTGTTTAAAAATTCTTTCATATCTGGAGAACGTCATCATTCTGGAACGACCTCCCTGAGGTCATGTTCCCAGCGAGTATAATGTCCAAAGATCCAAGGCCCACGCACACGCACCGCTCGTAGAGCGCTATGAAGGATTAATCCTACAGTGCTGTGCTTATCATGAAAGAAAGAGTGCTTATTCATTAACTATTAATGGCCATTGCAATCCGCTATACTTTTCAGATATTTACCTACTTTCTTCACATATCGTGATTTTAAAGCATCATCAGGTGGGGACTACTGACCACAGACCAGCTGATTTCAGCCGAAATCTATATCAAATCTAGAAAGGGTTTGCGTCTGACATGCCGCAAGACCCCTTATTTTAAAAACCATTTACAGACGTAAACCCTTTCTACATTTGTTATAAATTTCGGCTGAAATCAATTGGTCAGTAGTCTGTGCCTGTCGATGCTTTAAAATCACAATGTGAATCGATTATCTTTTAAAATTATTTCTACCTATAGGCGGTTTTGACAAGTTCCGTCAATGTTAATTTATTATGTAGGTATTAACAATAATAACCTGGTTTTAACCTGTTTGTGTTTAGCATTGGTAACTTTTGAGTGTTTCGCATATAAACCGATTTATCTCGAAAACTGCCATTCGAAATAAATTAAGAGTACCTTTTTTGAAGAGGAATGACCAAAGTGTCTAAAAAATTAGTTATTAGCCCTGTCAAATGACACCGGTCAAAGTTTTGAACCATCGAGTGTGGTGGCAAGTCCGTTCCTGATTTCCCTGACGATGTAAAACATCTACTGTAATATGTTTTTTCTATGACAAATTAGGGTTATTTTGACCTCCTCTGTATGCCCAAAAATTAGGAGGTATGATCCATTCCAAAATAATTCGTTGATTTCTCGACCGCAGTAAAATTTAAATGACAACCCTCAGTCGTAATCCCAACCATAAATAAGTTGCCTGACAAATATCTATTGTGTAGGCACCGGACCTTTTGAAAGGGTACAGGTCCTGATTACCTACAAATTTCAATAGTTTAGGTTAGCTATTTCCAACAAAACAACAAATAAAAAATAATAGGTGAGTATCTTTATTTTACTCATGTAATTAAATAGCTATTAATATTTATACAAAAATACTAATCTACAATATTATAATAATACAATATTTAACTTAACCTACTCTATATTTAGCTCTGTTTCACTATCACTATCATCTTCATCTATGCCTAAACTAATTATTAAGGGCCTTACGTTACTATTAATTATGTTATAGGAATCTTTCCAACGTTCTACTGGGATATTATTTACACATTTTTTAATTAATTCTATAACAGAACTACTTAGTGTAGGTGATGTTTTTTCTCTTCTAATCATCGTCTTTAACTAGCTCCATATATGTTCTATTGGGTTAAAAATACAGTAATACGGAGGGAGGCGTAAAACTGTGTGACCATAAGCACTTGCGAGATTGTCAGAGATATATTCTTTTTCAATATTGAATATTTTTAAAACATTTAAAAGGTCCTTTTTTGTATAGGTTTTCTCGAAATATTTATTACTTTTCATCATATACTTTTGAATTTCCACATTTGTATTATTTGAATTCGGCACTTTACTTAGTTGGCGACTGTGGTAACTAGCGTTGTCCATCACAATAACACTATTTTTGGTCACATTAGGAAGCAGACGATTCTGAAACCAATCTTCAAACAATGTAGCATCCGTGTCTTGATGGTAATCCAAAGATGAATTGGCAATTTTCTTCGAAGATAATAATAGGGCGTTCGGAATAAATTCATTTTCTGAACCTGCATGTAATATCGTAATTCTTTGTCCTTTGTTTGAGGGAGCTTTAGTTTGACATTTGATTGTTGAATCGCTCCAACCTTTTTTAGGAGTATCGTGGGTATCAAACCAAGTTTCGTCCAAGTATATAATTGAACGATTTTCTTCCCTATATTGTCTGATAAGATTAAAATAATCTCAACGCCATACTTGTAAACGCTGCGATTCCATTAGTACTTGTCGTTTGTCAATGGTACGATATTTAAAACACATTGCTTTTACTATTCTCCAAAGGCTTGTCCTGCCATATGAAATATCAGTTGCGTCTGCTATAAGTACCTTTTTTAGCGTATCTATTGTTGGCACTATTTGTTTAATGTATATGTCATAAATTTTCCTTCGAATCAAGTATTTATCAACTTCTTCGATGCTTCTCAATTTTCCGCTGTCACACCGCTTTTTCCTTGGCTGGATGGGTTTGGTCACTATATCTTTTACTGGCGTTAATGCAACTTTGGTCAAAATACTCGTTTCACTAAAACTTGCACTCCGGTCATACCCTTTTTCTAAAAGGGTACAGTAAACGTTCTTTATGATGTTTTTGGCATCAAGTAATAAATGTTTTTCCCTGTTACACCACAACTTCCGGAAGCAGTATTATCTGAAGTTTCATACAGATCTGACATATTTTGGATGCTCGATTACACACACGAAAATACCTTTAACGCACAGCTTGACAAACACCAAACGACTGATGAACTAAGATGAAAAGACTCTGCTTTATATTGAACACCTGCAATTTGCCATTAACCTACCTAATATACCAATATAATAACATAATTAATAGTAGCGTAAGGCCCTTAATAATTAGTTTAGGCATAGATGATATTATAATATTGTAGATTAGTATTTTTGTATAAATATTAATAGCTATTTAATTACATGATTAAAATAAAGATACTTACCAATTATTTTATATTTGTTGTTTTGTTGAAAATAGCTAACCTGAACTATTGAAATTAGTGAGTAATCAGGACCTGTACCCTTTCAAAAAGCACTTATTTATGGCTGGGTTTAAATTTTATTGCGGTCGGAAAATCAACGAATTATTGTGGAATGGAGCATACTTACCGGTCACACTGTATATGAAGTAATAGGATGGCTTTAAAGAACACTATGATATAATAATGCTAAATTGACCTTCTTTCATATATCGTCGTCCATATTACGAAGTGACGTAACTCACAAATATCAAAAATTGAGATAAACCGATTTTTACATGTAAAAAGTGTTGCTCTACAATATTACAAAGTGTCGTAACTCAATTCCTATACCTTTCGACGTTATACCAAAAGTGAAAAAGCGCGTACCTCACTTTTGTAAAGTGGACAATTTCACGAATAGACGTAACTCGAGTTACGCCAGCTTGTGAAATCGTAAATATATTTATAGCAAGCAGTATTGTACGGCGTATCTACGGTACGCCGCTTCGTGAAATTATAATATTGTCCATATCAATGACCATCGAGTGACTTATCTCATTTTTTCACGTTTAAACTCGTTAATTTAGTCTGTTTGAAATCTTTGAAAATTGAATTTGTATTATTAGTGTTGTTCGCTAACACGAAATCGTACAGAGCGGCGTTGCTTCTTATATTTAATCATATTTTCGAGAGAAAAAAGTAGTTTGAGGTAATAGTGCATAAGAAATAATGGATGTATTAGTCCTGTGGCAAGATGGGACAAAAAATGTGGTGTATTCTAATGAACTTAAGAATAACGAAAAGAATAAGAAAATACGCGTGGGTAGTCAAGTTAAGATGTTGTATAGAAATCAGTGGTATAGAGGAACAGTTCTTGATATGGAATTAGAGAAAAGTGTACAGAGTGATAGCCCTGAAGATATTCCGCTGGCAAAGCAGGGGACCTCTTCATCCCTTCACAGTTGTACCCTGTCATACGCCTAGCCCGGCGTAAGCAGCCATACATTTTACACCCCTTACAACACAATGACTTTTTGAATTTTAAAAAGTTGGCCAAAGATTTAAGAATTTTAACCATTCGAACTTCTGAAACTGGGGAGCCTATCAAATGGCATGATTTTATGGAATTGAAGGTGAAGAAGAGTGAACCATTGACGCTCTTTTATAAAACGAGTCACCTCCAAGAAAATTATAAATCATTTAAATTAAAAAGGCAAACATTTAGTTTAACAGATGTTCAGATTGAGGTTTTAAATAACGAACAACAAAAAATCAGCAAAGAAAAGTATGCAGATTTAAAGTCGTTATGTCAAGGAGAGACGCCTGTCATTCGATTAGCCGAATATAAAGACTTTTATTCAAATATTCCCCATGAGTAACTATTTTTTTTTCAGTGTTCTCTGTTTTCATTATTTGTATACGATGTTTATTTTTACCAGAAGTTTGAAGTTTTTGTTTAACCCCAAAACTAGAATAAACCCTTTTTTTCTATTAAATGCTTTTATTTATTCTAAAACTACTAAAATTAAATGAGGCGTAAGTCATTTCATATGGACCAAATCGTTTTATTTTCAATTTTACAAACTGGCGTATCTCACTTTTTTGCTCAAAATTGTGATTTATTTCAAATAAATCGAATCGCATTATACATGTTTCGATAGTCAATACACAACTCTATATATACTCAAAAAAACCAATACGCTAACTTAAATAGCTTCTTATAACTCCCGAGATCAAAAATCTAAAAAATCTTTAAAACACTCCCCTGAAAAATTACAAATACTGAGTTACGTCACTTCGTAATATGAACGACGAATGGTCGTACATGTTCATTCTATTAAGCGTTCCTGCAATGGAAAAACTTCAAAAACTAAATACGAACTTGAAAATAAAATTTAAACGGAAATTCTGAAGAGAGTTATTCTTAGGTATAATTATATGTATACAGGGTGTAATTTAATTGAGTGCCGATACTTAAGGGTGATAATCTATGAATGATTCTAAGATAAAAAGTTCATATGGACATATGTCCTAAACCTCTTCATTTTTGAGCTACAGGGTGTTAACATTTTAAGAAAAATATAACCTTTTTATATAAATCACTCTTAGATATTTTTATGAAATTTTGTACATACCTTTTAATCAATAAGGAGCATTTTTTGACCTAACAGATTTATAAAAATTTTTACCAGTGACGTCCGTACGGGGTTTGAACTGAATATTTTTAAAGAAAAAATGGATACGCCACTGCTTTTTCTAAAAACGAAACTTACTTTTGAAATTCCCATTTATTTTAAAGCAAATTTCGTTTATGGACTTACTTTTGTACGACGCACCGTTTTCGCGTAAAAAAATAAAAACAAAAAAAACATTTTTTTCTTCGGTTCATTGAGACTGCTTTTATTTATTTTGTTGAATTTGGTTGGCACCCACCATGAGTGGAAACACTTTTTTTGGGACAACAATTTATTTTCTACTCACCAGTGACATTCAACTGAACGTTTGAAAAGAAAAAAACGGTAACCATATTAAATGCCCTCTTAAAGCAAATCAAATAAAAATCAGGAGGCTGGGTAAAGCTACATCAATTTTGACGTTTCTTTTCATAAAGACAAAAGGCCTGGCATTGATTTTGCATTATTAAATAATTATTATTACAGTAAGACGTTAAATTATAATAAAAGAATGGTAAATTTTACAAACAGTGAATTAACTGACATGCATTTTATTTATGGGCTTGCAGACGGTAATGCATACGAAGCCAGGCGGATATACCAAGAGCGGTATCCAAATCGCGTACTACCCGATCCGAGAACATTTTCTAGGATTCATAGACGTCTCCACGAGACCGGAACTTTAAAAGTAGACCACAGTGCTAAAGGAGTCCATCAAACAGTAAGAACACCGGAACTTGAAGAAGGAATTTTACACGAAATTGAGGAGAACCCCGAAAGTAGCACGAGGAAAATCGCGGCAACATTTAATGTTTCACATTTTCTTGTTTGGAAAATTCTCATCGAAAATTTATTATACCCATATCACATTCAAAGAGTCCAGGCATTACTCCCTAGAGATTTCCCGATGCGCATTAATTTCTGTGTGTGGTTTCTTCAAAACCTGATGGAAAATCCGTTATTTGACAGGCACATTCTTTTTACCGACGAAGCTAATTTTTCTCGAAACTCAATAAGAAATTTCCATAATAACCATTTATGGGCGGATGAAAACCCTTATGCAATTGTAGAATCAAATCATCAAGAACAGTTCTCAATAAATGTTTGGGCTGGCATTATTGATGATTATTTGATAGGCCCATTTTTTCTCCCAAGAAGACTTGATGGACAATCATATTTACACTTTCTTGAAGAAGATCTGCCGCCAATGCTTGAAGACCTTCCATTATTATTAAGAAACCAGATGTGGCTAATGCACGATGGTGCGCCTCCACATTTTAGCTTACGAGTGCGTGAATTTTTAAATCACACCTATCGCAATCGGTGGATAGGTCGCGGAGGAACGCAGCCATGGCCACCTAGATCTCCGGACCTTAACAGTTTAGACTATTTTTTCTGGGGGCATCTGAAAAGCTTAGTGTACCAAGTGCCGATTCATACCGAAGAAGAGTTACGAAATCGTATATTAGTATGCTGCCAAACCATAAGAAACACCCCGGAAATCTTCGAAAATGTGCGTCAGTCTATGGGAAGAAGAGTCCATGCTTGCATACGTGTGGGTGGACGACACTTCGAACAACTACTGTAAATAATGTGGGTTCTTTATTCTGTTTATCTTCTCTTGTCATTTCGCTTTCGATTTAAGGTTTGGAATTTTTCCTTTTAAATTAATCGCGATTTTTGAAATAAAATTTTTTATTTTTTTTTGTTTTTATTTTTTACGCGAAAACGGTGCGTCGTACAAAAGTAAGTCTATAAACGAAATTTGCTTTAAAATAAATGAGAATTTCAAAAGTAAGTTTCGTTTTTAGAAAAAGCAGTGGCGTATCCATTTTTTCTTTAAAAATATTCAGTTCAAACCCCGTACGGACGTCACTGGTAAAAATTTTTATAAATCTGTTAGGTCAAAAAATGCTCCTTATTGATTAAAAGGTATGTACAAAATTTCATAAAAATATCTAAGAGTGATTTATATAAAAAGGTTATATTTTTCTTAAAATGTTAACACCCTGTAGCTCAAAAATGAAGAGGTTTAGGACATATGTCCATATGAACTTTTTATCTTAGAATCATTCATAGATTATCACCCTTAAGTATCGGCACTCAATTAAATTACACCCTGTATATAAATCCTTTAAAAAAAAATCGAAGTAAGTTTAATATACAAAATAGGTACATAATATTAAACCTTATGAAAAGGTGCAAAACATTTGAGGCATAAAGCTTCTATACAAATAATATTTTATCGTTATTGCTTCTTCAAAGTGCCGCAGTGGCAACATCTCCTTCGTGTTCCTTTGATCAGTAAATATTTCCCAACTTTATTAAGAGACTATTATGCAGCCTGCTCGCAAAAATATCACAAAACAGCAAAAGGTGACGAAGTGTCAGTACTGTTGTTATAAATTTTAGAATCTACTCTGAAATTAAATTTTCTTTGTTCCGTTTCAATTGGTACGTAGGTCAATTTCGTCTGAATTGTCGCCTCTGCTATAGAAAGATTAAAAACCATAAATTTATTATGAGAAATGGAGAAATTAAACCGAGAACTGTGCGAATTTATTTACGTAACCCGAAATGGAACAGGTTCAAGGTACTTATCTCACTTAACGACTTTTTGTGTAACGGAATTAGAAATTTATTTTCTTAACCTGAAATAAATTACTTTTTAGTGAGTCATATACATATAAGAGTTTTCCGCATCGCAATCCACTAGTGTTATTTTATTAACAGTTATGAAAGGTTATAGTTAGCTGAAGGTTGGCATACATGCAAAATGTGTCCCAAATGATTTATTCTAGACCGCTTGTTTTATTGCGCTTTAACTATTTTTATTTTAAAGTTCTCCCACTACTTTACTGCTAAATTTTTTTTTGGACAACTACGGGTAAAAATTTTCATGACCAGAAATTCGTAAATATGCAAAATGACTATTAGAGGAAAAATAATATTTAAAGACGGATTTTTTTTAATATAAATGAAATTAAATGTATTAACCCAAAGATCACAAAATAGGATACAATACGACAGATCGACATATTAGTAAAACAAAAATACTAAAATCATGTAGGGTAAAGAAACCAATAAATGAACATCTAAGGCTTGGTTTAGATCAGCCATGTCAAACTCAAAATCACTGGTTGGCCAAAAGCATGAAGACCATAGACTAGGTGGGCCGCAAAACCTAATCTTAAAGAAGACAAACTACTGAAAATCTTAACGAAAAAAAGTACTATTATGTTAGATTAGAAGTATATTTATTAAATTTCCAATAAAAAGGACATTACAAAAACTTACAAACATTAACTTCTTTTGCCAGATATTTGACATCTTTTGTCTTTAATTAAGTTGTCTATTTGTGGCGTGAATTTATCGGCGGAAATAACTTTTAAAACTGCGTCCAAGTGTGCGTCCGTCAATCGCGATCTTGCGGGAGATTTGTTTCCTTTCATCAAAGAAAATAATTGTTCACACTTATAGGTACTTCCAAACATTGACAGGATTTTACAGGCAAATTTTCTCATTTCTTGGTATTGAAAAGGCAAGTACTTATAAAATTCGAATGTACCAACACTATCAAATTTTTCTTTTAAATGGGTTTGACACTGAATCTCAATCACTTCCATCTGCAAGTGAGGGGGAACTTTATCAATATCGATAGTGAAAAGACCAGTAAATAAAGAAAAATTGTTTTCTTGGGACTTAAAATCCTGAAAACGCTTTTCAAATTCTGACAGAAGGCTTCCCATTTTCTCTGTATACATTTTGTATGATATTGGGCCACTTGTACTTTCCTGATACGCCTTGCAAGTCGGAAAATGTGACAGATTATCCACCGCTAACTGGTTTTTCCACAGCATCATCTTACACTTGAAAGCTTTAACATGATCATGCATATCTGTTATAACTTGACGTGGTCCTTGCAATTTCGTATTTAAGTCCGACAAGTGTTTTGTGATGTCTACCATAAATGAAAGATCTTGTAAAAAAGGTACGTCGGATAATAAGCTGACATCTTGTTCTTTCACTTCCATGAAAAGGCGTATTTCTTCTTTGAGTTTCCAAAACCGATCGAGAACCATAGAACACGAAAGCCATCGCACTTCTGCATAATAAGGTAAACCAGTGTACTCACTTTCTAAATCACGTAAAAACGCAGAAAACTGTCGCTGTTTCAAGCCACGTGACCTTATGAAGTTTATCATTTTTTCACTGACTTTAAAACGCTTTCCAACTTGATCACTTTTGAGCATAAAACTTCTTGGTGGATTATGCAATGAACATGATGAAAATCTGGTTTGTCACTGCCCGTTTCTTTGATCTTTGTTTGTAATATTTTAATGAAGCCATTATTTACTCCAGTCATTGAAGGAGCTCCGTCTGTTGCAACGGAACACAGTTTTGACAAATCTAAATTGTACTTTTGCAGAAGTCCATAAACAGCATTGAAAATATCCTCCCCAGTTGTTGTATCATGCAATGGTACTAATTCCAGTAATTCTTCATAAACGTTGATATCTCTATCAACAGCACGAAGAAAAATAGCGAGTTGCGCCACACCACACACATCTGTACTTTCGTCACAGGCAATAGAAAATGCAATGAAAGAGTCTGATTTTGTTTTTATCTGTTCGCTTATATTGGCAGCCAACTCGGTAACTCTTTTAGCGACAGTATTCCGGGACAAGGATATATTTTGAAAAGCCTTCACGCTCCCGGGACTTACAATTTCCGCGGCCTTTACAAGGCACTCTTTTATAAATTCACCTTCAACAAATGGTTTTGAGTGTTTTGCGATCAACTCCGACAGTACGTAGCTCGCTTGAACGGCAGATTCATTTTCTTGCTTTGGACGTGTAAACATAAGCTGTTGATCTTTTAACCGTGATTTTAACTCTTTTAACTTTTCGTTTCTAATCATGCCTGTATACTTGTCAAACTTAGTTTTATGACTATCATAGTGACGTTTTATATTATATAATTTTGGGACACCGACTGTACTGTTACAAATCAAGCAAATAATTTTGTCTTTCACTTCACAGCAAAAAAACTCTAATTCCCACTTTTCTTGAAAGATACGATGCTCATCTCCAAGTTTCCTCTTACTTCCACTTGGTTTTGAAACAGACATGTTAAAAACTTTATCCGAAATAAATAACAATAAGTACTGTTACGTGTTGTAACAATAAGTACGCAACTAAACTCGCAATTCTATCGCAACTGACTTATAACTAACTGAACAACTGAACTCAATCGAGCGGTATTGGCTTATATACGGATTGTGATTTCTCGACAGTTCTTTCCAGAATGTTCAGGTAGCGTCATCTGTATTCTCGCGCGATAGAACTTTCCGGAACAAGCCAGGCTTTTAGGTTGAGCGCGCATCTTAGTTCATGCTCCTAAACATAGATGGCACTATTTGGGCCATTTTTTACCAATCGTAACAGTACTTTATTTTCGGTTTTTAACAGGCTCGCGGGCCGCATTACATGGCTGTTTTCAAAATTGATTCGGGGCCGCAGGAAAATGCTCAGTGGGCCGCATGCGGCCCGCGGGCCGCATGTTTGACATGGCTGGTTTAGATAGTTATTTTATTAGTAACTTAACGATGAAGATTAGAAAAATCTCGTTTTCAATAACTAATAAAAACACATTGGGTTCAAATAATAATTATATCTTAAATAAATTTTAATTAACAAAATATAGAAAATACCATAAAGGTCCAGTTAATAAACGAAGATATCGGAGCCAAAAAGGATGAATTTAAGAGGTTGTTTTCTTATAGTTATCTACTAAATAGTTACGTAGCAATATTATTGAACTAATTAATCTCTTTGAACCTGAACAGTCCCCTAGAATTTCCTTTTTTGGCTCTGCTATCTTTGCTAAAGCATCTTCTTTCTTATACTAAACTATATCTGGAACATCGGGCCATTTCCATGCATTTCCATCTTAGTGCCTTTCATTGCTGTTAGTTCATATTCTTCATATTGTTCATTTATTATTTTGCCAGGAAAGTATTTTTTATTATGTCTTACAATAACAAAATCATTTACTCATCATTCCTCTTCATAATTTTCGCCACCAGGTATTTTATAATCGCTTCCGGTAGGGCCAGAAGTATATAGAAGCCAGAAGTATATGCAGGGTGTTTCCTAACCTCTCTAAAAAAATGAAGGAGGTGAATTTTCACCTTATTTTAAGACGATAATGTGGTATAAAAGTTTTTCGCATGTCTTTTTCGAAATACAGGGTGTTAAAAAAAATTACTAACGCAATGATAATCATTTTAATTTTAATTATTGATTTAAAAACTTTTAATAATGAACTCACATAAACAAAAGTCAAATAAATGCTGAAAATGTCCTCCATGAGCCACTAAACACCTATGTACACGACGTGCTAAATTGTCTCTTACGAAAATTTCAGGACTACCGCGAATCGTATTAAAACCATCAATAATACGCAGTCGAAGGTCTTCTTTAGTTTCAATAGAAGTAGTATAAACGAGTTGTTTAAGGTGACCCCAGAAATAAAAATCCAATGGATCCGGCGAACAGGGTGGCCATGGGTGAGGTCCTCCTCTACCTATCCAACGAGCAGCATATTGTTGATCTAAATAGTTTCTAACACGTACAGCAAAGTGAAGGGGAGCGCCGTCATGCATGAACCACATTAAAGTTCTCGTTCTTAATGGCACTGTTTCCATCAATTCCGGCAATTCTGAGGAAGTTGTATTAGACATCACCAGTAAGTCGATTTTGAAAAAAATACGGTCCAATTAAGCTATCTCCAATAATCCCTGCCCAAATATTAAAAGAAAATGGTGATATCCTTCGATGATAGCATGAGAATTATCTTCCGCCCAAATATGGTTGTTGTGAAAATTTATGATGCCTTGTCTGGAAAAATTCGCTTCATCTGTAAATAGTATTTTTCCGAAAAATGTGGGACCCTTAAAGAATTTTCTTGAAACAAGTTACAAAAGTCCCTAGGCAACAAAGCTTGCACTCCTTGTACGTGATAAGGATAAAGTAAATAGTCGTTTAAGATACTCCATACTGTTTTGTAACTCACATTCAACTCGTTCCCGATTTTCCTCGTACTAGTGCCTGGAGATTCTTCCACCATGTTTAAGACCTCTTCCTCAAGTTGTACGGTTCTAACTGTAAGTGGTCGGCCGTCTATTTTGCTTTTTGCAAAGATACCTGTTTCCTCTAACCTGAGGTGCAATCTTGTAAATGTTTCCGAATACGGTACTCGTCTATTAGGAAAATATTCTGCATATAAACGTCTCGCCTCTAGCACATTTCCATTTGCCAAACCGTACATAAAATGAATTTGAGCCATTTCTTGATTGGTAAACTCGGCCATTATGAAAAGTATGTAATGTAGTACAAATAAATTCAAAAACAATTCAAAAGTATTGTTATATAAATAAAAAAAAAAACACAAACAATTAAGTGTTATAGAAAACCAAATTACGCCCTAAACAATAATCGGGTGCCAGTATTCACCTTAGGATAACCTAAAATAAACTGCGACAAGGCAACCTATCCACCCTTACTCTGGCAACCCTACGCGCTGGAGGATGTTCTTCAGACACCTCTTAGCTAGCTCAGCTCAGGGTAGGTTCGCTATTTTGTCTCTAGTTTGAGAAGTTTAGCACTCTTATATAAGTAAGTTAAAGTCAAATCCTGAAGGCGCCACCTTCGTTTTATTTTACTTAAAAGCCTTAAAAGTTCTAGTGTTTGGCCTCAGAAAAAAAAACAAACTAGAAAAAAAAAACACTTATGTCACCATCTGTATACACTAGCTTCTTATAAGCTCTCATTCACTCAATCCCTCAAAGTCACTCTATTTAAAATAAAAGCCAAGTTTTCGCAGAGGCCAATACAAATATTTATTCTTAAAGTGGTGTTAAGCCCTTGGTTACTTGGTTTTATAAATGCGAGCTCCTCTTACTTTGGTGGACAATAGATACTTAAAGTTAAAAGATAAATAAGTGAAATGAAATATTAAAGTGATAGTACTAGGTTTGACAATAAAATTTCTGAAGGTTTAAATATATAAAGTTATCGATAAAAGAAAGCAAAAAGTCAAACCCTGTTTGACAAGATCTTGCACAAGACGGCAACTGTCAGACCCTACATTGTAAAAATGACTGTACAGTCTGATCTGGCAGCCACATAGACCTACATCCAGGACATTGCCTCCGACTAGGAATTTCCGCAAGGTCTGTGCAAGAACCTCTCACAACTAGCTAAATTTATCATAAAATCTCTGTTAGAGTATAATACAATATCTTACGAGTACCTGTGGTTACTCAATAAGCATGCTAGCCACTCGGCCACAGATAAGTTAAAATGTCAAAGTTACAAGTGGAAGAAACAAATGGCCTTTTGCCGGGAAACAAAAATATTTACTTAATAATCATAAATTGTAACTATATTTACAACAAAAGTAGCTGTAACAGACTACCTAACGTTCTGAACTACTAGAGACTCTTGAGACATCTTAACGCTATGTCGACATACGCTACACGTTTAAATTGCACAAGCTCTGTACATAACATGGGCGCAAAACTTTATCAAAACACTGTATATCAAACAATACGCAAATGCAGAATATTAAGATTTTAAGTTGACTAATTTTTAAAGAAAAATGAACACAGGGTAACGATACTTAGCTGCAACTTTACGTGCTACCCATGGTCTCTCAAACAGCTAACGTGGATACTGCTACACAGCTAGTCTCCAAGAATTCAAATGGTACATGGCAACTGGCACGTCCCGCGTCCAGGCATTTTCAACAAAAGTAAACTATTACTCCAGTTTGTACTCGGACTTTCAGCCCCTACCAAAAAAAATCCCTCAAATTATTAACGAGGGTTTCAATTTACCAAATGGCGTCTTTGACCGCTGTTGAAGTTCATTAAAGCATTTTAAATCGGCATTCCGCCCAAAGAATAGGCAAATTACAAAGCCATACCCTTTTTAAAACATTTGTGGATGCTTTATCGGCACTACATTAGCCTGCACGGCCAAAAAAAAACTAAACTTTGGGAGCTATTTCCACAAACGTGCTTTAACTTTCAGTGTCCATGGTCGAAAGGGACGATTCTTATTTTTCTCCAACGTACATAGTTACCAAAACAAAACAATGACAAAAATTAGTCAACCCTATTTACGGAAACTTACCTCATATAATAACATAGAAAACTAAGGGCGACCGAAGTCAACCCACGCGACCAAGCAAAAATTAACCAGACGTGGCTGTGAAAATGCCCAGAAACTGTCAGTCTGACACTGACCTATTATCGATTTTCTTAAAAACAGCTGACAGAAGTTATTTCTATTGCTAACTTGAAAAGTTTATCAATTACCAATCAATTAGAACAAAGATTTGAAATCAAACCTGTCTGCAAGTAGTATTAAACAAGGAACAGAGAAATCAATCCACTTGGCTATGTCTTGCAAGATACAAAACATTCCTGGAATATAAACATCAACAAAGGTTTGAAACTAAACATAATGAAAATTTTGGCTATTACAGGTAACTTAATTAGTAATTAATGTTTAAGGTGAGAGTCTACATATGTATTTTAACAATTTAAAAGCGAAAACTTAACACGTATAATCAAAGATAATGAAACTTATGAAAGCAATTTTCGAACTGTAACAGTATATTATTTGAAAGATGTTAAACAGGAGACAAATGTTACGGAGAAAACAAATGTGTTTACCATGGAACGAAGCAAAGCCTACTCGTATCATTTGACGCAACATAATGATAAAAATACGAAAAATAACTGAAAAATTAAGGTACTCTTTTACCCAGATACCCGCCGATAAACTAATTGTAAAATTTAAAACTGACCCAAAGTAAAGTGCTCTAATCCCTTATCCCCTAAGCTTTTATTTGACATCTAGAACGCAATATGTGTGTGTTGATGGTGATGTGTCTGATGTGTGTATGGTGGGGAGTGGGGTGCCACAAGGCTCTGTCCTTGGGCCTTTACTTTTCATTGTATACATGAACGATTAAAGAAGGCAACAGCCCTCTCTTGCACGGGTCCAATATAATTAAAACGATTTCTAGAAATCACGTGAATTTGTCTTAAAAATTCATCGTTCCGCGTTAATTCCGTAACTAGTTTTTTCCGCACCAGGAAATTCAAGTTAAAATCAGTATCGGCTTTCTGACAAGTCAACTTATATTCATAAATAAAAGGCTATAGTTGCCTTGCTTAGTGATTTATTCCGAAGCCACTCAGTGAAAACCCCAACAACTCATAAATAAATTTAGTTTAGAGTAAGTAGTACCTAGAAGAAGTTGTAAAAAAGAAACTTCGAGTGTGGTTCTATATTTCATTAGACTAACATTTTAAAGTGCAGTTGAACTAACTAGTGCCGTCAGTGATTTGGCCGAAATTACTAGCGTACCTATTTTATAGTGATTTAGAATTGACAGTTTTGTGCTACCACTGCTACCCTTTTATATTGTGCGTGTCCAGCAGAGAAACAATTTGACAAATTTACAACCTATCCTTCCTTTAGCCCAAAATGGTCTGAATAACCTCAATGTAATATTCAATAATCAGTAATTATAACCATTGTTTTTTAGACTTAAGATTGTGTGTATGAGAGAGTGAGTGCTTTTAAGTTAGAGTCCCACCTTTGTTTTTCTTTTGTTTATAAATGTCATGAACGTTGTTTTAGTTATTGTTTTTCTAAAATAAATGTTTAAACTAGCATAAATCATCTTTGTTTTATTTTTTAATACAAGATCTCTCAAGCTGGTAACTACGATAACACAGTTCATCTAAGTGTCTACTTAATATAGTAGAAAAATGGCCTTCGTCACATATCAAGCAAATAGCTCTTGAGATTTCTGTGCGGTTGTGAAATAAAGTCCAACACGCACACCCCTCTCTCTCGGTTACTATCAACTTTTGAAGGATTGTAAGGAAATACAGTAAAACCTCTGTTTGCGACCGCCTCTATAAAGTGACCACCTGCGTTAAAAGACCGGTAATGAATTCCACATATTTAAAAATGGAAATCCCATTATATTATACTCCTCTTTACCGAAATGGAACGACGGACACTGCGATGGATCATAGCTTCGAAATTAGATTGGAAGTTGGTCGTGGAATGTACAGATCGCTGAGCATTAAGGGTAGCGCCGAATGACTCCTCCGTGATGCATGCGGAGTACGTTCTTGATTGAACTGAGTGCGCGTGTAACGGTGAACCGGCAAAGCCCATTAAACCGTCAGTCCCCACTGGTAAGGTTAGGGGTACGTGCACAAAGTTACTTAATGTCGACCAGAGGGCTCTACAGAGTAATCCCTCCGTCCATTGATTGACCTTTGGTTCCTCGGAGGCTTTAAAATGAAATAGCCTCTCTTCTCGAATCCATGTTCATCGTCTTTTGTGTTCGCCCTCGGAGAGGAGGCGCAAATAAATCGCGTTTTCCCCCCATCTCGAGATCTTGGTCTCGGTTGTTCCTCTGGACTCGTCATACTCCTGCACTGGCTCTGATGTTGGGTGATATTATTACAAATTACTTTATTGCCGGCGGATCAAATCAATTTGCTCCAGAAAAGGCTGATAAATCCGTTGTTAACATTAGTTTTGTTTTGAACAATTTTTGTGTGTTTTGGGACAAACGTAAACATTTGAAGATGGCAGGAAAAAGGAAATGTCTTTCTTTAAGCAAACAAATTTAAATAATCAAGGAAAATGAAAAAACTGGTTTAAGTACCAGGAAATTGGCTGAAAAATTTAAAATGGGTAAGACTCAAGTGACTATGTTGCTTTAAAATAAAGCAGAAGTTATAAATTTCTTTCAAGGAGGTGGCAACGGTGAATAAAATAGGCATCTTATGCATACAAGCATCTGTGCTTTCATCAACAGTAACGTAAAAATTTTTATCACCCAGTGAAACTCTAATTTCTTCTTTGATCGATTTGGAACTTCCTTTCACAAACAATAATTACAGAAGACCTTTTCTCCACTAAAATCTAACTATGGGAAATTTTTAACCCACAAAGGCCACTTTAGACATTTGAACACAAATTTGAAATCACTAGTGTCACACTAAAAATACTGAAATCTACAAACTAAAACAAAAGTACGTATTACAACACGATATAAATACAGTTTGTTAAACAGGTAATAATAAGGCATTATTAAATGACAATAAATAACCCCTAACAATATACCTGCAAACCCCGGAAATCCCCAATAAATACCTTGTGTATAACCAAAATGTAAATATTATTTATTATATAATTATCTTCAGACTGGAAAATCCTTGTAACAAGTGCCAGACTGCACATTAAACCTATGAGTCTACGAGTTCTCATGACCAGGCGTTTTTAATTTTTTGATAACGCCTAAAACATAAAAATATGGTAAATAAAATAGTAATTTGGGAAAAATATTCATTTTATAATAAAATTGACAAAATATGAAAAAAATGGATATACAGTGTGTCCACGTAAGTTGGCGGCATATGGGAAACTTCTTTATTATTAATTTTACGAAAAATAGTTATTCTTCATAAAAAGTTCTGCATGGTCCAAAACCTAAAATGCAACCATCAGATGTTAAATTTTTTCAGTCATATACGAGGTTTGTCAAAAAATGTGATTTTTGCTCTAGAGTAAAGTACCTTTCTTTTTGACAATATCGAAAATTGTTATAAAGAAAAGATGTTTAGAATTAAAAATAGCTTTCAAATATTCAACATTGTTTATATACATTAAAAAAATATTTTTTTCTACATTTTCTCTGCGATTACTTTGGAAATTTAAGTTTGCACATAATGCATAATTAATCCAGGATACACTAGCATTTTTTAAAACTGATAATTAAAGTAGGCTTTGCGAACTGTCTAAATATCGAAAATTCGAAGAAACGTCAACAATCGTATTTCAAAAAGTGCCACGGTATAAGTAAACACTTTTTTTAGGCAGTCTAACAGTTCAAAGTTTTTAGAGATCCGTATTGTAGAGTTTTATGTTTGACAGACGTATTTGTTTATGAAAAGTTAGACATGCCACCAACATTAAGTCTGGAAGAGAAAATTGAGATTGTGCTAATAGTGGGAGATAAGTATAAAACATTTCGAGAAGCAGCAGACATTTTTAATTTCCGACATCCAGATAAAAATATTCACAATGAAACTGTTAGAAAAATATTTAATAAATTCAAGACTTGTGGAGATGTACATAATAAATTTGGAAAAAAACGCCAAAGCATGGTAGAAAATAATGACATTGCGTTGCAAGTAATGCTCTCTGCAATTGAGCATCCTAAATATCCTTTGCGAAAAAGGGCATCTTCATTGCCAATGGATATAAAAAAAAGTACAGTTTCAAAGATTCTAAATAAACACAAATATCACCCTTACAAACCTAAAAAAATTCATACTTTAAGACCAGGATATAATGATAGACGATTGGAATTCTGTTGTGACATACAGGGAATCTTAGTAGATAACCCATTTATGTCAAGGTGTATTATTTTTACGGATGAAGCAACATTCTGATCAAATGGGACAGTTTCTAGCCAAAACTGTCGTTGTGGAGTGATACAAATCCACATTTTACGTTGAAAACTCGGGACCAATATTCGTTCAAAACAAACGTGTGGTGCGGAATGTATAAAAATCAAATAATTGGACCTTTTTTTTCCGAGAAACCTTGAATGCTGATGGTTATTTGTGCTTTTTAAACAATAGAATAAATGATTTTCTTGACAACCTTCCCTTACTTGAACGTCAGCAGATATGGTTCCAGCAGGATGGTGCCCCATGTCACAGCAGATTAGATGTACGTCAATACATTGAAAATATTTTCAATGGAAGAGTTTTTCATCGTTTTTCGGAAATTCCTTGGCCCCCGGGGTCTCCAGATTTAACCCCACTCGATTTTTTCTTGTGGGGTTACTTAAAGCAAAAAGTTTAACTCCCCATATGGTTAGCAATGTCTTAAGAGAATTATGTAATAGAACTGTTACATGTATAAACAGAAATGGAGGATATGTGGAGGCACTAGTAAATTGAAGATAGTGATTATTCCTTGGTATTTATTGTAACAAAGTAAATTATGCATACAACTTGTTATTCATTTAAATGCATCGTTAGAACGTTACAAACTAGTGATTAAGCTACTTAAAGGTTATCAGTGTTCGATAAAAATTAGGAGATAATTGTTTTTAAAAGTTTATTTATAATTGTTTAATCAAATTTATAATTAATAAATGCAATGCATTAATGTGCAAACTTAAATTTGCAACGTAATCGCAGAGAAAATGTAGAAAAAAATATTTTTGTAATGTAAATAAACAATGTTGAATATTTGAAAGCTATTTTTAATTCTAAACATCTTTTCTTTATAACAATTTTCGATATTGTCAAAAAGAAAGGTACTTTACTCTAGAGCAAAAATCACATTTTTTGACAAACCTCGTATATGACAGAAAAAATTTAACATCTGATGGTTGCATTTTAGGTTGTGGACCACGCAGAACTTTTTATGAAGAATAACTTTTTTTCGTAAAATTAATAATAAAGAAGTTTCTCATATGCCGCCAACTTACGTGGACACACTGTATATATGCACTTTGCATATATTTCGCCCTTTACTTATCACTAAGTTATCACCATTTTATTAATAAAATGCTATCTAAACTTCTAGAAGATTTACGATTATCATTGTGACGTTCCTTATGTTTTATGCATGATGGGGCACCTCCACATTTTGCTGTAAATGTCTGGGAGTATTTTAATACTGCATTTCCAGATGGATGGATTGGGCTAGGGAGCGTGCAACGTTGACCACCTTGATCCCCAGACTTAAATCTTTTGGATTTTTATTTTTGAGGACATCTGATCTGAAGCAGCTAGTGTACACTACTCCAATTGCTACAATATGAGACCTGAAGAATCGAATAATATGGTCTTGCAACATTATTCGTAATACCCCTGGAGATTTAAGGCGGGTTAGAGGATGAATAAGGCATGAGGCGACGAGTTGAAGGTTGCATCATAGTCAATGGCGGCAATTTCAGTACTTAATGTAGTATCAGGGGTTTAATAATAAGATTGTTTATTAAGTTTCTACCATGCCATTAATTTATTAACAGAAATCTGACAATAAATCTTGCGTTATTTTTAATAAAGTAGCATTTTTCTCCTAAGCTAAGCCGCAACTTAAAAATGTCCATAAACCTCTCAAGTCATGTATTAGAAGGAAACATTCCGTTTTAAAATAATTAACAAAGAGAAATTAATATTAAAATTTCAACACTCTGTATTTTAAGAAGTATATCGACATTCTTGGACCTATGTTAACATGGAGTATTTTTCATAAAAAGTCCTGAGGAATAACTACTTGTAATATTTTTGATTACTTCTAGGAAACACCTATAAAAATATAATAAATTAAAAATTCAGCAAGTATCCTAACAATCGACATTAGTGGCCGAGAAAAGATACCGGCATCGTAGATATGGTTTATGTACGATAGTAGGTACGATGGTACAAGTTCGACGTGGGCCACCCTGTACAGGTTAGTTATAATACTTTCGAACCTTTCATTAAAAGAATAATAATATCTCACTTTGAGTGTCTGTGAGTTTAACTATAATTTGTTCTGTTCAAAATGATTGGAAAATATTCGAAATTATTTAATAACGGATCATGTTCATTTTGTTTTAAAAAATGTTGAATATTAATTTGCATAATCTATCGCTCTGCTTGAATTAGTTTGTCCTTCACTTTTTCATCCAGCAAAATATTCTGCTACCATAAACAACTACGACAGGACAGCAGGATAATTACTGCTGGGCAGTGTGTCGTCGCCGTCTGAGACGGTCCACTAGGTATCGTTTTGTTCTGCAGTACCGCGAAGGTACGCTCTACGTGATTTACCATTCTCACGCGCCCGCTTTAGCGCTGACCGCGCCGTGGGAAGAAATTAATGCGTTTATATTGTTAAGGCTTTTGCACCCCGCTGTATGATCACTATTGATTACGAAATATTAGCTAGAAATTTATGAATATACTATTTTTACCCTTATCAGAAATTTTATTTTGCTTTTATTTATCTTATTAATACTGAACTAAAAATACCATTGGGCATGAATAGCATATCTAGTAGAATAGGAATTGGTAAGAAAAATCTAATTTGCTGGCTGGACATGATTAAGTGTCAGAGTTGTATGGACTGTAAATGCAATCTTATAAAGTGGGTTAAAAGACTATCATGAATCAGACAAAAGCTTGGCCATTTTTAAGCAGAGATAACTTAATAGTTATTTATATTACTAGTACGGTATGAGCTTCATTACAGTAACGCGTGGGGAATATTGGTACGACGAGGTCGTAGTAACCACATGAGCCTTACCGTACGTGTGATATACAACATTTCATATAAGAACCAGAATTTTGGTTTTTTATGATTTTTTTTATGTATTCAAAATGGTTTTCATATTTATGCAGTGACATTACACAAAAAGTGATAGTAATTGACGGAAGAAAAAAAATCATAGTTTGATTAAAAATGAGTAATGAAATTTTATGCAGTGACATTACACAAAAAGTGACAGTGATGGACGGAACAAGAAAAATCATAGTTTGATTAATAATGTGTAATGAAATAAGTTCATTACATTACTGAGTGATGTATTGAGTTCATTACATCACTCAGTGATGTATTGAGTTCATTACATCACTCAGTACGATAATATAGTATATTACAAAACGGAAACAGGCTAAAATGGGGTATGTAATAAGCTCTTTTCGTGTGGGTCTTATATAAATGTTTTTAGTTTAGGGGATTGCTAGGCGAGTCTGGTCAGTATATGGTTTTACAAGTGACAAAAATAACATTTTTTGCAAGCGAGAGCACAGTTTAAAAACCGAGGCGAAGCCGAGGTTCATATTGTTCTCGAACTTGCAAGAAGAATTTTCGACCAGTGAAATACTCTATTTTTTCCTACGACCACGTTATATAGGGTGTCCCAAATAAGTGGTAAACAAGCGCCCGAGATTGCAAAAGCTAGTGCTACTTATACTCTTTGCCTAATAAATTATTGTTATAAAAAAAAAATAATTAAACCCACAACAAACAATTTAGAAATATTATATAAATATTATTATAAAGTGTTATGAAAATAAAAGAAAATTAAAACCATTCAATTAACAATTTAAGTGTGTTATACAAAACCCAAATTACGCCCTGGAGGATGTTCTTCAGACACCCCTTAGCTAGCTCAACTCAGGGTAGGTTCGCTATTTTGTTTCTAGTTTGAGAGGTTTAGCACTCTTATAAGTAAGTTATAGTCAAATCCTGAACAGGGCCGACGAGAGGGCGGGGTAGACGGGACAAATTCCCGGGGCCCGGGGCCTGGGGGTCCCGGGCGCGAATCGCGGATTGATACGCATTAGAAATATACAAGCACGGTCAAAAAAATATTTAAATAGACCCTCCAGAGTACTAAACTCAGAAAGAAGCTTGGACAAATTTTTTAAAACTTTTTTCGTTCACCTGAATCTCTTGATTGAAAATATGACGTATTTTCGCTGAATAAAAACAAATTAAATGTGGTGGGGCGGCGAGGCGGCTCTAGGCGGCATCGCTTTGATTGAAAGAAGCCGACTTTTTTCCGATTATCCTAGCAGCGCAACAGGCAACATTTCCATGAAATGTGAGGCGGCTCAATTAATAAATTTTCTTTGATTTATTTGGGTTAGATAGCCACAATAATCTGCTTAGCTTATTATTCAGTTTTGCCTTTTCATTACGACAAGAAACAAGTCGCGATAAAATTTGAGTAATATAGGTAGTAGGTATTAAACTTAGACATTAGCAAATGTTTTGGGATTGTTCTACAGGAACCTGAACAGTGTAGTGATCACAGTTAAAAAGATTCAACAGATTACATTATAGGGTAAGTTTTCATTTTTCTCAGTATTTTGCTTTTCAAAAACACTAAGTACTTTCCTTCCGGTACTCTTGAAATAAATCATAATTAAAACCTTTCCTACTATAATCATAATATTCTCATTTTGGTCAGGCTAATTTAAATGGCTTATCGGCAAAAATCCGGTTCTCAAAAGAGAAAGGAAAAACAATTACGAGAAAATTCCCGCAACGCCGGAAGAAGGACCCTTGAAGGTTTAGGCTTCAGCGTTTCTCGACCTAATCCAGCTCTGCCTTCAACTTCATCGTCAGAATTTAATATAAATGCAGATGTTCAAAATCCATCAACATCAACTGTAGGTAAAGTGCAAGTCATTTAGTCTATCCCTGGTCACTAAAAAATTATAATCTATTTACAGATTCAGTTTCTGTTCCTGATACAAGTTCTTCCGATTCTACCAATCAACTTCCTGTGCCACTTGCATCTCCCATTACTTCTTTTCCTACTGGTGGTAGTAGTGATGATACTGATGACGATTGTGGTCATGGCCATAGCTACAAATCTATATTAGGTTATGACATTGGGCGTCTTCAAGGTAACCCTTCGCCCTCGGAAATAGAAGATGCAATTCGTAGAGGACCACAACTGCTTCCCATAAGTTCCCAGCTGACGTTGACGGCCGTCCGTTTCCTACATATATATTGAACATGAAGCTACAAAATAATGAAGTAGTTGTTAGAGATTGGTTAGTTTGGAGTGCTGCAAAACAAACCCTTTTTTGCTTCCCCTGCCGTTTATTTAATTATAATAAAAATACTCGGGAATCGTCTGTCCAGTCTGTCCTCACAACTGTTGAGTTCTGGAATTAATCAGTCACTACGACCCTCTGCTTGCGGTTCATTTAAAAAAAGTAAAAAGTTCACAAAAAGAAAATCATAGATTACAAGTTCATTATTTATCAGCCGACATTCAAAATGAATTTATATCTTGCTATGCTGAACACGTTCGAGGCTGTATTTTGAGAGAAAGAGAGGCGGCTAAATATTTCTCCATTATCGTTGATGCCACCCCAGATTGTTCTCAATAATTTGTATATGTTTATCATTTATCTTGTCCTACAACCGAACAACTTGGTACCTAAAAATTATTTATTAGCATTTATAGTGACAATAAATGCAGGACCCAAAAGGCTGTCCAGTCCCAGGGCCCGTGTCGCCTCTCGGCGGCCCTGATCCTGAAGGCGCCACCTTAGTTTTATTTTCCTTAAAAGCCTTTAAATGTTCTAGTGTTTGGCCTCAGATAAAAACAAACTAGGAAAAAAAACACTTATGTCACAATCGGTATACCCTAGCTTATTATAAGCTCTCATTCACTCAAGTCCTCAATGTCACTCTATTTAAAATAAAAGCCAAATTTTCGCAGAGGCCAATACAAATATTTATTCTTAAGGTGTTGTTAAGCCCTTGGTTACTTGGTTTTATAAATGCAAGCTCCTCTTACTTTGGTGGACAATAGATACTTAAAGTTAAAAGATAAATAAGTGGAATGAAATATTAAAGTGATAGTACTAGGTTTGACAATGAAATTTCTGAAGGTTTAAATTTATAAAGTTTATCGATAAAAGAAAGCAAAAAGTCAAACCCTGTTTGACAGGGTCTTGCACAAGACGGCAACTGTCAGACCTACACTGTAAAAAAATGACTGTTCAGCCTGATCTGGCAGCCACATAGACCTACATCCAGGACATTGCCTCAGAAAAGGAATTTCCGCAAGGTCTGTGCAAGAACCTCTCACAACTAACTAAATTTACCATCAAATCTCTATTAGAGTATATTACAATATCTTACGAATACCTGTGGTTACTCAATAAGCATACCTACTAGCCACTCGGCCATAGATAAGTTAAAATGTTAATTAATGAAATTAAATAAGTTACAAGTGTTAAATTCAGAAGAATCAAATGGCCTTTAGCCGGGAAACAAAAATACTTACTTTATAATCATAAATTGTAACTATATTTACAACAAAAGTAGCTGTAACATACTACCTAACGCTCTGAAATACTAGAGACTCTTGTGACGTCTTAACGCTATGTCGACATACGCTACACGTTTACATTGCACAAGCTCTGTACATAACATGGGTGCAAAACTTTACCAAAACACTGTATGGTGAATAATACGCAAATGCAAAATATTGATATTTTAAGTTGTTACTATGTTACAACATACTCAGGAAAAATGGTACTTAGCTAAAACCTTACGTGCTACCCATGGTTCATGAAGACTCAATCTTCACACACACTCACACATGGTATCTGAAACACGTAGCGTGGAAACTGCTACACAGCTAGTCTCCAAGAAATCCCATAGTACACGGCAACTGGCACGTCCCGCGTCCAGGCAATTCCAACAAAAATAAACTAGTACATCACTTTGTACTCGGACTTTTAGCCCCTACCAAAAAAAAAACCCCTAAAATCTAATTTTAGATATACAAACATGAAAGAGAAATCTTTCATAACACCCATCGAGGGTAATTCAGATACTAAAATTAAAACCTACCTCAAATAACTAACGAGGGTTCCCAATTTACCAGATGGCGTCTATGACCGCTGTTGAAGTTCATTAAGGCATTTTAAATCGGCATTCCGCCCAAAGGAATAAGCAACTACAAGGCCATACCCTTTTTAAAGCATTTGTGGATGCTTTATCGACACATTAGCCTGCTCGGCCCAAAAAAACTAAATTTGGGAGCTACTTCCACAAACGTGCTTTTACTTCCAGTGTCCATGGTCGAAAGGGACGATTCTTATTTTTCTCCAACGTACATACCTAGTTACCGAAACAAAACAATCAAAAATTAGTCACCCTATCTATGTAAACTAAGCTCTTTCAACAACACAGAAAACTCATGGCGACCGAAGTCGACCCACGCGACCAAGCAAAAATTAACCAGAAGTCGCTGTGAAAACGCACAGAAGCTGTCAGTCTGACACTGACCTCTTATCGATTTTCTTAAAACACAGCTGACTTACAACATTCGAGGCGATTAACCTACAACTTTTATACTAGGTTAAACAGTTATAAATTACCAATAATTACCAATTAACTAAAAGAAATATTTGAAATCAAACCTATCTGCAAGTAGTATTAAACGATGAACAGAAGAAATCAATCCATTTAGCTATGTCGTACAAAATACAAAACATTCCTGAAATATAACCAACAACAAAGGTTTGAAACTAAACATAATGAAAATTTTGGGCTATTACAGGTAACTTAATTAACAATAACAATTAATGTTTAAGGTGAGAGTCTACATATGTATTTTAACAATTTAAAACCGAAAACTTAACAGAGATAATCAAACTTATAAAATGCAATTTTTAAACTGTAACATTATGAAGCATTTATAAAGTATGGTCAACCCTGAAAATTTGAAGTCAATCTGATAAGTAGTTTTCGAAATATAAGAGATCAAAATCAAATTGAACGTTCGCCAGACGGTGACGTCATTACCTCCAACAGTTATTCTGCTTTGAACTTGTGCTGCGGTCTTTCTGTGTTTATACAAGGGAGATGCGCTTACTGTTTCTTTAGTCAGTTTAAACAGAAACTTATTATTACTACTTTTAATAGTATATTCTATAACAAGTAGAAAATGCCATTCCATACGAGCTCTAGACTACACTTTCTTTAACACTGTTTTAGAAAAAAGAAAAAGAGATTATTAAAAATTATTCTTTTCTCTCATGTCGATGGCAACTCCGTTACCCAGCAACGAAGAAAGGGCGATGTAAATGGCTACCTGTCGTCTTATCATGGGTCTCAGTCTTAAACAGTAAGTAACCACGGCAGCGAGCGCGATCCAACTTGCTATAGGAGAAAGTGACGTCACACAGCAGTTTCCGCGAGTCGATGTTTGTAAATTATTTTAAAGGTTTTAGAGGCGTCAGAAAATTTAAATTTTTTGCAATTCACACTAAAATGATAAAATGTGTCAGAAAATGTAATAAAAACAATGCCAAATGACCCCATTGTATGAAATATGTAATTCGAGTAAATGACAGGCGGGATGATAGAGATGTCAAGCGTTTAATTGCGAACAAATGGCTGACACTCGGCATCTAGATATGAAACTGTCTTAATTTCTCAATATTAGTTAATAAATTAATTTTATATTTAATTGTTTTCAGCTCTCAACGTTAATTAAAGTGGAAAAATACATTCTTGTTCTACAGAATATTATTGTATGTTGTCATAAATAATCACTATTATATGATGAGGCAGAAAATATAATTATTCACTTTCGTTACTAGAGACGAAAGTTAACATTATGGGGTTTTTTACCACGCGAGACAGTATCGATGATGTTTTCTTTTTCATTTCTTATGATCCGGCACAGCACTGCAGGATCAATCCTTTACTGTGCTCTGCGAGCGGTGCGTGTACGCAGGAAGCGACTTACTTTGGTATTGAAGCTGTGGAGATTATACTCGTCACACGGCCTTAAGAGGGTCGTTCCAGAGTACTGACGCTCTTTAAATGAAAGAATTCTTGGTAATTTTGGCTTAGTGGAAACTGAATCTTTCGCTAACTTTTGTTTTATAGCGTAATTTGAGGTGACTGGCCTTTGTTTTTTTCTGGGAAAATTAAGAAAAAATTTAGTTTTCTTTGCTAAAATAAACGAAAACTAACCCTGAAAGAAGATCAAAAAACTTAAAAACTAGTTAAGAAATATATTTTTTGTTCATGCAAAGAATTAGCGAAAAATTCGCTACCGATATATTTTCTTATGGTGGAAGAACAAATATTTTTTTAATCCACATTAGATAATATCGCACATCCCTTTGAAAACCGTTGTAACTAAAAATTTATAAATTTTACAGGAGTGCCAAAGGAAAATTTGAGTTAATACAATCTAAGTATTCAGTCCATTTTTTTTGGTTAGGGTATTGAATTTTCATTTTTATGGTAAATGATGGACTCTACATCAACAAATATGTAAAATATAATATATTTTTCATATTTTTTATAAATAATTCAAGCTTTTGTGTATTTTTTTTTGTAATACAACAGTTTTATTTCAAAATTCCTTTAGTAAATTTTTCTGTTAAAACTAAAATAAAACACTATATATATTTTAAATAAAATGTTATATTTTTTAAACGTTACTGTAGATAACCTTAGTAAATATGATTTTATATTGACATTATATTACGAATTTGAAAATAACCACAAAACAAGAAATAATTCTTACAGTAGCAATAGGTAAGACCTGAGGTGAGACCGGTGTCACTAAAATTAAAAACTAAAATAGCATTCGACGAAATTAAAACGAAACCGAAATTTTGTTCAAAATAACGCAGACGAAGATGGCTTTATAAAAAAAAAATAATCGCTAAAACAATGAATTGTAAAAATTATGATAATAGGCCGGTACATAATTTTTATTTATAAGAAATTGGAGATCTTTCTTTTTATTCTCAATAAGTGAAAGTCTGGAATGGTATGCTTTTTGCAGGTTCGTTGGTGTTTCTAAATTATCTGAATTAATTGCAACGGCTTCTGAAGTCCTAGTATCCTTTTTTATTTATTTTGTCTGACATTTACAGTTTTCCAATTTCCTCGGAATAAGAATGTTTGTAAAAAAACGTGTATGGATGACCCTTCTCTACTTTAACTACTCTCACTTTACTTAGAAGAACTTTGTCGCCTTCATTATTTGAGTATAATTTGGCCCTAAATCAATTGAAAGCTTTTTAACATCAATGAAATCATCATGTGTTAATTCATTAACTATATAAGGATTTCCCTTTTTTTTTGGCTACTCGTATTAATGTTATTAACTGGTCTAGTACAAACAATGATGCTGATTTAAGTGATCTAGCAACCTAAAATAAAATAAATTTAAACAATTATTAGATTTTAATTTTTTCATTATTACTTACTACTAATAACACTATTAAATGTTTACTCTGTAGAAGAAAATAATAATTGAAATTAAACTTTTGATTTTTAGTCTTTTCCACCAGTATGCATTATAAAAGCAAAATATTTCAGATTATCCTGTTAAAAAAATTAATAATAAAAAAAGACAAACCCCTTTCTCAATTACGGGGTGAGTAGAATCTCTTTCATTTTGTGTATAGCTAACTATGAGGTATTTGTGAAATATTCTTTTTATTTTAAACTTTTGTACAGCGTACATTAACACAGCTATTAAAACATAAGAGGAAAAAAAATTAATTAAAAAAAAAAAAATTTAAACCAAAAACCAGCCGCACTTACTTATTTTTTTGTTGGGCTCCACAGTTATCGCTATAAAGAATAACTTCTAAATCTTCATTGTCACATTGCTTAGCTTCTTCTTCTAAATAGTTAAGGATGCACGTTCCTACTTCTGTAGCGCCCTTCCCGCCTTCTCCCTCATGCCAAACGTAGCAGCAGGTTGCATCCTTTCCTACTTCAGTAACCGTTAAATTCATATCATTTAACTTCGATTTGTAATAGAATATAAAAATGTCCCCTTTTGGAATTTGTAGAACTGCTTGCAAATCAAAGCAGGCTAAAACGGAAGTATTACCAACTGTGGCCTAATCTCTTTCTTTTTCTTTTCTGGATGATATTTTTTGTCTTAAATGTCCTTCATAATGATTTTTTAATAATTCTTTGCCCTGATCATTTGCTCTGTTGTACTGGAAGCACAAGCTACATTGGTTCTTTTTGGGGACAAAGAATGAAATATTAAATTGCCGGTTAAAAATGTCTGCATACATATGCTAGTTAGCTGCCGGTTTGTCCTCAGATTCACACTCAAGCTGATAATCTCTATAAATTTGGTTTTGCTTCCATCAATAAACTCTTTGGATGTTTAGGCTCTTGGTAATGGCTCTCTATCTTGGGAATCTTTTTAATATGATTTCTCACCCCATTCTTCAAGTCTTCGCTTACCTTTCTGTTGTTTTTATGTTTCCCCCTCATGTCTCCAGTTACTATTCCTGATTTAGTGATCGACCGATATGACTTTTTTAGCCGATACCGATAATCGGCCGATATCGATAATGTATTTGCCGATAACGATATATATCGGCATATCGGCCTTTTTTAATTGATAACATTATTAATGTCTAAAATCTGAATATTCTGTAATATAATTTATAATTATTTAACGTTCAATTTAAAATCACAAAAATAAAAACAAAAATTGCACTTTGGCAACACAGCAGTAGGCGGTAATTTATGTGGCTCAGCGCCAAGTCATTGGTGAATCCCCTTAATTTGAATTTCTCGGTGAATCCCGTGCGTTTATTGCCGTGCATTCAGTATTGCATTCTTAAAGCAGATCGTTTTAAGTTCGATTATTTCTTGGCGTAATTTAGTTAATCTTTAACAAAGACATAATATTAATAGTTAATAATAATCCTATTGGAGTTTGGTGGAGTGCAAAGTAGCGAAATGGATGGAAAAAGTATTTATTGGAAATATTTCATAAAGAATAAATTATCCCCAGCAGATAAGAAATCCACCGCAAAATGTAAATTGTGTGACATAACCATTTCATTAGGGGGAGTGGGAAAATCGGCGAATACCTCAAACATGAAATACCATTTAGAGAAAAAACATCCTCAAGAATATTATAAATTGAAAGGGACTGATTCAAGCTCAGGTTAGTACTAAATTTTTATTTTCCAGTTCACGTTATAAAAATATTTACCAACAATAGGACCTGCTCATTCAGGATTATATTATTATATAGGATTGAGGGGCAAACCACCCAGGAATTTTTTGCTAAAAATCTAGGGATTTATTTTATTAGGAATTTAGGGAATTTTAAGGGAATTTGTGTAAAAAAATTACTGAAAAAATCTGAAGAATTAAGTAATTTGTTGGGAATTTGCGGAAATTAAAGGAATTTGTGTAGGAGGGGGGACATTTTTCTTTTTCATCACTTTAAATCGTTTCATTAACAATTAACACCTACAATATGATTTTATTTAAAAACAAATTTCCCCGTTTATTTCAACGTTTTGACTTTTGATCACCCTGAGTCTATTTTTTTTAGAAACGGCTGGACCTTCTAGTAGTTCTAGTAGTACTTCTAACTCTAACTCTAAGCTATTGCAAGTCTCACTGGCTGACTCTTTCAAGCAAATGCAAAAGTGGGACATTAATTCATCCAGAGCGAAGGAGTTTCAATACCTTATAGGTGAAATGATATGTTTAGATAATCAGCCATTCAGCATTGTATCAGATGATGGATTTACTTGGCTACTAAAGAAAGCTATTCCAAATTATGAAATTCCTTCTGACAAATACTTCAGAGAAAAAGTTGTACCAGATATTTACTCAAGATGTAAAGCACAAGTGATTAAAAAAATTTCAAATATGTTGGGAAAAGCATCTTTTACTACAGATATTTGGACGTGCAAATATACAAACAGTTCTTTTTTGTCTCTCACAATCCATTTTTTTGTAAAAACATGTTTAAGTTTAAATCAGAGATCCCATTTTTCACTTGCCTGCAAGAAGTTCCCAGGATCTCATACAGGAGACGCCATAGCTGAAGCATTTAATTCTTTGTTACAAGAATGGAATATAAAAAGGGAACATATTCACTTAGTATTAGCAGACAATGCTGCCAATATGAGGAATGGTTTTGTTAAGGCAAAAGTAAATTATGAAGCATGCTTCATTCATTCTTTACAACTTGTAATACAGGATGCTATACAAAGTCAACGTTCAGTCAGTGATTTAATAGCAAGATCAAGAAAAATCGTTTCGCATTTTAATCCCTCTCAAACTGCTTGCGATAAACTAAGTAAACTACAAGAACAACTAAACCTTCCCAAACACAAACTTTTCCAAGATGTACAAACACGTTGGAATTCCTCATTTTATCTACTCTCTCGCCTACTTAAACAAAAACAAGCAGTAAATTTATATATTTTGGATCATGGGACTCTTACAGACTTGACATTTTCCGAATGGGAATTAGTTGGAAGCATTTTAAATTTGTTAAAGCCATTTGAAGACATAACAAAAATTACAAGTTCTTCAGACTGCTGCATATCTGAAGTCATTCCATTTGTTTCGACTATCACTGCCTATCTTAACAAAGAAAACGCTAATTTTGCAGGAGTAGGTACAATGAAAGAAGAATTGAAAAACAGCTTGAATAAACGATTTCAGAATATATTTATAAAAAAACATTATACCATCGCGACTTTCTTGGATCCTCGCTTCAAAGACAATTTTTTTACAAAAGACCGTGATTTTATATGCGAATACATAACTACAAATCTAAAGTCCCAAATAAAAGAAAACAATACATCTGTAGAACATTCCAGTTCCCCTGACATTTCGGATTACATTCAAGACCATACAATAAATGAAACTATAGATTCTATAGAAATTGATAGTGATGACAACGAACCACTTGCTAAGTATGTTCGAACTTCTGAACCTGAGACTAGTCGAACATCTGGCCAAAATCTGTTTTGGGAAATCTACGAAGAATTTGCCGGAGAAGGGATGAGCTCCACAAAAACAAAAACCATTCCAACAACATCTTCTTGTGACACAAAATCATCTTCTAGGGCATCCATTTGTGAAGAAGTGAATGCTGAAATTACAGAATATAAGAAACATCCTCTTCTTGAAAGAAAAGCGAATCCCATTTCTTGGTGGCAAGAAAAACGAGAAGTTCTACCATTATTATATAATCAAGCTCTTATATATTTATCTGCACCAGTTGGCAGTGTTGCAAGTGAGCAAATGTTTTCAGAAGCTGGAACCGTAAATTCGGCGAAAAGGAATCGGCTGAATCCAGAAACAACCGAGAAACTAATATTTTTACATGATAATTTGCCTAAACTACATTATTCATATTAAATGCCGATTTCATGTTATATCTACCATAATTTCTTAAGATTAACTTATTTGAAATATTACTTTAAATTTAAATATAAAAAAAATGTTTTAAGCTGCTATGGTTGTTTTTATACATCGGCCGATATAGCCGATATATATTTACATCTATCGGCCGATACCGATAATCGGCTCTCGGCCGATATAGCCGATATATCGGTATCGGTATCGGTATCGGTATCGGTCGATCACTACTCCTGATGCATTTGTTTTGTCTCTAACAGTAAGAACAGTTCTGTCGTTTATGTCAAGCGTATTTTTGAAAAAAAGTTTTCTTGCCTTCCGGTAAGTGAAAATAAAAAGCGTAATTACTTCTTCTTTCGGATCTCTGTCTATCAGATTTAACGTATTTGTACTTTGGGTGAATTAACTCTATATGTTTAGATAGAAAATCACGTTTCCTATTTATGTCACTAAGTCATTAAATATGTTCAATCGCCGATCTGCATTAACTTTAGTTGGGCACTGAAATTTGCATTTTATGCCACACGGATCTCTGACCTATTTGGCAGGAATAACCTTTTTTAGTTTTGAGGTTGAAACGTACTCATTGCCCTTGTTTCTTAATTTTCTTGCCATTGGTTTTGCATAATTTTCATCATCTCGTTGCCTCTTCCTAGTGTTTTTTTTTAGTTGTTTTGTTCTATTTCTTTCATTAACTCTTGTTCCAGTGTGTTGTTTTCAGTTTCAGTTGACTCCTTTTTAGGTGCTTCATTATTCGTCTACTGCAACTACTAGTTGAGCTTAATGATGTTCATTCTATGTCACTGCAAGAAGATGAAGAACTTTCGTAATTAGGGTATCTAATGCTATCGTCGTCGTCGTCGCTGTACTCAGACCTACTTGGCGAACTCTCTTGGAGGTGGAGTACTGGAGATCTATTTTGTAACGGGATATTTTTTTGTTGCACATCGGTAAATGCTAATCCAACTCTCTCGTCTTGAGATTCAACCTCTGATTCAACAGAAAGTGCAGAGGTGTCAACATTTTCGGGATATAAATTGGAAGTGCCGGATAAGTTTTCTTTATATTCGTTTCTTATATTCTGCCCAGAACTAGTCAAATATTTTAGGATTAGAGAATTATTATCATGTGCATTTTCGGGTTGGACGTGAGATATTAGTGCGCAATCGTAATTGGAGCGCTGAATGGATGTACTATCATTTAGGGAGCAGGGAAGTGTGATATTCTTTTGTTTACTAGATTCTTTACAAGCTTTCATAATTTGCTGAGTTCTCTCATTAATATGTTGTCCAAACATGTTCTGAAACAAGTTTCGTAAAGATAGCAGAACACCGCATAAATAAACTAATAATGACAATAAAATTAGTGTACTCTGCAGTCAGATTAAAATTTGTTCTGACGTCTAATTGAGGTAGAAATAGTTTTTAGTACCCTCAAAAGAAATTATGTTTATTAATAAAGAGCGTTATTCGAAAATAGATAGTTTTTCAGCGAAATAAAACAGTTGAAGATATTCTTTTTTTCTTAGAAAACAGTATTAACTCAAAATAATACATACTGATATTAACGACTATAGAACAATACAGTATTATCGTGAAATAATACAAGTTTTATTATATTTTTATTTTAAAAATTTTTTTTCCAAAAACAAATCTTTATTTAAGAAAGAAAAAGCCATTACAAAATTTAGGACAGGTTGTCGAAATGCGAGCAGAGGTTGGAATAGTGCAAGATGATCTTGACCGAAAACATGAAAGCATTCAAGGAGGCATTAAACTAAATTTAAACAGCATTTCTAAATATCGAATTACCATATTAACAAATAGGAGCGAATCTGCGGGAGGTCTTAGAGGTCTTAAACCTCCCACTCCCATTAACAGGCCAACAACAACATGAAATCATGTTTGCCCCCACTCCCTTCAGGTTAGTTCAGTGCCATATCGATATTCCAACATATCAATATTTATTCAATATTCAATATTCCAACATGTCGATATTTTTCAAATATATAAACTTTGTTAAGAGTTTTTGCCAGTTATCTTTCAATGCATATGTTTTTGTTGGCAATGCACGCTAGTAGAGACCTGTCTTATCTGCATTAAATACGTCCCTTGGGGCATAATCCTTTAAAATGGTCGATAGCCTTTCTTTCCAAGCAGTTACGTCTTTGATATTCATAGCGGCTGATGCGCCACATATTTTCTTAAAGGTAATATCGTGCCGACGAGAGAACTTTTCTAACCATCCATTTGATGCCTTGAAGTTATCTAGTCCTAGACATTGAGCAGATTCGAAAGCTTTTGCTTGAATTATGAATCCGGATATTTGTAAGTGCTTGTTTCGCGTCTTACAAAACTAGTTGAAAACAACTTGGTCCACTGCCAGTCCTTCGGTTTTGGGAAATTTTCTATTTTGTTTCACCGTTGCTCCTTGAAAGAAATTTATAACTTCTGCTTTATTTTGAAGCAACATAGTCGCTTGATTTTAAATTTTTCAGCCAATTTCCTGGTACTTGAACCAGTTTTTTCACTTTCCTTGATTATTTAAATTTTTTCGCTTAAAGAAAAACATTTTCTTTTTTTTTGTCCCAAACTCACAAAACTAATGTTAACAACGGATTTATCAGCCTTTTCTGGAGCAAATTAATTTGATCCGCCGGCAATAAAGTAACTTCTAATAATATCATCTAACATCAGGGCCAGTGCAGGAGTGTGACGAGTCCAGAGGAACAACCGAGACCAAGATCTCGAGATGGGAGAAAAACGCGATTTATTTGCGCCTCCTCTCCGAGGGCGAACACAAAAGGCGATGAACATGGATTCGAGAAGAGAGACTATTTTATTCTAAAGCCTCCGAGGAACCAAAGGTCAATCAATGGACGGAGGGATTACTCTGTAGAGCCCTCTGATCGACATTGAGTAACTTTGTGCACGTGTCCCTCACCTTACCAGTGGGGACTGACGGTTTAATGGGCTTTGCCGGTTCACCGCTACACGCGTACTCAGCACTCAGTTCAATCAAGAACGTACTGCGCATGTATTACGGGGGAGTCACTACCCGCTACCCTTAAGGGTCAGCGATCTGTACATTCCACGACCAACTTCCAATCCAATCTCGAAGCCATGATCAATCGCAGTGTCCGTCGTTCCATCTTGAGATTAGATTGGAGGTTGGTCGGGGAATGTATTCTTGCATTGCAAATCTGGACACGGTCCATGGTCAATATACAAAGTTACAGTAATTAGCATGAGAAAGAACAAGTGTTTCACATAGGGGGTTTCTTAAATAGGGTCTCAAGATATTTTTACATTTATAGAGATTTCTAAGAGAGAGATATGACTTTTGAATAACTTTACTCACTTGACTTCTAAACCTTAGTTTGCCCATTCACTATTAGAACCAAAAAAAAATAAGTGCTGATTTGATGGGGTTTAATTTTAAGCCCCTGTTTAAAGAATAGTCATAAACTGATTTTAGACATTGGGTGAGTTTACCTCTTGCCTCAATAGCACTGGATTAATTAAAACGTATGCATAATTGTGTATCATCGGCATACCTTTGCATATCACAGTCCTTCACATGTTGGTTCATGCCAATCGTATACACTACAAAAAGTAATGGCCCCAGAATTGAACCTTGTGGTACACCCCTTTTTACAACCCTAAATCTAGAACGCTTGCCTTCCAAGAAGACGAACTGAGACCTATCTGCTAGATATTCTCCAAAGAACTTCACCGAAGACTCATCGAAGCCGAGGGAGCGAAGCTTAGCACATAAGAGACCATGATCAAGCGTATCAAACGCTTTACTATGATCAAGTAATAACAGCGCTGAAGTTTCACCCCTATAGGCAGCTTCAATAAGATCATCCAAAACCTTCAACAGAACAGTTGCCGTGCTGTAACCTCTACGAAATCCAGACTGAGATAAGGGAAACAGATTGTTTGTATCGAGATACTCAGTCATCTGAAGATAAATAATCTTTTCAAGCACCTTTGATAAAATAGACAACAAACTAATAGGCCTTAAATCAGAGACGTCCTTTGGGTGGTTTATTTTAGGTAGAGGTACTACCATGGCAACCCTCCATTTAGATGGAAACATAGATTTCGTGATACAGATATTAAATATGTGAACCAGAAATGACACAATCACTGGACAACACAATTTAATCATGTAGACAGACGGTCCATCCGCCCCGGATGCATTCGATTTTAATTCTGATATGGTCTTGAAAACTTTATCATCCGTAACAGATTCTAGTTTAAAAATATTAGTCGATTCAGTGTTCTGATATTTTTCGACGAGCTCGTCATTGACAGGTGGGTGCAATACTCTTTACGAATTCGAGAAAATAATTATTTATATGATCTGGCTTGTTCAAATTGCTAGGCAAGCTTATATTGATTTTACTTTTGTTGTAAACATTAAATTATTTGAAGCGCCTTTTTTATTATTATTTTGTGCAAGAAAATTGACATACGCTTTTTTTTCATTACAAACAGCTTGAGTGAATAAATTTCTCATCGCTTTGTATGCCTCCCAGTCTAAAACAGTCTTGGTTCTCTTATACCTAGACATTAATTTGTTACGCTCTTTTTTCATAATTTTTAAGACGTCTGTAAACCACGGTGCCCTCGGCTTCGTCACACGCACTTTACACAACAAATCTACTTTTTTATGAAGGCATTGCGTGTCATAAATTTCACCCCAATTAGTAATATGAGTTACTTACTGAAGGGTCTGCACTATCTGCAGTCATACGTCTTTTGCTAATTTCCGGGTTTCTCAGTCACGCGAACTAGATTTTTTCTCTTCCTGTTCGGGTGTAATAATCTTTGGACGACCCTCACTATTACGTTTGGGATGCAACGATCCTGTTTTTTTCCAGTCTGTCGTAAAGATTTCTAAAAATTATTAAATCTGGCTGCCTTCGGTTTGGATACATTTCCAAATATCGTCGATGTGCTCTGCGCCCGTTAAAATTTTCTTCTGCTAATAAGCATACTATGTCTCGCATTTCTTCGTTAGACAATAAGTTATGTCGTGGCATTTTTAACTTAACTTTTAATAACAATTTCTCTAAAAACTCATTTAATTCTGACAAATCACAAGGAAGTTTGACAGAAATGAAGTCTCAAAACGCTTTCTTTGCATTTGTTTTTACAAAGCCTACTGTAGAAAATTTTACACTTGCAAATCAAAACTTAAATGAATACATTAGAAATTGTAAATGGAAAATCATTAAAACCATTACTCGGAGCGACATTTACAAAGTACACCTTTATTGCGTAAAATTAATGAGAAAATTGATATATTTAATAAAAACATTAATACGCTAAGGCGCAAAAAAGTTACACTTGTTTCTATGTAGCTACGTAGAGAGCGCTATCAACAATATACAAAGTGGCCCATTAGAAAAATTATTGGTAAATCGGCAAAAATAAAAAGCTGGAAATTATTTGTAAGTTTCTAAGTCCACCGCTAGAGGACGTAAATCCAACCTCGGAGTAGAATACACTGTTTTAATCAAAATTATTTCAAGTGAACCTATATTGAAATTTTTTTTTAACCTACTGACAATATGACAACTTCTTTGTATTCACGTGTTTTCCCTACCTTGTCAAATAAAGGGTGGGGGAAGGGGTAAACGTTGGTTTGAAAAAAAGTCAATAATTTTTTTTCGGAATAACCGATTTCAAATAACTTTTTTTAATTTTAAAGCGCTTCTATGGGCGCTCCTGCTGGAATAATAACATTTTGAGTTTAGTTATTTTTCGTGTCGGTAGGTGGCGCATTAAGACAAGGTCGCAGATTTTTATGTTTTTCTCGTAAATTTAAAATGTAATGGTATTTTTATTTTTCGCTAGGAAAAAAGAGCATGAAAAATTACAGTTATTGGTGAAAACCGCTGTCCGATATGTTTATTCCTTATAAATATGTTTAAAAGTATATTTAAACCTAATAATAACCTAATACTTTACAAGAAAAGTAAAATAAGCAAGACTCTCAGTAGGCTTTGACACAACAAAAGAAGTGATAATAAAATATATACAGGGTGTTTCAGAATAAGATGCTGATCCTTAACGGTGTGAATCCTTAGGTGATTTTGTATAAGAAGAAAAGTTCATATTAACATATATCCTTAACCTATCAACTTTCGAACTACAGGGCGTTAAAGTTTTAAGAAAAAAATTTTTTTCTATCATATCTTTAACAACTTTATAGCTATTTTTATGAATTTTTCACATATGCCCTCTAAGCATCAATAGCCATTTTTTGGTGCAGAAAAATTTTAAAATTTTTTAACCAGTGGCGTCCTGAAAGGGTTTGGTCTAGACATTTTGAAAAAATATTATGTACGCCACTGCTTTTTCTCAAGATAAAAATTATTTTTAAAATACTTATTCATTTTAGGCCAAATTTAATATCTTGCCTTTTTATCGTCCGACAAACAGTTTCCGACAAAAAAAAATAAAAAGCATTAAATGCGCATTCGCTATGTGCTTATGGTTTCTGACAAGTAGGCTATAAACTTTGTTAAGGAAACAATGACAATAACAAAATATTTAATGCCAAATAGTTTTGACAGCTATTTATTTATGTACACGGATTTCCACTTAACTTAAATTTTAAAAACGTAATACTTTTTAAACGTATAAGTATCATGGTAAATTTTACAAATGTCGAGTTTGCGGACATGCATTACCTGTACGGGCTTGCTGACGGCAATGCATTCGAAGCCAGACGATTATACCAAGAGCGTTATCCAAATAGAATAGTTCCGGATGCACGAACCATTTCAGGAACTCACAGAAAGTTATGTGAAACGGGATCTTTTGAAACAAAAAACTACTTAAAAGGGGCACACCAAACTACACAAACACCAGAAACCGAAGAAGCTTTTTTAAATTTAGTGGAACAAAACCCTAATATAAGTACCAGACAAATTGGGAATATTTTAAATATTACTCATGTCCTAGTCTGGAGAATTCTTCAAAGTTAATTGTTATATCCGTACCATATTCAACGGGTCCAGGCCCTACTTCCTAGGGATTTTCCATTACGCATCAATTTCTGCCAATGGTTTATTCAAATGGTTACCGAAAATCCCCAATTTGATGCCAGAATTTTGTTTACGGACGAAGCTAATTTTTCCAGGAACGCCATACAAAATTTTCATAACAATCACTTCTGGGCAGAAGAAAACCCACATGCCATTACGGAATCCCACCACCAAGAGCAATTTTCTGTAAATGTTTGGGCTGGAATTATTGGTGATTATTTAATTGGGCCTTATTTTTTACCAGCCAGATTGAACGGAATAAATTATCGCCAATTTCTTGAACACACTTTACCAAATTTGCTAGACGACGTCCCTATTTTAACCCGACATCGTATGTCGTTTATGCACGATGGTGCACCTGCCCATTTCAGTCTCTTAGCACGAGAGTTTTTCAATCAACATTATAGTAATCGATGGATAGGGCGCAGAGAAACACAATCGTGGCCACCTAGATCCCCTGATCTAAACAGTCTAGATTTTTTCCTGTGGGGACATCTGTAAACGTTGGTTTACAGTATCCCAATAAATACTGAAGAGGAGTTGAGAGACCGCATAATAGTTTGTTTCGACACTATCAGGAATACTCCAGGAATTTTTCAAAGGGTACGAGACTCAATGAGGAGAAGAGCTGAAGCATGCATTCTTGCAGGTGGTGGCCACTTTCAACAGCTAATCTAAATTATTTACGTGATTTAATGTTAGTTGTTTTAATTTAATGTTAAAAAGTAAACCATAGGCACATAGGGAATGCGCATTTAATGCTTTTTATTTTTTTTGTCGGAAACTGTTTGTCGGACGATAAAGAGGCAAGATATTAAATTTGGCCTAAAATGAATGAGTATTTTAAAAATAATTTTTATCTTGAGAAAAAGCAGTGGCGTACATAATATTTTTCCAAAATGTCTAGTCCAAACCCTTTCAGGACGCCACTGGTTAAAAAATTTAAAAAATTTTCTGCACCAAAAAATGGCTATTGATGCTTAGAGGGCATGTTTGAAAAATTCATAAAAATAGCTAGAAAGTTGTTAAAGTTATGATAGAAAAACGTTTTTTTTCTTAAAACTTTAACGCCCTGTAGTTCAAAAATTGATAGGTTAAGGATATATGTTAATTTGAACTTTTCTTCTTAAAATCAACTAAGGATTCACACCGTTAAGGATCAGCATCTTATTCTGAAATACCCTGTATAATGCTTTACGTCAAAAAATATTACCTTAAAACGTGTTTAAGTATCGAAATATAATTTCAAAATGCCGTTAGCAAATGAAACAGCATTTGATTTGCTCGCGGTATATTTCGAATGCATGCAGAATGCAACCATTGCTGCCAGAATGTATGCTATAAGGATAAGGTATCCAGACAGGCGCAGATATACCAAACGAGATTTTGTTCGATTGGCGGTACGCTTAAGAAATTCCGGAAGTGTTCATCGTCCTGTTTTACTAGACTTGGTAGAGCTCGAATTGAAGCAAACGTCATAAACGTTCTAGCTTACATAAAATATTATCGTCATGCAAATACCAGAGGCATTTCCCAGGACTTGGACATTACCAGCACTACCGTCCAACGAATTATAAAAGATCATAGGTAAATAGGTCTTACCTATGATATCAAAAATGTTTATTAAAAAAATATATTTCAAATTTAGGCTCTATTATTGTCATTGGTTATTAAACATGGTAGCCGAGAATCCTAGATTAATGACAAATATATTATGGACAGATGAGGCTACCTTTAAAAGCGACGGACAAGTGAACTTGCACAACATGCATTATTGGTCTCGACCCAATCCTTGTTGGATGCAGAAGGTCCAACATCAAGGCAGGTGGAGTGTAAACGTTTGGTGCGGCGTATTGGGGTGGCATGATAATTGGCCCATTTATATTCGATCAGTCACTTACCGGTGAAATTTATTTAAATTTTGTTACCAACCATTTGCCTGTTCTGTTGGAAAATGTGCGCCTATAAACACGCCGAAACATGTTTCTTTAGCATAATGGGTGTCCCGCCCATTTTTCAACAAGGGTTCGTCGATTTTTGGACAGAACATTTCCTGATAGATGGACAGGGAGGGGAAGTTTATTTCCATGACCAGCCAGGTTAATAATTAGAAACTTATAAAAAGCCGAAAATAATAATTTTCATTTTCATTACAATAGGTCACCTGATCTAACTTGCCCGGACTTTTATTTGTGGGGTAGATTAAAGGATATGGTATATTTAAGCAAACCGACCACTAGGGAGAATATGGCAGCGCGAATAAGAAACGCCATTAACAGTATTTCAATGGCTGAAGTACAGACTGCTGCTCAATCTACACATAGCAGGTTACGGCTCTGTGTTGCACAGGACGGACGACATTTTGAACACTTAAGGCGTCATTAATAATTTTTTTTTAGCTCTAGTTTATTTAGCTCTAGGCAGGTTTAGACCTAGGTTTTTTTTGTTGTGTCAAAGGCTACTCAGAGTCCTGCTTATTTTACTTTTCTTGTAAAGTATTAGGTTATTAGGTTTAAATATATTTTTAAATATATCTATAAGGCATAAACAATACATATCGCACAGCGGTTTTCGCCGGTAACTATAATTTTTTATGCTCTTTCTTCCTAGCGACAAATAAAAATACCATTACGTTTTAAATTTTCGAGAAAATAAATCATAAAAATCTGCGACCTTGTCATAAAGCGCCACCTACCGACACGAAAATTAACTGAACTCAAAATGTTATTTTTTTAGTAGGAGCACCCATAAAAGCGCTTTAAAATTAAAAAAAGTTATTTGAAATCGGTTATTCCAAAAAAAAGTTATTAACTTTTTTTCAAACCAACGTTTACCCCTTCCCCCACCCTTTATTTGACAAGGTAGGGAAAAAACGTAAATACAAAGAAATTTGTCATATTTCCAGTAGGTTACAAAAAAAATTTCAATATATACAGGGTGCCCAAGATAAGGAGGGCCTCTATGGGGATCTCGGTTATGGTAAGAGCTACAACTTTGATTAAATGGGGAAAAAGTTGCGCAATCAGAGGACTAATAATATGGCATAAAAAAAGTTTTAGTAATATTTGTAAGTTTTGAGATATTAAATAAAAACTGATATTTTGGATTTTTGATTTTATTTTTCTTTGGCGTTATTATTAAAGTTAGAGCAAAACTGACAAAACTCTCTCACAGCAACTTGTTATGAACTTAAAGATTACATCGCAATTTTTTTTATACGACGTTTCGTTTCCAAGCAAACACCATCAACTTCATTTTTTCTAATACGGCCCTGATTTCTTATTGTCAAATTTTGAGAGCATTATTTATTCTTAATTCAATGATGTACCAGACAATGTTGTTTAATTACGTTTCGAGCCTTTTTAACCATCTTTATGAAATTTTCAGGGTCCGGACCTGGATCCTAGAGTGTTGCATATGCTTTTTCAGCTTTTTTAATTAAACCTTACGATACTGTTTAAAAAAAAATAAAAACTTCCTGGGTTTATTTTCTTTTTGAAACAACACAAATCTACGCTGTTGCAAACTAAGTATTGTTCTTTTCCCAAATTAGCGAAGTAGGCATTGGAAAAAAAAATGAGTAGGTATGGTGTCAGACAATTTGGCATTACTTCAGTTGAACTAAATATGGCAGGTTATTATTCAAATGAAGAAAAATTTGATATGTTATCATGTTTTATTTTAAGCGGAGAAAATTGTAATGTAGCGGAGCGGATGTATTTGGACAAATATCCGGAAAGGAGACAACCAGCTAAACGGACTTACAGTAAGTTAGTAACTAACCTTAAAGAACACGGTGCATTTAAAAAACCCATGCTCTCCCGAAAAAAAAATAGTAACCAGGAAAAGGTTTTCAGCGTATTATTAGCTGTTACTGAAAACCCTGGAGTATCAACTAGAGAAATTGATGAAAATGTAGGCGTAGCGAAATCAACTGCTCAATTTATTTTAAACAAACAAAAATTTCACCCATATAAATACAGAATTTGTCAAGGACTGAGGCCAGGTGATGCAGAAAGACGTCGATCATTCTGCGAATGGTACACCAGAAAATGCCACGAAAACATAAATTTTCCTTACCAGATAATTTGGTCTGATGAAAGCATGGTAAATCGAAACGGGATCTTTAACAGAAAAAATGTACATTACTGGTCTAAGGAAAATCCACGTGTATTCAAAGAATCAAGACACCAATACCGTTTAGGATTTAATATGTGGGCTGGAATTTTGGGAACAACAATAATAGGACCTTTTTTCTATCAACATAATTTAACATCTGAGCATTACCTGAATTTACTCCAAAATGACTTAGAGGAGGCTCTGGATAATTTACCTCTGGCAGAACAACGCGACACTTGGTTCCAGCAGGATGGTGCACCTGCACATAATATAAGGGTAGTTAGAGAGTACATTTCAGCAAGATTTCCAGAAAAAAGTATCAGCACTTATTCTGTAACACCCTGGCCGGCGCGTTCCCCAGATTTAACCCCGCTTGATTTTTTCCTTTGGGGATATATCGAGAATTGTGTTTATAAGCAGAATTTTGAAACAGAAGAAGAGCTTAGACAACTAGTGCTTGCAGCCTTTCACAGCGTAACGCCACAAATGTTAACTAATGTCCTAAATAATACAGTTTTAAGATCCTATTTATGTTTGGAGAACGACGGAAATCACTTTGAACACCTTTTGGAAAATTAATTTTTAATGAGTTAATGTTAGTTTTATTTCAATTAATTAAAGTTTAATTATTATGGGTTCGGAATCAGTATTTTACAATGTTAAATAAATAATTAAAAATCTATTATGTAATTTTATTATTTTTTTTTAAATTCATAATGAAACTAAAAAGATTACGTTGTTACCTTCAACATCCATCATTTTCATTTTTTTAATTAAAAAAGCTGAAAAAGCATATGCAACACTCTAGGATCCAGGTCCGGACCCTGAAAATTTCATAAAGATGGTTAAAAAGGCTCGAAACGTAATTAAACAACATTGTCTGGTACATCATTGAATTAAGAATAAAAAATGCTCTCAAAATTTGACAATAAGAAATCAGGGCCGTATTAGAAAAAATGAAGTTGATGGTGTTTGCTTGGAAACGAAACGTCGTATAAAAAAAATTGCGATGTAATCTTTAAGTTCATAACAAGTTGCTGTGAGAGAGTTTTGTCAGTTTTGCTCTAACTTTAATAATAACGCCAAAGAAAAATAAAATCAAAAATCCAAAATATCAGTTTTTATTTAATATCTCAAAACTTACAAATATTACTAAAACTTTTTTTATGCCATATTATTAGTCCTCTGATTGCGCAACTTTTTCCCCATTTAATCAAAGTTGTAGCTCTTACCATAACCGAGATCCCCATAGAGGCCCTCCTTATCTTGGGCACCCTGTATAGATCCTTTTATTTTTTTTTTTTTTTTAGCACCTGGCTAATAACAAAAAAATATAGGTTCACTTGAAGTAATTTTGATTAAAACAGTATTTTCAACTCCGAGGTTGGATTTATACGAATGCGTAGAAAGGCCACCCGAAAGAAAAAAATATTTTAATGACGGAATTCCGACTTAAATCTTGGAATTCAAAGAATAAAGTCGGAATTCCGAGATTAAAGTCGGAATTCCGAGATTAAACTTAAAACTCGGAATTCCGAGATTAAACTCGGAATATTACACAAAATGTTTCTTTCTTTTGTGTGGCCTTTCTACGCCTTCGTAGATTTACGCCCTTTAGCGATGGACTTAGAAACTTACAAATAATTTCCAGCTTTTCCTTTTTGCCGATTTAACAATAATTTTTTTTTCTCAGGGTCGTCCGATTAACGGATCTTGAGAAATAGCCGGCGTCCCTTATTAATGGGCAACCCTGTACATCAAAATTCTTAATAAATTTAAACTTCTCGCCCCGAAAAATCCCGAATAATAATATTTTATGTTAAAATATTGGTTAAAAAAAGTTAATTAGGAAAATCGAAAATAAAATCTGCAGTTTTACTGTGTGCCATTAATTATAGGACACCCTGTATAAATATCCTACAATAATCATCTATTGTAAACTTAACTTAATACACCGTCATAGTTTTTCTTACGTGATTGAGAGTTACTATTTTTTTGAGCAATGTGTCCGATTCTTGCCCATAGAAAATCAGGTACTCAGGCTGATGAAGGGCAGATCATTTTTAACAATGGCAACTGCTTTGCGGTTCCGCTGTGTCTACAAAGAAACCTTGCAAGGACATACTCGCCGCACCGTTTCATGCGGTCTGAATAATCCGCGCTACAATACCCTCGCGGCCAACTTGAACTCATCAAGCCAGCCAGCACCCACAATGCGGTATCGCACTTGGTGTTCTGTCCTCTGTCGCCTTCATTGGCCCATTAAATTGTCATCGCTAATCATTGTACCAAAAAATATACAGATTAAGCAGTCAATGACCTATCGATCTGTATTGCTTTGTTGAAAAGCTCAAGAAAATAAATGCAAATCATTTTTTTAAACGGTGACTGAACAACTCAAAAAAGTTTATATCGCATAAGAACAAAAGAAGGGAAATTAAAAAATAATTTATTTGCAGCAATGCAGCATTGCGACATTGACTCATTGACTGGTAAAGAGTTTTCCAATAAGCATATCAGAGCTGCTCGGGAAAATGAGACACAATCTTTACTTTATTTTAAAGAGCAATTAATGAAAATATGTTTTAAAAATAATATATCCGGTGTGTGTATAAAGTCTGGAAACGGCTTATTAACATCACAATTTATTTCCCGATTTAAACCAAATTTGGTACAGTGTGTAAAAGGATCTGTCTGACGCACCGTATGACGATATTGGCGTTGTTGCCTGCTTTTTAGTTTATCTTGAATTACGAACGAATTTTATATTTTTAATAGTAACACCCTCTATATTTTTTCATTTGTAGTTTTTACTTTAAATTTGTTACACTTCTGGTATAACATAATTTGTTCCTAATATCAGTAGTTTTCGAAATAACGAGTACAATTTAGAAAAAATATATTTTTTATATTAAATGTTCAAACTGTTTTCCCTGTACAGCTTGACGGTGTGCTAATTGAAAATAAAATTTTTCAATTATGTTGTAAATCATTTCTGGCGTTGTTGATTCAAATTCGTCCAAAATTCGAAGCTGCAAATCGGCCAAATCTTGAGGTTTTATGGTATAAACTCTGTTCTTTAAATAGAAATAAAGGTCTGTCTTTACCACCAAATAACTTTATTTGCCCCTCTAGGGTAGAAAACAAGGGTTATAGAAAATACATAAAATGATGAAGAATTAAAATAAATTTCTTAACGTTGTACTAGTTTCGACTTTAGGGAAAGTCATCTTCAGCAACTAATCATTTAAGAAATTTTGTTATGAAAAGTAGTTAAAACAGTTGGGAGAACACTTGGTGATTCAACAATAAATTATAATGAAATGCAGATTATGCAACCATTGGAATAGACAGCAGCTTATTATAAGAGCGATGTATCTCTATGCAATGGTAGGAGATGATTTAAACGCAAGTAGGATTTAAAGGCCTTAATCATAATATAGTGACTTAAGAATGTTGAAGTTAGAACATGTTGTAAAAGAAGAAGTTTTAATATGTCAATTCATTCTTAGTTTAAAATTAAACTGACTTAGTGAGGTGACATGTTTATTGTTGTGGTGGATTAGATTATATGTAAATTAAATTAAATGAAATTGCTTCTATTTAAATTGTCAAAACGAAACTATGTCATTTCTTGTAAAATTTTTTTTTGGGAATACATCAAGTGGTCATTATGTCACATGTTATAATATTAAAATAAAATAAAAATTTTTGTAAATTAAATCATTATAAGTATTACTAAGGGAAATTCCCGGTTTTAATTTTCTTCCTGTTACCAGGTGAAGAAATTATTCGGTTAATTAAATTTATCATTAAAAGTTAAAGTTTTCATTTTTTGCAACGCCATTCGCCTTGAATAGCACGCTTTAACTTTTAATGATAAATTTAATTAACCGAATGATTTCTTCACCTGGTAACAGGAAGAAAATTAAAACCGGGAATTTCCCTTAGTAATACTTATAATGATTTATTTACAAAAATTTTTATTTTATTTTAATAATATAACATGTCAATAATGACCACTTGATGTATTCCCAAAAAAAATTTTTACAAGAAATGACATAGTTTCGTTTTGACAATTTAAATAGAAGCAATTTCATTTAATTTAATTTACATATAATCTAATCCGCCACAACAATAAACATGTCCCCTCACTAAGTCAGTTTCATTTTAAACTAAGAATGAATTGACATATTAAAACTTCTTCTTTTACAACATGTTCTAACTTCAACATTCTTAAGTCACTATATTATGATTAAGGCCTTTAATCCTCCTTGCGTTTAAATCATCTCCTACCATTGCATAGAGATACATCGCTCTTATAATAAGCTGCTGTCTATTCCAATGGTTGCATAATCTGCATTTCATTATAATTTATTGTTGAATCACCAAGTGTTCTCCCAACTGTTTTAACTACTTTTCATAACAAAATTTCTTAAATGATTAGTTGCTGAAGATGACTTTCCCTAAAGTCGAAACTAGTACAACGCTAAGAAATTTATTTTAATTCTTCATCATTTTATGTATTTTCTATAACCCTTGTTTTCTACCCTAGAGGGGCAAATAAAGTTATTTGGTAGTAAAGACAGACCTTTATTTCTATTTACAATCTCGCCACAGAACATGGACTACTTCTTAAATCTGTTCTATAAGTGACCCCATAAAAAATAGTCATTAGGCGGCAAATCAGGGAACCTAGGTGGACACTCGATTATACCCCCTCTACCCATCCACCTATTCAGAAAAGTGTTGTTCAAAAATTCGCGCACGTTTCGACCAAAATGGGGAGGAGCTCCGTCTTGTTGGAAGAATGTACTTGCATAATTTCGACCCATCACATTTCGTATAGTAGGCACTATTTGCGGTTCCAAGAGCTCAAGGTAAAGTTGTGATGTCAAATTTCCATCAATAGCAAATGGACCGATCTTGTGGTTACCCAGAAGCCCAACCTACGGATTCAATTTTCCAGGGCGTTGTGTATGACCTTCTCTCATCCAGTGTAGATTTTTAATTGCCCAAAACCTATAGTTGTGTCTATTGACTTTACCGTTTAACATAAATGTTGCTTCGTCCGAAAATATTATAAATTTGAAAAACTGGTTATTTTGGTCAAACCTTGACGTCATAATATCACAAAATTCAATTCTTCGCTCATAATCATCTTCTGATAACTCTTAAACTACATGTATTTTGAAAGGGTATGTTTTATTAAAACATTATGGCCGGATTTGAAGCAGACGTCACTTACTTGAGAAATTCTTCTTAATGAAGAAACAGGGGTTTCAACAACATGTTGTAAAATTTCTAAACTTTTCTCTTCATCTACTACCGCTGGTCGTCCTGATCGTCGCACCGTCGGACAGTTTTTAGAACAGTCGCTTTTGAAATTGGACTTCGGTTTGGAAATGCGCCAGTAAATAGATTTTTAACCTCTTCGTAAGACCTGACCCTATCGCCATATCCTCTCATCATAATAATTGTAATTCTTTCACTTTCAGTTAATCTTCACCCCGGAGATATCTATGATTCAATTTCAGTTAAAGATATTTTTTGCATATAAAAATGACTTTACATCAAAACTGAACTGGTGTTTTATGTATTAATAAATAAAACACAATTTGTTGATATTTTCAAAACACGTCGCTATTTCGCAAACTACTGATATTAGGAACAAAGTATGTTTTTGCAAAAGTGTAACAAATTTAAAGTCGAAGCTATAAATGAAAAAATATACAGGGTGTTACATTTAAAAATATAAAATTCGTTCGAATTCCAGACAAACTAAAAAGCTACCAACAACGCCAATATCGTCATTCGGTGCGTCAGATCCTCTTACACGACTGTAACAAATTTGGTTTAAATCGGCCAATAAATTGTGATATTATTAAGCCGTTTCCAGACATTATACACACGCTGTATAACGATACTCCTTGTCTGGTCAAACGAAATCTGCAAAAGTGCGTTCTTATAAGGGTTGTCAATTAAGAAAAATGCAATATACTTATGTAGCTTCATATATCTGTCAAAGTTACACCCGATTAATTTCTTTACCTCAATTTTTTTATGATAAAGCACAGCACTCGAAGATAAATTCTTTATGGGGCTCTGCAAGCGGTGCGTATGCGCTGGAAACGATTTACGTTGATTTTGAATTTTTGGAGATTATACTCGTTGGGAAACAAGGCCTTAGGAAGGTGGTTCCAAAGTAATGACGTTCTACAGGTGATAGAACTTTTGAATTTTTGTGTCGTTCAAGGTACACTGATCCACATACCGGTGGGCTGCAGTGGCTTGTCGTGTATTTCTACTATGCACCGCTCTGGGTGTAATCAAACTGGCCACCTCAGTTGAGCACCTGCCATGAAAACATTTGTAAAAGAGGCTCAAGTCGTCAACCTGCCTTTTATGTTCTATAGACTTTCTAGGTTGCTTGTCTAATCAGGATCGCCAATCAATCGAATGGCCCTTCTTTAAATGGAATCCAACAATCTCAGGATATCTTTAGGAGCAGAGCCCCAACTATACAGTGTATGTATGAAGTCTGGAAACGGCTTAATAGCATCACGATTTATTGGCCGATTTAAACCAAATCTGGTACAGTTGTGTAAGAGGGTTTGACGCACCGAATGACGATATTGGCGTTGTTGCCAGCTTTTTAGTTTGTCTGGAATTCGAACGAATTTTATATTTTTAAATGTAACACCCTGTATATTTTTCCATTTATAGTTTTTACTTTAAATTTGTTACACTTTTGGTATAACATACTTTATTCCTAATATTAGCAGTTAATTACAACACTCCCAGCTTTCAAATTCCAAACTTCACTAGAATGCAATGGCGTCGTGCGTACACACATCATACGTCGACAAGCGACAAAAGTCAAGTGCGAAACAAGATGCGCGGCATTAGTCCAGTAGTGCCAGCGGTAGAAGTAACAGTCTGAACTATTGAATTAAGCAATTAACATTTTTAGATAATGTTGTTATTAGTTCACTTAACATCTTCGCTAGAATCAACTTAACTAGTTATATGATCATTGTGTTTACAGTACCATACGGTACTTTTCACATCAGATTGGTAGAAACTTCTGGAGGATGGCGCCACCTGTATTGTACTGCCTAGGAAGAACAATATTGTAGTTGTAGGGTGTGATCGGTTGTCATGCTTGCCCTGTACTGACGAGAACCAAAGAGTTCGAAACCGGTCTACAGGTAGCAGCAGCGTAGCATTCTGTCATTGGAAATGAAGATTCATTATTTTCTTTCCCGGTAGTTTCTGCAATCTTAGTTTGTATTTTAGTACTAACAGTGTTAGTCAAAATACGCCAAATTTTGCTATTTAATTCAGCACTCGTTGGGGCATGTAGCCCAGAGAATAGCTATTTTAGCATAATTTGGTAAATCCTTATTGTATAAGGTCTCAGCAAGGGGCTAGAGAACAAAGTTCTCACAGATATTCATTTTTATATGTCATAGTTATATTATATTTACTTTAATGGAAAAGTAATCATTGAATCAAAAAATAATTCTTGTTCCAACAGTTGAAGTTTAACAAATTTAAAATGTTGCTTTAAACGCGTAAAAATAATTACCCCAATGTTTTTTTAATTGATACCAACATGTCATCGTTGACAGTCACGTGACTGTTGAATCAACCAATTTAGTTTTCTCAGTGTAATAGAAAAAATATAACAAATTTCTGTTTTCTTATGTAGTTGTTGAGGGATAATCGAATTATCGAAGAATATAAATACCTTTTCATTTGACATTTTAAATTTGTCACCAGCTACGTCTAATCTCGAGTGGGGGTAAAGGTCAATAATGTTTTAAATTAATATGTTCCCCAACCTCCCTATTGGCGTCATAAAATTTTGCATTGTAACACTTTAAGATCCTCACCATGTATAACTCTTGTATGCACTTTTTTCTTCGCTAAAGTCGACCGTTAATGAGGTATCGTCCACCTGCATACTAAATGGACACCCTTTATAATTTTAACGAACTTGCCGTCAATAAAATGGTTGCAATAATGTGTCGGCGCCACCTCATCATCATTTTAATAATTATACGAAATTTAAGTTTTGCTAACAGTTTAACACTTAAGTAAAAAAAGTCTAAAAGATCAGTTACAAAACATATCCTGTTTCTTTTCTATAGCTTAACCAAAAATAAATCCTTTTTTAAAGACTCACAATTGAAACGAAGTTTACCTTTATTTGCGTCATAGTTCAGTCTAAGCACAGTTTCGGAAGACAAGAGCATTGCACGAACAACGTGGGAAATTCATTAACTTTTAACGGGGATTAATTGTTTGTGCAATAACGGAAAAAATTACTAATCAAATTATTATAAGGCTGGTCAGATATCGGTGCACTTTCAGTTAACCGCAACCATGGAGTTATTAAGAGCAAGTTCTTTATTCTTAGCAAAATACTAATTTTATAGTTAATGAGAGATGCAATTAGTACTTATCACCAGACACCAGATTTAATGCTTCGCATTTTTAGAATGTCTCACCAAAATATTTGTTTTATTTTAAGTGCGTTCCTTGTCTTAAGGTTTTGTTCAGATTTAATTTAGAAAAAAAAAATGATTCTTGGCAGTAACCCTTAAGGAACTCATAACAAAAGAACAAATACCTAGAAACTTAAATTCATTTCAACTTACAGTGAGAACGTAAAGGTTGGAACAAATTAATTTAAAATGCATGTGTTTTTTTTTTCGAAAGAACGCTCGAATCCGTCAATTTTTTGTTTCTGTTGTGCATTTTTTAAAGCTTATTTCATGTATACAGGTTGTCTTAAAAACAAGTTATGACGGTATACTTTATTTTTTTAAATAGATACCCCTATTTTATAACATTTTTTTTTGGATTCTGCATAAAATTCTAAAGATATTTCATGAAATGTATCACATACTCAAATGCAGCCGTTTACGAGAAACAACAACACATTATTTACTAGCGAAAAAAAAAGAAAATTCAAAAGAAATAAAAGTCACTTCATCAAATGTTGGAAATGACCTCCATCAACAGTCTGGCAGTACCCGAAACGGTCTTCAAATTCTTGTACAACGATATTAGCGACGTATAAGCTTCCATCAATCTTATTTCGCCTCTTATTCTGTTCTTTAAGTCTTTAATATTGTTTGGTCGGTTAACAAGAACCTCAGCCTTAAGATAACCCCACAAAAAAATCTAAAGGGGTTAAATCTGGTGATCTGGCCGGCCATTCAATTGGCTAATCCATCGTTTGGGAGAAACGGTATTAAGGTACTCACGCAGACGGCGGGTGTAATGAGCCGGAGCTCGGTCTTGTTGATACCACGAAAAATTGTTCGGTGCATCAGGATCTTCTGGATTAGGGTATAATGTGGCAAGCCACGGTACTAGATCATTTTTTAAATATTCTAAATATGTTTCACTTGTCAAATTTTTGTCAATAAAAAAAGAGTCCCAAAATTCTATTTTCGACAATGCCGGCCCAAACATTAATTTTTTGATGATATTGGGTGTGACATTGCATAATCTAGTGTGTATTTTCTGTAGCCCAATACCGGCAGTTTTTTTTGTTTATACTTCCATTCAAACAAAACGTTGCCTCATCCGAAAAATTCGTTTCGAAAACTGCGGAGAATATTGCACAAATTGTTTATCATTATCTCGCAAAATTGGAGTTTTCTGTGTGGATCATCTTCACAATTGGACTAAAGGTGAAATTAATTTTTGCCTTAATACCTTAAGACGGATGTCACACTAAAACATTTCTCACTTTTATGCCACACAAATATGTGTTAAATTACATCTTGCCCGAAATTCTACATTTATCATGTAATTATACATTGGTCAATGGTCATGTAAAATTTAAAAATGTAAATCTACCACAATGAATGGATTATTACAGTAAGTGTGTAATAATAAAATATAAACATAGTATTGTAGATATGTAATTACACAACTTAGTCGACTTCAATTCATGTGTATTTACAATATTTTAGTGTGTACTTCCACATTACACGTAGAAATATGTAAAATACCTCTTAATTTTTACTATTTAATATATGTTTTTTTACAGTGTATCATTATACTGTAATAATATTTAGTAAAAATATATTCTATAGCTGTTAATGGGTTGTTTATTGGTAAACTTTTTTTGCTGGATATAATCTATTTGTTTCATCTAAAAATATTTTGCTAGAAATTTACTCTCTTTCCAGCAAAATATTTTTGGACAGAACAAATAGATTATATCCAGCAAAAAAAGTTTACCAATAAACACCCCATTATAACATCCAAAAAACTATATTTTTAACAAAAAAAGGTTGCCTAGCTGAACCTATAAAATATATTAACAACAACTGCCAAAATTTGTTGAAAAGGTGTGGTTATAAAAAAAACTACCTATCCGCTTAATTAAGTTTCTATTAACCTCAAGTTATATTAAGAATTAAGTTTTACAAACCTATATTGAGCATAATAGATGTATAGACATCTTAAACTAATTACAAATTAAAGAAAATAAGTTTCCTTCTGAAAAAATAATAATACAGTAACAAATGTAACAAATAAAGGTCTTAAACAAAAAGAAAATTAAATGACTTTCTTTGGGCTTTTATTTTAAACTGACATACGTAAACTCAACAAAAAGAAACAAAAAGTAGTCTAATATGTTATTAAACATAAACTGCAAACCAAATTGAAAACATAACAAATAAATTATTTGGTGAAACCTGAATTGCTTTTAGTGAATAAAACGACATATTCATATTTTAAATAATCTTGAGAACTTCATGTAAAATATGAATTTGCAACAAGAGTACAGCACTAACATGAGCATGGTAGGTACATAACACAATAAAAAATTAGACAAAAGTTATTATTAACAGCAATTGCAGGCCCGGATTATCCATAAGGCACATTAGGCAGTTGCCTAGGGCCTACGAAACGCGAAGGGCCTACGATCATAAAATATAATAAAAATAGACACAAAAAAAGGATCAATACTGTATTCTACAATAAGAAAAAGAGTTCACAGACACAGAGACAAACAACAATGTGATACAAAAAAACCTTATAACCGTTTTAACAACCTTTTTACCCATATTTTTACAATAAGTTTTTTTTTCGTGATTTTGATTCATTCAGTATGTCGTCGAAGTCCATCTCGCGAGTCAAATCACTTTCAATAGATAGTAGGTCTAGTGAAGAAACTCTCTCTTGGCCCATAGTTGAACGCATACAATTTTTGATAAGGTTCAGTTTAGAAAACGACCTCTCACCTTCTGCATTTGACCGCAGCATTGAAAGGTATATGCGAAAAGCTTAAATTTGGGAAACTTGAGACTAGCAATTATTTTCGATGGCAAAAAGTTAGTTTTGTTCAATAAAAAGCTAAAATTTCTAAATTATTTTGTAAGTTTTTTTTAATTAACAACTTTTGGCCATATATTAAATATGATGTTTTTAACTTTATCTATAAAAACAGCGACGTCAGCGACTTCATCAGGGCATGGGCATCCATTGGACTCTTCAAACGCATAGAAATGTTTAGGAAACCACTTAATTTGTAAATTTTGTTATTTCTTGGTAAAATTAGGGCGTGGCACCCCAAAAATTTTCGCCTGCGGCGCATTTTTTTTTACAGCCCGTTGGTGAACCTCCCCGAATTCAAATCTAAAATTCACCATTGGTGCCTAGGGCCTACGAAACCTTTAATCCGGCGCTGAGCAATTGAAATATATGACATAGTTGAAGGTAAGAAATATGGTTTTAAACAGGAAATATAATATATGCCAACATAATTTTAATAGGATTGGTTGACGATTTTATATGCTCTACTATTTTATAAGACTTTTAGTTAGCATCACTTTTCACTAGCTTACGGTTTTAAAAAAATTAAAATAAAAATAGTACACTCCTAAGTATAGTTACTTTACTAGTGGCAAGTAAATAAAACATAACTCTTTTAGGCTTGTATTATCAACTACTATAAAAAACAAAATAACATAATAATAATACAGTCTATTAACAAACATATTTATAAAAAAAACTTACCTGTCGTTCTTTTTCAACCAGATAAATAATTTAGAATTTATAAATTAGCACAAAACTGAAAAATTGCAGGAGTTGAATAACCCGCAACAAAGAACGATCGAAATGACCGCACGCACGCACGTTTTCTGGTCAGCTGCATCGTGTGATGATCGGTGGCCTGGTAAACACGTGACCCGAACCGTTAATCTGATTGGTAAAGTTAACTAAGTGCATTGTAAATTTACATGGAATTGGAGAGTTATTACATAAAACATTGTAAAAATAGACTCAAAATGTATTTTTACCGTGCACTGTGTAAATAAACACTCACTGATATGTTCAAATACATTATTTATTATTTTTGTGTATAAAAACTGTAACTTTTGTGTAAAAAATAATATAAAATTACCCCAATTTTTATCAGTGTGGTTTTTCAAAGCCATTCATGTACTTCAAAGTCACCCTGTATCAGGCGCGGTCATACGGGGGGGCCATGGGGGCCATGGCCCCCCCTTGGCGTCGATTTACATTATAAAAGCCCTGCCTCCATAAATTGACCAATCGTGTCAAACCCTTAATTTTTTTAAAATATTTAAACGCAAAAAATATTAATAAAAATAATTAAGTAAGTTGGTATAATATAATATAGGTATCTATAATTTTCTTAAAATTTACTTAGCCGTTTTTTGCGTATTTTTCCTACTTGAAAACCAAGAATCATCAACAAAAAAGGGCGTGGCACCCGAAAATTTTTCGCCTGCGGCGCTCAGACTTGTCCTACCGCCGCCTCTCTAAATTGGCATGAGCCGCCACTGCATGGCCCCCCCCCCCTCAAAATGTTGATATGACCGCCCCTGCCCTGTATATGGCTTGCTGCAGTTCGGCGGTCGCCAGTCTCTTAGGAAAGTGTAGCGAGTGGCTTGTAGAGCATGTCTGTATGTGTGATGATAAGATCATTCTAAGAAACGTCTGTACCGGGTGTCCAAATAAGAAAGGACGCCGGCTATATCTCAGGAACTATTAGTCCCAGAGCTATCAGGTAAAATTTTTTGTACAAAATAGGCCATAAAAAATTGCTGGATATAATTTTGAAGTTTGGTAGTCGTACGCTAGGGGGCGCAACAAATACTTGAAAACATAATTCTATGCTTACCTCCAAAAAGACATACTAAAAGTATCCTAAAAACACAATATTTGAAATCTTGATGAGATTATGAAAAAATTTAGTTTAGGACTTTTTGCCATTACTCTTCAAATAAGTGGTGGGGGAAGGTTCAAACATGCTATTAACAAATCTCCAACTTTTTTGTTTTTCAACCGATTTCAATGATTTGGCATCATTTAAAAGAGCTTTCCTGTTTAATAAAACTCATAGTAAAAATAACAAAATTAAATGATTTATCTATTTCAAAAAGTCGACAATTTTCCCATTTTCCTGGGAATTTTCAAATGTAATGAGGTATTTTTTTACATTTAGATGGAAAGACGATAAAAAAAAAGGAATTTAGTGAAAACCGTAAGTCGATATCTTAATCCTATCCCGAGATATACAAGATATACAAGAATATTTTGGGAAACAACTTTTTTCCTTGCGTTTTGGGTAAGTAGGCCTGGTTATGAAAAAATTAAACAAAACACCTGTAGTTGTCACTAAGGCTTATTTATCCGACGCCATTCTTTGTCGTTGTTGTGGTATTGCAATTAAGCTTAAAACAATGAGAATTCCCAATGAAATAATATTTAATATGCTAGCCGTTTATTTTGAATGCTACCAGAACTCAACAATAGCATCAAGAATAAACGCGATGAGGTATCCTGGACAGAGACGATATAATAACAGAACCTTTACAAGATTGGCCAGACGGCTACGAGAAAATGGCAATGTTTATTTACCTATCAACCGATGGCGAGGAAATGGACGCACTGAAGAAAACATAGTGAATGTTTTGGCATATGTTGGGATATATCCTCATATGAGAATTCGTCAAATTTCACTGGATTTGGACATTACTAGATCAACCGTGCATAACATCTTAAGAGACCAGAGGTTTGTGCAAAAATTGAATATTTTGTTGTGAAAAATAAATATAAACACTAAATATTATTAGGTATTTATGCAACAAGTGCGTAAAGTAACCCTTTTCTATAATTATTATCGCATGAGGCAATTCCAAGAATGAAAAAAGGTACTTTACACATGAGTTTCGATCAAGTTTTTTTGTGTAATAAAACTTTATTATTATTTTAGGATGCATCCATATCACATTGTTCTCCATCAAGTATTAAAGGACACAGACTTTGATAACCGTCTGAACTACTGTCACTGGTTTATTAACATGATACACAACAAATCCTAATTGAATGCAAGAGGTTCAATACCAAGGTCGGTGGTCTGTTAACGTCTGGTGTGGGATAATAGGGGGAAGAATTATTGGACCATTTATATTTGACGAGCCCCTCAATGGAAATACTTATTTACATTTTTTACTAAACAACTTACCTGTGTTGCCCCAAGACATTCCCCTCCTTACTCGTGTTACGATGTTTTTTCCAGCACGACGGATATCCTGTTCATTTTTCCCTAAACGTGCGAAACTATTTAGATATTATCTTCCCGGATAGGTGGATTGGTCGGGGCAGCTTATTTCCTTGGCCACCACGATCCCCCGACTTAACTTGTTTGGATTATTATTTATGGGGCAGACTAGATGACATCGTATATCAAACAAGGCCCACTACAAGGGAAGATATTATTATGATCGTAAGGATCAGAAATGCCATTAGAAACATATACATTGCCGAAGTGGAAGCCGCTATTAATGTAACGGAACGAAAAGTGCAAGATTGTATTAAATGTGATGGTGGACATTTTAAACATCTTGAAAGATATTAACTGATTTAAAAAACTTGAAATAAAACACGTATGTGTTGTAATTTTCACAATATATTTGTCAACATGACATATGTTTCGCCAGCACAGTGGCTTCTTCAGATGTGAGGAAGGTATAACAATTTGTAAAATAAGAAGCTTAAAATTAAGGTACCTGAACGAATGATATTATAGTAGGGAATTATTGTGGTTCAATATAAATTTAACAAAGGGGAGTTGTTATTATCTAATTGGTCATTTAGGATATTTTGGGTTTTTCTACCCTTGTTAATAGATAAAGACTCCAATAAATCCAATTTTATGCCTTTGTTCTCAGTGTGTAAGATTTGGAAATTTTTATCAAATGTATGATTTTCAATTTTTAGATGTTCCGCGTAAGTTGAATGCTTATTATTTTTAGAAAAAGTAGTAACTACATAAAGATCCTACTCTATCATATAAAACTGAAATTAACAAAGCTATCGAAAGCTCACACGCAATTTTAAATGACGCGGAAAAATTTAAATTAAAAGTAATGAACCCTCAACCACCGAAATTATATTCTTTGATAAAACTACATAAAGAAAATTATACGATTAATGAGGCCTTTACTTGATGAAAATCCATGTTCAAAACACTTAAGGAAAACAATAATTTTCGATTTTCACTATATTTTAATAAATAAACACATAACAGCTGTTTCGGTACACTGTACCTTCTTCAGATGTGAGTACTTTAATACTAAAATTACCAATATTAGGGTAATGAGAATAAAGCTTAAACTACCTGCTAAATTATTATGGGAAAATACGTGTATACAAATTCAATAATGGTGATCTATTTAAATCTAATTGATCGTTCAGTAATATGTTGGAATTTTTAAGTTTATTTATTTCTAATGTCTCTAGGGTATTTAATTTTCGACCTTTGTTTTCTACATGTAAAATTGTATATTTATCATCAAAATTATGTGATTCTTCTAATAAATGATTGGCGTAATTAGAATCCCTTTTATTTTTCAAAAAACATCTTTTATGTTCCTGTATACGTTTTTTAAACGGTCTTCCTGTTTGTCCTATATACACCTTATCACAAGAACCACATTTTAATTTATATACGCCAGATTTATCCTGTTATTTTTTTTTATAACTTTACTTTTATTGTTTTTTATTAATTTTTTTAAAATTAGCGTTTAAAACTAGGAATACTTTAGGTAAATTAATAAAAAACAATAAAAGTAAAGTTAAAAAACAGGATAAATCTGGCGTATATAAATTAAAATGTGGTTCTTGTGATAAGGTGTATATAGGACAAACAGGAAGACCGTTTAAAAAACGTATACAGGAACATAAAAGATGTTTTTTGAAAAATAAAAGGGATTCTAATTACGCCAATCATTTATTAGAAGAATCACATAATTTTGATGATAAATATACAATTTTACATGTAGAAAACAAAGGTCGAAAATTAAATACCCTAGAGACATTAGAAATAAATAAAATTCCAACATATTACTGAACGATCAATTAGATTTAAATAGATCACCATTATTGAATTTGTATACACGTATTTTCCCATAATAATTTAGCAGGTAGTTTAAGCTTTATTCTCATTACCCTAATATTGGTAATTTTAGTATTAAAGTACTCACATCTGAAGAAGGTACAGTGTACCGAAACAGCTGTTATGTGTTTATTTATTAAAATATAGTGAAAATCGAAAATTATTGTTTTCCTTAAGTGTTTTAAAGAAAATTATCCTATCAGACCGGTTGTATCTTTTGTTTCGGCTCCTTCTATCAAAATATCAAATAGACTAATTAGTATTCTGGGTAAATATTGTAATTTTTTACCTAAGTATAGTGTTAAAAATTTATACGATTTGATTTCTAAGATCGAGAACTTCAGTATTCCGAATAATGCTAAACTTATTTCTTTCGATGTAAAAAACTTATTTCCTAGTATACCACCTAATGAGACAATCGATTTAGTTGAATGTTTATTAAAAAAGAACCTGGTTTATCAAATTATCATAGACGAAATAATTCATTTTTTACAAATATGCCTTAAACAAAACTATTTTCAATTTAACGGTTCATTATATACTTCTACAGATGGTTTAATTATGGGTAACCCACTAAGCCCCTTATTAGCCGAAATGTTTATGAATAAAATTGAGGAACTCATACATGACCACCCCTTAGCTAAAAGTTGCCAATTTTGGTTTAGATACGTGGACGATATTCTAGTATCATTCACTGGGTCAGATAGACAATTAAATTCTTTTTTTAAATTTATTAATTCGATACACCCTAAAATTGAATTTACTTTTGAAAAGGAAAACAATTCTTCTATTGATTTTCTAGATCTAACTATAAAACGTTTACATAATAAATTAGATTTTTCCATATTTCACAAACCATCACACAATGACATAACCATTCATAACAAATCACATCACCCAATGCAACATAAACTGGCAGCTTATAATAGTATGATTTTTCGATTAATTAACATTCCTATGTCTATAGAAAATTATAATAAAGAATTAAACTTAATTAAACAAATCGCGGTCAATAATGGTTACTCAATACAAATTATAAATAATATCCTTACTAAAATGAAATATAAAAAAGCAATTAAAGAGGTCTACCCCTTAATAAAAAACAATACTAAATACCATTCCATTACTTACTTAGGCAAACAAAGTGATAATATTAAAAAACTTCTGAACTAACACGATATTGAGATTGCTTATAAGACTAAGGGTAGTTTAGGCTCTATCATAAAAAACAACAAAGACAAAACTAATAAAATTAATAAAAATGGAGTATATAAATTAAATTGTGGATCTTGCCCCAAGTATTATATAGGCCAAACTGGTCGATCGTTCCATACCAGAATTAAAGATCATTACGATTCTTTTTCTAAAAATAATAAGCATTCAACTTACGCGGAACATCTAAAAATTGAAAATCATACATTTGATAAAAATTTCCAAATCTTACACACTAAGAACAAAGGCATAAAATTGGATTTATTGGAGTCTTTATCTATTAACAAGGGTAGAAAAACCCAAAATATCCTAAATGACCAATTAGATAATAACAACTCCCCTTTGTTAAATTTATATTGAACCACAATAATTCCCTGCTATAATATCATTAGTTCAGGTACCTTAATTTTAAGCTTCCTATTTTACAAATTGTTATACCTTCCTCACATCTGAAGAAGCCACTGTGCTGGCGAAACATATGTCATGTTGACAAATATATTGTGAAAATTACAACACATACGTGTTTTATTTCAAGTTTTTTAAAATGAATTTTCACCAAGTAAAGGCCGCTACGATTAAAATTAAAAAAAAAAAATTATTAACTGATTTATTTTTTTTTACATATTTTATTTTAGTCCCAAATCTTGTGTGTTTAATTCTGTGTTTATGTTAAATTTGGTACTGTCGTTTTCTCGTAGCCGTTTGGCCAATCTTGTAAAGGTTCTGTTATTATATCGTCTCTGTCCAGGATACCTCATCGCGTTTATTCTTGATGCTATTGTTGAGTTCTGGTAGCATTCAAAATAAACGGCTAGCATATTAAATATTATTTCATTGGGAATTCTCATTGTTTTAAGCTTAATTGCAATACCACAACAACGACAAAGAATGGCGTCGGATAAATAAGCCTTAGTGACAACTACAGGTGTTTTGTTTAATTTTTGCATTTCCAGGCCTACTTAAGTACCCAAAACGCAAGGCAAAAATTGTTTCCCAAAATATTATTGTATATCTTATATTTTGGGATATAATTACGATATCGACTTGCGGTTTTCACTAAATTCCTTATTTTTTTTATCCTCTTTCCATCTAAATGTAAAAAAATACCTCATTAGATTTGAAATTTCCTAAGAAAATGGGAATTGTCGACTTTTTGAAATAGCGCCCCCTAGCGGCGACAAAATCATTTAATTTTGTTATATTTACTATGATTTTTATTAAACAGGAAAAGCTCTTTTAAACGATGCCAAAATAATTGAAATCGGTTAAAAAACAAAAAAGTTGTATGACAATTGTTTATAGCATGTTTGAACCCTCCCCCACCCCTTATTTGAAGAGTAATGGCAAGAAGTCCAAAACTAAATTCTTTCATAATTTCAGCTCAAGATTTCTTACCTTTAGTATGTATTTTTGGAGATAACCACATAATTATGTTTCCGAGTGTTCGTTGCGCCCCCTAGCAGACAACTACCAAACTTAAAAATTATTTCCAGCAATTTTTTATGGTCTATTTTGTACAAGAAAAATTTACCTGAATAGTTCATGAGATATAGCCGGCGTCCTTTCTTATTTGGTCACCCGGTACATCTGTAACATTCTTGGATTAGTTTGTCTATGTGTTCAGTCATTGTCGAAATTTGTAGATCGTTTTGTAGTACTCGTACGTGGGTGCTTTAGCAATAATCATCAGTGCTTTATTTTGATAAATCTACAGCTTTTTCAGATGCGTTTTGCTGATAGAACACCTGGTTTGTATCCCGTATGTTTCACTGTAGTTTAGTATAGTAATGATTAGTCTTTGTACGTATGTAGAGTCTACTGTGTTGATTATTCAATAGCGAGATTGCCCCAAGCTGCTGATTCGCTCTTTTAAGCCTTCTTGTCCGCACTTATACTCCAAGTCTTCCAGATATTTATTCCTATTTAACCAGTTTACCCAGGTATTGTTTACCTACCATCAGTCTGGATTCAGGAACTTTGACTCTTGTTTCGAGAAGAAGATGCCGTGAATTTTTGAATCAGTTAACCTAATCTTCCATTTATCCAACCAAATTTGAAAGAGATTTTTATGTCTTTGAAGTTTAGAAACTACCAAAAATGTTGATCTGGATTACATCCCGAAGCTACGGACCGTAGTTAGGAAACACTCTATAATATGTTCTTAGGCAACAGACTTTAAAATACTCATTGTAGCTTAGTTTTGAAAATTCCCCGCTATTTCCACGTCCATGCTAACTTGTGATGATACAGATAATATTGTCTAACTGATCACTGGATAACATCACGATTACTAAAGAAAAATTTAAACCGCCCCTTTTCATTAGTGAAGCGGCATCGACGAAACTCTTTGTGAACTAAGTTTATGATCAAAAAATGGAAATCAACCTTAAATCCATTATTGATCTCGTTACGGGAACGTTGTGCTTCTTGTAAAATATAGTTCTCTTTTTCTTGTACTTATTCCGCGCCTGTAATTACGCTGGGTGAAATATGAAAGGACTTAATTGAAAGTGCGTTTAACTGATGATGTTTTTCATAGATATGTCATTCATAAATCAATGGAATTTATTTGTTCCTGAAATCCTTTGCCTATAAAAATTTTTTCAGATATTCTCGTCGTTCATTAATTAATTATTATCTAGGTATTCATGTATTTATTTACTTACTAAGAAACTTATTAATGCCTGCCACACGTTTGGGCCCGGTACTTTCACGTCCGAACATCTTTATTCTAAGAATAATTGCTATACTTTGTCGACAACTGTTTCCATAGACATTATTCGACGAATAGCGCTATCCGTAGATGAAAGGATCAAGCCTTAACGTCGTTGATTTTAAAGCTCAATGTAGGTACCTATACCAGAACTACCTTAAAATTAATATTTTTTCATTTTTTTTATGATCATTCACAACACTGCAGAATAAATCCTTTATGGTGCTCTGCGAGCGATGCATGTGCGCAGGACACGATTCGCGTTGGTCTTAAATCTTTGGAGATTATACTCGTTAGGGAACACGGTCTCATGGAGGTCATTCCAGAGTGATGACGTTCTTCTAATGAAAGAAAGCATGTCAGGTGGACTGCAGTGCTCGTCTGCTATGCATCACTCTGGGTAGAATCAAGCGCGCAACCTTAGTTGAACACTTATGGCCACGGCTGCTTATTTGCACAGATATAAAAACCTTGGAATTACTCTTAGTGAGCATGTAAGTTAAAAAATTGAGTGTTAAATTTAACACTCAATGGTGGTACATATAGGACCACACTCAATAGGGTATATTAACCAATCAGCATATCTGGTAAAAAAGATATTTTTGAATGGTTTTTGTACTTTTTGATGGGTGTTGATTCTTCTAATTTATAGGTATATAGGTACATTTACACTATCGTGTGTAAATTAAACTCACAGATTGTAAACCGATCCTTCTAGGGTGTAAAAGAACTAATGAGAGGTGTAAATAAACCATTTCTTAATGGTAATTTGTGACTACTTAGTGTAAATATCATATTATTGTGGTGTAAATTTTATTTGATTTGGGTGTGACTTTACTATAGTGAGTGTAATAAAATAATCTACCCAGGGCTAGAATACTTTCCACTTTGATTAAGTCATTTAATCCCGTAATAAACTAACCGGGCGTTTATAATTAAAATATAAAAAATTATGCATTCAAGATGTTTTACATTATTACCCTCTGCTTAGTTTGATACATGATTGAATGGCTTAATCAAAGCCCAAAGTAGTAGCCCCTAATATATATAGATCTTCAGATCGCTTGGAAAAGGTTTGTTAAATAAATGAAAATATTGAGTATTATTTATCGTTTATTTATAAACTAAATGATAGTTACAACAGAACTGGAAACCCCTGTGATTTTTTTTTACACTTATTATTATAACTAATTGAACAAAATGACACACCTATTATATAGTTTACAATTTAGTAAATTAAACATATAGGTATATATCTACGTGTAATGTCATTGTTAAGCTTAACAAAACAAATAACATAATAAATATATGTATACTTAGAACACTAAACAACTAAATAAAAGTATGCTTTGGAACAATGTAAAAGAATAAAAGTGACGAATATTATATTAATTATTGTATATTTATTTAGTTATCTATGAAGTAAAATATGTAATTTAAAAGCTAAAAGGAAAACTGTAACAATGTAAATACCTACCTACTCAGTTTCTTAAAAATGGCGTACTTATTAGTTTATTTATATTACCCAATTTAACAAGATCCTCACAAGGCACTCTCATTTGGCACTTTACAGAACTTTGCTTTGTTTCTATATTTTAATTTAAATATATCATTATTTTATATCACCTTCAAAGAGCACAATCAGATCAGACTGACTTGACTTGAAAGTTGAATTTGCACGTAGCATCGGCGTCATGTGTCAATTCCTAGAATTTCACACCACTTGTTGCCGCCTGCGCCTGTCTTTTCGGTAACACGGGTTTAGGTATTTTTACCTGGGGCCGTGTAAAAAAAAAACGATTAAAGAATAAGTTTTACACTCAATGTGTTAAAATAACCTTCTAGCAGAGTTATTTACACGCTAATATGGTGTTTTAATTGTCATTGTATTTAATTTTCCTGATAGAGTGTAAAATGGAATAAATAACACCCATTCAATAAAATTAACTTTTTAGAGAGTTAAATTCATAGGCAAATTTAATACAACAACTTTGGTCCCATATGACTGTAAAAATGTGGTAATTTATATTGATGCGGGTGTTAACATTAACACTACTTTTTTTTACCACTTCTGAAATGATTTTTACCAGGTGGATATTTTTTACTGTGTACTCTTTGAAACTATAGCTTATGGCAGATTAAAATAAATCTATAAATTTATATGCATAGGCACTGGATAAATTGGCAGTGGCGGCTCTACCATAAGGTCATTTGGGCAATGACCTCCCACGCCAAGTCACCAACCACCTAACATATTAATATTTAACTTTAAAATTAAAATTGATTCAATCAACCAAACTTTACTGCTCGGATACTATTACCTCTAAAATATCCCCCGTATTTATTAATGCAATGCACACGCAGCAAAACAAACTAGACGTAACGCTACTTGTTATGCGTCCCCGCAAAAATTTCAGGTCAAAATCGAGCTTGCCCACGAAAAATAGCGTCACCCAACAAAGCCTGTGGGGGTAAAGAGAGGAATAAATAGCATGTTATCACTCTCGCACTTGTATTAAATTCGAAGAAAAAGAGGTTTTGTCGGCTGTCAGCCGTTGTTTTTTTATTGAACTTAGACGCACGTTGCAATTTTTAGAATGAATGGGAAAAAGACAGAAGACCGTTGATTTCTGCAGTCGGCAGTCTGTAGTTTTATATAGGGATGTTGATTCTGATATCGAAAAAATATTATATCGTTACAGATTTTTCGTCATGCGTCACTGCGCTACCACTGCGCGAGCGGTGCCGTTGACGAACATACATTAATCGTTAAAAATATATCGCTATATACAGGGTCTCCCAAACTCGATGGCACATTAGAAGTATCTCGAGAACTAATAGAAATATATTTTTGAAATTTTGAGAATGCATCATCATTGAAAAAAGGGCGTGGCACCTAAAAAATTTTCGTCTGCGGCGCAATTTTTTTTTTACTGACCTCCCACTTCAAATGACCACGAGCCGCCACTGTAAATTGGGATTAACAGAATTAATTATTTTATCTATTTGGAACTATTGTGATAGAGTGTAAATGAAACAATGCAGTCTTCCTCCACAGTTTAATATTTAAATTAAATTTTAAGCTCCCGACATGTTTTGAAGTTGAACTTCCATGTTGCGGGCGAGTACTGCGGTTGTGATTTAGCACAGGTTATATGAAATTATTTTATAACCAACTTTTTTAAAAAAATTTTAAATTTAAAAACGTCTAAATTATTTTCAAAAAACAAAATAAAATGCTTATTAGTTACATGTCAGCTAAGACTAATTTTTCCATAAACATTTAAGATTCTATTTCATAAATACGTAATCTTAATTTTTTCTTAAATAGCTTAACTTGCTCATTTAAATCAATAAAATATAAAATAAAACCTTTTCCTTCATATGTTTTCAATCAGTTTATTATTCTATCAAAAATGTTTCTTCGTCAATTAAAATTTTAAAATTTAATCAAAACTTCAATATTATATTAATTTCAATACAAATAACCAGTTGGTACCAAGTATTCAACCTTTACATGTATCATATCCTATACCGGGTGTTGCATCGTCGAGCGGGACATAGGAAATCCCATGTAATTTTAAATGAGGTCAATTATTGGCTTCCCTAATTATTTTAGAGAAAAATTCTATTTAGGTTTATTAAAGAGCACTAAAACCCACATTCAATAGAATAACTTTAGATATTTTTGATGAGCCCGTTTACGGGTTATCGCCGATTTCTTTTTAACTGTTTCTCCTTTTTATGGCCCCGTATTTGCGGGCACCAGTCAAGGTAAAAGATGACTGTCAAATAAAGTTGTCATTTTGAAATGTGTGCTTTATTGTTATAAAAACTCGTACATCGAAAATATTAAAGGTGTATTTATGAGTACAAATTAATCTGAATAAAACTAAAATAAAGTATCCAATTACAAGGTTAATTATGACATTTTACATGTTTCAATATTTTACTAATTAATAGGTATGTACTATTAAATTGTTAGAACTTTAGGATTTAAGAAGATGTTCAAATATTCCTCCATTGACTGCTAGACAATAACCGAGGCGATCATAAAATTCTCTTCTTACATTCGCTAGTTGGTAAACTGAAATTCTATTGCATTCGGCAGAAATAGCATTTTTTAACTCGTCTAGATTTGGGTATTTTTTATCTTTGTATATCCTTTTTTTTTAAATGGCCCCAGAGAAAGAAATCATTTGGCGATAAATCAGGAGACCTGGCTGGCCAATTTACTGTATGATTTAAGCCAATAACATTTCCATTAAAAGCACGGTTTAAATATTCCCGGACAGCCAGGGTACTATGTGCCGGGCAGCCATCCATTTGGTACCAAACTTCCTGATTTTCCCTGGCGGCATCATGTAAAGTAGGTAAAATATGATCTTCAAGTAGTTCCAAAAAATATTCTGCATTTAAATTTCGTGTAAGAAATAATGGCCCGGTAATATTTTCTCCGAAAATCCCAGCCCATACATTAACTTTTTGTGGATATTGCGTCCTTGTTTCCACAAACCTGTGTTGGTTTTCTTTGCTCCAATATCGATAATTTTGAACATTGGGTTCATTGTTTAAGGTAAATGTGCATTCGTCAGTGAAACAAATGTTTTTTAAAAATTCCCTATCCATGTTTGCTCTTTCCATCATACCAAAACAAAACTCCTGTCGTCGTATTTCGTCCCTATCTCTTAGCTCTTGGTGCTTTTCATATTTGTATGAATAATATTTATGTCGTTTCAAAGCTCGTAACGCTGTGGTGTGATCTAATCCTATGTCATCCTCAAGTTTCCTTGTGCTGATCTTCCCATCATTTTCTTCCACGCACAATAAAACTTGCAAGTCCCTATCATTTCTTGCATCTCTTCTTTGTTCCTGCCTTTCTTCACATCTGCAGTTATTTATTACAGTGCCTTTTGTCTCAAATTTCTTGATAGTGCTTTCGACTGTAGATTTTGCAGGTATCGGTCTATTCGGATACAGAGCAGCAAACATGTCTGACACATTTTGATAACTATTTCCTTGATAATACCATTTAATCATCAATATTTTTTCTTCAGAAGTGTAATTCATGGCTAATATTTTCGATGTACGAGTTTTTATAACAATAAAGCACACATTTCAAAATGACAACTTTATTTGACAGTCATCTTTTACCTTGACTGGTGCCCGCAAATACGGGGCCATAAAAAGGAGAAATAGTTAAAAAGAAATCGGCGATAACCCGTAAACGGGCTCATCAAAAATATCTAAAGTTATTCTTTTGAATGTGGGTTTTAGTGCTCTTTAATAAACCTAAATAGAATTTTTCTCTAAAATAATTAGGGAAGCCAATAATTGACCCCATTTAAAATTACATGGGATTTCCTATGTCCCGCTCGACGATGCAACACCCGGTGTATAAGTTGTACTCATTAATTTGAGACAACCAACATTTCTGATAAACTCGATGTTAGTATCCTCTGATGATGAATGCTTAAGCATTCGAAACATGTCGGAAGCTTAAAATTTAATTTAAACATTAAACTGTGGAGGAAGACCGCATTGTTTCATTTATATTACATTGACTCCACTGAAAGTATGGACTATTTCTTCAACTTATTGTGATAAGAGTTTATACTTTGGACATTTCTCTTTAAAAAAGATTCTCTTCATTTGCTTAAAAAAATCAACCATTTTCGAGATAATGAAACTCTTATACAATCTAATATGAGCAGTAATTTATTACAAAATTTAAAAAAAAATTTAAAAAAACACAGTAACACTGACCTATTATTTTCACATACTAATTATTACTATGTTGTTATTATTATAAAAAAATAAACTTAGAATAATTTTTTGTGGAGTAGTACTAATATTTTTATGGACAAGCACAATGCAATTCTCTGGAAGCAAGAAGAATAATTATTTATGCTAAGAGATTTTCAAATCAAACTTTACCGGATCGAAAAACATTTGTCGCTTAAGAGAAACAGAAAAATTGAAAAATAGTATGTGAAGAATTTCAATTAATAAAAAATGCTCGTTAAATAAGTTTTGTTCTTATTGCTTATTTCATCAGATGTTCAAAATGAGAACTTTAAACTTCAATACACTTTCTTATTCTAAGAATTTTTTGTCGCTGCACTTGGAAAAACATTGCAGGATCGTTTCGTATTTGTTCGCAAAACTGAATTATCCTTTGAAGTAGCTGGTATTTACTGGAGTTAAGTAAATAGGTTCTTTCAGATGGCTTCAAAAAAAGGGAAACCCAAATGATTTAGGGTCTTGATACCTAAGTGGCCATATAAAAGGTCCGCCGCGACCTATCCAATGATTATCAAAATGATCAGACAAATAACGACGCACTACGTTGCTAAAATGTGGCGGCGCACGGCGCACAATCGTGCATAAACCACAATTGTGCTCTAGCTTGAAAAGGTACATTTTTCAAAAAATCATTAAAATAGAAAGCAGTTCGGATTAGATGGGAATTTTCTCTAAAGTTTGGATAATTTAATCTTGCAGGATAATCATCTAGGGACATTGCGTGTACCTTTTGAATATGGAAGGGATGAAGCAATTGTTCTTTAAGACTTTCATAAAGAACTCACTTTCTTGTGTCTAGTGGATCCGCGAGCTTGCTTACGCTGATGAATTGTCAGCAATGTCACCCAGAACTTGTTCTTCTCAATCTGGGATTCTTGCTCTTCTTGAGGGACCTTGTCCTAAAATTAATTTTAAAATGATTGGTTTATGCACTTTTTATTTAACTTTATTTCTTACCTATTTCTCTTAGGTTACGATCAGTCTATTAAATCTTCTTCGATTTGGAAATCTCTCAACATGCTTCTTGCTTCCAGAGAATTGCAATGTGCGTCTCAATAAATTAAATGCATATTAGCATATTCGGCATAGGAATAAAACTCCATAAGTAGGTAAGCTGTGTACAGATGATAACTTTCACAAATTTTGTGATACTTACCTATTGGTATTCAGGACCAGGGACGGGCCGTCCATATGGACAAGGTCGTGCGGCGCACGACGGTTCCAAGGCATTAAAGGCGCCAGGCCTTCAACACAAATAACCATAAAACTAAAAAAATTATATATGAATACCGGTGGTGAAAATGCAGTATCCACCAACACCGACCGCCGTTCGGCGACCAGTACCAGCGGTGAAATTTGACAACTCCTCTTTCTGTGGGCGCGGAAATCCGCGTGCGTTCGGCGCGCTGGTTTAAGCTTGCAATATTTTGCGTGTTCGTAATCGATGTAGCAGGTTAATTTTTCATTACTGTCTTGACAAGCGCATAAGACGTATAGAAAGCTTTATTTGCTATTACGTATCAACCGCAATTGTGAAAAATAATTAGAAATAAGGTAAGTAAGAGATTCAGTAAAATAATTAACAGGGATGCAAATAATTGTTTTTCTTTATAATAACTTTTGTTTATGAAACAAATAAGGTTTAGTGTTTAATACTTTTTATTTCTTTTATTTAGATGGCCAGAGGAGCAAAAAAGAAATTGTCTGGTTACCAAAACTTGCTTAACAAGCAAAAACGGGAGGAAGACTTGGATAAAACCAATTTCAAAATTAGTAACTTTTTCGAAAGACCACACAAGACACTACTTCTGATAACAGTAATTTTCTACATTCAACAAAATCAAACTTGCCATCGAATTAGAAAAACAAGCTAATGAGGATGAAGATCTAAAACAATTAGATCCTGATACGTTTTAGTCAGTGTCGGTACCATCATGTTCGAGTAAGCAAGACGAATTATCGAATAAGCGCCCTTTCCTAACGATCCAGGTCTTTGGTCGAGTGTATTGTCTCCAATCCAGGTGCAAGAGCTTGTCGAAAAGGTCCAATCCATTATCAAAATAAAACTATGTATCCTAAAGACAAAAGTGGACGTAAGTTTTCCGACATTTATTTTTCTAGAATTTTGTTAAATGGTGAAAAGGTTTAGCGTCATTGGTTGCTATATTCTATTGAAAAAAATGCAGTTTTCTGTTGTAAAATATTCAATGACCCCAATCCCAACAATCCATTGACTTTTAAAAACCCTAAATTAAGTAACCAAGACGGTTTCAATGATTGGCATCATTTAAGCGAACATTTGAAAATCCACGAAAAAAGTAAATCTCATTTTCAAAATTTACGTGTCTGGTCAGATTTACTAGAAAGATTAAAAACTAATCGAACAGTTGATTCGAGAATGCAAATTGTATTAAAAAATGAAACTAAACATTGGCGCAGTGTCATTGAAAGAATAATTTATACTATTCAATTTTTGGCTGAACAAAACTTGGCTTCTCGTGGTCCTAGTAACGAATTATTTAAAAGAAATAATGGAAATTTTTAAAATGTATAGAAATGATTGCAAAATTTGATCCAGTCATGTCTGCACATATTAATCGATCTCAAAAAAATGTTCCACTTGACCTTGGAGATTAAATTCAAAACGAAACCATTTTAATTAATAGGTGACAATATAAGACATAATATTTTAAACGAAGTAAAAGAAGCAAAGTATTTTTCTATATTACTTGATTGTACTCCTGATGTGAGACGCCAGAAGCAGATTTCTGTTAAAACTTGAAGAAGTAGTCCATTACAGTGGAGTTGATATAATCAAATAAAACAACGGCAGTCTACCTCCACAATATGTATTTTAATGTTTATATCCTACATGTTTCGGACATAGAAATGTCCATCATCAGGGATCAAATAAATTCATCAAATAAAAATATAGACATTAGTACTAAAAAGTAGAGGTTTCTTCAAAAGTTTTAACGATCAACTATGAGAGAAAGGTGGTAATTTTAGCTCAATATTATGATACTGGTTAAAGGCGCCTATCATTATTTCGCACGACGCGACATCGCCAAAAATACTTGGCGCGTCCCTGTCCAGGACAACAAACAATTGTGGCTTTTGTTATAGTATTCAAACTTATTTGAATAATAATAATAGCAACAAATCAATATTTTCCGAAGATGGTTTGAAACAAATGAAAAGTACTTTTTTTAAAGAGAAATTGCCAAGGTACTTTTTAGTTTTCCAAAAATTACACCTATCAAAATTTGGCCCTACTCGTGCAGTACCAAGTCGGTTCCTGACTTCCCTGGCCATGTACAAGATTATAGTATACGTTACTTAGTACATATGGGCTGTCCAAAGTTACAAGATTTTATTCAAATATACAAGGACATTAGGAAATTATTATATGAAAAGTTTTTTTATTTTATTTATCCGGTATTACCACATATTACAGTCCGTAGGCAGATCTAGCACTCTGCAGTGATAATTTAGCGCGTCAAGTGCCGCTGTAGTGTTCAAAGAAGTGGTTTTTGAGGCAAGTCTCATTTTTTTATTTTCATTGTCACTAAAACGATTCAAGATATTAAATCTATGTTGTCTTACTGGATGCGTTTAAAACTGCTATTAACCTATTAGTTCCCAGGGTCAGAAAATAAAAAGATTTTGATGTTTTCACTGTATTTTATTAGTAAACATATATTGAAATATTAGTTTATCAAGTTAAAAAAATTTTTAAAGTTTTTAATTTTTTTTACAACAAAATGTTGCGTATACGCAACGTTGGGATCTTCGCACAACAAAAATAATTAGTGAGTATGGAATAGTTTAAAACAGTTTGCGTGAAGATGTACCTGACACTTAGCACACATATATATATATAGTGTTGTTTCTGCATTGTCTACATCTTCTTATTGTTTTATTTTCTCCTCTGCTATCACGTGACCGACATTATCGAACTGAATTTCAATGGGTAATGCACTTTTAGATGGTCGTCCATAGTTTGGATTTGGTCTTGAAGGGAAGTTTCCTTGGTTACTTGGTCCCGCCACATCTGCGCCTTGAATATCATCTTTGATAACTGTGGAGGATCTTCTATGTAAATACCTCCACTTCGCCATGCCCTCAGTTTAAAACTAAAGGAACGCACAGCACGCGTGTTGAATTAAAAGTACTTTGTGTCAATTTTACACACTTTATTTAACAACGGAAAAACACCATAAATTTTAAATTAACAAATTAAAAAAAAAACTTTTAAATCTAATCAAGGAAACTGCGTTCGATCGTAAATATAATCTTTGTAATTAACTGCGACATTGGTACTTGTCGGTACAAAGTCTTGAATAGCACTCAGGTAGTTGAAAATTTAACAACCCTTGCGGGGTGGAGACGTCGAGGAGGTATCGATCGATGCGGTCATCTGCCACCGGCGTAAATAAAACGAATTCCTAGTAAATTTTCTTGCTTATGGCGACACAAAATTCTACGTACCGAACATACCGCCGCCCTTGAAAACATCCCGGATAAGATGGTTTTCAATAAAAGTACCTAGGAGATAACACAATAGTTTTGTTAATGCGGATCTAGATGATTAATTATTGAAAAAGGATCAATTGTCAAAATTGTCACTAATAGGAAGTAAACATACTTTCACTATACTACGCCTCACAGTTCCTTTAGAAGTAGTTACACTTACAACACGCACAACATTGTCACTCCCAGGGTGTACTGACAAAATTCGGCCTCTTGGCCATCGGCAAGGAGGAACGTTGTCTTCTTTAAGGAGAACCAGACATCCGATGAGGGCTTCATGGTTGGATTGAAACTTTCACTTGGATCTTTGATGGAGCGTTTGTAAGTATTCGGTGGACCATCGAGGCCAAAAGCTTTAAAACATGTGTTGAAGATGCTGGTATCGTGTCAGTCGATTTATCTTTTCATGTTTTAAGTCATGATCTGGGACCATATTCACTGGATGTCCAATAATGAAATGACCGGGGGTTAAAATTTCAAAGTCGTTGGGGTCGTTGGATAAGGGTATCAAGGGACGTGAATTAAGGATTGCTTCCACTTGAACGAGCAACGTATAAAACTCCTCGTAATTGAAAGGGTTATCGTTTAAAACGCGACGCAAATGATGTTTGACAGATTTTACTGCTCCTTCCCAAATGCCGCCAAAATGTGGAGATCTAGAGGGTATAAAATGCCACTTAATTTTTTGGTCATTAATATATAGCTGAAAAGAATCGGATTTCCAAGTATCATAAATATTCTGTAGCACTTTTTTGCCCCAACAAAATTAGAGGCGTTATCGCAATAAGCATTTTGACACAAACCACGTCTGGAAACAAACCTACGAAAGGCACTTATAAAACATTCAGTAGTAAGTTCACTAGCAAGTTCAAGGTGGATCGCCCTTGTAGCTAAGCAAACAAAAATGCAAATATAACACTTTAAAATGCGCTTATTACGAAATTTAGAATCTCTTAATAAAAAAGGACCAGCATAATCCATGCCGACATTCAAGAACGGACGCGAAGGTGTTACACGCGGTGTGGGTAAGTCACCCATGATATTTGAGAGAGGTTTTGGATTAGCCTTAAAGCATGGTATGCATTAATAATGCTTCGAACATTGTTTTTGCAATTTAGCGGCCAAAAATGTTGACGAACGAAGGACAGCGTAGTCTGAGTAACAGGATGCAGATGTCGAGTATGAGTGTCAGTTATAATTAATTTAGTGAATGGATGTTTAGAGGGAAGTACTATAGGGTGTTTGGAATCAAAATCAATATTAGCATGTCTAAGCCTGCCACCAACTCTAATAATGCTATGCTCATCAATAAATGGATTTAAAGAGCTCAGTTTACTATTAGATTTTATAGGTTTATTTAAAGTTAATTTCTGTAACTCTTCTAGGAAACATTCCCTTTGCACTAATTTAACTAACAGATTCAAGCTTAGATTGCGTTCTTCAGGGGTTAGGGGTCCAGAGGTTTTCTCATTGGAAGATTTTGCATTTGCCACAAAACGCAAACAATATGCTACACATTTATAAGCTTGGAATAGCTTGAATGGCTATCAAATATCGAGCAGGTTTCTTGTGTTGTAAGCACCATAATTTTTGAGTTGAATTCGGGGATTTCTGAATTAGGACCTTTACGAGAGAAATTTGAAATATGCTTATCATTTGGCCAGTTTTCGTCGTTTTCGGATAGAAAAGGAGGTCCGTGCCACCATAAATTTCAGTTTTTAAGGTTATTAGGAGTAATTCCTCTAGATATGATATCTGCTGGATTATTAGAGGAAGTGACGTGATACCAATTGTCAGTGTTGGATATTTCTTGAATTTCAGAAATTCGGTTGCAAACAAAAGTTTTTAATTGACGAGGTTCTAAGGATAGCCAACAAAGTACAATGGTAGAGTCAGTATAATAAAATATTTTGTCAAAGCGAATATCTAACGTATCTAAAACCTTTTTCATCAATTTTGATAATATTAAGGCACCGCATAATTCTAGGCGTGGTAGTGAAATAGCTTTTAATGGCGCTACACGAGATTTAGCGCATAACAAGTTACAAGAAATATCACCTTCATAGTTTATGGATCTTATAAATATGCATGCCCCATAAGCATTGTTAGATGCATCGGAAAAGCCATGGATTTCTTGCCGAATTGGATTTTTTAAGGACATTTGACGAGGAATATTAAAACAGTCTACTAGATTTACATGTTGTTCAAAATTGATCCAGATTATATAAAGTTCAGGCGGAATGGGTACATCCCAATCAATCTTTTGTAGCCAAAGTTTTTGTAGAAGTATTTTTATTTGTATAATCATAGGACCCAAGAGACCGAGGGGATCGAATATCTTTGAAATAGCAGAGAGTATAATTCTCTTGGTAATTATAGTAGATAAGGGCTTTATATTGGAATAATAAATAAATAAATCGGACAACGAATTCCAAGATATTCCTAAGGTTTTGGTGTTCTGAGAATCGGTAATAAAATAATCTATACAATTTTCATTATTCGTGGTTAAATCAGATAATACTTTTGGCTCGTTTGAATTAAATTTTCGTAGGTCAAATCCATATGACTTAAAATTTGAGGTTAGATTTTTTCTTATGGTTATTAATTTTTCTTCACTAGGGGCACCTGTAAGAACATCATCTACATAGCAATCGAGTGAAATAATACGACTTTCGTCTGGAAAATCGACTTGGTGGTTTAATGATATTTGTTTTAAGCATCTGGTTGCAAGATATGCTGAACTAGAAAGGCCATAGGTTATTGTATTCAGACAGTAGTGTTGAAGCTTTTTACTAGAGTTATCATGCCATAATATGCGCTGTAAGCTACGCTGTTCTGGATCAATGAGCACTTGTCGATACATTTTGGCTATGTCACCAGTAAGCACAAAATTATGTTGACGAAATCGGATTAAAATGGAGAAAATGTCATTTTGAATAGTAGGACCGACCATTAGAGTGTCATTAATTGAAATTCCAGAAGAAGTTGCAGCGGAACCGTCGAAGACAACACGTAGACGTGTAGTTAGACTGTCTTGTTTTTCAACGCCATGATGAGGGAAATAGTTTAAAGGGTATTTGGAGGATAAATTCAAATTTGGATCAATTACTGACATATGACCAAGATCAGCATTTATTCAGTCATGAAATTAAAACAATATTCTTTGAGAATAGGATTTTTGTTTAATTTTCTTTCGACAGTATAGAAACGCTTCAAAGCAATATCAAAGGAATCTCCGAGTGTATTTACATTTGATTTTAGCGGCAAACTTACTTGGAAACGACCGTGGTCGTCTCTTATTGTGTTAGATTGGAAATGAGCTTCGCACTCTAGCTCTTCGTTAGAATATGGTTTTGATTTAGATTCAGGTGGTTCTTCCAAGCTCCAAAATCGCTCTAAAGTATTTTGTACGTCATTTGTACAAGTAAATGAATAGAATGAAGGTGGGTTTGCAGTTGTTAGAAACGTCAATGGTCCACCGACTACCCAGCCGAATTTAGTTTCTTGCAAAATAGGTTTGTTTTTGCCTAGTTTAATTTGATTCGAACCTATAATTTCATGGAATAGCCCAGCGCCAAGAAGCATATCTATAGGCGCAGGTTTATAAAACTCGTCATCAGCTAGGGATAGATCATTTGGTATATTTAGGTTACGACAGTCAAGCGGTTGTTGAGGTACATAGTCAGTAATTTTGTCTATAACAAGAGCAGGGATATTGAATGTGAAATTTTTGTGAATAGATTTTATCTCAAGTTTCACACGCTTGGAAATATTTGTAGTTTTTTGACTAATACCAAAAATTGGTACATTTATGGATTCATATGATAAGTTTAGCTTATCTAATAAATCTGGGGTTATGAAGTTAGATTGACTGCCATTATCGAGAATTGCTCGACATAAAATTAGTTCACGATTTTTGTTAAAAACATTGACTAAAGCTGTGGATAATAGAACAGAACTCACTGGGTTTTGGTTGGTGCATGACATACATGCATTATTTGAAAGATTTGTTTGAGGATCTGGAGAATTTATTTGTGGATTTGGAGGAATTATTTGATCTGGCAAACTGGCCCGGATAATGGTTGAGTTAATATGAGCTGCTGTGTTTGATTGATTATTTCTCGCAGGCGAGCTATTTAATTGTTTTTGATTACTGGGTTGGATATGAAGCAAAGTATGATGCCTGCCTCTGCAAGTTCTGCAGGTGTGAAAAGATCTGCAGTCTGCGTTGCGATGACCAGGACGCAGGCAATTTGTGCAGAGATTTGCTCGTTTCGCCTCGGAAAATCGAAGATGTACTGGAGAATCGATAAATTTCTTACATGCATTAATTAAATGTCCTTCCTTACACAAAGGACACGAATTTACTGTTTCAGCTAAATGTATAAGAGTTTTTTGTTCAATAGGTTTATCGATTTTCCTTTCATACTTTTTAGGATTGAGTTTAAAATCAAGGGATTCTAAAAAGCGACATCTCTCGGATAAAAATGTTAAAAAATCTTGAGTAGATGGATAAGATTTATCTTTAGAGAAGTTTTCCCATTCCTTGCGAGTAGACAAGTCCAATTTTGAGGTTAACAAATATAGTAAAATCGTACTTCAATCCGCGACATTCTCACCAAGATTTTCTAATGATTTATAGTGCCTCTGAAATGAGACCAAGAATTTTCTTAAGTTTTGGTGAGATTCGTCTTTTACCGGGGTTATTTCAAAAATACCTTTTACATGAGTATGAGCAATGGCCTTTTTGTTTTCATACCTATCCTGTAAAAGAGACCAAGCGGTTGAATAGCTGTTATCTGTTGCTGCTAATGAACTTATTATTTGTGCCGCTTCGCCTTTTAAGCTAGATTGCAAATAATAAAATTTTTCTACATTTTCGATGTAGGGATTTTTATCTATTAAAGAATCAAAAGTGTCTCGAAAATTTACCCATGTTTTATAAGATCCTGAAAATTGTGGTAAAGGTATTGGAGGCAGACGAGGACCGGATTGGACGCCAAAAAAAACGGGAGGTGTATTTCGATTAAAAGGAGCTGGAGGCATGTCTTTTGTAACCTGATCTAGTACTAATTTTGCCCTAGCAAGTAAATCATAATATTTGGTTTCAAATTCATCGCGCTCGTCATCTTGTTGATTAATCTCTGCAGACGAGTTTGTAAATCAATCACAGATTTTTTTTGCTGTAGAACAACTGGTGTGCATTTATTTAAAAATGTATCAAATCGGGTTAGTTGAGATTTTACAATACCGCGATGGGCTACTAGAAATCTATAATCTTCCCGACGTCTGTCCCTTTCCTCAGCTGGATCAGTATTATTGGCATTGTCATTATTTTCGGCCATATTGAGAATTTGAATTTATTTTTAACAGCGTTTTGTTTTTATACGTAATAGATTGTAATCAAATTTTAGGTTAAACAATACGGGGTTAGTTATTAAGTTTTAGGTTTTTTTTTATAATAATATGTAATAGATTTAATGCAAAAATGCGAGAATTTGGTTTAATAATAATAAAGTTGTTTCTTGTTGTTTATGCGAAAATATTGTTGAATTTTAAGCTTAAAAAGTTATAGGTTTGATGCAAAAATTCAACAATTTGGGTTCAAGAATATAAGATTTACGTTTAGTTGAAGGTTTAATAGCAAATATAGGTTGGGTGATCAGGTAAAATCTGCTATAATATAGGTTAAAGGAAATAATAACGATTGACGTTACCCTTTCAAGTGTACGCACTGTTTGATTGGGCTTTAAAGAATAAAAATAGGTTAAATATGCAAAATAAAAGGAATAAAAAGGATGGAACCGACCTTTGTTTCCTCCAGTGCTCACTGTAGTACCATCAAGTAGTTTATTCGCGTATCCTGTTCCTTGTAGACTGACAAAAACTGGTTATTGCTTGAACTTCAGGTTTGCAGGTGTTTTTCACATGAAAGTCTTGTTTGTACAGGTATCCGGCTCGCTCGAAGGACCAATTATATGGAGGATCTTCTATGTAAATACCTCCACTTCGCCATGCCCTCAGTTTAAAACTAAAGGAACGCACAGCACGCGTGTTGAATTAAAAGTACTTTGTGTCAATTTTACACACTTTATTTAACAACAGAAAAACACCATAAATTTTAAATTAACAAATTAAGAAAAAAACTTTTAAATCTAATCAAGGAAACTGCGTTCGATCGTAAATATAATCTTTGTAATTAACTGCGACATTGGTACTTGTCGGTACAAAGTCTTGAATAGCACTCAGGTAGTTGAAAATTTAACAACCCTTGCGGGGTGGAGACGTCGAGGGGGTATCGATCGATGCAGTCATCTGCCACCGGCGTAAATAAAACGAATTCCTAGTAAATTGTCTTGCTTATGGCGACACAAAATTCTACGTACCGAACAAACTGGTTCATCCATTTTCATTAGAGTGGTTGCTATGTAAGACTTAAATTCTAACTGTGACATTTTTGAGTGGTTTGCCAAATTGTATATTCTTTATAAATTTACAATAACGCTATCAATCAAAGAGGGGCCACCACCACTTTTTTCCTTTTCGTTGATTCTGTAGTTGGATATTCCATTATCATGTAAGTCAACACCTCCCATATGCTGATTATACTCGGCTATAACCTTTGGCTGAGGAATTAAATCCATCTTATTTTTCTCCTGTTGTACCTTTTTGCGCCTATTATGGGTTCAATGGCGCAGTTGTTGGTTGCAACTGTCACCACAGAATTGTCATTCCATCTAACTAACAAAATTTTTTGTTTATTGTCAAAAGAAAAATCATAAGTACCGCGATCTTCTTTCTTCATATTTTTCACAGTTTCCAATGTGTTATTACATGTACGGTTTTCCCGAATTGTCCCAGTCGCGTAAAACCCTTTTTCTTTCAGCAAAGTAAATAACTTGTAAGAAGAGAAGAAGTTGTATAAAAATACGCGATGAACCGATGTTTGCTGAACCACTGACAATAGTTCCAGTACAACATTTTGTCCCAGTCCTAATTCATTTTCATAAGTGCTTGTTTTTCACCATAAGGTATAAATTTGTACAAGTAACCATTGGAACTACATAGAGTGTGAAGCCAAACCCAATTTATTTTCCCTTGATGTACATCTTGCAACTATGTCGTCCAAAATATAGAACCATTTCCTTATCGATAGACAGTATGAGAGAATACTCCAAACTTCATGTTCTTTTCATTTATCAAATCAAAAAGAAGTCTTAGTTTTGAAAATCTGTCGTTTTTTATCAAGTTGATCATTATCTGATAAATGTATGTTTTGCTTTATAAAATCGAATCTGTTCCTACTCATACATTATCTAACAAACATTATTTCTTTGTCCTCATCTTTCGATAAATAAAACTTTCTAGCTGGTAACGTATGATATCCCGAAAGAATAAGTATGCCGAAAAATCGCTTTAAGCTAGTTCTGTCAAGTTCAAATGAGTAGCGATTATTATCAGCAGCATATTTTTTTGAATAAGAAATTATTTTTTCTCAAACGTCGTCACTGAAGAACAATGAAAAAACTTCGAAAGGCGTTTTACCGCCAATTTCATTTTCAATTCGTTCCAAATTATCTTTCTCTTCATTCTCTGGTTCTGCTGTATAGATTGGGTTCTCTTTTCTTCATTTGGGAAGGGTTTTCTTTGTCTTATTTTTTATCGTTTTTTTAGGTGCCTTAGCTTTTTTGGAACTTGGTGTTAAGGATTGATCATCTAAGTCTTTGAAAGTGTCCGGTAAACTGACATGTATTTCGTAGGTCCCAGCAACATCTGGTAACTCTCGCTGGTTCTCCCATATGTCGTCGTCAATCTCTTCTTCGTCTGTAAGTTCGTCTACATGCGACGGAATATATACGGCATCATCGGTATCAGCCTGCAATAAATCTTCATCCTCCTTCAATATAGCAATGAGCTCAATGGTTGACGGAGGTCTTTTGTTTTTCCAATCCATTACTATAACAAAAGAACTAATTTTAGTAATAAATTTGCCAAATAAATAAAATAATACACTATTTATACATAAATTGTGTAGTTTACGTACTTCGGCTCAATATTATCCAAACCTTCACTTCGCTAATCAACACCGATCTGTTATAACTATAAGTGATCTTTATTAGCACCATTCACTCTGAATTATAACATAAAAGCGACTACCCTGTCGTATCCGTACTCGTCTGTTGGAAGGAGGCGGCGCTACTCGGTGTCGGTGATGGCGCGAGACATTGGCGCCGCGCCGAAATACTGGAAATCCCAATGCTGCGTAAACGCAACAATAAAGATCAGGTATGCAGAAAATATAAAAGTTTTGTCCCTTTTATTAAAGGTTGGGTCAATATCAATTGGCGATTTGGAAAATACAATTGTATTCTGTGTCGGACCATTAGATCGACGAAAATATGGTTAATTAAATCCCCAATTTCCGCATAGTTCATAAATTTGCAAAAAAATGAACTTTCTGGTTATATCGACTTATTTTATAAAAACATAATTGATATTATATTTGGAATACATTATAGCAACAAAAAGGTCAATGCCATTCAATCATATGAAGGGTACAGGGGAAAAGAGATCAGAGTCACAAAACGTAGTTTTTACAGAATATCGAAAACTAAGTTTACAGACTCATATAAAATATTACAATTATAGGAACATGAAAAATTCCTATTATAACATTATTGTCAACTAGTTGCTTATGTAAAATAAATATACCTGTAGGAGATATTGCCATAACTTGCCAAATTTTAAGCAAAAATGGATCACCACCCCACACTTACATTTGCAAAAACGATCAGAGTCCAGGACTATAATTGTTTTTCACTTTCACAAGGTAAAGAAGATGGCTTTAATGTTCGCTGAAAATAAATAAATTAAATCAATTGTGTTATTTTTATATTATTTATTGTATAGCGACAAAAAGCAAGTACAAAAGCAATACTATTGAGCGGCATCCTTCATCTTCCTAACTAATTCTTGAAATATTATTTGTATTAGAATCTTCACTACTTGCACTACTGTCGTCACTAAATTCCATTTTACGGAATAAAAACAACAAACTTGAATAAGAACATAAACGTGCTAACAAACACCTTGCAATACTAAATCACAAAATCACCTGATTCTTTGACGTTAGCGCGACAAGATGGACTCTGATCGTTTTTGTTCGGGAGCGCTAGGACGATTTTGGACCCTGATCGTTTTTGGGTTGCATGGCCTTTTAATTTAATTCAATTGCGGTGACTGTGATCGGTTTTACTCAAAACCGACCTTGCCATGCAAAAGCTTAGGTCCGAAAGTACCAGATGGCGCTATTAGCCAACTTTTGCCAAAAATGGACTTTGATCTCTTTTCCCCTGTACCCTTCATATATTTAAAAAAAAATAATTTCCAAAATGTTTCGTTTATACAACGTTGGGCATTAATGGGTTAATAAGGTACCAAATAATAAATCATTACAGCCTATTTTCATAAAACATCTAAATTCTATATTCTAATTTTTTAATCTATAATATATCCTTGGGGCAGAGAGGACCAAGTATCTGGTCCTGTGTGCAGGTGCATTACGGGACGATGATGAGTTCCTGTGTGTTAATTGCAATAAACATAGTTTTTATTTTCCCAAAAATAGGTGTTCAAATTTAAACTTTTCTTCAATGTACCTAAACATTTAATTTTTCGGCAAAACAGTTAACATTAAGTTTTAATTTTTCCACCAAATTAAATATTCAGTTTGTATGGATTCAAAAAAATTTGTATATGCAAGTACTCTTAGTTCAATAAATATGTTTTAATTAACAATATTAATCCCCATTTTTACCTTATTGGTAAGTTATCAAATAATCGAGAGACAGGGAAATTCTGAAAATCGCCCTGTATGTCAGAAATTGAGAGAGCTATGAAAATTTCGTTTAGTGCAATGGAAGTTTCATAAAATAATAGAAAAGTGACCCGCAAACCCCATCTTTCTATCTTTTATAATAATCCATTATTGGTATATGAAAACATACGAAAACTGGACACTATTTACATTCCATATAGTCCTGCTGTTACAAGCGATAAGAAGAGTAAATAGTTAACTTTTAAGTTTACTTAAGCCTACATTTATAATACAAAAAGAGACTTATTTAGCTTTTGTAATATTCAGAAAGAGAATGTTCTTATCTAACTAACCACGTACGATACTTAAACCCTTTGAAGCGTTGTTCATGACTTCCTCCCAGTTTGCTCCGGTAAAAACTATTGCGGTCTCATGCATAAGCGTATGAAATAATTTTCCCATACATTAATATTCAATGAATAAAGGCTGTTTATATAGGCAAGAAAGCCAAGGGCCTAGCGACACCTAAAGCACCATGGCTCTGTCTTTTAGGCGCATTTTGGGTCGTATTTATACGGCCCATATGCGCCCAACACTGTTAAATTAAACACTTAAGGGTCTTTGTATCTATGCAATTATTAAATTAGTTGTGTGAGGGCAATAGGCCCCAGGTAGTTTAGTTCGATATTAAACTTAGTATTATACAATCAATAGGAAATAAAAGACTTTAAAGAGGTTCCCGTCAGATCACCGAAGTTAAGCGGTGTCGAGCGCGGTTAGTACTTGGATAGGTGCCCGCTTGGGAAACACCGTGTGCTCTTGTCTTAGGGAAGAGTGTAAAATGAATCGACATCAAAACCATCCTATTCACGCCGAACAGGCCGGATGAGATCGGATATCTCGTAGGATGAAGGTGCCGTTTCATACTCCCCAGTCGGTAAACCGCACGATTAAAAACCGTACGGCCGATGACCGGTTCAAGATGGCCTCAGATACGCCGACGAACCGTAAAATAGTAAAATAAAAAAACAAATATAGGCAAGAAATAAAATAGGATCCAGTACTGTGCCCTAGAGGGTACTCCAATCGTGTGATTAATTTTCGTAATTTAATTTGTGTTCGCTCTATTAGGTAATTTTATATTAAACTTAAACAAACATCCCTTATACTCATTTTCCTTAGTCTTGTAAATAGTATGTTGTAGTTGATAGTATCAAAAGCTTGAGCAAACTCTAAAGGCACCGCCAAATATCTCCGACTCGCATTTAAATTTCGATTCATATATTCAATAAAAACCTAATTGATTTCCGCCCAATATATGAAATCGTTCCAAAAATTCTATGGCTCTTTAAACATTTTTAAAAATTTTACCTAAAGAGTTTATTGAAGATATTGGGTCTGTAATTTCCTCTTTGCGTTTTATCCCAACCCTTAAAAATTGGTACTATTACAGATTCTTTAAATATACACAATTTGTATATAGTAAATATTTGATTAATGACATGCTTAAGAGGTTTTAAAATTACTTGATGAATATTTTTTATTCAAATTGACGAAATCTCATCTGCACCAGTATTATTTTGATTTCTAAACTGTTAATCACTATCATACAATTGTCATCATTTACGATTGTAAGAAACATGCATGGACTGCGGTATTTAAGGATCATTCATTTTTATTCTATTACGAGTATTGTCTATTTTTGCTGCCACTTCAGCCCTAATATACAGTGTGTCTACTTAAGTTGGCTACATATGGGAAACTTTTTTATTATTAATTTTACGAAAAGAAGTTATTCCTCATAAAAAGTTCTGCATGGTCCAAAACCTAAAATGCAATCATCAGATATTAAATTTTTCCAAATGTATGCGAGGGGTGTAAAAAATATGAATTTTGCTCAAGAGTAAAGTACCTTTATTTTTGACGATATCGAAAACTGTAATTATGAAAAGTTGTTCGGAATGAAAAACTATATTTTAATATGAAATTACATCTTTCTACTTAAGTTTTTTTTTTATTTTTACAAAATTTCTCAAATTGCCGATACAGAACATTTATCTTTTTTATTTATTAAAAACATGATAACCTTTCCGTTTCGTTCAGAAAGTAATAAGTAAATTTAATTAATTAATCAATACACCATTGAAATTAAATGAAACATTTAAACTAGGATGCACTGACAAGAATTGTTTGACAGTAACTTCAAAAAATCAGTTGTATTTATAAAATTTAGTAGAAATGCCAGCAACGTTAAATACTCAAGATAAAATTGAAATTGTGTTAATTGTGGGGGAAAATTATAAAACAAATCGAGAAGCTGCAGACATTTTTAATACCTGACACCCAGAGAAAAATCTTCACTATACCACAGTAAGGATATTATTAAACAAATTTAAGACTTTTGGAGATGTAAAAAATAAGTTTAGCAACAAACGCCAAAAACGGGTCGCCAGTGATGACATGGAATTTGATATAATGCTCCCAGCAATTGAATATCCTAATCATTCCTTGCGAACACGGGCAGCTTCGATACCGAATTCTATAAGCAAAGATACGGTTTCAAAAATTTTAAAAAAGAACAAGCTGCACCCATACTAGCCCCAATTTATTCATACGTTAAGACCAGGAATCATGATAGACGCTTTGAATTCTGTTGTGATATCCAAGGAATGTTAGAAGATAATCCATTTATGGGAAGACATATTATTTTTTCGGATGAAGCAACATTTACATCAAATGGAACAATCTCTACCCAAAATTGCCGTTGGTAGAGTGATACTAATCCAAATTTTACCATCAAAGCTCGGGACCAGTATGCATTCAAAATATTTCAAAACAAACGTGTGGTGTGGAATTTATGGAAATACAATAATTGGGCCTTTTTTTTTCATGAATCTTTGAATGCAGACCGTTATTTACATTTTTTAGAGAATGAATTAGACAATTTTCTTGACAGCGTTCCCCTCCTTCAACGTCAACAGATATGGTTCCAACATCCAACAGGATGGTGCCCCTTGCCCCAGTAGGTAAGAAGCAAGGCAATACCTTGAAAATCGTTTTAATAGAAGAGTTATACATCGGTTTTCGGAAATTTCTTGGCCACCTCGGTCTCCAGATTTGACCCCATTGTGGGGTTACCTAAAACAAAAGGTGTATCTTCAAAGGCCATTTACAGATGTTGCCCATGGATCGGTTCAGAGTATTACTCCGGCTATGGTTAGAAGAGTATTAAAAAAATTTTGCGATAGAACAATTACCTGTATTGACAGAGAAGGCGGATATGTTGAGGCGTTTGTGAATTGAGGAAGTTAATAATGTTTGTTAAAATTATTACAACAAAATGAATTATTATGGTATAATTCATTTAAATGCATCGCTAAAATGTTACAAGACAGGCATTAAGTAATTCAAAAGTTATCAAGTGTTCAAAAAAAATAAGAGATTACTGTTTATTATTAATTATTGATAGAATTTAGGAAAATTTTTTAAAAATGTTGAATTTGTAGTATGTAAACTTAGTCATCAATTAATTATAAGTTTGGAAAGAGTAGAAAATAAGTTGAGGTAGATGGATCTGATTACATTGTACTTGAACGAATTTTTATTTTAATGGTGTATTAATTAAATTTTTAGAAATAAATTTTGTTTTGTTAGAATTTACTTATTACTTTCTGGACGAAATGGAAAGGTTATCATGTTTTTAATAAATAAGAAAAATAAATGTTCTGTATCGGTTATTTCAGAAATTTTGTAAAAATAAAAAAAAATCTTAAGTAGAAAGATGTAATTTTATATTAAAATATAGTTTTTGATTCCGAACAATTTTTCATAATTACAGTTTTCGATATCGTCAAAAATAAAGGTAGGTACTTTACTCTTGAGCAAAATTAATATTTTTTTACACCCCTCGTATACACTTGGAAACATTTTATATCTGATGATTGGACCATGCAGAACTTTTTATGAAGAATAACTTTTTTCGTAAAATTAATAATAAAAAAGTTTCCCATATGTAGCCAACTTAAGTAGACACACTGTATAACAAAAATATTTATTAAATTATTATTCAATTCGGAAGTTGCCCTTAATATAATTTCTTGAATGAAAATAACAATGTTATTTATTACCATTATTACCCAAGATTACATAATTAAATCATAGTTACGGAGTTACGCAACTTTTGCAAATCTGCAAATATCTTTTCTTTGCAACTGTCATCAAATTGATAACTTCCCAGTGTCAGGGTATAGTCTCACTTCCCTGGCTAGACAGGAAAATGCATTACCGGGCTAGGGTAAATACAAGAGTGATCGACATGGTTTCGCTAAAAATGGGAATTTTCAGAACATTTTTATATAATGTACTATGCTCAGTTTACACTTGAAAATGAGTAGATATAGATGCTAACCGGAGTGTTTTCTTAAAAAAAATAAAAACAATAATAACAACAAGAATTTTTAGACCACGTATAAACGCTATCAAAACTGTTCTGGCTTTATTTCAGTGCTTTAACGTTGTCTTAAAGTCAATAAAGAATGAATTTCTTAAACATTGTTGTGCATACTTAAATACCACTCTGTATTCAAAAAACTCAATAATAGCTCTTCGCCAATTTTCTACTTATTTTACAATGATGTCATAATGAGTATACTCTTAGATTTATAAAGAGCGCAACCTTCTCGCTTCTTGAATCTAGAGCCGGCCTAGGATAAATGTTCCTATTTAATACACTCAATCAGCCTTATAATCAAACATATTATAAGTTAAGCCTCTTCGTTAATTTTTCACTGGTTGAAAAACGAATTTGATCATAGGGGTGATTTAATTTGAACTCAATTCTCAATACCATAATATGCTTTCCAAACATTTGGAGTTTTGAGAAGATAATTTACCACAAAGGCCGTGCTGACAAGATTGTAAAATTTTTTTTTGCATTGTACTGTCAACGTTAAAAAAAATTATTAATCTTAACTAAAGTTCAGCTGTTATGGACTTAACTTATTATTTGTGCAGTGTGGCGCTCTTCAATGGATTTGCGGAGTTTCGGCAACGCCATGTAGAAGAAGTAAACACTCAAGAACGTATATGAGATAAAATTAAAATAATATTTTAAAAGTAAAAAGTTTTTTATTTAATTTATTAAAAACATATACATTGCATGGTCGGAGTTGGAACTAATATAGAGCGCGATTTTTTTTTAACTCGGGTCACGGGAGTTTGCGGGCTAATTTTTGAACCACAGTTTATCGAAACAGCCGAAATAGCCGAATAAGTAAAGTTTAAGGAAAACTTTATCCTTGCGCCAAGAAACCAGGAGAAATGTATTTCAAATATATTCCTCCGATAAATAAAATTGTACTTTTTGTACACCTCTCCACTTTAAAGCACGTAGAGGTGACATACTATCATTTTCACAAAATAAATTGGTGCATCGAAAATGTCCAGAATTTCTTCAAAGTGTTGATTTACTCTATAGGTGTTCTTAAACTTCATCAGAGGAATATCGCTTCTAATCGTGATCACGTTCGCTAAATGGTAAAATGGTTACCGTAAACTTTCAAGGGATTTGGGCTCATTTCTTTTTTTTATAAAATAACAAAATTATTGGTTATGTATTTATTTGGTGGTTGTAACCATTGAACCGTTGGCTACAAATCGTATTGGCGGCTTTTTCAACATCTAGTTAAATTGTGGATTATTTGGTGGTTTAAATCAGGGGTAAATCTTTGGTATATCAACCTTTTCAAAAATTTATTCCTAATCTATAGTATTGTCTGTTTTGTTGAAGAAATGTTTCTCTTCTTCACTACTGTTTCTCTAAACATATCGCGAAAATTCATTTCCACCCAATAATTCAGCAAAATTGTCATCATTTGTTTTTTTAAACCATAGTTTGGAGAAGTTGCCAAAGGTGTGTATTTTGGCATAAACCGTGGTTTATAGTTAACTACACATTAAGAACGCCGACCTAAAAAGTACAATTTTCTAATTGCGTCCGTTTGCAAAAAGAAATACATTTTTGGTGTCAAAGTACCCTTCACTCCAGGTCTACTTTGACATCGCATTGTTTCTCAATATACAACTATTTGTTTTTGGGGTAAATAACAACCAAAAGATTTTGTACAAAATTACTATATTATTTCAATAGAACAGTAACACGTATCTTAAAAACCTAAAAAAATCAAAATAAGGATCTAAAAGATAAACAAACTGTTTTTAGTAACTAGTAGTTATATGATCGTCATCATCACATCTGGGGCATTTATAATGTGGATGAGAAGAGCCCTTGTTGCGCACATGCACAAACCAATTGACGGCAGCTAACACAACAGATCCTATGTTTGTTGGTAATGTGATATTAATAATTCCACAGGCAAGTAGAACAGAGATTGTCTTCTTTTTATTCCTATGTGTGGAAATTGATGCTACTACATTTAGCAAAAGATAATCATCTGAGGAGTCTTGCGCAAAAGTTGGCTTAGCCGTTGCGCTCAATAGAATGTCAATGTCATCATTATCATCTGAAAAGTAGGGTGGATTTCTGACCCATTATTGGCAGCTGACTGATGGTGATTTATATATAGTAAGGCTTGCTTGGGATCTCTCTATACTTTTAAGTTACGAATGCCCTTGCGGCTTCATTTGAATCATTGCAAACTGTTTAGGTTTATCATTTGTAGAACTTCTAAAATTAACTTTTGCTTTGATTATTCTTGTTTCTGCTTATTTAATTTAATTGGTTATATTGATTCTGATATTGATAATGCCTCACTACTATTAGTGTTTGTCGATACGTCCATGCGTCTTCAATGGTCTGTAATAATTTTTGTGAAAAATTCATTTATTGTCTGCATACAAAAATCTTCATAAAGTATACGATTCACATTAATAATTTTTAGCGGCCTGTTTTGTATTACCTGGAACTTATTAACCTCCGTTCTGCTCACATTGCACCACGAAGGTGCACCATAAGTGAGCACCGACCTGACCAACACCTTGTAGAGGTTGACCTTAGTCCTATTACCAAGTCTACTCCACCTGTAAAACAGGGGAGTAGTAATTGATTACTCAAATAATTAAATAGCGCCTCCAGTTCAGTAGTTGATCAAATATAAGTCCCAGGTATTTTACCTCCTGGCACCAGTTCACCTGAACTTCGTTAAAAAGAAGCCTTGTCTCCGGCATACTAAAATTGGTTTTTAAAAAATCAATAGCCTTTGTGATGGAGGGATTCAAACGAATCTCCCAAGCCGAAAGCCGTTTCTCTAGCTCGATTATGTAGCGCTGCATCCGACTGACGACAAGTCGCAGCTGTTTTGAAGTTATTGCAGTATCGTCAGCGAAAAGATAGAACCACGTAAATCTGTCGCGCGGAATCTCATGAGTATAAATGTTATAGAGGTGAACCTTGTGGCACTCCCGCCCTGATATGTTTATTCAAAAAAAGTGAGTTCTCTGACTAGACAGCAAAACTTCTGTTCTCCAAAAAAGCAGCTACCACCTTGATCAAGTAATTGGAGCTTCAAGTCTTCGAGATCAATTTCAATAAGAGACCATCATGCCAGACCTTGCTAAATCGAATTGAATGATTTAATTACATCAAAGAAAGCCACTGCCGTGTGCTCTCTCCTGTTAAAGCCTTTTATGATGTTTGGAGTTAGTCACGTCGTCTGCCAGACTGTGCACTGTTCAGGCCGAAACCCAAACTGTTCGACAGGCAGAACGTTACGCATAACCACAAAGTCATTTAGTCCATTCAAAATTAGTTTTTCTGAAATTTCCCGTAGGCTCGACAGCAAGCTGATCGGTTTACAGCTTGCCGGCGTCGTAGGGTCCTCATCTATCTTATATATTCGGATTACTTTCGCATGCACAGGTAGTGGCCTTCTTTGATTATTGCCAGATATGATTACTATGTTTCCCAAAGCTTTATCAGGCTTTATTTCGTAACGCCACATTCTTTAAACCGTCAAAACTCAGGGGTTTTAGGGGACTTTACCTCGTTTGAGGTAGCGGGTAGATACTCTCTGTGGTCCTGACAGGGACAGGTCTACTTCAGGGATGCGACCCTGCCTACGCGAGCCCTGAAATACCTCCCATACCTAAACCGGGAGATACTCAGGTCCTAACCCTCTATCCTAACCAAAACCCAATTATTCTTTCCTACATCCACGTTAACCGTGTGAGAGCTGGTTAGAATATCTCCCAACGTATATCCTGCGTGTCGTAAAAGTCGACTAAAAGTAACCGAAATACTGTCGGTATAAGCAGTACCCTCTTGTTGGCCAACAGCTTCGGGTGGAAGATCTAGTAAGAGGTAGGGCACTCTCTTGTCCTAGGGATGTGAAATCGTCCCTAAAGGCGGATGAATCGATTTCTGGTCAACGGCATGAGGATGCAGAAAGCAAATGAGAGACTACTGCATTAAAGATCCTTTGGATATCCCAAGAGAAACTCGTAAAATGAGTAACGTCAGCAACAGTGAGGCCTCGGATGTAAGGCTTCGCTCTCCGACTGGCGATCGGCGCTGTTCCTCGTCCGGGGAGGTCAGTGTGAAATTGGCGACCGGCCACAGGAGGCATGACCGTCAGGCTTCTTGTGCGAAATTTGCTACTGATGGTGCCTTTAAGACTCGTCGCAAACATCGCCTGGCAACATGGAATGTCAGAGGTCTGCGAATGACTGGTAAGCTCAATATCCTTGAAAAGGAGCTTGCACGGAGTAACATTGCGGTCGCTGGTCTGTCTGAGACTCATTATAGAGGCACAGGACACTTCACTTCCAGCAATGACAATTTTATTTGCTTCTCGGGTAATTCTAATGTAAGCAATAATGGCGTCGGCTTCTGGGTGGCCAAAGCCCATGTAAGAACTATTCTGGGCTACAGGTGTGTCAGTGATAGAATAGTCACAATACGTTTAACCGCGACCCCTGCACCGATCAATATTGTGCAGATATATGCGCCTACCTCCAGCTCGGATGACGACACTGTGGAATCTTTTTACAACGATCTCGGGTCTACACTCGAATCTCTATCGAATCGTGAGATGGTTTTTGTTCTCGGAGATTTTAACGCTAAAGTTGGTCAAACAATGGAAGATGAACATCTTAGGACACATATTGGTAAATTCGGTCTTGGTGCCAGAAATGAAAGAGGCCAACGTTTGCTACAATTTTGTGTTGATCACAACCTATCAATTGCCAACACTTTGTTTGCACAACATCCACGACGTCTGTATACCTGGACCTCACCTGATGGATGATATCGCAATCAAATTGATTACATTCTAGTCAAAACACGATGGAGGTCATCTGTCGGTCTCTGCAAAACTTTACCCGGTTCTGATTGTGGCTCGGATCATCAACTCCTCTTCTGCGAATTCCGGGTTAGGCTAAAGATATGTCCGCGTTCTGAACAGATACTTCCGATGGAAATTGCTGACTCTGGCTCTTTCCGGTCAAAGTGTTCTGAGCTTTTACAGAATGTCTCGATAACTGAGGAATCTTCTTCTGATAGCATGTGGCTAACTTTTAAAAATATTCTTACACAGGCTGCCCAAACAACTCAATCACTACCTAGCACACAACCTAAACAACCATGGATTTCCACTCATACATTATCCGTCATTGAAGCACGCAGAGAACTGAAGAGCTCAGGTCTGGATTCTGTTACAAAACAAGATCGATATAGACAAATGACACGCGAAATCCAAAGGCTCTGCCGCCAAGATAAAAACGCATCCTTACAAGAATTGTGCAGGGAAATACAAACCCATGCCAATACGAACCATCCAAGGGAGATATTCCTAAAGATAGAATGTCTCAATCGAAACTTTAAACCCAAAACTTGGTCAATTAAGAATAACGATGGACATCTCATCACCAACTTGAACGAGATTATTGAGGTGTGGCGCACATATTGTGAGAGTCTTTATTCTGATGTTCACTTCCAAGCTCCTCTTTTAACTTATGAGCGTGAGCCGGATATTCTCTTTTCGGAAGTGGAACATGCCGTCAAGAAATTGAAAGCCGGTAAAGCCACAGGCATTGATGCGATTCCTGCTGAAACGTTAAAATGTTTGGGTGATGACGGTCTGCATCTTTTACATCATATCTGTCAGAAAGTTTGGTCCTCCGGTTTTTTGGCCACACGAATGGAGCACTTCAATTTTTATTCCACTTCATAAAAAGGGATCGCTGCCAGACCCAGATAACTATCGGCTACTCTCATTGATCTCTCATTCAAGCAAGGTGCTACTATATATTTTGAAATCACGTTTGGAGGGTTTTATTGACTGGCAAATATCTCCAGAGCAGGCAGGTTTCGTTAAGGGACGTGGTACGCGCGAACAGATCTTGAACTTGAGACAGATTATTGAGAAAGCCAGAGAACATTATTTCCCAGTCTATATCTGCTTCGTGGACTACTCTAAGGCCTTTGACAACGTAAAGTGGCCTAAGCTTTGGGATATTCTTTTATCCATGGGAGTTCCTTATCACTTGATATTTCTCATACAACAGCTCTATGAATCCAACACAGCCCGAGTAAGAGTTGACAGCAACATGTCTGGTCAAAACACAACAAAAAAAGGAGTTCGCCAAGGATGTGTATTGTCGCCGATGTTGTTTAACATCTATTCCGAGTTTGTGATGCGGGGGGTGCTGGACGGATGGCAGGGTGGTGTGACTATTGGTGGTGTCAGGATCTCCAATTTAAGGTTTGCTGACGATACAACCCTTATTGCTGCTTCTCAAGGCGAACTGTTAACTCTACTTAACATCTTGGAACAACAGAGTGAAGCATATGGTCTTAGTATCAACTACAAAAAGACCAAAGTTATGATCGTGGACAGAGAACATGATAATCACCCTGCAATAACATCAGTAGGCCGCTGTCAGGTAGTCCAAAGTTTTGTATACCTTGGTTCTTCGATCGATAACTCGGGAGGTTGTGAGGTTGAAATCCGACGGCGCATTCAACAAGCACGGTCAGCTATGACTAAACTGACTAGAATATGGCGTGATAATAATGTCACCAAAGCCACCAAAATGTCGCTGGTTCAGTATCTTGTCTTTTTCATATTTATGTATGGCTCTGAAACTTGGACTGTGAGAAAGGCAGACCGCCACCGCATAGATGCTTTCGAAATGTAGGCTTGGAGAAGAATGCTAAGAGTTCCTTATACAGCCCACCGAACTAATGTTTCTATATTGAGTGAACTCGGAAATCCAAAGCGACTATCTTCCATTGTCTTGACGCGTATCCTGACGTTCTTCGGCCATATCCATAGAAGTGATAATATGGAAAAACTTGTTGTCCAGGGTAATGCTCCGGGAGGACGGCGTCGTGGCCGTTCTCCTACACGCTGGGTGGATGCGACAAAACAATTGCTAAATACTAGCGTCACAAGAGCGACCGAATTGACAAATAATCGTGAAAGATGGCGAAATACAATTTCTAGAGCAATTGACAACCTTCGTTTCGGCAACACTCCAGCTCTGACTTAGAACATTTTATTTTACGAGTTCACAACATGTCTGCTAAGACATTGTGACTATGATGATGATGACCTCGTTTAAGGATTTGTGGAAAGTCCTGAAACGAGAAATTGATTGATGTATAAATTTCTGTCTTCTTTGAGATCCTCTACTCTCGAAACGCATAATTGGTCGGGTTTTCGCTGAATTGATCGCAGAGTTTGTCCACGAGCAATTCAGCTTTATCTTTGGCAACGATCAAAACAACATCGGTTTCCTGATGATTCATCAGATGAGACATGGGTGCTCGCGAGCCCCTGAGCAGGGTTCTCCTCATTCTATAGATGGAATTATCATTATTATAGATAGGCTTTGGACCTTCTCGTCCCACAGGTTCGACTGCCGTTCCATCAACAATTTCCTAACTATCACGGCCGCCCAATTGTCCTCCTCCTTGATGCGAGGATCTCAAGTGCGATACGTCCTATTTTTGATAGCTGTACCAATTTCAGAGTGCCATTTAACAATAAAAGCAAATGTCAAAGTAACTCCGAAAACTGTCGAAGTAGTCCGCAAAGTCAAGTACTTGTTGTTTAGACCTCCTACTTTCAGAAAAGGTTTTCAGAAAAAAAATTATTTCCTTTTTTGTATAAATAGCAATGCCTAAAATTATGTTTTAATGAAAAATTGCGAGCTGCAGTGAACGGCACCTTATAGTTAGTTGAAGTACGAACGAAAATGAATAAAAAGGTAAAAGAATATGGATTTTTATAGAAACTACATGGATTTGAAAAAAGAAATCAATTTTGAACTTAGAAAAAAAAGTTTTTGAATTTTGAGCAAAAGAAAAAATACTGGTATACTATATTACTAACAATTCAGGTGAATTTGAACGAAAACATTTTCTTTTGCCAGAACGCGCGATTTCAAATGAAAAGCCCCTTTTAAATTCTCCAAATCCAAACCTGAACTTCTTCAAACTTTTACTGACGGCTAGATCGACCACGGTTCTTCCTGTTCTTATACCGCTTCCATTGTTCTCATGTGTTTAGGCACGAACTCTTCTAATCAAATTGGTCTTTTTCCCTCATTTTTGCCGCCGACGCTGTTTGGACGCAGCTAATAACAGCTCGTTGCATGCGATTCTTGTGGGCGGCAGCCACGGGATGAACCCCCGCTAACGGTTAGGTCATTCAACAAGAAATAAAGCAAGGTTTCTGCAAATGTCCACGTAATTAGTATCGTTATAAGATTTCTACGTAGTTATCACAACGGGACGGATTTTTACTGCTTTTTCTATATACCCATGGAAATGTAACACTGTTTAGATACTTTAAAATTGAGAATAATTGCTAGCTGTGGGGGATGGCCAAGATTTATAAAAATAAATGAAAATTAGAGAAAAACTAATTTTTTAACATTGTCTTCACTTTATTTTCATTTTAAACCTAATGCCTTTGCTTATTGCATAATAACTAGAATCCAACAAAACAAATGTTAAAAATATTTAATTAACTTGCGTTGGGCTACATTCTTGGTGAAACCGTATATTATCCATTATGGGTAAAATTAAAATTGCTTGTTATGTTTCACTATTTATATTTTATAACAAGCAATTTTAATTTTACCCATAATGGAGTTAAAAATATTTCTTAAATAATATTTTTCTTGTCTAATTAAATTTAACAGAACTTTGCACGTTCTTCATTACAACCTTTTTTTTTTTAATTTAAGTAGGTATGAGTGATATATTTGTAAGAAAAGTCAAAAATCTCAAAGCACTCCTTGCTTTGAGATTTGCAAGTTTCTTTGGATTGATTGCTATGAAACTGTTATACTTCAAGGGAAGCTCGCTACACGTTGGGAATGTTGACGTTTTTATACCTTTTTTTTCCAATATTAACGGATTTAAATAGTTCATTCAAATAGTGTTTTACAAACATTTTATTAGGATGTTCTGCTTCAAAACGGAAACATCTAACTTGACTAAAATTCAAACGTTCTTTGCAATCTGTCATATTTTTTTTGTTGATGTAATTTTGCAAATTAGAAAAACAATAAAAATCTGCTTGAGTCATCGGCAGAACTTCAAATGGATTTTTCTTTTTTGCATCTCTAACAGCTTCATACCACTGATCTGGACTGTAAACCTGCTTCAAATATTTCTTATGCTTGTCGATAGCTGTAAAATCTCTATCTGGTGGTAGGTAAATGGGTATGGCCCGGTATGAGAAATCGATGTTCGATGCTCTTAAACCTTGGTTCTCGTATCATCTGCAACCAAAGAGACATGATTGTCCAGTTTTTATTTTGTCCACCACAATTATCCGTAAATACTAAAAGTTCTTCTGCTTGGGGGGACGTGTCATTATCAACCAAGCTTTTCTTAAATAAAAAGCTTTTCCTACAGTTAGGTCAGGGATTGGAAGTGCTTGCTGAAGATCAAACGATAATACTAGTTTCTTGTTTTGCTTCGTAGCCTCATCCATTCCCTGTTTCATGTTAGTTTGGATTGCTTCCGCTCTTCTTTGATGTAAGTCTGATTGGAGTTTTATTTCTTTTAACATTGACTCATTCTCTTTATTTGACTCCATTAAAATCTTGTTCTGGTCACATGTATCGCATGTATCGCTTTTTGGAATCTTAAAACCAATATTGGTTACAGAAAATTCGCCGGTAAGTGTCTTCTTTAACAGGTGCAGTACCATGCTCTGCACACCATGACTTATAGTGTTTCTCATAAAGGGAAGCAACTGAAAGATCATGGTCAATGTACACTCGATTAGGATTACATTTACTACTATAGTGGCTACTATACTTCGGAATGGATTTTATATGGTCATGTACATTCTTAATCATTTCTTCAGGTAATCGATTCTTCCGATTGAAGTGCTTTCCTCGCTGGTCACATTTCGGAATTGTTTTCCTTCGCGAATTTGCTTGCATATATTGTAAATACGTTTCTTACTGTTTTGTAGACCGTGCACCGACAGAAATTCTTCTTTGCATATTTTTTGGTCAACGCCTTGAACCTTCACTGAATACACAAAAGTGACTGCTCGAGAAGGACTTGACGTTTTGTTTTTTTGGGATAATGCCTTTTCTTAGGTATACACTTTATTGTTTCGAACAGATAGGCATTCTGCTTGTCGTAACAGTCCAAATTCCAGAAAGAGTGAAATATTGTTTCTTGATTGCCAAAAAGAGAAGCTCTGCACTTATTTTTACAACTGCAGGGTGGACCCAAAACTCGTGCTTCTACTTTCTTTCCTTTCCAGTTTATACGAATGACCCAAATTTCTTTTCTTATTAGCCTTTACTCGTCTTCTACTTTCAATATTTTTTGACCGCCACCTGGACTGTTCTTTCTTCTCCGGAGTTTTAATAGCCCCTCTAGATATATCTTGCTCCTGAAATTTAAAGGAAAATTATGTACGGAAGAAGGTAACAAGCCACAAAAACTTTAATGTGCCTTTTGACTGCGCTGCTAAATATTGGTACATTATTTTTAAACCTGGGTATTTTAGGTTTATTTTTAACAATTTCTACTAACAATGGAAAAAATCACGTGAATAATATAATAAAATAAGGGACATTACTAATAGGTGCTAAGCCATTGCTTACCAGGAGAGCTGAAAAATTCTTGGCTTAAAAGGTAATGAGCCACATTACTTTTAAACTTACCGAAACGAGACTGTCCTCACTACTGTTACTATCACTACTTGATTCCAAGTAATCTTTATCTTTTAAACTATCATCTGAGTCGATATCCGATTGGCTAGAACTAGAAATATCATCGTTTTCGACCACTTTACGCTTAACGCGTGCTACACTTGGCGCGGCCATCTTGATTTATATGTGGCTTGTTACCTTCTTGGGTTAGAAATACTCGTAAAATGGCAGTTGGTAAAAAAGCATTTATTGCACAGTGTTGCCACTTCTTTTACAAAGTCGCTGAATAAAATTCTGTGGCTTGTTTCCCTTTTTATATAACTAATTACGTATTTAGATTAAAATCTTAGAAAATGTGGCTTGATACCCTCTTCCGTCGAGCCCTTCAATTATGAGTTCCAGTGGCGTCCCGGGGGACAGTCTCATGAATAATATTGAAAAAAAATGTACGCCACTGACTTGACTAAAAATTTGATATTGTTTTCGGGTTAAGCACCTGGAAGTACAACTTTCTTGCCTCTTTATATTTTTTCGTATCAACGATCAAAGTTAACTTGATTTTATTTTATCAATTTTTCGACATGCAATGAAGTGGCTTTTATTCTTTTTCTCGAAAAGAATGTAAGATACGAAAAAATATCAAGAGATAAGAAAGTTGTATTTTTAGCTGCCTAGTGCGGAGACAAGACAAAATTTTTAAACAAGTCAGTGGCGTTCAATTTTTCTGTCAATATTATTCGTGACTGCCCCCCTGGACGCCACTGGAACTTATAATTATCATCTAGTTAGTGCTAACTTAGCGTCTTAATACAACGAACAGCACTGCCAAATTTCACCAATATCGGCAAAAAGATCTTTGCGATATCAATAAGAAAATATGTTTTTTAATTCAATAAGCTGAAATAATTTTTCGGTATGATAATTACATATCCTAGCATACGTGAAGTGCAGTTTTTTTTTTCATAAATGTCTGTTATGTTTCTTCTGCATGCTTTTAACCATTTTATTCGACGATTCTTGTCTTTAGGCACGCAAATAAAGAGTCTATTTGGGGTTTTATAGGTCGTATTAGAACACATTGACACTATATAACATTTGTAGTAGATATTTTGCCATTACTTACTGGGACTTTTAAAAAACCATAAAATATAAAGAAACTCAGCAATACAATTTTTTAACTCGGCGTGTCAAACACAGAACATTTATTAATTTTATCCAACACTTACATATAATGTGAACATTATTAGTTCGATTTCGTTTCGACTAATAAAGTTGCTTATAACTCACACGTGGGTTATAACCATAACTCACTAGTGGGTTATGATTATAACTCACGCAGGCACATCTTTTATCACACCAGTCGATAAATTCTTTGAAGGTTTTGTCATCAACTACCTCTTGGCTTGTGGGGAATAATAAATGAACACGCCAGATCAGCTCCTTTTTGAATTTCAGCTGGACTTTTTTTATATTTTGAAAAACCACCATCGAAAATGGCAAATATAATAATTTGATTCACTCTCTTCAAATTTTTGTTATTAATCAATTCCATAACAACAATAATTACACTAGCTTACTTTTACGTGTCAAATTTGTCATTCAAAAATATGTCAATTAAAAAAATGTAATACGGGGTTTTCCAGTTTACATTGAGAGAATATAATTTTCTATTTCTTATTAATATCATTAAGTGTTGGATAAAATTTTGTATGGCACTCGTGTGTTAGGTCATATAAGTCACTCGGGAATTAGGAAACATTTCCCACCGTGACTTATATATAACATAACACACTTGTATCATAAATAACTATTATATATTATATTAAATTAGTGGAGAAAGACTTTTTGCCTTTTTTTCCCCTTTCCCTATTATATATTCGTTTTGTGTCAAAGTCAAGACTGTCAAAGCGCTGCAATTTGCCGTTCCCTGCCAAACACACTATATGACGTCATACCTCGTTTTGAATATTAGGATAGGCGCGCGAACCCTAATTATTTATTAGATATTTACGTTATAAGTCCGGTAAGTCACCTTTTACAGTATGAGTGAAATGTTTCGAGACGAGGCGACGAAGGAGCCGAGTCTGGAATTTTGAAACGAATACTGTAAAGGATTTGCCGGACGAATGACGTACAATATTTTATTTCATACTGTTCTGTTGAAAATTATAATTATGTTTTAAAATTATATTGGAAGTTTTATTCTGCGTCGTATATTTGAAAAGTGCTTATATTTACTGGTGGGAACATTGTGTGTTTGACATTGATTAAACTAAAACTTACAAATTTCAGTCCGGTAAAGAAATTTTACAGGACTAGTCCGGTAAAAAATTTTTACCGGACTTACTGCTGTAAAACCTTATTTTCTGGACTAAATTCAAATATGTAAAGGTGTGTTTTACAATACAGTATGAAATAAAAAAATTTACAGTCCTTTACAAAGATGCAACCGGGGAGGACATTGAAAATGCCGAAGCAGAGTGCAACGCTTGTGACTATTGTGAGATTTGTGATCTGCGAAAACTCATAGATTTGAATGTTATATTTAGGTAGCTGATATAAGGTTTATTGATTCATAATATAAAAAAATAGTAAAATAAAGGTTATAAACTCTAACGCGCCTCTAAGGTATGGAGCAGTCAGCGGCCGCGGCTGGCGTTCGCGATTGGTAGCTCGGTACTGGTTTAATGCGATTTGTATGTACACGGTTTCACTGCCGCAGCTCAGCGACACAGCGTTCGCCGTCAATTGCAGTGGCTGCGTTCGGACTGCTAGAGAGACCAGTCCAGCCGTGATCGCTCAGCAGAATGCCACCGTTTTCGGCAATTGCTGACGAGTGTTTGATAGAGGAGGTGCAAAAGTACCCCCGTTTATACAACTATGAGAACGAAAATTACAAAAATGTTGTAATGAAAGAAAATGCATGAAAAAAAGTGGCAGCAAATGTAGGGAAGAACGGTAAAGTGTACAAAACCATTCTGTTTATTTTTCAGCATTACATTACAAAGCTTATAGTTAGGGTAGACTGGGGCAACTGCGAAGCCCTTTTTAATAGTTCAAGTTTATTTCCTTCCTACTTCAAATATACAATATTTATAAAAGTGTCTTTCTAAGAAAGTAATAGTTTAATATGTTTACTTTTTATACTGCATAGGGCACTCATGAATTATTTTTGAGATCTTGAGATTTGAATGATTTTTTTTTGTACCGAAATTTTACACTTAGGTACCCCAAAAAAGCAAAGTGTAAAATCGGAATACAATTTCCATGCATGTTTGCAGAAGTGGTAATGGGAAAGTGTAAATGAAGTTTTTATCTCCCATGCCAATTTTTCTTTTTACAGACTTAAAAAAAAATAAAAATCTGGGAAGTTATGAACTTTTTATTGTTGGGAAATAGTTAGCCAAGCAAATCATAAAAACGAAAAATTAAAAGGTACCTCTGAAAAATTAATAAGTAATCCAAAATAACCCTCAAAGAATTCCTAATAACAAGAATAATATTTTTATAAACGTATTTATCCGTTCAAAACCCAATGTTTGGCTTTAATCTCCAAAACAGTAGGATTTATTCCCAAGGAGAAACTAAAACAGAAAAAAAAATTAAAGTTTAAAAATTCGAATAATTTTATGGAACTTGTTAAATATTGTATCCCGCAAATTTCGCGTGTTACTACCGGTTCAGGTAAACGAGTCACTATATCGTCTAGCTATAGTACATCGACATCGTCGGTGAGTGGCCATAAAAAAATTGTATTTTAGTTTTCTAGTAAACTTGATTTCAAAGCCGTTGTCAACAGTATTTACCTGGCCAATAAAATGTTTCTTTGCTTTTGGTAATGTGTATTTAACCAGCACCCAGTCTTCAATGGAAATATTGTCTTTGTTTATTTCAGGAATCTGATCTTCGCAATCCGATTCTAAAGTGAAACTTTGATCCGATTCCATAAAAGGTACACTTTCATAATCTGATTCACTGGAGCTGGATTTAAATTGATACGGACTTGGCCGACTTTGTTTACTCTTTCGGTCAATTTTCATAGCTGGTTTAGATATAGTAGATGAACTTGTAGAGATTTTTGACTGACTACTTGCGATAGTACCTGCAATGGTTTGGCCACCTTGAATTAAGCGCTTTCGTTTCCTTGGATTAGAAGAAGGACTCTGTCGGAGCGAATCAAGTAGTAGATCATCAAAACTTGCCTTCTTTTCTTGCCGATTTTCGGTTGTAGCTGGTACTACAGGTTCAGTTATAGGCCTCTGATGATTATTTGGTATATTTCTTCATTTTGATCAGAGCTGACAATTACTTTGAGATTAGTGGCACTAGATGCTGAAGAAGCTATAAGTAATTCTGCATTAGATGCTAGTTTCCTTTTAAATAAAGCGCCAGATGTAGAAGGCTTTACTGTTTTTAACATTGACTGTTCGAAAGTAGCGGTTTTTTTCTGTTACATTCGGTGCTACAGCATCATGTTTATTCCTTTCAATATCTATGCGTTCTGGCCTCGGTTGTAAATCTGTTACAGATCTTTGATTTTTTAAGTGTTCCTGCCATCTTTTTAGGGCATCGATGTCATACTTTTCTTTAGGAATAACATGTCTATTAAATGGAACAATACCACCCTTTCTGAATCCTGTTTTTATGATTCCGGAATCTACTTCAGCCCAGGTTTTCACTAGCAATGTGGCGAAGTCCCTTTTTGGTAGTCATTGTCCCTGATGACGTCCTTGCCATGTTATTACTTCCCTCTCCCATATTGCCTTAAAGGATCTAAACATACTCAAATCGAGAGGTTGAAGTAAATGACTTGTATGGGCTGCAGTTTAGATATATGAATATTTTCTTCTCTTGCGGCTTAAATTAATAAGCAATCCACATGCGAGACATGCCCATCATATATAACAATAATTGGTGCCTGATCACGAATCAAAGGAATAAAAGTCTTTAGAAAGTAATTTCTAAATATTTCGGAGGTCATCCATCCATTGGCGCTGGCTGCATTTACGGTGTCTTTGAAGAAGTCTTCATTTCTTTCTGAAATCCAGCAATATTATTGCCTTTAAATATTATCAATGTTATTGCTTTAAATATTATCAATGGTGGCAATTTTCTACCACTAGCACTTGCTCCTGCCAGGACGGTTATATTTTCTCTGCCCGATCCAGCAATAATGCTTGAAGAGGGGTTGCCTTTCGCGCCAACAATTTTAAGACGAGAAGGATCTGTTAGAGGTGTGTAGTTCGCGAACGAACTAGTTCAAAAGATCGAATCTGATATCTAAACTAAAAGGTTCAATCAGTAATTCTTTAAAGATTGAATCAACGCGAACTAAAGCCTTGTACTATACGCAAAACGGGAACGAGAGCGAAACGACCGTGAAGCAGATCCTGAACTACCCGGAGCTCGGAGACCGACCGATGGTGTCGGCTGTCGGACAGGTGAATTGAGTTAAGTGGGCGAATTGCTGTCTCACGTACAACTCGTCCAAGATAGCGTATGAACTAACCTTTATTGTTCTGTGAGCGTGTGTGTATGTACCGCTCATTCAATGCGCCGTGGCTAAAGACAAAATTTGTCATATTTATCGAGACTTTCATACAGTAAAGAACGGTATAGGTGCACTGTACTATCCACGAAGCACTATGCTTTTCTTTTATTTATTTAGTAGGTCGCTTCGTTATTTATAATATTACTTTGAAATATTTCCCTTATATATTTCTATTGCTTCACTGTGCGTGTGCGAGTATAAATCAGTGAACTAAATGAACTAAACGAACTAGTCTTTTGAACTATTCACTTTATTGAACAAGATCGAAAGATTGAAATCGGCAAAGTGAACTAAACTTCCCAGCACTAGGATCTGTACACAGTGAAGTCTCATCTAAATTGTAAATACATTCAGGACGATCCTGAAGACCCAACTCCAATATAGCCTTTTCCAATAAAACAAAATATTGGTCTATTATGAATGGGTCCGTAGATTTCTTTCTGCAGTACTCTAAGCTTTGTGGTTTCTTCATACTTAAAGAGTGACGTTGTTTAAACTTTATTAGCCAGTCTGTGCCTGGCATATTGTTCTTAAAAGGATTGGGAATATTATTTAAAGTTACAAAGTCCCGAACTTTTTCTTAAAGCTCTCTCGAAGTTAATCAATATCCCCACTTCTCCATTGTTTTTATATTTTCGGCCAGTTGACATTTATCTTACCAAGAAAGTATTGGAGGTCGGCCCTGTGTCTTGCTTTTTTCGCCACGGCGGCCAGTTATTCTACAGTAGATTGTAATGTATGGGATTCTGAATTCGGTACTAGCCATCGACATGGTTAATTGACCTTGATTGACGGCATTTACTGCAGCATTTAATTGCTGCTCCCCATAGGCAGCCCTATCGGACTTTGTTTTATAATTTCATACCATGACGTCAACTCTCTGTAAAGAATAAAAGCTTTAAGTGTCAGTGCCAATGAACTTTAGCATTCCCAGGAAAATGGGGAAAGTGTAAACTAACCTTTACACTTTCCCCATTACAACTTTCACACATGCCACACATTATGTTTTTTATGGGGGAAGTGCAAACCTGTTCGTGAGTAAAAACAGCTTTTAGATTTGGTCGGTATATAGGATTTTAAAGCTACAACAATTGACTAAACATAAGAAAATGCAATAAAACTAAAAGTTTATTATAAGTTTTTACCTTTGACCAATTTTTTATGGAGATATCACACACTATATTCAACGGACCGATTCGGAGGTTATGTTACAAATGACTACTCAGAAAGAAAAAAACACCTGGTAACTCGCCGGGAGTAGATAATTCAGTAGCGTCTAGCTGTAGCAGATATTTCGATTCTGTATGATTCGCGCGCATGCGTATAATGAATATCGACAAATCCGGAGATACGCTGGTTTTTATTCTACGGTTACTAGATTAACTAAAGTTTGTAAGCAATTGAGTAGTGTAGTGTATATAGCATCATAGGTCCCGGGTTCGATTCCCGTTTCGGGCACTTTTTCTTTATGACTTTTTTCTAGTTTTTTATAACTCCTTTATTTTTTTTTAAAGTAGATCGACTCAAAAAGGGCTGGTAAATAATTGGCCGGTGAACTTGAAAAAGGCGAATTGGAACCAAAAAGGTGGATTAGATGCCGTGTTAGCGCTGTTTAACCAATATAAGTCTATAATTATTACAATTTTTTTATATCTAGCATATTATACCGAATTGGAACCAACAAGGTGGATTAGATGCCGTGTTAGCGCCTGTTTAACCAATAAAGTCTATAATTATTAGTTACAGCATTATTTAGTTCAGTTAAGCAATATAATGTTCCAATACGCATGCGCGCGAATCATACAGAATCGAAATATCTGCTACCGCTAGACGCGAGTGCATCAACAGCGCTAACGTATAGTTAGTTGCCTCGAACCACACAGACAAGTAAACTTTCAATATTGCCTGATTGGCGCTCTGATTTTCCACTTACCCCATTTTTACACTTTCCCCAGTCTACCCTATACCATATTCAAATCCAAGATTATGCATACGAAGGAAATATTGATCAGTAATTAATGACAACCGTAACTCTATTTCGATTGGTCAAGCGGCAATAAAACTAAAAGGCCCTGGGCGACAGGGTTGAATTTAGTTTACCCGTGATTTTCGCATTATTGCATTGTATCGTTTGGTGTTATTGTTTGTTATCAATATTTTGATATAAATATTTGTGTTTTTGACCGTTGTATTTGATTGTATACAGGGTGTTTCAGAAGTGCTAACCTGAACTAACCTGAATATGTGTCCGGAGTTGCCCCGTTTTGATGTACAGAGTGTTAAAGTTTTTTTAAAAAAATCTTTTTTTTTATTTCTGTAAATATCCTTTTCCCGATTTTATTGCAATTTGGTACCATCATTCATAATGATAAGAGGCTGAATTAGCCCTAACTAGATTAAATTTATAAAGTCCAGTGGCGTCCCGGGAAACACTTCAACGGATATTATTGACAAAAAATGCACGCCACTGACTTTTTTCTAATTTTGATATTTTGATATACCAACTAATGATACAATTTTAAAATGTTTTGATTCTTTGACGTCTTAATCAAATTGATTTGTTTTAATATTTGATTTAAATATGGTATAGTATAAATTCAAGTGTTAATATGACGCTTGTCGAAATGGAGGAATTTGTGCTAACATCTCCTCTTCGTCTTCTTCCTCCAACAACATCATGCAACTAATGTTATCGGCGTTCATTATAAATCATAGATAAGCGCTTCCACTACGAAATACGAATATGATCTGAAACGCGCTGCTCCAGCCGCGCCAGCCAAACCACCATGTGGCGACGACCGATTGCTACGCTCGATCGCGAACGCCAGCTGCATCCGCTGACTGCTCCAGCGAAACCATACGTTTACTCTCGACTTGGTCTGATCCCGATCATTTTAATTCGGTGTGACGTCAGGGACAAATGCAACACAAGAATTTTGTTGAATTCCGTACCCATACTAACGTGCCCGTGCGATAATATCAACATTTCCAGTGTTAAAATGCACGCCACTGACTTTTTTCTAATTTTGATTTTTTTTTCGGATATACCAACTAATGATACAATTTTAAAATGCTTTGATACTTTGACGTCTTAATCAAATTGATTTGTTTATTTGGTATGCTGCAGCTTTGATTTAAATATGGTACCTATAGTATAAATTCAAGTGTTAATATGACGTTTGTCGAAATGAGGAGTTTGAACTAACATCTCTTCTTCGTCTTCTTCCTCCAACAACAGCATGCAACTAATGTTATCGGCGTTCATTATAAATCATACATAAGCGCTTTCACTACGAAATACGAATATGATCTGAAGCGCGCTCCAGCCGCGCCAGCCAAACCACCCTGTGGCGACGGCCAATTGCTACGATGCTACGCTACGCTCGATCGCGAACGCCAGCTGCACCCGCTGACTGCTCCAGCGAAACCATACGATTACTCTCGACTTGGTCTGATCCCGATCATTTAACTCGGTGTGACGTCAGGGACAAATGCAACACAAGAATTTCGAATTCCGGACCCATACTACGTGCCCGTGCGATAATATAAACATTTTCAATGTTAAAAAAATATGTGCAAGTTTTCTATTGTGGAAAGCCTCAGTGCAACGCATTATAAAATCCATAAAACAGTAAAACACACAATTATGGTACTAAAATATAATTATTTATATTATAAAGCTACAGTTAAGGTTTTAGTAGAAAAGTGTTAATGTTAAGACAGCGGTAATAAAAGTAGTATTTTAATGTAGTATGCGATCTTTAAATAAAAGAAAGTTTTTTTACCTGAAATATGGAGGCAACAGTAAAATAGCAGCCGTATTGACAAAACACATAATATTGATATGAGTGCTGTGAATTATTTTGTTAGGGTGGCAGAAGAGAAAAGCATATGTCAAAATTCAGTAAATAAGTTTGATACAAATGAATAATTGTAATGTAATGTAATGAATAATTGTAAAGTACTTGAATGTTATAATAGGTAACAAAACAATCAACAGCTTAAACATTCCAAAAAAAAAATAATTACTTTTATGAATACATGATTGGGTATAAAGCAAGTTATCTACCTAAATGCTATGCGGGGATATAATTTTAAAATTATTTTAAATAGGTAGGTACTGAAAAACAGAATTTGGGTCGTTGACAAACAATTGTTGCAAAGCAACACCATACACTTGTTTCTCTTTACACTTTACACTAAAAGACAGTGCACTAGAACCTAAATAAAGCCAAACTATTTATAAATATCTAACCTAGTAATAAGTTTTTAACAAAAGTTCCACACAGTACCGGGTGTTCCACCTAAGGAGGTAATCGGCTATATCTCAGAAAGTAATAACACTAGGACTTTGGGAAAAAATATATATCGATAAAAGCGGCCAAGAGAAATTGCTGGAAATTTGATTGATATCACGTTGCGGTTTTCAGTTCTTTATAGTAACTTTTCCTCCTCTACAAGCTGATGGGGTTAGTTTTTTAATCCGACGTTTCGGATTCGAGCGACCATCATCAACTTTTTTTATTTTAAATACGGATCTGGATTTTTTATTCCACTATTTAATAGCCTTTATAAGCCTAAAACAAAATATGATGAAAAAGTCATATCATAACATTTGATTTTTTTGAGAAAATCCTTATTCATTGAGTAATTACGGAAAAACGCCATCTAGTGGCTACCATCAGAATCAATATGGTATAGTTAATAGATCTACGTGTAGAGGAAAAGAAGGGCTTTTTTTCAAGACGAAGTTGAATAAAATCGGTTTATCCAAAGCAGATATATCAGCGTTTGAAAGAAAAAAAGTTTGACGTTTCCCCACCACTTTATGATTGAAAACAGAAAAAAACGATTTCTAACATAAAGTTGCATAATTTTATAAAGAATACAATGCTTATATTTTTAATACATTTTTATTAAGAAAAATCAAGAGAAAATCGGCATTTCTATTTTGAAAGTTATCTTACGCCCCCTAGCGGTCATTTTTCGAACTTGAAAATAATTTCCAACAATTTCTCTTGGCCGCTTTTATCAATATATATTTTTTCCCAAAGTCCTAGTGTTATTACTTTCTGAGATATAGCCGATTACCTCCTTAGGTGGAACACCCGGTACAATAAAGAACTGAAAATCACTGAAAATAACGCGTGCAAATGTCACAATACACACGTCAAACACTGTGTAAATAAAGAATAAAAGGACGACCGACTCTGGACAACATAAACGTCAAATATCGAAAAATCGTAGAAATCCGCCATACGGCGCACAGTGGAGCCAAAAGGACTAAAAGTTCGCAGATATTATCTATAGATTAGATTATGATTTTAAAATACTTTTTAAATAAAAATAAGTGTTTATAATGGTCAATTGAACAAATATTAAATGTCAACTTTATTACTGCTTATATACGGATCTGATGAAATAAGTAGACGTTTTAGAATGTCTTCATTTGTTTTTTCCCTTGAGATTTTCCTAGAGAAACATTCTCGGTATCTCTTAAATACTTTATTACTGGCTTCCTGAGCCTCTTCATTTAGTTGCCCCATTGGCAAAAGTGAATTGGCAATAATAAAGAGACCATGTACAGGGTTATCCAACCAAGACTAGACAAGGAGATTTTTTTGACTTTTCCTGTACTTTTATAAAAAAACTGAAATAGCCATCTTAAGTCATTTTCTCCCGCGAATTCGAATATCTTCAGCAAAAAACAATTGAACATCAAACAAAAGTACTAGGGGTCACTTTGATATTTTTTTAAATGGGATGCCGTATTTTTAATGAGCTTATCCGATTTCTCATATAAATTTTGATCTAAAATGTTGGATTTTTAATTCAAATACGCCTTTTTTCTTCAGTTTTAAATTCGGAAAATGTTCGTCTACCGTAAAAATAAAAAAAAAAAAAAAATTAAAAATCCAACATTTTAGATCAAAATTTATATGAGAAATCGGATAAGCTCATTAAAAATACGGCATCCCATTTAAAAAAATATCAAAGTGACCCCTAGTACTTTTGTTTGATGTTCAATTGTTTTTTGCTGAAGATATTCGAATTCGCGGGAGAAAATGACTTAAGATGGCTATTTCAGTTTTTTTATAAAAGTACAGGAAAAGTCAAAAAATCGCCTTGTCTAGTCTTGGTTGGATAACCCTGTACAAGTATTTTATGAACTGTAGGTGGCATTGGATATCAACTGTACAGTGTTATGTATGTAAAGTTATGCTGTGTCTAACGTGTATTTTCTAAACTTTTCACAGTCTATGTGCAGGCCACTAGCTAAGATTTGAAGTATTATTTTAAATCTTCTGATCAGGTTAGCACGGATTCCTGTTAAGTCGGATGATTTTTCAGGGTCATGGAAAAGGCGTCTCGCGGTATTACCGTCAATAGTATTCCCAAAACCTGACTTAGGCTTATCCAAAATCAAACTAGTTTCATTTTTAAATTTTATTTGAATTTGCTTCTTAGTTTTGGCAACTACCTCCTTGCTGTCTCTACCACGGGCCTGCCAAGTCTTCAGAGGAAGTTTGTAAACAATATGTAAAGTACATTCCAGGAATTTAATCCACGCATGAAGTACAGATACACCAAATTCATATCTGGTTGTATCAGGTTCGGTATTCAGGTTAGTTAGCATCACTCGCGTCAGGGTTTGATACAAATTTTTGCTTATATTCGCATTGATTGAAGCCATCAAATCCCCATTTTAAAATCATACGTAAATCTTTCACTTTAAAAACCTCAAGTAATTTACTGTTTGTTTGTACTAATCGTTGTGCAGTGTGATTTAAAAGCCCTTGTAGTGTTACTTCTGCGGTTGTTTCCGATATATTAAAACTATTTTTGTCTGGATAACATTCTTCCTTAGCTACTTGAATTTGGTTATACGAAGGAAAACGATCTGTAGCTCTTTTTCTTATTTTATTATATTGTTTTCTACTTAAGTTTGTCTCAATGAACATAGATAAGGCTTCAGATTTAGAAAGGTCTCTTATTCGTAACGAGTTTACCTCATATTCCTTGTAAGCGGTTTTATATTTTGATGCACGTTTTGTTATGGTCATTGTGGCATCCTTAATAATTTTAGCCCCATCTGTTTGACCTGATGACCGTAAACTCATCTGAGCTGTATATAATAGTTCTTCTGTGGAAAATTAGAGCGTAGCATTTCTGTATTTTTACGTTTTATACGTTCACTTAGGGCATCAAATCTTTGGCCTTCCACTGCTCTTCCGAACAATCTGTGAAATTACGGAAAATCCCAAGGATGTATCTAACCAAGTCGAATTTTTTTTAAGAAACCTACTCTTCATACGATACGATTCCTGACATCTGGTTTTAAATTGTGATAAAAAATATGAAATAGTTTTTGTTATATCCGAGGTAAGATCATCAGGACAATTAGTTTGTGTTTTGACGAAATCGGTCAATATTTTTGTTTGATCTTCGGTGGTTTTAACAGCAGATTGGAACCTTATACTTTATTTTCGGTTAATAACTTCTCAATAAGTCATAAAATCTGCGTCTTGAAATAAAATAATCTGAACTCACCGTACCTGTAACATAAACAAATATACAGAGGATACTTTTATATCGCTTTAGAGAACAAACAGATTTTTTTAAAATTTTGAATAAACACATTTTTAGAAAAAAGCTGTGGCACCCTATAGGTATAGAAGCTAAAAATTACATAACATACAGTGCCAGCACGAGATGAGAAGATTAAAAAAAAAACATTAAAATAGCTCAGATAGGTTCTGCATATCGTGAAACCGCAATACGCATGAAAAGAAATTTGAAAAATTTAACCGTACATGTAAATATTTGAGTTTCATTCAAGAGTAAAGTACCTCTATTTTCAAGAATACGCGAAAATGTTACTAAGAAATGTTGTTTACCGTTAATTTCTATGCCCAAATATAGAATCTCACTTACCTGTGACAAAAATTAAAAATTGACGGTTTCAGCTGTTTCAGCTACTCTGTATTTGGAATAATGATTTCAAGTTTCCATAAACAACACTTTTGTGTAATATTTGTTCATAAAACCGTTTTTGTTTTAAATAAGTGTAGTCATATTATAATAGTAAAATATTTTAATTCCGGTAAAATATTGCAAAAAAGTGGTGCACGAAGCCCCTGTCCTGTATAGTACTGTATACGGTTGGATTTTTCAAATTTCTTTTTATGCGTAATTCGGGTTCACGATATGCAGAAACTATCTGAGCCATTAATTTTATTTTTTTCGGTCTTAATAAGAAAATTCCCCAATGGTGCTGTCTCTGTATATGGTTTTTACCCGAATTTACTAAGATATATTAAGAAGGTGCAAACATGTCCAATATTTTGTTAATGCTAATAATAATAGACACAATTTTCAACCAGAAGACATATAAAATCTAGCTTGATAGTGCTTAGAAATGTACTAATACCTTTGTTCAATATTTTGCCAAACAATTATTAACAACAACCTTCGGCGCTAAATGTTATATTCTTTTCTACTATCCTAACTGTAATTAAAACTCAATAATTGTAAATTCTAGCTGTACATACCTGATGGTGATACCTCCATAGGTAATTTACTTCTTAAACAAAGTATTAACACTGTAGAAATAATTTAAATCCAACACAAATATTTTGACAAAACGCCGCAACGCGTAGCTTCTCTGACAGATAAGTTTGTAAGCCTACTAGGATTCACGGGAAGTGTGGCGGGCATTGTTATAATTTTAAAACATGGTCGAAGTATTAATGATTACTATTTATAGTAATAATTTGTATTTCTACTGATTTCGAATGTATCAATTTATTGCCAACGCCATTAATCGGCCCCACTGTGCGGCGCATGAAATACGCTTCCGCGAAACGATGCATGCCGGGAACATTTTTAGATTGCGATTAGCTTTATTTTTCTACTGTGGGGAGTTCGGTGGGCAGAACCAAATACACTGGTTTGTGTTAAAGATGACCCGACAGCATCGACGAGGCAAATTGGGAACGACATAGGCATCAGTACACTGAAAAAAGGAACCTGTGCCCCAAAGAAATCTGCCATTCCCTCAAAGGAATGGGGACTTTGGATAGGTCCAAATGACTGAAGGGTTTGAAGCAAATACGTCCTTTGTTTGAGATCATTTTATTGTTTGTCTTTGTTACAAAGAAACATGAATTTAGAAGAAGATCTTCATTATATGTCCTCAAATGCCGTGCTTTTACCAATATCTCAGTACTGACTTGGATCAAAGGCGTAAGTAATTTGAAATGAAGGAAAGCGGGTTTGAAGCAAAATCTTAGGATCTTGTCTCAACATTTTAGGAATCTAACCCAAAGAGTATGTTTTTTTTGTTCTGAATCTATTGGAATTTGTACGAAAGAATTTAGATGTTTGGAACAAAACCTGGATTTCTTATTTCAAATCCATGCAATAGCGTTTGATTGAAAGAATTTCGTTATTTATATCAAAACTCGAATTTCTTGTTCTAAATCTATGGGCATTTGAGTCAAAACCCGAATTTCTTTAGCTGAAACTCTATGATTTTGGAAAAATTACCCACGTAAATTAAAAAAAAAACTACAAATGTTACTAGAAAACATACATTATTTATTGATAAAAAAGAAAAAACTGAATACCCATACACTGAACAGTATAAATAAAGCTTAGAAGTCACAATCAGTATCTATTTTTTTTTATATATAGGTACGAAAAAAGGATCTAAAAAATTTGATTAAAAAAAATTGATAGAACGACGAAATATTGAGGAGGCTAAGACTCTTGAGATACCCTGTATAATGAGTCAATTCTATTAAATTCATCTAAAAAAACATTAGTTTGGGTTAAATTTTGATACTTAATTGTATACCTACATTTTTAATCAATAATTCTTTTTATAATTTGAAATTTCAAGAAAAATTAATCTACTGCTAAAAGATAAAAAAAATTAGTACCTTTCTGTGTGCAAATAAAAAATTGGCATTATAATATAAAAATAGATAAAAAATAATTATTGTCGATATAAGTAGCTAGAAATAGACAGTTCTGGACCAGTGGTGCTAGTGGTGCGTTTTATGACCTAACCCAGGTGGTGCAGGTGGTGCTGTTTATGACCTAACCCGGGTGGTTCGGTGGTGCTGTTTACAAAATAACCCGAAATTAAACCCGACTTTTTACGACCTAACCCAAGTGCTTTCGTGAGGCGGCTTCTTATCTAACCCTAATTTGAACCTTAATATTTATGAACTGACCCGAGATAAAACCCGACTTTTTACGACCTAACCCGGATGCTTTCGTGAGGCGGCTTCTCATCTAACCCTAATTTGAACCTAAATATTTATGATCTGACCCGAGATAAAACCCGACTTTTTATGATTTAACCTTAGTGAAACGCCGCTGCTAAAGCGGGATAATTAAATCCCAATTTTTATAAGCCATCCTTAAACCCGACTTTTTACGATCCGACCTGAGCCATCCTTAAACCAGACTTTTTTAGATTTAACCTTAGTTGAAACGCCGCTGTTAAAGCGGTATAGTAAAAATCATGATTTATATTTTCTAACTTAGTGAAACGCCGCTGGCGGGTAGTAAAGCGAAATAAATCCCTAATTTATATGGTCTAACAAGATAAGTATAATAAGACGGCACATTTGTCACCGCAATAATGATTTATACCTAAATGACCCTCTCAAACCCTCTGCCGACTCGATTTAAAAAGAAAGGGGCATAAAACTTTATTTATTATTCCGAAGGACCCTCATTAAAATTCAGTAGCATATCTAATAATTGTTTTCAATTTTGCACCACTTATAAAAAATACAATAAAATAATTACCATCTAGAACCATTAACTAGCGATTTCTTTGTACTGGAAATGGATAAATTATAGGACTATCTTGTAATGAGAACAGAGTAGACAATAAATAAAACTTAAATACGTATATGGCTCTATATTATTCGGCCCTTAAACTGAAAATACCAACTAGGTATAGGTACTATACAACTTGTGTTCGCCATCAGGTAAAAGCCCTCATAATGCTTTTATAAAAATTTTGGATAATATCATAATATAAGTAAATAGGCTACAATTTCAGGAAAAAAGTAAAAAAAATTAATTCACAGTGTAAAATTGTAGTTAAATGGATTGTAAATACGAAATAATATAAAAAGCTACCTTTTGTTTGCGATGATGTATGCACAATAACTCTATATTATTCGGTCCTTAAACTGAAAATACCCAATAGATAGGTATCATAAGCTGTATTTGTCATCAGGTAGAACCCCCAATAAAATTATGAATATCAGGCGTAGGCAACAAAGTAGCAATCTTAACTTATTTTCAACACGAGCATAAAAATATGGGATTGTTAAATATTTTATAACCTTAATTCTCAATGGCAACAATAAGCAAATCACGTTGGTTTTTTAATTTATTATTAATCTGGCTAACTTAAGAAACTGACAATATAACGACCATCCAAAAAAATCATAATACATTACTGGGTGTGAAAGCAATTGCGCTGCAAAATATAGTGTATACCGACTCTGAGGTAGTTAATTAAAATCCCAATTAGCGCTAAAAAAAAATCAATTAGATATTTACTTTAGATATTTTAATAAAAAAATTCAATATTATTAGCGTCACCTACGCATAGGGTTAAAAAGTATGAGAAACTTTGTGAATATCATTTTCCATGATTCTCTCGACCACCACATCGATGTCACATTTCAATATTCTCACCAACATTTAACTTTTGAAATTAGCATAATAACAAATCCTTTACAATGAATTAAACAAACGCATACATATTTTTAAAATCTCATAATAAGAATATAAGCTAAAATCTAACAAGTTTCGACAAGTTGAAACTTGTCAGTTTACATCTGTAGAGAATACCCAACTCTCGAATCATAAAAAATGATCAAACTTTGTCGGTAAATACCCTTCTATGATGTAGGGGAAGGACAGGTAACTCGAGATGCTTATAAAGAACATTATTTGCTTATTTCTAGACTCTTAAAAATTAGATGCAATCGAACAATAAATGTTTTCATCATGTATATTTATCAGTAACACATTACCTTCGACATATGTAAATTAAAATTGATAATTACTTGCCTTAGTACTTTTTTAGAAGCTTAAATTATTGCATATACCCGTCTGAGGGTACCCAAACTTCCCCTAACATATTTCTCCGTAACCGGGGAAAAAGAGGTAAAAAAGCAAAATAACAGCTCCAAGTGTCTTTGCGAACAATCGGCAATAAAATAGAGTATTTCAGTTTTTAATTTTTCGTAAATAAAAGTTGGTTAGATTAATAGTCTCTGTGAATATAATAACATAAGCAAAGTGATATGCCGTAAATTTAGGAGTACAGTATAAATTATCCCTCTATTAAAATATACCGCAATAACTAACTACCAAAGGATTTTTGATATTTTGAATATATTTGATGCTCATAGCATTATCACATTTCAAAAGGCTCTAAATTTTAGAAAAATGCTCTAATAGAATATGTTTTTTTTAAAAAAAATACGACCTACAACAGTCTCTGCTACAGCATGGCTGACTCTGTAGGAATTTCTGTGAGACCATAATAATTATATCAATAATCGAGTCGTCCTTATGATAATATTTTCTTCCAATATCCGACTCCACTATCCATAAAAGTTATGTTAGAAAATTCATAATTATTGAGCGCATTGTAATTTTTAAAAAGAAATTCACTTCACACACAAAGATGAAGCCAATCAATTCATGAAAATAATGCAAGTCAGTATGCGTATGTTATGGCTAACTGTTTAAATGTCTATTCCTTCCACGTTTGTCGGAAGAAATACTTTTTTTATACTAGTATTTTAGTTGAAAATAAGATCGTAAATCGTCTGTACAAAACAAGCGTCCCTTATGGATTTGAACGAAAATCATAGATTCGACTATTTTCATGAAAAATAAATCTAAGTACGGAATAATGCAGGGAGATTATCTATTTTCTTGGTTTAGAAAGTGATGTAGTTAAGATTTATAACTTAGGAATAAATAAATTATTATTAATCTTTTCGACCTATTTCTCTTGCATATTTAATTTCTTTGATAGTAAGAACTAATCTTTTTATTTTACAAAGGTAAAAAAAGCTAAAGATCGGCGTTGTCAGTCAGGTATAAGAACTGATTTAACACGATGGTTTTTGTACAAACGTTCACATACAATTGTATGCTTTTTAACCGATTGTGTCGGAAAAAATGACGTTTTATAGATTAGATATTTAGACGAAGAGCTAACCTTCTCAATAAAGTATTATTTATTGTCCTGATAGCTAGACAACACTTTTTATGTTAGTCAAAAAAAAATTTTTTTTCGGACGCTATTACAGATTTCATCGTTAACTAACAAACATTAAGACCAAAAAATTAGCGTGCAAGATGAAATGTATAGGTTCACTTCATTTCTACATTATTTTACAACTCTCAATCGCATTAAAAACAAGATCGAATAAAAAATAACTTATGACATATGGACGAAAAATGTTTTTCGGGCTATTTAGGTTAGCGGCCGCATTACGTCTGAAATACTACATTTTTCGAGCTTATAACATAATTTACTATTTTAACGTTAAAATAGGGGAAATGATGTATCGAAATGGGTACTTTTTTTTGTCGGTCACGAGATTATAGTTTCTTTTAAAATGAACTCTAATATTTACAACACAAATTATCCTTTAAGCCACATTAGTTTAAAACTCGTCTGTCGCTTTCTCTCTATTGTGAGTTTGATTAAAGTATAGCATAGTATATATTTAGATGAATTTCGTAAATGTTGAATACTTTCAAAACTGAAAAAGCCGCCCTTTGCAATAAATATCTCCGTAGAGTTAGGTACCCTGCAGATTAAGGGTATTTCAGCGGATAATCATATACAAATTCAAAGATTTTGTCTATTTTAATGGATTAACAAACAATATCTATAGGATGACTTTACTGATAAAAAAAAAAAGAACAAAAATCCATAAAGTCTAGGCTCACATGAAATTCCATAAAGAGCAGCTGCATAGCCTAATCACATCAAACTATATTTTTATTTCGTTCTATTGTCAAAAGTCTGTGTTTAGGAGATTATCGTTCATTTTAAAATGAACTCTAATATGTACATCACCATAAACTACCTCTTAAGCCGTCTTAAAAATACACTTTTCGATTTGCCTCTATATTGATTTTCTAATATTAAATATCTACAATAGTCGAAATTCGCTCGCTAATACCTATGTATGCAAGGTTTCTTCAAAAAATGACAATTTTGTTGTTTAATGGCTTGAAAAAAATGGAAAAAGGAGGTTTTTGCATTCATTTATTTCCAGATGAGTGTTAAAAATACTTATAAAACCCGGTATACCGAAGATCAAGCATTAATGAGAGGGTTGAGTCCTGTTTGCCAAATCCTGATTTTTAATTTGACGTTGGCAACGGTACAATTTTTTTAACATTTATCATAAGAGGAGTATATTTTTGGGGCTTAGATCTACCAGTTTATCCACGCCCCATTTATTGATACTGCTTTATTAATTTTACTTTCCAATTATTTTTTACCAAAACGCGTAGTTGAAACAGTGTCTATATCAGACGATATAATAAATTTTAAGGATTAATTTGCTTACAAATACACTTCAATTTATTTAGGCTAAAGCAGCCAGACATATACTGGAACTACGAAAACCCTATTACAATTTGGTTGCCTAGAGAAAATTTTGTAAAAAACATAGCTTTCTACACAAATGCTTGCACATTATGCACTTATCATTTTAAGATACCTGGCGACATCAATGTAAGCATTGACATAATGACGCAAGATATAGGTAGGTACTAGAATATTCAAGATTTCTATTAACGATACACTTCAGCATACATGCGAGATGTCATTAATGTCTACGGAAGCCAACAGACATACCAGCTATTTTTACATGGGATTCCATAGACTTGGACGCTTCTTGTTTAGAAATATTTGATGTCATCTTGAGGAGTTCCGTATTGAAGCATCAAACCTACCTGCCAAATAATTGACGAAATACGGGATATCATAAAATATGTCCCCCATCGAACTAAATGATCCTATAAACCAGCTTCACAGACCGTAATTTGTGATGCTAACACGATTAATACGCAATAGAACAAGATTAAGAAACAAAATTTAAAGTAGCTCTTTATCACACGAAAATAATTAAATAATTTACGGCTACAGAACAATAATTATTTTAAAAAGCTGTATAACTAAACATATTATGTTATTAGGAATATTCTGTCTAAAGTAACAGCTGATCTTAGTCGAAAATGAGATCGTATTATTGATTGTTGAATTCGTTAGGTATGAAATAAAATTAGAGATTTCGTCTATTTTTTCACGATTAAAAAGAATACCTCTATTTAGCTAAAAATGAAACGATTACAGTGGTAGATTAATTCACTTTACCAAGCATGTAAACTACTAATTTTGCAATAAATATCTTCTATATTTCTAGGTAGGTTTACTCGAAAATGTTGGGCTATTTTCATCAAAAATCCCGATACGAAATTGAAAAATTTGCCTATTTTTGTCGGTTTACAAAGTGATAGTGGAATATTGGTTTGATCAAAGAACAATAATTATTTTAAAAATGTTGTATAATTAACTAAATGTCGGTGTTATCAGGCAGGCAAGAAGTTATTTATCTGAATCTTATTTGTACCATTAGCGTTTATATACAAATGCTAGTGGTTTTCAAAAATTGATATCTCGGAAATTATTAGGTTTAGACTTATAATACGCTTATTAAAAAATAATGACTACTTTATGCAAAATTCAAAAATATTATAAGATGTAGGGTATCCCAGTAACTTAACCAAAGATTTTCGGTCTTCGTAAAGCTTTATACGTTTCTTCAGCGTACCAAACATTCACTTTTTTTAAATATTGACATCGGGTTAGGATTCTGAACATAGGATTAACATCACTCCAATAGTGAACATGTTGCGTTGTCACAGTTCCATTCGTCGAAAAGTAAACAAAACCGTTTGAGCTCCGTGGGGAATAAATAAAGCTGGCTTGTTAAAAAATTTTAATATTTATTAAGGTAAAAGACTATAAATATATCGATACAACACTTTGGCATTTCTAACACTACAAACATTAATATCTAAAATATGATATTTACAACCATCAACATCTCCCATCTCTAATTTTGGTACATCAATGTTGTCTTCTAAGTTTATAATATATGGTGCCCTGCAGTTTAATTCTGAAAATGTTTTAACTAAAAATTCCTCTTTGACACGTCCTTTAACGTAAATGATGTTTACGTCTATCAGATTGTTGGATATGATATTATGTAGCTCCTTATAATCGGTATCACCATAATTATAAAGGATACCATGGTGATTTCCAAATAGATATTTGACTTGTTTCTTGCAAGCCTTAGTTAAGGTGTCGAATGGTTTAACTGGTTTAAAAAAGTAACTTTTCATACTATTCCCATCGTAAATAGCCAATTCTTTGGCGCAAAATTCAGGTATGTTAAATCCTTGAATATCGACTACAACGAACTTCATTGTCTGAAGGCTCAAATCAAACTGATTACTGTTTTTTTTTTGTTGTTTTATAGTCTACTATCTACCTAAATAAAAAAAAAACAAGTATATTTTCATATTTTTATCGCTCTTAAGTTCGATTTCAAAAGCACACTCCCACTTTTTGATAATTTCACAGTCTAAGCACATAGATCTTATATTTTTATTTACGATCAATTCATCTTTATTCGCCAATCGTCTCAAACGAGTCTGCTTTTGAAAGTAATATAGCCTTAGTATTCAGAAAATATTAATGATATCGGAGCCTAAAACATCCTTGACACTAAAAAAAAATCGTCGTGTTTCCTCACAAAACCCATCATCTTGTCTATTTAGCTTGCTTTTCTATTGTTTAGCAGGTTAAATAAAATTATTATTTCGCTCTTTTTGTCTGTACTGAATCGTTAGGGGGATACGTTTCTAGTTCTATAAGAGAGACAGTTAAAATTTATGTAAGCAATCAGAAATCCTACACTATGAGCTACTTAGTTAAAATTTCATATTTCCTTCCTGGGTCAGGCAAAATTTGTGATGTGTCGGTCAAAATTTATAAAAATACGAAAAAAATGCTGGATGCATTTTTAGCGTGACTTTCTATTTAATACCATCTTATTTCAAGGTATAATTCGGTTGTCAAAATAAGAATAAAATAATTTTCCCATGGTTTATGTCATCTTAAAAAAGTCAAAAGGTTATATTCTGTAGAGGGTCAGATACATTCAAATTTAAAAATTTTCTCCAAGAAGAATTTTAAGATAGTATTATAGTAAATAAAAATTCTATACCTCCAATATTTCTTGGAAACATATCGTGTTCTAGCGACATAACCCAAAAGTACCTCTATTCAGAAACGCATCGTACTTTTCTTATCAAACTTGACTTTGTTGTAATGTTGTATGCAGAGCACTTTGAAAACAAAAATTAGGTTAGAAACCGCCGCCTCTTAAGGTATACTTTTTTAGGTCTTACATAGGGTACACTGGTATACAGAACAAATGTCATCTTTAATTGTCTCATTGTCCCATCCATTACATTATTATAATCTTAAAGCACCTGTTACCAGCATTATCTGTTTTTATGGTTTTCATAAAACATCAACTGAAATAGACTGATTTTCGATGGAAAAATGTTACTTATAACTAAAAATGAATATAAGACATATACGCAATGATATTTAGAATAAATCAATCTTTTCTAAAATTACTATGAAATATTCACAAAATCGTTTCGTTATAACCAAAGTAGCAAGGCTTGCAGATTTCGTATAGAGTTCAAACGCGATACTGAGATGATCTTTTTTTTATATTTTTGTAGGATAATTCACCACTACGTTGTACTTGAGAGAGGACTTTCTTGAAAAATCCTCAAATTTCTCTGCAATTTTGTTCCTTCTAGAGTTAAATTCACACAGAAAACCCCGTATTCTTATCTTTCAGGTTGGTATATTAAAAAGGGCTTATTAGTATGGTTTAGAAAACAAGCAATATTAATTAACGGATGTTTTTTCGTCGTATGAAGAGTTGAAATTTTTTTTTTCCACTCCAATGGTTGCGATGCAGAGAGTCGGGTTTCATCATAATCTTTCAGGGTAGCTCAGGTTTGATTGCATGTACTAAGGTTAGTGCTCCTTGCAATCGGTTTCAGGTTTGACGCGCCCCCCTCAGGTTAGTTCAGGTTTCTCAAGTGTTTGAGAAACCTGAACAAACCTGAGGGGGGCGCGTCAAACCTGAAACCGATTGCAAGGAGCACTAACCTTAGTACATGCAATCAAACCTGAGCTACCCTGAAAGATTATGATGAAACCCGACTCTCTGCATCGCAACCATTGGAGTGGAAAAAAAAAATTTCAACTCTTCATACGACGAAAAAACATCCGTTAATTAATATTGCTTGTTTTCTAAACCATACTAATAAGCCCTTTTTAATATACCAACCTGAAAGATAAGAATACGGGGTTTTCTGTGTGAATTTAACTCTAGAAGGAACAAAATTGCAGAGAAATTTGAGGATTTTTCAAGAAAGTCCTCTCTCAAGTACAACGTAGTGGTGAATTATCCTACAAAAATATAAAAAAAAGATCATCTCAGTATCGCGTTTGAACTCTATACGAAATCTGCAAGCCTTGCTACTTTGGTTATAACGAAACGATTTTGTGAATATTTCATAGTAATTTTAGAAAAGATTGATTTATTCTAAATATCATTGCGTATATGTCTTATATTCATTTTTAGTTATAAGTAACATTTTTCCATCGAAAATCAGTCTATTTCAGTTGATGTTTTATGAAAACCATAAAAACAGATAATGCTGGTAACAGGTGCTTTAAGATTATAATAATGTAATGGATGGGACAATGAGACAATTAAAGATGACATTTGTTCTGTATACCAGTGTACCCTATGTAAGACCTAAAAAAGTATACCTTAAGAGGCGGCGGTTTCTAACCTAATTTTTGTTTTCAAAGTGCTCTGCATACAACATTACAACAAAGTCAAGTTTGATAAGAAAAGTACGATGCGTTTCTGAATAGAGGTACTTTTGGGTTATGTCGCTAGAACACGATATGTTTCCAAGAAATATTGGAGGTATAGAATTTTTATTTACTATAATACCATCTTAAAATTCTTCTTGGAGAAAATTTTTAAATTTGAATGTATCTGACCCTCTACAGAATATAACCTTTTGACTTTTTTAAGATGACATAAACCATGGGAAAATTATTTTATTCTTATTTTAACAACCGAATTATACCTTGAAATAAGATGGTATTAAATAGAAAGTCACGCTAAAAATGCATCCAGCATTTTTTTCGTATTTTTATAAATTTTGACCGACACATCACAAATTTTGCCTGACCCAGGAAGGAAATATGAAATTTTAACTAAGTAGCTCATAGTGTAGGATTTCTGATTGCTTACATAAATTTTAACTGTCTCTCTTATAGAACTAGAAACGTATCCCCCTAACGATTCAGTACAGACAAAAAGAGCGAAATAATAATTTTATTTAACCTGCTAAACAATAGAAAAGCAAGCTAAATAGACAAGATGATGGGTTTTGTGAGGAAACACGACGATTTTTTTTTAGTGTCAAGGATGTTTTAGGCTCCGATATCATTAATATTTTCTGAATACTAAGGCTATATTACTTTCAAAAGCAGACTCGTTTGAGACGATTGGCGAATAAAGATGAATTGATCGTAAATAAAAATATAAGATCTATGTGCTTAGACTGTGAAATTATCAAAAAGTGGGAGTGTGCTTTTGAAATCGAACTTAAGAGCGATAAAAATATGAAAATATACTTGTTTTTTTTTTTATTTAGGTAGATAGTAGACTATAAAACAACAAAAAAAAAACAGTAATCAGTTTGATTTGAGCCTTCAGACAATGAAGTTCGTTGTAGTCGATATTCAAGGATTTAACATACCTGAATTTTGCGCCAAAGAATTGGCTATTTACGATGGGAATAGTATGAAAAGTTACTTTTTTAAACCAGTTAAACCATTCGACACCTTAACTAAGGCTTGCAAGAAACAAGTCAAATATCTATTTGGAAATCACCATGGTATCCTTTATAATTATGGTGATACCGATTATAAGGAGCTACATAATATCATATCCAACAATCTGATAGACGTAAACATCATTTACGTTAAAGGACGTGTCAAAGAGGAATTTTTAGTTAAAACATTTTCAGAATTAAACTGCAGGGCACCATATATTATAAACTTAGAAGACAACATTGATGTACCAAAATTAGAGATGGGAGATGTTGATGGTTGTAAATATCATATTTTAGATATTAATGTTTGTAGTGTTAGAAATGCCAAAGTGTTGTATCGATATATTTATAGTCTTTTACCTTAATAAATATTAAAATTTTTCAACAAGCCAGCTTTATTTATTCCCCACGGAGCTCAAACGGTTTTGTTTACTTTTCGACGAATGGAACTGTGACAACGCAACATGTTCACTATTGGAGTGATGTTAATCCTATGTTCAGAATCCTAACCCGATGTCAATATTTAAAAAAAGTGAATGTTTGGTACGCTGAAGAAACGTATAAAGCTTTACGAAGACCGAAAATCTTTGGTTAAGTTACTGGGATACCCTACATCTTATAATATTTTTGAATTTTGCATAAAGTAGTCATTATTTTTTAATAAGCGTATTATAAGTCTAAACCTAATAATTTCCGAGATATCAATTTTTGAAAACCACTAGCATTTGTATATAAACGCTAATGGTACAAATAAGATTCAGATAAATAACTTCTTGCCTGCCTGATAACACCGACATTTAGTTAATTATACAACATTTTTAAAATAATTATTGTTCTTTGATCAAACCAATATTCCACTATCACTTTGTAAACCGACAAAAATAGGCAAATTTTTCAATTTCGTATCGGGATTTTTGATGAAAATAGCCCAACATTTTCGAGTAAACCTACCTAGAAATATAGAAGATATTTATTGCAAAATTAGTAGTTTACATGCTTGGTAAAGTGAATTAATCTACCACTGTAATCGTTTCATTTTTAGCTAAATAGAGGTATTCTTTTTAATCGTGAAAAAATAGACGAAATCTCTAATTTTATTTCATACCTAACGAATTCAACAATCAATAATACGATCTCATTTTCGACTAAGATCAGCTGTTACTTTAGACAGAATATTCCTAATAACATAATATGTTTAGTTATACAGCTTTTTAAAATAATTATTGTTCTGTAGCCGTAAATTATTTAATTATTTTCGTGTGATAAAGAGCTACTTTAAATTTTGTTTCTTAATCTTGTTCTATTGCGTATTAATCGTGTTAGCATCACAAATTACGGTCTGTGAAGCTGGTTTATAGGATCATTTAGTTCGATGGGGGACATATTTTATGATATCCCGTATTTCGTCAATTATTTGGCAGGTAGGTTTGATGCTTCAATACGGAACTCCTCAAGATGACATCAAATATTTCTAAACAAGAAGCGTCCAAGTCTATGGAATCCCATGTAAAAATAGCTGGTATGTCTGTTGGCTTCCGTAGACATTAATGACATCTCGCATGTATGCTGAAGTGTATCGTTAATAGAAATCTTGAATATTCTAGTACCTACCTATATCTTGCGTCATTATGTCAATGCTTACATTGATGTCGCCAGGTATCTTAAAATGATAGGTGCATAATGTGCAAGCATTTGTGTAGAAAGCTATGTTTTTTACAAAATTTTCTCTAGGCAACCAAATTGTAATAGGGTTTTCGTAGTTCCAGTATATGTCTGGCTGCTTTAGCCTAAATAAATTGAAGTGTATTTGTAAGCAAATTAATCCTTAAAATTTATTATATCGTCTGATATAGACACTGTTTCAACTACGCGTTTTGGTAAAAAATAATTGGAAAGTAAAATTAATAAAGCAGTATCAATAAATGGGGCGTGGATAAACTGGTAGATCTAAGCCCCAAAAATATACTCCTCTTATGATAAATGTTAAAAAAATTGTACCGTTGCCAACGTCAAATTAAAAATCAGGATTTGGCAAACAGGACTCAACCCTCTCATTAATGCTTGATCTTCGGTATACCGAGTTTTATAAGTATTTTTAACACTCATCTGGAAATAAATGAATGCAAAAACCTCCTTTTTCCATTTTTTTCAAGCCATTAAACAACAAAATTGTCATTTTTTGAAGAAACCTTGCATACATAGGTATTAGCGAGCGAATTTCGACTATTGTAGATATTTAATATTAGAAAATCAATATAGAGGCAAATCGAAAAGTGTATTTTTAAGACGGCTTAAGAGGTAGTTTATGGTGATGTACATATTAGAGTTCATTTTAAATGTTTTCATCATGTATATTTATCAGTAACACATTACCTTCGACATATGTAAATTAAAATTGATAATTACTTGCCTTAGTACTTTTTTAGAAGCTTAAATCATTGCATATACCCGTCTGAGGGTACCCAAACTTCCCCTAACATATTTCTCCGTAACCGGGGAAAAAGAGGTAAAAAAGCAAAATAACAGCTCCAAGTGTCTTTGCGAACAATCGGCAATAAAATAGAGTATTTCAGTTTTTAATTTTTCGTAAATAAAAGTTGGTTAGATTAATAGTCTCTGTGAATATAATAACATAAGCAAAGTGATATGCCGTAAATTTAGGAGTACAGTATAAATTATCCCTCTATTAAAATATACCGCAATAACTAACTACCAAAGGATTTTTGATATTTTGAATATATTTGATGCTCATAGCATTATCACATTTCAAAAGGCTCTAAATTTTAGAAAAATGCTCTAATAGAATATGTTTTTTTTTAAAAAAATACGACCTACAACAGTCTCTGCTACAGCATGGCTGACTCTGTAGGAATTTCTGTGAGACCATAATAATTATATCAATAATCGAGTCGTCCTTATGATAATATTTTCTTCCAATATCCGACTCCACTATCCATAAAAGTTATGTTAGAAAATTCATAATTATTGAGCGCATTGTAATTTTTAAAAAGAAATTCACTTCACACACAAAGATGAAGCCAATCAATTCATGAAAATAATGCAAGTCAGTATGCGTATGTTATGGCTAACTGTTTAAATGTCTATTCCTTCCACGTTTGTCGGAAGAAATACTTTTTTATACTAGTATTTTAGTTGAAAATAAGATCGTAAATCGTCTGTACAAAACAAGCGTCCCTTATGGATTTGAACGAAAATCATAGATTCGACTATTTTCATGAAAAATAAATCTAAGTACGGAATAATGCAGGGAGATTATCTATTTTCTTGGTTTAGAAAGTGATGTAGTTAAGATTTATAACTTAGGAATAAATAAATTATTATTAATCTTTTCGACCTATTTCTCTTGCATATTTAATTTCTTTGATAGTAAGAACTAATCTTTTTATTTTACAAAGGTAAAAAAAGCTAAAGATCGGCGTTGTCAGTCAGGTATAAGAACTGATTTAACACGATGGTTTTTGTACAAACGTTCACATACAATTGTATGCTTTTTAACCGATTGTGTCGGAAAAAATGACGTTTTATAGATTAGATATTTAGACGAAGAGCTAACCTTCTCAATAAAGTATTATTTATTGTCCTGATAGCTAGACAACACTTTTTATGTTAGTCAAAAAAAAATTTTTTTTCGGACGCTATTACAGATTTCATCGTTAACTAACAAACATTAAGACCAAAAAATTAGCGTGCAAGATGAAATGTATAGGTTCACTTCATTTCTACATTATTTTACAACTCTCAATCGCATTAAAAACAAGATCGAATAAAAAATAACTTATGACATATGGACGAAAAATGTTTTTCGGGCTATTTAGGTTAGCGGCCGCATTACGTCTGAAATACTACATTTTTCGAGCTTATAACATAATTTACTATTTTAACGTTAAAATAGGGGAAATGATGTATCGAAATGGGTACTTTTTTTTGTCGGTCACGAGATTATAGTTTCTTTTAAAATGAACTCTAATATTTACAACACAAATTATCCTTTAAGCCACATTAGTTTAAAACTCGTCTGTCGCTTTCTCTCTATTGTGAGTTTGATTAAAGTATAGCATAGTATATATTTAGATGAATTTCGTAAATGTTGAATACTTTCAAAACTGAAAAAGCCGCCCTTTGCAATAAATATCTCCGTAGAGTTAGGTACCCTGCAGATTAAGGGTATTTCAGCGGATAATCATATACAAATTCAAAGATTTTGTCTATTTTAATGGATTAACAAACAATATCTATAGGATGACTTTACTGATAAAAAAAAAGAACAAAAATCCATAAAGTCTAGGCTCACATGAAATTCCATAAAGAGCAGCTGCATAGCCTTATCACATCAAACTATATTTTTATTTCGTTCTATTGTCAAAAGTCTGTGTTTAGGAGATTATCGTTCATTTTAAAATGAACGATAATCTCCTAAACACAGACTTTTGACAATAGAACGAAATAAAAATATAGTTTGATGTGATAAGGCTATGCAGCTGCTCTTTATGGAATTTCATGTGAGCCTAGACTTTATAGATTTTTGTTCTTTTTTTTTATCAGTAAAGTCATCCTATAGATATTGTTTGTTAATCCATTAAAATAGACAAAATCTTTGAATTTGTATATGATTATCCGCTGAAATACCCTTAATCTGCAGGGTACCTAACTCTACGGAGATATTTATTGCAAAGGGCGGCTTTTTCAGTTTTGAAAGTATTCAACATTTACGAAATTCATCTAAATATATACTATGCTATACTTTAATCAAACTCACAATAGAGAGAAAGCGACAGACGAGTTTTAAACTAATGTGGCTTAAAGGATAATTTGTGTTGTAAATATTAGAGTTCATTTTAAAAGAAACTATAATCTCGTGACCGACAAAAAAAAGTACCCATTTCGATACATCATTTCCCCTATTTTAACGTTAAAATAGTAAATTATGTTATAAGCTCGAAAAATGTAGTATTTCAGACGTAATGCGGCCGCTAACCTAAATAGCCCGAAAAACATTTTTCGTCCATATGTCATAAGTTATTTTTTATTCGATCTTGTTTTTAATGCGATTGAGAGTTGTAAAATAATGTAGAAATGAAGTGAACCTATACATTTCATCTTGCACGCTAATTTTTTGGTCTTAATGTGTGTTAGTTAACGATGAAATCTGTAATAGCGTCCGAAAAAAAATTTTTTTTTGACTAACATAAAAAGTGTTGTCTAGCTATCAGGACAATAAATAATACTTTATTGAGAAGGTTAGCTCTTCGTCTAAATATCTAATCTATAAAACGTCATTTTTTCCGACACAATCGGTTAAAAAGCATACAATTGTATGTGAACGTTTGTACAAAAACCATCGTGTTAAATCAGTTCTTATACCTGACTGACAACGCCGATCTTTAGCTTTTTTTACCTTTGTAAAATAAAAAGATTAGTTCTTACTATCAAAGAAATTAAATATGCAAGAGAAATAGGTCGAAAAGATTAATAATAATTTATTTATTCCTAAGTTATAAATCTTAACTACATCACTTTCTAAACCAAGAAAATAGATAATCTCCCTGCATTATTCCGTACTTAGATTTATTTTTCATGAAAATAGTCGAATCTATGATTTTCGTTCAAATCCATAAGGGACGCTTGTTTTGTACAGACGATTTACGATCTTATTTTCAACTAAAATACTAGTATAAAAAAAGTATTTCTTCCGACAAACGTGGAAGGAATAGACATTTAAACAGTTAGCCATAACATACGCATACTGACTTGCATTATTTTCATGAATTGATTGGCTTCATCTTTGTGTGTGAAGTGAATTTCTTTTTAAAAATTACAATGCGCTCAATAATTATGAATTTTCTAACATAACTTTTATGGATAGTGGAGTCGGATATTGGAAGAAAATATTATCATAAGGACGACTCGATTATTGATATAATTATTATGGTCTCACAGAAATTCCTACAGAGTCAGCCATGCTGTAGCAGAGACTGTTGTAGGTCGTATTTTTTTTAAAAAAAACATATTCTATTAGAGCATTTTTCTAAAATTTAGAGCCTTTTGAAATGTGATAATGCTATGAGCATCAAATATATTCAAAATATCAAAAATCCTTTGGTAGTTAGTTATTGCGGTATATTTTAATAGAGGGATAATTTATACTGTACTCCTAAATTTACGGCATATCACTTTGCTTATGTTATTATATTCACAGAGACTATTAATCTAACCAACTTTTATTTACGAAAAATTAAAAACTGAAATACTCTATTTTATTGCCGATTGTTCGCAAAGACACTTGGAGCTGTTATTTTGCTTTTTTACCTCTTTTTCCCCGGTTACGGAGAAATATGTTAGGGGAAGTTTGGGTACCCTCAGACGGGTATATGCAATGATTTAAGCTTCTAAAAAAGTACTAAGGCAAGTAATTATCAATTTTAATTTACATATGTCGAAGGTAATGTGTTACTGATAAATATACATGATGAAAACATTTATTGTTCGATTGCATCTAATTTTTAAGAGTCTAGAAATAAGCAAATAATGTTCTTTATAAGCATCTCGAGTTACCTGTCCTTCCCCTACATCATAGAAGGGTATTTACCGACAAAGTTTGACCATTTTTTATGATTCGAGAGTTGGGTATTCTCTACAGATGTAAACTGACAAGTTTCAACTTGTCGAAACTTGTTAGATTTTAGCTTATATTCTTATTATGAGATTTTAAAAATATGTATGCGTTTGTTTAATTCATTGTAAAGGATTTGTTATTATGCTAATTTCAAAAGTTAAATGTTGGTGAGAATATTGAAATGTGACATCGATGTGGTGGTCGAGAGAATCATGGAAAATGATATTCACAAAGTTTCTCATACTTTTTAACCCTATGCGTAGGTGACGCTAATAATATTGAATTTTTTTATTAAAATATCTAAAGTAAATATCTAATTGATTTTTTTTTAGCGCTAATTGGGATTTTAATTAACTACCTCAGAGTCGGTATACACTATATTTTGCAGCGCAATTGCTTTCACACCCAGTAATGTATTATGATTTTTTTGGATGGTCGTTATATTGTCAGTTTCTTAAGTTAGCCAGATTAATAATAAATTAAAAAACCAACGTGATTTGCTTATTGTTGCCATTGAGAATTAAGGTTATAAAATATTTAACAATCCCATATTTTTATGCTCGTGTTGAAAATAAGTTAAGATTGCTACTTTGTTGCCTACGCCTGATATTCATAATTTTATTGGGGGTTCTACCTGATGACAAATACAGCTTATGATACCTATCTATTGGGTATTTTCAGTTTAAGGGCCGAATAATATAGAGTTATTGTGCATACATCATCGCAAACAAAAGGTAGCTTTTTATATTATTTCGTATTTACAATCCATTTAACTACAATTTTACACTGTGAATTAATTTTTTTTACTTTTTTCCTGAAATTGTAGCCTATTTACTTATATTATGATATTATCCAAAATTTTTATAAAAGCATTATGAGGGCTTTTACCTGATGGCGAACACAAGTTGTATAGTACCTATACCTAGTTGGTATTTTCAGTTTAAGGGCCGAATAATATAGAGCCATATACGTATTTAAGTTTTATTTATTGTCTACTCTGTTCTCATTACAAGATAGTCCTATAATTTATCCATTTCCAGTACAAAGAAATCGCTAGTTAATGGTTCTAGATGGTAATTATTTTATTGTATTTTTTATAAGTGGTGCAAAATTGAAAACAATTATTAGATATGCTACTGAATTTTAATGAGGGTCCTTCGGAATAATAAATAAAGTTTTATGCCCCTTTCTTTTTAAATCGAGTCGGCAGAGGGTTTGAGAGGGTCATTTAGGTATAAATCATTATTGCGGTGACAAATGTGCCGTCTTATTATACTTATCTTGTTAGACCATATAAATTAGGGATTTATTTCGCTTTACTACCCGCCAGCGGCGTTTCACTAAGTTAGAAAATATAAATCATGATTTTTACTATACCGCTTTAACAGCGGCGTTTCAACTAAGGTTAAATCTAAAAAAGTCTGGTTTAAGGATGGCTCAGGTCGGATCGTAAAAAGTCGGGTTTAAGGATGGCTTATAAAAATTGGGATTTAATTATCCCGCTTTAGCAGCGGCGTTTCACTAAGGTTAAATCATAAAAAGTCGGGTTTTATCTCGGGTCAGATCATAAATATTCAGGTTCAAATTAGGGTTAGATGAGAAGCCGCCTCACGAAAGCATCCGGGTTAGGTCGTAAAAAGTCGGGTTTTATCTCGGGTCAGTTCATAAATATTAAGGTTCAAATTAGGGTTAGATAAGAAGCCGCCTCACGAAAGCACTTGGGTTAGGTCGTAAAAAGTCGGGTTTAATTTCGGGTTATTTTGTAAACAGCACCACCTGCACCACCTGGGTTAGGTCATAAAACGCACCACTAGCACCACTGGTCCAGAACTGTCTATTTCTAGCTACTGATATACTAAGTTATGGTTTTCTTCAAGTGTTTTAATTCCCCTTACAAGTCTTAACTTGTCCCCAATATTATCAGCTAGAAAGTCAATCTGTTCGGGAGTTAACAATTTAAGGATTTCGGGATCATCAGTTCTTTGTTCTGTTAACAAATGAAATGAAGACCACAGGAGAAAAAGGAGGGATGTCACATTTATATAGTTTTGAGGAAATAACAATTTAAAGTTTGAAACCTTATAGGTTTGCTGATAAAAAAGATTATAATTTGCAGTTATGCAAATATATTTTAGACGGATATAGGGAAAGGTATGATACAAACAGAAACACAAAATTATTTATTTATTTTTTAAAATTACAAAAGTAATTCTACAAATACAACAAAAAAAAGTGAAAAAGGGGGAACGTCCCTATGAAAGGAGGAATGTCACTTGTTAATAAATCTAAAAAAAAATACCAAAATTCAAAATAATTCAAAAATTATAGAGGATTAAAAATACCTGAAACTTTTTGAGCAAAACGGAATTTCTGGCCATATCCTTAAACATCTTTATCTGCTTTTGCGCGAGAAAATGGTAGTTTTTGATAATAGTTCTGGGCTTTCGAGCTACAGAATCGTTTTAGTTGTTGCAAATCGTTATATTTTAGGACATTTGTAGGAAGGAAATCTGAAAAAAATAGAAAACTTTTCAGAAATAATAATAAGACATTAATAAAAACTTACTAGAAACATCTTTTAGGATTTTATGTACCTACCTGTATATTTTCGGTTTGGATATCGAAACTCTCCAGTCTGTAACATTGGTTGATATCGTTTTTTTCTTGGAGGCAATATTGGTGTTTCATCCCAGTTTCCATTGTAGGACGGTCGATGACGAATTATGCGTGGATGTCCAAGGGTAGCCTCAATTTCTTTCATCGACTGTACCGGGAAGGGACATTTCTTATTAAATGAAAATTCTGAGAACAACGAAGTCCAATCTCTTATTATTTCCTGGCAATGCTCGACATCTTCTACATGATACAGAGGGCTTTTGTCTGGCATTTTGAAATTCTTCTACCCAGTGTTGCGGGATTTCAGCGGGATATTTCTAATTGATAATTGCCATATTTCTGTCGCATTCCATGTAAGAGTGTCCTCTTACAGGAAACGTTACCTTAATTGACTCAAGTCTTTTTTTTTTTTCATGTATTATGTAGTGCATGTAACGAACTAAATTATAATTTTTATATTGGCCACCGCAAGAATCACAAAAGACATGGAGGTGTTTAATTTCTGCATCGAGATAATTCTCGATAAAATTGTTCAGCATTGAAACAACTTCATCGCTTCCCTTTTTTGCGATGGTTTCGGGGTAAACGTAAAATACTGATTCGTTACTTGATAATATGTGAACATTAAAAGAGTAAATGGACAGCTGTCTTTTGTAATACACGTCATTTGTGGATATATTTGGAACAGAAAGGTTTTTTTGAAAATCCATACATATGGCTTCTGATGTTTTATATTTTTGACACTTATATTTTTCGGACCGCTTCCTGTCATAAAATACCTCAGCTCTTTTCTTATGGATCGTATTTGCGGCATCTAATTTTCGCAGATCGTCTAAGATTTCTGGAATAAGATTGGGCGAGTTTTGCATTTATTTTTTTATTTTTATCATTTTTCTCTCTTCAGCTTTAACCTTCTCCTAACATTTTAGCCTTTTACATTCACAGTCTGGCCCTGGCTCGTGAGTGCTTAATTTTATTATCTTTGAAACTTCCCGTATTCTTCCAAAGCTCTTTCTTTTTTTTTGTTTTTTTCAAGGCAGAACTATGCCCTGTAGTACTATCACTATCACTCATTTTACTCAAAGTACGAAAACGAACTAAAAACACGTTGCCTATAAATTGCTAAAAATAAAACAAACGTGTAAGCTCGTGTCATGTGGACATTCCCCGGTGTTCCCCTGTACCGCGGTGACATCCCTCGTTTTTCCCCAGCATAACGATATTTAAAACTCTTGTAAAACGGAACTCTCCATCGTTTTTCGTTTGGAGGTGTTTTTAAGACAAAATTTTGGGTATTTTCTAACAGATGGCAGCACTAACTCAATTTGGCCAAATTTGGACATCCCTCCTTTTTCCCCTGTGGTCTTCAAATAATAAATATTTTACTAGGAATTAGGAATTTTAAAAATCGTGTATTCTTATTAGTTTTTAGGTTAAACCTAACTGCACCGTGGTGCTGATATAGGTAGCGGTAAAGTGAGATTAAAAAAAAGGTAAAAACACAGCGGGGTTCAAACTTTGCACCTCCAACCGATAACCCACCCGAAGCTATACACGCTAGGCCAACAAATCACATACCCAAAATTCAAAACAGCGAAATGACATCAAAACAAAATGTACGCGGTCTCACTTTAACACTTCCTGCTGATATCTGTCAAGAAATAAGGAGGATTGTGCGGATATGATTTGTTGACATGTAGGTTTTGGCTCAAATGCACGGGGATTTATTCAACATTATTTATTTATTTATTTATTTACAAACTCAACAGGTATCGAGATACCCTTTTACAGAGTAGGAAGCCTAGTTTCTATATTTATACCTAGTTACTATTTACAATTTACCTTCCAATGCTTACAATAAGTTATACAAAATCATTTTAAATTCTCTTAGACTTATATGAAATATATCACAATCATTTCTAATTTCATTAAATAATCTACACATTACATTGAGTGGCGCATTCAAAAAATTATTTGTAGAAGCTGATTCTAAATAAAAAAGAACAGGGTTTCTGGTTCTATATCAAGATGTGTAGAGATTAATTTGTGATAGCAAAGCAGAATCATCAATTTCATTGTTTAGGAGTTTATATAAAAATACCAGAGAGGAAATAGTTCTTCGTTCTTCTAAACTTTGGAATTTATATTTTTCCCTTAGTCTAATTTTTGAGATTGTTACATCATATGTCCCCGTTTCCTTATAGAACAAGTATCTCAGAAATTTGTTTTGTACTCTTTCGATAAAGTATTTATGATTTTCATAGTATGGACTCCAAACAATAGCAGCATACTCCAGAATAGGCCTAACATATGTAACATACAGTTACATATGTAACATACATATACATACATATGTAACATACAGTTACATATGTTTATCTACAGTTTCGCACAACAAATCCGTACATCCTGCTAGCCCTATTTGCAATGTTTGATATGTGCGATGATGCTTTTGTGTTAAAGTCTTAAGACATATTGACAAAATACTTTGTACTTTGAAATAAAGTTATGAAGAAGGATTTAGCCAAAAGAATCGAGAGTTTACCTCAAATGAATCATTTCCAAAAGAATGGATTCGTTTGCCTAAAATAATCCATGTTTGTCTTTAGCGCCAAACCGTGGAATTTCTAGCAATACCAGTAAATTTTGACAGAAAGACATGAATTGAAGATTTCTTTTGCCTAAATGCCTTTACGTTGCCTTGAAGTAATTTAATGTCAAAAGAATTGAGTACTACACCTAAATGCCGCAATTATTTTAGCCGAAACGCATTTAAAATAAATACAATTTCCTTGAACTCAATCAATATTTGCCAAATGAATGGATTCTTTTGCCCTTAGGATACCATTTTTATCAGTGTAGAGAGCGTGCTAGGAAAATATTGGAAAAACATGGCTATAAATCCTTCAAATTCTAAATTATTTTCCATCTTCATATGGGCGATTACATTCGAAGATTGAAATTTTATAACTGGTACCTTGAAGAGGAGCAGCAGCAGCCGCTTTTAAAATTACAAATTTTATTTTATGGCGAATTCTGTTTTACCAACTTGGGAATGTTTGAAAGAAATAATACCAGGTATTGGGCAACTGAAAACAATCATTTAGTTAGGGAAGGGGCATTTCAGGAAAGATTTAGCATCAGCGTATGGCTGGGCGTTATGTAGTAACACGTATAATAGGCCCTATATTTTTTGAATAACATTTCACTGCAGCCCAATATCTGGACTTCTTCAGAACAACATTCTGGAATATTTACCTGTTAGGCAATACGCAAAAATATTTTATCAACAAGGCAGCGCTCCGGCACACAATGCTAGAATAGTGACAAATTATTTAAATGCGACTTTTGGAAACCGTTGGATAGGTACTAATGGCCCAAGTAAGATGGCCAGCAAGGTCCCCTGACCTAACAGCCCTTGATTGTTGTAGAGTAAACCTCTGTTTGCGACCGCCTCTATAAAGTGACCACCTGCGTTAAACGACCGGTTATGAATTCCCCATATTTTAAAATGGAAATCCCTTAATTTTATACTCCTCCTTCTCTGGTAAACGACCGCGTGCACTAATCACCGGAATTTTTAGTAACCATTATTGCTAAAAATGCCCTCCATTAAGGGCAGTAAATTCCGACCCGATAATTCTTAAGAAGTATAGGTACATACACAAATTACTTTATTGCAGGCGGATCTGGATAATACAACGTCTTATCCCAAAATTATACTGGATAATGTCAAACTTATCTTTCTTCCACCCAATACAACATCACATTGCCAACCTTTGGACCAAGGCATTATTCAAAATTCTAAAATACTCTACAGAAGCTACTTTATTAAGAGGCTTTTGTATTTGTATTTGTATTGACAGTGGTTGTTCTCTTCAAGAAATCGAAAATAATATTATCATAACCAGCGCCTTGATATGGGTTCGGTGGCCTGGCGCAATATGTCCCCAGTGACAGTAAAAAAATGCTTTATAAAAGCCGAATTTATGTGTAATGCAGATAATATTGACGAATTCGAAAAAAATGATATTCCGCTCGCCTAACTGTTTCCTAACACTAAGGACACATTTTTGAACTTGAAACAATTTGCCTCTATTGATAACGATGTGCCAACAGAAAGTGCAGAATTAACTATCATCGAGTGTATTGAAGAGACAGAGGAAGAGGAACCTGAGGTTGCTCCAGTATCGAAAATATCAATCTTATCCGTAGCGTACGTAAGCTTGAGAGCTTTTTTAATAATGTTAACAATTTAAGTCTACAAACATTTCTCAATTGCTATTAAAATGTGAATCTGAATTTTATAAAAATAAAATAAAAAATATGAAGCAATCATTAATTTCTGATTATCTTAAAAAATTAAAGTTTCAAAGCAAACATACAGTACATTGTATAATATATAATATAATATGTTAGTATACACGTGCCATAGATACAAATTGGTAAATGGCTTCATCTCATATAATTTTAGTTGTGATAAATTTAAACCAAAATATTTAAAATTATTTACATATAATAATATGTAGAGATACTTATTAATAAACAAACACTGTAAAATGCAGACCAGTTTTTTTAATTTTTCTTTCTACCCGACCACACCTGTTAACCGAACCACATTCCTCGAGGGTGGTCGCTATTAAGAGATTTTACTGTATGAAACAAAACCTCAGAACCCCCAAGATCTAAGAGACAGAATAATTCGAGCAGTAAATAATATTACACCAATGCAAATGAATAATGGTCTCCGAGAATTCCAAGAAAGAACTTATTTGTGTCAAGAAGCAAACGGTCCTCGTTTTTAGAATTTAATTTATGGTTAATTTGTTTGTAATTAGTTCTTGTTTTTTACATAGTAATTTATTAATTATAAGGTTAATAAAAAAAATGTTGTTTCCAGAGAATACTCTGTTATTCTAACAGTTTCCTAATAAAGCCTAATTTTTAATTGCTTAAATCTTTAAAACTAATAAATTTAGACGTATAAATAAAAAATATTTTGAAAAGTAAGATTATTTTGAAATATAGATTTAAAAGAGGGGGTGCCATTAATATTATTGGAAAAATTTTTGCTTCAATCTCAAATTTTGCAGCACTTCCGGTTTAACCGAAAGTGAAATAGTTCTGACTCATTCATACGGAATACCTACAAAGAAATAAAACAATAATATAAAATTATTTACTTATTTGTGTTTTGTAAAAACAATAAAATGTGTGGCCAATTTGACAATTCCCAACGCCATTTTGATGATAATATACATGTTTTATGCTGAGAATTCTTCGTAGAATGCATCCTTTTAAGAATATACAGGGTGTTCTATTTAAAATAACAAAATTGTGTGCACTGGCGGTTTAACCGAAAGTGACAGTCAGACATGTGAATACTGATAATGTGCACATAGCGCAACCATATAACCTGCCAAAATTTCATTATTATGTTTTATTTTATAACGACGCGACAAGCTAGATAGTAATTTCGTATCACCCGGTATACCCAACATAATACTAATGACTAAAATGATTTATTTGAGTTACCTAATAGTTAAAATAAAAGATTAACCAATTTTATAAATACTTCTATTTTGACCACTGAGATGCAACTGTATGATTAAAGTATTCAGAGAGCGTAGAACGCAGAACACTCGCCCCTCGAGCATAAGCTTTTCCTCCAATTCTTACTGCAGTAACTAAACCATTTCTCTATTTACGGGAAAGATACACTGTACAAATGAGTGGAGACACTTTTTTCAGTAAAACATTAAAATCTTGTATAAACATCTGTGGTAATTTTTGATTTTTTTTAACACCTTTCTCGCACTCAAGACACATTTCTTGAATCAGTTCCTACTGATCTTATATTCTTTTTTATCATTCTCTTCGCAACGACTTCGTTGTCAGTGGTATAAATTAGCCTTGTGGTCTATTTTTTAAGTTAAAAAGACTTTAGAGGAATCATAGGCGCCGGAACTTCAGAATTGCTCTGGGGGCTTGGGGCTCGATTCTTAATGAAACAAAAGTAGAAACAATAAAAAACAGCTTATTTATTAATACCTATGGACGTACCATAAAAGCAAAAAAAGTACAAGATCAAAACAAAATATCAGACAGGTATCAATTTTATTGAGAATAATAAGTTTAGGTACGGTAGGTTAGGTATTAATTTATTATAATAAGTAAAACGTTTGACGTCGTTAACTATTTTTACTAATAAACATATTAGCAATTGAAGCGTTGAAATATCAATGGAGCTATGTGCCAAAATTAAAAAACGGAGTAATTAAACGAAAAAGTATTTATTGTAATTTTTGAAAGAATACAAAATTAACAAATTAAAAGTAAACATATGTACATCCGCTACATAGGTTTTTATGACTTTTGTTAAAAATAAGAACCACATAAAAAATTTAAAAACAAAAATAGAAAATAAATTGAGAAAGAAGCCAAGTGCCTTACTCTATATTCAGAAGATTTTTATAAAAACATTTATGTTCCTCTTTTAGCAAGTACGGTATCATAGATGATAAATGCTTTTTTTTATTTTCTGTTATTTTGTTTTCATTTGGTAATGTAATTAATTGAATAATATTTAAATCTGAGTCCTTTTTACCCTTTTTTAATATAATACTTTTTTTCCAAGGTGACACAGCGCTAAAACTTTCTTTGGTAAAAAGAACGCCTGGATTATTTTTATCCAGCTTTAGATGGACGACCTTACTAATGTTCACATTTTTAAGGTTAATAATGGCGTCTGCAGAAGACTGAATATTGAAAAATCTTTCACACATATCAACTATTACAAACCGACCTGTGTGGGTACTGGAAATAATAATATCTTTTAAGTCTTCAGGCACCATTGCCTTAACTTTTCTTTTGCGCTTTTCTATTAATGCAAAATCGCGGTCGCACTGTAAAAAACTGTGACCGCTTACTAAAAATTTGTGCTCTATTGTTTCGAAAATTCCACAGCTTATTAGGAAACAATAAACAAACACCATCATTCGGTTTTTGTTCTGAGCGGCACAGTTATCACTCCAAACTATTAGATTTTTTTTGTTTGTAATGCCCATATTTAAAACTCGTAGCAAACATGAAGAAATCTCATTACCACCTCGCCCGGCAAATCCCTCATGCCAAAAACACATAAAAGATTTTTTATTATCCGCTAAGTTAATGCATAAGTTGTAACACGATAGCTGACTTAAGTAAAACATGTCCGAATGTGTTAGTGTAGGGACAAACAAAACTTGCTCCAAATCTATGGAAATAACGCTTGTTATACTATTAGGTTCCTGAGCTTGTACAATATCCGCTTTCATAGAAGAAGTAGCTACCTCAACTTTTCTATGGTGCAGCTCAAGCTGCTGTTTTGCTAAAAGGCTACCTTCATTTTTTGCCTGAATTTCGCAGTTCAACCTATCGCAAGTTCTGCATGTATCAGTACGTGGGGGCTTAAATGAGAGATTTGGAAAATATTTTAAAAATATGCGGCGATAAAACCGATAAGTTACTAAACTTTCAGGATGCTGTTCTTTGAACGATTTGTGTAGGCGAAATACATTTAAATCCGGGCTAAGAAACTCTCTGCTAGATTTAGCTCGAGAATAATGAGACTTATCGCGAGGAATAGAGTTTACGTGCTCTCTCACGCTTAAAATATCACTATCAGTAAACTTACTGGGACATGTACGCGTTCTTTTATCCATAAAGGTTGTGTCACCTTTTTTCTTTTTGTTAATAATAGTAAAAAGTCTTTTTCTTGTTACCCCAACAATGTTCATAAAGTTTTTCTTGCAAACTTCAATGACATTACCACTACCGTCGGGCACAGTATAGCGAATTGTAGCTTGCCTGTGACTTTGATTAGGATTATCATAAGTTCCGTGTCTTCGTCGGTTTACTCTTCCTACATGCATAAGCCCCATCAGATAATTTCCTTGAGTAGCGGAATCCGTTATGTAAAACTTATTAAACAGTTCAAGCCTCTTTTCAAAAGATAAACTTTTGCATGCAAATTTACATTTGCACAGCACCTAAAATATTCACACAGATATATTATTTGGACCCAATACCCTAACATTAAAAAGTTACTTACTTCTAAGCTTGGTTTTTCTTTTTCCGGGATTTCCTTATTTTTACGAGATTGATAGGTTTTGCCAGAAACTTTTAATTTTCTTTGAGCTGCCGCGACTGACCCAGTACCACTTTTTCGCTTTTGTTTTTCCATTTTTAAGCTTTTATTTAAAGAACAAATCTTACAACAGAGCATAAACAATACACGCAGCACGTGCTTAACCTAAAGGCTGCCAATTTAATGATTTCATCATGCAGTGGCACTTAGCACCCTGAAACCTACAACGGCACTTGGAGAAAGAGCCATCTATCAACGGAAAGATAAAGCACAAAATAATGTTTTGGCTCATAGCTCCTTTCTTAGATTATGCCCGATGGCACTAACCTCCTTTCTATGATAAAAAGTCAAATCAGTAAAATTTGGCACTTGACCCCTTTGATATTTCAACGCTTCAATTTCATTATCATTGATTCTTTTATGACAATCTTTATAAAAATTTAAAATAACACAGTTGTCTAGCCTCGACTGGGTCATCGTCGTTCTTAAATATTTTTTTAAACGTCGTAAGCCGGAAAAACTTCTTCCGGAAATAGGTACATGACATCGGAATTACGAGAAATAGTTTTGAAACTGTACAATATTCTGAAAATAAATCCTTAGGTAAAACGATCTATTTAAATATGTTAGATTTCAGATAGAGAATTAAAATTCTGATCTTTTGTGATATCAACCTGTCAACATAAAATATTCTGGATAATATTTTTGTATTACATTGACATCGACATCTTTCTTTCAATGAACAAATTTCTAATTTATTTATCATACCTAAGGTTCCTGATAAAAAAACGAATCTGAAGGTTTTAAATGCAGGTGTCAATAAATTCAATGTACAAAGTCTGTACAAGTCTTTCTGTGCATTTGCAAAATATTGATTTGCAGATTTGCAATTTTGAATAAAAAAAAAAATCAAAGAATCCTAGTTGATCCAAGAACCTACTTGCTTTTGCTACAGCTTAAGACTCTTCTTGATTCTGCTTTTCCATAAACTGTGTAAATTCTTTATAGTTTTCAAGCAACGATTTTAAGAATACAACTCTGACACACCATCTTGTAGGACAGAATGGTCTTCAGTATTAGTCTTAATGTTTTTAAAATTTTTAGCCGCTTTGTCGAATCTCCGTGGTTGATCGTTCAAATATCTTTTTTAAAGCCCTGTAAGAACGCTACTTAAATTTACATCGTAGCACTGAGAATGATGCCCTGTCAAAAAAATTATTATATAACGGTACAGTAAGGGCACAGCTATGGGGGCGAAGCCCCCATAGAAAAACGCTTCTGGAGGCTTAAGCCCCAGAGCTCCCGTGGTTCTGGCCAGGGCCGTAAATAATGGGGGGGTTTAGGGGTTCAAACCCCCCCCCCCCCCCATGACAACGAATGTTCAGTTCTACCTTGTTAACCACCGTAAATTTTAATAATAATTCTAATAAATTGACAGAGTTTTCTTACCTAAACCCCCCCCATGGGTAACGCCTAGCTACGGCCCTGGTTCTGGCGCCTATGAGAGGAACGAATAAATAAATCCGTTATTTTACAGGATTATTATTGCGGCCCTAGGCTGCCTTTTAAAATAAACAAAACAATCGAGTCTAAAAACTTAAATCACTAGAAACTTCCTAAATATATGAAGTAAATGCCACAAATTTTGCGAATTGCAAAATCCGACTGATAATGCACCGATTAAAAAATCATTACCTATATTTTATGTAGAATCCAAACGTATTGTAAGATATATACTTTTGTTATCCTACTTTTCGGGATCATCCTGTATATTTAAAAATAGTTTTAGAATATACAGGGTGTTCGGTTATAGGCATCCACATTCTATATCTTAAAAATCTTTGGTCGTAGGTTTTCAGAAAGACAATTGTAATAATAAAAGTAGCGAGGAGACATTGATTGAAAATACTTTAAAGCTTCTAAAGGAGCCGCAAGGGGGCGCAACGTAATATTAAATAATAAAAATTATAAATTCTGCCCAAATTATCAAAATAAGGTATAACTCTGAGGGCGTCATTGGAAAACTGATTTAATTCTTCATAACTTCTATTTAAGAATTTTTTTAATAGCATCATTGATAAGGATGGTGAAAGCCATTACAACATGAAATATTTAAATAGCTGTATTTTCTACTTTATTTATTCAAGTGAAATGAGTTTGGGCTTATTCCAAAGAAAATTCCAAACTGATTTAGAATTCCGATTCAGTAGTATTCGGCGATTTGTTGAATAATTAGATGGCGCTATTTGCTGAAATTATAGTATATTATAATTTTCTAAACAGTTTTAAATGTAATTGTGTGCTTTTTTTTACAGCTGTTACAAGAAGCACCAAAAATCAAGAATTTATTTTACAAGCAATGGAATAGTTAACCTTCACAACATGCATTACTGGTGTGACAGCAATCCATATTGGATGTGCGAAGTGGGTCATCAGCATCGCTGGAGTGTCAATGTATGGTGCGGAATTATTGAAGGACGAATTACTGGCCCATTTATTTTTGATGAAAATCTTATCGGTGAAAGATGCCTGGGAATTTTTAATGCACAGTTTACCAGAGTTGTTAGAATACGTGACTGTTGCTACTAGAAGAAATATGTGATATCAACACGATGGACGCCATGCCTATTTCTCCATCAATGTTCGGAAGCATCTCGAGCAGCAATTTTCTGATCGATGGATGGTAGAGAAAGTTTACTTCCGTGGCCGGCTAGATCCCCTGATTTAACTTGCATAGACTTTTATTGATGGGGAACAGTAAAGGATTTAGCTTATAAAACTCGACAAACTACTAGGGAAAACATGGTTGAGAGAATCCAAATATCCAGAAACAGCATATCAAGAACAGAATTGAAGCCGCTGTGCCATACACTAGCAGAAGGCTAAACCGCTGTACCCAAAATGATGGGAATCATTTTAAACACATTAGATAAAGTAATTTAGTTGGCTTTTGTTGCCTAAGATAGTATTAAATACATTTGTGGTTCACTTTAGGTTTTTCTGCTTTAAGGTGATATTAAAGTAAACACGTAGGTATTTATAAATTAATGTAGAATAATTTATATTGCCATAAAAAACCTAATCTAGTTAGCCATGACAAATATAGGTATTTAAAACATATTAGTTGAACGGTTTCTATTCATATCCATCGGAGATCACTTATTAGTTATTAGTAGTTATTTTGCGGTAAGTTCTGAACCAATAAAGATATTGAAATGAGTTTTTCGCACGAAGTTTTGCTTTTTGGTGCTCTTTGTAACAGCTGTAAAAAAGCACACACCATTACATTTAAAATTATTTAGAAAATTATATTATGCTATAATTTTAGTAGACAGGGCCATCTGTCTAATTAAGAAATCGCCGAGGGCTACTATATCGAAATTCTAAATCAGTCTGGAATTCCCTTTGAAATAAGCCCAAACTCATTTCAATTGGATAAATAGAGTAGAAGATACAGCCATTTAAATATTTCGTGTTTTATCGGCTCCCACACCCTTATCAAGGATAGTATGAAAAAAATTCTGAAATAAAAGTTATGGAGAATCAACTCAGTTTTCCAGTGACGCCCTCAAAGTTATTCCTTATTTTAATAATTTGGGCAAAATTTATAATTTTTACTATTTAATATTACGCTGCGCCCCCTTGCGGCTGCTTTAGAAGCTTCAACATATTTTCAATCAATGTCTCTTCGCTAGTTTCATTACTTTACAATTTTTTTCCTGTAAAGCTGAGACCAAAAGTTTTTGAGATATGGTTTGTGGACACCTCTAACTGAACACAGGGTTTATTTTTGCTTATATCCTAAAACTTTTGTAAAAACTCTTTTTTGATAAAATATCTTATATTAAAAGCCTATAAAAATAAATTACTTTATCACACAAATGGGCCACCCAGTACACCTATACAAAATGCAATGTCAATAACAATAAAAATAACTCAAACCAACTACATAACGTCACCGTAATACTAATACTCATCTAAGTTGTAATAGGCTTTCTGCAATAAGATGATTTTGACATTTTTTCAAAGCTGGCCGTAGTTTGCAATTGATTTCAGCTCATTACTTAGATGATTGAAAATCTTTTTACTCTCATAAAAGACCGACTGTTTTGCAAGAGAGTCTTAGGAAAGGTAGTCGAAAATTATGTATACAGGTTCTGGTACTGTAGTTAAATTTCTCAGCATTTCATTATTTCTGTGATAGAAGAACAGTTTTCAGAATTAATAAACAAGTTAATATTTTTTTGCTATAAGTAAAGGTTGATAGTGTTCGCGGTTATTTATTTCGCATACACATCGAGTTGTTATTTTCTGCTATAAAAATTTGGAGTTTAGCAACTGACTATTCGTCAATCCCCAAAAAAAACAATATCTTAACGCGGGTGTGATTCAAATAAAGAATAATATACTCTCTTTAGCACTTGAGTTACTAAGTTCATGCCGCAGGACAGTCTGTGAAATGCATTGTGATAGGTTGCGCAATACAAAGATGCTAGTTGCTAGTCTTTTACAGAGCATACCAATATGGACGTCCCATCAGAGGGTTTGATCTAAGTGTACCCCAAGAAATTTATTATTCTCAACACCGGAGTCTGGAGGAATTTGTCTCATAGAAAATGTCATGTTTTGGGTTTTTTCATTGTTCAAGAAAAGTTGGTTAGATGTAAACCATTCATTCGGTCTTGCACGCGCCAATTCAGAAGCTTCTCTCACCTCATCACAATTGTCATACACACAGAAAAAGGTGGTGTCATCCGTAAAGATAGTATAGTGCGTACTGGGGTCAATGTTAGGAAGATCGTTCATATATATATATATATAAACTAACTATAAAAAAAGATTGTTTTTGGAAATGACATTTATTGCACAGGAACCTAATAGTATGAACAAAAGAACGGATATCCAACATTTAAGTGTAATCTACTCATACCTGCTTCATTTAGACAAAAATTTACTCACAATCAATACCAATATCAATGATAACATTTCGAACCTCGTATAATAAAGTACAACGATTTTTCAAGTATGCTGCAAGATAACACTTAAATCCGAATATTCTCAATTCAATATTATCTTGATACAAACCGCATTATAAATAATTCTGACAAATTTCAATGACATATAAAAACGACAGTATTTCCTAACCTATTCAGTCACTTAAGATGGTGACACGCAAGTCATGTTTTCCCGCTTAATATTTCCATAATTTCAAATAATTAACGAATTTTTTAAAAAATGTGAACAACTAAGTTTGATTTTATTTTAAATTGTGTGTTTCTTCGTCCATATACAATGTTTTTAATAATATCTCTGAACTGTAGTTGTATTTATGATTGACTTGGATTTTCAACACGTTTTTCTGCTCGAATGTCTTTTATTAATAATTATTATATTAACATCTGTATGAACAATCTCACCAAAGTTGTAAGTAAAAACATTTAATTATTAATTAGAGCAAATCTCCTAATATCATTTTATGTATATTTGTAGTCTCCCTGAAGATGGAAATAAAATTTACGATTTCCGAAAGCTTGGAATAACTTTAAAGAGTACTCTTTCATTTGCTGCAGTCCCCAATATTTACTAGTGTATTTCTCAACTAGTCAGCAACGACTACCCTCTCGATTATATATATATATATAGAACAGAAGGGGTCCCAGAACAGACCCCTGAGGAACCCCTACAGTCAATACTCTTCTCCTTGCGGACGTCACCCCTTCCACACGTACAGCCTGAAACCTACCTTCAAGGTAACTTTTTATTAGGGCAATACTGTTTGTGCGAAAGTTGTAGAGTTTTGTAGGAGTAAGTTATGAGAAACACAATCAAAAGCTTTGCTTAAGTCACAGAATGTTGTATATACAAAGCTACGGTTCTCAAAGGCTTCCAAGAGAAGAGACACAAAAGAAGCCAAATTGAGAATCAGTAAAAATATCGTTTGTCTCAAAGAACCGCGATAGACGCGATGCCATGCACTTCTCGAATATTTTTGAAAAGACTTAGTAGAGAAATTGGTCTGTAATTAGTTATGTTGTTTTTATCTCCCTTTTTGCAACCAGGGCTTCTTTAAATACATCTGGAAATACTTATTTCTTAAAGCATAAGTTAATGAGCTTGGTTTGTGGCCTAATAATAAGATTTTTTATATTCTTGATGAGATCAACATTACAGTCATAGATGTTTTTACTTTTTTTTTAAGTGAATTTATAGTGTCACGCATCTCGATGAGTGTGACCTCCGAGAAACGCAATATCTCTTGAGGGGTGTTAAAGTTATTATCTAGAGGGTTTAGATCTGAGGGATCAAGATTCTGTTGAAGGTCACTAGCAGCATTTATAAAAAAGTTATTGAGATTATCAGGGCTGATGGATATTTCAGTCTGAGATTTTTGTGACTTTCCACGATATTCATTAATAGGCCAGGCAAATTTTAAGAAAATATAGGTACGTTATTTGTGAAGTTTTTGCGGACATTTATTTTTTTGTTGAAAACGATAGCTGTCTTATCATAGAATGCAAATCTAAAAATCCCAAAAAATCGGAAGTGAGCTAAAGTCACCATTTGAAAAAACATGGCCGCTCGCATTATTTTTTAAAATCTGTCATTTCTATGACACCGCACTGACAAACTATGGCCAGGTACTTGGAGTGACATGTGCATAGAGCAGTATCTAATGGGATCAATGAAGACCTCGGGTGGACTAACTCACGGAAGGGGAGTAACTAACAGCTCGATAACGAAATGGACGCTCACTATGCCATACACTTCCGAAGCATGCGATGCTCTGGAGCTATTTTGTGCTGTCCGTTCCATTTAGTCTGAACAACATATTGAACTAAAAGAGTCGCGAATTAGCCGAGACAACAAAGACTTAGGTAAAGTTTTGGAATGGTTACAAAATCATAATCCTTTTGAAGACCATTTTAGCCAGCTTTCATGCATAACCAATGGAGTTGTCGCAGAAGAAAATGTTAACTGTTACATGGCGAAGGAAATAGGATTAGACCTAGTAAAATCTATGGTAGATAAAAGTTTTTCTGAACTGCATTTTAAAATGAAAAATAAAGTAAAGCCATTAGCATTATATTAGCAAGCAAAGCAGTAAAGTTGCGTGATGATACCATGTTTCTTAACTCACGTCAGTTATGTAATAGAATAATTTGTCTGAAAAAAGTGATCAAGACTTGAAATACTATTTTTGCTTTAAGTTAGCACCTTCTCCACCATCTTTATTTTGTAATGACTTGATGACAAAAGGAAATAATGCCAGTTTAATACCACTGTTAAAAATTAAAAGTTGCAGCAATCCTATGAGCGAAACCACATATGTTATTGACGGTGGGTGGCTGCTACATCGAGTTATGTGGCCAAGGCTGTATACTCTTGCACAACTGGCAATTCTATATATATCTTACGTATTGAAACATTTTGGCGAAAATGCGATAATTGTGTTCGATGAATATAAAGTCCTTCTACAAAGGATAAAGAACATCCACGAAGAAAGAGTAACAAAATACCAGTTGAAATTATTCTTAGTGAATCAACAGGCATACCTATAAGTCAAGCAGATCTTTTAGGCCATGAGAAAAATAAATTTCAATTAATACAACTACTTAGAAAGCAATTTACCTTTTAACATTTACATAAAACTTTTCTAGTTAAATATCTTTTATTATAACTAATCTTAAAATCATCTTTCTACATTAATATCTACCTTTTTTGAATTAAATAACTTTTAATCATATTTGTGCTTTGTTCTTGCACTGTGTGTGGACCCCGTTTTACTCACAAGAATTTGGTGTTGTTGTGCCAAGTTAGAGCTAAAAGCAGCTGTGTGGCGCTCATAACTGAATTTTAAATCTTAGCTTGCACAGCAACATCCTTTGGGGACCTTACTCATGCACATTATTGTTTAACTAGCAAGTACCCTTTACAATAGAACTACCCCGGCTTACAATAATTGCCATGAGCTTGAGCTAGCTGAGGTATAGTTGTATAACCTTATTTAATATTATAAAATTTCATTTATTATATGTTGTTGACATCTTATATGGTTATAACGTGTAGAGTTATCGCACTTTAGTTTACTTTGCACTGAAACTATTTCACTAATTCAAAGGGTTCTGAGCCTTTTTTTTAAACATCGATTAGCAGGATAGCGTCGACATTAACGAAGTAGAAGGATCATTTCGTACCAAAAGACCTTTCCCCAGCCCTCTAACAAATCACAAACACACAATGCAGAAAATAAAACTAATACATTATACAATATAAGCCCCCTCCATTGTCAAGAACCAAACTTGCAAAACACATAAATGGCGCGATAGCTCGCCGACTTATTACTGAATACAAACGCGGAAGAAGATGGCCACGTGACCATCATAAAACTTTTATTTGGGCAACCACATTTTTAACATGGGAATTAAATTATAATTTTGGCAACTGAAAATAGAGGATTTGCACGGGGAATAAAAGTTTAATAATGTTATTTTTCCATCTATTGCTTGAAGGAATTAATATTTTATTCTAGTAATAAAGCCTTAATACAAATTAACTGACGCAATAAAATTTCGTTTAAGTTAAGACAATATTCAGCAATAAAACAATTTTATTGAATGAACTTAACTTTTTCCGGTTAATATCTTCCCTGCAATATATTTTACTTGATGAAATACAGAATGTTTCATTAATATTGCAAAAAAACTGGGGATTAGTTTTCTTGCTTAAAAGTATGAAAAAAGTTTCTATAAACCTATGTCCTAAAAGGCTTCGTTTCCGAGATACAGGGTGTCAAAGTTTTATTTTTATGTTTTTCTATAAATAATTTTTGAAATGGTGTCGATATTTGAACTAAAATTGGTATCTAGTATCTAGGGGTTTTTTCAAATGCATGTTTGTGTTAAATAAATGTAAAAATAGTGTCAGTCAATGCTGTTAAAGAGAAATCTGTTGGCGGGGCCAGTAAAGGTCTTGCAGTTATTTAGCAAAAATACTACTCTCTTCGTATTGTTGATTCCTCTTCTTGGTGTATAATACTGGATGTAGTATACAAACATTTCAAATGAATTCTGTATTTTGTGTATTTTAAGTCAGTATTATCTATTGAATGCATGCTTGATCTACTGCAAACCTCTATAAGCGAGGTGACATCTGTTTCCGGATCGTGCTTTTCTCGTTTTGGGTGACTTAAATTGTCGAGTAGGAGAGAGCGCCGTGATCCCGGAGCATCTGCTGGGTAATACCAATTTACATCTAAGTATGGTAAGCCAAGATAAGGTGCTAAACTGTAGGGGTCGCATTTTACTAGACTTTATGGTTAATAATAACTTTTCCCTTATAAATGGTCGAGCAAGAAGTGACAGGCAGGCCAATTTCACATTCTCAAATGCAAACGGTAATAGCGTTATTGATCTGGTTTTTTGTTGCAATGACCAACTGTCAATTATCACAGATCTTGAAGTATGGATCGTAATGGATTTTTTGCCGTAAATAAATAAATAAATAAATAAATAAATATTTCATTATACTAATCTGTCTGACCATTTTCCAATCTTTATATATCTTGATACCCCTTGGGATTTTTCGAACAATCGCACATTGATCCCCAAATCAATTAAAAAATTAAACTGGGAGGCCGAGAGGAGCTCTATATTCAAGAACATACTGCAATGCTCTCCTAATGTGGGAAACATGTCAAACGACCCAAATTTGATCTATCAAAACATTTGCGACTTTATTTGGCCTGGCGAGTGAAAAGAAATCTTATCCTAATACGACAAATAAACCATGGTTTAATCACGAATCCAGGGATCTAAAGAAACTATTTAATTTATCATTAAAAAATTGCAAAAAAAATAACTTTGCTAAACCTTTTAAGTCAAATTAGCTACAATCAAAGAAATCTTACAGAAATACTATTAAAAAGAAAAAAAGGAATTTAATGAAAACCTTATTAGTGCCCTTTCCTCTACAAGAGATCAGGTTTTCTTTTGGAATACTCTTAACACGTTTAGGCGTACGGAAAATTTCTGCCAAATTTCTACCTGCGAATGGGTAGATTACTATGATTCTAAGATCAAACCTCGGATCTCTTTCAATATAACTTATTTCGATGCTGGAAATTTTCTGTTTGACAAGTCAGTTACCTTAGATGAACGTTCGCACTGCCTTAAAAAATGCAAGAACGGCAAAACACCGAGCAATGATGGAATTTTATACGAGTTTTTTAAGAACCTTCCTAATAATTGGCTTTTGTATATTAGTCGCTTATATAATAAAATATTGGAGAACGAACAGGTCCCTATTGCCTGGAGCGAAGTTACCATAACTATGGTTCACAAGAAGGGACCAAAGAAAGATCCTGAAAATTATAGAGGAATTGCGCGCATGAATTGTTGTTAATACTACTTAAACGGTTAACGACACACTCTAACGCTAACTATATTTTGCCTGAGTGCCAGGCGGGATAACGGAGACCAAGGGGCTGTACAGATAATATTTTCATTCTTAACTCAATTATCCAAATTCATCTTAGACTAAAGAGTCAAAAGGTGGCTGCTTTTGTTGATTTCAAAAGAGCCTTCGACACAATCAATCATAATTTGATATGGCAAAAGCTATATGAATCAGGTAGTAGCACAAAATGTATACGAATAATTAAGCACATATTTGACAAAGCCGCTACGAGAATTAAATCCAACAACGGCTTTACCAAAACATATGAGATTATCGAGGGCGTACTACAGGGTTTCTTTTTTCAATTTTAATTGCAGATATTGAAAGTCATTTTCATTCTTTCGGTCTTACAGGTATTAATGTGGACAACTACATATATGACATGACATGAACCCTCCCGCATCTATCTCTTTCTAACGTAGTATAGATAAGAACAGAGCGAGACCGTATCGGCGCTTCGCTACTATCGATCAAAAATACTGGCAATAGGTCAAGTTTTACATGGTGATATCAATTTCTAACTGATTCAGCCAATGAGAAGCGGAAAATGGGCTTTGAAGGCCAATAGAATATTCATAAGAGGAAATTAGATAGAACTTTCTTAGCGTTCGCGTTGACTCTTAAAGTTTAACCGGGGGTATTGCGCGCTTTCTTGGATACATTTTTTTCTGGAGTTTTATACAGATATTTAAATGTAAACGATAATGTTATATTTGTGGCGTTTAGTTTAATAAGAAATTACTGTAAAGTTTCTTAAATACAATGGAAGAATTGAATGCGCTTTTTTTTAATAGGAGCATTAATGTTAAATAAATGTCAATTATTTTCTTTAAACATACTGAGTTTATGAACAATGTCACTTACACTACTTCAGTCCGCTTCCGATGAAGCTCGATTAAACTTGATAAAATTGATATTTTTATCGTTTCTCCTATAGAAAAAAAAACTCTGTTTTAAAGGTATTTTGGGTAAGCCTAAAAAACAGTAAGATACGTTTATAATATCAGATTTGATTACTTAGTTAGGTTCATTAACTAAAATGACTAAAATTATAAAAATCAAACTGAGAGCTTATTCTTCACTTCGTACGTTCTGAAAATGTTTCGTATGACAAGCGTTCACAAAAAACGAACGGTACGCTTGACTGGCATTCTTCAGTCTCCTTCGCTTTTAGATCATTCGGCGCGAGTGAAAAGATGTAGCAACACTGTAAATTTCTGGTATTTCCCCCTATATGTACTTATTGTTCTTATTCTGTGGCACAGTTCTAACTTCTAACCTATAAAACTTTATTTAAATTTTATTTGGTTTAAAAATACCCCAAGTTAATGGCAAGCAGAAGCAAATGCTTTTAGAATTTTTAAACGAGACAAGTATGGTGTTAAAATTTGCACCAATTACCTAAATACAAATTTGTTCAGTCTAAACATTCTGATCACCTCATGATCCGATAATTCCTCCAGTGCAATTCTCAGCACCATGGATTCTCATATGAAAGTCATCATTTTCCGCTTCTGCATCCTCTAAAGCATCAATCACATTAATATGTAATAGACCCTCCATATTCTTTATAAAATAAATGAGAAAAATTTAATTGCTATTTTTAAATTACTCCCTTTTTAAACAGTAAATTAAGGTTAGGAAGTCAGGTGACAAGCGCTCACATACCTAAATTCTGACTTGTTGATCTCACCGATTTTCGTACGTTAATTTACCGATAGAAGTACTTAGTGAAGAATACCAAATAATTAAATATTACCTACTCGCGTTCGAGTCACACGCATCACTTTTCGTTTGTTTCTCGGGTGAAGAATAAGGTCTCTGCTATTTCCAGTTGTCACTCCAGTGGGTTTCTTTATTAACTGACTTAGTAAAAAATACTTAAGATTGAGTTAAGAAAGTTATATTCCACAAATAATGTGTCTAGAAAATGTTTATTAAAGACGCCCATACAGAAAAGAATATCTGTGGACACAAAACAATCCACCATTACATTTTCTATAGACTGAAATGCTTTACAATTTACTCTTGTGGGACGATAAATGCATCCAATCCCAATTTATACTACTCGGCTCCCCTCTGTGTGCACCACTGGCAACATATTATAATATAACTAATAATAATTATTACTTGGTCGATTACAAATCGGTGCTAAATAATATCGATATTATTCTTATCAAATAGCTATAGTCAATCCTTTAATACTTCTGCGTGATATACAGGATGTTTTACCCACTAATAGGGTGGGTCAATTGTACAGGAAGAAAATGTGCAGTAAGATGGAGCCCGTCAGTAAAAATATTTAATCGATCGGATAATTACTTCCTGGTACGGATCCTTTTGTGGTTGTGATTGTTATTAATTTACCTGAAAATGCTTTAATAGCGAGGATGGAACAGTGTTTAAAACTATTATTATTCTTCGGAGAGATATAAACCTAGTTACATTTCCTCGTTTACAACTAATAATTAATTGTTTTCTTTAAAATTATTATATACCGTCGACATAAAGCGCTTCATGTGGGAATACGTTTCGTTAATCGATATAAATAGATTGTGATTTGACAATACCGTGCAATTTAAAAATGCTATATTAGGTACTAACCGACGTGGAAAGTGTTTCATTCCCATCGAGAGAGTAAGTAAACTTTTATCTCGAGACTAAACGAAACTTTTCACCGTTTTGGTGAAGAAATATATTGCTATTAGGTCCAGTAGCGCAGCCAAGGGGAGGGGGGGGGGCCCCCTCCTCCCCCCAGAGGCCAAATAATTGTATCCAACAACTTTCAGAATGTCGTGTTTTTTACTCTCTTTCTGTTCTTTTTGTTACCCCACCCCGCCCCCACAACAACTTTCCGACTGCGCCACTACTAACCCAACTAGCAAAGTAGAACTTTAAGTGGAGGCGCGCACTAGCGATTTGTTGTCGCGCGATTGTTTAGTCGCCAAAATGAAACATTCATGTGTAAACGAAGATGAGCGCACTTGCGATTGGAAAATCGTGGCGATTAAAAAGATGCAACTTGACCCATATGTTTTGCGACGCGACTGTCGCCGGTTTCAATGAATCATCCGTACAATCATAGACCTGCACGCACTTGAAATTTTTTAATCGCCTCTGGAGTACCGGCGTTTGCAGTTCATTGCAGAATGTCGGATGTAGAAGACGATTTGCGGGAAGACCTGGTGACTAGTGTTATCGACAGTGAACATTTAATATTGGCGGTGGAGAACCGACCCGCACTTTACAATAAAAAATTAAAGGAGTATAGCGATCGCAATGTTAAAGAAAAACTGTGGGGTGTAGTTTGTGCGATTGTAATTCCAAATTGGGATAAGTTATCGTCAGGAGAAAAACAACAAAAAGGTAAGAAATTATCAATATTAAATTTATTAAGTGTAGGCTACACCTTATTGTACTGCCACGGTATTGAACCTTGCGGCGATATAAAATAATTTGCAAAATATTCGCGCATGGCAATGCCAGAGGTACTACCGCGGGTTCTAGCTGGATCTATGCTTCTTAAAGGACATTCATAGGATTCGTCTTCAATGCGTGTACCATCTCTTCTTCGTACAAAATTGTTGAGCACACAACAGGCTTTGATAATATTGTCAGCAAAATTAACGTCCACGCCTATTGGTCGGTGAAAGATTCTCTATTTATTGGCTAGGATTCCAAATGTGCATTCCACCATGCGACGGGCGTGGGTTAATCTATAATTGTACACCCTTTAAGTAACGGTTATGTTTCGTCTAGGATAAGGCCGCAAAACTTGTTTTGACAATGCGAAGGCTTCATCTCCAACAAGGACAAAAGGCATAGCCTCTCCACCGCCATCAAGTGGAAGTTGTTGTGGACTCGGTAAATTGAAGGTATTATTATGAAGCCTTCACCCAATATTTGAGTTTTTGAACACATTGGAGTCACTTGCAGCACCATATGCTCCAACGTCTATGGCAGTGAAGCAGTAGTTAGCATCAACGATTCCCATAAGAATAACGGAGAAGAAGTTTTTGTAATTATAAAATTCGGACCCTGTGTTATTAGGTTTTGTTAACCTTATATGTTTGCCGTCAACAGCCCCCACAGAGTTAGGGAAATTTGTTCGTTCGTAAAACTGTTTTGCGATATTTTGCCAGTCTGCCTGGTTCATTTCTCGTAACTCCAAAAGTTGCAAATAAGTCCATATTTTTTCGCTTTTGTCTGTGACAATTTCTCGAATTGTAGTTGCTCCCAACAAATATTCGAATTGCAAAGAGTAAAAATTGTTGCCCGTGGTGAGATATCTGGAAATAAGTGACTTCATTTAGTTATGCATCTCATAACAATTCCTAATATACAAATTTTTTGCAGGAAAAGACGTCCAAAAGAAATGGAAGAATTTAAAGGATTGTTTCGCAAGAGAACTAGCCAAACAAAAGAAATCAGAGTCTGGTCAAGGAGCCAAGAAAAGACGAAAGTACATTTATTTTGATTCCCTGCTGGTTTTGACACCATGTATGCAAGAACGGCCAACCAGCAGTAACATAGCAACTGAGGGTGACAATGCCGATGTAAATGATGATATTCTACAGCAGGCACGATCACCCCCACTCGTAAAACGTGCCAAAAAGAAGCAAACACAAGCGTCGTCCTATGAACAAGCGCTACTGAATATATTGCAGTCTAAAAGCCAGGAACAACCAGACGAGGATAAGAATTTTGCTCTAATGTTAGTTCCTATGCTCAAAAAACTCAACGATGACCAAAAATATTTTGCAAAGGTGGAAATATTGAATGTGATGAAGTGTGCCACAAATTACAATCCTATGACTCGAGTACTACGCAACCCACAAGTATGTCTATCGGAGGGCAATTTCAATCGCCATCCGTTGGCTACAATATTCCGGGCCGGTTCTCCCCAGCAGGGCTTCCCAATGGTCTGGACAATCACAACAAGAGTCTTTCTCTCGTACTGGACCCTATGCAGCAGATTCCATAAATCTTTTTCCCATGCATTATCCACCGCAATTATCAGTTGCATCACCATCCCCATCGCCGTATTCCAGTGCAACATCGCCTGGGGAATCATCGGAATGTAGTGAAGTATATGATGTGCCTCGTTGGTAAGAAATGTCGTTCACAGGGATAAGAACCGATATAAACCCTTTAGAAAGTTCATTGTATTCTGATGTTGTTTACGAATATAGGCAAAGTAATAAAATAAATTATGTCTGAATATGTTCTTACCTTAAAGTCACTGACAAGCGCTCTTCTGGTGATACAGCCTTCCTCCATCTTGTATCTTGGTAAGTTATGTGAGGTCCCACTTGTCAAAGTAATTCATTAAAACTATTGAAACTCATACGATAATATTTGAAGAATTTTGTAGGATATTCGATGAGCTCGTGATGTAGTGTGTGAAACTGTCCTTTCAACAATCTTCTACTCACAATTGGGTGCACCCAATACTGTTGCTTTTTTTCCTCATTCGATACCGGAGGGCAAGAGCAGTTACAGCAACCATCTCTTCAAAATCCATCTTACTACTGCCGCTAAGAAAATCGCAAGTGCGCGCACCGAATTTCAGGTCTATACGCGCACTTGCGACTACGACTTTTTGATCGCGCGACAGAAAATCGCAAGTGCGCGCTTACCCTAAAAGAAGCAAATTATTTTATAACTATCGAATAGGAAAAGTTTTGTTTCGTAGCGCATATCGTTGCGATAATTCTGTTCGTTAAGAAAAATACTTGCATCAAATTGTCTTATAATGGCTTTTACAACTTTTGCTATAGAACAAAAATGATTCTTGTTTGTTTAAGGATTTTATAAAGGTATTATAATATGAGATACAACCTTTAAAAATATCTATCTATAAGTATTTCAACCCTATTGTGAAAGAGTCGTATACCTGCACAAACAGCTTTTAATTAACGCCTTATAGAATACTTGCATAGACATGTTTTATTAAGGTTATATAAGGGAAATGATAAAATTATTGTTTAACGTTGATACGCGCTTATTTATAAAATCGTTTTATAGTTAATATGCTTGATCTAGAAAAATGCTTAATCTTTTATAGATATGTTTTTTTAGGTTAGGTTAAAATTTATCCTATTATGAAACGTTAAAGAACAGAAAGATTGGATAGTGCGCATATGCATGCATTATAGGACAACCATTTTATGTAACAAAGTTTAATTAGGAGTTATATAGTTTTATCGAAGTTTTAAAAACAGTGTTGCCAGATTTAATTGAAAATACAATGGTACAAGTGAATTTTATAAGTATTGCTTCGAAATCCTAAGATTTATAGAAGGACAACTAATTAATCTTGTTGTGATTATGCCGTCGAACAGTTAAAGGAAACAATTATTGATAATGTCTAAGCGAGTTTATTCACCTTTAATAACACGAAAAATAGTAATAAACTACAAGCGTCTCTCAAACAACTATAACAACTTGACTGTCACTTTTGTAACTACAGTGTTGCCAATGCCAAACAATTATGGCAATTTACCATTGGTACCAACTCAAACTTACAACAAATCTTTAGATTAAAGTCAATCCGAAGTTTTAAAAATGTAAAAAAGTACCTTGCATGAAATTAAATTATAGGTAGGTAGATACCAAAGAAATGTCTCGCTTCATCTCAAGCTCTGATGTTGTAATGTTATATTTATCGAAGTCGAATTTTTGAAGTACAATCTTATATTATATTATATTATTATATATTATTTTATCACAATAAAAAATTTACAGTCATTTACAAAGATGCAACCGGGGAGCGTATTGGCATATTGTACTGTTATTCAGAGCAGATGTACTCTCCTTCGCAGTATAGGTCCTATGGCTTACGCGTAATTTCAAAATACAATATGTACCGCGATTCAGACCACGACTCTGTTTTAATGGTCTGAAACGCAGTATATAATGGGTTTACATAATTATTGGCGTTTCTGTTAGAATGATCTATACTACGAGTCATCGCCAAGTATTTTTTACTTTGTTTATTTTTGCTGATATTTATTTTGCTATTTTGAAAAAATTAACATATTTAATTTACAATTATTAAAGTTTTTTTGGGGTAATATTAATAAGCAAAATCATCAAAATAATAAATGATTGGAGTTGGAGTTTTGTTTTTATATCGGAATTTTTTAATGTGTGTGAATACTAGTGTCATAAAAAAAATAATTTTTGTAACTGAAAAACTATATTTATTTCACTGAAATAGATATATGCAAATATATTGACATGGACACTTTTCAACTTTTTCACCTTTATTCGTTTAATAGCATTTAGTATTTGGTCGGTTTTTTAATATATTATCTACCAAATTATGTTCTCGTTTAGCAGTTTTTTTTAGTTCCAAGTTAGAGTATCTGCCTGATTGAAGGGGTTTTTTCTCCAGATGTCAGGCCATTTCTGATTCGTCTTCTGCTAATGGCCGTAGGTAGGCTGAACTCCCATATGTTTTGAAGAACGTCCTTTTCTTAAATTGCAAAGAAAACTTGCCAGCTGCGGTGGAGTTGTAATTTTACTTAATTCAGCTTTAGCCTTAATAATACAGTTCGTAAAATCGACAGTGTTATTTTGTGATGTCATTGCTTCCAGTCTTTGAAAATTTCCTTTTATGCTCTCGACTGCGGAAGAGTGTTTTCTTTGAACTTCTGAATCCGTTTTTTCTGTAGCTGAAACGGAATCGAATATTTGGTCATTTTTTTCACTTCCTTGTTGACTTTCATTATTATATGTGCTGCTCAAAACGGCATTCAGAAGAATCTAGGTCCATATTCTCAAAACAATCTTCCGAAGCATCATGCCCGAGAGCCAGCTTTGCAAACATCTTTTTATCGGCTGCAGTATTTGAAAGAAGTACTCCAAATTTTTGTTGTACACACAAAGATGTTTGCAAAATCTGGCGCCTATACCAAAAGGGCAGTCAAATATTGCTAAAGCGCTATCCACAGTACCTATATATTAATGTCTCATCACCACTACTAGTTACATGGTAAGTATTTTTATTAGTTTTTTCACAGGAGAGTTTTTTGGTTTTTCAGAAAATTTCATATATATTCATTTCTGGACGATCGACTACTAGCAAATAACAGCAAGTGTCTTTTGTGATAATATATTCAAAGACGTTGGATACAAAATCAACTAAAGCACATAAGTTGAATGCCTTGCATCTTTGCAAAAGAACGTCCTTAAATATGCGGATAGATGCCTCGACATAATTGTTTGTATTATTTCCGCTTGTGATCAGTGAGGTTTGATAACACAAACACCATTCAATTCTCCGCTGCCAAAGTGCACTTATATTATTGAATTCAATTTTATAACACTGACTATACACACGCCTTTCTTGCAAAGCAGTTTAAAAATTCACTACTTTTGTACACGTGTACAACAATTAAATAATCCCAAAGAACATAACCAAATTCTTCATGCCACGCGATTTTAACAAGTGCGCGATTCTTTCTGAATCGCAGGTTATAACAGAGTCGTGGTCTGAATCGCGGTACATATTGTATTTTGAGATTACGCGTAACATAAAGCCATATTATACTGCAAAGGAGAGTACAGCTGCTCTGAATAATAGTACAATATGCCAATACGCAACCGGGGAGGACATTGAAAATGCCGAAGCAGAGTGCAACCCTTGTGCCTATTGTGAGATTTGAGATCTGCGAAAACTCATAAATTTGAATGTAATATTTAGGTAGTTGATATAAGTTTTATTGATTCATAATATAAAAAATAGTAAGATAAAGGTTATAAACTGTAACGCGCCTCTAAGGTATGGTTTCGCTGGAGCAGTCAGCGGCCGCGGCTGGCATTCACAATTGGTAGCTCGGTACTGATTTAATGCGATTTGTATGTACACGGTTTCACTGCCGCAGCTCGGCGACACAGCGTTCACCGTCGATTGCAGCGGCTGCGTTCGGACTGCTAGAGAGGCCAGTCCAGCCGCGATCGCTCAGCAGGATGCCACCGTTTTCGGAAGTTTGATAGAGGAGGTGCAAAAGTACCCCCCTTTATACAACTATAAGAACGAAAATTACAAAAATGGACACCCTGTACAAAATATGTTAACTAACAAAAATACGGACTCCAATTATCTGCCTTTTCTTAACCCAGCTAACTGTAGTGGAGTAAGAATAAATATGAATTTTAATAAGGTTTTAGTTCTACTTGTATTCATTTTGCATTTTAGTATAATTCCCTAGGAATTAAAATACTTTTTCAATCTCTAGGGACTGAAAGCACCCTGAAAAAGAAAATTAACAATGATATTTTATTTCCCAAAGTGCATAAAGATAATTCAGTTTTTGACAAAAATTTAAATTTACTTTTTTGAACACATAAAAAGCCATCAATCTATGTAAATTATAAACAATAATTTTTCAAAATGAATAAACAGTAAATAAGAAGTTGTTTACCTCTAAAATAGAATAATTCCTGATGAAAAGAGACGGAAGTGACGAAATTGATAAAAATGTTGTGTAGCGTATTTGACAAATATGTGAATGGAGAAACTATCCCACAAGTTTGGAAAGAAGCGTGTATCACCCCAACCTTCATGAAAGGAAGCAGAACTGAACTGGTGTAGTCCTGATTCGGGTCTAAAGGCCGTCGTCGGTTGGAATTGCTTTCTAACGTTTCGCTAGCACGAGTGGCGAGCTTCTTCAGCGGTCCTTCCATCTCCGGTGCTAGAAGTAGACTGACAAATTGTCGGGCGCAGGTGATACGCTGCGATACGTCTCCGTCTCCGGGTAGCCTTGACGCATGCGCCGAACGTATTCTAGTATGCTGTCGTTCAGCTAGTTCAACATAAACTTGTTTCTCCTCTTCTTCACCCAGTATTCCCCACGGCTGTATTTCTTCGCACCACGACCAGAGATCCTCTTCTTCAGGCTTAGTTGTTATTGCCTGCGGTGAGTCACCCACGGGGTTTGGGTCGCTTGCCACTTCTTTGCCACTCGGCCGGCAGTCGGTCGGAGGTTTAGAGAACCCTAACAGGTCCTGGACACCAAGTACAGAGTTGGCATCTCGGTCTGGGCCCTTCGCCACCTCCGCAACGTTGACGGAAAAGTCATAGCGAACTTCCTGGAGTTCTGTTTGTCCATTGGGCGAGTATGCGGCCATGGCATCATTGATCCAGGCCTCCAGGAAGCCGCTCGGCGAAGACGGTAGCAGCACGTCTTGCATTCTGTCAAAGACTGCTGCGTAATTTAAGGCCATGTGTCTAAATCACAACAGCCTTGTTAAAACGTAATAAAACTATTACAAAACTTTTATTCGAACTCTGTATATTATATAGGTCTTATTCTGACTCTATATAATGTTCAACTAATAACACTTTTTATGCCTAAGTATTTATTCAACTTAAAAACACAAAATTAAACGACTTCGTAACTTTAATGAAATATTTATTGGTCCGACTATTATTTTAACAACTCCCATGAAAGTCCCAGTTTATGCTTTAGGGTACTTTTGGGTAAATGCGTAATTTACATTTAATTACTTTAAAAACAACTCATCAACTCGAGTTGTGACGTATTATGATGACTGCAGCTAAATAGATCTTATCAGTTTGAACCCCCGTGAATGACTGAATAGCATACGAACCTGTCGGCTATTTATAGTAAAATCCAATACCAGAACACAGGTTATATTTATACTGGTTGGTAGGGGGCGGAGCTTGTTCCGCTTCGGTTGACTTCGGAATATCGATCGGCATTACTTGGGAGTGTCTGAGGATAGGATTCCAGATCTGGTTGAGCCTGAGGGTGTCCTCTTTTCTGTTGAAATTATGAGGATGTTTGCGGATCTTGATGGCATCTCTGACGAGCCTGTTGTGATAGCCATTGACTGAAGCTAGCAACCTACAGTTCTCAAAGTGTATCCTGTGATCCCCGTTGCTCAGTGCGTGTTCGGCTGCAGACTTCTCAGTTTGTCCTAGTCGACAGCTTGCTTTATGCTCCTTGAGCCTCGTTCCCATTGATCTTTTAGTGGTTCCAATGTAGACCTTTCCGCAGGAACAGGGTATGCGGTAGACTCCTGCAGCTGAAAGTGGGTCCCTCTTGTCCTTGGCTGATCTAATGGTCTGCTGGATCTTCTTTGTTGACCTGAAGATTGTCCCGATGTCATGTCTCTTCAAAACTTTGCCAATCCTGTCCGTGACTCTCGTAACATATGGCAGATATGCCCGAGAGGTGGTGAATCGCCGTTCGGTTTCCTGTGGCCTAGATGATCTCAAGCCCATTGATCTCTCGATGTCTCTCTTGCTGTAGCAATTTGCCTCGAACGCAGATTTTAGGTGTTCGAGTTCCGCCAGTTGTTGGTCCCTCTCAGTTTCCATGGTAAACTGGATGCTAGGATGCTGACTGTTAAGGTGCTGCAGAAACACGTTGAGCTTGTCCATACCATGCCCCCAAATCACGAATGTGTCATCCACGTACCGGAACCATGTTGTTGGCTTGTACTGCGCGGTCTTGATCGCCTTTAGCTCAAAGCTTTCCATGAAGAGGTTGGCTATAACTGGGCTCAGCGGACTTCCCATTGCCACTCCGTCTACTTGCTCGTAGAAGTTTCCTCCCCACACAAAGTAGCTTCCGGTGAGACAGATCTCAAAAAGCTTGCAGATGTCGGCCGGGAAGAACTTGGTCACCAGGTCCAGGCACTCTTTTAGGGGTACCTTGGTGAAGAGCGAGACGATGTCGAAGCTCACCAGGATGTCGTCGGGTCCAACGTTAATATCCTGAATCTTGCGCAGGAAGTCGTCGAAGTCTTTTATGTAGCTGGTACACTTCCCTACGTGTGGTTGGAGCAGCGATGCCAAGTTTTTCGCCAAGTAGTACGCTGGTGATCCCGGGGCACCTACTATTGGTATCAGTGAAACATTTACCTTGTGGACCTTGGGTAGTCCATAGACCCATTAGGAAGCAATTCCAACCGACGACGGCCTTTAGACCGGAATCAGGACTACACCAGTTCATCAACTGTCCGCGAAAGCCTTAACCAATTTGTTGGAAGCAGAACTGACTGTCAAAACTACCGCTGTATAGGTATCTGTTACCAGTTAAATGGAACACCCTGCGTATGATTGCATATTTGGATTCTACTGGGAAGACTCTGAGTTATTTGTATTTCAAATTTTTATTTATTTAAAATTGTAACAAACTTTACAATAACAAATAAATAGCCTAGAAAATTGAACAACCTAACCGTCTACAACGTTTAGAAAGAAGTTCTCTGAAATGGCCCGAATTTCAGCACTAATTCTGACTTTTAAAGATTCTAAGTCATTTGGACGGTTAACGTAGACTTTGTTCTTTAAGTGTCCCCACAAAAAGAAGTCGAGCGGGGCTAAGTCCGGGGATCGCGCTGGCCAGTCAATAGCACCTCTTCTGCCTATCCAACATCCTGAAAATTGTTCGCTTGTGTATTGTTTAACATTTACCGCATAATGCGCCGGTGCTCCATCTTGCTGGAACCATACCTGTTCGTTTATGCCATTATTTACACCTGGTAAAACTATTCTGCAAGAAGGAATTACGTGATTCCTGAGGAGGTCTAGATATTTTTCGCCATTCAATTACCATCTATGAAAAAAGGTCCCACAATATGTCTACCAACTATGCCCGCCCGAACATTAACTTTTTCGGGTCTCTGAGTATGACCTCCTTGGAACCAGTGAGTATTCTCAGCAGATCAATACGATAATCGGGTCTATTAACAATAATTGTAGCACGGTGATTCTCTATACCAAACGGCAGTAGTACCAGAGCGCGCCGCTACTATGCTTGACGAGCGCCACCGGTATTACACCGGCAGCCCTTTCCTCGCGCCGTACCATCCTCCGCTTTATCAGCGAGCCCTGGACAGGATAAAAGCGACCCGCAACCCAAAGCCTTTGGCAGGGTTTGGCACGAATGGCTCATATTAAAGTTGATCAGGACCGGCTTCCCACCATACCTAATCAAAATAATAAATTTATTTCTGGGAAAAAGAACGTTCGCAGTGTCGTTGGAAAATTCAATATCCAGAATCAAAACCATGAAAGCGGGAGTCCCACAGGGCTCACTGCTAGCGCCCATTCTGTATAACATATACACAAGCGATATACCGAAAAATCGGCTCACTGAACTTTACATATTTGCCGACGACACTGCGATCACCGCATCTTATAGACAACCCGAAATAGTAATTGAAAGACTGCAACGCCATGTAGATACCTTGCACAATTGGATGCAGGAATGGAAGATAAGCCTGAACGACGCCAAAACCCAGGCCATCTTCTTCTCAAAATCCATACATAGACTACTAAGAACAAAAATCAAAATTAAAAACACCAACATAAATTGGCAAAATAAAACAAAGTATCTAGGTCTGGATTTTGACAAGAAGTTGTCCTGGAACGAGAATGCGGAACAGCGGCTGACCAAAGCCAACACAGCGCTCTTTGCGCTATACCCAATAATGCACGGAAAAAGCAAAGTATCGCTCAGAACTAAAATTAACATATACAAATCAATAATCAGACCTATTTTACTTTTTGAAATCCCCACCTAGTGCACAACTACAAATACCAAATTCAAAAAATTGCATATATTTCAAAATAAAGTCCTTAAAATAATCACCGGAGCACCCAGATACACACAAACCAGAGTACTACACAGAGACTTGCAAATAGACACCATACATCAATACACCATCAAAACAATAACTAACTACTACAAACATACAGACACATCTACCAACACACTAATCACACAATCACACACACGCTCGGTACTCCCGAGAACATACAAACTACCCCGTGACTGGCTACCTCCTGCATAATAAACTAAATATCAAAACAACACCAGAAAAAAGATTCTGGTAAACAAGAAAAGAAAAAACACCAAAATCAATTCAGTCAAAAGCAAAGCGACAAGCAACACAGGAAAACAACAGGAGTAAAAGGCTTGCCTAACTCAAAGAGCATGGATGGACTCGGAAGACCGAGAGAGTTTGCCGTCGACTCTCAACCAGCCCTCTTGCTCTGCTTGACTGCTTCCTTCGGGGACCTTCGCCTGTGGATAAGATTGACTGAGAGAGCCGTCACGGTACCAGTGCTTCCTTAGGGGACGCTGATTTAGAACGTGTATACATGGCCACTGTATTTTGCCTACCACTGTATATTATTGTCAATAAACACTGTACGCACGTTGACTACCTTAAGCAATGCCATTTAAATGGAAAGTAGCTTCATCCGAGAAAATGATATTTGTTGCGAAGTTAATATCGTTATTGCATCTTTCCATTATCAGCTCACAAAGTTCAGCTCTTCTATCAAAATCGTCCTCGTTTAACTCATGCACCAACTTTATCTTGTAGGGATGCAACTTCTCCTGCTTAAAGAAACTTTTCACTGACTGATGAGATACATTAAAGTTCATTGTCATTGGCCTGGATGATTGTGTTGGATTTTCATGTATTAAGAGCATGATATCCAAAGCTTTGTCTCTCCCGATCGCTGTTTTAGGTCGACCTGATCTAGCGGCTTCCCTAACACTGCCTGTTTCTCGAAATTTCTTTACCACTCGACAAACCGTTGGAGGCCTATTTGGATATAATTCATTGGAAAGTTGACAAACCTGATCTTGCGATCTCTTCATATTTCCGTAACCGCTCATTATTAAAATTTCAACTCGTTGTTTCTCATTCAGATGAACCATAGTGTAAACAAATTAGAAATCATACAACAGAAAATCAAACAGGAACTCAAAATTGACACTTCTTAGGTCGCTGCCATGAAAATACTTTGAAATACTGGTGGCTATTAGGTAAGAATAATTATAATTAGGAAGTTTTTCATTTTTGAGCTGTCATTGTCTCGGAGACGCTTGCAGATACGTAAAAATTTGAAATACAAAAAATTCAGAGTTTTCCCAGTAGAATCCAAATATGCAATCATATGCAGGGTGTTCTATTTAAAAAAAGTAAGTTAGTCTCTATGGCAACCAAACCAGAAATGACAGAAAAAATTCATGCAGGTAGAAATGTGGGGAATAATTTACTGAACAACTTTCATAAAGGTCACTTTTTCGTATACGAGGTAATTCAAAAGTTACAGGCATTATGCGCGACTTTCTTGCCACTCTATAATATAACCCGCATGAAATTAAGCAACAGTTAGGCTTTAGAGCAGGTAGAGCATGCTAACACATTCAGCTTTATCCATGAATAAGAAAAAGACGTGCACCAACAGAGAATTGCATCTTCTGTTTGTCGATATAACTACAACATACGATACCATCCCAATAAAATAGTTATGGCAAATACCAGAAGTGTCTCCCATCAATAATGCAGCAATTGTCGCAATAAAAAAACTACATAGCCAGTTATACTCTAGAATAAAACTGGGAACATATGTCTCGGAGAGCTTCCCCGTTACAAAAGGTCTCAGACAAGTATGTTGTTTAACCCTTCATTGTTTAAAATTTACTTTAACATGGCACTAAAGAGGTGGAGAAGAGCATGTTGAGGAATGGGAATGCAACTGACCTACGATACAACACTCTACACGTTACACTTTTCCGACAACCAAGTAGTGATTGGACGGGACAAAAAAAACTTTGAAGAAGAGGACTAAATATATATGCTTAGGAGGACAGCAAGAAAATCTTACTTTAAATGCCGGTGAAGTTATTGATCGTTCTGAGGATTATGTAGGAACAAAACTGAAAAAAGACTAAATAACCCAACAGGAGATAGAAGATAGAATAAGTAAGGGTAGGACGGTAATATGTCACCTCCTGGCAAATGACCAAGCGCTTAGAACAAATACTTTTGGCACTCGAAATGGCTACTGGCGCAGATCAGACGGATTAGAGAGAATGGACAGAGTCAGAAATAAACGAATAAGAAAAATGCTGAAAAAGTTAAAGCCACAATTCCAGAAGAAATACAACATAAATAACTTATTTGGCGTGGACATGTGGAAAGAAGATGGCAAAACATCGAATCCCAAAACTAGTTCTAGAATGGACCACAGTAGAAAGACGCAGAAGAGGAAGACCAAAAGCAACCTGGATTGGCGTAGCATTTAGAGGGCCATGTCGGAAAGAAATCTAAGACTCAGGGACTGCGAAGATAGAAGAGGATGGAAGCTGGGAACCGGAAAGCGCTATAAAAGCAATAAATAGATAAAAAGAGAACCATTAATTTACAAGAAAAATGTCAGGTTAGTTTAGGTTAGTTTAGGTTAGTTCAGGTTAGTTCCCTGGCGCACCGCGAGACAATACACCATAGTTGTAGGTGTTGATATTAACCGGCAAATATTTTTAAATTTTCGATTTCCTAAGGGTTTGCATAAATTCAAGAACTAGAAAAGCAATATAAAAAAGAGCAAATTCTTAAAAGTTAAAGCAATAAAGGACACTTCTCTAGTTTTGGTTTTCTTATTTAGTAAAAATGCCAATGTGAGGATATGTTAAAATTTTACATCACGATGTATTTGCTACAAAGTAATTTTTAAAAAAACTAAAACTAGAAGAAAGTTAGGTAATTGTTTATGTTTTGAAATATTTTTACCAAATTGTGCGTATTTGTCCATATAAGCATCGTTATAATAATCAAAGCAATTTTACTATACTTGCTGGGGACCTCTTAACCAATGTATCTTTCCACCAATGACTCATGGTGCTGAAACGAAAAAGTTAAGTCATGAAGTCAATAGTTTTCGACTGATTGCGGTAATGACGTATCTAACCTACCTGCAGAACATGCCCATTCTGACAGAGGAATTTTCTTTTATGATAAAGCACAGCACTACAGAAATAATCCTTTATGGTGCTCTGCGAGCGGTGCGTGTGCGCAGGAAACGATTCACGTTGGTCTTAAATCTTTGGAAATTATACTCGTTGGGGAAGATGGCCTCAGGGAGGTCGTTCCAGAGTGATGACGTTCTCCAGATAAAATAATTTTTAAGCAGTTTCGTTCGAGGGATACTAAGCTAAACCACGTACGGGTGGGCTGCAGTGGCTCATCATGTATTTTTTCGATGCACCGCTCGGGGTCAAATCAAGCGGGCAGCCTGAGTTGAGCGCTTGCCATGAAAATATTTGTAAGATAGACTTAAGTCGCCAACCTGCCTTCGATGTTCAAGGCTTTCCAGGTTGTTTGTCAGATCATGGTCACCGATCAAGCGAATGGCTCTTCTTTAAATGGAATTTAGCAATCTCAGGGTATGTTTAGGAGGAGAGCCCCAAATATGCGAACAGTACTCCAGCGATGGTCAAATTTGGGCTTTATAAAGCATCAAAAGTTGTTGGGGTGTATAGAGGTTCTTAGTTCGGAAAAATATTTGAAGCTTCTGCGAGGCTGCCTTAGCATGGCTGCAACATGACTATGAATAGAAGCTTACGGAAGAAGTGTTTAGTGATGTTAAATGTTAATATTGTTATTAATTTGTGAATTTTTCTTATTTGCTTTTGTTGTTCTTATTTGGATTTAATAAGACTGTTTACTTAAAAGTTCTTTCTAATCTTTTAAACTTACAAATGTGTTTGAATGCGTCGTTTATGGTAAATATTTGGTTTTTACCAATTCTGGATATTCTAAATATTCCATGGTTAAAATATTGTCTACCTCGAATGCATGACGGTTGGTGAATAAAGAAAACGATGGAATGGAGAGAGAAAGCAAGAGAGATTTGGTCTGATGACATTCAAAGGCTAGCAAACTGTTAAATTTTTCACCACAGCAATATTTTTGCGTTTGAGAAACACGTTTTCTAAATGTCAAATTCATAAATACAAAACAATAATTAGTCAACGTCGCAAGGTACCAGGCTAATTTTAAAAATCAAAGAGCAAATCGTCAACACTGTAACAAAAGGAAAGCACATACAGTGTGTCTACGTAAGTTGGCGGCATATGGGAAACTTTTTATTATTAATTTTGCGAAAAAAAGTTATTCTTCATAAAAATGTATTTTTAGATTTGCTTTACAATAATTATTATAAAGAAAAGATGTATAATTTTCGATATTGTCAAAAATAAAGGTACTTTACTCTTGAGCAATATTCATATTTTTTGATAAACCTCGTATATGACTGATAAATTTTGATATCTGATGGTTGCGTGTTAGGTTTTAGACCATGCAGAACTTTTTATGAAGAATAACTTTTTTCCTTAAAATTGATAATAAAAAAGTTTCCCATATACAGCCAACTTACGTAGACACACTGTATAACAGTCCAAATTAAAACAAACATTCGAAGATCCAGTCAGGCGGCAATCAACATCAAAGGCCGTTATACTGGAATAACTCAATTTTAACTTATATTGCACTCAAACAACCGTCGAAGCGGTACATTTCAACGGCAACCCGAACATTATTGAAGTCCAACGAATCGCGCGACCGCGCACTGATTGGTTTAAAGCTGACAGCGGCTTCGGCGTGAAGGAAACGAAAACTAAGAGTAGTAGCATCCAAGACTCGAGGCGAAAGGCTACTCTATATGGACGGACAGCGAGATCCACGTGTTTTTCTGACACAAGGTTGACACTAGTTCGATTACAATAAAGTGATATTCTTCTAGAAGGTTGTTTTTCGGCCAAAAAGGGCAATTACGTCGTGTGTGATTGGGTATGCATCAAGATTTGCATATCATAATTCTTTCTTAAAGGGCTTCCGTACGAGAATTGCAGTTTCCTGACCGCAGCGTAGCTAGTCTGGCATCTCTTGCAAAAGTGTGTTGTATAATATACAGTGTGTATCAGCCAAATGGAATAAGTTCGATAATAAATACATGGGGGCTAGTCCGAAAAAACGCTCAGACACGTCTATTGGTATTTCTAGTTGCGCATTTTTTTCAATAACAACTTTTTATATAGGGTGTGTCATGTAACAGTGGCTAATACTAACTTTCTTATTTTAAATACAACACCCTGTATATTATCCAATTTTGGGATTCTTCAGAAAATTTTAGACATATTTCATGTACAATATCCTATACTTATCTAACTGTTTCGGAAATATTAAGGGTTTTCAGATTGCAAAAATTAACAACACATTAAAAAACTAATAAGTAATACTGTTTATTTCTTGATAATGTATAAAGCAAAAAAAACATTAATTTAGAAGATGTTGAAAATGCTCGCCGCGAACGTCTTGGCAACATCCTAATCTTAAATAGAAATTTCTTCTAACGTTACTGAACAACTCAGGCGTGACCGATCTAATCGCAAGCGTTATTCGTCTTCTTAAGTCAGCTAAGTCTAAGAGCACTGAGGCATTGGAGACAGTCACATCCTTTTTTTTTTTTTTTTTTTTTTTATTTCAGTGAGGTTTAGGAAATGCTTTTCTATGCACTCTGTAGCAATGATTGTCGCTTTGCTACAGGCGTGTGGGACTACAGCGCATGACTGACCCACTAAAACCCTGTCCTCACTCTTCCCGGAACCGCCTCTCGGCATTACTTCGGGGTTTCTTTACTCTTTTTTCCTATAATATTTCTTCTTTTCTATCGTCTCCTTTCTTCCTTTTCTTTTTCTCTCATGATTTCTCTAAACATATTCATAACTGCATTCCATCCTTTTTCTGATGTTGTAATTATCTCCTCCACATTTTCCTTTGTAATCTCTCTTTGGCATATTATGTTTGCTTTTCTTCTACCCTCTATATGTCTATTACATTTGAATATGGTATGTTCTAGGGTATCCCTCTCTCCACAAAACCAGCAGTCTTCGTCCTCTTGTTTGTTTATTCTTTTTAGGTACGTTCCAAAAATTCCATGTCCTGACATCGCTTGTGTTGTATAGTAGTCCAAATCTCCGCCTTTTCTCTTGATCCAAGTTCGTATATCTGTGATGAAGTTTTTTGTCCAGCCTTCGTATGTATTCCATCTTGCTTGCCATTCGTTCAGCATCTGTTCTCTAGCTTGTGTTTTAAAGTCTTTCCCTTCCTTCTAAAGACAGTCACATCCTGGCTAGAAGACAACAACCTAGCGTTGGCAGTTGAGAAGTGTGAGGCAGTGTTTTTCACAAAAAACAAGCGGCAGGAAGCGGGTGCCCCAATTGTACTAAAAAATACACACATACACATCAAAGAGAAAACAAGGTATCTTGGCCTAATCTTACAAAAAAATCTAAACTGGAACAAACAGATTGAAGCAATTGTGACCAGGGCTCGCAGGGGTGTCAATTTAATAAAAACTTTTTGTCGTGTCTGGTGGGGAGCAGACCCACAGACTATTCTAACGGTATTTAATGGCTTAGTGAAATAGCATATAGACTACGGTTCAATGTTTTTCAAACCCACAGCCAAAACAACTTTAAACAAATTAAACACAATACAGTACCAGGGATTAAGAGTAGCTCTAGGTTGCATGAAATCCACCCCAACCAATATACTTCTGGCCGAGGCAGCCGAGATAGACCTGAAACAAAGAAGAAAAATGTTGGCCTCTAAATTTCTTTCAAAAATCCTATGCATAAAAGATCACCCATTGATTCCAGTGCTAACAAAGACACGAGAACTACTAACAAAAAACGTAGGTTTTTGGAAAAATAGAGACTCACCTTACCTGATACAAGCATTAAATTACTTTATTCCCTTTTACCGACACCTATATAAATCTGATAACTACCCTATATTTGAAATTGAATATGAAATACAAATAAGAAACATAAATGTACTTGACTTAAATCTTAGCAAAAATAACGAACTGCTCGCTAAGAGCGAATTCTGTGAGAGCATAGAAAAATACAAATCTACATTCACTCTGGTATACACAGATGCATCCAAAAATGCATCAAGAGTAGGATACGGAATTCATGTGCCCGAATTGAAATACAACTTTTCATCCAGGCTCCCGAATAACATAGGTATCTGCACTGCAGAAATCGTAGCCATACATGAAGCCATCAATGTCATTCTTAGCAAGAATATTAAAAAGGCCATCATTCTGTCTGATTCTTCGAGCGCCATCAATAAAATAAACAGAACAACCTTACAAACCAAAAATGACTTTGTGGCCCTGCTTACAAAAAGATTATTTTTGGAATCAATGGATGCCGGAATAGAAATTATGGTGGCATGGATACCTGGGCATGTTCAAATTACGGGAAACGAGCAAGCAGACAAATTAGCGAAAATAGGTAGGAACCTTAATGTACCAAAAAGTCTAGATCTGGATAAAAATGAAATATTGCCGGAAATTAAGAAAAACATCCTAGAAGAACACAACTTAGTATGGAAAAATTCGCTAAAGAATAAGGGTAGAAGGTACGCTGGATCAAAAGAGGAATTTCCAAAAACCAGATGGTTCAATAAAATGGACTTCACCGATAGACGTCATATCACAACAATAATCAGGATGCGATCAGGACACTGCCTAACCAACAATCACCTATTTAGGATCGGAATCAAAGACAGCCCTGAATGTGACTGCAGACAAATAGACGACTTAGACCACATTTTCCTGGAATGCCCAATAAACAATGTCCCTGGATTTGATTTGTATGAAGAGTTTAGGAAAATTGGTTTGCAGCTCCCGCTTAACCTCAATACTGTTCTTTACAACCCAAATGAAAAAACTATTAAAAAAATAATACGGTTCATTAACCACAATAAGATTAGATTATAGAAAACCCAACATAAGTATCTATTTAGTAAAGTTAATTTAAAAAAAAAAAAATAAAATTATAAAGTCTATGCTAAAGGTCTGTTGCTGAAAGGTCATATAGACTGATCGCGCCATGCCAATGATCTCATCACATAGGGACATAGGTTCAACTAATCAAGCGCTGTATTGTTTAACCCCCTAATCCCTCCCTATTGTAGATGGTATCCTATGTTGCGTTCGTTAACTAAAAAACTCTGGCCCCCTAAAACAGCAGCTAAGCAACCAAAACCATACAGTCGCTAATAAGTGTCAGTGGTCGTGATATGGTACATACCAGTCAACATCACGATCACCCCTAATGAGCTGGCAAATTGCCCCCAGGGAGCAGAGCCATAAAGAACAAGACAAGACAAGACAAGTCAGCTAAGTCGAGGGGTTTAGTTTTGTATACAATATTTTTGGCATGACCCCATAAGAAGAAGTCTAATGGCGTCAGATCAGGGGATTGTGCTGGCATTCCATCGATCCACGCCTCCCTAATCACCGATTTGGAAATACTCGGTTGAGGTAGGTACCATATCATGTTCGCTGGAAGTTGTGGATATAAGTTTGTCAAAATTGGCAAGACATTATTTTGGAGCAGTGCTAAATAATTATCGCCATTTAAATTGCCATTAATGAAAAAAGGACTTATGATATGATCTCCAACAATTCCTGCCCAAACATTAACCTTTTTAGGATATTGCGTATGTTCTTCTCTCATCCAGTGAGGATTTTCCATAGACCAATAGCGGCAATTCTGACGATTAGCATGACCGTGAAGTGTAAAGGTGCACTCATCAGAAAACAAAAATGTTCTAATTGGATCACATTATTATCTAACATTGTCATCATTTGTTCACAAAAATACGTTCTCCTATCAAAATCGTCTTCCATGAGCTCATGAGTAGGTATCATTTTATAGGGCACAGTTTATTTCTTGTACTTAATGTTCGAATAATCGATGAATGGCAAACATCGAACATTGGGGCTGTTTTTCGACTGGAAGTATGTGGGTTTTCCTGAAACTCAAGCATAATATCTAATTTGGTATCATCACTTAGTGCATTGGCAGCTACTTTTTTATCTGCTCTACATGTCCAAGCTGGCGAAACTGCTTTTCTATTTTACTAATTGTCCCTTGAGTTATAGGCGGCTAATTTGGAATTTTTTCATGAAATAAGCGAGCAACTTCCATTTGTGTTCGTGTTTTATCTCCACAACCAATCATCTGTAGAATGGTTATTTTGTGCATTTCTGTTAAATAAACCATTTTTCTGATATGCAGTTAACAAAATTCAAACGACTATAACACTAACAACTAGTGTCATGCAGACAGACAACAATTTGCTAAGGTCAGGCGTTTTAAACAAAAGTAAACAAAACTATTTATACCTTTTTTTATTTCATATCAGTAAAAACATTTTAACATCAATTTTCAACATCTCCTACATTAATGTTTTTTTTTGTTTTTTACATTATCAAGAAATAAACAGTACCTATTACTTATTAGTTTTTTAGTGTGTTCTTGATTTTTGCAATAAATCTGAAAACTCTTAATATTTCCGAAACATAAAATGCGCAACTAGAAATACCAATCGACGTGTCCGAGCGTTTTTTCGGACACGCCCCCATGTATTTATTATCGAACTAATTCCATTTGGCTGATACACACTGTATAATAAATGTCAACAAATTCGACGCATACCAAATGATCAATCAAATTAAATCAACGTTTAAACTTATTTGTTGAAAAGATAACAACGCATTTTTAGAAAAATTTATACTAGGTAAGCCCAGTGTAGTACGCCATACTTTTATTTCCACTACATTAATAATTTGAAAAATATCAAAATTGGTTTTGTCAAAAATTTTTATTGCCCTGTATCTTCGGAGCAAAGCGGCTTTTTAAAAACCATTAATGGAGAAAATATTCCTAGAATAGTCCAGGGAATAACCTCTTCATTTTATGCCGTATGTTTAATGAACACCCTAGATATAATGATGAATACATATTATGTTGACATGCACAAAGATATTTCCAGATATATGGAAAGTGTGCGATGGATTAGTCAAGGCAGTGGCGCTGCCAGAGTGGCCTAGGGTGCTGCAACCTTTTCCTCCCCCCTATGTAAGCTTCCAAAAAATCGTCCTCAAGCAAGACCAAAGTTTGATATTCTAAAAAAATGTAATTTAAGGATTACCACTGATTCAAGATATACAGTGTGTCCAAGATAAGAATGGGATAGCATTGGAATCTTGGAAACGAAAGGAATTAAAATGTTGGTTAAATTAGGAAAAAGTTGCACAATTTAAATACCTTTTACATGGTGTTTGCAAAATTAAACTATCTTTAACCCATTTCGATATTTTTTTAAAAAATTATTTTTTGCTGTATTATTTTTTATTTATTTGTTGCATTATTTTAACAGATATAAAAAAATTAAAAATACTTTTTCATTGTCACTTTTTAAGCTGAACAAGATAGCGTTTACAGATTTTCAGTACGACGTTTCGTTTTCGAAAAAACATCCTCAACTTTCTTTTTTTAAATACGGTCCTGTGTGTTTTTTTTTAATCGAAGGCTATTTTGAACTCCAAAATAACTGATGTACCACTTGCATTGGTTTAAACATATTTTCAGCTTTTTAGCTATCGTTTAAAAATATTCAAGAAAAATCTCCATAGTTCGGCACTGAATCCTTGAAAAACATTTATTAACATAATATCAAATTAGAACTTAATTACAAACAGTGTTCAAACAAATGGCCATTATTTTCTAAGCATAGGTAACATCGTCTAACTGTGGAATTCAAAACATTGTTAAGTACATCTGGGGTAATCGTTTAAAATGCTTCTAAAACCAGTTGACGCAATTCTTCCTCCGTTTGAAAATTACGTTGGTGCACATAGTTTTTGATGTACCTCCAGAGATAAAAGTCCAAAGGAGTTAGATCAGGCCATCGTGCAGGCCAAGAAACAGCTGAACGCGTACCTATCCATCTGTCAGGAAATCTATCTGTTAAATATTCTTGGACAATTCTCGAATTATGAGCGGGGGCCCCATCTTGTTGAAACCAAAAGTTGTTATCGAACCATTCTTCCAAATTATGCTGCAGTAAATTTCGATACCGCTCCGAATTTAGTGTTCCGTGGTAAGAAATTGGCCCAATTATCTTTGTTCCCAAAATTCCTACCCACATGTTGAAACCAAAACGATGTTGGTGTCCAGCCATTTTGTACAACCGTGGATTTTCTGTGGACCAATAATGTGTATTTCTTCTGTTACAGATTCCGTTGTTGGTTATCATACTTTCATCAGAAAATAAAATTTTATTGACGAAATTTTCGTCGTTTTGACATTGCCTAGTGTACCATTCGCAAAATACCCTTCGCCTTATGTCGTCTCCCAGTTTTAGTACTTGGCAGATTCGAAATTTGTACGGGTGATATTTGTTCTTACGCAAAATAAAAAGTGCCGTAGATTTTGGCGTTCCACTTACTTTCTCAATGTTTCTAACTGATGTTGTAGGGTCTTCCGTTACAGCTAATGCCACATTATTTTGAATTTCCTCATTACTATACATGGTTTGTTTCTAGTAACAACTGCTTTATTAAATGACCCATACTGCAATAAATTGGCAACAATTCTTCCAAACATCTTTTTATTTGGTTGTAATTTCTCTGGGTAATTATTTAAATACGTTTGCTCAGCTTCTCGAGTATTTCTATGGCATAAAATGTAACACTTTGTATTTATGACAGAAGTAAGTTGTCAAGAAAGACGAACGTTTGTTTCAAAGCCCACTATGTATATTGTACGGTCTTATGATATGAGGATTTTATTCGTTACATAATAAAAACCTATGATAGAGAAATAGCTGAAAATTTGTTCAAGTGATAGATCAGTTATTTTGTACTTCAAAATAGCCTTCGATTAAAAAAAAAAAAAACACAGGACCGTATTTAACACGTTCACTGCCGCGCAGGTCCCATGGGACCAGCAAGTGGTTATTAAATTGGGCAACGTTGGTCCCATGGGACCAGCACATTTATTTTATTGTAGCTGGCCGCTGGTGAACTTTGAACGTGTTTAAATAACTTGAGGGGACCAGCGCGGCCCCGTGAAGTATCTAAATCGTTTCAGCGTTCAATTTTATTAATTAAGGTCACATGTGGTCCCATGCTCAAAAGTCTAAGGAAAAAAGCATATTTTTACAAAACTATTTATTATATTAATTAGCTGAAAGTACACAAATTATTCATTTCTAACGTGAATACTAATAAAGCATTCTAGACAAAGAGAAGGCTTATTATTACAATCCATACAATATGTGTTGACCTTTTTTGTTCGGTTTGTTGCGCCATTTTTCTACGCTTATGCATATTTCCTTCTTCATCTTGAGCGAATGTGTGCTGTCGTCGTCGTGGCCTTTGATTATTTTGTTCAATATTGTCTGGTTCTGAAGAAGAAGCCAAATGCTTCACGACAGACTTTTTAAATTCGGTAATTGTAATGTTTATACCACACACCTCTTTATATAATAAATATGCATTAACCATAGAGGTCGTATGCAGAAGTTCAAAAGCCACCTTCCAATACCAATTAAGGGATTTTCTAAGCGGATTTGAATAAGCACCCATTTGATCGAAGAGGTCTACAGACCCTTTTCCTTTATTGTAGTCGCATACAACTTTGGGCTTTCTTTTTACACCCCTTCTGCCTTCTTTTTCCACCATTTTATCATCATGCTTTGTCGACAGCATGAGCACATCCCTAGTATCTTTCCATTTTAAAACAGTGATGAAACAAATGATGTTGTTTTTCTATTATCATCATTTTGCCTGCATAGATAGACAAGTTGTAGGTGTATCCAGATCCTGAGCAAAGTTTAAATAATTTGACACCATATTTGTGTCGTTTGTTTTTTATAAACTGTCTAAATCCAAGACGGCCACGAAATGGTAATAAAGTTTCATCGACGCAGACATATTCTTCAGGGATATACAAAGATTTAAAACTTTGTACTAGCATCTCAACCATGGGATTGATTTTATACAGTTTATCATTATTATGATCCGCGCTGTTATCGGCAAAGTGAATCATTCTAAGAAGAATCTCGAAGCGATTGCGACTCATTACTTTTCGTGGAAACTGAAGGTTGAATAGCTGATTATTACTCCAATAGTCAGGTAAAGATGGTAGTCGGACTATATCCATATATCCAATAAGCGCTAAAAGAAAATTTAGACATTATTATAGTTACAACATAAAAGAAAAATCGTTTACCTAAAAATTGTTTTATTTCCACCACCGTTGTGGGATGCCATTCATGAGGACGTGACCCAGGAGTAACATCGGTTTCTGAACCTAGGATTTGGGTAGCATAAAGGTTCGTCTGGTCAACCATCATTGCAGTAATCCTGTGATCAACAATGGCTTCGTAGAAAACTCATCGACGGACCAGCGGCGCAGTAACATAAAATTACTTCTGACGGGCAGAGCTGGTCCCATGGGACCAGCGCAGAAAAATATTCATAACTTTATGTAGCATACTATAATTTTGAAACTTACCTCCTATTTGCTTCTATTGTACATATATGTATGAAAATATGTAAATGGCCTGTTGGGAAAAAATGAAAAATGTGGATGGCAGCGAACGTGTTAAAAAAAGAAAGTTGAGGATGTTTTTTCGAAAACGAAAGGTCGTACTGCAAATCTGTAAGCGCTATCTTGTTCAGCTTAAAAAGTGACAATAAAAAAGTATTTTTTATTTTTTTATATCTGTTAAAATAATGCAACAAATAAATAAAAAATAATACAGCAAAAAATATTTTTTTTTTTTTAATATCGAAATTGGTTAAAGATAGTTTAATTTTGCAAACACTATGTAAAAGGTATTTAAATTGTGCAACTTTTTCCTAATTTAACCAACATTGTAATTCCTACCGTTTCCAAGATTCCAATGCTATCCCATTCTTATCTTGGACACACTGTATAGTTCAAATTATGTTTTGTGCCGTATTAGATTTATAACGGAAAGCTTTTCTCCCAATTGTGTTTTCCTGCAAGTCTATAATATGGATTCTATAAATACGTAGGATATGACTTAATTTGAATCACAGCTTGCATTTAATGTACATTCCGCCCACGGAAAATGTTAAATTATAAGTGTTCTATTAGAATGCATTTCTATTACCCGGATTAGAATTAAGCATCAGTATTAGTTTACTGTAAGAAACATGATTTTTAAAACTTTTGTGTCAAATTGGATGCGCCCTGGGTATAATTTACTCATAAATTTCCCATCGCTTGGTGTGTATTACTTTTCCTTTAAGAACTATAATTACACTGACCGAGCTGTATGAAAGTATTTGTCTCGAAATCAATGCAAGTCATGCCCACTCTAATTTTTTTCATTTTCGGAATAAAGAATATAAGGAAGTTGTGAAATCTGTGATGGATTTAACAATTTAATGCCCTTTTCAAATAGATCAGTCACTAATTCTCAGAGGTAAATAACTATTAAATAGGTTTGTATTAAACTAACTGCAACAATTTCGCATCTCGGAACCCTATAAAAATATTTCTTTTAATTTTTAGTTCTTCCTGTATAATCTATATAAAATTTTTATAATTCAGGCTTGCGTCAACTTTTACTAAGAATAAAATTTTCTTATTAAAACCAAAATACCACAGCGTCCAAAATTTCACCTTTTGTCTGAGCTTTAAATAATTTGATGCAAAAATTTGTTTGGTAAAATGTAGGTGTCTACATAGATATTCCCAAAGTTCCATAAAGCTTGATATCCGGTATTTGTGATTCGCGATGCGTGATTTGTGATTTGCGATGCGTGATTTGTCTTGTTCGTTGTGCTTACTAATAGTTTGTAAGTTACAGCCTATAGACTATACCAGTCAAGGTAAAAGATGACTGTCAAATAAAGTTGTCATTTTGAGGAATATTTGAACATCTTCTTAAATCCTAAAGTTCTAACAATTTAATAGTACCTACCTATTAATTAGTAAAATATTGAAACATGTAAAATGTCATAATTAACCTTGTAATTGGATACTTTATTTTAGTTTTATTCAGATTAATTTGTACTCATAAATACACCTTTAATATTTTCGATGTACGAGTTTTTATAACAATAAAGCACACATTTCAAAATGACAACTTTATTTGACAGTCATCTTTTACCTTGACTGGTGCCCGCAAATACGGGGCCATAAAAAGGAGAAATAGTTAAAAAGAAATCGGCGATAACCCGTAAACGGGCTCATCAAAAATATCTAAAGTTATTCTTTTAAATGTGGGTTTTAGTGCTCTTTAATAAACCTAAATAGAATTTTTCTCTAAAATAATTAGGGAAGCCAATAATTGACCCCATTTAAAATTACATGGGATTTCCTATGTCCCGCTCGACGATGCAACACCCGGTATGTGTATTCGCGACTTGGGATGGGTGATCATTGATTTGATTGGTTGCTTAAAGGCGGGGATCAGGTTGATCTTCTTGCGCCATTGCCTTAAGGCTTATTGTGCTCCCCTTAGAAAAGTCCTGTTCTATTAGTTCCAGTAGCTTCCTTCCAAGACTTTCATGTGGAAGTGGCCCTATGTCGAACTACTCCAAATATGTTGAGCATTCTGCGAGTTAACGCATCGCAGTTGTAAATGATCTGCAAGGCGGTTTCCTTCTCTTCACCTCGTGATCTGCATTCTATGGGCCCAACGTAAATAGCAATCCTCTGCAGGTGTTTTCTTAAACAACAGTGGCCTTTCCTTAAGTGCATGACTTTTATCTGAGTGCGTGTTAAACGTAGGAATAGTGTTCCACCAGTTATGATGTTGTTGTAGGAACCATCTGCTTGTTGCTGACTTTACCGCCTCTTTGAATACACCTAGTGCGGGTTCAGGACCCTTGAAGTTCTGATCAGCTCCAGTCCTGGCTAGTTTGTATGCTTTTCCATTGCCTGCTATCACCGAGTTATCAGGACCTCATATCAGCTTGATTTTATTGTTTCTTGATGACAGGTCTTTTAAGTCGTGCAAGTACTCCATCGTGATCTTAGATGTGAATTGATCGGAGTTTAGAGCTTGGCTATCTGACAGAATATATGGATATATATATATATTGGTTGTCGTAGTCCCGTTTAATATTTAGTTGGATACTGCTTGTATTGCATGAATTTTGGCCAGGTATACTGTGGCGTGGATTCCTAGGGAGATACTGAAGTTTCTTCTTGGTCTCTCCCTTGGTCCAGCCCTCATTCCATCTGCCGTTTTTGACCCATCAGCAGTGGCGGCTCGTGGGCATTTGAAGTGGGAGGTCATTGGAAAAAAAAATAGCGCCGCAGGCGAACATTTTTTGGGTGCCACGCCCTTTTTTCAATGATGGTAATTTACCTGCTTTTCAATTAGGAAAAGTAAAAAACACAACACCAATCCTCAAGAAATTAACAAAAACAATCAGGTTCATTATATTATAGGTTAGGTTTTTGTCAGAACGACAGAGAGACAGGATATTTATATAGGGATGTATCGTAATATCAATAATATTAAATGGATGATATTTTTCTTTGGACATGTTTTTAAATTTTTTAATTTTTATTCCGATATTACAGAGTATCAATAGAAAAAAGTAACTATACAGGTTAGAGGGGTACAACTGGCAACGCCGCATTTTTAAAACTATTTTTAAAGGCTAGAATTTGATGTCTTATATGCATTCTCAAAATTTCAAAAATATATTTCTATTAGTTCTCGAGATACTTCTAATGTGCCATCGAGTTTGGGAGACCCTGCATATAGCGATATATTTTTAACGATGAATGTATGTTCGTCAATGGTAGCGCAGTGACGCATGACAAAAAATCTGTAACGATATAATATTTTTTCGATATCAGAATCAACATCCCTATAAAGAACTACAGACTGCCGACTGCAGAAATCAACGGTCTTCTGTCTTCTTCCGATTCATTCTAAAAATTGCAACGCACGTTAAGCTCAATAAAAAAAAAAAACGGCTGACAGCCTACAAAACCTCTTTTTCGTCGAATTTAATACAAGTGCGAGAGTGTTAACATGCTATTTATTCCTCTCTTTACCCCCACAGGCTTTGTTGGGTGACGCTCGATTTTGACCTGAAATTTTTGCGGGGACGCATAACAAGTAGCGTTACGTCTAGTTTGTTTTGCTGCGTGTGCATTGCATTAATAAATACGAGGGATATTTTAGAGGTAATAGTATCCGAGCAGTAAAGTTTGGTTGATTGAATCAATTTTAATTTTAAAGTTAAATATTAATATGTTAGGTGGTTGGTGACTTGGCGTGGGAGGTCATTGCCCAAATGACCTTATGGTAGAGCCGCCACTGCCCATCAGTGCACCATACTAGGCCCTCGGATAGTTGAGGAGGTGCTCCGTCTTTCCAAAGATCAGGGTCGCGGTTGATACTGCACACACAAATTAACACAAGTGTTACAAATAAATACAAGGATCTTCGTAACTTTTAATATTAACATTAACATTTCTATGGTCCCAAGGTAAAAGTGCTGGAGTCAATTTTTTGAGGAAATGAGCTTAAATCATTAATGAATTATATATTGCACACTCTTCTGATGGATGAAACTTCCCAAGTAATTTGTTTACGAAATCAAATACATGGTACCTGGAACAGAACTGCCTAAATCAAATTTACGTCGGGTAAAATACCCTAACAATACATAAAATAATATATATGGGAAAATTCCGTGGATAAATATTGTTAAGTGATATTAAGAAATAAGCCTCAATATAATTACTCCCACATATTGTGAGTAAAACATCTTGGGTCAACTCTATCGCAAATTTACAGCAAACAGCTATCGACGTAAGCCGAACTCATTAGTATATGCGAACGGTATCAGGAAGCTGAGTTGTTCGAAATTCGGACGGTTCAAAAGAAGAATAAATTTTTAGTAACCGAAATGAAACAATAAGACTTTTTTGATTTTAAATATTTTTATAATCAAAAGCTACAAATCAAATGTAAAAATTGCAAGCACAAAAAATTTATTTGACATGATGTACAATTGTACAGGGACATTTTTTTAAGTGTCTCACCCGATTGGCGATTTCCTGCTGACTATAATAAAAAACAAGTCACATATTTCTCAATAATTTTTTATGAGGAAGCCGATTTTAATGTCAAAAAATACATAGATTTACAAATTTGACAGATGCGACGCCATTTTAAATTTTCTTAAGTGGCAACCCCAATAAATAACCACACGAGTAAATTGCACTTGGCGACCCGATTTTAAAAATCTATAATTGCTGATATTTATTTTCAGCCGTTTTGCAAATAAGGGGGTTCCTAATTTGCCCCCATCGATTTTGTCTGTTAAGTGTCCCACGCCTTTAATAAATAGATATTCTAAGCTGAACCCCTTCATTTTTTTCACAGCTACATAATTTCCCGTGACCAAGCGATCTACGCTACAATCAAATCCGACAGATGTCAAAAAGTGACAGATACGACGCCATTTTGAATTTTCTTAATTGAAAACCCCCATAAATACCCACACGATTGAATTGGCGTTTGGCGATCCGATTCTAAAACTATATAGTTGTTGCTACTTATTTTTAGCCATTTCGGAAATACGGGGGTTCATAATTTGCCTCCATCGATTTTGTCTTTTAAGTGTCTCACGCCTTTAATAAGTAGGTAGGACCTTTTAAGCTGAAAGCCCCAATTTTTTTGCCGGTAAGTTCTGTCTTAATGAAAACGTTATCCCACATATAATTTAATTGAAACAACAAGAAACAGTACATGTTTTTTTAAAAAAATTTATTATATTTCTATTATCAAGCTCTAACAAGTAAAGTGAATAATTATTTATTATTATAGTGATTAGCTTTAAAGAAAAGGTTTTATTTTAACCCTTCCAACAAACTACCGGCACTTAAAATTGCAAAATGTTTTAGTATTTTTTTTTTAATTTTATGCACTTTAGTTTATTCAAACCAACTATTGGGACCACTTTGTCCTTTATAATACCCCACAAGATGAAGTCAACAAAGGTCAAATCTGGGAACCGAGCAGGTCAGTTGACCGGAAATCCTCCTGTTTTCAAATATTTCATGTAAATAGTTACGGGAATGTACTGCATAATGGAGTGGAGCTAGAATGATTAAGATATTCTATTGCATGTCTAGTCGAAGCGTAAGAAATATTAATTAAACAAACAAATGTGGCTAAATATTGTAACAAAAAAGATTGTTGGCATAGGTGCGGTGAAAAGCACATAGGGAATGACTGTATACAGACTGTTTTTAACTGTCCAAATTGTAAACTAATGGGATATACCAAACGAGATCATTCTGCCAAAGACCGGAACTGCCCGACCTATCAAGGTAAGCTTGACAAGACTAGGCAAAATGTGAACTATAGTGACGATAATTTTTTAGTGTAAAAGTTAACAACACATCTCATGCGAAAAAAAATGGCTTTATAATCATACATCAAAATTTACAATCGATAGGAAATTCTATAGACTTAGTTAAAGATATGCTTACAAATAACGCCAGTTGTAATGTGCTGTGTGTAACAGAACACTGGAAAACCACTAAGCAACTTGTAAACTATGGTATAAGGGGTTTTAATTTAGTCAGTAGTTATTGTCCAGAACAAGAAAATAGGCATGGAGGAAGTGCCATTAATGTAGATATAATAATATATAATAATGTTTATTTGTTATACAAGAATTACACAATTCATTACAATTTACAATATTATTTGAGAACACAAATAAACAGTACGCCCACAAAGGAAGACCTTGTTCGTGGGACATTACAGAATATTAATAATGATAACAAACTTAAAAAAGTACAAAATCATATAAGAAGGATATAAGTTCAATTACAAACATATATATAAAAATGTATCACAAAACAGCTTATACCCAAATGGTTAAAACTCTAAAATTTAAGACCTAGAATTCGATCTAAAACAGCAGTGTTTCCTTATAATAGTTTCAGACCAAAAAATGTTCAACAAAATTACCATAATTAACCATTTTTTATGTCAATGAACCTCGCTATACTATCCCTAGTTTGGCTATTTATAAACTGGATAACAATTTTTTTAAATAGTGAATACGAATTTATATTTCTTATTTCCATTGGTAAACAATTATAGAAACGAGGACCAAGAAAAGCATGACATCTCTGACCTATGGTCTTGCAGATCCTCGGCACCGCAACTTTATTTTTATTGTTCCTAATTTGATACTCATGTCTTGGGCGATCGTTGTTATTATTGTTTTTTCTTTTTTTAAACTGCTGCAGTGCCAATTCCCTACAAAACAGCTGACGAATGTCAAATAAACCGCTCTCCTCGTACAGACTCTCTGTAGGATATAGATAGGGCTTGCCATACATAATTTTAATTAACCATTTCTGTGCTTTTTCCAATTTACTTAAATAATTATTCGTTAAATAAAAGAATATATTGTAAATCTAATACATCTGCTAAAGCAGAAATAAAGTTAGGAATTCCACAGGGAAGTGTCCTTGGACCGATACTATTCAGGTCTGATATAGCTTCAGTGAGTATCGAGGAATGTATTGAGTGTTGTGCTTGTGAATTTAGAATGAAAGAAAATAAAATAATTATATTTGCTTTGTACCGACCACGAACAGGTGACTTGAATATTTTTCTGAACAGGACTGAAGCAATATTGTCAATGAGCTTGATAAATAATGAGGTAGTTTTTCTTGCTGGTGACTTTAATTTGGATTTTTTATCAACTGCCAGAAGAGTGCAGGATCTTTTATCATCACTAAATTCATTTAATGTAAAACATGTCAGAAATGAATACACAAGAATCACATCTGATACTAGAAAGTGTATTGACAATATTTTGACAAATTTTGATGGTGGGATGGTAGCAGACGTCCTGCACTCGCGTATCTCGGATCATACTGCACAAAAATTAACGGTTAATATAGAAAATAAAGAGATTAAATTTGTAGAGCAACGAAATTTTAGTAAGTTAAATAAAGAAAAATTTTTAAACAAATTACAAAAGCGAGATTTGCGATCTTTATTCACCATAGAACCGACATTAGTAAACACACAGTGGAACGAATTCATGAAATTGATTTTGGAGGATTTTAATAATTCTTTTCCAATATGCAAAACACCTATAAGAAATTTCAATAAAAGTAAATATAGGCAAAATGATCCAGAGATACGAGAGTGTAAGAGACAACTAGATACCCTTTATATTTTAAAACACCATTAGGCATATTATAAGAATCCGTATAGTGATAAGAAAAAACAATATGATAATCTGTTACAGAATTGTAAGAAAGGACACTATGCACATAAATTACGTACATCTGACAATAAGAGAAAAACTGCTTGAAATTTGGTAAGGGAAATACAGGGAAAAACAGTAAAATGCGATGTAAAAATAGAGGGAAACGCAACACAATTTATAAATAATCTTAATACATATTTAACTTCCGCAGCTTCAACCTTGTTAACAAAGCTAGAAAATACGCCTTTTTCGACCAGTATAGAGCGTTGTCTTGAGACCATTCCTGTAAAATTGGTACGTAGTCAGGAGATTTTAGAAATAGCTAATAAGCTTAAAAATAAATGTAGTAGCGGACATGATGAAATGTCATCTTCTTTAATTAAGTATATTATTGGCACAATTGCAGCTCCACTTGTTTACATAATTAACAACGCACTAAAGTATAGATTGTTCCCTGATCAGTTAAAATTTGCTTTGATTGTTCCAGTACCTAAAAAAAATGACGAAACGAATATCGAAAATGATCGTCCAATAAGTCTGCTCCCGACATTTTCAAAGAGTTTCGAAAGTGTAGTTAGTGAGCGCATTATGAAGTATAGGTCAACTCATGATCTTTTTAATGGAGTACAACACGGATACTTAAAGGGTAGATCAACGCGAACGGCGGTATTTGATTCTACAAAACGCATTTTGGTATCCTTGGATGGCGGACTGATTCCTTTGGGAGTGTTCCTCGACCTATCAAAAGCATACGATACCTTAAATTACAGTATTTTACTCCAGAAGTTGGAACTGTATGGCATTCGGGAAGCGGTCCTGAAATGGATCGGATCGTACCTATTCGAGCGATGCCAGAGTGTAGTAGTGGGCAGGGGTAAAGATCGGGTAACATCTGCTAAAGCAGAAATAAAGTTAGGAATTCCACAGGGAAGTGTCCTTGGACCGATACTATTCATAATTTACATAAATGACATAACAGAGCTTCTCTTGGGTGAAAACAACAGCTCCATTACAAATTTTGCCGATGACACTAACTTCTTAATAACTTCCTTGAACTTATCTATCCTTAAAACAAAGACCGAACAAATGATGATGCAAGCAAATGATTGGTTTACAAAAATAAACTGATTCTAAACACTTCAAAAATGAACGCTATAATTTTTAAAACTAAATGGTCCACATTGGAACTACCAGAAAGTATTCCACTTAACCCGGGAGAAACTAAATTAGCACAAACCACTAAATTTTTGGGAATGGTCCTGGACAATTCTTTATCATGGAACCACCATGTCCAATATGTACTTAGTAAGCTAAATAAAGTATGTTATATATTGCATGTTTTGGCAAAATATTTGGACAAGCAAACATCCAAAATGGTATATTATGCGAATTTTGAGTCCCATCTCAGGTATGGGATTATTCTGTATGGAAACTGCGGAGAGGTGGAAAGAATATTCATATTATGTCAAAAGAGGGCAATAAGAACTATTTTTGGTTACAATTTTAGAGAGACCTGTAGAGGTAAATTTAAAGAACACGGCTTCTCAGTTCTCTCATCCTCAGCAGTTTACATACACTATTTAATAAAAGCGAACCGCAAAGCATATATCTAACTAGAACCCTAAATTATACTTTTCCCAAACATAGACTTACTATGTATGAAAGTATTGCCTATTATAATAATTGTATTAAATTTTACAACAGCCTCCCTCTGGATATCAAGATATGTAATAATATTACGAAAATTAAAAAAAAAAGGTATTTAATTTTTTAAAGGACATTGAACCTTATAGCATAGAAGAATATTTCAATAAGACTGCAAGTAGGTTAGGTTAAATTACAATTAGAAAATGTTAATTTGCCTTTTATTTTTTTAACACTATTTCGTTTTACGTTGTTCAATGTAATTGTGAAATAAAGAAATGAATTATTATTATTATTATTATTAAATAGAAATTAAAATTCGTTGTTATTTGTTTTGTGAAATTGTCTTCCAGAAATTAGCGAATTGTAAACAATAAAATTAACTTAAACAAAAACTTTGGGTTTAAGAAATTAGAAGGTCTATTTATTAAAGTGGTGAGACACTTAAAAGACAAAATCGATTCAATCGTCTGGTTATTTATGAGGGTTGTTAAAAAAATTCAAAATGGCGTCATATCTGTCACTTTTTGACATGTGTCGGATTTAACTATAGCGTAGATCGCTTGGTCAAGGGAAATTATGTAACTGTGAAAAGAATTAAGGTGTTCAGCTTAGAAGGTCTATTTATTAAAGCGGTGAGACACTTAAAAGACAAAATCGATGGAGGCAAGTTAGGAACCCCCGTATTTCCGAAACGGCTGAAAATAAATATCAATAACTATAGGTTTTTGAAATCGGATCGCCAAGTGCAATTTACTCTACACACACACACACGCGGAGAGATGAGCCCATCTGGCGGAAGTCCTTGTGCCCTGAGCTTATTTGCACAGAGTCTGAATGACTCCTTCCAGACTTCCATCCACGCCCCCCTGCGGTCCATTTCCGCAGGGTCTCACCAAAAAGTACTTAAGGTACTTACTCTGGAATCTAAGAGAGGGGTATATTATTGGTTTTGTGAGGTGCATCGGGGGAGGGCTTTGGTGGGTGGGTGGTGCTGCTTGGCGCACCTAGAGAAGTTGGTGACGGGGACGTTTATGACGATACGAGGCATCGATGTCATAATTGGAAGCTTGTCTGATGAGGGGGTTTGGGTGTTCGGGCTGATGAGGGGGTTTGGGTGTTCGGGGGCCGAAGTTAGAATATTCGTATTTCTCTCGTGGAGAAACTGGGAAAGGGGTGTGTATTTGATGTCGCGGTGTAGGTCTACGTTACGGATGAACCATGGGATGTCCATGGCGGTGCGAATGTAACGATTTTCAAGATATTGGAGGCGGTTAATGTGGGTGGGGGCTGCGTAACCCCACGCCGTTGAAATGTATGTGAGGGCGGGTTTGATGATGGCTTTGATGAGGTGGATTTTGTTTTTGTGGCTTAGAGTGCTGTGGCGGTTGAGGAGTGAGTATAGAAAAGAGTATGTCATTCTGGCTTTATTGAGGTTGCCTTGGATATGGGGCTGCCAGCGGAGGGTTTTGTCTAGGGTGATACCGAGATATTTCACTGAGTCTGACCAGAGAACATCGCGACCTTCCAGATAGACCACGTCGAAGGGTGGTTGCCTTCTGCGGCCAAACTGGATGGTTTGGGTTTTGTCGGGATTGAGGCGAAGTTTCCAATTCACGCAGTAATTGGAAAATTCGTTAGCTGCTGTTTGCAGCTTTCTGGTGACTAGCCGGGGATTCAGTGGCCTTACGATGAAGGATGAAGGCGGTATCATCAATTCCTGTCTGTTACCATATAAGCCTTCTCTCGGATAAATTTTGGTACTGAGAATTTTTACAGCAATATTGTCCACCAACATAAGGACATCTTCGTTTTTCATTTCATACAGCTCGTCTGAACGGCAGGTACCCGACACACCAATGATGAGCGCAGCATGTAACAAAGAAAACAAAAAATAATTAATTAATTAATAAATAGTAATTAATACGTTAAAAAACGTTAAAAATCCACAAAGTCTCGGCCTCAAACTAATTTATATTAGCATTTGGTTACATGTTTCGCTCTTGAAGGAGCATCTTCAGACCTAAAGAAATCATCATAATGATAAAAATCTAGATTAAGCACCGGAGATTCAATGTAACGTATTAATTAATTATCAGGCCTCTTGGAGAAAAATGGACGATTTCTTTCAATTTGATAAATAGTAAGTAAATAAGTTTTTTAAAAGATAAAAAATAAAACAGAATGGTAACCGTATTTTCTCTTGACACAAATAAAACATTTTCCACCTGGGTATGTAATATACTATTTCTTGTCTCGAATAATCAATAAAACATATTAACTAATTAACAATAAATTGATTTACCATAATTACCCGTAAAAAGATCCCCTTAAATTATGTCGTATTTAATCCCTTAATAAAAAAAATGTATTTGACGAAAAATACACCGAATTAGGACAGTACTGTGTATTCCGAATATGTATTACAATATTCATTTATGAAATATGTATTTGAAAGCCGACCCTTATTATTGACCATACCAAAATACCCAACATTAGTCATCCTTTAAATCGTTTCTCTTTGGTTTCTACCTTTTATAAAAACCCATGCTGACGGCTTGCAATAATTTGTCAAAGACCGATTTTTCTGTGTTATAGGTACATCTAAGGAAGGTTGCATCCGTCGCAAAAACTCCTATTTTCAATTACGTTTGTGGATATGGAATTTTATTTTTAGTTGTGATTGCCATTTGATTGCTCTCTCTAATAATATCTTGACATTTTTACAAATCTGCTTCAATTTTCTTTAGCAAGGAAAAGTGGTTTTAAAATCGTAATGTTAGTCTCTTTTGCTTTTTTAAATTGACTTGAACCCTTTTTTTTTAACAATGTTACTCTCATTTTCTGCATTCTCTTAAAATGATCATAGGCACACGTGGCTATTGCTAACAATTAAAAATGTACTGATTACGTAGGTTACCTATAGTTAGGGAGGTAGTTGCAGTAATTTTAGAATGATTTGTTCGTGCGGCAGAAGGAAAAAAGTTAAAACATAATAATTATGCTAATTACAGTCGGTCACAAAACAAATAAAAGGTTCAGTCGGCATTTGAAGTAGAGGGAATACTTCGAGCAGTATTGGACTACAGCCGCCGGGGTTTTGCCAAGTTGTAAACTTTGTGACAAGCAAAACCAATGTGTGTACTAGCCTCGGCCTCCCCTACTTTCTTTTCCACCAACTTATAAAGAGTTGTTCAGGGTGGATGCAACGTTAAATGTTTATGACGAATACCAGTCAACGAGACGCTTCTAAAATTTTTTTTTTTTATAACCGGATATTCTTTACCAAGCTAAAAGGAGATGTTGCCATTTCTACCAGAAGGTAGTAATAACTTTAATATTTTTAACAAAACATCCTGTATACTGGCAATAATTCGACAGTAAGGTTGGGAATAAATTAAACGGTGGATTCCTTAGTCAAAAATATTAGAAATTTTTCATATAAGGATATGCTCTACGGGATTTCGTTTCCAAGTTACAGGGTGTTGAATTTTTCTTAAAAATTTAGTTTTTGTTTAATATCTTTTGAACGCTGGCAGATAACGAAACGAAATTTTAGCAGTAACTTCACTTGATAATGCCCTAGGAGAGGTAAAAAAAATGTCTTCCTGGGATACTCAGTGGCGTGCATACGGATATTGCCGTAGGGTTTTTTAATGAAAAATGTGGTACGCCACTGGTAGAATTATTTTTTTGTTAAAATTTATGAATTTCCCTTTTATTCTAAACAAAATTCCCCTCTTGCGTTTTCTTTGTATCTCTTGCCATTTTCCCGTAATTAAACATTTTGCAAATATCAGTTTTTCCACTACTTGGGATCTCTGTTTTTTTTTAAAGTTAGGAATTCTCCTGCGACTTCAATTGGATCTTCGCAAACTGTTTAGGTTTTATCACTTGTAGAAATTTTGAAATTGACTTTTGCCTTGATTATTCGTATTTCTGCTTGTTTGATTTAAAAGTCTATATACTGCAAAATTTTGGCGCCTATTCCATTAATTGTGAATTGATTGGGTGATTGGTGGTTGATTGATAGTGCCTCACTACTATTAGTGCCTCTCTACTATGGGATTGGACCAACAGGGAGCCAGTCTTTCGGTAGTTTGTACGTACTGTTTGGTCTAGATCTCGTGTCGGAGTCCGTGATTAATGGGTTTGTCGATACGTCCGTACGTCTGTAATAGTGTGTAATAATTTTTGTGAAGAATTCATTTATTGTCTGCATACGAAAGTCTTGATGAAGTATGCGATTCATCGTGTACCTGGGTATATCCGCAATAATTTTAAGTGCTCTGTTTTGTATTACCTGGAACTTATTAAGCTCCGTTCTGCTTATGTTGCACCATGAAGGTGCACCATAAGTGAGAACCGGCCTGACTAACGCCTTGTAGAAGTTGACCTTAGTCCTATTACCAAGTCTACTCCGCCTGTGAAGCAGGGGATAGATAGAGCGTTATTAATGCAATGCTAGCTTCACTCTATTAATTGAATTGCGCCTCCAGTTCAGTCGTTGATCAAATATAAGTCCCAAGTATTTTACCTCCTGGCACCAGTTCACCTGGACTCCGTTGACACGAAGCCTTTTCTCAGGCCTACTAACATTGCTTTCGTCTTAGAGGGATTCAAGCGAATCTTCCAATCCGACAGCCATTTCTCTAGCTTGATTATGTGGCGCTGCATCCGGCTGACGACAAGTCGCGGCTGTTTGGTAGTTAAAGTGATTGCGGTATCGTCAGCGAAAAGATAGAGCTGCGTAAATCTATCGCGCGGAATGTCATGAGTATAAATGTTATACAGCATCGGGGAGAGAGGTGAACCTTGCGGTACTCCCGCCCTGATGTGTTTATTCAAGGAAAGTGCGTTCTCTGACGAGACAGCAAAACTTCTATTCTCCAAAAAAGAACCTACCACCTTGATTAAGTAGTTCGGAGCAGCGAGTCTTATCAATTTCAACAAGAGGCCATCATGCCAGACCTTGTCGAATGCTTTGCTTACTTCATTTCACTCATCCGTTTTATTTACCGACGAAGCTGGATTAACAAGGGATGGCATAAATAATTTTCATAATAACCATCTATGGGCTGATGAAAACCCTCATGGAATCATACAATCCCGGCACCAGCAACGATTTTCTATTGTTTGGGCAGGAATAATTGGCGATTATTTGATTGGTCCTGTAGTACTATTAAATAGATTAGACGGATTATAATATCTGGATTTCCTTCAAAATGGATTACCACCTGTATTAGAAGAAGTTCCAATTGAAACGCGACAGCAAATGTGGTTTATGCATGATGGCGCTCCAGCTCACTTTAGGCGAGAAGTTAGAGAATACCTCAACGAAACGTACCACAATAAATGGATAGGTCGTGGAGGGCCAAGAGCGTGGCCTCCTCGTTCACCTTAATCCATTGGATTATTATTTATGGGGGGCACTTAAAAAACATGGTTATTCCGTTCCCATTCCTAACGTACAGATTCTTCGTCAAAGAGTTGAAATGGGTTAGTAGAGGAAAACGGAGAGAGCGAGGCCAGGTGGTGCTGGTGGTGCTGGTGGTGCAACTAACCCAGGTGGTGCAGGTGGTGCGTTTTACGATCTAACCCAGGTGGTGCAGGTGGTGCGTTTTATGATCTAACCCGGGTGGTTCGGTGGTGCGTTTTATGACCTAACCCGGGTGGTTCGGTGGTGCTGTTTACAAAATAACCCGAAATTAAACCCGACTTTTTACGACCTAACCCGGATGCTTTCATGAGGCGGCTTCTTATCTAACCCTAACTTGAACCTGAATATTTATGAACTGACCCGAGATAAAACCCGACTTTTTACGACCTAACCCGGATGCTTTCGCGAGGCGGCTTCTCATCTAACCCTAATTTGAACCTGAATATTTATGGTCTGACCCGAGATAAAACCCGACTTTTTATGATTTAACCTTAGTGAAACGCCGCTGCTAAAGCGGGATAATTAAATCCCAATTTTTATAAGCCATCCTTAAACCCAACTTTTTACGATGCGACCTGAGCCATCCTTAAACCAGACTTTTTATTATTTCCCCTTAGTTGAAACGCCGCTGCTAAAGCGGGATAATTAAATCCCAATTTTTATAAGCCATCCTTAAACCCAACTTTTTACGATCCGACCTGAGCCATCCTTAAACCAGACTTTTTTTTATTTTCCCTTAGTTGAAACGCCGCTGGTGGGTAGTAAAGCGAAATAAATCCCTAATTTATATGGTCTAACAAGATAAGTATAATAAAGCGGTGCATTTGTCACCCCGCAATAATTATTTATACCTAAATAACCCTCTCAAACCCTCTGCCGACTCGATTTAAAAAGAAAGGGACATAAACCTTTATTTATTATTCCGAAGGACCCTCATTAAAATTCAGTAGCATATCTAATAATTGATTCCAATTTTTGCACCACTTATATAAAATACAATAAAATAATTACCATCTAGAACCATTAACTAGCGATTTCTTTGTACTCGAAGTGGATAAATTATAGGACTATCTTGTAATGAGAACAGAGTAATAAAAAGTAAATAAAACTTAAATACGTATAAAATACCAAGCAGGTATAGGTACTATACAACTTGTGTTCGCCATCAGGTAAAAGCCCTCATAATGCTTTTATAAAAATTTCGGATAATATCATAATATAAGTAAATAGGCTACAATTTCAGGAAAAAAGTAAAAAAAATTAATTCACAGTGTAAAATTGTAGTTAAATGGATTGTAAATACGAAATAATATAAAAAGCTACCTTCTGTTTGCGATGATGTATGCACAATAACTCTATATTATTCGGTCCTTAAACTGAAAATACCCACTAGATAGGTATCATAAGCTGTATTTGTCATCAGGTAGAACCCCCAATAAAATTATGAATATCAGGCGTAGGCAACAATAAGCAAATCACGTTGGTTTTTTAATTTATTATTAATCTGGCTAACTTAAGAAACTCACAATATAACGACCATCCAAAAAAATCATAATACATTACTGGGTGTGAAAGCAATTGCGCTGCAAAATATAGTGTATACCGACTCTGAGGTAGTTAATTAAAATCCCAATTAGCGCTAAAAAAAATCAATTAGATATTTACTTTAGATATTTTAATAAAAAAATTCAATATTATTAGCGCCACCTATCCGTTTATGGAACCTACATATAGGCTTAACAAGAATGACAAACTTTGGGAATATTATTTTACATGATTCTCTCGATTATCGCATCGCTATCACATTTCAATATTCTTGGCAACATTTAAGTTTTAAAATTAGCACAATATCAAATCCGTTACAATGAATTAAACAAACACATACATAATTTTAAAATCTCATAATAAGAATATAAACTAAAATTATAATGCGTAGCAGGTCCAAAATCTAACAAGTTTCGACTAGTCAAATGACGTCAGTTTACATCTGCGAAGAATACCCAACTCTCGAACCATAAAAAATGGTCAAACTTTGTCGGCAAATACCCTTCTATGATGCAGGGGAAGGACAGGTAACTCGAGATGTTTATAAAGAAACGTTAAAGAACATTATTTGCTTATTTCTAGGCTCTTAAAAATTACATGCAATCGAACAATAAATGTTTTCATCATGTATATTTATGAGTAACACATTACCTTCGACATACATAAATTCAAATTGATAATTACTCGCCTTAGTACTTTTTTAGAAGCTTGAATCTTTGCATATAACCGTCTGAGGATACCCAAACTTCCCCTAACATATTTCTCCGCAACCGGGGAAAAAGAGGTAGAAAAAGTAAAATAACAACTCCAAGTGTCTTTGCGAACAATCGGCAATAAAATAGAGTATTTCAGTTTTTAATTTTTCGTAAATAAAAGCTGGTTAGATTAATAGTCTCTGTGAATATAATAACATAAACAAAGTGATATGCCGTAAATTTAGGAGTACAGTATAAATTATGCCTCTATTAAAATATACCGCAATAACTAACTACCAAAGGATTTTTGATATTTTGAATATATTTGATGCTCATAGCATTATCACATTTCCAAAGGCTCTAAATTTTAGAAAAATGTTCTAATAGAATATGTCTATCAATATAAAGTAAAGGTATTGTTAGGTTTTTTTTTAAAAAATACGACCTACAACAGTCTCTGCTACAGCATGGCTGACTCTGTAGAAACTTCTGTGAAACCATAATAATTATATCAATAATCGAGTTGTCGTTATGATAATATTTTCTTCCAATATCCGACTCCACTATCCATAAAAGTTATGTTAGGAAATTCATAATTGAGCGCATTGTAATTTTTTAAAAAGAAATTCACTTCACACACAAAGATGTAGCCATTCAATCCATGAAAATAATGCAAGTCAGTATGCGTATGTTATGGCTAACTGTTTAAATGTCTATTCCTTCCACGTTTATCGGAAGAAATACTTTTTTTATACTAGTATTTTAGTTGAAAATAAGATCATAAATCATCTATACAAAACAAGCGTCCCTTATGGATTTGAACGAAAATCATAGATTCGACTATTTTCATGAAAAATAAATCTAAGTACGGAATAATGCAGGAAGATTATCTATTTTCTTGGTTTAGAAAGTGATGTAGTTAAGATTTATAACTTAGGAATAAATAAATTATTATTAATCTTTTCGACCTATTTCTCTTGCATATTTAATTTCTTTGATAGTAAGAACTAATCTCTTTATTTCACAAAGTAAAAAAAATGCTAAAGATCGGCGTTGTCAGTCAGGTATAAGAACTGATTTAACACGATGGTTTTTGTACAAACGTTCAAATACAATTGTATGCTTTTTAACCGATTATGTCGGAAAAATGACGTTTTATAGATTAGATATTTAGACGAAGAGGTAGCCTTCTCAATAAAGTATTGATTATTGTCCTGATAGCTAGACAACACTTTTTATGTTAGTCAAAAAAAAATAATTTTTTTCGAACGCTATTACAGGTTTTATCGTTAACTAACAAGCATTAAGAGTGAAAAATTACCGTGCAAGATAAAATGTATAGGTTTACTTCATTTTTACATTATTTTACATTCGACAAAGAATAAACATCAATTTATTGTTTATTTTTTGAGGGAGTACTGGATGGTACAACTCTTCTGGTGGGAGAATTGTGCATTTAATTAAACCATCTATATTATTTAGGTTTAATTTGTTACACGCATCTCCTACATACACTTCTGAATGTGATAGTGGAAATTTAGAACTCTTACAGATGTACGGATAGAGGGAACAAACATCGGCGTATTTAATTTTTTCCGTATCTTTTATTTCATAGTATTCGCATGTATTTCCTGTTCGTCCTCCATAAAAAGCATCTCTTGGATTTAGTTTTGTCAAAATTTTATTGTAATGGGTATTAGTATAGGATTTTATCTCTGGATTATTTTTTAATAAATTTCTAAAATCACACTCCCACATTTCATTAACTAAAAAACCGAAATCTTTTAGTCTCATAATTTTTGCCTTTGTGGTTTCATATCTTAAATTTAGCGTTTCTGAGGGGTCCTCGGAAAGAGGATCGTTCCTGCCGAACTTGTAGCATACAGTACATCCATGGAAATAACATCCTTGAAATTCAAATACCTCATTTGTTTCGGAGCAGTAACCATCAACTTTTACACCATTTAAAACAGCTTCTTTACCATTAGCAGCATGTAAGATGTTGATTTTTCTGTGATTCTCGATCCAAAGTAACCAATCTATGGCAATTTTGCTCTGCCTGTTTCTCCATCGGTATCCATTTTTTGGTATGATTCCTATAGTATTAGGCTTCAAAAAATTTCTTCTAAAAATTGTATTGCATGCTGAAGCAATAGTTGTAGCTTTAGTAAATGGACATACATTGATAGTTTGTATAAGTTGTTCTCTAAACTTTAAACATGATTGCGCAAGGATTTCGACATCCGATACGCAGTAGTCTACCAGATCTCTTTGCATATCGAAACCATCATTTTCATGTTCTACAAACCATTTAAGAAATTTGGCTCTGTCTTCTTCTTTCATACTATCTGAGGAGTAATATTCAATTGATGGTAGAGGTCCTATATAGTTTTCATTTGCCTTTGTATTAAATAGGTGCAGGAAGTAGCCTTTTTTAAAAATATCCTCAAGTCCAAATGCCTTTGGTAGTTTGGCTTAAGGCATAGGGAAATAGTTAAGTGAGTCGATAAATTTTACATTTTCAAGTTGCATCGTAATTATTTTGGTACCTCTCATGATTAACTCAGGTGTAAAATCTGTCTTTGTCATAATGTAGTTTAATATAAACTGGTGATCAAAAGCCTGACCATTATGGGCTATTACAATAATTTCTTTAAAGTTTTTCCTCATTTGTAACAAATGGTTAGTAAATGTTCCCGCTGGGTCTATACCTCTGACTTTTTGTAACTTTAGACCACATTTTTTTACAAGTATCTGCTTCAGAATCCATACACTCATCGCAGTATTGTTTGAAAACACAGAGATTGACTTGATGTAAAAAACGTTGAATTTTCCAATAGTTTGTCTTGGCTCGTCTCTAAATCGTAGAATACAAAAAAGATCATCTTTAATCTTAGGTTTTCCCTTATCAGGCCGAATATAACATAGATGATCCTCGGATGCATGTTTATTACAAATTTTACAGTAAATTTCACCACATGCATGTACTCTTTTGGCTTTAATGGTTTTTAAACAAATAGAACATAGTTTAATTTGTTCGCATACTGTAAATTTGCCTGACGAATAATCCTTTTTATGATTTTCGTAACAGTTTTGACTTCTAAAAAATCATAGACAGTCCTGGCATTTAATTTTTATTGCTATTTCACAAGCAGAGGCTTGCTGACATGCCTGACAGCTTCCACCACATCGGTGCTCATTTTTGTGATCATATGGGACGTAACACTTTTCACAAAAATAGTTAGAGCAAAAAGCTGCTGTCAGCGATGTAATTACATTAAAATGGCTTTTGTAATGTAATAAGTTCAGCCGTTTATTGCTTTCAGTTGAACCTTCAAATATAATATTTCGTCCTTTTGATCCATAGCTATAAACAACTAATTTATATTCTTTTAGATGATTTTGAAATTGTATTAACTCGGGAATTCCACCTCCTGCCTCAGGAATGCTAATTTTAGCTCTCTCCAACAATGATCTTGTTCTTTCGGTTTGAATTTTACTAATATCTCTTCTAACCTTACTGAATTCGGGATCTCTTTTATTATGGGCAATGGCGACTACCAAAGCACGTGGTAAACACAGGTTATCGGTATTTTTAATACTTATAATACCTCATCGCTTGTCGCATTCCTCGTGAAAGCTGTTATAATTTTTTCCTCTTCCCCCACCAACAGATAATCTAATAGTTGTCACACTAAGACAAAATGATTCTGTATTAAGACCTGCTGAGTTTGACTGATAAATGCCACTTATAACACTCCAAACATCTTAAAAGGTTATGTCTTTAGCTGCTTTGAAGCGAATCCAACCTTCTCCTCGGTTGAAGTCTTTAGAGCAAAAACTAAAAGCCACACGATCTAAGGGTTGTAGGCCTTCTGTAGCGTTTTGAATAATTTGATTAATTCCTTTTTCCACCCAACCAACTGGTTCAACTCCCTGTGGAACAGGTTTTAACTTAAACTCTAGAGTGCATCCTGTAAGGTTAAATTCTCGTAACTTTTTAACAACGTCTTTAACAATAATAAACTTCTCCATCTTTCTTTTTTTTTTTTGTTGTTTTATAGTCTACTATCTACCTACATAAAAAAAAAAAACAAGTATATTTTCATATTTTTATCGGTCTTAAGTTCGATTTCAAAAGCACACTCCCACTTTTTGATAATTTCACAGTCTAAGCACATAGATCTTATATTTTTTATTTACGATCAATTCATCTTTATTCGCCAATCGTCTCAAACGAGTATGCTTTTGAAAGTAATATAGCCTTAGTATTCAGAAAATATTAACGATATCGGAGCCTAAAACATCCTTAACACTAAAAAATCATTGTGTTTCCTAACAAAACCCATCATCTTGTCTATTTAGCTTGCTTTCCTATTGTTTAGCAGGTTAAATAAAATTATTATTTCGCTCTTTTTATCTGTACTGAATCGTTAGGGGAATACGATTCTAGTCCTATAAGAGAGACAGTTAAAATTTATGTAAGCAATCAGAAATCCTACACTATGAGCTACTTAGTTAAAATTTCATATTTCCTTCCTGGATCAGCTAAAATTTGTGTTGCGTCGGTCAAAATTTATAAAATACGAAAAAGATGCTAGATACATTTTTATCATGACTTTCTATCTAATACCATCTTATTTCAAGGTATAATTCGGTTGTCAAAATGAGAATCTAAAAAATCCTCGTGTTTCCTCACAAAACCCATCATCTTGCCTATTTAGCTTGCTTTTCTATTGTTTAGCAGGTTAAATAAAATTATTATTTCGCTCTTTTTGTCTGTACTGAATCGTTAGGGGGATACGTTTCTAGTTCTATAAGAGAGACAGTTAAAATTTATGTAAGCAATCAGAAATCCTACACTATGAGCTACTTAGTTAAAATTTCATATTTCCTTCCTGGGTCAGACAAAATTTGTGATGTGTCGGTCAAAATTTATAAAAATACGAAAAAAAAAATGCTGGATGCATTTTTAGCGTGACTTTCTATTTAATACCATCTTATTTCAAGGTATAATTCGGTTGTCAAAATGAGAATAAAATAATTTTCCCATGGTTTATGCCATCTTAAAAAAGTCAAAAGGTTATATTCTGTAGAGGGTCAGATACATTCAAATTTAAAAAATTTTCTCCAAGAAGAATTTTAAGATAGTATTATAGTAAATAAAAATTCTATACCTCCAATATTTCTTGGAAACATATCGTGTTCTAGCGACATAACCCAAAAGTACCTCTATTCAGAAACGCATCGTACTTTTCTTGTCAAACTTGACTTTGTTGTAATGTTGTATGCAGAGCACTTTGAAAACAAAAATTAGATTAGAAACCGCCGCCTCTTAAGGTATACTTTTTTAGGTCTTACATAGGGTACACTGGTATACAGAACAAATGTCATCTTTAATTGTCTCATTGTCCCATCCATTACATTATTATAATCTTAAAGCACCTGTTACCAGCATTATCTGTTTTTATGGTTTTCATAAAACATAGCGATTACCGATGAAAATTAAACGAAAACTTAATAAATAACTTTTTTTTTCAACTGAAATAGACTGATTTTCGATGGAAAAATGTTACTTATAACTAAAAATGAATATAAGTCATATACGCAATGATATTTAGAATAAATCAATCTTTTCTAAAATTACTATGAAATATTCACAAAATCGTTTCGTTATAACCAAAGTAGCAAGGCTTGCAGATTTCGTATAGAGTTCAAACGCGATACTGAGATAATCTTTTTTTTATATTTTTGTAGGATAATTCACCACTACGTTGTAAGTACTTGAGAGAGGACTTTCTTGAAAAATCCTCAAATTTCTCTGCAATTTTGTTCCTTCTAGAGTTAAATTCACACAGAAAACCCCGTATTCTTATCTTTCAGGTTGGTATATTAAAAAGGGCTTATTAGTATGGTTTAGAAAACAAGCAATATTAATTAACGGATGTTTTTTCGTCGTATGAAGAGTTGAAAAATTTTTTTTTCCACTCCAATGGTTGCGATGCAGAGAGTCGGGTTTCATCATAATCTTTCAGGGTAGCTCAGGTTTGATTGCATGTAGAGAGTCGGGTTTCATCATAATCTTTCAGGGTAGCTCAGGTTTGATTGCATGTACTAAGGTTAGTGCTCCTTGCAATCGGTTTCAGGTTTGACGCGCCCCCCTCAGGTTTGTTCAGGTTTCTCAAACACTTGAGAAACCTGAACAAACCTGAGGGGGGCGCGTCAAACATTGCATGTAGAGAGTCGGGTTTCATCATAATCTTTCAGGGTAGCTCAGGTTTGATTGCATGTACTAAGGTTAGTGCTCCTTGCAATCGGTTTCAGGTTTGACGCGCCCCCCTCAGGTTTGTTCAGGTTTCTCAAACACTTGAGAAACCTGAACAAACCTGAGGGGGGCGCGTCAAACCTGAAACCGATTGCAAGGAGCACTAACCTTAGTACATGCAATCAAACCTGAGCTACCCTGAAAGATTATGATGAAACCCGACTCTCTACATGCAATCAAACCTGAGCTACCCTGAAAGATTATGATGAAACCCGACTCTCTGCATCGCAACCATTGGAGTGGAAAAAAAAATTTTTCAACTCTTCATACGACGAAAAAACATCCGTTAATTAATATTGCTTGTTTTCTAAACCATACTAATAAGCCCTTTTTAATATACCAACCTGAAAGATAAGAATACGGGGTTTTCTGTGTGAATTTAACTCTAGAAGGAACAAAATTGCAGAGAAATTTGAGGATTTTTCAAGAAAGTCCTCTCTCAAGTACTTACAACGTAGTGGTGAATTATCCTACAAAAATATAAAAAAAAGATTATCTCAGTATCGCGTTTGAACTCTATACGAAATCTGCAAGCCTTGCTACTTTGGTTATAACGAAACGATTTTGTGAATATTTCATAGTAATTTTAGAAAAGATTGATTTATTCTAAATATCATTGCGTATATGACTTATATTCATTTTTAGTTATAAGTAACATTTTTCCATCGAAAATCAGTCTATTTCAGTTGAAAAAAAAAGTTATTTATTAAGTTTTCGTTTAATTTTCATCGGTAATCGCTATGTTTTATGAAAACCATAAAAACAGATAATGCTGGTAACAGGTGCTTTAAGATTATAATAATGTAATGGATGGGACAATGAGACAATTAAAGATGACATTTGTTCTGTATACCAGTGTACCCTATGTAAGACCTAAAAAAGTATACCTTAAGAGGCGGCGGTTTCTAATCTAATTTTTGTTTTCAAAGTGCTCTGCATACAACATTACAACAAAGTCAAGTTTGACAAGAAAAGTACGATGCGTTTCTGAATAGAGGTACTTTTGGGTTATGTCGCTAGAACACGATATGTTTCCAAGAAATATTGGAGGTATAGAATTTTTATTTACTATAATACTATCTTAAAATTCTTCTTGGAGAAAATTTTTTAAATTTGAATGTATCTGACCCTCTACAGAATATAACCTTTTGACTTTTTTAAGATGGCATAAACCATGGGAAAATTATTTTATTCTCATTTTGACAACCGAATTATACCTTGAAATAAGATGGTATTAAATAGAAAGTCACGCTAAAAATGCATCCAGCATTTTTTTTTTCGTATTTTTATAAATTTTGACCGACACATCACAAATTTTGTCTGACCCAGGAAGGAAATATGAAATTTTAACTAAGTAGCTCATAGTGTAGGATTTCTGATTGCTTACATAAATTTTAACTGTCTCTCTTATAGAACTAGAAACGTATCCCCCTAACGATTCAGTACAGACAAAAAGAGCGAAATAATAATTTTATTTAACCTGCTAAACAATAGAAAAGCAAGCTAAATAGGCAAGATGATGGGTTTTGTGAGGAAACACGAGGATTTTTTAGATTCTCATTTTGACAACCGAATTATACCTTGAAATAAGATGGTATTAGATAGAAAGTCATGATAAAAATGTATCTAGCATCTTTTTCGTATTTTATAAATTTTGACCGACGCAACACAAATTTTAGCTGATCCAGGAAGGAAATATGAAATTTTAACTAAGTAGCTCATAGTGTAGGATTTCTGATTGCTTACATAAATTTTAACTGTCTCTCTTATAGGACTAGAATCGTATTCCCCTAACGATTCAGTACAGATAAAAAGAGCGAAATAATAATTTTATTTAACCTGCTAAACAATAGGAAAGCAAGCTAAATAGACAAGATGATGGGTTTTGTTAGGAAACACAATGATTTTTTAGTGTTAAGGATGTTTTAGGCTCCGATATCGTTAATATTTTCTGAATACTAAGGCTATATTACTTTCAAAAGCATACTCGTTTGAGACGATTGGCGAATAAAGATGAATTGATCGTAAATAAAAAATATAAGATCTATGTGCTTAGACTGTGAAATTATCAAAAAGTGGGAGTGTGCTTTTGAAATCGAACTTAAGACCGATAAAAATATGAAAATATACTTGTTTTTTTTTTTTTATGTAGGTAGATAGTAGACTATAAAACAACAAAAAAAAAAAAGAAAGATGGAGAAGTTTATTATTGTTAAAGACGTTGTTAAAAAGTTACGAGAATTTAACCTTACAGGATGCACTCTAGAGTTTAAGTTAAAACCTGTTCCACAGGGAGTTGAACCAGTTGGTTGGGTGGAAAAAGGAATTAATCAAATTATTCAAAACGCTACAGAAGGCCTACAACCCTTAGATCGTGTGGCTTTTAGTTTTTGCTCTAAAGACTTCAACCGAGGAGAAGGTTGGATTCGCTTCAAAGCAGCTAAAGACATAACCTTTTAAGATGTTTGGAGTGTTATAAGTGGCATTTATCAGTCAAACTCAGCAGGTCTTAATACAGAATCATTTTGTCTTAGTGTGACAACTATTAGATTATCTGTTGGTGGGGGAAGAGGAAAAAATTATAACAGCTTTCACGAGGAATGCGACAAGCGATGAGGTATTATAAGTATTAAAAATACCGATAACCTGTGTTTACCACGTGCTTTGGTAGTCGCCATTGCCCATAATAAAAGAGATCCCGAATTCAGTAAGGTTAGAAGAGATATTAGTAAAATTCAAACCGAAAGAACAAGATCATTGTTGGAGAGAGCTAAAATTAGCATTCCTGAGGCAGGAGGTGGAATTCCCGAGTTAATACAATTTCAAAATCATCTAAAAGAATATAAATTAGTTGTTTATAGCTATGGATCAAAAGGACGAAATATTATATTTGAAGGTTCAACTGAAAGCAATAAACGGCTGAACTTATTACATTACAAAAGCCATTTTAATGTAATTACATCGCTGACAGCAGCTTTTTGCTCTAACTATTTTTGTGAAAAGTGTTACGTCCCATATGATCACAAAAATGAGCACCGATGTGGTGGAAGCTGTCAGGCATGTCAGCAAGCCTCTGCTTGTGAAATAGCAATAAAAATTAAATGCCAGGACTGTCTATGATTTTTTAGAAGTCAAAACTGTTACGAAAATCATAAAAAGGATTATTCGTCAGGCAAATTTACAGTATGCGAACAAATTAAACTATGTTCTATTTGTTTAAAAACCATTAAAGCCAAAAGAGTACATGCATGTGGTGAAATTTACTGTAAAATTTGTAATAAACATGCATCCGAGGATCATCTATGTTATATTCGGCCTGATAAGGGAAAACCTAAGATTAAAGATGATCTTTTTTGTATTCTACGATTTAGAGACGAGCCAAGACAAACTATTGGAAAATTCAACGTTTTTTACATCAAGTCAATCTCTGTGTTTTCAAACAATACTGCGATGAGTGTATGGATTCTGAAGCAGATACTTGTAAAAAAATGTGGTCTAAAGTTACAAAAAGTCAGAGGTATAGACCCAGCGGGAACATTTACTAACCATTTGTTACAAATGAGGAAAAACTTTAAAGAAATTATTGTAATAGCCCATAATGGTCAGGCTTTTGATCACCAGTTTATATTAAACTACATTATGACAAAGACAGATTTTACACCTGAGTTAATCATGAGAGGTACCAAAATAATTACGATGCAACTTGAAAATGTAAAATTTATCGACTCACTTAACTATTTCCCTATGCCTTAAGCCAAACTACCAAAGGCATTTGGACTTGAGGATATTTTTAAAAAAGGCTACTTCCTGCACCTATTTAATACAAAGGCAAATGAAAACTATATAGGACCTCTACCATCAATTGAATATTACTCCTCAGATAGTATGAAAGAAGAAGACAGAGCCAAATTTCTTAAATGGTTTGTAGAACATGAAAATGATGGTTTCGATATGCAAAGAGATCTGGTAGACTACTGCGTATCGGATGTCGAAATCCTTGCGCAATCATGTTTAAAGTTTAGAGAACAACTTATACAAACTATCAATGTATGTCCATTTACTAAAGCTACAACTATTGCTTCAGCATGCAATACAATTTTTAGAAGAAATTTTTTGAAGCCTAATACTATAGGAATCATACCAAAAAATGGATACCGATGGAGAAACAGGCAGAGCAAAATTGCCATAGATTGGTTACTTTGGATCGAGAATCACAGAAAAATCAACATCTTACATGCTGCTAATGGTAAAGAAGCTGTTTTAAATGGTGTAAAAGTTGATGGTTACTGCTCCGAAACAAATGAGGTATTTGAATTTCAAGGATGTTATTTCCATGGATGTACTGTATGCTACAAGTTCGGCAGGAACGATCCTCTTTCCGAGGACCCCTCAGAAACGCTAAATTTAAGATATGAAACCACAAAGGCAAAAATTATGAGACTAAAAGATTTCGGTTTTTTAGTTAATGAAATGTGGGAGTGTGATTTTAGAAATTTATTAAAAAATAATCCAGAGATAAAATCCTATACTAATACCCATTACAATAAAATTTTGACAAAACTAAATCCAAGAGATGCTTTTTATGGAGGACGAACAGGAAATACATGCGAATACTATGAAATAAAAGATACGGAAAAAATTAAATACGCCGATGTTTGTTCCCTCTATCCGTACATCTGTAAGAGTTCTAAATTTCCACTATCACATTCAGAAGTGTATGTAGGAGATGCGTGTAACAAATTAAACCTAAATAATATAGATGGTTTAATTAAATGCACAATTCTCCCACCAGAAGAGTTGTACCATCCAGTACTCCCTCAAAAAATAAACAATAAATTGATGTTTATTCTTTGTCGAATGTAAAATAATGTAAAAATGAAGTAAACCTATACATTTTATCTTGCACGGTAATTTTTCACTCTTAATGCTTGTTAGTTAACGATAAAACCTGTAATAGCGTTCGAAAAAAATTATTTTTTTTTGACTAACATAAAAAGTGTTGTCTAGCTATCAGGACAATAATCAATACTTTATTGAGAAGGCTACCTCTTCGTCTAAATATCTAATCTATAAAACGTCATTTTTCCGACATAATCGGTTAAAAAGCATACAATTGTATTTGAACGTTTGTACAAAAACCATCGTGTTAAATCAGTTCTTATACCTGACTGACAACGCCGATCTTTAGCTTTTTTTTTACTTTGTGAAATAAAGAGATTAGTTCTTACTATCAAAGAAATTAAATATGCAAGAGAAATAGGTCGAAAAGATTAATAATAATTTATTTATTCCTAAGTTATAAATCTTAACTACATCACTTTCTAAACCAAGAAAATAGATAATCTTCCTGCATTATTCCGTACTTAGATTTATTTTTCATGAAAATAGTCGAATCTATGATTTTCGTTCAAATCCATAAGGGACGCTTGTTTTGTATAGATGATTTATGATCTTATTTTCAACTAAAATACTAGTATAAAAAAAGTATTTCTTCCGATAAACGTGGAAGGAATAGACATTTAAACAGTTAGCCATAACATACGCATACTGACTTGCATTATTTTCATGGATTGAATGGCTACATCTTTGTGTGTGAAGTGAATTTCTTTTTAAAAAATTACAATGCGCTCAATTATGAATTTCCTAACATAACTTTTATGGATAGTGGAGTCGGATATTGGAAGAAAATATTATCATAACGACAACTCGATTATTGATATAATTATTATGGTTTCACAGAAGTTTCTACAGAGTCAGCCATGCTGTAGCAGAGACTGTTGTAGGTCGTATTTTTTAAAAAAAAACCTAACAATACCTTTACTTTATATTGATAGACATATTCTATTAGAACATTTTTCTAAAATTTAGAGCCTTTGGAAATGTGATAATGCTATGAGCATCAAATATATTCAAAATATCAAAAATCCTTTGGTAGTTAGTTATTGCGGTATATTTTAATAGAGGCATAATTTATACTGTACTCCTAAATTTACGGCATATCACTTTGTTTATGTTATTATATTCACAGAGACTATTAATCTAACCAGCTTTTATTTACGAAAAATTAAAAACTGAAATACTCTATTTTATTGCCGATTGTTCGCAAAGACACTTGGAGTTGTTATTTTACTTTTTCTACCTCTTTTTCCCCGGTTGCGGAGAAATATGTTAGGGGAAGTTTGGGTATCCTCAGACGGTTATATGCAAAGATTCAAGCTTCTAAAAAAGTACTAAGGCGAGTAATTATCAATTTGAATTTATGTATGTCGAAGGTAATGTGTTACTCATAAATATACATGATGAAAACATTTATTGTTCGATTGCATGTAATTTTTAAGAGCCTAGAAATAAGCAAATAATGTTCTTTAACGTTTCTTTATAAACATCTCGAGTTACCTGTCCTTCCCCTGCATCATAGAAGGGTATTTGCCGACAAAGTTTGACCATTTTTTATGGTTCGAGAGTTGGGTATTCTTCGCAGATGTAAACTGACGTCATTTGACTAGTCGAAACTTGTTAGATTTTGGACCTGCTACGCATTATAATTTTAGTTTATATTCTTATTATGAGATTTTAAAATTATGTATGTGTTTGTTTAATTCATTGTAACGGATTTGATATTGTGCTAATTTTAAAACTTAAATGTTGCCAAGAATATTGAAATGTGATAGCGATGCGATAATCGAGAGAATCATGTAAAATAATATTCCCAAAGTTTGTCATTCTTGTTAAGCCTATATGTAGGTTCCATAAACGGATAGGTGGCGCTAATAATATTGAATTTTTTTATTAAAATATCTAAAGTAAATATCTAATTGATTTTTTTTAGCGCTAATTGGGATTTTAATTAACTACCTCAGAGTCGGTATACACTATATTTTGCAGCGCAATTGCTTTCACACCCAGTAATGTATTATGATTTTTTTGGATGGTCGTTATATTGTGAGTTTCTTAAGTTAGCCAGATTAATAATAAATTAAAAAACCAACGTGATTTGCTTATTGTTGCCTACGCCTGATATTCATAATTTTATTGGGGGTTCTACCTGATGACAAATACAGCTTATGATACCTATCTAGTGGGTATTTTCAGTTTAAGGACCGAATAATATAGAGTTATTGTGCATACATCATCGCAAACAGAAGGTAGCTTTTTATATTATTTCGTATTTACAATCCATTTAACTACAATTTTACACTGTGAATTAATTTTTTTTACTTTTTTCCTGAAATTGTAGCCTATTTACTTATATTATGATATTATCCGAAATTTTTATAAAAGCATTATGAGGGCTTTTACCTGATGGCGAACACAAGTTGTATAGTACCTATACCTGCTTGGTATTTTATACGTATTTAAGTTTTATTTACTTTTTATTACTCTGTTCTCATTACAAGATAGTCCTATAATTTATCCACTTCGAGTACAAAGAAATCGCTAGTTAATGGTTCTAGATGGTAATTATTTTATTGTATTTTATATAAGTGGTGCAAAAATTGGAATCAATTATTAGATATGCTACTGAATTTTAATGAGGGTCCTTCGGAATAATAAATAAAGGTTTATGTCCCTTTCTTTTTAAATCGAGTCGGCAGAGGGTTTGAGAGGGTTATTTAGGTATAAATAATTATTGCGGGGTGACAAATGCACCGCTTTATTATACTTATCTTGTTAGACCATATAAATTAGGGATTTATTTCGCTTTACTACCCACCAGCGGCGTTTCAACTAAGGGAAAATAAAAAAAAGTCTGGTTTAAGGATGGCTCAGGTCGGATCGTAAAAAGTTGGGTTTAAGGATGGCTTATAAAAATTGGGATTTAATTATCCCGCTTTAGCAGCGGCGTTTCAACTAAGGGGAAATAATAAAAAGTCTGGTTTAAGGATGGCTCAGGTCGCATCGTAAAAAGTTGGGTTTAAGGATGGCTTATAAAAATTGGGATTTAATTATCCCGCTTTAGCAGCGGCGTTTCACTAAGGTTAAATCATAAAAAGTCGGGTTTTATCTCGGGTCAGACCATAAATATTCAGGTTCAAATTAGGGTTAGATGAGAAGCCGCCTCGCGAAAGCATCCGGGTTAGGTCGTAAAAAGTCGGGTTTTATCTCGGGTCAGTTCATAAATATTCAGGTTCAAGTTAGGGTTAGATAAGAAGCCGCCTCATGAAAGCATCCGGGTTAGGTCGTAAAAAGTCGGGTTTAATTTCGGGTTATTTTGTAAACAGCACCACCGAACCACCCGGGTTAGGTCATAAAACGCACCACCGAACCACCCGGGTTAGATCATAAAACGCACCACCTGCACCACCTGGGTTAGATCGTAAAACGCACCACCTGCACCACCTGGGTTAGTTGCACCACCAGCACCACCAGCACCACCTGGCCTCGCTCTCTCCGTTTTCCTCTACTTGGGTTGTCAGCAAATTCGAGAGATGCCTGGAATTTTTGGACGAGTAAGACAATCCATAAGAAAGCGCATTGAAAAATGTATTGAAGTTGAGGGGCAACATTTTCAGCACCTTTTGTAATTTTGTTTGTTGTGTTGGTTTACATACTTTATTAAAATAATTGTTTTCAATTTCTAAGTTTTTAGTATTTTAATTTTTGTAAATTACATATTAGTATGCTGTTTCAAAAATCTAAAAGTTTCAATGTCGTTTCTGCCATTTTGTAAACACTGGATCACAACGTAGGTACTCGATTTTATTACTGTTACGTACTAAAATTGCTGAAAACTGATATTTGCAAAATGTTTAATTACGGGAAAATGGCAAGAGATACAAAGAAAACGCAAGAGGGGAATTTTGTTTAGAATAAAAGGGAAATTCATAAATTTTAACAAAAAAATAATTCTACCAGTGGCGTACCACATTTTTCATTAAAAAACCCTACGGCAATATCCGTATGCACGCCACTGAGTATGCCAGGAAGACATTTTTTTTACCTCTCCTAGGGCATTATCAAGTGAAGTTACTGCTAAAATTTCGTTTCGTTATCTGCCAGCGTTCAAAAGATATTAAACAAAAACTAAATTTTTAAGAAAAATTCAACACCCTGTAACTTGGAAACGAAATCCCGTAGAGCATATCCTTATATGAAAAATTTCTATTATTTTTGACTAAGGAATCCACCGTTTAATTTATTCCCAACCTTTATGTTACACCCTGTATAGTGACCATCTGCGTTAAACGACCGCGTGCACTTATAATCGGAATTCTTAGTAAACATTAATGCTAAAAACACCCTCCATTAGGAGTAGTAAAACCTGACCCGATAAGTCTTCAGAAATATAGGTACATACACTAATTACTTTATTGCAAGCGAATCAATTCAATTTGCTTTCAAGGCTGATAAATCGGTTGTTAACATTAGTTCTGTTTTAAACAGTTTTTGTGTGTTTTGAGACTTACGTGAATATTTGAAGATGGAGTGAAAAAGAAAATGTCTTTCTTAAAGCGAAAAAATTTAAATAATCGAAGAAAGTGCAAACACTGTAAGACCCAAGCGACAATGTTGCTTTAAAATAAAGCAGAAGTTAGAAATTGGTTTTAATAAGGTGGCAACGGTGAACAAAAAATTTACAGTTGTTTACAAAGATGCAACCGGGGAGGACATTGAAAATGCCGAAGCAGAGTGCAACGCTTGTGACTATTGTGAGATTTGAGATCTGCGAAAACTCATAGATTTGAATGCAATATTTAGGTAGTATAATATAAGTTTTATTGATTCATAATATAAAAAATAGTAAAATAAAGGTTATAAACTCTAACGTGCCTCTAACTCTCGACTTGGTCTGATCCCGCCGTCCTTCGTCCCTTCTCCCTTCCTCGTCAGAGAGAAGTAGGTAGATATAGGTTAAGGTAATAATAAACATTTAAATTAAATTATATTGAAACATTACCAAAAAACATCAACGTATATACAAGACATTTCCAAGTAAAAAAATATTTTACCGAAACCTAAAGCAGTAAGATTCTTCTGTTATTGTGATTCTTAGCAAAAATATCAACAATATTGTCGAGATTAATATTTTTAATGCGTTCTTTTTCAATACTTAAAATAGATACCGCAGAAAGTCTTTCATTAAGCATTGTAGTTCTTGTATAAGTCTTAACTCTACTTAAACAAGAGAATGATCTTTCTGGAGAAGCAGTTGATTTTGGTATTGTCATAGCAATTTTTGTTAAAACATAGATATTTTCAAAAGCCGGATGATATTCTTCTAGCAGTTTCAATAATTCCAGCAATGTTTTGATTTTTGATTTTTTGGAAATTAATCTTTTTAAAAAATACATTCAGCTTTTAATACTTCTTCGTCCCAATCTGTGCAAATATTATAGAAAGCAGCAATGGATAAAAGGTCTGATAAATTTAAAAAGTTTTTGTGCCCGCTAGAATCTTGTGTGATTTAGTAAATTAGTCGAATGGGTGCTGCTATTCGTAATTATTGCAGTACGCTGTAGGCTTTTATCATGCGACTTTTGACATTACAGGGGGGACCGGCTAAATTTCAGGAGGGGCCCGGGCCCTCTCGGGCCCCCCCTGGCGTCGCCACTGCTCTACTATCGTGCATTACTAACAGGAACATATTATGCATTGAAGATGACAAGTATACTGGAAAAAGAAAACAGCAAAACAACAAAAAACCATTGTGGCTCTGTGCAAATAGGTGTAAAGGTGAGAAGGAAGAACTACTTACAATAAGCAAAAGCAAAAATCCTTGATGTTTTAAGAGCGCATATATCGATAAGTTACCTATCCAATGGATCTCGAACAAAAAAGCGTGGATTACAGCATACATCATGGCAACATGGCTTCACAGATTTTATACCAAGATGAAGAAGCAGAATAGAAGAGTGGTATTGTTTCTAGATAATGCAACGTCTCATCCTAAAATTACACTGGATAATGTCAAACTTATTTTTCTTCCACCCAATACTACCTCACATTGCCAAACTTTGGACCAAGGCATTATTCAGAATTTTAAAATGCTCTACAGAAGCTATTTTATTAAGAGGCTTTTAACATGTATAGACAGTCCAGTGGTTGTCCTTTTCAAGAAATCGAAAATAATATTACCATAAACAACGCCTTTATATGAGTTTCGGTGGCCTGATTTATGTGTTATATAGATAATATTGACGACTTCGAAGAAGAAGATAATATTCCGCCCGCACAACTGTTTCCTAACATTAAGGACACATTTGTGAACTTGAGACAATTTGCCTCTTATGATAATCATCGAGTGTATTGAAGAGATCCAAGAAACGGATAAAACTACTCCCAACTCTAAAATAGAGGAAGAGGAACCTGAACCTGCTCCAGTGTCGAACATATCAAGCCTATCTGAAGCCTTTGTAACTTTGAGAGAGTTAGAAAACTTATTTAATAATGTTAACAATTTTGACAAGTCTACAAATATTTCTCAATTGCTATTAAAATGTAAATCTGAATTTTATATAAATAAAATAAAAAATATGAAACAATCATTAATTTCCGATTATTTTAAAAAATAAGAATTTCGAAGCAAACATTCAGTACATTGTATAATATATATGTTAGTATGCACGTGCAGTATACAGGGTTTTTCACTTAAAACTCCGCACGCCAATATCTCGAAAACGAATATGAATATTTAATTTCTGTAAAAAGTAGTCAATGTATGGGGTCAAGTAGATATTTTTCAAAGCTTTAAAAATTCGAGCTAAGCGTCGCGACGCGTCGAAACTATAAATTGATTGCATTGACTTTGAAATTACGCGCATGCGAAAGTACATGTTATTTATAAACTTTTTTGTTATTTACTCGAACTTATTTATTTTACTCATTTCTGAGTTATACCGGTTTATAGTAAACATTTCTTGATTGACAAAAAATGCAATTACGGATGATTTTTACAAGAATGCCATGAATATTAGTTACTATGGCAACCATTTTTATCGCAATTGTTTTAAGTGCAATTACAACCGACAGATGTTGTCATTGCTGCGTCAAAGATATATTGTCACATTTTGTCACAAGAAATATTCAAACTTGTTCGGTTTAAACAAAACTAACAATAATTATATGAAAATGGTTCAATTTAGCAATGAGCAAAAAGTAGGCATGTTACTGGTGTTTGGAGAGTGCAGGTCCAAATGTAGAGAAGCAAAAAGAGTTTACGCACAGCGTTATCCGCGTATAAGAGTCCCCGATGCAAAAACCTTTCCAAGTTTATGTAAAAACTTAAGAGAATATGGCAATTTCGTAAAACCTAAGAGAAATAGAGAAAAGACGACTACAAATGATGAAAATACTGCTGCTATAATTCAGCAGGTTGATAATAACCCCAAGATATCCCTATCAAAAATAAAAGAAAATACCGGTGTTTCCATAAGTTCATCGTCGAGAATTCTAAATAGAAACTCTTTTCGCCCTTACAAAACTAAACTAGTGCATAAATTAGAACTAGGTGATCCCGCTAGAAGAATAAATTTTTTAGCAAGATTTGCCGATTTGCATAGCCAAGATGCAAATTTTCTCTTCGACATTCTATGGAGCGTCGAAAGCCGATTCCATAATAACGGAATCGTGAACAGACACAACTGTCGTTTTTGGTCCGAAAACCATCCTCGTTGGATTACACAAAGAGGTAATCAGCGAATTTTTGGCATCAATGTTTGGTACGGCATAATAAACGGATTCCTTATTGGACCTCACTTTTACGAAGGCACTTTAAATGCAGATCGTTATGTAAGATTTATTCAAACTACACTTCCGGAACTGTTAGAAGAAGTGCCCTTTGAGACTAGAATGAATATGTGGCTACAGCAGGATGGAGCGCCTGCACATAATGCCGTAACTTTAACGAGGTATTTAGACAGAGAATACCCCAATAGATGGTTTGGTACTAATGGACCGATAAGGTGGCCGGCGAGGTCCCCGGACCTTACACCACCAGATTATTTTCTTTGGGGTCACCTTAAGGACGTTGTCTATAAAGAACCTATCGAAGATATGGCTGATCTTATTAAAAAAATTAGTGCAGCGTGTGCCGCTATTACAAGAAGGACGCTCCTACAAGTGACCCAAGCTCATCTGTTGAAAGTTTTTAATAGGTGTATTCGAGCAGATGGACATAATTTTGAACAACATTTTTAATTTGTTTTATCATCTAGTTAAGTGCAATAATAATTTTGTTTATTAGCTTAACTCAGAATCATGTAAGTAGTTAGTTGCCAATAATAATTTTTTTCCACTACTAACCTATAACATCGCCATTATTGACCGATTATTAACACTAGAAATCGTTTTTCTCTCCCTTATAAGTCATTATTGACCATGGTCAATAATAAGCCATTGAAATCCATTATTGACCGATCTTTGACCTTAACCGAATTTTGTTTGAACGCAGGTAACTTGATTTTTTAATTCTACAACATCAATTCATTGTGCTTAGGCAACCAGATAATTATCAATACATATTAGATTACTTGATATTGTAAAATATCGATACAATCAACATTTTTTCTGCTTCCATCCTTAATTCGGGAGGTGTACACATAATATTATCACTAACATTTTCTTCGCTCATTTTAAAAAAAAACGCAAAACTCGTGCAATCTGATGACACAAATGAACACAAATTGACATTGACAAAGCCACCTGACAAAACAACAAAATATTTTGCCAATTCCACAGCGCAGGTAACTTGATTAAAAAATATACTTATACCTACCTATAATTTTTTATAATTATTAATACTATAAAGATAAATGTCATATAAAAGTTTGTAGTAGTGGAAAAAATAATATATTAACCACGGTTTAGACAGCTTATTATAGCCCTCGCGTCTTAAATCCCTCGTCGCTTCGCTCCTCGTGATTTAAACTCGCCGCTCGGGCAATAATGATGGCTGTCTAAACCTTGGTTAATAATATACTATTGTTTATTACTTTTGTAATTGCACTTAAAACAATTGCGATAACAATGGTTGCCATAGTAACTAATATTCATGGCATTCTTGTAAAAATCATCCGTAATTGCATTTTTTGTCAATCAAGAAATTTATGGAATAAAACACAAAGTCTGCTCCACTAATTTAATAAAATAATAATTATATTATATGCCCATACATGTTTCGAAGGCATAAACCTTTATCCTCAGTGGGTTAATATTAAGATGTAAGTATATTATGAAGAGACCAATGACATTGTTAAATTATTAAAACTTATGTTGCAGAAAAAATTTTTAATTTTTATAAGAATACATATGTAACGTGAATTAATTTAATAATACATTATAACTAATACAAGGTTTTGTTTAATTAATATGAGTTTTAAATTTAACCTAACAAAACCTGTTATTAGTTATAATGTATTATTAAATTAATTCACGTTGCATATGTATTCTTATAAAAATTACAAATTTTTTCTGCAACATAAGTTTTAACAATTTAACAATGTCATTGGACTCTTCATAATATACTTACATCTTAATATTAACCCACTGAGGATGAAGGTTTATGCATTCGAAACATGTATGGGCATATAATACAAATTTATTTTATTAAATTAGTGGAGCAGACTTTGTGTTTTATTCCATAAATATAATATCACTCCACTGTGAGATGGACTACTTCCATAAAAAAACAATCAAGAAATGTTTACTATAAACCGGTATAACTCAGAGATGAGTAAAATAAATAAGTTCGAGTAAATAACAAAAAAGTTTATAAATAACATGTACTTTCGCATGCGCGTAATTTCAAAGTCAATGCAATCGATTTATAGTTTCGACGCGTCGCGACGCTTAGCTCTTAGTAGGCGTCGAATTTTTTAAGCTTTGAAAAATATCTACTTGACCCCATACATTGACTACTTTTTACAGAAATTAAATATTCATATTCGTTTTCGAGATATTGGCGTGCGGAGTTTTAAGTGAAAAACCCTGTATACCGGGTGCCCCACAAAGAATGGCTGTCGGCCGTATCTCAGAAAGTGTTAGTCGTATGGCTTGCGGAAAAAAATATATTAGGTAAAGTGGTCATGAGAAATTATTTTCAAGTTTCTCAGACTGGCGCTAGAGGGCGCAACAGTAACGGTAAATATGAATCACGAAGTTTCCTCAAAAGTCGCTTAGTTAAGGTATCCCGAAAATAACACTATTGTATATTTCGAAGATTTATTAATAAAATTCACCTATAGAACGTGTTCGTCACGTTTCAAATAAAGTAGTGGGGGATGGTTCAACATTATTTGTAATAAATGCTGATAACTCCGGTCTGGCTCAACATCGTTTAGTAAACTTAGTTTTGTTAAAAAGGGCTTTTCTCACTCTATATATCATTTTATGAACTACGGCAATATGTGTTTTACACTAGGTGCTAGGGGGCGCTGTCTTACAACTTCACAAACATTGCGCGTTTTTTCCATAATTGTAAATATAATGGTATATTCAATTTCACCTGATTACAAGGATGATTAAAAGTCTAAGAAGTCATCGAAAACCCCAAGTTAATATCTATTTTCAATCCGGAGATATCAACAACAATAATCATAATTACGGAACATTATGATTTTATTTTCAACTTGCCATTGTAAAGGTTTTTTAAGAGTCAAATAGGCCCTGGAAAAACCAAATATGAATTGAAACTGTGCACGCGTGTCACCTTTCATTATTACGTCAAAATTTTTGTCGTGCCAACAGTGTTGTGTCGTATTTGATTTTCAAAATGCCTCTGTTACTTAAAGAAGCGGTTGACATCATTGCGGTGTATTTTGAATGTTTGGGAAATGCAACAATTGCTGAACGGGTTTACGCAGTACGATACCCTCAAAGGCGCCGATACGACAGTAGAATGTTTAATCGTTTAGCTAGCCGTTTTCGTACTACTGGGAGTATTCGTCGCCCTGTATATCGCAGACGCCGCCGAGGTCGAACCGAGGAAAACATTGTAAATGTTTTGGCATATGTGGAATTTAATCCACAAATTAGTATTCGATTAATTGTTAGAGACTTGGGCGTTACTCGCTCTACTGTGCATAGGATTTTATTAGAAGAAAGGTAAGTAATTATATCTATATATACAGGGTGACGCGGATCTAAATGAACATACTTCAACACAAGACAAAGAATACCTTGGGGGTTCTTAATCACCCATCTTTGATAGTTCAATTGTCGATAGTTAATAAGATACAGGGTCTTTTATGAACTTCAGCAATTTTTTGTTCTTGTCATATTTTTTAATGCACTCCGTATAAAATTTTCATATTGGGTCAACATCTGTAACCTATCTGTCGCTTAAAATTGCAGTATCAGAAAATTTTAAATTCCAGGCCCGTATTAAAAAAAGTTGACATTTTCAATTTTTACATTTTTAACACCCTGTAGATCAATTTTTTCAAAATATAATTTTTTTTATTGGAAAGAGCATAAAGAATTGACCCTAACGGCATAATTTTCAAAGTTCCCGCACCCATCACTTGATTAGAATAAATGGTTGTTTTGTAAAAAATTTCAAAATGGTGCATATTTGGAAATTAGAAATTAAGAAAATAACAATAAAAAAGCAAAAACTGCTTCCGAAGTAAAAAAATAAATGTACTAAACGTTTAATAGTTTTAACGAGACTAAATTTTAGGGAACAACACAACAACAAATAACAAAGTAATAATAATAATAACAAAACTGCAAGATAATGATTGCTTTTTAGACATCGATAAAAAATCGTAAATTACAGTCAGAAATTTCAAACTTTGTAAAGTAGGCTTTGCCTCATTTAAAAACAAACCAAAGACTATCGAGTTACTGTTCCATAGCAACAATTCAAGTCACTATCAGATATGTGACAGTTGTCTGACCTTTGTTAGTATTCGGTTAACAATTATTGCAATTTTCTGTTGAAGATGCCTTACCAATTTTCAAATGCCGAATATGCCGACATTATTTTTGTATACGGTTTTTGAAACGGTAATGGAAGAGCTGCTGTTCGGGAATATCGTAGGCGATTTCCGGGTAGAAGATGTCCATATCACAAAACATTTGCAAATGTATTTTTATTTGCTGGAGAACATGGACATTTTCCCACCGACAATAATATTGATCAACCAATACGACATCCAGCTCAGGAGGAAGAAGATATCTTAAATCTTGTTGAAGATAATCCCAAAACATCTACTCGAAAAATTGCGACACGTCTAGGAATCCCGCAAAAAAGAGTTAATGTAACACTGCAAAAGGAAGGCTTGCATCCGTTTCATGTTCAAGAAGTTCAAAGATTGGAACCTGGCGATTATGCAAACCGGTTACTCTTTTGCCAGTGGCTCAGTAGACACCAAAGGAGTCTTTATCGAATCCTCTGGACCGATGAAGCACAATTTACCAGAGATGGTGTAAATAATTCAAGGAATTCCCATGTATGGTCGTTAGAAAATCCACATGCCATCAGACAATCGCATTCGCAGCACAAATTTTCCATAAACGTTTGGGCAGGTATAATAAATAATAAATTAATTGGGCCGCACTTTTTTGCTGAAAGATTAGATGGAAATCAATATTTAAATTTTTTACAAAACATTTTGCCAGGACTTATGCAGAATGAAAATGCTAACGTGAGAGGGCTCTTTTTTCAACATGATGGGGCCCCACCACATTTTGCAAGGGTTGTATCTGAATTTTTAAATATTACGTTTCCTAACAGATGGATAGGCCTTGGAGGGCCCCATTTATGGCCAGCCAGGTCGCCGGACTTTAATCCTTTGGATTTTTTTTTCTGGGGGAATATGAAAAATTTGGTTTATTCAGAAGAAATCAACACGCGGGAGCAGCTTTTGCAACGAATTATTAATGCTTTTCAGGAAATAAAAAATAACCCAGACGCAATTAGAAAAGCAGTGTCAAATTTAAACATCAGAAGACGAAGATGTGAACAAGCCAATGGAGGGCATTTTGAACAGCTTCTTAAATAACAGTGTTCTGCTAAAGTGCTCTTAAAATTAATTCTTGCTAAAACTTTTTCTATGTATTAGATTTTAAGCAGTCGATTTTAACTTGCAGTTTTGTTATTATTATTATTACTTTGTTATTTGTTGTTGTGTTGTTCCCTAAAATTTAGTCTCGTTAAAACTATTAAACGTTTAGTACATTTATTTTTTTACTTCGGAAGCAGTTTTTGCTTTTTTATTGTTATTTTCTTAATTTCTAATTTCCAAATATGCACCATTTTGAAATTTTTTACAAAACAACCATTTATTCTAATCAAGTGATGGGTGCGGGAACTTTGAAAATTATGCCGTTAGGGTCAATTCTTTATGCTCTTTCCAATAAAAAAATATTATTTTGAAAAAATTGATCTACAGAGTGTTAAAAATGTAAAAATTGAAAATGTCAACTTTTTTTAATACGGGCCTGGAATTTAAAATTTTCTGATACTGCAATTTTAAGCGACAGATAGGTTACAGATGTTGACCCAATATGAAAATTCTTTGTCTTGTGTTGAAGTATGTTCATTTAGATCCGCGTCACCCTGTATATGTTATAACTCTTAAATAGTTTACAATAATGCCAATATTTCTCTTAATAGTTTTCAAGTCAATGTAATAAGTATTTTGTTTTTCTTTAGGCTACATCCCTACCATATTGTGCTCCACCAGGCGTTGACCCCGCAAGATAATGATAGAAGATTGAATCATTGCTATTGGTTGCTCAATATGATATTGGAGGATAGAAATCTCCACTCCAGAATTTTGTGGACTGATGAAGCTACTTTCCATAGTAAGGGAGGAGTAAACCGCCATAATATGCATTATTGGTCGCGGGATAATCCCTATTGGATGCGGGAGGTGCAGCATTAAGGAAGATGGAGTGTCAATGTCTGGTGCGGCATTTTGGGTGGCAGAATAATTGGACCGTTTGTATTTTATGAGTCGCTTACTGGGCAAAGAAATTTACAATTCTTCTCGAAGATGTGCCCTTGGATATTCGCAAAACTATGGTTTTCCAACACGATGGATGTCCTGCACATTTTGCGGCAAACGTTCATCAATTTCTTGACGACACATTTCCTGCAAGGTGGATAGGAAGAGGGAGTATTATTCCGTAGCCTGCCAGGTAATATTATTGAATTTATTGTGATACTGTTAATGGAAGTGGTAATTTCAATTTTAGATCACCTGACTTAACATGCCTAGATTTTTATCTACGGGGAAGATTGAAGGATCTTATTTTCGTTACCAGACCCACCACAAGGGAAAACATGATGGAAATGATAATGGACAGCAGCCGCCGTATCTCTATGCCAGAGGTGGAAACTGCAGTGTTATCAACCAGGAAGAGATTGGAGTCGTGTATACCGAACAATGGGCGACAATTTGAATATTTGGGGCGCCACTGAGAATTATTGTCGTAACGATATATTTGCTTGAAACATACGTACCTTCATATTTTGTTTTTCCAAGGCCTATTTGACTCTTAAAAAAACCTTTACAATGGCAACTTGAAAATAAAATCATAATGTTCCGTAATTATGATTATTGTTGTTGATATCTCCGGATTGAAAATAGATATTAACTTGCGGTTTTTGCTGACTTCTTAGACTTTTAATCATCCTTATAATCAGGTAAAATGGAATATAACATTATATTTACAATTATGGAAAAAACGTTTGTAAAGTTGTAAGACAGCGCCCCCTAGCGCCTAGTGTAAAACACATATTGCCGTAGTTCGTAAGATTATACATATAGTGAGAAAAACCCTTTTTAACAAAACTAAGTTTACTAAATTATGTTAAGCCAGACCGGAGTTATCAGCATTTATTACAAATAATGTTCAACCTTCCCCCAGCACTTTATTTGAAAAGTGACGATCACGTTCTATAGGTGAATTTTATTAATAAATCTTTACGTTACTGTTGCGTCCTCTAGCGCTAGTCTGAGAAACTTGAAAATAATTTCCAGCAATTTCTCATGACCACTTTACCGAATATATTTTTTTTCCGCAAGCCATACGACTAACACTTTCTGAGATACGGCCGACAGCCATTCTTAGTGGGACACCCGGTGCATGTTGGTAAATTGGCTTAATCTAATTTAGTTTTAGTTCTGATAAATCTAAACAAAAATATTTAAAATTATTTACGTACATGTAAATACTTGTCAATAAACAAACACTGTAAAATGCAGACCAATTGTTTTAATTTTTCTCTATTAACCAACCACCCCTGTTAACCGACCAACATTTGGTTCTCCGAGGGCGGTCGCTATTGAGAGATTTTACTGTATTGTTAAAAATGGTAAGCCTTTCGGAATTCATTTCAGTTAAACGTGCGACGAATGTGCATTATCTGTCAACTAAAAATTAATTTTAGTTAACGTATTTATTGCACTTAAACACCAAAATATTGCAAAAAGTGTCGATTGTACAGTGGAAGTATGTTCCAAAATGACCAGAATTGGCAAGTCGACCACACCGGTGACTGCCACGAAAATATGAATGCTGATGTTTTTGAGGACTATTTTGGGGAAATGATTAAGTTTATTTCAATGGGCTTCGTCATTGTTTAAGACAATGCTCCATACCATTCAAGAAGATGTGAAGAACTGCCTAGAATTGCTTGAAAAAAAAGGAAAATTAAGTCAGTGGCTTTTGATATGGTGAACACTCAAACATCGCTTTGTAAAATATATGCTGTTGACGAAAAGGCAAAAAAACGGATTATTACATGCGCTCAAGTGAAAGGTTATGTGGCTAGAAAAAATACCACATGTAAAATGATGATGTTCAGAAGCATTTTGAGGAAGCACTTAAGGAAATCAATGCAGAGAAATGGCGGAAATGTATAGAAGACGTAATTAAGGAAGAGCAGAAAATGTAGGAATTAGACGGTTTAATTGAAGGAACTGTCCAACCAGTTGTTATTATAGCTTATGGATCATCAGCTTCTTCCATTTATAATCAAAATGTCTAAATTATAAAACTGGTATATTGCTTTGTATATAAAAAGTCTGTATATTTTTTGTATGTTGTACACTTCTCCAAGAAATTAACACGCACCACCAAAAAATATCCAAAAGTTTAAAGTAAACTTTTATCAAAACTACTTGTCCGATTTGAATGATTTTTTTTTAAATGACAGGTTGACTCTTTCAGAAAGTAAGTTTACTAGTATTTGCATACAAACTTATTTTTGTATAAGATAAAGCTAGAGATTGATTTTAATTTTAAGTTGATATTGTAACTGTTGAACTCCACAGGGTGTTACAAATTTTATGAAAAAATCAGCTTGATCGTCTCAAATTTGATTGCAATGTTGAGATATCCTTTCAAATAACTCTTATCGTGTGTTTATCGACGTTCAAGACGACCAAAAAAAAAAAAAAGAAATGTAAAGGACTTAGGTCAGTAAACCTTGGAGGCCATTAAACAGGTCCGCCTCGAACTATCCACCGATTACCAAAATTATATTATGAGGTATCAGATAGGTGCAGATGAGTTGTTGGGTAATATTTCTTCGGCTGATGAAACAAGGCAATTAAGATATAAAGGGGGACAACTTTAGAGGTATTTGTTATAATAAATTTAACTGCCTGACCCTCGGGGCACCTACCCCTAAAATCTTAAATAGCAACCCCCACTTATTTGGTAATTTTCGAATTTCTTATGTAATTCTAGACAAGCTTCATCTTTCTTTATTTTGTTTTTGTCAAACAATACTGCATATTTTAATGAAACGCATAAAAGCCGAAAATTGGTAAACAATAACGTAACTTTTAAGGGGGTTGCATCCCCTAAGTCGGCACAGCTACTTACTTTAAAATATTGAATGGAGCAGTAAGGTAAGTGTGTTGTATTGCTATATGCATGCAAGGAATTCATACAGGGGGTGAACTTAATAGAACATTAATAAATTGACATGATACACCAAATTTTCAGAGTGTCATCAGCCGAGGAAATATTACATACTGTTTCTTTTCAAATTAAAATCCTGTATAAATTCAATTAGTCAAATCAGCATTTAAGAATATTAGTTATTCAAAAAATGTTATTAGAAAAACCATTTTCTTATATGAGTTTCCTTAATTTTTATCCACACAATCGTAGTTTCAGTTGACCCAATAACACCAAACTAATATTTAAATCAGTTATTCAATAATCTTCATAACGGTAACACCTTTATAATTTGGTCAATGTTAAGGATATTATTAAAATTTGGTGGTTACGGCGGAACAAATGCAATTTGACTTATTTTACGCAATGGTCCGTTTCCCAGACACATCTTGACCAACAGGTATTAAAAATATTACCAAATCAATAAATTAAAACAAACTTTGGTTTGCAGGTTTAGCGCTGGCAAATTTAGTAATGATTATAGCAGTGGCGGCTTTCAGGGCCGACACAAAACAAACGGTATATATTATTTATCTACATCAATTTGCATTTTTAATGAGCCGCAAACTACCAGTGTTACTACTGTTATACTTTTTAAATCGCCCTTATAACTTGTAACCCAAGACGTCATAGTGGATTATTCGTAAACACGCTACCACCAAATAAATTGTATTACTTTTTAAGTCGCCTTTGTAACTAGCACCGGCAAGCCGACCCTACAATAAGAAAGGACTTCAAAATTCCAGGCAACCAAACATACATACCTACATATATACAGGGTGTTATTTAATAAGGGTCCAATATTTTACAGAACGATTCCTCAGTTAAGAAGAGAAGTTCATTAAATAATGGGTCCACAAGCCCTTTATTTTTGAGATACAAGGTGTTAAAAAATTATTTTTATTCTTGTTTTTCGTAAATAACTTTTGAAATAATTTCTATATTTGGACGAAAATTGGTATCTAGAGGTTTTTTAAAATGCGAAATTCGAACGTTTGTATGGCTCCCACTTGTAGAGGGCGCCACCTACGTATCTCTTTACTCTTTTGAGAAATGAAATGAAAAATGGCATGTATTTGCATATCGCTATGCCCATATCAGGGTTTGATAAAATAGCATTTATCTCCTAAACAAAGCCGTAATCAAAAACTATGAAAATGTACTTTGCATTAGCCAATAAAGTGCCTACATAACAATGTTATTAAAAGACAAAACGGCAGTGACGTACATATTTTTTGTTCCTGTTAAAAATTATAACACCCTGTATTTCGAAAATGAAGGGCTTGCGGACCTATGCTTATATGAACTTTTCGCCTTATAAATAACTGAGGAATCGTCCTGTATAATATCGGACACTTATTAAATAACACCCTGTATATACATCAATATATTTACATACCGTGTTTCAAACTTCACACACTGTCAGAAACGGCAAAAATACATTTTCCTGTAAATTAAAGGTTTGTTTCAAACCGACCAAGAACCGTATCAACGCAGTCGCTCAAACGGTCGCACAACTAAGTTGCCACTGCAAGAGTCGATTGCCAAGTTCAAAGATTAATTGACAGGCTTGAAATAATCGTTCGGGCATAGAATAACGGGTTGGAACTTGAAGCAAACCTTAAAAGAAAGTAAGGTTGGTAGTTAGTTGTTGTCATTATTTGTTTGTTATTATACTCATTAATTATCGGTTGTTTGTTATTATTCTTGAAAGAAAAAGACTGAATCAGTGTAAAATAGGTCAGAGTGAGCGACGATCCAGGGCAGGTTATGGGGGTCATGACTAGGGTTGCCACATGACCGGGATTTTCCGGGATTGTCCCGGAACTAACTGTGTTGCCCCGAATCCCGGATTCATATTTTTTAGTCCCGGGAAATCATCAAAAGTCGAAACACACACACTGACAAAAATGGATTTACCGATGTCGTGGGTTTCAGAATTGGAGCTACTTTAACGCACTTTTCTATGTTGTTCAAACTGAGCCTACGAATTATCACAAACCATTTAAAAACGCTAGAATAACTCAGCTTCTTTTGGTTCGCCTCAACACACAAATATCAACATTTTAAACACATTTAGGATTACCACAATTCTTCATTTTGTAACCATTTTATGAGTTACCTGAACTCAGTTTTTGGATTGGGAAAACTTAATAACTGATTTTGAAGTGCCGTTTTGACCCAGACGTGCATTATTTTAACTCATTACCATGTGTAAATTATTTTGAGTTGGAATAAGTCGTAAATGGTGCTCTAAAAACTGATGTCGAGGGTAAATCATCTATCGAAAAGTCACGGAAAGTTCCGAATTCATGCTCGTGCCGATTTGGCGCGGTAACTTCATCCCATTGTTAATTGTTATTAGTATCTCGTGCACGTCGCGTTGTCATGGACCACATAACTGGACTTGCTATCCGCGCAATCGTTGATCGTAGAGATTTTTTTATTTTTGTTCAGAGTTTGTTCTCATACAGGTGCGTGAAAATGAGAATAATCCAATTTTAGTGTTGGAATATATTTAAAGTGTCAAACCTTATTGTGCCTAGCTTCGTTTATAGAGTAGTGCATTGTTAAATCTGCCGTTTCACTAAAACGATGTACGAGTGGCAACACCGCTCAGTAAGATATTTTTCCATTTTATATAAATTTAATTTTTTCGATACATTACTTAGTACTGAGTATTTTAAGAAATGTGTTTGATTTATTTAAAATTTATCGTTTTTTAGTATGTTATTTTTGTTTTTGATTTTGTTTAAATTAATAAAGTTTAAAGTACATAAGTTAACAACTTGAGTGCTATGTTAACATCTTTATTTCTTAAGAGGGTGGTATATAAAATGGATAGTCGAGAAAGTGATGACGGGGGGGGGTCCCGGAATTGCTTTCATTAAATGTGGCAACCCTAGTCATTACCCTCTCCAAAGAAATATGATACTACATTACAATAAAAAAAAGAATGGGTAAGTTCACACATAACCTACTAATTTTGGCAATTATCTTCTTAATTCTCAACAGACCCTGGCTGGCAACCCGCGAGCCGTCACTGGATTATAGTCAATGCCGGTATTGGTTATGGGGAGTCCATCAAATAGGTATGCAGGAAATATACTTAAAGTTTGTCATATGGGAAACTTTTTTATTGTTAATAGTACGGGAAAAATTTACTCTACATGAAATGTATAGTGATAATTCCAAACTTGGACTAATTTTTTTTTATTCTAAGAAATATTTATGACATTTCGCTCTAAAATAAAATAAGGGTACCTGCGTCCCCTATGTACGAAAAAATCAAAACTTTTGCCTTCGTTTCTCTTCTTGTTTTTCAAGAGGAAATATTGCGAATTATGAATTTTAATTATTGCAGTCAGAGAAGATCAGTCTTTTTTTGCACATGATCAGCTCCAAAACGTGTTGTAGAGTATTCAGAGCTTGAGAGCAAGTTTTGATTCATTACTGGCATATGTGTCAGGAATTTGCGAAATCGAAATAAAGTTGTCAGACAAAAGATCACGTAAAGACAAGGCTTACTTCGATTAATTGTCGCAAGATGAGAGATTTAATGATTCTCAACAACGCTTCCGATTAAATATTTTCTACCCAATAATAGATACTATATCAACGCAATTTGGATATATATTTGCTGGAATGAAGAATGTTTAGGATACTTATCAAATCCTGCAAAGTCATTGAAGTGTGACTTGGAGCAAAAAGCTGATGAGTTTTTAAAACCTTTTTCCAATGACGTCTCATCATCTTTTTCATCTCAGCTTTCTGTTAGGTCTACATTCTCGAAAGAGATCAGTCTTATGAAAGAGTTTCTTAATGATTCAGAATGTTTCATTCTCGTCTAGTTATCCGGATATACAGTGTGTATATAAAGTAAGGATCAAATGCATTATTTAATAATCTAAAAACATTTCGTAAAAATCCTCGGACACGTATATAATAATTTTTATTTCATACTGTATTGTAAAACACACCTTTACATATTTGAATTTAGTCCAGAAAATAAGGTTTTACAGCAATAAGTCCGGTAAAATTTTTTACCGGACTAGTCCTGTAATAGTACATTACGTATCAAGTTTAGAAAAGTGGAACTTTACTTTACGAGTATGGTTAGTTTGAATCCGAGCGAAGCGTGGATTTAATTTCCATACGAGTCAAGTAAAATCACTTTTCTGACGAGGTGCGTATACTATTTTTTTCGTATTTTGTAAGTAATTAATTATTTTGCATTTCATATTAAAATCTAAAAAGAATAGTTACTGAAGAAAATCTACAAAAACTTAGTAGTATGACTTCTCGGTAACTTAGCAATATAAACAAGATGTTTTTTTGTGTTTGACGACTATTGACAGCATCCAAATAAAATCATATTTGAATAGTGAATGTGAATTTTGGTGAATAAAAAAAATGTTCAGCAACAACTACTTAATACGGCGAGGTCAGCAGTTGCAGCATTTTCTAACTTAAATAATTGTTCTTTTAATATTTATTGTAATAAGATTTAAAATAAACGAATTTGTTTCTTGTAAAATTGTGTTTTGAATGACATTGACGTTTTATGCAGTAATGGTTGCTATGCTCTAAAGTGACCCATTACTGTACGATTTTGAGGTCACTAATCTAGTGCATTACTCTATAAAATGCGAAAAAATTTCTTTACCGGACTGAAATTTGTAAGTTTTAGTTTAATCAATGTCAAACACACAATGTTTCCACCAGTAAATATAAGCAGTTTTCAAATATACGACGCAGAATAAAACTTAGTTATAATTTCAAAACATAATTATAATTTTAAAACAGAACAGTATGAAATAATAGATATTTACGTTATAAGTCCGGTAAATCAACTTTAACAGTATGAGTGAAATGTTTCGAGACGAGGCGACGAGCCGAGTCTGGAATTTTGAAACAAATACTGTAAAGGATTTGCCGGACGAATGACGTACAATATTTTATTTCATACTGTTTTGTTGAAAATTATAATTATGTTTTGAAATTATAATGAAGTTTTATTCTGCGTTGTATATTTGAAAAGTGCTTATATTCACTGGTGGAAACATTGTGTGATTGACATTGATTAAACTAAAACTTACAAATTTCAGTCCGGTAAAGAAATTTTACAGGACTAGTCCGGTAAAAAAAATTTACCGGACTTATTGCTGTAAAACCTTATTTTCTGGACTAAATTCAAATATGTAAAGGTGTGTTTTACAATACAGTATGAAATAAAATATTGTACGTCATTCGTCCGGCAAATCCTTTACAGTATTCGTTTCAAAATTCCAGAATCGGCTCCTTCGTCGCCTCGTCTCGAAACATTTCACTCATGCTGTAAAAGTTGATTTACCGGACTTATAACGTAAATATCTATTAATTGAGCATATTTTGGCTTATAAATTTATTATACCCTATATTTTCGTTCAGATCTGTAATCTTCAAGAAGAGCTGATTTCAAGAACATAACACACTTAGGGCCTAAAATTGATAGTTTCGTAACTACAGGATAAAAAAAATATTTTTTTAATTTAAAAAAATTTTTAAAAAATGAAATAAGCTATTTAATTAAGTGTTGAAATTGTCCTCCTTCTTGTGCCTGGCAGTACCCGAAGCGATCAATAAACTCTTGTTGGACTTTTATTATGGTTTATTCTGAAATATTTCTGCATTCTGTTGTTATTCGATTTTTTAAATCGTCAATATTGGCAGGTCTTATTCTATAAACAACATTTTTCATGTGACCCCACAAGAAGAAGTCCAGTGGTGTAAGGTCTGGAGACTTAAGCGGCCATTTAATTGGCTCACGTTTTCCAATCCTCCTGTTCGGAAAAACCTAATTGACATAATGGCGCACTACTGCTGCATAATGTGGAGGTGTTCTGTCTTGTTGGTACCACAAATTTTCATCTAGAATGGCAGGAGTATTTCTGCTCGGATATAAGTTAACTAGCGTAGGGATAAGAAAGTCTGGAAGAAACTGAAGGTAATTTAGCCCGTTTGCATTGTTGTCAAAAAAATATTGCCCAATAATTTTGTTTTTCACTATACCCGCCCAAACATTAATTTTTTGAGGATATTGAGTATGACGCTCACGCATCCACCTGGGATTTTCTTGTGCGAATATCTACAGTTTTGCCGGTTTACTTCACCATTTAATTTAAAAGTAGATTCATTCGAAAATAGGATATTTTTAACAAACAAAGGATCTGCGTTACTTCCATTAATATTTTACAACACTCCATCCGACGATCTGGATCATCTTCATTCAACTCATGAACCAGTCGGATTTTAAACGGATGCTATTTTTCTACCGTTAATGGGTTATGAATGGTCATAGCATCCGCCTCATGATCTATGCCAATCTGGCGTGCGCTGTTATGGGGATCTTCTTCTATAGCCAATAAAATATTTAATTATTTATCATCCGGAGTAGCTAGACGGCCTTTCCTGGGAAGATCTTCCACAGAACCCGTTTCTCGAAATTTTGTTTCAAGTTTACTCACAGTTGATTTAGTGATTTTCCTTTCTGGGTACTTAACGTTGAACAAAATGCAAACTTCTTGTTGGGTACGAATCCTATCACCATATCCAATCATCATAAGAATTTCTATTCTTTGTGTGGAAGATAAACGCATAGTAACTAAATATTAAAATTAATTTTATTACTTCTGCTAAACTTACTAGAAAAATTCAATATAATGACAGCATAATGTCATCATCTAAATACTATAGTTACATAACAGCAAATTAGCCTACTTAAAAAAAAAACATAACAGCAAATAAGCCTACTTTTAAAAAAATGTATCTTAAATAAAATTATTTGTTCTACCCTGTAGCTACGAAACTATCAACTTTAGGCCCTAAGTGTGTTATGTTTTTGAAATCAGCTATTCTTGGAGATTTCAGATCTGAACCAAAATATAGAAATTATTAAAAAAATCGTCGATAATGTCATATCTACTACATGAGTTACCCTGTATAATAAATTTATATGTCAAAATATGTGCAATTAAAAATTATTATATACGTGTCCGAGAATTTTTACGAAATGTTTTTAGATTATTAAATAATGAATTTATTCCTTACTTTATGTGCACACCGTATATGCACAGCACTTCTTGTGTTTTTAACTGTCCCTGTCATTATTACGGAAGCTGAACTGACTTTTTCTAAATTGAAATTAATTAAAAACTTGCGAAGCTCAATGGAACAAGATAGATTTAGTAATCTAGCGCTACTGTCCATCGAAAATCGAAGAGCGCGCAAAATTGACTTTGATAAACTAAATAACAAATTTGCGTCTGTAAATTCTAGATAAAATATTTTTAGTTTTAATTTCTTGCGTTTGTAATACTAATAAAATGTGGTAAAGAGATTGTAAAAGATTTCCAGATTATGATTACTGTTTTCAATTATTGATATTAGATGTAAACAATTGATATGCTGTGAAACTTTTTTCTAATGATTTATCGTTACGACAAACGAATTTCATTCAGTTGACGAGTTGTTTGTAACAAATAATATGTACGTACAATTATTGAAAAAATACTGTGATTCTTACCCTAATAAATATTTTATATTAATATTATAATGGGGCCTCAACGTTTTGTTGTTCTCTGGGGCTTTTTCGAACCGCCGTCGTGAATAGGTACTACATACTATCTCGGAACGTTTTTGGACTTTTTAAAATATCTCACTTCGCTCCAAAAAAATAGCTTTTAAATAGCAATTCTGCTCTAATGTTTGCGATATGCAACTAAATTAGATTTATGCCAATATGCTTGTGCAAATTATTTTAATATCTGAATGGTGCTATTCTATAAAGGATATTACAAATTCTAGTCGTGCTATTAGTTTTACTCCAGAAACCGCAAAAAAATAAAGACATACTCACACTTAATAATAATAACTTAACGATAATATATTAACTGGAACATAAAGAAACTGAGCGACTAATAAAAATAATGACTAACCAGTTTACAGTTCATTCTAGTCAGTTGGTTGACGCACACATCCTATGGGATTTTGGCAGATCTTAAATTTGGCCGAAGGGCAAAATCCCATAAGATATGCACGAATCTGATTCCGCTGCTTGTCGCAAAAGAGCAATTTGATGCCTCAATGTTGTAAAAATTGCAGTTTTTCAGAAAATTGATAATTTTCCTGATTTTAATAGCTTGATTATAGGATTCATTTTTCTTTATGCAAGCTATCAGAACCCATTTTAATTCGTATATAACACGATTCACGGTTCAGTTTATTGATTTAATTGAAGTTGTTCTTGTGAAGTGCTATTGTTATGCTAACAGACAACATCAGAAGGGGTGAATAAGATCGCGTCGATTTCGGTGTTTTTGAGCTAATGGTTTTTGTTTACAAGAAAAATCGGTCGTCAAAGAAAAAAATCGAAAAAGGTTTCTTCATCGTCATCCGAAGACAGTTCAATATCGAGCGATGAAGACAATACAAGACCGATTCGTAAGAAAATGAAACTCAGACGACGACGTAGAGAAATTGTAAGTTAAATACCTCCTCCTAAGTTATGTAATGCACAGCCACTGGCAGAATCAAGCCTAAACTTAAAAGTGTTAACAACAATTCCAGAATTTGATCCGAAAATTATGGTACGTTAATGACTAGATTGAAATAATCCAGCATAATGCCAACACTTACGGATGGTCAGATAATGCAATAATTTCTCAAGCGCTAAACAAATTAAAATACACCCTATAACGCAATTCTCGCCAGCAGAGCTTTTATTTGGCTTCCAAATAAGAACAAACAGCGGCTTGCACGACATATTGGACGAGGAACAACTGTATCAAACAGGACCTTACATTCAACAAAAAGCGCGCACCACCCAAGTTTTCTCAGTTGGTGATCTGGTACTCACTAAAGTTACAAGCTTTCCAACCAATAACTAAAGCAAAAAGCTACTCCCAAGATTTAGGGGTCCATTTCGCATCTCAGAAGTACTACCCCAATGATCGGTATCTAGTAAAAGAAGAACTCCACACAGAAAGATCCAGAAGGCCCTATAAAGGAACCGTTAGCTTCAAAAATATAAAACTCTTTACAATTCAAAACTGTTAAGGTAAGCACAAATGATCGCCATTTAATAGGAACAAATGACCGCCATCTTACAGGCAAAAATGATCGGCATCTTACAGGCACAAATGATCGCCATCTTAGGCATAATTGATCGCCATCTTAGACACAGCCGATGTTAGGCAAAAATGACCTACTCAGACCATTTCTGCCATTTGAGGCATATTGGCTGCCGTCTGAGGCATTATTTGAACTAAATTTCTTTGAATAAGTATTTTATGCAGCTCTTTTTCTTCTGTTATTTAAGATGACAGTACGCTTTCGAGGACGAAAGATTTGCAGGAAGGCCGTACTAACCGTATCATAATATGACACCCGGTATATTCCACAACAGAGCGGCTACGACGCTTCATATTGTTTATATTCCGACGTGTCATAATGACATTATTATGGATTTCATTTTCAGTGTCAAAATGACATACTTTATAGGACTGAGTACTATAATGATTTCATTATAGGACTGAGTACTATAATGAAAAATAGACGCAAAAATTAAAAAATTTATTATTTATTTTTTTACCTTTTCGTGTACGACATTGACAACCTTTTTCTGGGAACACCAAGTTTTGTAATTGGCATAAGTTTTTTCATATATGCCTTTAGACTTTTCGGGCAACAAACCAACAACTGCTTTATTGGCCAATTCTTCGATTTCTAATGGCAAATTATCCATATTATATTATATAAACGTTAAAATTAAAAATTCAATTCTGACAATGACAATACAAACAAATATTTCTATAGTTGCCTGGATTTATTAAAATCACGCTATTAGTTTACTGACGAAAACTTAAAATTCATAAAAAAAAAACACAAAAATCGTCGGAATATAAAATATTGTATGAAATTCGGACCATAAACAATCATTATGGTACACGCCGTGTTATTAGACTCGGCTGACGCCTCGTCCAATAATACTCACGGCTAGTACCATAATGATCGTTATTATGATCCTTATAACATAAATATCTATTATATCACTGACAAATAAGGTTTATGTAATACCAAGGTAGATTGATAGGATTCATTGTTCTTTGTGCGAGCTTTCAGAACGCATTTTAATTCGCATGTAACACGATTTACGCTTCAAATTATTGAGTTAATTGAAGTTGTTCTTGTGAAGTGCTATTGTTTTATTAACAGACAACACTATGTATACAAAAAAAAAATACAAGACATAATCAAAGAACATATAAAGTACCAAGAAATAAACACAGATCCCAAAAAAGAAGTCTTGTACGCGGGCTATTTCTAAATCCCCTCTATTTATACACATACGTGCGGTGTGAATAGTAACATCCGATTTTCCCTTCTCTATATATCCTTCAAATCGGACCCTGCAGATTGGGTGGTGTGTATAGTGTATGGACATTTAGAAAAAATTCTGATTTTCCCCTGCAACACTTTAAAGGAAAGACGATGGAGGAATAAAGTTTAGTGCTCATCGGTTTTCTTTTTATCATGAGATTAATTTAAGAGAGGCCCAATTGTACCATTCAAACTGTAAGCCTGAAAAATAATCCTAGCACACAATTTGGATGAAATAAAATACTTTTGGGAATACCGCTAACTTCAATCATAACATCACTTCCGTGTTTGTTGTCATTTCTCATTGTTTGAGTTTGTCAAAATAAAGTATTACTTTTGATGTTCTGGATTCAAAAAGAGTACGAAGCCAAAATTGATTGGACGTTTAAGAAAACTCGCACAGAAGTAGATGTTGCATAGAAATCGTTGTCCTTTAAGACGAGGTTCAATATGCAGCTAAAAATAGTTAATATGTATTTCTTGACACTTTATAAAATAGAACACGGAAAAACGTGAAGAATAGTTATTTATGATGTTAGTGTAGCAAATGACATTTTATTTTGTGAGGAGGAGAATTGGATAGAGAGCGCAGAGAATGATCCAACCCTGAGAACAAGATAAAAGCACTTTTAACACGCGCATCATACAATATTTTATTTACAAAATTAACCTAGACACTAAAATGAACAAAAAAAGTAATACCTAATATTATTGTTCAAATTCGAATTAAAACCATAAAAATCGAAATTAAGTGACTTACCTTATTTCTTTGTTGTTAGTTACTTATCAACTAATGTGTATTGATATTAGTTACATAAAAATTCGCTGTCAATAACTTGTCAAAACTGTTCTTTTTTAATTTGTGCGATTCTCGATAGATCATCTAAAAGAAAACGATTCAAATGTGGAAATTAATGAAGCAGCGATTAAAGCTACCTTTGAGTTGTTGCCGAAAAAATCAAAAGAACAGTATAAAATTGTTTATGAAAAATGTCTGCAGTTGTGCAATTTGAAAGGCGTTTCTCGAAAATACAATGAAAATATGTTTCTCGCATCTCGGTGCTTGTTTAACTTTCTACTGTGGTAACTTGCGTTGTCCATAACAATCACACTGTTTGGAAAAACATTAGGAATTACCTTATTTACGAACCAATCCTCAAATAACTCCGCTGTGGTATCGTTATGGTAATCCAAATAGGAATCATTTATATTCTTGGCTGCCAATGAAAGTGCAATTGATACCCAACCATCTTTGAACCCTGCATGTACTATGGTTATTTTTTTTCCTCAGTTTGATGATACCTCTGTTCTACACCTCTCACTAGAATCAACCCAACCTTTTGATGGGGTATCATAGGTATCAAACCAGGTTTCATCTAAGTATATAATAGGTCTGTTCTCACTTCTGTACTGAGCGATTTTTGTCAAATATTTAAATCGCCATGCCTTAAGTCGTTGCGATTCCATGATAACCTGCCATTTATCGACTTTTTTAAATTTAAAGCCAATTTGTTGAAGGCACTTCCACAGCGTTGTCTTACCTCAATTGATATCCGTGTTATATATGGTCTTTTCAGTAAATTATCCAGTGTTGGTACCGTATGCTCTTCATACATCTTATAAATTTTGCGTCGGACTAAATCTTCATCGCTGCGATCTAATTTTTTGCAAGTCCCAGAATTGTTCCTTTTTTTCCTTTCAGTGATGGGTTTAATCACAATTTTCCATACTGTTTTTTCCAAAATTTTAGTCAATGTGTCTGTTTGTTCAATATATTCAATTTTACTCAACTTTTCACGTTCTATGAAAGTTGTATATACATTTTATATAATCTCTTTAGAATCTAAAGATAAGTGTCTTCTTCCATTTTCATTTCCGCACTGTGGGCTCATTAGCTTCCGGCTGTTCTATACTAGATTCACCAATTCACGGACGCCACATATTTGGATAATCAAAGCTGCGTTTTTATTTCATACGAACTAATAAAATGACTGGTTTTGCAACACTTATTTTTTTCCCATTATTTAATAAGGCTTTGTAAACTAATTACGGCCAAGTACGGTCCCTACCTGGATAATAAAATCATTATCTCTATGATTCTTGAAACCCTTTCAACAAAGAATTTTATGATGGGTGATAACTAAAGGCAGGTAGTCATTCTCGTAAATCTGTGAACGAACTTTACTAAGGTAATCTAAGGTCTTCATCTCTTTGGTCTCTCCACTAAATGATTAAAGCCATGTTGATAATAAATTGCAATATAGATATCAGCAAATGTTATAAACTAGTCGCTCATTTGAAGCGAATAGGAGAAGACTAATTGAGCATTTCCTGAGAAATGAATCTGATTATAAGTACCCTCTGATGGAAGTAGCCACTATATTGGGTACAATTGGTGGACAATCGACAACATAGAGGATAAGGATACTATATTAGTGGTAAACATTCGAGATACAAAAAATAAGGTTCCGCGAACTTTCACTGTAGTTGAGCCATCTTATTTGGATTGGTACAGAAAATACAGAGTTTTTCGGCCAATAATAGATATCGGACATCGTCGAATTTTTATCAAATATATGAATAACAAATGTACTAAAACTCCAGTTGGTATCAGCCATCGACTTAAGTCGATGGTATCAACAGTTTCGGTGACATGCCTTTTGTTATAACAGAATTCTTGAAGCTCACAGATTCAAAGCTTCGGCCACTTTATTCTAAGACTCTGTTGCGAGCCTGAGAACTATCAAGAGAAACGGTAGATGGAAGTGCTCAATAGTGGCAGAAGAATATATTGAAAACTCACTGGAAAATAAGAAGATAATTGCCAAAAGCCTTGTTACGAGGTTGTCTAGCAGACTATTATCTCCATTCCCTACTCAAGCATACAAAATGACAACAACACCCTGATCAATGGAAGCGCAAAAGAAATTCATATTTCTGATTGCTCAAATTGTACAATAAGTAATATTAATGTTAATAATAAAAATTAAAAAGAACCTTGTATTTATTTTTAACATAAAATGGCATTTAAGACACTGACAACAAGCGTTAAAAAGTCTACTTTTAATAATGTTTTTAATCAAGTAACATCAACCGACGGCGACATCTTAATGGTGTTACAAAAAGAATGTAGCAATTCCATTAAAAAAATACTTACTAGGAGAGATAGAAAAACATTATTTTAAATCAAATACCCATTTCCCTTTGATCTCATTACGGTACACAAGCATATTCAGAAATTAACATGCCTTGTTAATCAAAACCACCATAATCAAAAAAAGTTGTTAAAAAGTGATTTATTATTCTTCCGTCTATAAAATAACGACGCGATACTTAGCCAATTTAACTAAAGTTAATGAAGTCCTCAGACAACAAACACAGTCTATATATAAAACTAAATAGATTTTTCTTTTGTAAATTTTTTGTGCATTATGGAATGTACAACTTCGCCGTTAATGGTTGAACAATTTACTTTACAATAAAGCAATTAAATTATAAGAAAATTTAAATTGTTTTTTACAATTTAGCTGAATCACGATCTTTAGATTGAATTTAAAATTCCCATCAGGATAATTTTAGTTAGAGAAGGACCTATAATTTTGTTATGGTTTTTAACAACGTATTTTTAAATTAACGACAGAAAGGGAGGGGGACTAAGTCCCAACAGATTATCCAGTCCTCAGCCCTTAAATTTTTAAAGAGTGGGGATGATTCAACGATTATTTTTCTAGTTGCCCTTACTTTTACACCAAAAGAAAAAATAAATAATTTTAGCAAACATGTCTTGAGCTCCACTTTCGAACATAAAGAGGCCCAAAGCACTTTTAGTTAGAAGAACCGTTTTTTTAACCAAAATAATTCAATCTTGTAGATTCGTCCCCAAGCTGGGGTAGATTTATGGAATGGATACTATTTAACCACTAGAAGATTGTTTGTTAATAGTATTTATTTAAGAATATAAAAACATAGTAGAAAACTAATCAGCCAAGTACTTCAAACAAGAATGTTACCTTTCCCGAACATACGATTAGCTCCGGTAGCCTTGGCTTACCAAAAATTGAAGTCGGGTCCAGTGCATAAAATAACCCATCTTCAGGGGTATTATAACTTATGAGCAGTGATTTGATACAATTTCTTCGATTTAGTTGCCGTAATTCGCAGGTCTGAGCTGTCCCCTATTAGCAACACGCGTCGATCTAGGACAACTCATATTAGAGTTATATCAGCTCGATACTTCGCTCAGTGTATCCCATCCCGCCTAAAGAGACCTTTTACGTAAACCGATTCCAATGTGAAAATGCGACGCAAGATACAACAGGTCTGAGCGGGTAATTGTCCTTATGTGTTTTTGGCAGTTCATACATTTTTGGTGCAACTGAGTTTTAGCAGACCATTTTTTTTAATATTATGTGCCATCAGTGAAATTGAGGGGAAATAGTTTTTCTAAAAACTGTTTGGATTTGTTCTTAAAAGATAATGTAGGATTATGATTTAAAGACAAAAAATATATGTTAGTGTCAGTAAGCAACTCGAACATTTTAGTATTAATTTACTGTATTCGTCACAATTCACTACCACGGTACAATTCCCTTTGTCTGGTCGTGTTTGGTTGACTAAAAATGGTTATTATCTGTTGAAGAAATACATACTAAGGATAAGAATAAAATTGTACTAATAGTTCCTTCTTGCAAATTAAGTGTAATTGTTTTGTTATTGTTTTGTAAAAAGTGTATAATTGTTTGATCTTATACTCACACTTTAATAATGCATTCTATTTCCTACACACTTGCATTTCAATCAGGCCATTCTCTTCTCTAAATGCTGAAACAAACCAAAAATTTTCTCTGCAAGCGGCGCAAAACTGTTTTGTTTTTGCAATTTTTGTCTTTGGTCGTTGGTGAAAATCTGTTTTGAGTACCTAAGTAAGTTCGAAATTTATGTCAGTGCCTCATCACTATCATATAGATAGATGCGGGTTGTGCGTCATCAGGGGAATGAATTCCAGTGGCATGTGCAATTCAAAAAATAATCAATTCGTCGGAACGTCATATAAAAATTTATAAATTAGGTTTATTTCATTAACCCTTAAAACCTGATCCCATAAGGGGGACCTTTTTCACTAGTATTTCTTAGTCCTTGCGAAAATCCATCAATAAATGCATGCCTTCTAATATTTAGATCTTGCCATACCTTCTCAACTGTGTGCCCTTCATTGACCTATGTTTTGTCGGTGTAATACAATTTTTTTCTCTGTTTCCCGTATTTTTCCCAGGGCCGTTTCTGGCCTGTTAGCCGCTCTTGTGCGACATATGAATTGGCTGCCCTTCAAATCAAATCAAATCAGTTACTATTTTACAATTACCTACCTGAAATTATGGCGCAGGGGGTTATCTATTTTTTCAAATGGAGGAGGTTGGAGCTTTTGTAGCGCCCCTCCGTTAGACTTTCACCTTAGCAATTGTCACAAAAATGACCTCAATATTTTTAATAGGTGAAAGAGGTGTCTATTTTTAATATTTTTCTTTTATTCACACTTACCTACCGAGGGCTCAGCACTCTTAAAAATTTGTACAAGTGTTTATAAAATATGCATTTCTATATTTTTGCCTCTTTGGCTGGGGCAATAATACGCAGGCGCGTATTTTTATCCCAATAACAAAATATGTAATTATATTAAAATAAAAGTGTCAAGGGCTTGCGCTCCGATATCCTCTTATAGGTCCTAGAAAAAAAATTGAAATATATTTAATTTAAGCAAAACAAGAAAACAAAACTTTAATTCTAAATCATTTGAGTACTGGGGCACAAATACGCACGCGTCACCTTATGGGGCAAAAATGCGCGCATAATGTTCGCGTACTTTTGCCCCATTTAGCAACACTGCAAAAATTGCCGGGTAATATTTTTACAACCTAACCTCATTCCAAACTCATAAGCAAAACAACTTAGAACTACCCTAAGAATAAATCCTAAAAAGTGATTCAATAAAACATGCATTTTTACTTTTAGTATAAGTTAATTTTGTAATGAAAAAATTGCATTTAATTGCTAAAAAACTATATTTACCTCATATTTTATAAACAGTGTATACTGGTACTGGTGCTCTGGTTTTCAAACTAGTTACTAGACACTGAGTGCACTGTTGCCAAAAGTTATTTGTAACAGCATTTGAAACCGGACATCGGCGGCAAATTTAAATAGGGTGCGTTCTTTTGCCCCGTGAGTGTTTTTACCCCCCCCCCCCCTACCCTACTACCAAAATAATAATACCTACCTACATAATTCAAATAATATCAATTAGTTTTAATTTTTTGAGTAAACCTAAGATAAAACGTAATTGACGCGGGTTGCAACATATTCTTTCAAAAATACCAATCGCTTGAAAGCTACATGGGAAAGTTCCATAAGCCCTCGCCTCGGTTCATCTTTTTTCCATCCGAAGCATATTTCCTTTAAGGGGCTTCTAAAAGAGTAAAGACAACCATCAAACAGTCTTTTAATTTCTTACTTAAAGTTGTCAAAGTTACATGATGTTCTAAAAAAAGTTACAGCTTATGCATAACCAATATAAAATATTAGTTTTTAAATAATACAACTTACTTGTTTCATACATTCCATAAATAGTGTCACGAATAGAACTTATATCCAATCTTGACACATTTACAACATTCTTTAAATAAGAACGTTTCCTTTTAGGTGACTCCAATAATTTATTTTGCTGTTGTTGTTAACTGTTGTTGAAACTGCGCTTACAGTGCTTCGGCATTTTTCACAAATAGTAAACAACGTAATCGACAGAGATATGTATGTGCACTTTTGTTGTTCTTAAAAGAACAGTTTTTTAATGCTATTTATGACAAGATCTGGAGTTTTTTGTTAAAAAATAGACGGCACAGCAAAACAGAATCACAAAACAATAATAAAGGTTAGTTTTGCATAAACCTCAAACAAAGCCAACAAACGAGCTGGCGCCACCGCACCGTTTACAGTTGTGTTGTCAACTAAAAATTCAAATTATTTTAATTTTTATAAGCTTAAATAAACAAAATATTTGCTATAAGTGGGTTCGTATCATGTGCGTATCAAAGAAGAATACTTTAAGTTTGTAGTAAATTTAATATCGCATAAAGTTTTGATAGTTTTTGCCCAAATTTAATTTCCTCGTGTTTTCTTACGGACTGACAATTATCAGCTGATTGATGACATGCATCGGTTTTAAATTTGCATTAAGAAGACCTATCAAACCCTGAACACAGTGAGCGAGGAAAGTTTCGTTAAAGCGACACATATTTCTGCAGCATCCAATTTGGTTAGTTCAGGTTTTCGTTTCCGAATTCCTTTTTGTCATTTTCTTGATAAAGACCTATCAAACCCTGAACACAGTGAGCGAGAAAAGTTTCGTTAAAGCGACACATATTTCTGCAGCATCCAATTTGGTTAGTTTAGGATTTCGTTTCCGAATTCCATGGTACATATAGGTATTTAACTATTATTCGTTGTTTTAATGTCAATTGAATTTTTTTTGTAGGTGGACTAGTTACAGGCTCATTATTATCCATAATTTACTCAAATAAAAGCAGTTAACAATACTAAGTAAAGTTTAATAACTAGGTATACATTTATATAAAACAATATTTATGTGAACGGCCCATATACTACGAAAACTGAAAAAAAATATTTATTCAAATCTTTCGCGTTGTGGATTCGGGCTTTGTGTGTTACCACATTTTTTTTCTGTACGATCAGAATCTCAGTATCGGGATCGCTGTGCTATTTTAAATGCATTTAGCTAGTTGTGGCTTATATGACAAAGTCGTCTCTTAGTTTACTGTAAGCGTAGCGTCAAAAATTAATATACGCATGAAATAGTATATTCTATAATAAGTATGGAATAGATAAATTTCGCACGAGCGAAAAGTTTGTAGGCCGAGCCGTATAGGTGAGGTCTACGGTTTCGCGAGGGCGAAAATGCCATTCCATACGACTTGTAGACTATACTTTCTCTTATACTATTGGAGAGGATATAATTTATTATGTTATAAAACCAATATTTTGTAATAAAGCTAACCAACCTTGAATAATCAACTCACAAAGTGAAATTTATAACCTGACAGCGTAAAATAAGTAATCCAAGGCTATTATGATCTTCAAAATAATTTGGTTTCCCCATACAATTTAGATGCCCGAATTGAAAATCTAGTTGGCTTTGACTAGGTGATACAGAATGATTCCATTCTGTACTAGTGTGTTAGAAGTGTGTTAGAATGAAGTCATTCTATAACACTTTTTTAGTTAAGAATATGTTGTTCCTAAAATAGTGTTAGAGAAAGTATTTACTTGTACAATATTTTTAATCTGTCGCTTTCTAGATTTGGATTTGAATTAAACGAGTCACTGACAGAATTCGTGAATGTTGGCTATAGTAAGTAGTGTTTAAACAGGTAAAGTTTGATTTAGTATTATCTTCCCACACAGCATAATCATGTTTCAGAAATATTTCATATTAGTTTCTCCAAAAGATTTTAAATGTTCCATAAATATTTCAAAACATTTATGACATGTTGATGAAATCTTTCAGAAACTGAAAAATGTCACATAAAAGTAATATTTCATTTTATGTTTCTAAAACATTACATAATTGCATTTCCGAAACATTTCAAATTAAAGGCATTAACTTTTCAGAAATATTTCAAAAAAATTTCTTCTTATATTTCTGAAATTATATAAAATCGAATAATATATCATTAAATCATCATTAAAATATCCTTGGCCATACCCTCAGCTATCCGGGGGCGACTAGATGGAATTCATTATATGATGCAATGTCACAATTAATAAAAAAAAAATGACTTCAGCAGTCCTAACCGGTCTGTTTGCTCCTGCTAAATGAGCGGATTTCTTGAACGAACCATTTTCACATAGTCGATTATGTAGATTTGCGAATGTACGTGGGTCAGACAATATTCGATTTGGATACCTTTGTGCATACAGTTATCTGGCTTCATAACAATTGCCATCCGCAAGTCCATAGATTAAATGCATCTCTACAAATTCTTGATTTGTGAATTCAATCATCATTAACCAGTTCAAAACAACTCCGGAAACGTCAAACATAACAAATATTTGTTACAAAATGTCAGAAGGACAATAAACAGAATTAACAATTGCCTATCCCAGCCTACTATTTTTTTTTCTCATATTTATTATTGCGCTATTTCGCCTACACTTAATTTCCATCGATGGCTATTTTTGCAAATAAATCGAAAACGGTCACAGATACGAGAATAGTGCAAGAGACCAGAACGCTAAACAAAAGAACAGAGAGTTCAAATTTCATACCAAAATTCATACAGGGAGCTCCAAAAAAAAGTTCCAAAAGATAAAATTGTAACCGATTCAAGAAAATGTAACACCCTGTATACTGCGACCGACAATTTTGATACTTTATTGTAGAGATTCTAAAAAATGGTTGATGTTCCAAATTTGAAACAATTATCACAGAGTATAAGAGAGAAAACGCAAAATACGAGAAAAAAAATTGAAACTTTGCCACCCTGTATAACGAAAATAACGCGTTTTAGACCATGCATATATTTGCATTTTTTTCTTATTTTGACGAGTACTATCACCCCCTGAAATATCTGCATTGCATTAATTAACACCCTGTATATTATATAGAATTCAAATTATGATATTAAAAAAAAAATTGTAGAGGAAGCAAAGAAATTTCAGGACTATGAGGAAACGAGAATTTTAAAGGTTTAAAAAACAAACTTAGATACGAATTTTTTTGAATTTTTTCATGAAGATACCAATGATACAAGTAACGAAACCGACAGACTTTTGGACATGCAAGTGCTACAGTTTCTTCAGGACTCTGAAACCGACCTTACAATGTTACAAAAATATCCTTACATTAACAAGGTTTTTCTCAAATTTAATACGCCGTTGCCTTCCTTGGCTCCCGTGGAGCGTTTGTTTTCCTATGCAAGGTTCATAAACACTCCTCGCAGACATGTCCTCTTAGATGAGAATTTTGAAAGGTTGGTCCTTTTAAAAGCCAATGGGGCGTTTTAAAATGTTCTGTTTTTTTTTGTTCCTTATAAGAATTTCTTGTTTATTTAGTTTTGATACTTTATTTACGTTTATTTAATAGGTTTAGTTTAACAGTTTTTAAATAAAATGACATTTTGGTTCTTTGTCGCCTTTTCCTTTTTGTTTACAAAATATGTTTTTTATTATTTGAACCCACCCATATTTAATGTAATAATGTGTTTATGTAATAATACTAATTCGTCTTTATTTAATACATTTTTAGAAGCATAAAAATAAAACAATAATAGGTCCAAATTTACCGGAAATAATGAAATTTGTATGAAACCCTAATGGGTGGTTATTTGTTACTGCGTTTTACAATAATAGTAATTAAGAAATCGTATTTATAAATGTAAAATCTACCATAAAAATACCATGAAAATAAACCAACATACTACCCTACATTTCTTAGAAAATAGTTACTTATTTTAATGCTTTTAAGTAATGTTTTCATTATCTAGTATCTATAGTTACTTTGAAAGTATCTTAGTTACTTTAAAAGTATCTTAGTAACGTTTAAAGTATCTTAGTTACTTTTAAAGTATCTTGGATAAAATAACTAGTTACTTTAACCAAGTAACTTATTACTAACTTACCTTTGGAAAAGTAACTATTCCTATTAGGTATCTAGATACATTTGTGTAAAAGTATCTACAAAGTATCTTTCACCGCTCCGTCGCAACTTAGCCTAAAGGGGAATAATGTATGCATTTATAAAAGTCGCCACCGCTTCCGTTCGTAGTCCCAACTTAACCAATTTTTATCTCACTGACCTTGTGTTGTTCGTCGTTCGTGCTTTAGCCAATGGGAAGAAAGAAATTTGGCACATTTGATAAAGAACAAATATTTTTCATATTCCTACGATTTCAGCATTTATACACAATTCACAGGGCTTAACTCACAGTTTAATAATATTAAGTACTGGTCACATTATCCACTGTTTCAAAGAAAATTAATATTCTAATCTCAAAATACGTTACTGCTCTCGCGAATTTACAACGGTGCAGTTCGTGGTTTATAAATACCCTAAGAATGGTGGTGACGAGCGGGAACGGTGACAACGAGCAGAAACGGCAGTGAAAAGTTTTACTAATCGACCTTCATATTATAGGTCGCTGGTAGAAAAATACCAATACCTAATATATCAAGGACGCTGCATATATGAATACTTGATACATAAACACTAATATTCCATTATAAAGACAGAAAAGTTTAGCCAAAATTTGTTATCAACTTTTATAGGTAGGTATTTGAATTTTATAATAATTCACGGAACAAGCGAAGTTTGCACTGCGACAGCCATAGTGCAAGTGTGCAACAATTTTTTGTACCTCTAGTTCTGTCCCGAAAGGAGATGATGACTTACTGCATCTTTTATTATTCTATTAATGTTGTTATAATTTAAACATTTTTCATCGTTGTTCTGTCCCTTTACTGTTCAATATTCTAATTCACAACAGTAACAACCCAAGTTTAATAAATAAGCTAAAGCGGAGAAAATCGTAAAATGAGCCTAGCCTAAAATTATTAATATACCTATTATTAAAATACAGCCTTACCTCAGTTTTATTATCCATAACATAATTATTCGGTAGTAGCACAGTTCATATACAAACAACAATGCATAATAAAAATTATTGTTAGTTGAACATTGCACAAACAAAACCTAAAATAAGGAAAACCCGTGAGGGGAACAGGCTGGTTTTTCTGCATCTGATCCGTCAAGTGTCAAAGGCAGGGTGTGTCAACTGTCATTTTGGGTGTAATGAATCTGAAATATTCTATACATATTCTCGATGAAATATTTCAGAAATATTGATGACAGGTTATTTTTTTGAGACATTGAAATATATACAGGGTGTCCCAACTCTATTTATACACGAAATATCTTCTTCCCTGTTCATTATATAAAAATAGTTTCAAGAGAAATAGTTCTTGGTTTAAAGAACTACTTTTACTGGGAGTACATTTAAGTATACAGGGTGCCTCAAAAGTACAATTTTTAATATAAGTAAACTTCACTTTTTTAAATAGGACACCCTAAATTTTATGTCAAATATTGCTTCTTCAATAATTCTCTAGCAAAAATATATAATATGTTGTGTGCATAATATTGTCCGTTTTCAAGATAATTACAAATACAATTTTCTGATGTGTTTATTAATTAAAATACATTTAAAATGAACGTAAAACAACAATGATATTATAAGAGATGCTCAAAGTGATGACCATGTTCGGTCTGACATATCTCGTATCTTTTGAGGAGTTTCGTAGTGCAGGCAGACCTTATAACTTCTGCTGAAATTTCTCTACAGGCGCGTGAAATTTTATTTTTTAAATCCTTCAAATTGTTTGGTTTTTCAGTATAAACTACCTGCTTTAAATATCCCCACAAATAAAAATCTAAAGGTGTTAAATCCGGCGATCGTGCTGGCCACCTGACAGGTCCTCGATTCCCAATCCAGTTTCTCCCATTATTGTCTAAATAATCTGATACAATCCGGGAGTTATGTGGCGGAGCACCATCTTGTTGAAGCCAGATATTAAAACGTTCGTTTATGGGAACTTCTTCCAAAAGCGTAGGTAAGACCTCGATTAAAAAATTTAAATACCTTTGACCGTTTAATGTACCTTCATAAAAGTGTGGCCCAATTAATCGTCCATTAAAGAGACCACACATTTACTCCCCAGATATTTTGGAAATGAATTTCCCGAACCCAATGTGGATTTTCAACCGACCAATAATGAATGTTATGACGATTCTCGATTCCGTTATTGTGGAATCGCAATTCATCACTCCACATAATTTTTTCCAGAAACCGTGGATCCTCATTTAAATCTGTAGTCAAAAAGGCGATGAATTCCAATCGTCATTCATAATCATTAGGCCGTAGAGCTTGTACCAGATGAACCTTAAAGGGGTGGTATCCGTTGTTAATTAGAATTCGCTGCACTGAAGTCTTGCTAATACCCGTTTCTTCTGATATGCCTCTTACTGATACATGAGGGTTTAGTACTATGAGTGCAAGGACATTTATTATGTTAGTTTCGTTTCTTACTGGCCGAGCATGTTGTAAACCCCTCGAGGTAGGAAAAGAACCCGTTCGCATTTTTCTTACCATATTTGCAAAAGTTCAAAGCGATGGTGTTGGACAATCTGGAAACCGCTCCCTGTATAACCGTTGTGCATCCCGCGATTTTTTCTTGCACTCGCCGTAGATTAACAGCATGTCAACATATTCGTTCGGAGTAAAAAGTGATGGCATAGTTATAAAAATTACTTACTACTTTGACCTCTTATCTTCTAGTTAAAAATTTATATCACTGTTAGAAATGTCAAAATTTATTTTAAAATGTCACTAGTTTGCTACTATAGTAATAGGTAATTATTGTTTACCTAATATTTCAAAGCATTTTCAAAGTTTTGATACTAATTTAATCTTACCATTATCTAGGAAACGGACCACATTAGGCATAGAACATATCATAGATTTTTGATAAAGAATTGACTGAAGAAGCAATATTTGACATAAAATATAGGGGGTCCTATTTAAAAAAGTAAAGTTGATATTAAAAATTGTACTTTTGAGACACCCTGTATACTTAAAGGTACTCTCTGTAGAAGTAGTTCTTTAAACCAAGAACTATTTGTCTTCAAACTTTTTTTATATCATGAACAGGGAAGAAGATATTTCGTGTATAAATAAAGTTGGGACACCCTGTATATCAGAGATATTTCTGAAAGGAAGTGTGCTGTGTGGGTTATCGTGTGGTACTAATCTGTCTAGTTACGTTGTCCGTGTTTTTTATAAAATATTGGAGGATTAAAAAGATGTTAATCTCGTTGTCAAGCGTAAACTTTAAAACATTTCTAAAATAACTGGTTAAATCTTACCTAGAGTTAAAGCATCCCCAATCTCTCCTACATACTGACTGATTTCAGGAGTAGTATTAATATGAAATCTGAGCTGAATTAGACTTTCATTTAAAAATCAATGTAAAAATCACATCTGCAATCTAATATATAAAAACAGAAATTATTAATATAAATTAAGTTAAAAAAATGTTAATATTAGTGAGTCATGTAGTTTAGGGTCATTCAGGTTTCAGCAATCGACGCTCTAAAGCCTTTAAAATAATTTACGAACATCGACCCGCGGAAACCGCTGTGTGACGTCACTATCTCTTATAGCAAGCAGATCGTGCTCACTATCGCGATTACTTGCTGTTTTAAGTTGTAAAGTTGTCTGCATTTGTATATTTGTACTATGATTTATTGTTTATATTAAAGGACTTTTCTCGAGGACTGTGCTTTTATTAATACAAGATATTAAAAAAAAAACTATTGGAGATATCTATTGACCCCCTGGAGGTGGTCTATCGCTTTAATGAAATCACTAGCATAAATCTTTTCACCACCTTGCTGGGTGAATAGCTACACCAAGGTTTTTTGTTTTCCTCTAGCAAAACAAATTATTTTCAGCTATTTTTCACTAAGGCGCACCAACCTAAAGGAAGACCATAATTTGAAGTCCACTAAGTACCAACACTCTAGAATAAAAAAGTTACGCAGCTTCGAATTTGAAAACTGTAGCGCTATTTACCCTGTTTTACAGTGATTAAAAGTAGAATTTATAAGCATAAAATAAAATTTTACAAAAAGACGAAGCGTCGGATTGGAAATTTAATTAAATTGTCTTTTAGAGGAGAAAAGTAGCAAACATTCTTTTTTGTCCAAATATCTTCGGAAATATTAGCAGTTTTTCTTTATTCGGAAACATGACTTTGCAAGATTCAGTCATGCGCAATCTTTTCTAATTTCATCTTTTTGTATGTCCAATGTCCCTATAGATGGAATTCGTATCCGTATCACCCTGTATATTTAATTTTTGGGTCTTATTGCGTAATTTCTTTGCTGACAATAAATCCTGGGTTTGGGATTGTTAAAAATAATAAAACATGACTATTTACTAAAATATATTTGTATTATGCCCATATCCTGAATTTATTGATCAATGTACATTTTTTTCTAAATGTACAAAACCAAATTTATTTTAAAGGTACACTTAAGTCAGGTAGCTGACTTGAGTTTACCTTTTAAAAAAATCCCAAATAATATATAACTAATTGTCAATATTCTTAAAAACTAAAAAAATACATACTTATTATAAAAATTGTACTAAAATGTAACATTTAACTAAAAAATGAATGTAAATTAATTATTTAAAAGTCTCTGCAAGAACATTAGGGGCACTAGAGTTTAGATTTTATATTATCTTTCTTAAGTAGAAAAAATATTTACTACTAGACGAATCCATCCCACAAGTTTAAATATTTTTTGTAAAGCAAACTCTTTAGTAAATCGTTTGATTGTTTTTTACCCAAAAACATGAAACCTTTCGTTAACTGATGAGGGCCAACCCAATAGAATTTCGGCTCTGTTTTAGTTTTATCATCAATTAATTCTTTTATTAGACATACCTACCTATATTGTTAATGTAATCATAAACCAACAAGAAACTGGGTAATATAAAGATTTGTCCTGTTAGTGTACAGGGTTTTTCATTATATTTGCGCACCCACCTACAGGGGTTAATATAAGTGACAGAAAAAAACTTTTAGTACAAAAGTTGCATAATTTCTCCAGTGACATCTTATAAACCTGTCAAAAAAGCAGACGCGCATCGCAAAATTGAAAAACAATTGCAGTTTTTCTTTTTTTAAACGGAACAATCTCTAAATTCTCCACCAGGACGAAAAATGTTTTTCCCCCTGATTTCAAAAATATACAGTGTGTCTACGTAAGTTGGCGGCATATGGGAAACTTTTTTATTATTAATTTTACGAAAAAAAAGTTATTCTTCATAAAAAGTTCTGCACGGTCTAAAACCTATATGCAACCATCAGATATACCTAGATTAATTATGCATTAATTTGCAACTTAAGTTTTCAACATTATCGCAGAGAGAATGTCTAAGAAATAGTTTTTCAATGAACATTTGAAAGTTATTTTTAATTCCAAACATCTTTTCTTTTGGAATTCAATAGTTGGTACTCGGGCCGTAACCGAGATTTGGCTTTTAATGCGCTCCTGGCGGCGACTCTGTGAGGATACCGGCTCGCCGGATTTTTACATTAGTTTGCTTCTCCGACTCTGACTGATTTTGTTAGACGGGCCAGGTTGATGCATGCGATTGCGACTAGATGTCGCTTAAAGGCTACATCTGCCATTTTTCATCGATCTTTTAGGGTCAAGTAGGCTCTTAAAGTTGCTTTCCTTCGCGTTTCGCTGTATAACAGCTCGTCAGTGAAGCTATAGAATCCGACGAAGGAAAGCAACTAGAGGTGGGAAGTTCGATTATTTTTGGTAACTTAATTCATTTGATTCATTCAGTTAAAAAGATTCGTTCAGAAAGATTCGTTCTCAAATGATTCACTTACCTACTTTTAAATAATTTCACGTTTTAAACGCGAAAATGCTGAATCGATGTTTGTTTAAATAACAGCCAGTCGTTTGTTATGAAGATTGTTGCCATAAGTGGTAACAAAATACCCAAATATTAAGCCCAATGTTTACGTTCTTGAAACGTCTTGAATGACTAATAAATAGATTCCTATCCAAAAATAAGATTCTTCGACTATGGTTTATTAAAATTTGTTCAATCATTTGTACAGTTACACTATAAAAAAAATATTCATAATACCGATCAAATCAAATATTTTATCCCACACATTTATCTCTTTTCCTTCTACTGTACTTTGCGTACTTGAACTGCTGTCTTCCTCTACATCATGAAAATAGAAGACGGCATCACGCATCGCCGAGCGATGGCCGTCAGGCCAACTCTCGAGCTCGATCGTTCGAACTGCGGACTTGCGAACGAGTGAATTACTGAACTGGTGAATTGCCTTTTCGAGTTTCGGGTAAGTGAACGAAATGCGACTTTGATTCACCAATTCTTTAAATTATTCCTGACTTGGTGAATCAAAAAAGAATCGAATCTTTTAGGAACGATGAATTAATTCTTTCGGTTCAATGAAGTGATTCGTTCGTTTTGAACGAATCGTTCGTGAACGACACACCTCTAAAAGCAACTAACTTTTGGAATTCAATAGTTGGTACTCGGGCCGTAACCGAGATTTGGCTTTTAATGCGCTCCTGGCGGCGACTCTGTGAGGATACCTGCTCGCCGGATTTTTACAGTAGTTTGCTTCTCCGACTCTGACTGATTTTGTTAGACGGGCCAGGTTGATGCATGCGATTGCCACTAGATGTCGCTTAAAGGCTACATCTGCCATTTTTCATCGATCTTTTAGGGTCAAGTAGGCTCTTAAAGTTGCTTTCCTTCGTCGGATTATATAGCTTGACTGACGAGCTGTTATACAGCGAAACGCATCTGAAGATGAATCCGGCGAAGGAAAGCAACTAACTTTTGGAATTCAATAGTTGGTACTCGGGCCGTAACCGAGATTTGGCTTTTAATGAGCTCCTGGCGGCGACTCTGTGAGGATACCGGCTCGCCGGATTTTTACAGTAGTTTGCTTCTCCGACTCTGACTGATTTTGTTAGACGGGCCAGGTTGATGCATGCGATTGCCACTAGATGTCGCTTAAAGGCTACATCTGCCATTTTTCATCTTTTCTTTATACTAATTTTTGATATTGTCAAAAATAGAGGTACTTTACTCTTGAGCAAAATTCATAGGTTTTGATAAACCTCGTATACGACTGATAAATTTTGATATCTGATGGTTGCATATTAGGTTTTAGACCATGCAGAACTTTTTATAAATAACTTTTTTTCGTAAAATTAATAATAAAAAAGTTTCTCATATGCCGCCAACTTACATAGGCACACTGTATAACATGTCAACGTTTAGATCAGCCGTTTTTTAAATTGTTTCAGTTTACTTTAAAATGAAATTTATATTTTATAATTTATGATATGAAGTAAAGTAAATGGCCATACTTTATATTTACCTACTGTATATCCGCCACGACTTTTGACACATTTTCTAATATTTGATCTGTATATATTGAGCATGAATATTTCTTGTTCAATCCTTGGTGTCAGCACTTGTATATTTTAAGGTCTGTCATAATAAATTCGATTCTTTAGAAATCCCCACAGAGAAATATCTAACCGACTTGGGTCAGGGCTATTAGCCGGCCATTCCTTAATGTGTCAATTTAATGTAAAGCGACAAATATGTTACGTTGAGGTATGCGGAATGCCTCGACAACTCGATTATCATCACTTCAATTTATCAAAATTGTAGACTCAAATATTTCAGAAACGGCTGAACTAAACGTTGACATATTAAGGGAAAGAGATCTTTTGTCCTGGTAAAAAGTATATACGGTGTCCTATTTAAAAAAAGAAAACTTCCAATTGTTTTTCAACTTTGCGATGCGCCTGTGTTTTTTTTTTGTGGACTCCAAAAGATAATACGGGAAAAAGTATGCAACTTTTGTGTTTACAGTTTTTTTCTGTCACTTATATTAACCCCTGTGGTGGGTACGCAAATATAAAAAAAAACACCCTGTACATAACTTTCTATAAAAAAACAATAAAGCGACTATGTTTTATATGCAAGTATAGGAGCACTAACTAATATTTTTACGTACAAGAAATCTGTAATTTAGCTGTGTACCATTATTTAGCGGATACCCTTTAAAAACATTGTATAACACAATATCGCAAAACGAAAAAATTTTGAATGGTTGATGAACAACTTAACCCATGATTTTTAAAACTCTTCTAAACATAAATAAAAATAATTAATTATTCAAAAACACAAAAGAGCCTACTTTTCAAAACTACGATTTTACCGACCGCATACAGAAGAAAAATGTCTGATTGCCTTAACCTAAAGTAATTTTCATATTTTCTAAACATACTTAGAATCAGTCTTAATTTAACTTAAATTTATAAAATTCTTCCGTATTGCATCCTATTTGACATCGAGGATGAAGATTGACTAAAGATTGGACTTTCGTGAAGTAGTAACTTACTACCGAAAGCTGATCCACTGCTGCTGCTTGAAAAAAGACTTCTAAAAATTTCAAAATTAAATTACTTTTTAAATAAGAAGATAAATAAATTGGATGAAAATTAATTTAAAAAGTTCATACAGTAAAATCTCTCAATAGCGACCACCCTCGGGGAATTAAATGTTGGTCGGCTAACAGGGGTGGTCGGTTAATAGAGAAAAATCGTTTAAAATTCAGGTGATTATTTTCTGGAAAAACGCTTGGACATGTCGATTATTATTTTTAAATTTTTTGACATAAGATATGTGTATACAGGTTGTCTCAAGAAGAACATATACCGTCAACATTAATTTTTTTAAATAGAACAAAGAAGGTATTCTTAGAAAAAATTATTGGGCCAATGATTTAGGAGAAAAAATAATATATAATAGAAAATATTATATTATTTTTAAATTCTACAATACATTCTAAACACTTTTTGTATAACATACCATATCTCCAAAATCAACGGTTTTCGATATACTGACATTTTTTCTGGTACCAAAAACTACTGTAGTATAAGGTGTAGTGTAAGTAAGGTATAGTATAAGGTAAAATTAAGACAGTTAGTATTTTACAGTATTTTACCTATTTTATTAAATTAGTTTATATTATTAAACATTGGTTTAGATTGACAAGGTTACAACCATGAACGTAAGGTGCCAGCTTTGCTTGTAATTGATTAACATAAACATATAACATATAACAAACCGTACCATAGTTTAAGGTTACCCAAACATATATATATTTTGATGAACTAGATTTAAAAGAATATAAGTTAAGAGATGATGATTTGATAATTTTAACATTTTGCTACTATTGTACTAATACCGTAATGAATATACGTCATTTTCGTTATCCAAAACCTGTGTGCTAATTTCGAACCAGGTAATCATCTTACATGGCGATCCTGCCAGCGGGCTTAAGTTAAGCCCTTGGTAAATATAAAGTGACTACCTAAGTGAAAGCAAACAAGTGAAACAAGTGAAGTGAAACAAGTGCAGATGGGGACAACAAATTCAAAACACGCAGAAATAACAGACTCTGGTGTCGTTAATTCGAATTTCATTGTGGAACAAGAGGCGATCCAGGCACCCTTGGACATTCGCATACTGTTGTATATCCTAACTGGAGCAGTCGTCCTGTTGTTGGTGTTGAAGCTCAAACAGATGTACCGCAGAACACTGAAGAAGGATTTATCAAGGAGTATGTACCTGAGGACAGCACCTAGGGATCCTGAAGCAATCTAAGTTTTTATAAACCCCGCAGATAAGCCTAAAGAAGAAGAAAAGTCACTCCATTTCATTTTGACCGCATTTGCATATGCGTAGTAGCAGTCCCAAGTCGAGCAACAGCCAAGCAGAACGTACTTGTGAGGCCTTAATGGAAGGTGAGGCAAAAGCCGCTCGTACGCAACGTGGGATTAGTTCATGGGCATCAAGGAGTTCCAGTACTTGTTAGAAGAGGCAAGGGTACTGTATAGGAATCTGAAAAAGGACTCCATCGAAAGGCGCAGCTCTAGGACTGTCACCGTAAGCAACTTAGGAAAACTAGAGACACTTGTAAGTGAGTTTAGCAATTTAAAAAATGAATTTAATAGGGTCCCCGTCCCCACTAAAACCGTATTAATAGCCCAAGTCAAAGATTATGCCACACAGTTAGATAAATATTTTGAAGCTATTAATGAAGTTTTACAGGATAGGCTAAAAACCGCCGATACGAAAGAAACAGAATCTGTAGCAAAAAATCCCGATTCTGATTGTTTTGTTGAAGCTAGAAACATGAGTGAAAAATTTGATTTGAAAACGGCCGCGTCTCTGTTGCCGCGCATGGACGGCACTGAGAAAACGACAAAAGAGTTAATTGACGGCATCGAGTAATATGACGCATTGCTTGACGAGGCAGGGAAAAAGAGTTTAACGAATTATGTCCTTAAGGCAAGATTATCGGGTAATGCAAAAATAAGGTTGCAGAGCGCATACGCAACGAATGAAGCCCTTATTACTGATATTAAAGCTCTTTTTCTCACCAAAAAGTCAGCGGGAGCATTGTCCGCCAGATTGAACGGTGCTAAGCAAGGGGGTAAATCAATCGAGGAGTTCGGTAGAACTATTGAAGATCTACTCCTGGACCTTACTATCGCACAGTCCGACGGGAATGACGAAGCTGTACGGGTGTTAACTTCCGTAAACGAGAAGCTTGCTATAAACGTATTTGCCAATGGGTTGCAGAGTAGCGACATGCGCACTATTGTTAAAGCACGTAATTACGAAAATACTGTAAAATACTAACTGTCTTAATTTTACCTTATACTATACCTTACTTACACTACACCTTATACTACACTACAATTAAAAATGAACTCTTTACATCTATTTAGTCTATAATATTTACATAGACTATATTAAATTTTATTTTAATAAATGTTGAAATTGACCGCCACCAACTTCCTGGCAATATGCAAGTCGATCTTTGAATTCTTCCAAAATGTTATGGATTACCTGGGGCTCTATTAATCTAACCTCATGCCTTATTCGAGCTTTAAGTTCATCAATATTGTTGGGTCTGTTAAAGTATACTTTAGATTTTAAATAGCCCCACAGAAAAAAATCTAGCGGGGTCAAATCTGGTGACCTTGCCGGCCATTCTATTGGACCCCGTCGACCAATCCACTTGCCAGGAAAGAATGTATCCAAGTATTTACGCACCGGGCGTGTGTAATGGGCTGGTGCTCCGTCTTGCTGGTACCATAAGTTATTGTTGGGAATGTCTGGCTCATCTGGATTTGGATAGAGTACAGCAAGTGCCGGTATTAACTCAAATTCTAAAAATTCTAGATACAGTTCGCCATTTAGCGTACCATCAAAAAAGAAGGGACTTAAAATCCGGTTATCAATAATTCCAGCCCCAACATTCACTTTTTGCGGGTATTGTGTGTGGGACTCCATGATCCAGTGCGGATTTTCCTTAACCCAATATCGACAGTTTTGGCGATTCACATGCCCATTTAGAGTACCTAAACGTTGCTTCATCAGAGAACACAATTCTTTTTAAAATTTGAGGATCTTCAATGTATCTGTTCATCATTATTTCGCAAAATTCTGTTCTTCTATCCGGGTCATCTTCATTAAGTTCATTAACCAACTGTACCCTATAGGGATGCCATTTATTTTTGTGTAAATAATTCAATACGGTTGCTTGACAAATATTATTTTCCGTGGCAATACCGCAAGTAACACTATGGTGGTTTTCTTGGACAGCTAAGAGGACATTTATTTAACTGCACATCTTCTGAAATCCTAGGTCGACCTTGAATATAATTGTCTCTAACATGCCCCAAATCCCTATATTTTTTTACAATTTTACTAACAACAGATTGAGATATTGGTGCTCGGTTTGGGTACTTATTGTTAAATAACTCACACACTGCTGTTTGGGTTCGCATTCTATCTCCATAGCCAAGCATCATTAGTACCTATATCCTATCTTTTTCACTTAACCGCGCCATTTTTACAGAATTACTTGAAGTTAGATAGATCTACACAATTTGAAGAATTTTTGACAAGAGGTAAATGTCTGTGTCAAAATAAATTAATACAGGTAACAGGTTACAATAATAATAAAGAACTGCGCAATTAAAACTAAAAATCCACGGATCTCGGCATTTTTTCAGAAAAATATTAAAATGTCAATATATCGAAAACCGTTGATTTGAAAAAGTGTTTAGAATGTATCGTAGAATTTAAAAATAATATAATATACAGGGTGTTCTATTTAAAAAAATTAATGTTGACGGTATATGTTCTTCTTGAGACAACCTGTATACACATTTCTTATGTCAAAAAAATCGCAATTAAAAATAATAATCGGCATGTCCAAGCGTTTTTCCAGAAAATAATCACCTGAATTTTAAACGAATTTATTCCAACCTTTTTGAGCTCACTGTATATCATACAATGTACTGTATGTTTGGTTTGAAATTCCTATTTTTTTAAATAATCAGAAATTAATGATTGCTTCATATTTTTTATTTTATTTTAATAAAATTCAGATTCACATTTTAATAGCAATTGAGAAATATTTGTTAAAATTGTTAACATTATTAAAAAAGTCTCAATACAAGTCTCTCAAACGAGCGTAGGCTTAATGGGCTTGAAATTTGCGGTACTGGAGCAAGTTCAGGATTCCTCTTCCTCTGTCTCAGAGTTGGGAGTAGTTTCATCCGTCTCTTGGATCTCTTCAATACACTTTCTGTTGGCAAATCGTCATCAATAGAGGCAAATTGTTTTAAGTTCACAAACGTGTCCTTAGAAACAGTTGTGCGGGAGGAATATTATCTTCTTCTTCAAAGTCGTCAATATTATCTGTATTACATATAAATTCGTCTTTCATACAATTTTTTCTTATTGTCAATGGGGACAAATTGCGCCAGACTACCGAAACCCATATCAAGGCATTGGTTATGGTAATATTATCTTCGATTTCTTGAAGAGGTCAACCACTGTTTATACATGTTAAAAGCCTCTTAATAACGTAGCTTCTGTTAGGCATTTTAAAATTCTGAATAATGCCTTACCTAGTCCAAAGGTTAGCAATGTGAGGTAGTATTGGGTGGAAAAAAAATAAGTTTGACATTATTCAATGTAATTTTGGGATGAGACGTTGCGTTATCCAGAAACAATACCACTGTTCTATTCTGCTTCTTCATCTTGGTCCCAAATCTGTGAAGCCATGTTGTCATGATGTCTGCTGTCATCCACGCTATTTTGTTTGAGACCAACATCGAGGATTTTTGCTTTTGCCTATTATAAGTGGTTCTTCCTTCTTACCTTCCATATTTGCACAGAACAGTCGAATTTCTAACTAGTCACTTGGGTCTTACCCACTTTAAATTTCCTGGTACTCAAGCCAGATTTTTCACTTTCCTCGATTATTTCAATTTTTTCGCTTAAAGAGCCCCTAATAGAGGGTGTTTTTAACATAATGGTTACTAAAAATTCCGTTGATGAGTGCCCCCGGTCGTTTAACAGATGGGTAATTGAAGCACATCTACTTACCGCTTGTTTCGTAAATATCAATTTTAACAATAGAGCATACTAAAACAAACATCATGTCCTTGCAACGACAATATGCGACTGAATAAGTCGAGCTCTTGTTGCCGAAGTTAAGAGAGCGGGACTATGCATTAAAGTGGGAGAACTAGTAAATTCAGTTAATAGAAGATGTTTTGTGTACGGTATTATCCGATGTATGCTATTACCCGTCGCTCCCCTATACGTACTTATTAAGCATAATAATGGCAAATATTCACTCAGGACTCAGGAAGCAATTCCTTGGATAATTATTTTAAGAATATTTAGTCCTTAATGATTTTCAGAAAGCCGCTTTGTTTCGAAGATACAGAGCGATAAAAGTGTTTCGACAAAAACAATATGAGACAATTAGAGAAATACTAATTTACTACAGTATAGTTCCTGAATCTACAAGATCTGATGAACACGACTGCCACCAGGTAAGATGCATGATGTTCTAACCATAGAATCAACAATAACAAAAAAGTATTGACATGAACGTATTCCTCTGCCTACAGTAAATCATCAGATGCGCTCCTCCACTTGGTTTGCCAAACTTACGCTGTTAAGAGTATTAACATGAATAACATGATGTGGGAAATTTGTAACGTTGTATAAATCCTTGTAAGAAATTTACGGTATAGCAACGCAGCAGTAAGGGATCCGCTCAAGTCCATCATTTTCGTGGCCGTCCACATACTCGGCATACAAGTGTTTATCGGTTTTGTGAAATTATGGCTGTGTCTTTAATGTTTCGTGATATTTTTATTTGGAGACTAATTAAAATGTGTAGCAAGTGTCAAGTATGCAACAAATAATAATCCTGTAGTTACTTTTCATATGAGTAAACAGAAAGTTGGGTTATAGGTTAGGTTTAGCATTGTCACATTCAAAGGTGGAGGCAGCGTAATTCATACTCCCGGCCCCACCTAGCTCTTCACGTTGTCTGACCTACAAACGATTTTGTCAATACATTTCTATAGCATCTATGAATAAGTTGTGCCATCTATGGTAATAGTAGATCATTGCATGACTCCAATATTCTCCTCATTGACGATGGCCCCCTTTTAAAAACACTAACCCTATTAGCTATCCAATTTCTCGAATCTTCTTTATTTTTCACTGGAGTAGCGTGAACTAATGGCTTCAGATGGTCTCATAGGAAAATAATTCAAGGAGTTTAAAGTCCTGAGATCGAGCAGACCATAAGTTAGGTCCCCCTGCATCGATCCAACAATATTACCTTGTATTTAAAAAATCATAAGCAATCACATAACATTTGTAATTGCCAGTGGAATATCCTCTTATGTAAAAATGCCTTATCATTGTTTATTATCCAGCCCATCTTGTGTTTGTCCCATATCCATATACATATTTTATTTATTTTTAGTCCAAGTTTATTTGCTTCATCTGATATTTTTCTTGCAACCTTCATTAGTTCATTTTTTGTCCTGACTATGATTGTTAAATTATCTGCGAATGCAATAATGCACGATGTAATATCTTCTGTGGCTACCTTGTGCCCTAATTATATCTGCCATTCGACGTGGACGCAATACTTCATTACTTCTTAGGGAATATTTTCCAATTCTCGAAGAAGGGTTGTCTGAAGATCTGGAATTAATTCGGCTGAGACACTACGTCTCCCTAATATGTCTTAGACATGCTTAATGGGATTAAGATCAGGGATATGGGATTACGGGAAGGCCAGTTAAATCTTTCAATATTCAAGCTATTCAAAAATGTACTGGCTACTCTAGCAAAATACATATTATCGTTAAAAGACTTATGGGAGGCAAATCGGGCAGTTTCTTTAAAAATGTATAATTCCTTTAAGAAAAGAGATATAGACATGAATAAAGAGAGATTCAGCGTCAACACAGGACACATTCGAACATTATTCCCCGGCCCAATTTCCTAAGGGGCTTATGAGGGAATAGGTCTAAAAGATACTTAATGTTCCTCCTTATTTAGTAACAATTAATACTATAAAAAATTCAATTATAAACTCAACGAAAATTTTTTATTGCAGCAATTTTTAATTGCGGCAATGAAAATTGCCAATTGCTCTACAACGTGCAATTATTGACCTTTTCTTTTATTTTGTAAACGCTCCCAACTAAATAAAATAAAATAGCAGATAATCTAACTTATTCGCGTTGTTTTGAGTATGCCTATGATATGATAAACCTCAAGTAAATGGTGAGAATAACAATAAAAACAAACCACAATACGAAAATGATAGAAATCTAGGTTTGAATGCTAGAACCAAAAATATTTATATTTTTTCAGGTTAGTGTGGCACTGAAATCACAAAGTAATCTCCCAGACTTGCGCTTGCAATTGCAATAAAAATAGGTCCGGACCTATTTCTCGCAATAAAAATTGCAATAGCTGATTACTAAACTCGCTTTGCGTATGCTTACAATAAAAAGCATGCAATTATCTATTACAGCAATAAAAAATCTCCAACTGTAATGCGGCCTTTAGATTTGAAAAAGTTATCGAACATTAAACTTAAAATTTATTTTTCTTGCCCGAATTATTTCATCAAAAGTGTATAATGTAAAAATCTCGAGACAATAGGCACCAATCAATTATAACCCTTTTCTAATTTCTTCTGTACAATGGTATTCTTACAATAATTTTATTGTCAGTATACTAGTAGTCAATAATATATATATAAATAAATAAAAATAAATTACCTGGTATAATACTGTATTCCGCCGTGCGATCTTCTTGCCTTCAGCAATGAACAAACTGCTACTGCCACAGCCAACAAAAAAATTACTCCCAGGATGCAAAAGGCAATCGCCATTTTATCTATTGACACGCAAAAGTTTTTGTCGCCTGGTATTTTCGGAAATGGGTAGGTGTCAAATTCTGCAAACAAGTTTTCATTATCACTTTTGGTTTATTTTCTGTAATAAAATTCGACAAATGTAGGGTTGAGTCTCGAGAACAAATTATAATTAGTTAGTAATCAGATTGGTAACAGAAAAGGTGGTCCGAGCATATTCGTAAATACCCGACGCGTTAGATACCCGAAGTGGCTTCGTAAATAGCAGACATCTCGGATTAACGCGTCAGTTATTTACAAGACCCCGAAGTTCTTTCTAAACAGCAAACGTGTCAAACCAACGCGTTAGTTATCTTGTCAATACAATGATGGAACTAAAGCCTCGATTTTTCATAAAGCACACGGGGCCAAGGTCATAGCAGACGGCATTGGATTTCTCTTTCTGTTACTGTTCTGATTGTTATTTATTCTTGTTGTTGACTCTTTACTAAATCACAAACAAGAAGGTGTATGCAAGTAGAATCTATCTTTAGTAAATTAGCCAGTGGCGGCTCTTATATAGGAGCACTTGAGCACGTGCCTCCCTAAGATTCAGCCCCACATCGACAAATATTCACTATAAATTACATATTTAGTTTACAATACAATGTCTGTTACAAAGCAATTCTAACATGATTTTATAAGCTCCCTAACCAATTATCGTTTCGCTAACTAAATATTTTGTAGCAGGTCTCTAATCCCGAATGCTTATCGCAGGAAAAATGTGTGTACAAAAAGAACATAAAAATTAGGAAAGCTTTTTACTCGTAAATTTGACACTTAACCACGGCAGGTTGTTATATCTGCCGTGACCTAACTACACAATATCTTGTGGTTGGAACGGAGGGGTGAAATAAAAGGAAGGGGTAGTGGTGGGCGGAGATATGCGCAAATTTTTCGTTCTTTTTTTTGCCATGCTTGATGCTTGTGAACCTCCACAAACTTCCGTCACGAGCCGCCACTGAAATTAGCGAATTTATAAATAAAGTTCGCTACATGGCTGGTGAGCTACCAAGGAATCCGAGCAAAAAAGAAACATTTAGCCGTAATTATCTGTTTAAATTTCCATAAAATGTAAATTTGTATGTAACTCAAATATATTGCTTAAAACAATTAGACGTATGCAAATGCATATCCCTCTGCATATTGTATACCCTGTAACATATATCCCGTTGATTTTTTTTTACACTGCAAATTATAATGGCTTAATATAATTTATTATATTCTTAAAGCGGTAAGGATAATACGTTTTAGTAAATTTGGCAACCCACACCGAAATCAAGCAATCAGCGCGGATTTCTGTCCCTTACTAATGGGTTTGTCTCTTTTTATCGTATACAATATTGAATTAGTGGGGATACAAAGCACATCGTGACAAGTTGAGAAATTTTACAAACATTGCCGGAGTTTAAAATTATTGTATTTAATTTATAATTAATCATAGTTAAACGTTGATGTTTGTAAAATGAATAAATATATAAAAGGTGAAGTCATAGTCAAACTAGGGCAGTAATTGCCAATAAATCAGTAGGTATTTGTTCTTATATTTTACGCCATTTAAGACTAAAATTATAATTAAAAAATAAAAAAAAAAATATTACGCACGCCTATACTGCCACCGTCATAGTGACTCTTTTAATGCATTTTACCGCCCTGAGTCCTCAGGCGTTGTAGCTCTAGAACCGTGTCGCGAACTATACTTAGAAATTTAACTAAATGATATTTTAGGACTAAACTTATTAGTAGAAAAAAACACTTAAATTTTGTAAAATTGTAAAATATAAGGCAAAAAAATTTAAATGTACGACCTGTAATTTTATTATTGTAGACGAAGATATTTAATTAAAATAAACCTTGAAACGCATTAGAAAAGTCTATAATTAAAATTAAATATCTCAAGAAATATTAAATATATTTGAACGCGGCTTAAAGAATATTAGGGCTTATTGTTTGGTCTTAGGTATGGCTAGCTTCGGTTTGTATAGATTTTAATTTCACAATACAATGGTAAATGAAACACTGCAAATTTAACAAAATTTCACTGAAACGCCATTTCTTTCCAAAAATGCCTTTTCTTTATTTCTGAGTTTTAGAAGAAACACTGGTTCAATTGTTAAGTAACAACTTCTGGATTTTTAAATAAATGTCGTAGTTTTATAGTAATTAGAGGTTAAACGACACTTTCGTATTTCATTCTGTATCTGACTCGCAATTATTCAAAAAAAGTGTAGACTTATTATTAATTCCAAATTCTTGACTTAATTCTTTTGTGTGTTTAAAAAGATTTTATACAGGGTGAGAAAAAGTATACTGTCATACTTATACTCATACTAATTACGTCTTTATTTCTATATTTTTCTTTATTCTTTTAATAATTATAGTCTCGCTTACGGCAAATTGTTGTCACATTTTTTAATAACTTTACGACAATAAGGTCCATATTATAATAGAGGTTTTGCGGGCCAATAACATTAATCGTACGAATTGGCCCGCATAATCTCGTGACCTTAACATAATAGAGCAGGTTTGGTCCCGTTTAAACTTATTGGTGAGATCTTGGGACGACACTACACAAACATTTGAGGAGTAATTATTGAGGAATGGGAGAACATTTTTATCAAGAGTTTATTAGTAATTTAGTAGATAGTATGCCTCGGCAATGCCCAGAAATAATACACGTTAGAGGGGGACCAAAATAGTAATCTTAATTTTGTTAGCTTTTATTTAGCGTTGTTTATTTTTTGCTTACTTAATTTATTTTGGTTTATAAAAGAATATCCTTGAATTATACTTTTTTTTTAAGTTACTGAAATTAAAAGTTTAAAAACCGTCTAGGTATTCTAATCCATAAGGTGCAAACATGTTGGAGCTGCGATAAACGATAAGAGTGACGATAGTACCGAAGCAAAGAAAAAGAAAGAGCGGCGAGAAGTAGGAGTGTATATTTCTTTGCATTTATCGCTTGTAGTTGTTACTACCTTTTGCTCGGAATTATATTGTTTTAAATTAATATTTGCCAACAATATGGACGACAATAAACTAATAACTGAAGTATTTATAAAGATAACTTTGTGGGTTAGCAGGTTCGTGCTGGATAGGAAATAGGACGAAGACGCCAAACAATTTAGCATAACTTTCTCACATCTTTTTATAGGGTGTTTCTTAATAGCATGCTAATATTTAAGAAGGTTATTCTTGGGTTCATTTTGAAAAAAAAGCTTAATTTGAACATATGTCCTAAAAGTCTTAACTGTTGAACCACAGGGTGTTAAATTTTAAGAAAATAATCTTTTTTTTATGATAACTTTGGTATGACCCCATGTATATTTGTGAAACGTGGTACGCATTTTCTATGCGTCAAAAGGCATTTTGTGCTGTACAATATGATTTTTTATTCTTGCCAGTGGCGCTCGTGCGAGATTTGCACTGAATCATTTTAAAGAGTTAAGTGGTACGCCACTGCTTTTTCTTAAAGTAAAAATTATATTTGAAATTCTCATTCCTTTTTGAGCAAATCTGGTATCTTCCTTTTGTTTCGTTTGACGTATGGTTCTCGCATAAAAAAATAAAATTCATTCATTTGCACGTTGTTATGAAATTGGGTATTGTCAAGGATTAAAAACGTATCTAGTAGGTAAGAAGCAGATTTTGTTTTGTAAACATAAACAGTTTTGACAGTTGTCTACCTAGTCTAGCTGTTACGTATTTAAGTTATTAAAATTAATAATATTATTAAAAAAACATGGTCCATTTCACGAATTGGAAAATGGAAATATTCCGGATGCACGAACATTTTCGAACATCCATAGAGGGTTGTGCGAAAAGAGAAGTTGAAACCAGACAATCATTTAAAAGGAGTACAACGTACTGTAAGAACACCAGAAATTGAGATAGCGGTTTTGAATTCAGCCGAGGAAGATCCCGAAATAAGTACACGAGAAATTGGAAACAATTTGAATAACTCACATATTCTTGTTTAGAAAATTATCAATGACTCTTTATTATATCCATACCATATCCAACGTGTTGAGGCTTCACTCCCACGTGACATTCCATTACGGATGAACTTTTGCCAATAGTTTTTTCAAAAAGTAATTGAAAATCCATTATTCGATACTGAAATTTTATTCACCCATAAACCCAATATTTCTAGAAAAGCCATCCAAAACTTTTACAATAATCATTTTTGGGCTGAAGAAAACCCACATGCAATCTTGGAATACCGTTACCAGTGATTATTTAATCCCTATTTTCTTGGGTACCTGTGTTAATGAAGAGTGGGACCATTCACAGGAAATCAGATGCAGGATAGAGAAGGCCAGAGCAGTGTTCAATCAAATGACAAAGTGCTTCAAGAGCCATGACTTGAACATAAACCTCAAGATCAGGTTGTTAAGATGCTACGTCTTTTCTGTTTTGTACTACGGAGTAGAGGCTTGGACACTGACTGCTGCTACTGAGAGGAAGCTGGAAGCCTTCGAAATGTGGCTGTATCGAAGGATGCTGAGAGTGTCGTGGACGCAGAGGGTGACCAATGAAGAAATCCTACGACGCCTGGGGAAAGAACGTGAGGTCCTTTACACCGTTAAATGCAGGAAATTAGAATATCTTGGGCACATAATGCGCAATGAAAATCGATACCATCTCCTCCAATGCATCCTACAAGGTAAAGTTTACGGGAGCAGAGGACCAGGAAGAAGGAGAATCTCATGGTTGAAAAACCTAAGAGTCTGGTTCGGAAAGTCAACCACGGGACTGTTCAGGGAAGCAGTCAACAAAATTATGATCATTCAGATGGTCGCCAGCATCCGACCCGGATAGGCATACAAAGAAGAAGAAGAATTTTCTTTATGAGTGGTTGGACGGGCATAATTAGCGGCAGTTTCTCGAAGAAGAATTGCCAGCTTTGATGGAAGATGTTCCATTTTAGTAAGAAATCGACTCTGGTTTATGCACGACAGGGCGCCAGCGCACTTCAGTGCTGTGGCGCGCGAACATTTAAACCAAAATTATAATAATCGCTGGATAGGTCGCGGCGGACCACAGGCGTGCCCACTTAGATCCCCGGACCTCAATAGTTTAGATTACTTCCTGTAAGGTCATCTTAAAACATTGGTTTACAGCACACCAATTCATACTGAACAGCAGTTGAGAAATCGCATCATAGTTTCTTGCGAAACTATTAAAAACAGTCCCGCAATTTTCCAAAGAGTACGTGAGTCCATGAGGAGAAGAACAGCATCTGATTTAATTTATTTCTTTGTGCGTTCAGGGTAATTTTGTGTTAGCATTCCAAAATGTATTTAGATTATTATGATTTCATAACTTTACCATTTAAAAATGATTCTCCTAAATATTACTAATTCCAAGATTGTTATTGTATCTGACTCCAAATCTGTTCTATCAGCCCTTGCTAGAATTTATAGTTGGAATTATAAAATTGATTCCATACTATTGGATATTAAAAAGATTATTTACAGACTAAGATATAAGGGGCAAAATGTAATATTCGTATGTGACTAACTAAAGGCTCATACAGGGCTTCATGGAAATGAGTATGCTGATTATTTAGCCAAAGATGCAATTATTATTGGAAGTGAAACTGCCTTTCGACTCGACATATCCGATGGTTTTAACATAGTCAATGCTCGAATTAAAGATAAATGGATTCATAGATGGCACAATTACACCTTATTCAACACCTCCGGTTCTGCACACTTGGCACTGTCTGGGCATTTTCTCTTTAAGTAGTATCACAAACTGTCACAAAAACTTAGAAAAATACAAAAAACTGGAAAAAAGCTAATAGCTGTCAACTTCACTTCAAGAGCGAAACCAAATTCGCGGTCATATGGTCATAATAGTATATTAAAGTACATGTTTTATAAAGCATCATCTTATAGCACGCGTCCATGTTTATATAACACGTACTTTATACTATTTTTTCTATTTTGTATTTTTTTCAATAAGAAAATACATATTTAAAAAGTAAATCAACCCTTCAAATTTTGTAAATTTGTGTGTCTAAATTCTATGTTGGTAATACTCTAAATTTCTTTTTATCATAGTAGCCTTGACAATAAATAATATTTTCTTTGTGTCATTGTCACGAAATTTGTGATTTAATATTTCATAGAGTTGTTCATAATTATAATTAAAAAAATATGGAGCATGATAATCTAAGTTTAACTACCCCCTGGGTTAAGGGATATTGCTAATAAAACGATAAATCAACTTTTACCAGAGAAATCCCGAAAACTTTCTTTTCTCATGGATAACAATAACAGGAAACGTCAGACGTCAACAGAATAAAACATTTAAATATAACCAATGCCAACTTTTAAAAAATAAAATTCGGAGTTCGAAATGGATATATTTCGAACTCGCTAGCGCGTTCGAAATATCTATTTTTCGAGACAAAATTAGAAGAAATATCATTCATGCTTGTTGAAGGTTTTGCGTAAATACGTAAAGCGTTGTTGCCGGATTTGTGAAAGAAATTTTTTTTAAATCGATTTACTTCTTCTAACAGGGCTAATAATGAACAATGTAACGTTGCTAATTACCAAAGCCTACCCAATACACTACTTTAACGAATAATTATTGCCATTTGTTTATTATATTTTGCATAGTACATATCGTCGCTCACATTACGAATAGGCCTAACTCGGTTTTTGTAGTTTTTCAGGAAAGCGATTTAAAGAAATCAATGGTGTTCATTTTGGATATAGCATTGACACTAATTTTTTTTTTGCTTTATTTTTTTATAGTTTCCTAGATAAATCAATTTAGAATGATGAGACATCATTATTTTTAATGAAGGTTTACGTGTTTTGTAAAAATTAAATAATAATCAAGATAGGCCCCTTCGTAAAAACAATAACAAATTCTTATTTACACATCAAACCAGATAGGCCCCTCTGATATTGTTTTTCAAAGAAAAGGGAGTGAAATTTTTAAACTTTAAACATCTTTATTTTATAAAAAGGATACAAGAAACTTCTTAACATAATATAATTACAGTCAAACCTAAACTGAAACAAATACATAAAAAGCAAACACGAATGCTAACCTAAACTCACACTGATGTGTGCGGTAAAGAACTATAAAACAAAATATCGTCAGGACTTCTAATAACAGGCTTATCACCCGTACATAGTGCCATTAGGTCATTGTATTTTAATAAAGGTATCGGCCTGGGTCCTTCGTTTAACTTCGGAAGCGTTACAGTGCCTCCAAATTTTCTTCACAATTATTCAAAGATATTAAATTACTTAAAGGCACATTATCATCAGAAGAGGAGTTTGAATGGGAGTCACAATTTTTATCCAAACACTCTTGAGGAACAGGCTCATTATCTGATAAATCAGAAGAACATTCATTGGTTAATGGCCCTTCAACCATTACAATTTTTCCATAGTACCATAGGTTTTCAAAAAACATTTTCACTCGTTCGCCTACTTTGAATTTTCCATTGTTCTTAACAGTTTTTAGGCTGCCGACATCCACACAGTTGATAGTTTTATCATCCCACTCCACAAGAACATCTATATTCAAAAAGAGGATCTGAAATGAGCCATTTTTGTAATGCTATTGAATAGCAATATACTATTCTTACTTACCGATTTGTTTTGACAAGAATTTTCCTGTCGATTTGCTAACTAACGTCTCGACGCACCTCCCGCTACACAATATAATTTAACACTAACCCGGTCTTCTTCTAAGCATGTCGCGGTGGTAAAATTGCAGGGCTGCAATATTTTATATTGTTCCTTGCTACCACCAATTTTCAAAATAGTTAAAATTTTAATAACAGCTACTGTTATATCTAATTATTTATTCTCTAGACTCTAGAGGCATAACAAATTAAAAATGGGATTGTTATTTATTTAATTTCTTACGAATTGTCTTTTATTTGTTAAATAAAATTGCCATAAAGAATAACTTAATAAGACCTATCTGCAAAGTAGTGTCCATCCTTTAAAAATATTTTATAACGTAAAGGTATATGTTAAGATTCGCCGAGTGAGACGCATACAAAAAATATAGCTAGAGGCCAATCTTAACTTTGGTCTTTACGTAAAAATATTTTTATGGATAATTCAAGATAGGCCTGACCATGATAATGCTATAAAATAAAAACGATGTACTATTGAGATATGCCACTTCGTCATAACGTTAAGGCACTGTTCCCCTGACTTTATATGGGTATAACTCATTTTTGCCAAATATCGAGATAGGCCCCTACGTAATGTGAGCGACGAATATGACTGTGGCCTGTTGTTGGCGACACGCCAAATGTAAACAAACTCCGTCCATCCTGTGTTAAGTCGTTGGATTCAACCTACTCTACCAAATAAATACTGGCATGATGATTTCAATGTAAGTCGACGTTATATAACTACTATTACACGTCTAGAATTTGGGCATGCCTGCTATCCTGCCCATCTTTTTAAAATCAATATTTTAAACTCTGAATTGTGCGATACTTGTAATGTGCGCAGTGACTTAGATCATATATTTCTTCAATGTACGAAGCATCAACAATCTCGACATCATTTCTTTTCAACATTAATAAGTACCTACAAAGTCCAATCTCCCTTCAACTTTTCAAATTTATTAACGTATAAAAAAAATATTTACACCTGCATTATGAACTTCTTACATGATAATGACCTAAAACTATAGAATCTTATAATTTCCGAAAATCCAAAAATCCTTTATTGTGTTTCCTGTCAAAAGGCTCCACCTGTCCTTGTGAACTTTTAAAGTCGCCCTGTTAGACCCCTGGGCGTGAAGAGTGTGTCCCTGTTCATTTATGTGTGTCTTTTAAATAAGCGTTTTTATATAATATTAACATATTTACACAAATATTAACTTAATCTTTAAGTGACTGGCTGAATGGCTGATCAGCCTATGCCAATACAAAAAAAAAAATGATTGTATTACTTTTTCTCGTAAGTGGTCTAGGAAGATGCAAATGAATTAATTTTTTTATTCGAAAACCATACGTCAAATGAAACAAAATGAAGAGACCACATTTGCTCGGAAAGGAATGAGGATTTCAAAAATAATTTTTACTTTAAGAAAAAGCAGTGGCGTATCACTTTTCCCTTTAAAATGATTCAGTATAAATCCTGTACGACCCCGCCACTGGCAAGAATAAAAAATTATGTTGTACAGCAAAAAACGCCTTTTGATGCATAGAAGATGTGTGCCCCGTTTCACAAAAATACACGGGGGCATACCAAAGTTATCATAAAAAAAAAATTTTCTTAAAACTTTAACACCCTGTAGTTCAACAGTTAGGGCTTTTAGGATTCATATAAAGTTTTTTTCTCAAAATGGACTCAAGAATAATCTCTTTATATATTAGCATGTTATTAAGAAACACCCCGTATAAATGATGAAAGTCTCCAAGTTCAAATCGCAATGTATTAATAGGATGTGCACAATATCTACATCTCTGTCGGTTATTAATATATCATATTGCAGTGTTTATAATAGCAAAATTTCTTAATCAGAATCATTAATTTTATCTTGAATTTCGGCTATTATTTGCAGTCCTTTTAAGTTTTTTAATTAATATCTTGCCGTAAAAATCAGTATCTAATAACAACGAACATTAACAAGAGACAAGAAGGATCACTCCAAGCTCCTCCCCTCGTTGTGCCTATCTCGCTCGAATATCGGATGCTACCGTATCTAGAGCACCGTAAGCCCCCGACGCGCGATATGCATAAACAGGTTGTCCGTCGAAGAGATATGTACCAGTTGTCTTTATGTGTCGGCGTGAGTGAATTCCATTAAAAATAAAATAAACATTTACGTAGTGTTTTGTGTTTGGTTCTGCAATAAAATGCCACGAACGAACGAAAGTTACTTAGACATTTTTTATGATCACGACAAAAAAAAATGTGTCGACTTTTTCCTAAACTTACTGACGAGCATATGTTTCCTAATAGCTTTCAAAAAATGAAGGTAAAGCAAGTCTTTAGTCACTCTCTTTCAGCTGCCCTATATACCTACATACATTTTAAGGTTTTGCCTTTAGAAGCAACGCTTACTGCAAAATTCCTACAAACAACAAATGATTTATTTGATTTGTTAAACTCGTCCCATCTTAACAACTTTAACGCATTTATGGGCACAGAAAAACAATTGCACTTTTTAGAAAAATAAAATGTTTGTTGGATGACTTACAGGTAATTAAATTAGTACAGGTAAAACAGAACGATGGAAAGGTAACATACGTGGAAAAATGTATAAATAATATTATGCATTTTATAAATGGCTGGAAAATTACTATTACCTCTAGTCTGTCTTTATGAGAAACCTTAAAATGCAAGAACTATTCATTTCTTTTAACAAGGAACCTTAATCAGGATTGTATCGAAAATTTTTTTGGTCTGGTAAGAAATTGTTGCGGAAACTCGAGAAATCCAACCCCAATTCAATTTTGTAGGGCATTCAAGAAATTATTTTCTCTAAAATGTAATGAGGTTGAAGGTTCCAATTGTATCAAAGATATTAATACAGTTTTGCTTAATGTAACTCCTGATATTCTAGAAGAATATAAAAATATCGATGTACCTATATTGACAAATAATAGTTCTTTAAAAGTTTTTACATGCGACTATAGAAATCTTTCTAGTACGGACGGAAATGCTATAGTTTACATTACAGGGTATCTATTAAGGATATGCTTGCTGCAACACTCTTGTAGTGCTTGCACAAAGTATAATGATGAAAAGACATTACCAAAAGAAGCTGCTGTATTTCTAGAGCATAAAGCATATTCGACTTCTAAAAACTATGGAGGTCTAAATGTACCTCCTAGTAATATTGTAGAATATGTCAAACAGCTAGAAATAATTTTTGTTGAAAATTTTAATAAAATTAGTTGCCACGAGAACGTTGGAGCAACCCTTAAGATATTATATGAAAATGTACTATTTACACATCCTTGTAAAGAGTTTCCTCATAAATATTTTTTAAACCTATATATTAGGGTGCGTATTTATTTTACAATTAAATTTGCTAACCGGGATATAAAAAAAAGATATTCTTTGAAACAATCAATAAAACCTAACATAAAATTAAATATCTTAAAACATCTTTAAAAAGCGGCCGGTAAATTTTATTTCAGAACATTTAAATACATTATTTAATTGAGTTGTTAACGGGCTACTAGATTTGTAAAAGGCATCGAACAGCAATTCAGAGGTTTTAACTCATTTGGTTAAACGCCTTTGGCTTAGAATGGTTCGTTTATCGATTTTCACAATTTTCCATACAAATCGCGATAATTTGTTTTCCCAGAGTATAACTACTCCTACCCGTATTTTACTGTTAAGTAAGTAGGTACTCTTTGATGGCCTTGAATTTGAAACAACCTGTATATATTTTATGTAATAATAAGGTAATTAGAATAAGTACCTATTTCAGTTAGCATTTGCAAATATTTGATTGTTAATTTTTATACCTACTAATCTCGTTTGTAGCTTACTACATTGTTACTTTTGGAAGAAACTTTCCTTTTTCCCTTAATTTTTACTACCAGTACTTTTTATAATTATGTTAAGATCTACCAAATAAATAACCTGACGATTTCCCCATTTTTCTTTTAATTCACACAAAGCAGAATAGGACACAATAACAATAAAATTATTACTAGATGTTTTTAAGTCACCCTCGTTTATTCGTTTTAATCGCTAGCCGTTTGCATCAACCTCGTATAAGCAAGAACAGGGACACTGCCTCAGGAATTTATCGAAATCGTCGGCGCGCTTGTGTAAGCAGGACATCAAGGTTCCGACAGAGTGTGACCCTTCTTGTCTTGTTAATGTTCGTTGCTAATAATAACAAGGCTACAGCTTTCGAGACTTTGATCACTGCTTCATTATGTACGCATAAAAGGGGGGATACTTTTTTACTGCTTCTATCGCTACTTTTATTGGCGCTTTTTAGCTTTTACCACTGCTCCAACATGTTTGCTGCCTTAAGGCCCCCATACATTTCGTTCTTTTTCATCGGTTCGAAGCGCCGCGATTCGGAACGTCGTGTTAAATCGTGGAACTGTTTCTCCCACACACTGTCGATCCAACAACAGTAATCTTCAGTCGTTTATGTACGATGGACAGAAATCAGTTATTAGCAGTGACAGCGGCAGTTTCTGTTTTATGTAGTCAAAATACGAAAAAGAAGCGCCCACGCTCAATATGGACTAAGCAATGGCTTTCAAAGCGAAAAGCATATTCGCATGTTAATATTTTAAATGAGCTAAAGGTACATCCGGCCGATTGGTTTAACTACCTAAGAATGGACGAACAAACATATCTGGATTTGTTACAGCTGGTGACCCCTTATATTCTAAAAAAGAGCACTCAGTTAAGAGAAGCAGTTACTCCACATGAAAGACTAACAGTTACTTTGCGGTACCTAGCAACTGGAAGATGTTATGAAGATTTAAAATTTTCGGCAGTTATTTCCCCACAATGCATAGGAAAAATTATTCCCGAAACATGCGACGCACTATATAAAGTTTTAAGAAACAGTTATTTAAAGGTATGTAGTTTTAGAATATTCGTGACGCTTATTTTTTTCAAGCATGATAAGGTTAGGTCAGGTCATCTATTGGAAACAATAATTTAAATAATGCTCTAAAAGGATTTTAAAGGTGTCTTTTGTTTTAGTTTCCGCAGTCAGAATTAGAATGGAGAGAAATTGGTACAGAATTTGAAGAAAAGTGGAATTTTCCCAACTGCTTGGGTAGCGTAGATAGGAAACATGTCCAAATAACTCCTCCCCCAAATAGTGGTTCTTTCTATTATAATTACAAAGGAACTAACAGTCTTGTATTAATGGCAATTACTAATGCAAAAAACGAGTTTATTATGGTTGATTTTGGAACAAACGGCAGAGTATCTGATGGCGGAGTTATTGAGAATACTGAATTTTACAGAAAACTTATAAATAATGAGTTAAAAATACCCCAACCATCTAAACCGCATAATAGTGACAAGTTATTTCCCTATGTTTTTATTGAAGATGAAGCATTATGTCTGAGGAATGATTTCCTAAAGCCGTTTAGTCAGAAAGAACTTGACCGAGAAAGACGTTTATTTAATTATAGATTATCACGAGCACGTCGCACAGTGGAAAATACGTTTGGAATAAAGGCTGCAAGATTTAGAATCTTTCTCCATGTTATAAATTTAAAATTGGAAAATATTGAGAAAGTTGTCATGGCTGCTTGTGTTTTACATAACTATTTAAGAAAAAAAAGAGGCGACAATTATTATACACCTCAGCTTGACCCAGCAGAGGCAGAGGTTGCTGCTGCAAAGGATTTTCTAAGTTTACAAAAAGGTCACAACAGACATGTGTCAGATGCTGCAAAATCAGTTCGTGAATTATACAAAACCTATTTTTGTAATGAGGGCGCCGTACCATGGCAAAATGATCGAATTTAAAACATTCAATTATTTTTTAAAAAAATTTTGTGTTTGCTTAGAAATAATGATTTCCTGGACACATTTGATTCATTTCTTAATAAAAAAAACACGAATATAAAACAAAACTTTTATTCTGTTCATAAACAAAAGGATAAACCTGTAACATAAAAAAAAAACAGACATTTAACAAACAAATAATATACAAAATCTTAACGCAATTATAACAAAATAAACATGTAGAAGAACAATAAATTAAACCTTAATTATTTTCTTTTTTTATTGAAGGTATTTATTACTTCGTAACGTCGCCGTCGTAATGATAGGACTGTTGCAAATCGCTGCCGAATGTGTCGTAATATTGTTGGCTATTATAAGCAGATGTCTGTAAACCTGATGATGAATTAGAAATATTTTGTTGACGGGAATCTTGGAGAACAACTTTCGAATACCTTGTTACATTTCCCATTTGAGCTTCAAATAAAATATCAATCAAAAGTTTTTCAGTTATAATAGCCATTTCAGGCGATAAAGTTTTTAATTTATTAGCTATGTTTTTACCAGTTATGTCAAATGTACTATCCACATGATCAAGTTGCTTGGATACTTTTTCCAACACCTCATCTGCCTTACTTTTTGGCTTTTCATATTTTCTTTTTAATTGTTTATTGCTTACCACCATCGCTGGTGCGCCTGAAGAACTTGAATGTGGTGGGGAAGACTGGGGTTCATCTAAATTTGTAAGGGAATAAGTATCTTCATCTTCTGTTGTTGCTATAGGAGACATCACATTTTCTGCAAGCTGCGATTCTACCCAGAAAAATAAAAAATTTAAGCGTTAATATATTTTTTCTTGAGTTATCATATTATATTGTTAATAAAAACTAAAATAAATACAATAACTTGATTTCTAACTTACCGTACCACATTCTGATAAAGAATCTTACCCAATTTTGTCCATACTGGAGATGCTTGTCCGGGCAGTTTCTTGATCAGTTAAAAATGACAGATATTGAAAATACCACAAGTGTGGCTTATAAATATCGTCTGTTCCAGATCCAGATCTTTGCGAATCCTTAACTTTTTTCAGTTCCTTCCTAAACGACCCTCGCAGTGAATCTATTTTATTTTTTATTGTTTGTCTTGTTGCGTTTATATCTATTTCTTTATATTTTTTTAAAAGAACTTCGTATGCTTTATTTTTCTTGTCCCTGTCTCTATATTCTAACGACTTTATGCGCCATAAACAAGGAAATTGTCTATACATTTCAATAAACTCTATTAAAAAAATTTTATTAATGGCTTCTTGATCCATATTAACCAATATAAAAGTTAAAAATTTAGAAACATGTGTGAACTTGTTACGCTGTCTGGCTAACTCTCCGCTCTCCGCTCGTGTAAAAAACGCGACGATTCGGAAGGAAATCCCCACACACTATCAGTTTGGGCCATCAACCGGCGAACCGTCGTTCCAAAAATCAAGCCCCGGCAGATATTCAAACCGACGATTCGAAACGACGTTTTTCTACCATACACTTCGGTTTTTGCTGATTTTGGAACGACGTTCCGAATCGCGGCGCTTCGAACCGATGAAAAAGAACGAAATGTATGGGGGCCTTTAGTTGTAAACTCTTGCATTGAATTTTGAGAGCTTTGAAGCTGTCACTGAGGAAATAAGAACATAATTTTCTCATGTTTTTCAATGTATTTTTACGTTAGGATTTTATCCTTTGGCATCTATTATATTGATTCTGAACTGTTTAGGTATTATCGTTTCTTGGAATTTTTATAGCGGCTCTTGCCTTAATTACTTTTGATTCGTGCGTTCTAATTTAAAAGTTTTTCTCTGCAAAGTTTAGTGCCCAGGCCGGAGAGGAAAACCGGACCCGGGGTCTAGGAGTGACGGACCCCTATATTATTAATTATGTAATTTTAAAATTTAAATAATCTAGAATTCAGGCTGGTGATGCAGAAAGTTCCTATGCCTCATGATTTTTTGTTGTTGAAATAATCAGTAATCACAATAACGAATTTATAGGTTGATAGGTCGATGGGTTGGGTGTTTTGGATCGGATTTGATGGTGATCGGGTTTCTCAATACTGGTTTACTCACAATAAATTAAAAGATTATTTTATTAATATAAACTCGCAAATATTTTTCATCAAAAAAAAAAACGGGGCCCGAGGAGAATATTCCCGTCATCCCCTCCCCTTCTCGACAGGCCTGTTATATTGCCTCTCTACTATTGATTTGGATTTGGACCAAAAGGCAGCCAGTTTCTTGGTATTGGTATGTCGTATTTTGCCTGGGAGTCTACGATTAGTAGGTTTGTCGATACGTCAATACATCCGTAATAATCTTTAATAATTTTCAAGAAAAACTCGTATATCGTCTGCATTTGAATGGCACTCTGTTCGGTGTGTATCTAGGTACGTCCGAGATAGTTTTTAACGCCCTGTTTTGAATTACCTGGAACTTATTAAGCTTCGTTTTGCTTATGTTACATGCATAACTGAGAACCAGCCTAACCAATACCTTTTAGAGGTTGGCCTTAGTCCAATTTGAAAGTCTACTACAGCACGGTGAGATATAGAGCCTAATTGACGCAATGCAAGCTTTATTAAATTGAGTCTCCAGTTCAGCCTTTGGTCAAATATAATTTCCAGGTATTTCACCTCCTGGCACCAGTTCACTTGCGCTCCATTGACCCGCAGTCGAAAAAAGATAGAGCTGCGTAAATTTGTTTCGCGGAATATCATGAATATAAATGTTATACAACCTCGGAGAAAGAGGTGATCCTTGTGGCACTCCCGCCCTGAAGCAGTGCATTCTCTAAAGGTGCGTACAGACCAACTGAACGAGCGTTCGTTAATATCTTTCTTTTATTGCTTGCTTAACCAAATGTACACATAGGATTATTATTGCTTTTAAACTTGTGTTAGCAAAAAAATCCGAAAATTGGAAGCAGAATATGGCCGATTCAATTGAGTGCCTTTATGCACGTGCTGCTTTTTTTGTGCTTCATGACTTATTAAGAAAAAAAAAGAAAAAGGAGAAAAGAAAACGATGGTGGTGGGTGACAAGTGTCTTCAAAAGTAGAAAAACCTATTATAGCGGAAGGCATATATTCCGAAACTTAAATATCCAAAAAGATTACAAATAATGATAATAAATCGTCTGTATTATTTAATACTATAGAAATTGTTTTAAAAATTTTCCAAGATGTCACCAGTACATAAATCTCTGCAACTTACTGAATTGAGAATAATGAAAAGTGACACGAATTTCAAAATAAAATGCAATTACTTGCCGTTTTCTTCCTACGGGATATTAATATAGTAGTTTAATGTACCTATTTAAATATCTTAACAAGCGATATCAAAAATAGTTCCACAAGTTTGTGAGTCTTCTTCTGCTCGCAAAATAAAATGAAAAACGTTATTCTACACACCAAACAAGCATAACCGCGATTTTGATTTGATGTACCGACAACTGCCGGATCATCAGAGAACGCGACCGAGGGATCATTTACTTACGCGCCCATGTTCGCTAAATAGTACACCGAATAAATTGCTTAGGTGAATTCTTGTTTGCACTCGTTCACTCTTGCTCGCTTTTCCAGTGAGTACGCGCCTAAACAAGACCGCAAAACTTCTATTCTCCAAAAAAGACGCTACCACCTTGATTAAGTAGTACAGAGTTCCAAGCCTTATCAATTTTAACAAGAGATCATTGTGCCAGACCTTGCCGAATGCCTTACTCACGTCAAAGAAAACCGCTTTCATGTGCGCTCTTGATTTGAAGCCTTTATTTAAGTACTGAATGTATACTTTTTTCTTTCTGTATTAAATCTTTTTAAAACACGAAAGAATTAAAGAATTTGGAACTAGCAGTAAGTTGAAAACACTTTTTTGGAATATTTGCGAGACAGATACAGTGTGATTAAATATGAAAGTATCGTTTTTCTTCAAAGGTTGTTTTTTACAATTAAACCAGTGATTCTTTCTCTTAAAACCCAGAAATCACGAAGACTTAGTTTTGGAAAGAAATGGCGTCTCCTTAAAATTTTGTTAAATTTGCACTGTTTCATTTACCACGCTGTATTATGAAATTAAAATCCATACAAGCCCAACCTAATCAGTCTACTCTAAGACCAAACAATAAGCCCTTAGTATACTTTAAACTGTGTTCAAATGTCTTTATTATTTCCTGAGATGTTTAATTTCAAATATAAACTAAAAAGTTTTTCTTATGCGTTTCAAAGTTTCAGCAGTTTATTTGATTTTATTCTAATTATAATCATTCGCCTAGGGCGCCAAATCTCTCAGGCCGATGCTGTGGTTGTTGGAGCACTTGAAGACGAGTCCGGTCGGTGAGGCGACATTGCGCCCGAGCTATTTTTACAATTCAGGCAGACCCTGTCGTACTGATTGATCTTTATTGAATACGAAATCTTTTACGTGGTCAATAACTCTGTTCTCACGAGCTATTATCAAACTATTAGGGTGGTAAATACTTATTTGCGGCATTACTGGTCACAAATCATTTTTGCGCTGGACTATGTGCTCTATAATTTATTAACTATACCTACCTATCCTACACTGATCAATAATCGTATCCAATAAAAAATAGACAGCAAAGATAAGCAATAATGAAAATTGATAGATTTTGCTGGTAAGTCAAGCGGCAAGGAATATAGGGCGCTTCTATTGTCCTGTCAAAAAGATTTACCTATTTTTTGCATTTTAAAGCGTACCTATGTATATCTATTTTGCAGTCAAATTTAATTTATAACAGACATTTATATGAAAGTTGCAGTTCAGAAGACAGACTGTAATTATTGGTGATGTGCCTTTAGAAAAAGAACTTTAATGGTTTTTCTAACTGTACTTTTCTTATACCTAGTTCTAATACATTGAGATGCCCTCAAATTATTAATGTAGGTGCTAGTGAATGGTTTGTCGTGAAATTCCAGCGGCAATTACACTGTATAGCAACCGAAGAAGTACTGTGATAATTGCCTCGTATGCATTAGGATGTGATTATGTTGCAGCTGCGATAAACGATAAAAACGCGGCGATAGTAGCATTAATTCTTGTAATGAAAAAATGAAAGTGAAACTCTGGCCGCCAAACTTTTTTTCCTTATCGTTTATCACAGCTAAACATAAACGCACCCCTAAGGGGCCTACAGACATGCATACAAGTATCAATACATTTACGCGCGGTGATGTATCTACTCGCGTATAGGTCTGTGGATTACTTTACTCTACACTCATAGATACTTGTGCACAAGCTTGTGTGTCAGTCTTCTACACATTGCGGTTGTATTTTGCCAATATGTCAAGTGAAGATGACTTAAAGTGATTGGCAGTGGCGTGCGTTTGTGTTATAAAAAAAAAAGACAACATCAATTAAATAAAAGGCTTCGGCCAAAAAGGAAATGGGTACAGGAAGGGAAATGAATATTGTCAAATTCTCATATTAATCTACTTAAAGAGCTAAGATTAGAACCTGACGATAGGCAAAACTATCTTCGGATGGATTTCTTTTTAAAACTTTGTAAATGTTTTTGCTTTTTTTCGTACTCAGGTAATATAACCAAATTTTTTAAAACAAAAAAGTTTCTCGCTTTCTGAAGAAAGTGCTGCAATTAAAGTGCATGTTAAAGATTCGCCTAGTTTTACAAAGAAACTAGAGCTTTCAAAAAAAAATTAACTCATTAACCTTTGCTTACATTTCTCCTATCGTTTAAAAACAAAACATAACGGAATTATCTCGATTAGTTTTGAAGATATCGTGAGGTATGCGTAAGAATGTAAGACACATTAATTTTGTCATATATGATATTTATTTCCTCATAAAAAAATTGGACTTTCCAAAAAATGTTGAAATTGGTCGTAGCCTAGAACCTAGTCAATCACCTAGGCACACACAACATTTTTTAAGAAGGAATCCACTTTTTGCTTGTTTTTGAGTCGCTCACACGCCCTTTTATAGATTTCGTGTTTTATTGTTCGGTGTCATTAAAATTTGAAACCAAATACAAAAAAAAATATCGGCACCAATCACGACATCGATCAGTCAACTTGTTAATACTACTTATGCACGATACTGGCAAAGTCTTAGAACAAGCTAATTTTAGTCTCCGCACCTTCATACATGTACGTGCATACATAAATTCAAGCAAGCAAGGATCAGTAGACATGTACAGGGTGTCCCATTTTCGACACTTTTATAGGGTATCTCCGTAATTTTTAGTGCTATCAAAAAAGTAATAAAGGTGTCATGTGCTCTTTTTGGGTCAAACTCAAAATGATAAAATCAAAATTTGAAAATTTTCGCTTTCTTAAGAGATACGGGGAAAATCAAAGAATTGACAATTTTAAATTTACCCTATATTTTCTTAGTTAAAAGAGATACAGAAAAATATTTTATACAAAGGTTTCTTTATAATGATTGTTGAATAATCTACCGTTTTCAGAATAAGCATACGGGGTCAGGTAAAGAAGTTATCGGACCTTACCTCATTTTTTTAAATAGAATACCCTGTATATTTTATTCCAAAAAGATATAATTTTCAATTATCTTTTCAAATATATAGCACACCATGGATGGTATTGGTTTCCTATATGATTTACTTAAACTTTATTACTTTAAACCACAGTATGCCATAAAACAAAAGCTAATATCCGAGAAACAACTAAGTTGACATTCTAGTTGTTATTAACATTTAACGTCAAGTTTATTTTTACATATTTGTTTGTGAAAATGACTTATCAACATTTTGAAAATTTGATATGATTTATGATCAGTTTATTATGAAAGTGAAAAAAACGAAAAAATGGCGCAAAATTTATATTTTGTTCGCTATCCGGAAAGACGGCAACCATTTAAGGACATATTCCGACTACTGGAACATAATTTAAAAACATACGGCTCTTTTACGATGCCGAGATCAAAAACTTATAATTAAGAAAACAAAGAAAATAAAGAAATAAGCGTGTTAGGATTTGTCCAGGCCAATAATCAGGTAATATATCCTGTGATAGCTTTGAATAGTAGTAGCTTAAGGTTAATAGAGAATCTCGTCTTGGTGGGGTTTTCACTTCTGTCTTGTGGTCTTAATAGTTAGAGCCGCGGTGACAAAAATGCCTTGGAACTCCCAAACGGATGAGAAGCACGTTTTTTTTTTAACCGGACTAAAATAAATCGTTATTATTTATGTTATTAAAAAAAAGTTTTCATCCAAAATGAGCCTGGCTAACTATGCCAAATAACAAAAAACCTCTCCAGCATGCGTGATTTTGATCCCGGAGTTCTCCGTAAATTTTCTGCGAGATTTAGATGGAAGTTTCGTAAACTTATTTGTCTCTGGTTTAAAAATATAAAAAAAAATTAAATGCTCCCGAGAGGCGGTAAAATGTTGAGTGACTATTCAATGGTAAGTAAAAATTTTCATGCGTGTTCTGGAAGATCTGGTCTTGGCCGCAATAAATTTTGATGAAAATAATTTTTCGTTGTTCTGTAGGTGTCAAAGAACCTGCGTGCAAATTTTCATCCATGTTGGAATTACTTTATCAAATTTTGCCCATTTAAATTTTGAAAAACTGTTATAAAGCGACGGCGACACATAGAGCAAAAAAAATTTTAACATTGAAAATGTTTATATTATCGCACGGGCACGTTAGTATGGGTACGGAATTCAACGAAATTCTTGTGTTGCATTTGTCCCATACGTCACACCGAATTAAAATGATCCACAAGCGGAACTACGCGAATCGCCGCCGCCGAGCCGGTGGCCTCGATGATGACGGGGAGGGGAGAAGCAGGGAGCATCGCGCTTCAGATCATATTCGTATTTCGTAGTGAAAGCGCTTATCTATTATTTATAATGAACGCCGATAACAATAGGTGCATGCTGGTGTTGGAGGAAGAAGACGAAGAGGAGATGTTAGCCCAAATTCCTCCATTTCGACAAACGTCATATTAACACTTGAATTTATAATATACCATATTTAAATCAAAGCTGCACCATACCAAGTAAACAAATCAATTTGATTAAGACGTCAAAGAATCAAAACATTTTAAAATTGTATCATTAGTTGGTATATCCGAAAAAAATATCAAAATTAGAAAAAAGTCAGTGGCGTACATTTTTTTGTCAATAATATCCGTTGAAGTGTTCCCCGGGACGGCGCTGGACTCAATAAATTTAATCTAGTTAGAGCTAATTAAGCCTCTTATCATTATGAATGACGATACCAAATTTCAATAAAATCGGGAAAAGGATATTTACAAAAATAATAAAAAAACGATTTTTTTTTAAAAAAACTTTAATACTCTGTACATCAAAAACGGGGCAACTCCGGACGCATGTTCAGGTTAGTTCAGGTTAGTACTTTTGAAACACACTGTATACATTCAAATACAACGGTCAAAAACACAAATATTTATATCAAAATATCGATAACAAGCAATAATGCGAAAATCACCGGTAAACTGAATACAACCCTGTCGCCCAGGGCCTTTTGGTTTTATTGCCGATTGACCAATCGAAATAGAGTTACGGTTGTCATTAAGTACCGATCAATGTTTCCTTCGTATGCATCTTGGATTTGAATATGGTATAATTATAAGCTTTGTAATGTAATGCTGAAAAAAAAACAGAATGGTTTTGTACACTTTACCGTTCTTCCCTACACTTGCTGCCACTTTTTTCCATGCATTTTTTTTCATTACAACATTTTTGTAATTTTCGTTTTCATAGTTGTATAAAGGGGGGTACTTTTGCACCTCCTCTAGCAAACACTCGTCAGCAATTGCCGAAGACGGTGGAATTCTGCTGAGCGATCACGGCTGGAGTGGTCTCTCTAGCAGTCCGAACGCAGCCGCTGCAATTGACGGCGAACGCTGTGTCGCCGAGCTGCGGCAGTGAAACCGTGTATAGTTGGGGTCAAGCAAATATTTGACGCGTGACACTTCCACATTGTCATGGGTGTCAAATACGGCAGGCAACTCATAATATAAAAGTTACTAATGGCTAATTTATATTATAATAATTACCACCCACTCGAAGTATTTGTATCTTTATCCTTTTATATGACTAAAAAGAGACATACATAAACCGAGTTACCTCAAGAAAAAAGAAGAGAAGAAGAAAGGAAAACACATGAATCGAACATCGAACGTAATTTTGTTTGTTTCTCCCTCTTGTGCATTTTCAATGTCATATCACTTGTCGACCGTACGTGAATTCTCGTCGATTTGGTAAAATGCAGATCCGCATTTTATTTATTCCAAAACGAGTGATGTCGTTGTCTTGTTGACATTCTGTATTTGGTTTTGGTTTTTGAGTATTTAAATCATTTTATTGCCTTTTTATAGTGTTCTATTGTCTTTATTTGTGTAGTGAGTGTTAAACATTGTTTATAGTTTATAAGACTTTTATTTAGTATTATTTTTTTAGACGTGTGTTTATCTTAAGAAAAGTAAGTAACTCTACTGGCATTATATCAATAAACATTATTTACGTTGATAGAATTAGTCGGAAGTGGACAATAAAAAAGGCTAGTGAGTGCTTGCCAACGTTTCGCTTTATTTATGTAAAGAGCTTCATCAGGGCTGAAATCTGAAATATAATAATTTTCTTAAAAATTTTGGAGCCTGCATATAAAATACATGACAAATAAAGAACATATTATACACAATGACAATGAATATTAACGAATTGTAAGGTTAAAAAGTTTGAATACATTTATTTATAGACATTTATTGGAAACACCTAGTCAAATGCAAATACATATGAAATATACAATCCCCAGGCCAAAATTTTTAAGAAAATTATAATATTTTAGCCCTAATGAAGCTTTAAATAAATATACTGATACGTTGGCAAGCACTCATTAGCTTTTTATTGTTCACTTCCGACTATTCTATCAATGTAAATAATATAACTCGACACGAACAGTTTAAAAAATAAACATCATTTTATTTTCATATATTTTTAATTTTTAGAGATTAAATATGGATCACGATTACTACAAGCCCAGTACATCTGGAGTCAGTATGGAAGATTCGGTAATTTTAACATAATTTAAGTATTGAACACTTATACAATCTTAGAATATAAAATCACGATAAAATCTGCAAAAAATGTATTCCTTTAGCACTAATTCTATTCTATTTTTAGAATTCTGCTCATTTGCAGATACACGGGAATAAATTAGCCCAAGAAATGATAAGGAACGTGTACAGGTACTTTATAGAACAACACGAAGATCTAAGCCCACTTCAAGTAAGTAAAACTTTGAGTAAAACTCGAGGCCATTATATTATATTAAAAAAAAAAAAACTTGTATTGTATTTGTCACGTTCCTGTGAATCCATATTAGGGAGAATGTTTTATATTCCTATAGGCTATTAGTGTTTCTTTATTATATCATTTTATTGTAATCATTATTGTTCAGGAAACCGCCAAGGCATTACAAATCTCAGTCCCTTCTGTTGCGAAGTACAGAGATGGCCCAAAGGAAAGTTTCAAACCTGTACCATGCAAATATAAAAGACCTGTAACAGATATCCGAAAAGAAGTACAGGAAGAAATACGAAATGAGATTTATAACATGTATGCTGCAAGTGAGTATAATTTCTATAAACACAAGATCAGATTAAAGAAATTAATACCTACCATTTCAATAATTTTGCCACTAAATAGATTAAATATGTATATATTTTTTAAAATTATTTACTTACTATTTATTATTCTTTCTTATATTGCTTGCTGTGGATCAATGCTTTTACGGTATTCGTCTTTTATCATAAAGTTTTATATGCTTTATCTATCAGTTGTTGTACGTTTATAGAATAACCTGTAACTTCAAGAACCCTACTCAATCGTCTATTTGAGAAGCAAATATATGATGGGAGCAGAACTAGCCTGCAGAGAATTTTGAAAAATATGGGATTTTCATACAAAGCTGATGATAACCGAAGAGCTTTAATGGAAAAGCCTCATGTCAGCATGTTAAGAAGAGAATTTCTTAAGAAATATATGGAAAATGAACTACTTGGACCGGCCAAAAAACCCTATGTATTTTTGGACGAGACATGGGTGTTCGCCAATGGATCGTTTAGGAGGTCATGGCAGGATGATGATGTTAGATCTGTTAGGAAGATATCTGGGGAAGGGAATAGGTAATTTTGGTATCGAACTTTCAATGATATTTACAGTATATTATATAGGTATACAAGATTTGAAATTAGCAAAATATGGTGAACTAAAAAAAATAGTAAAAATTTTGAATTAGATGTATTTTTTTGAAAATACAATAAAAATATTAAAGATTCTAGCCTCGGATCAAGCATTGGGTAACATAAAACGGGTGTAATTGATTATTTCCTGTTGTAGGTTTATTGTATTAAATGCTGGCACTGCAAGTGGATTTGTCAATAATGCATCTCTCATTTTCAAATCAAAGCAAAACACAGGCGATTACCATGGCGAGATGAATGCGGACAATTTTGAAAAGTGGTTGCAGGTTGCTTTTCTTCCTAGCTTGGAGGAACCGTCAATTATTCTCTTAGATAACGCAAGTTATTACAGTCGCGAGCAAAATAAGTGGCCTGCCAGAAGTTGGAGAAAAGGTGAAATGCAGATATGGCTTAGAGCCAAGGGCATTGACTTCTCTTTGCTGGATACAGTTCAACGACTGTGGACCCTAATAAGCGAAGTTCCCAAGAGCACATAATCCTTCTTCTTCTTTGTATGCCTATCCGGGTCGGATGCTGGCGACCATCTGAATGATCATAATTTTGTTGACTGCTTCCCTGAACAGTCCCGTGGTTGACTTTCCGAACCAGACTCTTAGGTTTTTCAACCATGAGATTCTCCTTCTTCCTGGTCCTCTGCTCCCGTAAACTTTACCTTGTAGGATGCATTGGAGCAGATGGTATCGATTTTCATTGCGCATTATGTGCCCAAGATATTCTAATTTCCTGCATTTAACGGTGTAAAGGACCTCACGTTCTTTCCCCAGGCGTCGTAGGATTTCTTCATTGGTCACCCTCTGCGTCCACGACACTCTCAGCATCCTTCGATACAGCCACATTTCGAAGGCTTCCAGCTTCCTCTCAGTAGCAGCAGTCAGTGTCCAAGCCTCTACTCCGTAGTACAAAACAGAAAAGACGTAGCATCTTAACAACCTGATCTTGAGGTTTATGTTCAAGTCATGGCTCTTGAAGCACTTTGTCATTTGATTGAACACTGCTCTGGCCTTCTCTATCCTGCATCTGATTTCCTGTGAATGGTCCCACTCTTCATTAACACAGGTACCCAGGTATGTGTATTTTTGTACTCTTTCCACACGTTTTCCATTTATAATTAGGTGGTCATCCGGGATATTTCTTTTACCGATGATCATTAATTTGGTTTTGTCAACATTTATATCAAGACCATATTGCTGACTGATCAGTGTGATTTGTGTCATCAGGTTTTGCAGATCGTCTAGGTTATCTGTGAACACGACGGTGTCATCTGCATATCTTATGTTGTTCAGCCTCTGTCCATTCAGGTTCACCCCCGCCCCTCCTACGCAGTGGATAATCTGATTAGAGAAGCTGGGCATGACGTTGTTCGATTACCTCCATACCATTGTCAATTCAATTCGATTGAAATGGTGTGGAGTCAAGCTAAACGTTTTTATGATCACCATATCGGTGCAGTAAAAAATGTTCTGGAGTGTTGGGAAATGGCTCTGAATCGTGTGACTGTGGAGCAGTGGTCCAACTATGTCACTCATACAGATAAGGTTATTAAAGAGGCCTGGGAAAGAGAAAAGGACATAATGGTGACCATTCAAGAGCCCATCATTATTCATGTCTCCGACAGCGACAACAGTTTATCGGATAATGATTAAAATAATCCCATTATGCAAATAATCGGCGCCATCCGATTATTTTATTTGAGCATCCAGATAAAAAATTTGCTGATCCGTGTTTTACTACATGACACTTGACATCACTCTCGTCGTCTTCAGAATCTACGCCCTGCGACCTTAAGTTAAAAACCGCATTGCGTTGCGACGAATTCGTAGAATATAATCTAAGTAGTTATTCGAGTGATCATCCAAATCATAATCCGATTTTTAATATTCGAATACGAAACATCTGATCATTTAAAAAGCTGATTTTGGCCATCAGTAACATCAGTTTTCTCAGTGCATAATTTCTTGCATGGTAGGTACTACTTAAGAGTGCAAAAAAATACAATGTCGATTATGTAACTTGTGAATTGTTAATGCAATTCCTCTGAAATGCCAGTGATTAGAAGAAAAACGTTCAAATTGGGTTTCAATAATTATGCTATTTTGTTTACAAACGTTTTAACAAAAATAATACAGAAAACATATTGTCAAGGCTAAAATATCCAAGGAATATAAGAAAATTTAGGACCTTTTTAGGACACGTTATCCGTAGTGTTCTTGAGATCTTATAATATTCGCTCTTAGAATTTTCCTGCAAGGTAATAATTATTTGAAAACTTACAATGGCTTTATTTTCCACTTTCTCTACGAGCCATAAAAAAAATACCGTTTTTATAAAAACGTAGGTAAAAATTAAAAAAAAATAAAATGGCACTACCCCACTTAATATATACCAATCTTATTATGGTGTCGCTGAAAAACATTTCCGAAGAGATGTCGCAAGTGGGGTAGTGACATTTAAGATTTTAAAGTGGACGAGGGTAGTGCTTAGAAGTGGTGGGTGGCAAAATGCCAACGCGTTTTTATAGAAACTATTTTTTCGTTTTTTCTTGATTTGCGTAGACAATATAGCCATTGTAGGTAAGTTTAAAAAGTTTTCACCCGCTATACGAAGGATTACTTATGTTATATATTTTGTAGTTTAACATAGTTAAATAAAAATTTAAAATTAAACAGTTGTTTTCATAAAACCGTTTTCCAGGTACAAGTATTTCCTGTTTTTATGGTAAGTCATTATTTTTAGGTAATTACCCATATTCATTAATTAATATAAATAATATTAATCCAACCTAAACAAACAAATAGTTTTTAAGTGTAAACTAATATGTACTTAATTGACTTAGGCTTAAGGACTTTGGGCAATGGCCTTTTGGTGTAAACCAATGAGGTACTTAATAAATAAATAAAAATAATATTAATCGTTATACACTACTAAGATTGCTTTTGTTAAGGCCTGTGATATTAATGGTCAATCCTAAATCCCACCATTACAATGCACAGGATTTATCAAAACAAATTTATTTATATTATAATTCATATTCTTAGACCAATTTCCCAGCAATCATTTTCTGCAAAGGTTTATAAATAACAATATTTGTCAGTCCGGCCCTGACTTAGTATCAGCTGTAATAAAGTTGGTGAAATCGAAATAACCTAGTATTGGACAAATATGACAAGATGGAAGTGTCACGCGTCAAATATTTGCTTGACCCCAACTATACTACAAATCGCATTAAACCAAAACCATTACCAGGCTACCAATCGCGAACGCCAGCCGCTTCCGCTGACTGCTCCAGCGAAACCATACCTTAGAGGCGAGTTTATAACCTTTATTTTACTATTTTTTATATTTTGACTCAATAAAACTTATATCAACTACCTAAATATTACATTGAAATCTATGAGTTTTCGCAGATCTCAAATCTCACAATAGTCATAAGCGTTGCACTCTGCTTCGGCATTTTCAATGTCCTCCCCGGTTGCATCTTTGTAAAGGACTGTAAATTTGTTTACATATTCTCAGACACGAACTCTAGCTCCCTGCCCAATTTCAAGTTTAAATGAGCAAATTTACCCCCCTCCTTTTTTTCATTTTTTTTTTAGCTCCTGGAAGAGCTCTTTGCAAAGATCAAATCGGATAAAAATATTTTTCCGGTAATTGGGGGGTTTCCTAGATGCCCTCCTGTAATTTTTATCCGTTTGGGAAATGTTTTTTTAAACCGCTGATCAAAATTTGGAAAAAATATTATAGCCGCTCACCGCCGAGCGCCAGACTCCTACTCGACAACACGGATTTCGAGAACGACACTCGAACTATACAACAACGTGCTTCTCATCCGTTTGGGAGTTCCAAGGCATTTTTGTCGCCGCGGCTCTAACTATAAGCACACATAATTTTATTCTCTAAAATCACCTTGTAATTTTAAGAAACAAAAACAAAAATCTACGTCCGTCAGAAACGTAGAAACTGAAACTGGAATTACAAGATCTAAGGCGCAAAGAATTTTGACGTATAATAAATATTTTCCCTATGTTGTTAAAATTACCCAAGATGTGCATCCTGGTGATAATGTGAGACGATTAGAATTTTGTCATTGGTTTTTAAATAAATCTAACGAGGATCGTTTTTTTCACCAAAAAGTAATTTGGTCAGATGAATGTCGAATTACAGGTTGCGGTATTCATAACCGACATAATGAAAGACATTGGAACTGTTCGCCAACAAAGTCGATCTGGGGTAAATATAAGTTGTTTTTTGTTTCAAAACAAACTGGTGTATCGCTTTTTTAAAGAAAATTTAAATGTAGATAGATATCTGGACATACTCCAATCAAACCTTTTCCATAACGCTCCCCCTACCCATAACGCTCTTCGAATAAGAGAGTTTTTAAATATTCACTTTAGAAAGCGTTGGATAGGAACACATGGACCTATAAGGTGGCCACCATGATCTTCGGATCTAACACCTCCAGATTTTTCTCTTTGGGGGAGTGTTGAAAAATAAAATTTATAAAGAAGTCATTTTAACCCGAGAACAACTTGATCAAAGAATTAATGAGGCCTTTGCAGAAATAAAACCATTACACATCATGAATGCCTTAAAATTCGTTCGAAAAAGATGTCAAGAGTGCATTGAAAACAACGGAGGAGCGTTCAAACAATTGCAATGATTCCCGTTATTTTTTACTGTAATCTGAATCTTTTGTTTCGTTTCAAAGTAATAAAGTTTAAATAAATCGCCTAGGAAACCAATATCATCCATGGTGTGTTATATAGTTGAAAAGAGAATTTAAAATGCTATCTTTTTAGATTAAAATATATAGGGTGTTCCATTTAAAAAAATAAGGTTAGGTCCGATAACTTTTTTACCTGACCCTGTATACTTATTCAAAAAAGGGCAGATCATTCAGCAAAAACAGACGTTTGTATGAAACATTTTTCTATATCACTTTTAATAATTCATTCTGAAACTGTCAATTTTTTTATTTTCCCCCGTAAGTATCTCTTAAGCGAGCGAAAATTTTCAAATAAGCACTAACAACTACGGAGATAAAAGTGTCGAAAATGGGACACCCTCTGCAGGGTGTCCATTGTAAAGATAGAGGCTTGCGGTTTTTAAAATATTTCGCTACTTTTTCGTGAAACAGAATTCTTATAGCTTTCTTAGTTTTTAAGCTGCAGGGTGCTTTCGAAAACGTTTGCTTTTCGACCACTTCCTGTATTTCGGTTACCCTTTAACTTATCAAAAAGTAAAAAAATGTTTCTAACACAGTTTTTTAAATAGAATTCAGTAGCGTGCTTACTTTTTTTCTAGGAGTCTTACTTTTGGAGATTAACCATATGATTTTTTAAATGGGACACCCTGTAATCCTCATTGATTTTAAAAGATAACCCATGGTTTAGGGTTTTAAATAATAAAAAATTTGTAGGGACTTGTGCAAATACTTGTTATAACAGTCAGTTAAAAACCATATAGCTACATTGAATGGATTGTTCCAATGAGTGGCGCTGTCTAAGGAAAATTGCCGGTATCAACTAAGTATTTATTTTAATGTTTTTTGTTAAATTCCTTAGAATTGGCTACTAGAGTGCTAAAGACTAAGGAAACTAAAACCTATTGGAAAGAAAGAATTTCTCACAAACAGGGTATTTCACCGTGTTTCGTGTCTTAAATTCCTAGCCGCCATGTTTGTTTGGAGATGACGTCACTACCCTGGTATATTGTAAATAGGGATGCACGATGTTTTTCGATACATCGGGTCAAAACATCGATGTATAGAAATACCGATGTTTTTGAAAATGCATCGCGACCTTTTTTAAATTAATAAACTAGTCAAATTAGATTTGTAGTTTAATACAGTGTTTAATTTTTTTTATATTTGATGTTATGATGCAAACGTCAAATACGTCTGGGAACACGTCTTTGTTGTTACTTGGTTGTTGGTGCTTCTTCTCTTTTTGGTGGACACTTTATTAAACACCTAAAAGCCTGTTTACATTAGGTGCAAGTGACTGCATGCAAGTTCATAGATGCATTTAAATGCATTGCATGATCGTTTACATTATGATGCAAGTATTTTAATGCAAGTAGCTTGTCAGAACATATTGCCAACCTTAATCTAGAAATCCACTCGATATCAGTTGATAAAAGAAAGAGTTATGTTTGGATTTTATTGTTTATATTATGTGCGTTTATTTTTGAAATAATTGTTAAATTAAAACAATGAATACTGAAGTGGAAGAACGTATCTTATTGAACCTAATAGCTGGAGCTTCGGCCGTTTTACTAAAAAAAACAAGGAAACGTCGATGGTGGGTAAAACCATGGTTAGTAAATGAGAATATGAACTTGTCCCTTCCAAGGCAGTTTTTAAATTGTGGGGACACTTACAGTTTTAGAAGTTTGATGAGGATGAATGACGAAACATTTTATAAATTACTTGGTAATTTAATATCAACTATCAAAACAACACTTTTTTGGAGGTTATGGTCACTTTTTTTAGTTTTTGTCAAGTTGGTATTGAAAATATTACTAGAAAATTTACCAAACTTGCATGCCATTTGCAAGTAAATTAGAACAAGTCCTAATTTGGTGCAATGCAAGGTTTCTAGAGTAGAGTAGGTTGCCTGATAACTCTCGACCAATCAGAGTACGTTGTGCAAAGCGCGGGAATACGTCACATGTTTGCCACATTTAAATTGACTGGTATAATAAAGCATCGAAGAATATTAAAATTAAGCGAGGCCGACGGGCGTTTTATATTTTTGTCTATTGGAATTTGTTACTGAGGTAGATGTTTTTAATATGTCAATTGGTCAAGTTAAGACAAGATTGAAACAAATATTGCAAAACTTTTAAAATAGTCATATGAAAACATAGGTGATACTACTCTAGTATTTTCATTGAAATATTTATAATGGACAATTAATTTATTGATTAGTTATAAGAAGCTACTCATCTCACTTGTTATTATTTAAAACAAAAAGTACATTCTTGTTAGTTATTTCCGTACATAAACAAATAAATAAATTTTATCGAAATGATATTTATTTGACGTTGCTACCTCTAAAGTACATAATAATATTTACATATTTTTTTTGTTTTAACTACATTAACCTATAGCTAAGGAAAACAGTTTTTTGTTATAATAAAAAACCAAAATATACATTTTTGATTCATTTTGCAATTCTTAAAAGTTTCTCTTTAAGATATCATGATAGGTTTCAGTAGAGGAAAACTAAGAGAGCTGGACCAGGTGGTGCTGGTGGTGCTGGTGGTGCAACTAACCCGGGTGGTGCTGGTGGTGCAACTAACCCGGGTGGTTCGGTGGTGCGTTTTATGATCTAACCCGGGTGGTTCGGTGGTGCGTTTTATGATCTAACCCGGGTGGTTCGGTGGTGCGTTTTATGACCTAACCCGGGTGGTTCGGTGGTGCTGTTTACAAAATAACCCGAAATTAAACCCGACTTTTTACGACCCAACCCGGATGCTTTCATGAGGCGGCTTCTCATCTAACCCTAATTTGAACCTGAATATTTATGAACTGACCCGAGATAAAACCCGACTTTTTACGACCTAACCCGGATGCTTTCATGAGGCGGCTTCTTATCTAACCCTAATTTGAACCTGAATATTTATGAACTGACCCGAGATAAAACCCGACTTTTTACGACCTAACCCGGATGCTTTCGCGAGGCGGCTTCTCATCTAACCATAATTTGAACCTGAATATTTATGATCTGACCCAAGATAAAACCCGACTTTTTATGATTTAACCTTAGTGCAAACGCCGCTGTTAAAGCGATATAGTAAAAAAAACTCGATTAAAACTTTATCTTGTTCGCTAGACCAATTAATTTCCAAATATTATAATTAAAACATACAATCACTACACTGGCGCACCGTCAAAAATCGTGCTTGCACTATCCCAACGTACAGAGCGTCCGCTTCAGAAAATACGGTGCCGTATTTTTTGCGCCGAACGCTCTGGAGGAACACACTCCGATTTGCAAGTACATACACGCTTTGTCGCGGCAAAGCTCGCCGTCAAATTACGGTCACTCTTTTGCGGTACCGCTTTGTAGGAAACCAAAGCTTTAGTGAAACGCCGCTGCCCCAGAACTCTGTCCATATTCCTCTACTGTGTTAATTTATGCGGGTAATAAAACCGACAAGGGTCGGATCGGCCTGCATACTTATAGAGGTAAAAAACCGCTTTAGAATGTTTTTGGTATATCTTTTTTAGATAATTTTGGGGGAAATAATTTGCCTGAGATGCCAATTAAAAAAGCCTACATTTAATTGTATTTTAGATTCTTGAATTTTGTACATGGATTAAAAATCTACTATTTCTTGAAATTGTATACATTATGCCAGATAATTATTAATATAATGTTATTAAGACTTTGTAAATATCTGTAAAAACTGTTCTAAATCGTGTCATTTCTGAAAATTGTATACTGAGTGATTAGAATTTAGTAAAAAATTAAAAAAATGTTTTAATGTTATTAAGACCTGTGAAAATTTGTAAAACTGTACAGAATTGTATTATTTTCTGAAAATGATATACTGAGTGTTTAGAATTTAGTAAAAATTAAAAAAATGTTTTAAATTTGTTAAATCATGCGAAATCTTGTATAAAATGACTAGAACCGTTCTTAATCATGGCATTTCTGAAAATTGTATACTGAGTGTTTAGAATTTAGTAAAAAATTAAAAAAAATGTTTTAACGTTATTAAGCCCTGTGAAACTTTGTAAAAAATGACTAAAACAGTCGCAAATCGTCCTATTTTCTTAAAAGTGTATACTGAGTGTTTAGAATTTAGTAAAAATTAAAAAAAATGTTTTAAATTTGTTAAATCATGCGAAATCTTGTATAAAATGACTAGAACCGTTCTTAATCATGGCATTTCTGAAAATTGTATACTGAGTGTTTAGAATTTAGTAAAAAATTAAAAAAAAATGTTTTAACGTTATTAAGCCCTGTGAAACTTTGTAAAAAATGACTAAAACAGTCGCAAATCGTCCTATTTTCTTAAAAGTGTATACTGAGTGTTTAGAATTTAGTAAAAATTAAAAAAAATGTTTTAAATTTGTTAAATCATATGAAATCTTGTATAAAATGACCAGAACCGATCTTAATCATGGCATTTCTGAAAATTGTATACTGAGTGTTTAGAATTTAGTAAAAAATATAAAAAAAAATGTTTTAACGTTATTAAGCCCTGTGAAACTTTGTAAAAAATGACTAAAACAGTCGCAAATCGTCCTATTTTCTTAAAAGTGTATACTGAGTGTTTAGAATTTAGTAAAAATTAAAAAAAATGTTTTAAATTTGTTAAATCATGTGAAATCTTGTATAAAATGACTAGAACCGTTCTTAATCATGACATTTCTGAAAATTGTATACTGAGTGTTAAGTATTTAGTGAAATGGTGGCTATTTAGTTAATTCGTGACTTGTTTTGTACAGATTCTTTAGCATTTCTTAAGAACCGAAAAAGAAAACAGAAAAGAAAAAAATAAAAGAAAAAAACAACTCCAAGTGTCTTTGCGAACAATCGGCAATAAAATAGAGTATTTCAGTTTTTAATTTTTCGTAAATAAAAGTTGGTTAGATTAATAGTCTCTGTGAATATAATAACATAAACAAAGTGATATGCCGTAAATTTAGGAGTACAGTATAAATTATGCCTCTATTAAAATATACCGCAATAACTAACTACCAAAGGATTTTTGATATTTTGAATATATTTGATGCTCATAGCATTATCACATTTCCAAAGGCTCTAAATTTTAGAAAAATGTTCTAATAGAATACGTCTATCAATATAAAGTAAAGGTATTGTTAGGTTTTTTTAAAAAATACGACCTACAACAGTCTCTGCTACAGCATGGCTGACTCTGTAGAAACTTCTGTGAAACCATAATAATTATATCAATAATCGAGTTGTCGTTATGATAATATTTTCTTCCAATATCCGACTCCACTATCCATAAAAGTTATGTTAGAAAATTCATAATTGAGCGCATTGTAATTTTTTAAAAAGAAATTCACTTCACACACAAAGATGTAGCCATTCAATCCATGAAAATAATGCAAGTCAGTATGCGTATGTTATGGCTAACTGTTTAAATGTCTATTCCTTCCACGTTTATCGGAAGAAATACTTTTTTATACTAGTATTTTAGTTGAAAATAAGATCATAAATCATCTATACAAAACAAGCGTCCCTTATGGATTTGAACGAAAATCATAGATTCGACTATTTTCATGAAAAATAAATCTAAGTACGGAATAATGCAGGAAGATTATCTATTTTCTTGGTTTAGAAAGTGATGTAGTTAAGATTTATAACTTAGGAATAAATAAATTATTATTAATCTTTTCGACCTATTTCTCTTACATATTTAATTTCTTTGATAGTAAGAACTAATCTTTTTATTTTACAAAGTAAAAAAAAAGCTAAAGATCGGCGTTGTCAGTCAGGTATAAGAACTGATTTAACACGATGGTTTTTGTACAAACGTTCACATACAATTGTATGCTTTTTAACCGATTGTGTTGGAAAAAATGACGATTTATAGATTAGATATTTAGACGAAGAGCTAACCTTCTCAATAAACTATTGATTATTGCCCTGCTAGCTAGACAACACTTTTTATGTTAGTCAAAAAAAAAATTTTTTTTTCGGACGCTATTACAGATTTCATCGTTAACTAACAAACATTAAGACCAAAAAAATTAGCGTGCAAGATGAAATGTATAGGTTCACTTCATTTCTACATTATTTTACAACTCTCAATCGCATTAAAAACAAGATCGAATAAAAAATAACTTATGACATATGGACGAAAAATGTTTTTCGGGCTATTTAGGTTAGCGACCGCATTACGTCTGAAATACTACATTTTTCGAGCTTATAACATAATTTACTATTTTAACGTTAAAATAGGGGAAATGATGTATCAAAATGGATACTTTTTTTTTATCGGTCACGAGATTATAGTTTCTTTTAAAATGAACTCTAATATTTACAACACAAAATATCCTTTAAACCACATTAGTTTAAAACTCGTCTGTCGCTTTCCCTCTATTGTGAGTTTGTTTAAAGTATAGCGTAGTATATATTTAGATGAATTTCGCAAATGTTGAATACTTTCAAAACTGAAAAAGCCGCCCTTTGCAATAAATATCTCCGTAGAGTTAGGTACCCTGCAGATTAAGGGTATTTCAGCGGTTAATCATATACAAATTCAAAGATTTTGTCTATTTTAATGGATTAACAAACAATATCTATAGGATGACTTTACTGATAAAAAAAAAAAAAATAACAAAAATCCATAAAGTCTAGGCTCACATGAAATTCCATAAAGAGCAGCTGCATAGCCTTATCACATCAAACTATATTTTTATTTCGTTCTATTATCAAAAGTCTGTGTTTAGGAGATTATCGTTCATTTTAAAATGAACTCTAATATGTACATCACCATAAACTACCTCTTAAGCCGTCGTAAAAATACACTTTTCGATTTACCTATATATTGATTTTCTAATATTAAATATCTACAATAGTCGAAATTCGCTCGCTAATACCTATGTATGCAAGGTTTCTTCAAAAAATGACAATTTTGTTGTTTAATGGCTTGAAAAAATGGAAAAAGGAGGTTTTTGCATCCATTTATTTCCAGATGAGTGTTAAAAATACTTATAAAACTCGGTATACCGAAGATCAAGCATTAATGAGAGGGTTGAGTCCTGTTTGCCAAATCCTGATTTTTAATTTGACGCTGGCAACGGTACAATTTTTTAACATTTATCATAAGAGGCGTATATTTTTGGAGCTTAGATCTACCAGTTTATCCACGCCCCATTTATTGTTAGTGCTTTAGTAATTTTACTTTCCAATTATTTTTTACCAAAACGCGTAGTTGAAACAGTGTCTATATCAGACGATATAATAAATTTTAAGGATTAATTTGCTTACAAATGCACTTTAATTTATTTAGGCTAAAGCAGCCAGACATATACTGGAACTACGAAAACCCTATTACAATTTGGTTGCCTAGAGAAAATTTTGTAAAAAACATAGCTTTCTACACAAATGCTTGCACATTATGTACCTATCATTTCAAGATACCTGGCGACATCAATGTAAGCATTGACATAATGACGCAAGATATAGGTAGGTACTAGAATATTCAAGATTTCTATTAACGATACACTTCAGCATACATGCGAGATGTCATTAATGTCTACGGAAGGCAACAGACATACCAGCTATTTTTACATGGGATTCCATAGACTTGGACGCTTCTTGTTTAGAAATATTTGATGTCATCTTGAGGAGTTCCGTATTGAAGCATCAAACCTACCTGCCAAATAATTGACGAAATATGGGATATCATAAAATATGCCCCCCATCGAACTAAATGATCCTATAAACCAGCTTCACAGACCGTAATTTGTGATGCTAACACGATTAATACGCAATAGAACAAGATTAAGAAACAAAATTTAAAGTAGCTCTTTATCACACGAAAATAATTAAATAATTTACGGTTACAGAACAATAATTATTTTAAAAAGCTGTATAACTAAATATATTATGTTATTAGGAATATTCTGTCTAAAGTAACAGCTGATCTTAGTCGAAAATGAGATCGTATTATTGATTGTTGAATTCGTTAGGTATGAAATAAAATTAGAGATTTCGTCTATTTTTTCACGATTAAAAAAGAATACCTCTATTTAGCTAAAAATGAAACGATTACAGTGGTAGATTAATTCACTTTACCAAGCATGTAAACTACTAATTTTGCAATAAATATCTTCTATATTTCTAGGTAGGTTTACTCGAAAATGTGGGGCTATTTTCATCAAAAATCCCGATACGAAATTGAAAAATTTGCCTATTTTTGTCGGTTTACAAAGTGATAGTGGAATATTGGTTTGATCAAAGAGCAATAATTATTTTAAAAATGTTGTATAATTAACTAAATGTCGGTGTTATCAGGCAGGCAAGAAGTTATTTATCTGAATCTTATTTATACCATTAGCGTTTATATACAAATGTTAGTGGTTTTCAAAAATTGATATCTCGGAAATTATTAGCTTTAGACTTATAATACGCTTATTAAAAAATAATGACTACTTTATGCAAAATTCAAAAATATTATAAGATGTAGGGTATCCCAGTAACTTAACCAAAGATTTTCGGTCTTCGTAAAGCTTTACACGTTTCTTCAGCGTACCAAACATTCACTTTTTTTAAATATTGACATCGGGTTAGGATTCTGAACATAGGATTAACATCACTCCAATAGTGAACATGTTGCGTTGTCACAGTTCCATTCGTTGAAAAGTAAACAAAACCGTTTGAGCTACGTGGGGAATAAATAAAGTTGGCTTGTTGAAAAATTTTAATATTTATTAAGGTAAAAGACTATAAATATATCGATACAACACTTTGGCATTTCTAATACTACAAACATGAATATCTAAAATGTGATATTTACAACCGTCAACTCTCTCTCCCTTCTCTAATTTTGGTACACCAATGCTGTCTTCTAAGTTTATAATATATGGCGTCCTGCAGTTTAATTCCGAAAATGTTTTAACTAAAAATTCCTCTTTAACACATCCTTTAACGTAAATAATGTCTGCGTCTATCAGATTGTTGGATATGATATTATGTAGTTCCTTGTAATCGGTATCACCATAATTATAAAGGATACCATGATGATTTCCAAATAGATATTTGACTTGTTTCTTGCAAGCCTTACTTAAGGTGTCGAATGGTTTAACTGGTTTAAAAAAGTAACTTTTCATACTATTCCCATCATAAATAGCCAATTCTTTCGCGCAAAATTCAGGTATGTTAAATCCTTGAATATCGACTACAACGAACTTCATTGTCTGAAGACTCAAATCAAACAAGTATATTTTCATATTTTTATCGCTCTTAAGTTCGATTTCAAAAGCACACCCCCACTTTTCGATAATTTCACAGTCTTAGCACATAGATCTTATATTTTTATTTACGATCAATTCATCTTTATTCGCCAATCGTCTCAAACGAGTCTGCTTTTGAAAGTAATATAGCCTTAGTATTCAGAAAATATTAATGTTATCGGAGCCTAAAACATCCTTGACACTAAAAAATCATTGTGTTTCCTAACAAAACCCATCATCTTGTCTATTTAGCTTGCTTTCCTATTGTTTAGCAGGTTAAATAAAATTATTATTTCGCTCTTTTTGTCTGTACTGAATCGTTAGGGGAATACGTTTCTAGTTCTATAAGAGAGACAGTTAAAATTTATGTAAGCAATCAAAAATCCTACACTATGAGCTACTTAGTTAAAATTTCATATTTCCTTCCTGGTTCAGGCAAAATTTGTGATGTGTCGGACAAAATTTATAAAAATACGAAAAAAAAAATGCTGGATGCATTTTTAGCGTGACTTTCTATTTAATACCATCTTATTTCAAGCTATAATTCGGTTGTCAAAATGAGAATAAAATAATTTTCCCATGGTTTATGTCATCTTAAAAAAGTCAAAAGGTTATATTCTGTAGAGGGTCAGATACATTCAAATTTAAATATTTTCTCCAAGAAGAATTTTAAGATAGTATTATAGTAAATAAAAATTCTATACCTCCAATATTTCATGGAAACATATCGTGTTCTAGCGACATAACCCAAAAGTACCTCTATTCAGAAACGCATCGTACTTTTCTTGTCAATAATTGTCTCATTGTCCCATCCATTACATTATTATAATCTTAAAGCACCTGTTACCAGCATTATCTGTTTTTATGGTTTTCATAAAACATAGCGATTACCGATGAAAATTAAACGAAAACTTAATAAATAACTTTTTTTTCAACTGAAATAGACTGATTTTCGATGGAAAAATGTTACTTATAACTAAAAAATGAATATAAGACATATACGCAATGATATTTAGAATAAATCAATCTTTTCTAAAATTACTATGAAATATTCACAAAATCGTTTCGTTATAACCAAAGTAGCAAGGCTTGCAGATTTCGTATAGAGTTCAAACGCGATACTGAGATGATCTTTTTTTTTTTTTTTATATTTTTGTAGGATAATGCACCACTACGTTGTAAGTACTTGAGAGAGGACTTTCTTGAAAAATCCTCAAATTTCTCTGCAATTTTATTCCTTTTAGAGTTAAATTCACACAGAAAACCCCGTATTCTTATCTTTCAGGTTGGTATATTAAAAAGGGCTTATTAGTATGGTTTAGAAAACAAGCAATATTAATTAACGGATGTTTTTTCGTCGTATGAAGAGTTGAAAAATTTTTTTTTCCACTCCAATGGTTACGATGCAGAGAGTCGGGTTTCATCATAATCTTTCAGGGTAGCTCAGGTTTGATTGCATGTAGAGAGTCGGGTTTCATCATAATCTTTCAGGGTAGCTCAGGTTTGATTACATGTACTAAGGTTAGTGCTCCTTGCAATCGGTTTCAGGTTTGACGCGCCCCCCTCAGGTTTGTTCAGGTTTCTCAAACGTTTGAGAAACCTGAACAAACCTGAGGGGGGGCGCGTCAAACCTGAAACCGATTGCAAGGAGCACTAACCTTAGTACATGTAATCAAACCTGAGCTACCCTGAAAGATTATGATGAAACCCGACTCTCTACATGCAATCAAACCTGAGCTACCCTGAAAGATTATGATGAAACCCGACTCTCTGCATCGTAACCATTGGAGTGGAAAAAAAAATTTTTCAACTCTTCATACGACGAAAAAACATCCGTTAATTAATATTGCTTGTTTTCTAAACCATACTAATAAGCCCTTTTTAATATACCAACCTGAAAGATAAGAATACGGGGTTTTCTGTGTGAATTTAACTCTAAAAGGAATAAAATTGCAGAGAAATTTGAGGATTTTTCAAGAAAGTCCTCTCTCAAGTACTTACAACGTAGTGGTGCATTATCCTACAAAAATATAAAAAAAAAAAAAAAGATCATCTCAGTATCGCGTTTGAACTCTATACGAAATCTGCAAGCCTTGCTACTTTGGTTATAACGAAACGATTTTGTGAATATTTCATAGTAATTTTAGAAAAGATTGATTTATTCTAAATATCATTGCGTATATGTCTTATATTCATTTTTTAGTTATAAGTAACATTTTTCCATCGAAAATCAGTCTATTTCAGTTGAAAAAAAAGTTATTTATTAAGTTTTCGTTTAATTTTCATCGGTAATCGCTATGTTTTATGAAAACCATAAAAACAGATAATGCTGGTAACAGGTGCTTTAAGATTATAATAATGTAATGGATGGGACAATGAGACAATTATTGACAAGAAAAGTACGATGCGTTTCTGAATAGAGGTACTTTTGGGTTATGTCGCTAGAACACGATATGTTTCCATGAAATATTGGAGGTATAGAATTTTTATTTACTATAATACTATCTTAAAATTCTTCTTGGAGAAAATATTTAAATTTGAATGTATCTGACCCTCTACAGAATATAACCTTTTGACTTTTTTAAGATGACATAAACCATGGGAAAATTATTTTATTCTCATTTTGACAACCGAATTATAGCTTGAAATAAGATGGTATTAAATAGAAAGTCACGCTAAAAATGCATCCAGCATTTTTTTTTTCGTATTTTTATAAATTTTGTCCGACACATCACAAATTTTGCCTGAACCAGGAAGGAAATATGAAATTTTAACTAAGTAGCTCATAGTGTAGGATTTTTGATTGCTTACATAAATTTTAACTGTCTCTCTTATAGAACTAGAAACGTATTCCCCTAACGATTCAGTACAGACAAAAAGAGCGAAATAATAATTTTATTTAACCTGCTAAACAATAGGAAAGCAAGCTAAATAGACAAGATGATGGGTTTTGTTAGGAAACACAATGATTTTTTAGTGTCAAGGATGTTTTAGGCTCCGATAACATTAATATTTTCTGAATACTAAGGCTATATTACTTTCAAAAGCAGACTCGTTTGAGACGATTGGCGAATAAAGATGAATTGATCGTAAATAAAAATATAAGATCTATGTGCTAAGACTGTGAAATTATCGAAAAGTGGGGGTGTGCTTTTGAAATCGAACTTAAGAGCGATAAAAATATGAAAATATACTTGTTTGATTTGAGTCTTCAGACAATGAAGTTCGTTGTAGTCGATATTCAAGGATTTAACATACCTGAATTTTGCGCGAAAGAATTGGCTATTTATGATGGGAATAGTATGAAAAGTTACTTTTTTAAACCAGTTAAACCATTCGACACCTTAAGTAAGGCTTGCAAGAAACAAGTCAAATATCTATTTGGAAATCATCATGGTATCCTTTATAATTATGGTGATACCGATTACAAGGAACTACATAATATCATATCCAACAATCTGATAGACGCAGACATTATTTACGTTAAAGGATGTGTTAAAGAGGAATTTTTAGTTAAAACATTTTCGGAATTAAACTGCAGGACGCCATATATTATAAACTTAGAAGACAGCATTGGTGTACCAAAATTAGAGAAGGGAGAGAGAGTTGACGGTTGTAAATATCACATTTTAGATATTCATGTTTGTAGTATTAGAAATGCCAAAGTGTTGTATCGATATATTTATAGTCTTTTACCTTAATAAATATTAAAATTTTTCAACAAGCCAACTTTATTTATTCCCCACGTAGCTCAAACGGTTTTGTTTACTTTTCAACGAATGGAACTGTGACAACGCAACATGTTCACTATTGGAGTGATGTTAATCCTATGTTCAGAATCCTAACCCGATGTCAATATTTAAAAAAAGTGAATGTTTGGTACGCTGAAGAAACGTGTAAAGCTTTACGAAGACCGAAAATCTTTGGTTAAGTTACTGGGATACCCTACATCTTATAATATTTTTGAATTTTGCATAAAGTAGTCATTATTTTTTAATAAGCGTATTATAAGTCTAAAGCTAATAATTTCCGAGATATCAATTTTTGAAAACCACTAACATTTGTATATAAACGCTAATGGTATAAATAAGATTCAGATAAATAACTTCTTGCCTGCCTGATAACACCGACATTTAGTTAATTATACAACATTTTTAAAATAATTATTGCTCTTTGATCAAACCAATATTCCACTATCACTTTGTAAACCGACAAAAATAGGCAAATTTTTCAATTTCGTATCGGGATTTTTGATGAAAATAGCCCCACATTTTCGAGTAAACCTACCTAGAAATATAGAAGATATTTATTGCAAAATTAGTAGTTTACATGCTTGGTAAAGTGAATTAATCTACCACTGTAATCGTTTCATTTTTAGCTAAATAGAGGTATTCTTTTTTAATCGTGAAAAAATAGACGAAATCTCTAATTTTATTTCATACCTAACGAATTCAACAATCAATAATACGATCTCATTTTCGACTAAGATCAGCTGTTACTTTAGACAGAATATTCCTAATAACATAATATATTTAGTTATACAGCTTTTTAAAATAATTATTGTTCTGTAACCGTAAATTATTTAATTATTTTCGTGTGATAAAGAGCTACTTTAAATTTTGTTTCTTAATCTTGTTCTATTGCGTATTAATCGTGTTAGCATCACAAATTACGGTCTGTGAAGCTGGTTTATAGGATCATTTAGTTCGATGGGGGGCATATTTTATGATATCCCATATTTCGTCAATTATTTGGCAGGTAGGTTTGATGCTTCAATACGGAACTCCTCAAGATGACATCAAATATTTCTAAACAAGAAGCGTCCAAGTCTATGGAATCCCATGTAAAAATAGCTGGTATGTCTGTTGCCTTCCGTAGACATTAATGACATCTCGCATGTATGCTGAAGTGTATCGTTAATAGAAATCTTGAATATTCTAGTACCTACCTATATCTTGCGTCATTATGTCAATGCTTACATTGATGTCGCCAGGTATCTTGAAATGATAGGTACATAATGTGCAAGCATTTGTGTAGAAAGCTATGTTTTTTACAAAATTTTCTCTAGGCAACCAAATTGTAATAGGGTTTTCGTAGTTCCAGTATATGTCTGGCTGCTTTAGCCTAAATAAATTAAAGTGCATTTGTAAGCAAATTAATCCTTAAAATTTATTATATCGTCTGATATAGACACTGTTTCAACTACGCGTTTTGGTAAAAAATAATTGGAAAGTAAAATTACTAAAGCACTAACAATAAATGGGGCGTGGATAAACTGGTAGATCTAAGCTCCAAAAATATACGCCTCTTATGATAAATGTTAAAAAATTGTACCGTTGCCAGCGTCAAATTAAAAATCAGGATTTGGCAAACAGGACTCAACCCTCTCATTAATGCTTGATCTTCGGTATACCGAGTTTTATAAGTATTTTTAACACTCATCTGGAAATAAATGGATGCAAAAACCTCCTTTTTCCATTTTTTCAAGCCATTAAACAACAAAATTGTCATTTTTTGAAGAAACCTTGCATACATAGGTATTAGCGAGCGAATTTCGACTATTGTAGATATTTAATATTAGAAAATCAATATATAGGTAAATCGAAAAGTGTATTTTTACGACGGCTTAAGAGGTAGTTTATGGTGATGTACATATTAGAGTTCATTTTAAAATGAACGATAATCTCCTAAACACAGACTTTTGATAATAGAACGAAATAAAAATATAGTTTGATGTGATAAGGCTATGCAGCTGCTCTTTATGGAATTTCATGTGAGCCTAGACTTTATGGATTTTTGTTATTTTTTTTTTTTTATCAGTAAAGTCATCCTATAGATATTGTTTGTTAATCCATTAAAATAGACAAAATCTTTGAATTTGTATATGATTAACCGCTGAAATACCCTTAATCTGCAGGGTACCTAACTCTACGGAGATATTTATTGCAAAGGGCGGCTTTTTCAGTTTTGAAAGTATTCAACATTTGCGAAATTCATCTAAATATATACTACGCTATACTTTAAACAAACTCACAATAGAGGGAAAGCGACAGACGAGTTTTAAACTAATGTGGTTTAAAGGATATTTTGTGTTGTAAATATTAGAGTTCATTTTAAAAGAAACTATAATCTCGTGACCGATAAAAAAAAAGTATCCATTTTGATACATCATTTCCCCTATTTTAACGTTAAAATAGTAAATTATGTTATAAGCTCGAAAAATGTAGTATTTCAGACGTAATGCGGTCGCTAACCTAAATAGCCCGAAAAACATTTTTCGTCCATATGTCATAAGTTATTTTTTATTCGATCTTGTTTTTAATGCGATTGAGAGTTGTAAAATAATGTAGAAATGAAGTGAACCTATACATTTCATCTTGCACGCTAATTTTTTTGGTCTTAATGTTTGTTAGTTAACGATGAAATCTGTAATAGCGTCCGAAAAAAAAATTTTTTTTTTGACTAACATAAAAAGTGTTGTCTAGCTAGCAGGGCAATAATCAATAGTTTATTGAGAAGGTTAGCTCTTCGTATAAATATCTAATCTATAAATCGTCATTTTTTCCAACACAATCGGTTAAAAAGCATACAATTGTATGTGAACGTTTGTACAAAAACCATCGTGTTAAATCAGTTCTTATACCTGACTGACAACGCCGATCTTTAGCTTTTTTTTTACTTTGTAAAATAAAAAGATTAGTTCTTACTATCAAAGAAATTAAATATGTAAGAGAAATAGGTCGAAAAGATTAATAATAATTTATTTATTCCTAAGTTATAAATCTTAACTACATCACTTTCTAAACCAAGAAAATAGATAATCTTCCTGCATTATTCCGTACTTAGATTTATTTTTCATGAAAATAGTCGAATCTATGATTTTCGTTCAAATCCATAAGGGACGCTTGTTTTGTATAGATGATTTATGATCTTATTTTCAACTAAAATACTAGTATAAAAAAGTATTTCTTCCGATAAACGTGGAAGGAATAGACATTTAAACAGTTAGCCATAACATACGCATACTGACTTGCATTATTTTCATGGATTGAATGGCTACATCTTTGTGTGTGAAGTGAATTTCTTTTTAAAAAATTACAATGCGCTCAATTATGAATTTTCTAACATAACTTTTATGGATAGTGGAGTCGGATATTGGAAGAAAATATTATCATAACGACAACTCGATTATTGATATAATTATTATGGTTTCACAGAAGTTTCTACAGAGTCAGCCATGCTGTAGCAGAGACTGTTGTAGGTCGTATTTTTTAAAAAACCTAACAATACCTTTACTTTATATTGATAGACGTATTCTATTAGAACATTTTTCTAAAATTTAGAGCCTTTGGAAATGTGATAATGCTATGAGCATCAAATATATTCAAAATATCAAAAATCCTTTGGTAGTTAGTTATTGCGGTATATTTTAATAGAGGCATAATTTATACTGTACTCCTAAATTTACGGCATATCACTTTGTTTATGTTATTATATTCACAGAGACTATTAATCTAACCAACTTTTATTTACGAAAAATTAAAAACTGAAATACTCTATTTTATTGCCGATTGTTCGCAAAGACACTTGGAGTTGTTTTTTTCTTTTATTTTTTTCTTTTCTGTTTTCTTTTTCGGTTCTTAAGAAATGCTAAAGAATCTGTACAAAACAAGTCACGAATTAACTAAATAGCCACCATTTCACTAAATACTTAACACTCAGTATACAATTTTCAGAAATGTCATGATTAAGAACGGTTCTAGTCATTTTATACAAGATTTCACATGATTTAACAAATTTAAAACATTTTTTTTAATTTTTACTAAATTCTAAACACTCAGTATACACTTTTAAGAAAATAGGACGATTTGCGACTGTTTTAGTCATTTTTTACAAAGTTTCACAGGGCTTAATAACGTTAAAACATTTTTTTTTATATTTTTTACTAAATTCTAAACACTCAGTATACAATTTTCAGAAATGCCATGATTAAGATCGGTTCTGGTCATTTTATACAAGATTTCATATGATTTAACAAATTTAAAACATTTTTTTTAATTTTTACTAAATTCTAAACACTCAGTATACACTTTTAAGAAAATAGGACGATTTGCGACTGTTTTAGTCATTTTTTACAAAGTTTCACAGGGCTTAATAACGTTAAAACATTTTTTTTTAATTTTTTACTAAATTCTAAACACTCAGTATACAATTTTCAGAAATGCCATGATTAAGAACGGTTCTAGTCATTTTATACAAGATTTCGCATGATTTAACAAATTTAAAACATTTTTTTTAATTTTTACTAAATTCTAAACACTCAGTATACACTTTTAAGAAAATAGGACGATTTGCGACTGTTTTAGTCATTTTTTACAAAGTTTCACAGGGCTTAATAACGTTAAAACATTTTTTTTAATTTTTTACTAAATTCTAAACACTCAGTATACAATTTTCAGAAATGCCATGATTAAGAACGGTTCTAGTCATTTTATACAAGATTTCGCATGATTTAACAAATTTAAAACATTTTTTTAATTTTTACTAAATTCTAAACACTCAGTATATCATTTTCAGAAAATAATACAATTCTGTACAGTTTTACAAATTTTCACAGGTCTTAATAACATTAAAACATTTTTTTAATTTTTTACTAAATTCTAATCACTCAGTATACAATTTTCAGAAATGACACGATTTAGAACAGTTTTTACAGATATTTACAAAGTCTTAATAACATTATATTAATAATTATCTGGCATAATGTATACAATTTCAAGAAATAGTAGATTTTTAATCCATGTACAAAATTCAAGAATCTAAAATACAATTAAATGTAGGCTTTTTTAATTGGCATCTCAGGCAAATTATTTCCCCCAAAATTATCTAAAAAAGATATACCAAAAACATTCTAAAGCGGTTTTTTACCTCTATAAGTATGCAGGCCGATCCGACCCTTGTCGGTTTTATTACCCGCATAAATTAACACAGTAGAGGAATATGGACAGAGTTCTGGGGCAGCGGCGTTTCACTAAAGCTTTGGTTTCCTACAAAGCGGTACCGCAAAAGAGTGACCGTAATTTGACGGCGAGCTTTGCCGCGACAAAGCGTGTATGTACTTGCAAATCGGAGTGTGTTCCTCCAGAGCGTTCGGCGCAAAAAATACGGCACCGTATTTTCTGAAGCGGACGCTCTGTACGTTGGGATAGTGCAAGCACGATTTTTGACGGTGCGCCAGTGTAGTGATTGTATGTTTTAATTATAATATTTGGAAATTAATTGGTCTAGCGAACAAGATAAAATTTTAATCGAGTTTTTTTTACTATATCGCTTTAACAGCGGCGTTTGCACTAAGGTTAAATCATAAAAAGTCGGGTTTTATCTTGGGTCAGATCATAAATATTCAGGTTCAAATTATGGTTAGATGAGAAGCCGCCTCGCGAAAGCATCCGGGTTAGGTCGTAAAAAGTCGGGTTTTATCTCGGGTCAGTTCATAAATATTCAGGTTCAAATTAGGGTTAGATAAGAAGCCGCCTCATGAAAGCATCCGGGTTAGGTCGTAAAAAGTCGGGTTTTATCTCGGGTCAGTTCATAAATATTCAGGTTCAAATTAGGGTTAGATGAGAAGCCGCCTCATGAAAGCATCCGGGTTGGGTCGTAAAAAGTCGGGTTTAATTTCGGGTTATTTTGTAAACAGCACCACCGAACCACCCGGGTTAGGTCATAAAACGCACCACCGAACCACCCGGGTTAGATCATAAAACGCACCACCGAACCACCCGGGTTAGATCATAAAACGCACCACCGAACCACCCGGGTTAGTTGCACCACCAGCACCACCCGGGTTAGTTGCACCACCAGCACCACCAGCACCACCTGGTCCAGCTCTCTTAGTTTTCCTCTACTGGTTTCTTTAGTAGGGGATAAATTTATGTTCAAAGCTTCCTCTTGAGGTGTAGTTTCATCAGCTGGTTCTGTGATGTTCAATGAAGGATTTTCGATGCTGCTGATTAAACTTTTCACAAACACTTTATCACCTTTACGCTTCATTCTCTTTGACCTTTCACTATCATTATGATTTTCTTGTTCATCCAACAGATATAATGAAGGAACAGCTAAAAATTAAATTAATTTTATTAGTAAGAAGGTATCCTCAGTTTATATACCCTCGTACCCTCGTAGGTCTCACTTAAGTACACAACTAGCTTCTACGTACTATATGGATAAAGTAGGTAAACAAAATATAAATAAATATTCCAAATTAACCAACTAAATTTTCCATACCAGATTTTTTTAGACGATTTGGCTGTGTATTCAATATTCTTGCCTGCAATTCATCTTCAAAACACTGGTTTAAAATGAATACTGCAAATTCTCTTATTTGCAACCTGCCACACATCTTTGCGGCAACACTTTCTTATCCATTCTTTCTGAATCTTAGGGTATTTTGGAAAAGAAAAGAAGGAAAGTTTCTCTCCACTATTTTGTGCCTTTTTAGAATTATTTTTACACGTTGCTACGCTACAAACCACTCCACCAGGCATCTAAAAAAATAGTAAGTAATGATATTATCTTACCTATTACTTTCAATATCATATGCTGGCTATTTTATTTTAGTAATATTAAACACATATTTACCTTTCAGAACATTTACTGATTTAATTATTGAAAATAAAAATAATATTGAGTAATAACAAAGTCCAACAAGTTCTGTCGTTTACCGTTACAAGAGTCTTTTTAACTTCACTGTTTATGTACAAAAATACTTAAACATTTGTAATAAATCGTATTGTCTTTGTATTCAAAAAAATTAAAGCAAACACATTAAAATCACACAATTTCAACTTAAACTTTAAGTCAAACAACAAAGCTCAATTTGAAATGAACCTTATCTACCTATCGCTTAACCGCGCATCTGGCAAACATATGACGTATGCCCCCCTCTCGCGTCGCTTCTCTCCATACGTTACCAGGCAACCTACTCTACTCTAGAAACCTTGGTGCAATGCAAGTAAACTTGCATCAGCTGATCACAAAGTGACCAATGCGCATGCCTTCAGGCAATTTCACTTGCACTTGCATCTAATGTAAACAGGCTTTAAGATACGGATGGTGCTGTCCAGTCCCTTATGTTTATGTACGATTATCGTTGTTGTTATTTGCAATGAAAGTCAACATTTAGCAAGCGCAAAATTGGAATTTTTTTATCCACAACCGAAGATATAAATATACATATTTTGTAATAAAAAATACGTCAATAAATTCGATGTATATCGATGCTTTTCAGTCGATATTTTTCAACATCGATGAATTAAAGTCGATGTTTCTACGACATCGATGAAAAAAATTTGATGCATCGATTTTCGTTGTATCGATATATTTTGAATTTTGTGCATCCCTAATTATAAACAAATATAGTCGGAACTGTGGATCTTCGCCGGTACGTCATGGATCAACGATTAAGGGATAACGTGCTTAATAAGTTCCCATCTTTATTTATTATGGCCATAAAAGTGAATAAAAACATAATAGGGCGTCTCCGGTGTTGCGCAATACGTTTCGAATTCAAGGTCCCACCCCCTGAACTTCTTTATAGTATATATTTAAGGCTTCGGGGGCCCTTCCCGTGTCATTGGGCCCGTGGGGTCTTTCTTTGATTACCCATATACTTCTTGACTGTTCGGCTTGTTGAAAGTAGCACTGCTCTGCATATCCTTGTAGAGATTTTGAGGTACGTCTAGTATTCTGAGGTTTTCCAAAAGCTTGTTTGGGATTACTCCTGTTGTTGAAACAAGAATCGGCATGATTTCGATGCTGTCCATATTCCACTGTCTTTTTATTTGCTCCTGGAGGTCTCAATACTTCGCTATTTTCTCAGCATGCTTCAATTAAAGGTTGTTGTTATTTAGAATTGCTATAGGTATCTATCAAAGTCGTTTTCTTGGCGCTCTTGTCTACCACAACAAGGTCCGGTCTGTTGTGGGCCACCGTATGATTAGTAAGATTGGTACGATCCCAGTACATCTTATAGTAGTTGTTTTCTAAGATCGTCTGTAGTGTATATTTATAATATGGGATCTTCTCGTTTTGGACAAGCTGTAGTTCCTGGTGTAAGATCTTGGCCACTGCATCATGCCTCTCTTTGTATTCTCTTGCAGAAAACATCTGGCATCCTCCCGTAATGTGTTGGATCGTTTCTGCCGTTTGACATCCGTATCTGCATTTGTCTGCCTGTACTGAGTCGTCTCTAATTATGTATTTCAGGTAGTTTCTAGTTGGTATGACCTGATCTTGGATTGCCAGTAGAAATCCCTCCGTTTCAGGAAACATCTGTCCAGAGATGAGCCAGTAGTTCGACGCAAGACTGCCGACGTGATCCTGGGCTGCCTCGTTCAGGTGTCGTCCGTGCAGAGGTTTTTCCTTCCATATCTGTAGCTTTTCTTCATTGGTTTTCTGGTGTTGTGGGACATTCTGATCCCTCAATCTTAGAGGAGTGGAGTGGTCTGCTTCGCAAATAGCATCGTCTAGGTCTGAAGTTTGGGCTTTATTGCGGAAGTACTCCCATAAGTTGGTTATTTGTTGATCCATTATGTTCCCAATATCTGCCAAACCTCTTCCGCCTTGATGTCATGGTAGAGTGGTCCGCTCTACCGCACTTCTTGGGTGATGTTTGAGTGTTTTGGTAAGTTGGATTCTGATTTCAGTCCACAATGCCGAATGAGTAGGACAGAACTGAGCAGGCGTAGGTGTTAATTGCTTTGAACAAGTTCTTGCTGTTTAGTTTCGTTCTCAGAAGCCTTTTTGTTCTCTTAAAAAACTCTTCCCTTATATCTATCTTCATTGCTGCATGACTAATGCGTTGAGCCTGCTTCATCCCCAGGTATTTGTAATTCTCGCCTTCTCCCATTGCCTGAATCTCCTGGCCATCTTGTATAGCAAACGGGTTTTGCTGTATTTTTCCCTTTATCATGGTGAGAGTACGACATTTATCCAGGCCAAACTGCATTCCGACATCACTGGAGAATTCCTCAACTATTTTAAGCATCATTTCGTCTGTTCTCGTTAAATTTCTAAGTGATCTAGTTTTCGTAACAAATAAAAGTTTATCCGATAAAAAAAAGCTCTTGTGGCTTTACGTATGATAAAAACGCGACAGCTTTACTTTATCTATTACCGTTTGTTCGAGTTTAAATTGCTAAAAAGTGATCTAGTTTGAGTTTAAAAAATAAAAGTTTATCCGATCTTAAAAAAAAGATCGAGTGATTTTTAGCTAGAGAAATTCACGAATTTTGGCATGAATAGATACTAAAAAAAATTATACTTGACTAAAAAATGTTTGACAGCATCAAATTAACTTGTAACAATATGTCAGGTTACCGAGCAATGAAAAAGAAAAGCTACTCGATTTTGAGCTGGAGGGGTTTTTGGCATTTAATTTTTAGCTGGAGAGGGTTTTATCGCGATAAGAATGCATCCTGCACCTTTTTTATCGATGTCAAAGTGATAAAAATGCAAATGTCAAATGGACATTTTATTGTAGGAGTGAATTTATCATTATAAATATATATCGTAATCCACAAAGCAATGATTTTTTTGGCAAAATAATTTATATAACTAACCTAAATAACATCGTTGCTCGTAATAAATAGCATAATATTTTCCACTTTCTGGCTGAAGAGAATCTATAAGTTTTTATCGAGAAGTGGACGTGACAGTTTTCCAAGAAGTCATGTTTATAGGTGGGTCATTTGAGAAATTATATAAAAATATGATATAAAAGGTTATTATTAACATTGAAAATGTTTATATTACCGCACGGGCAGGTTAGTATGGGTACGGAATTCAACGAAATTCTTGTGTTGCATTTGTCCCATACGTTATACAGTCTAACGACACCGAATTAAAATGATCCACAAGCGGAACTACGCGAGCCGACGCCGCCGAGCCGGTGGCCAGATGATGACGGGGAAGGGAGAAGGGACGAACGACGACGTGATCAGACCAAGTCGAGAGTTAGAGGCGCGTTAGAGTTTATAACCTTTATTTTACTATTTTTTATATTATGAATCAATAAAACTTATATCAACTACCCAAATATTACATTCAAATCTATGAGTTTTCGCAGATCTCAAATCTCACAATAGTCACAAGCGTTGCACTCTGCTTCGGCATTCTTAATGTCCTCCCCAGTTGCATCTTTGTAAAGGACTGTAAATTTTTTCGAAGCAATCTACAATTTTTGGGCTTTCATCAGAAAACAAATCAGAAAAGGTTTCAGTATCTGTGCTATCAGCGTATTTGATACCGAATCCACCGTCTGATGATTCCTCGGATAATTAGATGATTACATTAATTAGATGTTGATTTCGGGCTTGAACTCTTTTTACAAATGAATGTGCATACTCGTACTACTAATGATCCCTTTTCATAAACAGTATTTCTCTCTTCTGGCATCAGCTTTATAGAGAAACCTTTTAATAAGAGTTCTTGACCAATTCGTAATACACTTATATTGCACATATTTGTGTGTATTTCGGATTGGACACCAGAGAGGGGATCAGAAATGTCAAAATTATCGTTGTGATGTTGTATCAGTGGTAACGTCTTAAAAATCTCACAGTTATGATCTTCGGTAACAGCCAAATCGTAGTTAATGTTGTTGCATGTCTTTTTCATTTTCTACTATAGAAATTGGTGATGGAACAGCAACATAATTTCAGCCCTGTTCTGGAACTTCCATTCCAAAACTTTTACTAAGCTGTAGGGCATCATGTAAAGCCTTTTTCATAGTGTTCTAAATGGTATTACCGGATAACGAATGAGAGTTGCAGCACGTGGCTACATCTCGTGGCAACCCGACGTATCAACCCTTGACAGCGAGAATCCATATAGGTTTAAACGCTGGCAAGGCGGCCCATTGCGGGCAAACTACGTACCTGGTTGGGTTGTTACGTGTGGTTGCCACGAGATGTAGCCACGTGCTGCAACTCTCATTCGTAAACTTGCTTTTCTGTGTTAAATCACTTTGAGGTCCCTTACCTTTCCGTCAGACCCGGAGCCTTGCTGAGGAGCCGTAAACGGCGAAACGCGTCCAAGGATTGGGTCTGACGGAAAGGATAAGGGACAACTCTATACACGAACTTATTTTAAGTTTGTGTTTTTTAATTTTTTTAAATTACCGGATAAGCCTTTTAAGTCAGACATGATGCTTGACCTTTTCACTGCCTCTTTCTTCTCTGAGAGATCATTTATATTAAGTAATAGTGTTCATTCAGTCCAATCTTCGAATATTGTCCTTAATAGTAGTTAACAACAGTTGAATATGTTACAGTCTTGCTTTGAACGTCATTTCGCACGTCTGACTGCTAATCAGCTGAGAAAGAAACATGTCGATTGTTAGATTCTAATTTTTATGGAAATTGGGAATTGGTGTAGATGTAGATATTGATGAGAGCATGAGCATTTAGTTCTATTAAAGAGGTACAATTTGCCGTCAGAAAGTTTTCAGCGATTTTAAGAAATGGAAAATCTGCTATTTATTTGCGTCAATTACGTAAGCGAAATACGCAAAGCCATACTTTGTTAAGCCGTTCTTTTACATGGTTCATCATGCTATCAAATTCTCCTAAATCGTTTCATATAACAACCTTTCGCCGATGTATAATAAATACAATGGAAATTGTTTAACAGCATCACTGTAATGATACCGACTGCTGGAACTGCTTGAATTTTGAATTAAAATGTCAGTTAACATCTTTAAAAGCTGACTTATATGATTTGCTGAAGGCTCTCCGTCGAGCTCTCCGTGGAACTGTGGTAATGCTTGTATGGTCGCGTTAAGCCTACCACAAAGCATATCACTAACTGATTTAGTATCATTTCTGTGAATAACATTATCCCTCGCATTATAAATTATACTTTTCACTTCTCTCTTTACTGTGCTTAGTAAAGAAAAAGAGAAAGTTATAACTATCTGATTCGTAACTTGGTCGTCGCGTTTTCATCTTGTCCTCTTACTTCTTTGATATTTTTCGGATATCCATTTCCTGGTCTATTTACAAATCAAATATCTTTTGGTGTTGCTTGGTCAGCATTGAGTGTCGAATACTCTTTTCTGATGAAGAGGTACTTGTCCCTTGTTTAGCCCGAGATTCAGCCCCAAAGTTTGTCGTCTTGTTCTTGATTTTGAAAATTTTTGAAATTAACAGCAGGAGTTTCTTATGTCTAAGAATTAATATTTTTTCGGATTCCTATGAAACACGCTGTAAAATTCCTCATATTCGTTTTCAATGATTAAATATTGAGCTGTCTGAATCTAAAAAAAGTTCTTAAAAGTAGAAACTAGTCAATCTGGTATCACTGGCAGAGCGCTAAAACCTTATGAAGCGCTTTTGCCACTTTGACATAAATAAAAATCCATAGACATCCATAGAAATCCACGGATATCCATAAAAATCTATAAACATACACCTAACTCCACGGATATCAGCAGGAATCTACAGACCTCCACGGAAATCCACATGAGTCTACACCAGAAATTCATAGGTGTTTACCCCTCGCTAATTAGGTTAGTTTTTCAGTTATTTTTTTTCTTAGGAGAGTGAAAGTAAATGTATTATATATTTAGTGACGGTTCAGGTTCTTCGGGTTAGTAGAAAAAAAGTCACATTCGTTTTTTTGACTTTGCAAAATAAATGAAAAATTATTCTTTGCTAAAGCAGAAAAGAAAACATTTTGTAGCAAAGTAGTTTAATGAACAAAAAAATTTATTTTTTCAAATTATCAAAATTCGGCAAAGAAAACATACTTTTAGCCAACCAAAATCTTTCAATCAACTTCCTAAACGTTAAGAATTTAATTTAAGGAATAGTTAATTAATCTTTGTTAGTGTTTATCTTGGTCTCTAACAGGCGCAGGTAAGATGTTACAGCTGGTTTTTAAAGATTTAAAGAAATTATTTGTATTATTTTTGCAAATCTTTGTTTCAGTAACAGCTAAGTTTGGTAGCATAAGCTTTGTTTATTAAACATTTTTGGGAAGACTTCGGTTATTTGAGCTACAATAGTCTACCCTGTATACCTCAACAAATTCTGCATAATAATTGTTGTTATAGTTGAGTCTTAATGACTGCTCTCTCGAATCGAAGCCAGCAAATGCTCCTAAATCCTATGTTCCTATTATGAACAGTTGTTCTAGGAATAAATTTATTATTTACCACATAGGAAGGGTAGGGTGAGGTAAGCAATCTGTGTACGAAATTACCAAGGTGGTGGAGTCGACGATTATTCATATTAAGCCAATTGAATTCAATTATCCTATGCGAAATATGGTCATATTTTCGAAGGCCATAAATTAGTCTACAACGCATATTTTACACCTTCTGTACTTTGTATATGTCCTCTTCGCAGAGACACGATCCATGGATGAAGTCACAGTAAATGAAGTGCGATGACACCAAACTTTCACAAAGAGTTTTCTTTTATTGATTAGGTAGTATGTGGCGATTACTATATAAAAGTTTAAGTGAGGCGAATGCTTTTTTGCTGAGATTTTTTATATGTTCACGAAAGTGCAGCTCTTTATCAACCATTAGGCCCAAGTCTCTAGCGAAATTAACAAAGTTTACAGGAGTATCTGAAACTTGCAGTTTTAAGCTATTCTTCACATAGCTTCTTTTAGCCTTGATACCTTTACATAGTAACTGAGATTTTTTCGAGTTTAAAATTAAATTGTATTCCTAGGAGAGTGATTTTCGAGATCATGAGTAATATTGTGCTTGAACTATATCTGACTGATGACAAGAATAATAAAGCTGAGTGCTATCAGCATATGCCTGTGTTTTGCAATAACTTGTTGAGGATAATACGTCAATAGTATAAATTATAGAAAGTAGAGGAGACAAGACAGAGCCCTGAGGCACTCCAGAGTGGATGCTTACGCTGCTGAGCTCCATTACACGAAACCCTCTAAGAACGGTTTGGTAGGAACGAGTTTACTAGTTTCAGCGCATCGGGATTAAATCCTTAATATTTCAACTTTGCATAGACAGTACGTGTGTTCGCTTAAGTTCTGTACATATGGGAAACTTTTTTAATAATATGCTTACGAAAAAAAGTTACTCTTTATTAAAAGTTCGGCTTACTAAAAAAATAATAATAAACTATTCAAACTTGAGATAGTATGTACAGGATGATCAAAAAGTAAAAAAATTAAAATTGACCTACGAGAAAAGTACCCTTAATTTTAATTTTAGAGCAAAATGGAATAAGAAAATGTTGATTGGCATTAAAAATTATATCTGTTTCTACTCTTAGTAGACTATCATTGAAAATAAACTTAAAAATTTAAATCTTAATTCTTAATGGCCTGTCCATTATCTTGCCACTATTTCTCACTTGAATTTGAATTTTAACTGTCAGCTATGTTATTTGTCTAAAACATCAGTTTGAATATTTAATTAGATAAATATGCCGTTGAAATTGAGTATGCAAGATAAAATTGAAATAATTTTATTTGTTGGTGAAAATTACAAAATGTAGGTATCGGGAAACTGCCGAAATTTTGACCTACAGATATCCTGATAAAAGGAATTATTTTAAAACAGTAGGGAACATAGTGACTAAATTCAAGACCTTTGGAAGTGTGGAAAATAGCTACAATAAGAAACGTAGACCAAGGGTTGCAAATAATGAAACTGTCAATGTTGTCTGTAGTAGAAGATCCTAAAGAATCATTGCGAAAAAGGTCAACAATATTACCGAATGATGTAGGGAAAACTACGATTTCAAAAATATTAAATGAAAACGAATTTCGGCCTTATAAACCAAAATTTATACATGCCTTGAAGTCAGGTGATTTTGAGCGACGCTTAGAATTTTTATTTTTTAATACAAGGAGAGTTAGAAGATAACCCTTTCATGACAAGAAATATAATTTTTACCGACGAAGCAACCTTTACCTCGAACGGGACTGTAAGTTCACAAAATTGTCGTTGGTGGAGTGACGTTAATCCAAATTTCACTATACAGACACGTGATCAGTACTCATTTAAAACAAATGTGTGGTGCGGAATTTACAAAAATAAAATAATAGGACCATTTTCTTTTCGACAAAATTTAAATGGTGAACGTTACTTGCATTTTTTAAATAATTATTTGTTTAATTTTATTCATGGACTTCACATACCCGATAGACTACGGATATGGTACCAACAAGATGGTGCACCATGCCCACAGTACGAGGAATGTAAGACAATACTTAAATACCCTTTTTAATCGAAAAATGGAAAAGTTATCAATAGATATTCTGACCTTTTTTGGCCCGCTAGGTCTCCGGACTTGAGCCCCCTCGATTATTTCATGTGGGGCTACTTAAAACAGAATACATACCTACAAAGGCCATTTCAAAATGTTGACCATTTAGAGGGGGCAATGAGAGAGACATTTTCAAATATAGCTCCTGCCACAATTAGAAATGTTTTAAGAGAATTTTCTGCAAGAACGGCTAAATGTATTGAAATGGAGGGAGGATATGTCGAGGCAAATGTACAGTGAGGGAAAATTAATGAATATGTTTATTTAAATTCATATTTTAATGTTTATTACTATAATTGTATTTTTCCAAAATAAATTATCATGTTTCTATCAATTATTTAAATGCGTCATATAATTACTACAAAACAGAGATAAAGAATCAAAGGTTACGTTTCGAATAAAAATAATTGATAAATGTTTATTAGCTTGAATTGCATAATAAATACAATTATTAATTATAAATCATTTAAAAAAATGATATTTTTTGAAATGTCAAATTTATTTTTAATAATAGTCTACTAGTAGAAACATATATAATTTTTAAGGCCAATCGACATTTTCTTATTTCCTTTTGCTCTAAAATTAAAATTAAGGGTACTTTTCTCGTAGGTCAATTTTAATTTTTTTACTTTTTGATCATCCTGTACCTACATACTATCTCAAGTTTGCATAGTCTAATATTATTTTTTCAGTAAGCAGAACTTTTTATAAAGAGTAACTTTTTTTCCTAAAATTTATATTAAAAAAGTTTCCCATATGTACAGAACTTAAGCGGACACACTGAATAGGTCTACGGTCCAGGGTGTGGAATGCCTCGGAATAATCCAGCAGTACAAGCACACTCACCACTCCCACGTCGATCGCTTTTATGGCATCGCTTTTCTGAAGTCACATTCACGAGTCGGGAATTATCTTATTTTCTGTAAGGAAGGCTAAAATCTGATTGTACAGAACTTTTTCCAGAATTTTTGAAATTATGGGCAAAATACTAAATAAATCTGAAAGTTTCTTGGGTTATTTAATTTTGGAAAGGGGATGCCCACAGCTGTTTTCCACAAAGCAAAAGTATGATTATTTTTCATGAGGCTATTAACAATGTGCAAAATAATATGATCATAAACGTTTCAGCATATTTAGATTCTCCGCATATGCATTTGTTTTAATACTATTCAGGATAAGGTAAATGTCGTTGATTGTTGCTAACGAGAAACTAAATACTTTTTCAGGGTTGTGTGAATTGTTATTCTAAAAGTCAATTCTGTTGTTACATTTGTCGGAAATATTTTGCAAGAAAGAGGCGAGGTTAATGCTTTCTGGATCGTTAAGATTGTTAGGCAATGTATTGGATTTATTACAGCGAACATTTAAGTATGTAAGTGCTTTCCAAGTTTTTGATGCATTATTTAGAGAAGCAATTCTGGTTAGAAAGTATTTTTTGACGCCCTAGTAGCAGACACGACACGGTTACGTAGTGCTCTGCAATTATCATGGGTATCTGATCTAGTTCTTTTGAATACTTGCCACGATCTGTCTCTAAGTTCTTTCAGATATTTGATTTCATCATTCAACCGATTTATATACTTGGTTTAGGGACCCTAACGTCTCTTAACGGCGCATCTCTGTCAAACAAATCTGTAATTAGCTTACTAAACAATGATATTTTATTATTAGGCTAGTGCAGTTATAAAATTTTATATGGTGTGCTGGGGACAAAATCACATAGAGCTATTTTTTTCGGGGATGTTTACCTTTTGCCGCCTTAATTATCATACTAAAAGTCTCCACACCCCCCCCCCCCCCCCCCCGAGGGTGGGCAACACACACAACGAATATTTACCAGAGTTAGAGGAAAACACAATCATTACTTTCTTCCAATAAAGCATCCTCGTACTCCTGAAAACAATTACTGCATGCATTGCCTTGGCACTGGTCACATACATAGATTATAGCAGTTTAGGTTTGCCTTTCCGCCGCTGCACAATTTTCTGCAGTCGGTTTTGCGGTTACAAGAAAATAGTTTAGAGATAAATTCCGGAGCTATTGGCTTATCGGTCTGTATAGGCTGTATGGCTTCTCCCTGTTTTTCCAACACCAAGAAGTAAGCGATATTAAATTACCCATCTATTCCTGAATTTGATGGTAAACTCGCAAACCGTAGTAACATGCTGCATCTGATGTTGGAGGCCGACATGCTCTCAACTCAACATTTTTATTTAAACTTTGTCGTGCTGTGTTAAATTTTAAAAAACTAAGTTTATTTAAATCTTTTGTTGACTTATTTGCGCCGTAATAGGACATTAAAAAATCTTCATCGGTCTTTATAACAGCAGTAAAGCTATTTATACATGTATTGAGGGTCTCTAAAATACTCGTGCAACAATTTATGTCGTTTATTATTCTTATTTATGACTATAAATTGAACTGCAAAAATAAAAATTCTAAACTGTTTGTTGCTTGAAAGTAGAAGTCAATTATTTGGATCTTTTCATAGGACTTGACATAAGCGCCCACTCCTCCTAGTTTTAACATCACCCCTGCTAAAATCATAGACCCGGAAATTGGAGCCTCAACATGAGCCTTAGGAAGCCACAAATGAACCATCTTTATGGAAGAACTTATATTCAACCAAGGTTGAATCGGTATGGTTTTATGTCAAAAAGGATCTTGTAATGTACACTGATAAAAATGGAATCCTAAGGGCAAAATAATCCATTCATTTGGCAAATATTGACTCAGTTCAAGGAAACTGTATTTATTTTAAATGAGTTTCCCTTCGGCTAAAATAATTGCGGCATTTAGGTGTATTACTCGATTCTTTTGACATTTAATTACTTTAAGGCAACGTAAAGGCATTTAGGCAAAAGAAATCTTAAATTGTTGTCTTTCTGTCAAAGTTTATTGGTATTGCTAGAAATTCCACGGTTTTGCGCTAAAGTACTTATTTTAGGCAAACGAATTCATTCAATTGGAAACGATTCTTTTAGTTTAAAGAATAGTTTGTTGCAAATTCTTTGGCATTCGACTAAAATAGTTAATGCATTTGAGGCAAACTCTCGATTCTTTTGGCTAAATCCTTCTTCATAACTTTATTTCAAAGTACACAGTATTTACCGGAAATCACTCGGCATTTCGATAGAAAACCGCACATTTGTCTTTCCGTTCAAATGGATATAATTATTTCATGCAAATATGATCCTCCTGTTAATCGCTTTTTTAGGACAGGAAAATAAAAATGCCTACCTATACCTTCTCCCAAAGAATACAGTTTTTTAGGAAATAATGCGGTATTTGTCAATATGTCTTAAGACTTTGACACAAAAGCATCATAATGTTGAATAAATCCCCGTGTATTTGAGCCAAAACCTACATTCCTAGTAAAATCATTATTATTTGATTTTGTTAACAGAACAAAGAATTGATGATCCCGAAATCCTTAAATTGTTAACCCCCGTACAGATTGACTTTCTAGCTGATAATATTGGGGGCAAGTTAAGACTTGTAAGGGGAATTAAAACACTTGAAGAAAACCATAACTTAGGAAATAATATTGTAAGTACCTATACCTACCTATCTAATATCGTAACATAATATGTTATAATATCGACAATAATTATTTTTTATCTATTTTTATATTAAAATGCCAATGTTTTATTTGCACACAGAAAAGTACTAATTTTTTATCTTTTAGCAGTAAATTAATTTTTCCTGAAATTTCAAATTATAAAAAGAATTATTGATAAAAAATGTAGTTATACAACTATACAATTAAATGTCAAAATTTAGCCGAAACTAATTTTTTTTTAGATGGCTTTAATACAATTGGCTCATTATTCAGGGTGTCTCAAGCAGTGGCGGCTCTACCATAAGGTCATTTGGGCAATGACCTCACACGCCAAGTCACCAACCACCTAACATATTAATATTTAACTTTAAAATTAAAATTTATTCAATCAACCAAACTTTACTGCTCGGATACTATTACCTCTAAAATATCCCTCGTATTTATTAATGCAATGCACACGCACCAAAACAAACTAGACCTAACGCTACTTGTTATGCGTCCCCGCAAAAATTTCAGGTCCAAATCGAGCTTGCCCACGAAAAATAGCGTCACCCAACAAAGCCTGTGGGGGTAAAGAGAGGAATAAATAGCATGTTATCACTCCCGCACTTGTATTAAATTCGAAGAAAAAGAGGTTTTGTGGGCTGTCAGCCGTTTTTTTTTTTTGATTGAGCTTAGACGTACGTTGAAATTTTTAGAATGAATGGGAAGAAGACCGTTGATTTCTGCAGTCGGCAGTCTGTAGTTCTTTATAGGGATGTTGATTCTGATATCGAAATAATATTATATCGTTACAGATTTTTCGTCATGCGTCACTCCGCTACCACTGCGCGAGCGGTGCCGTTGACGAACATACATTCATCGTTAAAAATATATCGCTATATACAGGGTCTCTCAAACTCGATGGCACATTAGAAGTATCTCGAGAACTAATAGAAATATATTTTTGAAATTTTGAGAATGCATATAAGACATAAAATTCTAGCCTTTAAAAATAGTTTTAAAAATGCGGCGTTGCCAGTTGTATCCCTCTAACCTGTATAGTTACTTTTTTCTATTGATACTCTGATATATCGGAATAAAAACTAAAAAATTTAAAAACATGTCCAAAGAAAAATATCATCCATTTGATATTATTGATATTACGATACATCCCTATATATATATCCTGTCTCTCTGTCGTTCTGACAAAAACCTAACCTATAATATAATGAACCTGATTGTTTTTGTTAATTTCTTGAGGATTGGTGTTGTGTTTTTTACTTTTCCTAATTGAAAAGCAGGTAAATTACCATCATTGAAAAAAGGGCGTGGCACCCAAAAAATTTTCGCCTGCGGCGCTCTTTTTTTTCGATGACCTCCCACTTCAAATGCCCACGAACCGCCACTGGTCTCAAGAGTCTTAGCCCCCTCAATATTTCGTCGTTTTATCAATTTTTTTTTATCAAATTTTTTAGATCTTTTTTAAGTAAAAAAAATAGATACTGATTGTGACTTCTAAGCTTTATTTATACTGTTCAGTATATGAGTACATATTCAGTTTTTTGTTTTTATCAATAAATAATATATGTTTTTTTAGTAACAATTGTAGTTTTTTATTTTAATTTAATTGGGTAATTTTTCCAAAATCAAAGAATTTCAGCTGAAGAAATTCGGGTTTTGACTCAAATGCCCTTAGATTTAGAACAAGACATCCGACATTTGCTACAAATAACAAAATTATTTCAAAGAAACACTAATGGATTTAAAATAAGAAACCCGGGTTTTGTTTCAAAAAATAAAATCATTTGAATGAAATGTCAATAGATCTAAAATAAGAAGTCCAGGTTTTGTTCCAAACATCTAAATTCTTTTATACAAATTCCAATAGATTTAGAATAAAAAAACATACACTTGGTAAAATTCCTAAGTTGTTGAGACAAGAACCTAAGATTTTGCTTTAAACTCGCTTTTCTTCATTTCAAATTACTTAAGCCTTTAATCCAAGTCAGTACTGAGTTATTGGTAAAGGCACGGCATTTAAGGACATATAATGAAGATCTTCTTCTAAATTCATGTTTCTTTGTGACAAAGACAAACAATGAAATGATCTGAAAGAAAGGACGTATTTGCTTTAAACCCTTCATTCATTTGGAACTAGTCCCCATACCTTTGAGGGAATGGCAGATTTCCTTGGGGCAAAGGTTCCTTTTTTTCAGTGTACAAACATTTTGTATTAATTTCGTTCGACTTTCGCCTTTTTCTTAATAATAAAGTGAATCAACTCCATTCAGGTGTGACCAATCTTAAAATAAAAGTAGATCAATTACCTCCAACGACTAATGATTAATAAGGAGTTACCATATACACATGGAAGTAAACAAAAAATTCTTCTGCTGATCGCCACATCCATCTGACATTATACGGACGTTGTTTTAGTGTGGGACATGTTTAATTCAAACACACCACACAATATGCTATTTCATATAATTTCGTCCCAGTGAAAGCATCTAATCTAAGTGCTAGATTTCGCAAATAGAAAATTTGTTTCTCGTGCTCTTGGAGCTGGTTAAATGCTAACGCATAAGCGATATGAGCATGTTCTTTTGCGATGATTTTATCTTTGGTTAATCATTTCTGTGCTAAACATTTTTGCATTGGTCTCTTTTGGTATTGAAAAATCCAAATTTTATTCGCCCGAATTTTTGGTAATACAGAAGAGTCTACCTATATTTTATGCTTTTTTGGTACAAAAGCGCGGCAACAATGCAACCGAAGGATAGGAAAGTATGTGTAAATTTATATATTTCGTGTTCGAAAACTCATTTTAAGTATAACGAAACCAATAAGTGCCGAAACCACGAACCAAAGAATAACTCAACTTTGGTGGCATATTCACCATTTTCTATTTGTAACACTCATAAAACTGCAATGCCAAGAACACCAATGCGGATATATGATCACGCTCATTTACCCGTTACAAAGATTTATGGTTACTAATACGTTTGCCAGTGTCTATAAACAAAAAATTTCAAATTTGCACCTATGATATGCAAAATAATAAACTGTTGTCTATTTAAAATATGAACTATTCAAAAACGGAAAAAATTAATATACCAGGTTCTGCATCTCAGATCCCTTGGTCTCTAAATTGTATACTTTTAGAGATACAGTTTTAGATCTGTTACAGGGTAATAACTATAATAGGGTACTATATTCGAAAAGAATTTTCAAGTATACAGGGTGTTTCACAATAGCGATATGATTTTTAAATGGGACACCCTATTTTTTTTTATTTATTATAATTTATGCCCTTCTATTTTGTTTACGTAATCCAATTTTTTTCCGGCCTGTTGTGGTGTTGCCAAGTTGTAAATTATTTTCCTAATTGTTTGCTTTTTAATATTTATAATTATAAATATTATAATTTTTAAATCTGTGTTTTACTTTAATAGTCTTTTAATAAACTCATTCACTCTCCTTGCCTAAGAAGTTATAAATAAGAAAGTCGAAGAAAGTCGTCATATGCATGCATACCTAATTTAATTTTTTTTAAGCCAGTATAAGAGATAATACTCTGATAATTCGGCCGTTATGCGAAAAATATTAAGTTGTAGTTGTAGTGAAGATGTGTCACTAATATTGTAAAGTTGGGGAACATAGAAGATGGTTTAGGAAATAAGCTGAATGTTTGCCTCTTTTATGGGTTTCGGGAAATGAAGCTTGCAGGAGGGTACTGCACACATTTTCCATAATAGGTGTTGAAAATAAAACAGGGGAGTAGAAGATGGTTCATTGTAAGAGCTGAATGTTCGCCTTTTTTTATAGGTTCCGGAAAAATAGTGCTTGGCGGAGTACTGCTTAAATTATTGTTTTGTAATCTAGCGCTCGGTGGGGCACATAGCCTAGAGAACAGCTGTTTAAACTGAATTGTCAGTACTTTTATAGGACATTTTCCATAATAATATAGAGAGCAGGGTATAACTCAAGAGTTGTGCGTTGCAAATATTTAAAAGGCGGCTATGAAGAAATGTTTAACGGTGGCTTCCTTTCGTGTTTATTAAAAAGTAAGAATAAGAAGGAAATGTAAAAAAAAAGTGAATGATTTTATTGTCAAAAAAATTTAATAAATTGTCAAAGCAATATTTTACTTATGTTAAGCGGTCAATTCTTTATTATAGATAAAAACCAAAACTTCTGTATTCCTCCACAAATGATATATTTCAAAAATTAAATTTTTATATAGCGATTGTCCTTACATGTTTCGACCGTACAAACAGTCATCTTCAGGGGAACTAAAAGGAATCTATGAAAGTACAATGACAACAGGCACCATAAAGGACTTACCTAAATCGAGTTTGGTCTCGGTTTTAGTAGTTGCCTCAAATAAATGAGTACAACTCTTCTAAGATTATTAGGCAATTGAAATTTTGTTAGTTGAAGACTTGTTTGGCTGAACGTGATGGATAAATAGATGAGCACAGTTTAAACAATATTAATTTTATTATTGTATCAATTAGTACTTAAAAGTAATAAAATATGGTCATATGTAGCATGAATTTAATTTGGATTTTATATTGTTATAATAAGATATTATATATTATAACAACATAAAATTATAAAACAATTATAGATTCCTTTTAGTTTCCCTGAAGATGACTGTTTTTACGGTCGAAACATGTAGGGACAATCGCTATATAAAAATTTAATTTTTGAAATATATCATTTGTGGAGGAAGACAGGAGTTTTGGTTTTTATCTATATTACCTACTCCACTGTAAATATGGACTACTTCTTCAAATTCTTTATTAATATCAAAGCATTTTGGGACAACGTTTTTATACTTTAAAATTTTTAATATCGATTTAGCAATTTTGTGTTTTTTCTATGTTTTGTAGCAACTCTTTGTTGTTACCTTTTCATACTCGTGTGCTTTCCTTTTGTTACATGTATGTAATACGGAGCCCACACGCCTTGAACCCAGAACCGCACACCTCACAAGGAAGATTCCACGAGCCCACATCCACCACGCCTCCTGAGCAATTATGGCATAAGCGACAGTCCCGTTAGAGACCCTCTTCCCACAAGCAACTCACCAACGACAAGAGTACAAGGGCGCACCCTTAATCGTCGTTACCAGATTCTCAACATTGCAGTGATGAATCTCGTCGCAATGAAACCAGAAGTCCGGTGGCCGAACGTTCCGGATGGGGGAGATCCGAGCTACTATGCCTATTTTGAACTTTTCTTTAATTATCAGTCAGCCAAACGACAGGGTACATGGATGGACTACGGCAGAGATAAAGAAATTGCTCTACCGTTTTCCGAGTTATAGATTTCTATTCCGGTGCTGTTTGACGAAGGCTTGTCGGTCAAGACGGTCATCTTTTAACATTTTCTATTCGCTGTTGGGAATATAACCAATCATGTCGTAGAATGCTGTCACGTGGCTCAACAGCTGGACGTACGTCACATTAGGATACTTTATTGGACTAGTATTTGTGGTTTGAACAGTCAGCGACTTCTCATCCATAATCCATGTTAATTTAACTTGTAGAATATTTTAACAAATTTGCAATTGGAATAAAAAACACATATAAAAATATTAACGTTAAAATAACCTCCTATGCCCAACGGTGATACGACCGTCAAACTATTAATCCGACTTAATGGTTTTTAATTCGAATGACAAGCAACAATTATTATTGTCATTAACCGAATGTTTCACACTTTGTTGTTACTGTTTTGTTTTTATTTAAAATGCATTATTTGCTAGAAGAATTAATAAATATGGCTTGTACTTTCGGAAAGTCCTGGAGACTACCCAAAAGTTTCAAGAAGAAGACATCCTCAGGAAATAGGATTAACTGATTATAATATCGGTTTGAACGTACAAGCAGTATTAAGTATGAAAAAACCGAAAGAGTGTTTTAACCGAAGAACAGTGCCAGTTTTAGCACTATCACCGTCCTGGGCTACTAAAGGAAAGAATAAAACAAGGGAAAGAATTAAAGAAGTAAATGTTTTCAGCAGATTCATTTTCAGTTGACAAACTGGCCGAGTTTGTCAATCTAGATTGAGATATTGTCAATCACAGATAGGTTTTTATCAGCTTAAGATTTAAAAAACTCCTTTCCTCACTAGCAACCGTTACAGGCATAGTGATTAACATTCGCAATGCTATCCATACATTTGGATACAGTTCTTTTATGTTGCCTTTAATGAAATATAAAATGTACATAGAAGTAACAACAACATTTTGATCAGGCAAAAACGATTTCAGGCTTATGAATTCATCACACAACATCCAATCATCTATATCTGATTTCGAGGCTACAGTTAATTTTAATTGGAGATCACCACAGAGTTTGAGGCCTGGTTTCTCTGGAATCTTTTTTATATTATACAAAAAACATCAAGATTTGGACTACTGATTTAAGTGTTCAAGTTTTTAATTGAGTGAAATTAAGGTGTCCAATAGACAGTCGAACAATTCAACTTCAAATTATCTGGAGGAGTTATAGGCTCATCGCGGGCAGTTTCTCCAGCTTGCCGTTTAACACGTCTAATTATTGTGGCTTTAAATACAGGTTCAATTTCAAGTTCTTCAGCCAACCACTTCGCTGTTAAAATGGCGCTTTTAAAGTCCGTCTTCCTATACTCTTCCAAGAAAGCACATCATTTTTTAACATTTCTGTGAAATCTGAAAAAGTGTCTCTATACCAAACAACCAATGAAACCATGAAACTAAAATATTTTAACTGTTCGGCTAGAGTAGTGATCTCACGATTGCCTTGAACATCAGATTTCTCAGTTCGAATAGCTAAAGTAATTAAATCAGCAAATGAGCCCTCATTTATTAAGATACGTTTAATTTTAAGTTTTATGTATTTTTCAGCGCCATTTGAGTGGACTATAGGGAATTTAACACTCTTAAAGATGATCTCGCCGCTGCCGAGTCACAATATGCAACTGGACGAGCGGACACAAATGAAGAGGCGCCTTCGGCCACTAACGCCGCTACTGCCGAGAAATATGAACTTGCCATCGCTCTATTGTCGGTGACGGAGGTTGGGTTTTCGAGAAATTAGTGAAAACCTTATTATTCAAAAAATCTTCAGTAAAAACATCATTTAGAAGTAACAAGTTTCACCCCCACCCACCACCTTAACTACACAATACATATCAAATTAAAAAATAAATATCGAAATTTTGGAAAAAATAGTCAGGATTTGGAAACGCCGCGGACAATATAAAGTTAGAAGGGTACTTAGAAGGTAGGTAGTAGAAGTTTCAATTTTTGACAAAATACATGGGATGCTTCATCTAAAAAAATTAGTAAGATTAATCCAAACTTCCCGAAATTTGGAAGCAAAATTAGAGCACCCTTTATAAAGACATCTCATAAAGTCATATAAATAGTACTCGTATAATCCTAATGCAACTGTCTTCAAAGAGTATATATCAAATTGATATTAATGAATAAATTGTGACAAATAAATTGTCACCGTGCAAAAGCACAAAATTAGGAAAATAATAAATACCTTGGCAACACGGCAACAGATTGGAAAAGAAATTGGGATTACGTACATAAACAATCAAAAGGGACACAAATTCCGTTTAAAAAATATAGGGTGTCCCATTAAAAAATTATCAATTTATGTTATATTCGAAAATAATTTCCAACTATCCCTATCATGCATAATACCCTATAGCAGATCGACATCTGTATTTTTAATATTAAACAATTTAGAGACCAATGGAGCTGAGTTGCAGGACCCTGTAATAACACTTTAGTATGTGCTGTAAAAAACGAATTTCTAATGTTTTAACAAAAATTCCCGTATAGGAACTGAGTTCCAAGGTTTAAACCTAACGGCCCTCCACATGTTTTTATTAAGAAATCGAAGTAGACCCCAATAGAAGCAAAATTACATAGTCAGTGATAATCAAATCGGAAAAGGAAAAATAAAAGAACAGTGCTTTTAGAAAAGTATATTTTATATACAGAAAAAGTGAAACATCAAGCCAATACAACAGATATAGAGGTTGGGATTTGAAAAGGTAATAATTCTGTACAACTTTTTTCGGCTTATCTTCCTGACACTTACCAGTAGATTGAATCTTTTTTCTAAATTCATTTGCATCATCAATTTCTGGAGCAATAACTTCTACGCTGTTGTATACTTCCAGTCGGTCGAGAACTTCACCTTCATTGCCGCTGTTAGATCGTCCGATCCTATTTTCACCAGTTTCGTTAATGCTCTGGCAGTTAATCTGCAAATACAAAATAATTTCATAAATTTTAATGAATAAAAATTTATTTTATGACACTCATCTTCTAGGTCTAATTAGAAAATGTGTCTTGCGAATTATTACATCTGAAACTTGGAACTAAACGAGGGCCTCAGGTTTATGAAAATTTTATCATTGTGCCAAAAAAATTCTTTAAAATCCATTTCTCTGACAAAGAAAATTTTACTTTTTACGCACCTCGTAACCGTTGCCTCTTCACTTCCCGGGAATTTCCCCGAAACAAATTCCCGGGAAAATAATAATTTCCCGGCAAAACATAAGTTTCGTTAAAAATAACAGAATCTTTTGTTTGCGTTGTTTTGATATATTAAAAAAATGAAAAGGAACTTTTTAAAATGTGTTTCAAAAAAAGAATGTTAAGTTTTCGTTTTGTAAAAGAATAAAATGTATTTGTTTTATGCCTGTAGCCTGTTCCTGTATCATATTCATTCATGACTTCATGAGGTTGCGGGCAAGAGTATATTTCTGTTATTTTCTTTTTAAAATAAAAATACATACCCACTTACTTTGTTTTAATTTTATCTATCTCAAAAAAATATATCGGGAATTTCTGGGGAAATTTCCCGAATATTCCGTTCCCGGGAATGTACCCATCACTAACCTCAGGTAGAGTAGAAGTGGGTAATACCGGTTACCTAAGGAAATATTAAAATGCATCAAAGGTTAATTGGCATTTCTTTATTACAATAGGGGCAAACAAAACTTAAGGAAACACGATATTTCAACACAAAATCTTAATATTTTTTCGGATAATCTACTTTTTAAAAAAATAGTGAATTTACCGGTATTGCGCACCCTGGCAGGAAATACCAGTCGGGGAGCATTTAATACCAGTCACGTGCGACTCCGGCCTCCGGCATATATCACAAATATAGTCCTTGTCAGAGTCATACCCTAAGCATACCGCGTGAGCCCATAGTGCACACGATACACACCTATACCACAGTTCATTATCTCGACCAAACTCATTACATATTACACATTTATTTTCAGAATCATATTCGTCCTGGATATCAACATTATCATCTTCGTACAGATCTCTCATTTCAACTTCAGATTCGGATGAGCTGTCGTTCATATCTTGAAGCACTTCCTTCTTCACCTTTCTGATATCTACTGCTTTTATATAATTTATTTGTGATGGGCTACATGCTTGGTGAGATGGATATTCCATGGTTGAGGAAATTAAAGTCTTACTTGTTATATTTCACAATTTAATTCAGTTTCCTGACACGTGTTTCAACCCTTGCGGATCATTATCAAAGGAATATAAGACAATACTAAATTTTACATGTCATTAAAATAAAATTAGGGAGATGAAGTGAATTGACAGATGATGAGTTATTTTGGTCCTTAATTTCCAGGCATTGGCCAAAGGTACAGGGTTATCCAACCAAGACTAGACAAGGCGATTTTTTGACTTTTCCTGTACTTTTATAAAAAAACTGAAATAGCCATCTTAAGTCATTTTCTCCCGCGAATTCGAATATCTTCAGCAAAAAACAATTGAACATCAAACAAAAGTACTAGGGGTCACTTTGATATTTTTTGAAATGGGATGCCGTATTTTTAATGAGCTTATCCGATTTCTCATATAAATTTTGATCTAAAATGTTGGATTTTTAATTTTTTTTTTTTTTTTTATTTTTACGGTAGACGAACATTTTCCGAATTTAAAACTGAAGAAAAAATGCGTTTTTCAATTAAAAATCCAACATTTTAGATCAAAATTTATATGAGAAATCGGATAAGCTCATTAAAAATACGGCATCCCATTTAAAAAAATATCAAAGTGACCCCTAGTACTTTTGTTTGATGTTCAATTGTTTTTTGCTGAAGATATTCGAATTCGCGGGAGAAAATGACTTAAGATGGCTATTTCAGTTTTTTTATAAAAGTACAGGAAAAGTCAAAAAATCGCCTTGTCTAGTCTTGGTTGGATAACCCTGTACATTACTACATCTTAGTAATAAAATTAAGAAAATGATATTCTTGATATAATTATGGGTTTTTTGGTTCCTTATTGACAGTGTTTACTGTTTATTGTATATTTATCCTAAGTTATTAAGTATTAGATTGGCATCTGAAGGTATTTCAATTTGATTATTAACAACATTACATATTTATTTACAACCCGATATATACTCAACACAAGGGTAGAAAACTCAACCTATTAGAAACATTAGCAATCAACAAAGCCTTAAAAAATCGATGTTATGTTGTTAATAATCAAATTAACCCAAGCAACATCGAATAGTTTGATAAACGTTTACTAAACTAAAATTTCGTTTATTTTTGGTAATGGTATTGTTTTTAAACGTATATAATAAACGAAAATTTTTGAATACGTATAATAAACATATATGATCTACCACATTATAAAACTACTTTGGATAATCCTCTCGATTTTAGTACTACTATGGTGAAATTTAACTCCCTGTCTAATTCATATAATTATTTAAAGAATTTAAATAATTAATTACACAATTTTCTGTTATTTGTTTATACCCAATTTTTCGTAATGGTTTTATAGACGAAAACTATTGTCATTTATTACACGTTTTACATAAATATATTAATAGCATGGAACATTACCCTTAAATAAAAGTATTTAATAAACTCTTTTTTAATTCTGCAGATCAATGATTATTTGCATTGCCCGTAAGTTATATTATATTATAAATAAATGGTGGAATGCCCCTGTCCATTTCAGACAATTATTATTTGAAGAATTTGAAAAATTAATTACACAATTTTCTATTTTTTGTTTATAACCAATTTTTCGTTATGGTTTTATAACCGAACAGTATTGTCGTTTATTACACGTTTTCCATAAATCATATTATTAACATGAAATATTATATTACCACTTTTTAACTCTGTAGGTTAATTAGGTACCTGCTAACCTGCCGATAAGTTATATAATATGATTAAATGGTTAACAAATCGCAGTGCTTTACGTAGTCCACATGACCTTAGTTGCGCCAATCCCGAACGAATCCCGCTCGCTGGCACAAGAAGGCTGGGAGCAGGTACAGAGTCGATCAACCTTAAGCCGGCTACTCATGCTGTGTATTTTAAGATTGTGATTGTGAGCGCATCGCATAATGCATACGAACAAAACGCCACGTGTCAGCCATCTTGCATCATTTTTAATAATTGTGAAATTTATTGAGTTTTATGGGAATTTTGCAACAAGTGAATAACTTCAACTTGATTGGGTAAGTAATATTGTTATTCTTTGGCCATAAATAAACTCTAAATACCGCAATTTTGTTCTAGAAACACTTTTTTTCGTCCAAGGTCACAAGATTAATTATTGTACTTTCTGAAAGCCCTTTATCGAGCCGTTTAATGCCATCGTATTCGCTCACCTTCATATATTATTTTCTTTTATGAGTTAGGTGGGTAGGTACCTATATTTTTCCATTACAGGCATGCCAAAAATGTTATGTAAACGGCATATTCGTCGAAAAATAGCAAATAATACAAAAATCGCAATACAGATGCTGTGAAGCTACCATTTGCTGGAAGAGGATCTACAGTCGATTTAAGCGACCAGGTGGTGATAAGGAAGTGCAAGACTGGCTGAAACTGTCCAAAAGTCGCTACACTTACAATAGCGCTACAAAATGACATGTATCAAAAGCACCTACTTAATAAAGATTTATTTTAATTCTATAGGTTTATCATTTATTTTGTAATATAATTATAGACATTGATGAAATACAGAAATAATACGTTTTTTAGCAATATTTATTATGACATTGTGATAAACGTTTATAAAAGATTTGCCAATAACAAAAAAAATACTTTATTTCAGCAGAAATTGAAACGTTTAAAAAACGTTTTCATTTACAATTATATCATGTTTGGTATATGCAAAAAATAAACGTTTCTAATAAAGGTACAATAGAAGTCTACAATATATACGTATATGATTTATTTTATGGAACATAAATATATACATTTACGAAATACGAAAATCATACGTTTCTTAGTAACATTTATTATAGGAATATGATTGGCGTTTATAATATATTTATCTGTGACAAAAAAAAAACATTTATTCGGCGGACATTCGAACGTTTATTGAACGTTATGATAACTAAAATTAAACGTTTGGTTCAGACAAAATAAAAACGTATAATAAACCATTCAGTGTTGCTTGGGAAAATACCTTCAGGTGCCAACCTAATACTTAATAGCCTAATAACTTAGGATAAATATGCAATAAACACTGTCAATAATTACGAGCGAGAAAACCCATAATCATATACACAATATCATTTTCTTAATTTTATTACTTAGATGTAAATACCTCTATAATCACACCTGTAATATAGTTGTACCTTTGGCCAATACCTGTAAATTAAGGACCAAAATAACCCATCATCTGTCAATTCACTTCACATCTCCCTAACTTTATTTTAATGACATGTAAAATTAATATTGTCTTATATTCTTTTGATAATGATCCGCAAGGGTTGAAACACGTGTCAGGAAACTGAATTAAATTGTGAAATATAACAAGTAAGACTTTCATTTCCTCTACCATACTGCTTTTGTGTTTCCCCTCTTGGTTATTCTAGTTCCTACCGGTTTCTTTGCTTTTTTTGCCAATTTTCTATTCTCTTTCTCGACCAATGCCTCTTTGTTAGGAGCTCCTGTGATAACCGTGGCATGTTGTTTTCTCGGGGCTCGTAATTTCTTCTGTTCTCCAGGTTTTTGGGGACGGGAAGAAGTTCTTTTGCGGATACTTTCTGGTGGACTATAATTAGCGAAGAATTTGCTGATGTTGACGGAATGGGATTATCATAATCGATAGGTGGCTCTATATTTTGGAGAACAGGTGTTACATTTCTCTTATCGGTTGGTCATTTTCGCAGATTATCACTTCGCTGTTATTTAGAACTTCTGCAGGCAAAAAAATCCTCTTCAGTAAATATATTTGGATTAAGAGGGTAGATTCCTGTGGCAAAAAATTCAACTTCTGCTTTACTTACAGTTGCAACTTTTTGAAAAGCTTTTCTGAAAAGCGATGCTACGTCATTTGGCGTGATCTTCTTTCCTAAGTTTGACTTCATGAACCAATTACATTCTTGTTTATAAGCAGCTTTAAAGGGGCCAAAAAAGGAGACGTCCAGAGGTTGAACTCGATGGAAGCTATGAGGTGGTATGGATAAGATCACAATATGATTTTGTTTACAAAAGTCATAAGCTTTTAGAGCTACATGACTTGAGTGGTTATCCAAAATTAAGCAAAATAGGCTCTTCTTTTAAAGGCTTTGTAAATTCGACAAAATACTTTAGCCAATCTGCGAACCTCTTTCAGCACATGTTATTGTTCCCACACGCTTCTGGCCTCTCTCAGCTACTATTTTTCCAGGGTCTTGTACGCAAGAAACCCCGGTTTCATCTGCATTATAGATGTTTCTGGGTAGAAACATATATTTATCCATTAGTTTTTCCAATAAATTATAAAAGACGCTCACTTCATCCTTGTTGAAAGCTGCTGCTCGATTTAAACTGGAACCCTCTGCTTTTCGAACAGAAAAATGAATTCTTCTTAAAAATCCTTTTAGCCAATCTTTACCCGCCATTTTTAAAGATTTATTAAAGTTATGTTAAATTATATTTTTTTCGGCATATTCATAAGCCATCTTTTTGATTTGAAGTGAAGAACAGCCATAGAAAATGTTAGCAATATACTTTATTTGTGAAGCCCCCTCTTCTTCTAGTTCCAATGTGAAAATGGTATTTCTTCCTAACTGTGGACTGTCGGAATTTCTTTTTTTTTAAACGCTCTTGTAACGTAGATAATGGTACGTTAGTGGCACGTGTCGCTTCTCTGATGTGTATTCCATTGGCCACTAAAGTAAAGGCTTTTTCCAAAGAACTTTGGCTCCATTTGGCCCTTATTCGTGTCTTGCTTCTTCTTAATGGCATTCTATCTGGGAACAGAATCACAATTTGTGAGAAATAAAACAAAAAACCTATACAAATATTTTTACTTAATAATTTAAAAAATGCAGCAGGTAATACCGGTCAGTCTGACCGGTATTGCCCGAAATTTCAATAAATTTAACAAAACCTGTTTTACAAAAAATATGTTGTGTTGTATCTACATTCTACAATCGATAAATAACCACTCACCTCTTATTGCAGGAGATCGAATATGTATATCACTTTGGCGGGAATTTTAAACGATTTTAGTTTTTAAAATATTTAAATGATTTATTATTTTCGTATTTTTATGACACGAACGTTCATATTAACAACCTATAGTCAAGCCTATATTTGAATTCAATAATTATGAAATAACCATGACTTCAAATAATACATTATAACTATAACTTGTAACATTTATGTCATAAAAATAAGGAAATATATAGATTATTTTGATATTTTTACAAGGAAACATTTTCTATTACATTTAAAAACTTTACGTGACGCCAATTCATATTATTTCTAAAATTAATATTAGACAACAATAGTATTTTATTATTTATTTAAATAATTATACTGTACATACTGTTTTCTTTCTCTTAATTTTATTAGTATACATTTTTTTCGCCATCACAAACTAACCTACAATTCTTAAAATACTGCGGTTTTAAACTTACGGTTTAAATCATCACAATTCTAACAATTTTAATAGTTCAGTATAGTGTTCAAATGTCTTCTAGATATAAGCACTTTATTTTACAAAAAAGCACAAACTATTAACAACCAATCAAACAATAGTTTATCAAAAACAACAACGGCGGTTGGCGTCACGTCACACGTCGGTTGTCGTTTGAATTGCCGTGTTCCCCCTATAAACGTTTTTCTATGATGCCGTGATAGATTGCGCCGTCTGGTGGTATGGGTACAACCAAATAATGAAACTCGAGCGGCTAATTTGAAGTGCGCAGATCATGGTGACTGCTACTGAACATTGACAACAACCGTCGATGCATGGGTCGAGAGTGAAAAAATCTTCCATTGTGGGTGCGCGCGCGCTTAGACATACTCTAATTTCAGCGAAAATGCAGTAACCGGTATTATCGATTGTCGCCTGACCGGTAATACGTACCGCTGTTACCCTAAGTGTTTAAAGGGTTTTCCAAAGATTTTCCTAAGTAGATATTTTTTGGAAAATCCGTTGTCAATGCTATGAATCATTTTTTAACATAACCAGAAATAAAAGTGTAATGCTGATCCCCTAATTTTCGTAAATTGGATTATGAAATGAATTGGAAATGAATTATTTTATTTATGTATGACATGCGTACCCCCGGTTAGAGGTCATTACCCCACCAAGTGTGATACTACATAATATTTTCTTGAATAAAGAATATACAATACATTTTCTCAAGCCTATGGACGTGAATTTAAACAATTGATCATGCATCTGTGCAATGCAAATATTAGAATAGCAGACAATACCGAAATTCGGGCGTGGTCCCCAAATATTTTCGCATGCGCGCTACTTTTCAGCCTTCCCCACTCCTTGACCCACAACATTTTTTTTATATCCGACCCTGGCTGCCAATCCACGAGCCGCCACTGGCCTTTAGTCAATCTAGTTGGCCATTATTTGGTTTATTTTCACACTTACTTACCTTTTCACATGCTCCTCTGCAGATCTGTAATCTGCACTGTAAATGCAATCTATCCCTATCTGGAAACTTAAAGGCAGCAAATCTGGCAGTCGCCTCTTGATGCCTCATAGAGGCAATAGGTCTGATGGGCCCAAATTTGGGAATGGGAAGTAACGATTCATCTATGGGGCACCCGTACTCATCAAGCAGTTTTTGAGATGAATCTCCCAAACCGTCGTGAGCAAGACAGTCCACAATCCTCCAACCAATTCCAGCTAAAAAGTTTTTTTGTTGTTATTCAGTCAATAACATAGGTAATAATTTTAATTTTCAAAAAATATCCACTAATACTAATATACTAGGTTGACCTAAATTATATACAGGGTGGTCAAAGGAAACTAGGGTGGAATACTATACAAAAACTGAAGAACTTTACTCTGTAGGCACCTCTTCTTTTCATTTGTTTTTAGATCTTACAGAAATGTCATGGAATATTAGGATATTTTTCATAAAAAAACCCAAAACAGCTCATCCAATTTCTGACCCTTATAATCTCATATCAAAGTATCAATATAAAAAAATATAACTTTATATCACGACAACTTTTTGGATCACCCTGAAAAATGTAAGATATTTTTCAGAAATTTTATATCTTGTATGAAAATCTCATGCGCTGACAAAAAAAATATTTGATTGTTGCCCTAGGCACCCTACCACGGAGCAGGGTATTTTGGCGACGCCAGAATTAAATATTTTTTTAAACAACACAATGTAGGCACATATAGGTATTCTAATATTATCGGTCACAAGTATAGGTAAGTACAAAAAAAAATAAACATGTACACTACACTTAAACCAACATCCTCAAGAATAAAATTTTATCTAGAAATCGATAATGGTACATTTATGTTAAAGATTTTTAAAATATATAAATTTTTTCTTATCTTATTCGTACAATCAATAATATTAATAGAAATTACCAGGTAATGTTGATTTTACTGTTAATAATACTGTTTCTCCAACTTCAACCGTGCTATCAGATCTTTCACTACTCTTCTCTGGTATAATTTCCATCCAGGCTCTAGCAGCAGACATGGCTTCTTTTAATTCTTCTTCTAATTCTTTTTCATTTAAATCCTTTGACCAACCCTCGTCCATTAAGCGGCCTACCCTAAAATTTAAAATAAAAATTAAAATAATTTCAAAACAAATGACTATATTTATTCCACTAAGATGAGGAAGTATTTCAAATATTTTTATTTTAAATGATTTTCTTACAAGAGCTCAAATAACAAACCAAGAAAAAAGAAAAAAGGATTTGTAAAGCTGTATGGAGAGTGTGTTACCTTAATGATATACTAATATTTTAGGATGAGTCCCGAGACCATTTTAAGAAAAAAAAAAACTTCATTTAAACGTACATGTTGGGGAAAGGTCAGTTATCTAGTGCATAATCCAATAACAAAAAAAAAGTATCAATTAAAAGTAGAAAAAGTACGGCAACGCCGCTGTCTGCAGTCATTCGCCGTCTACAAAAACAACGTGGTTCAGCGTACGTGACAAAAAGCAAGGTTTGAAACAGATCTACATTTTCTAGTTGACTAGCACAACCGCGGTAAAGAAAGGTTTGGTAGGCAACTAGATATACTTACGTGTAAATTGAAACAGCGTCCCCTTCCGACGGTTTCATAGCTACAATTCCTTTGTTTCAGACAGAATAGTGTTTTAAGCCGACGTGACTGGAAGCAGTCAAGAGAGTTCCGTATTAAGCCTTATGGGAAGCAGACGGTTTCTCTCGCGGTATTTAGAGCGAGGTTCGTTGATTTTGCATTGAAAGCAGTCTCAAGTCCGTGGAATTTATGCAATAAATTCTCGAAGGTTGAAGAAGCACTATTGTATTACAATATTATAGTTTGTAAATAGTGAAGTAGAATGTGTAGCTGATTTAATAAAGTAAGTAGTTATCATGCTAAGTTGTAACAGTAAAACCGTATTTGCTGCTACGCAGACCAAATGTGACGGTAAGTAACCGATATAATAGAAGTAAATAAATATATCTTGTGTGACAAAAAGCCTTTTATTTCAACTAACATATTTTGAACCACGCAACCTATGAATAAATACAGTAAACAATTTATGTTTGGCCAACGCAAATAAAGGCAGCGGCCAACAGTACATCATGGTTTCTCCTTATAATTTGCCACCCCTTTAAAAAGTTTATTTCTTGAGATAGAAGAAAGAGATAAATACAAGATTTTTCCTGAAAATTTCGAATATATTAACCAGAAAAACAAAAGACTGGTATTTTTAGATTTCACATTGCTCTTTAATTGATCTAATCCTATTGATTATTTTATCGGTTTCCTGTGTAGTTAGTAACTTATGTGAATTTTACCTTGTAAGTTTTACAGATCTTGATATTGTTATGATATTGCTTTGCATGTAATTGATTGTTTTGACAAGAATAAGATATACAAATAAACCTAAAAAGTGCATTAGTTAATTTCAAAAAAATGGCTGATATTATGCATTTTGTTTATGACCTTGCCAATGGCTAGAAGGATATCCCCAACGTGTTAGTTTCGGTCCACGAACCTTTACAAATTTGTATCGTCGCCTACATGAAAATGGCAGATTTAATAAAGATACAGTGATGCAGAGCAGAAGAGAAATTACCTCAAACCTGGATGTTTGAAAGATTTTAACAGCAGTTGTATTATTGCCAAATTCAACGCGTGCAAGCTGCCACGTGACTTTCCGGATCGTGTCGTTTTTTGTTAGTTAAAGGTTTCTTATAATCAAATCAAGTTTGATAATCAAATCGTTTTTACCGCAAACTTTTCTAAAAATTCAATCCAAAATTTCCACAAAAATCATTTATGGGCCCAGAAGAATCCTCATGCCGGCGGGACATTACTGAATCACATTTCGAATACCAGTTTTCAGTAAATATATTGGTAGGAATGAAAGGCGATAATCTCACAAGACCATTCTATCGTCCCGATAGACTAGATGGGACGTTTATATTGCAGGTTTTTAGAATCTGTGCTACCTGTTTTGCTCGAGGATGTTTTTCTGTTATTAAGAAACCAGATATGGTGCCCCAGCAAATTTTAGTGTATTAGTTTGGAAGAATTTAAATGAGGTTTACCCTAATAAATGGATTATACGGAGTGGACCACAGCCATAGTCTCCTTAAATCGAACACCCTGTATATTATTAGTTATTCTAAATACTCAACAAATTTAAAACATTTTGTCTATAGCATACCATATTATGTCTATATTTAACTGTTTCTGAAATATAGACAAATGAATGTAGAAACCGGATATGCACCATGAACATATTTAAAAATCAAGCATATGATAACTGAAGTAAAAGTTTTCGTTGGCATGACTCCCTAGTGGGCACGTATCTTTCTTTGTATTTCTGGAAGATTTCTACTTAATAGTAGTTTAAGTTAGTCGTGTTAGTTTTTTACTTATTAAGTAAACTAGTACTATAACAACTGATGAAACTGTGAAAGAAAATGATCTTTTTGTTTATGTGTGTTACAGTAATTACTACATCCCTATTTTGAATATAAGAAGAAGTTTTTAGACAGTTGACAGATATATACAAAATGTATTGTTGTGTTTTTGTCACAGTCGTTTAATTTGTTAATTAAAGAGTTAATGAGTAAATAAAACCAACAGTGTGTTTACTTTATTAGAAAATAAGGCTCCACTGTCTGCTAAAGTTCAATAGGTTATGGGCCCAGACCCGTATTAAGCCGATATTTTCAATAAAGTTTTGGGTGTTGTCCCTTGGGTGTGTCCCTAGTTTTTGTCAATTTGTCGACTGTGTTAAAGAAGGCAGAGCTCCGCTAAAAACATGGGCGAGAAGCTAGACGTTTCCTCGATCAACAAGTTTGATGGATCGAATTTTCCTCAATGGAAATTCCAGTTAAAATGCGCGCTACGTGCCAAAGGAATTTATGGAGTGATAGATGGCAGCTTGCCAAAGCCTAGTGGTACGCAAACTGAGAAACTAACGTCATGGAATAAAAAGGATGCGCAAGCAATGTTCACGCTAACTGCGGCTATGAATCTTAACCAAATTACTCTTATCGAGAGCTGTGAATCTGCAAAGGAGATAAGGTGTAAGTTAGAATCAATTTTCGAGCAGAAATCTGAAGTTAACAAGATGATGTTGCATAAACAATTTCAGCTCCAGCCAACTATTTCACTATCGACGACTGAATCAGAATTCATTGCTGCTTCACAAGCTACAAAGGAAGCTGTTTGGCTGCAAAAACTTCTGTTTGATTTAGAGGAAGACATACACCGACCTACCCAATTGATGATTGACAACCAAAGTGCAATCAAATTAATACGAAACCCAGAATTTCATCAGAGGACGAAACACATAGATGTTAAAATTAAATTTATTAGACAGCACTTTGACTGTGGCGATATTAAGCCTGAATATGTTAACACAAGAGAGCAAGAAGCTGACATCTTTACAAAACCATTACCGAAGATCCAGTTTCAGAAGCTGAGAACAAAACTTGGAATCACCAATTTTGAAATAGAATATGGGAGTGGTTATCAACAGAACAAAAGGTAGGAGTGTGAAAGAAAATGATCTTTTTGTTTATGTTGTGTTACAGTAATTACTACATCCCTATTTTCAATATAAGAAGAAGTTTTTAGACAGTTGACAGATATATACAAAATGTATTGTTGTGTTTTTGTCACAGTCGGTTAATTTGTTAATTAAAGAGTTAATGAGTAAATAAAACCAACAGTGTGTTTACTTTATTAGAAAATAAGGCTCCACTGTCTGCTAAAGTTCAATAGAAACTATGGTTCAGCTAAATTTACAAGAACTCTGCTTATGATGATAGGATACGAGGATGAACGTAGATATCTTCGTTCAGCAACCGACCTTTTTAATAAAGGATTCCCTGATTGAGATCCTATTTCTGAATCAACTCATAATAAGATATTTCATAACTTTGGGCATATGGGTACGTTAAAGAAAAACTTGTCAAAAATAGCTACAAATGACGATACATGCTTGCCCTACATGAAGAACCACAGACTCAGTTCCAAAACTTTACCTCCTACATGATAACCGCGAAAATCCATTAGAAAAATCCTAAAAGAAAATAAAATGTTTCCATATATGAACCCAGGTTCCCTGAAGAATTATCAGAGGACGATCCGGATATGCATACTAATCTAATTTTGTCAAAAATCAATAGACTACATAGACATTACCACACTTTTATTTTCTGACGAGGCCACATCCTCTCTTAATTGCTTCATCAACAGGCACAACTGCCGGTACTGGTCAGACCATAGTATCCATTGGATGATTGAGCACAGTACACATCCCCAAAAATTGAATGTGTGGGCAGGCATTTTTTCTCTGCGAAAACTTGACAACCAATTCCTACTTAGATTAGGCTTAGGCTGCTTCGGAATAGAATTATATCAATTTTATTACTTGGTAGCGATCTAATTTTAGGGAATGACATTTGGTGAGAGGATGGGGCGCCACCGCATTTTGGAAAACATGTTCGAAACTAATTGGATCAAACGTTTCCTGGAAGGTGGATTCCTAGATTAAATTGGGACCACGCACAAATTTCAGGAATATACGTGTCTAATGCATTTCGAAAATAGTCAAAGAAAACTTTCTTCACAGTTCAACTTTTAAAACCCTTTACATTGAAAACCAAGCATTTCCGTTCAAATTTTCTTTAGAAAATCGCGTCAGTCCCCGCCTCTTAATATATCTACATATTTTACCTTCATAAAAGAGCGCATTCTATAGCTTTACGATTTTTTTTATTTAACTCTTTGCCATCAAGTGCAAAAAAAAGATGAAAAAAAAATGGTACCATTGGTCGATCTTGGTAAGATGAAAGTAAAAGAAGTGTAATATCTACTAAAGTTAATGGTAAAAGGTATTTTGCAGTAAACAAATATATAAACTATGGGAAGTTTACCTAGGTAAAACATATTTTTCTAGGTATATAATACTTCATGCTGGTAGTGAAGATGGTTTTGTTGAGGGTGCAGAGGCAATTTTTTCTTCTAAAACTAAACTCAGTGACTACCATGAAGAAATGAATCCGCAAAATTTTTTACTATGGTTCGAAAACCAATTATTGAAAAATTTAGCAAAGCGATCTGTGATTGTAATAAACAGCGCCCCAAACCATAGCATTCAAGCAAAAGAACCAACACAAAGTCCCGGTCTCAATAAATTTAATATTAAAAAAAAAACTAATCGGTAACATGTTTCGCCTTTAAGGCATCATCAGACCTAAAAATAAGTCAATAATCACGCATAAAAGTAAACAAATCTCCTAGTAAACCTACCTGATACACCAAAAAAACATTTTAAAAAATTTTAAAAAGAATAAAAATGTCAAAATATTAAACAAAAAAATAGATAAACGTTACAGTTACATCATTACATGACAGTCAGAACTTAAACTAAGAATTGTATATAAACAAAAACGGTATAACAAATAACTAAAAGTATAAGGTTCGTTAAATAAGTCCAAGGTATATTAAACGGGGGGAAGATGCAGTCACCTAGAGAGCAAACTCAACCCAATATGTAACAGCGATCAACACAAAGTACGAGCGTACCAAAGTATCGGCATCAAAAACGTCAATGTTGTCAATCGAAAGAATTTGGAGGACCGGGGAAAATATATAGGTTAAATGTTGGTCACTAGCAGTCCGTTGTTAGTAATTTAAGTTGTTAAAAATAAAATAAGGATCGAAATTAAAGACCTCATTAACGCAGGTAAGGATAGGGCTCTTTTTAACTTTCGTTATTTCTAGTTTTTCTAATAGATCTAGTTTTTTATTCTTGTGACATTCATGCAAAATATTATCAATTTTCAGATGTCGAGAAGTAGTGTTTTGATTCAAGTAGATGGTTCCCAAAAGCAGACTTAGTGTTAGTTATATCAGTGTTCTGGTATTTAATAAATAAGCTAAGATGTTCATGAACTCTGCTGGCGATTCACCTGCCCGATTGTCCGACATAGACCGCCGGACAATCTCCACAATGTAGCGAATAAAACTCCTGATTTTGAAAGGGGGCCCACTTTATTTTTAGTGTTGATTAAATGACGCTTAAGAGTGTCACTGGTCCTGAAAGCTACTGCGATGTTGTGAGGTTTAGGAAATTTTGCTAGTTGTGAGGAAATGTTGCCGAAATAAGTTAGAGCTCTATAATTTTTGTGATCCTGTGTATTAGCATGTATGATATTATAGGTTAGTTTATATTTGTTTACAAACTTACAATAAAGTTTATTGATTAATCTCAAAGGGTATCCATTATCTCTGGCAATCAGTTTTATTATATTAAATTCCTTTGTGAACGCATCTCTAGACAAAGGTAGCTTGTCGGTTGAAAAGAGAATTGAAGGTGGCAAACTTATGAGAAAAGGGAGAATTTAAATCGTACTGAATAATGTTATCTGTAAATGTAGGTTTTCTATAGACTTCAAAGTTAATTCTGTTGTTATTTCTTATCAACAGTAAATCTAAAATAGGTAATTGCCCAGCGAATCTACTATGATTTTGCTCTTTAATTCGTTCATAAACACCTCGCTCAAAAATGGGGAAAGACAAGAACCCATTGCCAATCCTGACCTTTGTTTAAATATTCTCTGATTAAATTGAAAGAAGTTTTGTTCTAGAACTGTAGATAATAACAAGGTTAGGTCTGAAATTAGAAACTTGGGCAAACCCTTCTTTTTTAGCAATCTATTAACTAAATTGATGCAATCAGCTGGAGGAGTGCTGGGAAATAAATTCGTCACATCAAGTGATATCAATCTCGCGTCCGGTGGAAGTTCTATATTTTTTAGGTAATTCGAGAACTCAAGGGAATTTTTAGTTGAATAGATGTTTTCAAAATTTGTGGTCTTTCTAAGAATATCATTAAGCCAAGAAGAAATTTTGTAGCATGGAGAGTCAGCAAAGGATACCACTGGTCTTATGGGCATATTAGCTTTATGTACTTTGGGTAATCCATATAGTAGAGGGGTTTTAGGATAGATTGGGTACAGTTTGTATTTATTTGTATCAAAGTATTCCAGGGTTGTTAGAGTTTTATCTAGAATATCTTTAACTTTGGTAAAATAAGCACTAGTAGGATCCCTATTAATGGCACAAGAAATCCCCCGAATTCAGAAAATCAGAAAAAAAAAATGAATTCAAATGAAACCTAAACTAGAAATAACGAAAGCTAAAGCTATGCTTACCTGCGTTAATGAGGTCTTTAATTTCGAGCCTTATTTTATTTTTAACAACCTAAATTACTAACAACGGACTGCTAGTGACCAACATTTAACCTATAAATTTTCCCCGGTCCGCCGAATTATTTCGATTGACAACATTGACGTTTTTGATGCCGGTACTTTGGTATGCTCGTACTTTGTGTTGATGGCTGTTACATTTTGGGCTGAGTTTGCTTTCTAGGTGACTGCATCTTCCCCCCGTTGAACATACCTTGGACTTATTTAACAAACCTTATACTTTTAGTTTTTTGTTGTACCGTTTTTGTTTATATACAATTTTTAGTTTAAGTTCTGACTGTCATGTAATGATGTAATTGTAACGTTTATCTTTTTTTTTCTTTTATATTTTGACATTTTTATTCTTTTTTAAATATTTTTAATTGTTTTTTTTTTGTGTATCAGGTAGGTTTACTAGGAGATTTGTTTACTTTTATGCGTGATTATTGACTTCTTTTTAGGTCTGATGATGCCTTAAAGGCGAAACATGTTACCGATTAGTTTTTTTAAATATTAAGTTTATTGAGACCGGGACTTTGTGTTGGTTCTTTTGCTTGAATATTATATTCAGGTCTCTTAGAGAAATATGGACACTTTTTTTGATACCATAGCATGTTGTTAACAAAAATACCTAACACATCATGGAATAAAGCTGCAATTCAAGAATGGTTCACTACCAATACGCCTCGCTTAGCTATGATTTTCTAATTATGCATATAACACATTAAACATTATTTTATATAACACCAATTAATGAATGATGTTCGAAACTATTTCTCAACCTAAATTTTTTAATTAAAAAAAAACATTTTGCTTTGCTACCATGGTTTTATTGAATGCCTTAAAATTCCCAGCAGATACATAATTTGTATTATCTAGGAATGTTAAAGTATTTTAATTTTACAACTGGTGTTTTTACAGCTGGATTAAAATTAGTAGTAGTTGCGCAATTTAAAAAATATGTATGTAACTGTATACAATCATAGCTGTTCTTTGAGCAGAGTAAATCCTCAATAAAATTTAAAACTTGTTTTACGTTTTAATGAAATAAAGACGTTTATTTATTTTTATAGAGATGTATGTACCGGGTGTTCCACCTAAGGAGGTAATCGGCTATATCTCAGAAAGTAATAACACTAGCACTTTGGAAAAAAATAAATATCGATAAAAGCGGCCAAGAGAAATTGCTGGAAATTATTTTCAAGTTCGAAAAATGACCGTTAGGGGGCGTAAGAAAACTTTCAAAATAGAAATGCCGATTTTCTCTTGATTTTTCTTAATAAAAATATGTTAAAAATATAAGCATTGTATTATTCATAAAATTATGCAACTTTATGTTAGGAATCGTTTTTTCCTATTTTCAATAATAAAGTGGTGAGAGAAGGTCAAACTTTTTTTCTTTCAAACGCTGATATCTCTGCTTTGGATGAACCGATTTTATTCAACTTGGTCTTGAAAAAAAGCCCTTCTTTTCCTCTACACGTAGATCTATTAACTATACCATATTGATTCTGATGGTGGCCACTAGATGGCGTTTTTCCGTAATTTCTCGATGAATAAGGATTTTCTCAAAAAAATCAAATGTTATGATATGACTTTTTCATCATATTTTATTTTAGGGTTATAAAGGCTATTAAATAGTGAAATAAAAAATCCAGGTCCTTATTTAAAATAAAAAAGTTGATGATGGTCGCTCGAATCCGAAACGTCGGATTAAAAAACTAACCCCATCAGCTTGTAGAGGATGAAAAGTTACTATAAGGAACTGAAAACCGCAACGTGATATCTTTTGTTAAACTAGAGAAATTAGTGTTTTAAAAAATGGCCTATTTTTCCGTATTAATTATTATTATCCCGTATAACACCCTGTTTTTACATTTTTGATAGAGTATAAGATAACTGAAATACAAGGGGTGTCTGAAAATGCACCATTTTCAATTTCGCCCTGTATCTCAAAAACCAAGATGGCCATGATAAATCCGTTTAGGGCATCGTTTGTTTAATAAAAAAGTGGCACAGGTTTGCGAAAACCGCATCATTCTATCTGTACTAATAACGGAGATACCCGTCGAAAGTGTCGAAAAGAAGACACCCTGTACACTGTGGCTCAAATTAGGTTTTTTTCAACAAACGTGCGCTTATGTTCGTTGCAAACGGAAACTGAGTTATTTAAATTTCAGATGATACGTTTTCTAGCTAGGTAGTTTAACTATCGAAAATTCTCCAGTATAGGTCTCATTGGGAACGATTTTAAAATTCAAGAAATACAATTTATTTTGTTCATTGATGTACTAAAACATTGCGATTATCATTTTGGAAATTTGAAGTGTTTGAACCATGATCGCAGCATCCATGACCGTTATTAAAAATTAGAGTACCCATATGACTGTTGGCAGTCTTAAGTGAACAGGATCGAATTCTTATCAAATAATTTCGACAAAAACATAATCACGGTGCAAGAAAAATTGTAAAGGAGTTTCCTGAAAAAAATTGGTATGTTGGAACAGTTGGAAAGTTTTTAAGATATCTTAGAGAAAATAATGAATCTATAAAAATAAAAGTTGGAAGAGGAGGGAAGGAAACTTCAAAAACTCAAGGAAATATTACCATGGTAAGAAATAATATTATAGAAAATGTAGTACCTGAAGAATCTGTAGCTACCAGAAAAATAGCAAAAATAACAAGAATTCACCGTTCTACGAATTATAAAAAATGATTGCCAACTTAAAGTCTTTAAAAAAGGTTACTGTCAAAAACTTAATGCCAATGTGAAGGAGAAACGATTAGAAAGATGTAACCTATTACTACGAAGATTTCGTTCTCGGTAAAATATCCCAAAGATATGGTTTTCAGATGAGAAGATGTTTTACTTGAGGCCGCCAAAGAATACACAAACTAATCGGGTATACGCAAATGTGCGAGTAAAGAGGGAAATCCCTTTGGAAAATCTTTTAATCGAGAGAAGTCACTTTTCACCTGGCGTAATGGTCTCTGTGGCAGTTTCCAAATTGGGGAAGTCAAGTCTCATTGTTGTAGATGCCAAAATAAAACTCAACTCGGACGCGTATCAACAACAAATTTTACATCACTTGCTTCCTCAAGTTGAAGCAATCTGCGACGGTTAGGTGTTCCAACAAGACGGTGCTCCTTCCCATACCTCTCGGAGTACAAGAATGTTTTTGTTTGAGCAATGCCCCGATTACATGGAACCGGAGATGTGGCCACCCAATAGTCCAGACTTAAACCCTGTTGACTATTCCATATGGGGAATTTTAGAGGCAAATGTTCACAATGGTTAAAGGTTTAACACCATCGAAGAGCTAAAGGAAAGGTTACAGTTATGTTGGAATACTTTTACCCAGGACATAATCAATACAGCTATTGACTGCAATCGGTGATAGAAAATCATGGTGGTCATATTCATAATGTTATCCTGTAAATATTTAGACTACTTTCGGTTTTAAGTGATAGTTAGTCTTGATATCATTAATTGTTAATATTATTAAATTTGTTAATTAAGATTCAACAAGATAAATGGTATTTCTTGAATTTTAAAGTATTTCACAATGAAAATAGGCACATTATCGAAAATATGTATGTTTTTATTGTACTACTAGTGTTTAAATACAACAATAAAAACATACATATTTTCGATAATGTGCCTATTTTCATTGATGATGTGTTTTTCTATATCGAAACGTCTAATAACTAATAAGTGTGATACACCGTTGGATTTAAAATAAAACGTAGAATATATTAAGCATAAAATAAAATTTTCCAACTATTTAAAATAACAAATTTGATGATGGTTATGACTAAACGAAACGTCGGATCAAAAATGTAATTAACCCATCTTGTAGGGCAGAAAAAGTGGCAATGAGAATGTAAAATTTATTTTGACATGTCTTTTCAACTTGAATCATAAATCAATTAAAACGAAATCGCGAAAATTCGGTTTTATCCAAATATCTTCGGAAGCATTCGGAATTTTTTAAATTTGAAAACATGACGTTACAGGATTCAATTATGCGCAACTTTTCTCTAATTTAACCATCTCTGTATCTCCTATGGTTTACGAGATCCCTGTAAAGTGCATTCTTATCTGGGACACCCTGTATATACTGATTTTACTGATATCATATTCCGACTCGCAGTTCTTTTCTTATTCTTTTTGATCTCCTTACATTTTCATCGTATCTGTCATCGTTTTCTAGTTATTGGCAGAAATAGACGTCGATTATTTATATTATATTATCCAGTACCAAAATTAAAAAAAGAAACGTAGTTGACTGTGACAGCTCACATTTTATTTTCCGCTTGTTAACTTTTTTGACGTGTAGTGTCAATTAATTTTGTTAGTTGATGTTTACAAAGTTAGTTAGAGCTATTTAATGATGGTTCGATGCAGCCTGGTGAGACCCAAATGGGAGAAAGCGAAACCCAAGAATGACAGCTGTCACAAAGCTACACTGCAAAAACCGCAGAACGAATCACCATGCTCTTTGACATTTCTCGTGTTATCCTTTTTTCCAGTGTATTATTTATTGATTGAAAGTACTTTATTGTCCAAAAACCAATACATATATCAGCTCTTATTGACAAAGTTAAATAATGGGTAAAAGTATAAAACAGTTAAACACATATAAAAAAAAAATACAAAAAATAGAAAACTAAAGTAACACAAGACGGTTAAAATTACAATCAAAATAATGAACAATATATCTAACACTTTGCCATACAAAATTCTAAAAAGTCCTAAAAAGCAGCTAATAAAACAAACAAACACCTACCAACAAAACGAACTTAAATTTACACATAGATTAATTTCCTTTAAAGAACTCGTCAATCGAGTAATAGGCTTTTTGAAGCAGCTCTCTTTTTAATGCTTTACGAAACAGTCCCAAGTCTTGCACACCTCTAAGCCGCAGATCAATGCTATTATGGAATTGACGTAAATGTCAAAACGTGTCAACATCAAAAAGAGAATATACGTGCGTTTTCAGATCGAAAATTTGAAATCTAGAAGAGAAGAGAGGTAGTAGTAATATCAAGCGAATACCGGGAGGAGATGAGCACATCTCTGACTCCGGAAAAACAGCCGATCCCTCCAGGGGGACGGCAAAAGCGCGAATTATCCCTGTCATCCGCTGATGGCAGGGACGCTAGTAGTGAAAGTGAATGCGATGAACCACCGATGCCGAACAGCCTTCGAGCAGAGATGGAACAAAAAGCCCAGCTGCAGGAGGAAAGATGGGCAAAAGCGCTGAAAGAACAGCATGAGAAATGGGAGAGGAAATTGGACGAAACCATCAAACGTATGACGGCAGAAAAGGATATGGAGATGAGCAAAGTGGTAGAGAGCAACAACAGGCTATTGAGGATTATTGAATGGTATGAGAGCCAATCTATTAGCACAACACCCCAACAAAACAACAACGAACATGATAAACTTAACCAAAAAGTTGACGAAATAAACCAAAGACAAACAAATACAAAACAAACAATTGACGAGACTGAAGACATCACGATGGTAGACATACACGACGCACCACTTCCTGACACGTCGGAAGACGAAAAAACAAACGAGACATACAAGCAAATAAACGAACAGAGAAAGAGACACGCGACACAGACACTCACCAATTCTGAAGCCAAAAGGCAAAATAAACAAACAAAGAATGACTTCCCCGAACTACCGACGAATCAAGACAAAATGGACGACTTCATCCAAGTGATGAGACATAAGATAACAAAGAAACCAACAAACAACAACACACAAACGAAAAACACAAACGTACAACAGACAAATACACAAACAAAGAACCAGACAAACGAGAATACAAACACAAACGAACAAGAGCGTAGAGTGAGGGTACCCCCCATTATATTGAGAGAAAAAGACAAATACAGCAAGGTCTCTAGATATCTCAATGCTAACAATATTGATTTCGGCAATGCCGTTACCATCCCCGTAGGGGTGAAACTCCACCCCCCAACACCTGTCCATTATCGAAAGATAATTAAATTTCTTGTCGATGAAAAAATTCAGCATCACTCCTTTCCCTTCGCCGACGAGAAAGAGCTCCACGTAATTCTACGTGGAGTTCTGGAGTCGTGGACGGAGGAGAAGGTCATGGAAGATCTAAGGGAGTTGGGATTCACCCCTACGAAAGTCATTAGATGGAGTAGGGCGGATGGTACCGCCATGCCCCTGGTCCTTGTAATTTTACCACAATGCGATAAGGGCATCTATCAGCTCAAGGCCATCGATGGCATTCGCATCCGTGTCGAGGCCCAGCGGCAAAAGCCACAAGTCACACAATGCCACAGGTGCCAGATATTCGGTCACTCACAGCACAAATGTGCAGCGAACCAAAAATGTGTCAGATGTGCAGGACAGCACGGAGCGACCGAATGTCCGACACCTGACGCACTGAAGTGCGCAAATTGCGGGGAAAACCACCCAGCCAACTTCAAACAGTGCAGCAAAAGACCGCAACTTGCGCACCGTGGCCCCGGCACGGAGGCGAAAGTAATCGAAGCCCCCCCTGGGAACTTTATATGGGGTTCTCAAAACAACAAAAAGCTAATGCCAACAAATTCCAACAAACAAAATAATAAAAATACAGTAAACACACAACAAAACGGACCAGAGGCATGGCAGGCCATCCTTCAAAAATCCATGCAGTCGCTTCTGTCCGAGTTCCAGACAAAAATGCAGGAGCAGGTTAAAAACATGATGACGACACTTATGTCTAATTCACGTTAATGGCGGTACAAGTGGAAATTGCTTTTTTCAGCTTGGCTACGATAAACATAAACGGCATGAAGGGTAAAAAAACTGAAATAATTGACTTTTTGGAGAGGTACAGCATTGATGTGCTTCTTGTACAGGAAACTTGGTTTAAAGGCGAGAGGTTCACCTGTCCCAATTACACCATCTATCGACACGATAGAGAGAATAGGCGGAAGGGCGGAACCATGGTTCTTGTCAAGAAGCACATCATTGCGCAAGCCGTGCCAGGCCCATCAAACTGTGCTCATATAGAGGGCACATTCATAAAAATAAAAACCAGAAATGGCTGGATAAAATTGGGTTCAGTCTACTGCAGCCCCTCTGTCAATTTTGACGGAGACTGTCTGGCAAAAATTTTCGATTGCGATGATTCTATTATTATAGGGGGAGACCTAAATGCAAAACAACGCATTTGGGGTTGTAGAGGTCAAAACACGAGAGGTCTCACCCTATATAACAAGTCACTGGACTATAACTATCAAATCTTGCCGCCGGAGGAGCATACCCATCATCAAGTAGGCTCACTTCCGGAAATACTGGACGTCTTTGTTATCAAGAACACAGGTCAGCTATCCCAGCCAATAGTGCTGTCAGAGCTGACCTCTGATCACAGACCAGTCATAGTGGAATACGGGAATATCGCGGACAGAAATCATGGATTTCTGTCAAGAACAAGAACCAACTGGCCAATGTTCAAAAGGATAATGTCTGATCATCCTCGAACTGGTCAGTTGGATTCCAAAGAAGACGTAATGAAAGAGGTTGAAACAATTACCTACAACATAAATTCTGCTATGGCACAGTCATCGATGACAGTGACGTCCAGATTTTCGAAACGAGGAATAATTGAGGGCGAACTTGCTCAACAGATTAAAAATAAAAACAGGATGCTGCGTTTGGCATACAGGACTGGTGATCCGAGAATAAAAACAGAAGCTAACAGACTCACAACTGAACTCAGACACAGACTTGACGAAAAACAAAACGAAACTTGGAAAAGGAAGATGGAGGGTCTTCGAACAGAAGACTACTCCATCTTTAAGTTCACAAAAAATCTTACGAAAGGTGGGCGAAAGCCCACCTCGTACCTCAAAAACAAAAATACTAACGAAACAATAACTGACCCACAAGACAAAGCCGAACTGTTCGCGGAAACATTCTACGAACAGTTCAGTGAATTTCCATCAAAGAACGTATCAAGAAACGCACAGGTCACCAGAACTGTGCAAATTTTCAAAGAAATGCCAAGAGTAAATATGGGGGACCAAAATTTACCCAGGGTCACTGTTGAGGAAGTTCGCTCTATACTGAGGGTCATCAATCCAAAAAAGGCGCCCGGTTTCGACGGCATAAAAAACAAAGCAATCAAAAACCTGCCAGAAAACGCAGTAATGGACATTGTAGATATAACCCAAGCCATTATAGAAAAGGGCTGCTTCCCAGACACTTGGAAACGGGCCAAAGTGGTGCTAATCCCTAAGACGGGCAAAGATCTGACGTTGGCGGACAGTTATAGACCAATAAGTCTATTATCTTGTCTTGGCAAAGTCATTGAAAAACTAATACTAAATCGGGTAACCGATTTTGTATTTAACAATGACGTTTTACCACCAGAGCAGTTCGGTTTTAGAGCTGCTCATTGCACGGTGCGCCAAACGACAAGACTGGCGACCAATATACTCAGAGGGTTTAACCACCACCAGTCAACAGGGGCAGTCTTTTTCGACGTCTCTAAGGCGTTTGATAAGGTCTGGCACGACGGACTTGTCTTAAAATTAATTAGATTAGGCATGCAAGACGCTCTAATCAGAGTTGTTATATCGTACCTTGAGGACAGAAAATTCGCGGTGTCAACAGACAATACACTATCACAAACCAGGGTTGCACGAGCTGGGGTCCCGCAAGGGTCACCACTCGCTGCAATCCTATACAACATATACACAGCGGATATCCCGCACAATCAATTTACACAACTATACCTGTTCGCTGATGACACCGCGATTACTGCCACCTCAGGAGTGCCCTGGAGAGTAGTTTTACGCTTGCAGCGCCATATCCTGCTTCTGCAGAATTGGCTGGATATATGGAAGATGCGACTTAATGAGGGGAAGACACAGGCCATATTTTTCTCAAAGGCGAGACTAAGACTGCCAGAAACAAGGGTCAAAGTAAATAAAAAAGCCATAGAGTGGAGCCCTAAAGCGAGCTATCTTGGTCTCGTCTTTGACAAAAAGTTGTCCTGGAACGACAATGTCGAGACTAGACTTAAAAAAGCACACAGACAAATGGGTGCAGTGTATCCCCTACTCTGCGCCAAAAGCAAACTTAATTTAAAGACAAAGACAACAGTTTACAAGACCATAATTAGACCTGTACTGACATACGGTGTACCAACATGGTGCACCGTAAACAAAACAAGATACCAAAAACTACAGATACTACAAAACAAAATAATGAGGATTATGACTAACGCACAAAGACACGTACCGACAGCTGTATTACACAGAGACCTAAAAATGGAAACAATTGCGGAACACAATACAAAATTAATAACTAAATACTTTGAAAGGACAGACTTATCGACAAATCCAATGATACAAAACTCACACATACGATCGACATTACACAACAACTTTAAATATCCGAAAGATTGGCTCCCACCCTAAAAACAAAAACAAAAACAAGGATTAACAAAAACAATAGAGGAACAAAAAAAAAAAAAGTCATGAAAAGTACCAAAATAAAAAACTGATACAACACCAAAAAAAAAAAAAAAAAAAAAAAAAAAACAACACGGAACAAAATAGCGAAAATAAGCAAGCAAATCAATGAAGAAAACAGAACAATGCAAGAAGATCATCGCAACAAAGAAATTCCAGTATAGTAGAAGAATAAGCACCAACAAATTTAAAAGAAGTAAAAGCTCAAGGGAGCTGACTTAAGAGAAATACCAATACCATAATATAATGCTATTATAAATTGTTATGTCATTGTAAATGAGCGAGTCTCTGACTAGACCCGTGTGCGGAATTGACAAAGGGATATTGTGGGTTTTACGTATTATGTAAGTTTGCTGGTGTCTGGGGAAATGATATTTGTTCTTGTGGACCAAACAAGCAGTCTCCAAAATGAATAAAGACGGTAAAGTAAGGATCTGGTGCTCTTCAAAAAGAGGTCTGCAATGAGTTCTTGGATGTGCATTAGATAAATTACGGACAGCCCTTTTTTGAAAAATGAAAACAGATTGAAACCGGAAATTTGCGCAAGCGCCCCAGAAGGGCACCGCATACCGCAAATGGGATTCAACAAGGAAAAAATACACACTCCGTGCGACCTCTCTTCCAAGTTCCTTAAAAGTAGTGCGGACAGCAAAGCAGCCAGAAGCGAGTTTTCTGTTAAGGTTGATAATATGAGGATAAAATTTTAAATCCTCGTCAATAAATAAACCCAAGAAGTTAGTCCCACTCACAGCCTCTATCAGAGAATTATCGATATCATTAACCGCACAGTTAAACCCAATGAGATGCGTCTTAGACATATTTAAACAAAGACAATTTGCGTCGCACCATTGCTTGATTTTATTTTAAATCTGATATATCAAGCATTAGCTGCTTGAAGTTCTTATTCTGCCGTAGTACAGTTGTATTATCTGCAAGCAGTGTAAAGTGGCCCGCAATTTCAAGTTGAGTGAGATCGTTTATATATATCAGGAAAAGAATTGGACCAAGCACGGATCCCTGAGGGACACCACAAGAAAAATTCATTCTGTTAGATGACACGCTGTTAAGGTGTACAGCTTGAGAGCGATCAGTAAGGTAGCTTCTAATCCATTGCAACACAATGCCTCGGAACCCATAGGCATAAAGCTTCCGCAGCAGTACCTCATGGCTTACGCAATCAAAGGCTTTTGATAGGTCACAAAAGACCGCAGCAGAAGCCTCTCTCCGGTTCAGACCCTGAAACACCCTCGACAAAAAATCAAACATAGCGTCAGAAGAATTTTTGTTTTATTGAAATCCGAATTGGTTTACGGTTAAAAAATTATGCTGGTTGAGAAAGGGTACCACCCGTACCTTCACTAGTTTTTCGATATAAGCTTTGATAGAGTAGATACTAATGAGATAGGTCTATAGTTTGAAGGACTGGTCGCCACACTTATACAGAGGAATAATTTTTGCTATTTTAAAGCAAGATGGGAAGGAACCAGACATAAATGAGAGATTGATTACTTCCGACAAAATTGACATAGCGTGATTTGAAAGGCTCTCTAAGATTTTAATAGAAATGCCATCATCATTTGCAGCTTTTTTGTTTTTCATAGAATTTAATGTGGTTTGAATTTCGCATGGTGAAGTCGGCCTAAACACGCTAAGGCTAATCCGGATATTGGATATTGGAGAGGTAAGAAAGTGGGTCGGTCAAGGAACAGAGATTCTTTGTAAGGTTACTACCAACTGAGCAATAATAGTCATTCAAAAGATTAGTGTCAATATTAATTTAGTAGATTTTTTACCCTATTGTTGATTTCATTTATAATAGACCACGACTAGAGTTATTTATTGTCCAAGTTTGTAAGACGTCTTCCATAATATAGTTTTTTTGCTTTCCGAATGACAGCTTTAAAAGTTCCTTTGTATGTTGTGTAGTAAACTTGAACCATATTGCAGCCTGAGTAAGCCTTTCGCAGACTATTCAGGAATCTGAGATTCGAGGCGGAGGTGCGTGTTAACCATTTTTTCTTATCCTTCCGTCTTGGCCTTAGACGTTTCACAGGAAAGGCACTGTTGACTATTTTAGCAAGAGAAGTATGAAAAGCTCCTAATGAATCAGTTTTGATAAGTACTGAGTCCCTATCAAATGTCTCACAAGTTTGACGAAACAGACCAAAATTATGGCCGCTATAAATCCTGCCATAATTTTTATTTTCAGATGAAGAATGACACTTTATTTGAATATCAGCCAAAATAGCATTGTGATCCGATATAGCTGGATCAAAGACTCTGCAAGGAAAATTGTCCCGAACATTGGACGCAATATAGTCAATTGTGGTAGAGGAAGTTTGTGTAACACGTGTGGAAGTGTGTACATGCATGTTGAGGTTAAATGATTCAAGCAAGTTCGTTAACTTTAAAGTTAATCTGTTATTTTTGTCCTCAAAATCTATGTTTAAATCACCGGCAAGTACAATTTTGTGGTTAGTAGGAAACTTAGTAAGTAGTTCCTCAAGTCTCTCCAAAAAAAAAATCAAACTGCATCTCGGAGAACGATAAATACAGGTCACAAAACATTTTGACTTCACTGAGTGAATGATGGAAAACTCAAAGTGGCCCTCCACACCTCCACAAGTAGGTTGTCAAATGTATCAAGAGTGGAAAAATTCTCACAAACTCCCTCACTTAAACTAACTCAAAGTTGGTCTATCACTCTCACTCTTAAAATTTCAGACTATACTTAAGTCTAATCTTCCGATTTTTTAATAAATGGTGGCTGAAGCTGAGGTTTCCCCTTTGTGATTTTATTAATTTTTTTCCAATTTTCTGCAGAAAATGAGTCCTTTTTTATCCCAGGTAAATAATTTTAATCATTTATTGGTTAAGTGTGGTCAAACATCTTGTTCAATTTCCATTCCATGTTTTATTACAGAGCTTGTTATAAATAATAAATAGTACATTTTACCATACTACTTTAAGTACCACAGGATAGTGACAATGTAAATAAAATATAATTTAGGTGTCTCTCGGAGAAGTTGTAAAATACTGAATCCCCCCGATTGCAATGTATGTTTTTAAACTGTAAATATTACTTCTCGACGACTATTCCCACTATCAATTTTATCACGATATCTCTGTAGTACCTTTGTTCCATGGTTTTATAGTTACACCAAACCAGCGAGACTATCAGTTTCCAGTCCTCCGAGTCCAAACTACTATTTTGTTAGAAAGTATGTAGTATACATTTATTTTTACTTAGGTATACAGGGTGAGTCGGGAGAAATGGGCCTAACTCTAAGGGTGTAATCTATGCATCAAAATAATAAGAAAAAACTCAAATGTTGTTATCCAATGTTCATTTGTTTTCAGGTTATAAGGAAAAAACAAAATATTGCATTAATTGAGCTTTCCTGTAATAAATGTTATTATTGTTTGCTTCTGATTGTTATGCTGTTGCTCTCCTATTAGTGTCAGTATAAAATGTTACATTGATTCACCGTTAACTTTCGGATTTGTATCGTTTTAATTTTATAAAATGCCACACATTTATTCACATCTCGAATACGCCAATATGGTTTCCATTTATGGTTTGTGTAATGGGAATGCTACAGCGGCTGCTAAAGAATATCTTGAACGATTTACACATAAAAGAACACCGAACAGAAAGGCCTTTATCAGAGCTTTCAACAAACTCTGCGAGACCGGAACGCTTCCAAGTGCTAATGTAACATCCGAACGAGCCATTCAACAGGATGTACAAGAAATAGAAAATGTTTGAGCTTTAGTAGAAGAAGATGCGACGACGAGCTCACGAAGAATTGAAATTCAGTTGGGGATTCCTCAAAAAAGAGTGATCAATACCCTTCACGAGCAAGGCTTATACCCGTACCATGTACAGCGTGTACAGAATCTTCAACCTTTAGACTACGCCAAGCGTATGCAATTTTGTGAGTGGACAACCGTGAAAAAGTATCAAGTACTGAGAACGTGCGTGTAAAGTGCTCCGATGTAAAGTGTAAATTTTGTGTGGAAAAAGTCGAATTTAAAACTGTTTGCTAGTCTAAACCACCAGGAGAAGTGTGCACACACCTCAAAATCACAAGGTACGCAATCCATATATCTTAGTTGCATCACTATACAGATGAATCTGATCGACGCATTTATGCACCTCAACTATAAGGATCAATATTGCTTACACTGACTGATAGTTATCAGAAACTTGAAAAGTAAAAAATACATACTTTTATCAGTGCATGATCGTGGAACCAGAGCGCCAGTGGTACCTGCACAGAATTGTACTTATTCTTATTACTAATTCAAGTTGAAGATGTCTGCAGTTACTGAAGAGAAATTATACCAAATAATTCGGGAACTGAACCAAAATCAGCTTGAAAAAATTGAGGATAACAGCAAACGACAAACAAAACTGCTTCAGGACGAAATAAAGAGCACATTTAGGGATTTACAGGAAGGAATAATTGAAGCAAGAAAGGAGAGAGACGAGATAAAGAAGCAGAATTTGACCTTGCAGAGAAGAATCAGACGGAATAATATAATAATATTTGGCCTTGACATCAAAAAGGAAAATTTACTACAGGATTGCCTTACAAAAATAGATAATTTACTAGGTATAAGATTTGTGGAAAACGATATCAATAATATCTACATCCTTGGTAAAGGCGTAAACGCTCCAATTGTCGTAGAGTTTATTTCCTTTTTGAAAAAAACATCAATTTTTCCTTATTTAAAGAAATTACAAGGCACCCGCGTATCTATAAGCAACGATCTGTGCCCAGAGGATAGACGAGACCAAAAGATCTTACTCCAACACCAAAAGCTGGCAAGATCACAGGGACTACAAGCAAAAATAAAAGGAAAAAATTTAGAAATAAACGAAGAAATCTATACCATTCAAAGATTATTAGAACTTGAAGAACAGGTAAACTCTGAAAAGGCTGATTCCGAATCGGAGGACACTGAAACAGAAGAACAAAAGCAACCAAAAGACACGAATAAAACCGACTTATTAATAAAAGACAAAATTAGTGACGAAACAAGTAACAAACGTAAAAGGAGGAAAATACAATATAGTCCGAAAAATAGGCTGACGTCAGCCTATGGTGGAAATAGCGTTACTACTAGAAGTCAAGCAAAAGTGCCCGATAAAGATAAGATTTAAATATATTAATCTCTCACCTTATCTAGCGAATTGTAATTATCGTTATTCAAATAATATTAAGGACTTATTTCTTTTTTTCGAGTTAATTTATTTATAAAGAATTAAAAATGAACCCCTATATAATAGAATCTAATTTCACAGAAATTGTATCTGAATACATAGACAACGGTAAGCATTTTTTTGAAAGGATACAAATAGGAAATACCAAATTTTTTTCAATAGTTCACGTAAATATCAGAAGCATTAACAAAAATTTTAATGAATTCTTGCTCCTGTTAGAAGAATTTAATCATTTTTTTGACATTCTGGTTTTAACCGAAACGTGGAATATACCAGATGTAAATTTCTTTAATATAGATGGTTATTTTTCATTATATAACAAGGGTGATATTAACAAGAACGATGGTGTTATGGTGTATATAGACAAAACCTACGAGAGCTCTTTTTCACACGAAAAAATAAACCTAGGAAATATAAAAATGTTAAATATTTTAATTAAATCGTGTGGACAGAGGGTTCTTGTGAGCGCCATCTATAGGCCCCATGCAACATGTCCCATTGACTTTGTAACAAATTTAAGAAGTTATCTGGAAAACTGTAGGGATAATTTAATTAACTTTCATTTTTTGGTAGGAGATATAAACATCGATATAAAATCTAACAAAGACTATGTTCACGACTATCTAAACTTGATGAGTGAGTCAGGATATACATCGTTAATTAATTCTTATACTAGAATACAACGAGGATCACAGTCATGTATAGACCATATATTTTGCAAAAGCATAAAAAATGCTGACCTTAAATCATTTGTCATAAAATCGGACATAACTGATCACTATCCAGTGACTGCACTTTTTAAAATCGAAAACGCAATTAGTTACAATCAGCCAAAAAACATAATAAAAATATATAAACTGAATGAACAGAAATTGGTTGATTATTTCAACAATATAAACTGGAGTACATTTTATCAAACCGAAAATATTGACAATATGTCAAACATTTTAATCACTAAATTAAAAAATGGTGTTTCCTTTGCAAAAACAGAGATTTCCATTAAGACAAGGTATAAAAAAAGACATCCATGGATCACATTAGGTCTAATGAAGTCAGTAGACACAAAACAAAAGCTGTTTAGGGACTACCAGGCTGATATTCACAATGAGCAAAAAATGAAAACCTATAAAAACTACAAATCACATCTAAGTAAATTAATTTTTAAAACGAAGACAGATTATTTCAGTACCGAACTAACCGAAAACCAAAATAACAGCAAGGCACTATGGAAAACAATAAATAAATTTACAGGTAATTTAAAAGAAAACAGTGAAATAAAAGAAATTAAAATTCAAAATCAGACAATAAGAAACAAAATAGATATGGCAGATACATTTAACGATTATTTTGCAAATTTAGGTAAATCACTAGCAAATAAACTTAGTAAACCAAATGTATCATGCGTTAATAAGGAAAATATAGGCCACTCTGCTTTTTTTATTCCAACTAACGAGAATGAAATAGAGACAACAATAAAGGAGCTAAACTCAAATAAAGCACCCGATCCTGATCAAATTAGTGGAAAACATTTAAAAATTATATCAAGCTTTATAAAAAAACCTATTGCTTTTCTCATAAATAAAATGTTTAACGAGGGACATTTTCCGTCCATTCTAAAAGTTAGTATTATCAAACCCATCTACAAAAAAGGCGACCAAACACTAGTATCAAATTATCGCCCCATATCACTATTATCAAACTTATCAAAAGTAATAGAAAAAATAATCAAAAAAAGAATCATAGGTTACCTAGACAAGTTTAAACTATTATCGGATCGACAATTTGGTTTTAAGAAGGGCATATCGACAGAAGACGCAATAATCTATCTAACAAATAATTTATACCACAACTTAGATAATAATAAAGCTTCCTTATGCGTATTCCTCGATTTAGCCAAGGCCTTCGATACTGTTGAGCATCAAAGATTAATTGAGGTGTTAGAGGACCTTGGCTTTAGAGGACCCAGTTTAAGTCTATTAAGTTCATATCTGAGTAATCGGTCACAATTCGTTAAAATTAACGATCAAATAAGTAACCCAAAAAAAATTTATTACGGCGTTCCTCAAGGAACAGTGTTGGGCCCCATTCTATTTTCCATATATATAAATGGATTGCTTAAATTATCCAGCCCGGGAATTATATCTTCTTTTGCAGATGATACTGTAATTCTGTATACTGGAGACTCGTGGAAAAACGTAAAGGAAACAGCAGAAAAAGATCTAATCAAAATAAAATCCTGGTTTGATGAAATGTCTCTCACTATTAATTTCGAAAAAACTACATATATTGCATTCAGTTGTAAAAAAATAAATCGCCCAAATTTTAACGAACTTAAGATAATTCAGAACAATCAAGAAATTGTCATACAAGAAGTCAGCCATACAAGATACTTAGGGGTCGAGATTGATAAATTTCTAAAGTGGGATGTCCAAATTAGATTATTAATTAATAAATTAAGGCCAATCCTCTATAAATTTAAACAATTAAAAACAATTCTAAATACAGCCACTTTGAAAACAATTTATTACTCTTTGGTATACTCCTTAATACAATACGGTATATTGGGATGGGGAGGGGCATATAAAAGCCACCTAAAAAAACTAGAAGTAATCCAAAAAAGGTTTATCAAAATTATTTTCAATAAAAATTATATTTATCCTAGTGATAAATTGTTTAAAGAAGCAGCATTTTTGGATATATATCAAATATATTGCCTTAAAATGTTAAGCTTACAACATAAAAAAAGATATCTACTTGAGCCATTAAGCCATACACATAATACCAGGTATAAACAATCACAAAAAATTAAAACTATTAAAACAAAAAAATCTATCGGTCAAAGGTCCTTTAATTTTTTGGCGCCATATATGTATAATTTAACTCCTCAAGAAATTCGAAATGAAGTAAATCAGAACAAGTTTAAAAATATATTAAAAAAATGGATTCTATCTAAACCAAGAAATTTGTGTCTTAAGTTTATGAATTTGGGATAATACAAGGGATCTTAAAGCATTGTTGTTATTTTGTCTGATTGCAGCTATAAATATGGGCATATATCCACTTTCTTATCGCATGGTTCTTTCTACGTCTGTTTAATTTTTTGCCCCAAGGATTAAATATTGAATTATTAAAATAATTAACATCATACACATCACATTACACTAATCTTATCTATCCTAGTCTATAATTATGGTACATTATTTTAGTTCAATTGAATCCGCAAATTATTATATTATTATTCTTTGATAGGCATTTTTTCTTGGTTGTCGCTCTGGATAATGTCGAAATTAGTATATGCATATTTATATATTCTAGGTAGTTTTTTTTTTCCTCTCAAAAAACAGATATTCACATGTACATAATATGTTAAGTTTAAACTATATGGGAGAGATGTAAATGGTTTAGAGATATACCCACACACTAGCCTTAAGTGGCTTTAGTGGTTTTCTTTATTTATTTCCATCTACTTATATAGGAAAACGATTTATTTTCTTTGTAATCATTTTTTTTTTGTGGAAATAAATATATTATATTATATATATTATAATTAATAATCGAAACTCCCATGTATGGTCGGACGAAAATCCTCACGCAATAGTCGAAAGTAATTTTCAACACAGATTTTCAGTAAACGTGTGGTGTGGCATGATCGATAATAATTTAATTGGCCCTTTTCTTTGGAAAAATCGCCTTACAGGGGATAACTACTTAAGTTTTTTACAAAATGAATTGCAAGGACTACTAGAGGAGATTCCTTTAAACATCAGAATTGAAATGTATTATCAACACGACGGGAGCGCCCGCCCATTTTGATCGTCGGATCGAGCAATATTTAGACCAAAGGTTTCCAGGGGTTTGGATTGGTCACGGTGGTCCTATTAGTTGGCCTTCTAGATCGCCAGACCTTACGCCGTTGGACTACAATTTATGGGGTTGGTTAAAAACTGAGATTTAAAAAGTAAAAGCAGATACTAGGGATGCATTAATTAGACGCATTATAAATGTTGCACTCAATATTAAAGAAAGGCACGAATCAATCAAAAGATCCACGCGCGCCCTTCGTGAACGAAGCAGAAAATGTTGGAAGTCAATTGCGTTATTTTTGAAAATTTACTAAACCAATGATTTATTTAAAACAATGTTAATGTTGGATATTTTGGTTTAACAATATTATTATCTTATTTAACGCTGTAACTTGAAAACAAATGAATATTGGATAACAACATTTGAGTTTCTTCTTATTATTTTGATGCACAGATTACACCCTTAGAGTTAGGCCCATTCCTCCCGACTCACTCTGTATAATAATATATGAGAAACAGGTGGTATTTATGTTTTAAAAAAATAATTTAATTACATATTACATTGTATATAAATATTATATGTTGCTTTTATGTGGGACTGCTTATTATTATAATGATGTTACCCTTTTTTATGTAGCATAGTATGAATAGTACAGTTATGATCGACAGACAGATGCACGTTTTCTAAAATAAATTTTAAAATATATAAGGTTACAAATGATTGATAAAATTATTAAGAACTGTTAAAAAAGTTTCCTCAGATCCATCCAAAATTTTGTTAAATATTTTATACTATACCCAGTATATTTATTTTCATATTATTAAATGTTTATAACCATCTAGTTTTGTGATTAATTACCATAAAATATTTAAAGCTGTAATAAAAATGTAATGTAATGTAATAAAAGAGCCGGCCTCGCGCATGCGCATGCCGCATATTCACTGTAATGTACGCTGCAAGATGGCCGCTGATTATGACATTTAATTAGACATGCGTGCATCGGTCCAATAACATGGGCGATTGCTTTCTTTAACCTTAGTTTTCATCGGTTAGATGGATGAGTTCACAAACGAAGAATATGCTCATATGCATTTTATTTATAGTCTTGCCAATGGTAATTCCCTTGACGCTAAACGACTCTATTAGCAGCATTATCCAAATCGAAGACAGATTGTTTCACGAACTTTTGCAGAGAAATCCGCTTATTTGGCAGGGGCACATCGCACTGTAAGAACTATCGAAATTGAATAAACAGTCGTGAATGTTGTGGAAAACGCACCAGATACTAGTACAAGAAAAACTGCGACAACTTTAAACATTTCATTTGTGCTAGTGTGAAAAATTTTGAGGGATAATTTGATGTATCCTTAGTAATCCTTACCATATCCAGACCGTCCAAGCTCTTCTCCCACGCGATTTTCCGTCCCGATTAAATTCTTGCCAGTGGTTCATTCAAATGTTGGCCCAAAAGCCATTGTTCGGAAATAAAATTTTATTTAGTTATGAAGCAAGTTTTCCGAAAAATGCCATCAGAAATATTCATAACAATCATTTTTGGGCAGAAAGGAATTTTCATGCGATAGTCGAAAGTCATTTCCAGTAACAGTTTACAGTTAATGTGTAGGCCGCCATTATTGGAGCCTATTTGGTGGGACCGTTTTTCCTGCCAATTAGAATAGACAGGCAATATTATCGTCAATTTTTAAATGAGGAACTTCCGCTGCTGTTAAAATAGGTACCACTTGAACTAAGAAACCAATTGTGGTTTATGCATGATGCTGCACCATTAGTTTGGTGGTAAGAGAGTTTTTAAATCAACACTATAACCATTGGATAGGTCGAGGTGAACCATGGCCCCCTAGGTCCCCCGATTTAAATTGTCTATATTTTTTTTTCTGAGAACATTTAATATCATTGGTCTATTTGACTCCTACCCACACACAAAAAGATTTGAGGAACAGAATTATAGCCTTATGTGAAATAACTCGCTGTGCTCTTGGGATATTCGAGAGAGTAATAAATATTGTAATGATAGAGTATTTTGTTTTGTATTATTAGTAACCACCATAAATCGTTTAAATCTTATAAAAGTAAATAATAGTATTTCTCACCTGTGATTAACGTTCTTTAGCTTGATCTCACTTTTTAATGCATTAAATAAAGACTGACTTTTGACCAAAAATGCTTCATCTTTAACTGCACAATGTACGACTGTTTCTTGATCTGATATTTGCCTTAAATATCTGTCTTGCTGTATAATCAGAGCTACCGTGTAAAACATATAAGTCCTTCCAGTTTCATCTGTTATAGTCTTCAGTCTTATTCCACATCCAGAGGTCGGTAAACTTATTGAAATAGTTTTTGATAGTGCACCTATAAATATAAAATATCTTATAGTTTTAAATTTAAGTGTATATTACGATCAGGTTAGTTCAGGTTATATTGCAAATAAGGACGTTTATTAAAAAAATAAATAAATTCTTTAGTGATTGGAGTATCTGCTAAACAAACCTGTTAAAGAGTCGTGATCTTCAATACATCCAATAGGAAACAATAGGACATTAATTTAATGAACGCGTTGCTTAATATGTTTTTGGTTTGCTCTGATGAATATTAGTAATAATAAATATTTAAACACTTTATTATAGTTAGTAAGGTGCCGAAGGTATATAGGAATCATATCTCTGGAAAGCAACATTGTGTTATGCTTCGCATGTACGTCGATGGATAAACAGTATTGTTGATATGAGAAGAAGTTATTTTGATAAAAATTGATAATGTAGATCAAGAAACTTACCAAACGTCTTACATTCTTGAGCAAAATCTTTTGCAAATGTTACGCCTTTAAAGGCTTGATTCATTGATATCGTGACGTTTACATTTTGCGAATCACAGACTGTTCTAATATCAACTAATTTATTGGCAATTATTTTTACAGGAAAGCGCAGACTTGGAGGGAAAGCTGACAGTGTTGGACATATTATAGTAATGAATATGTAGACCAGAAAATATGGTAGCGAAGTTGCCATATTAGCTGCATTTGGACCTGAAAAAGAAATTAGCTATTAGATAATGCGAAAAAATCAGGCTTCTGTATGTGACATTATCTAGCAGATACTCTAAAACAAGAGTTTCCAAATTTTCGTATATCTAAATGCTTAGTAAGGCACTAAAGATTCTCGGTTATGACAGTCGCTTTTTCGAGTTTCCCCTTTTCTACATCACATGTAGGTCGATACATTTATCTATAGCTACCAAAAGAATGCGGACAAAAAACGTTCAGTAGTTTACGTTGCTGCCACATACGGTACTTTCTTACCTATAATTTAATATTATTTGTTAGCAAGGAAATCCTGGAACTAAATGTGCCAATTAAAAATAAATAATAATATATTTAAGACGTTAAGAGTATTTTAATGTAATTTCAATATTATTCAAAATTTGTTCTTATCCTCTTAATTTTGATTTTGAAATGGCATGGAAATATGGTAATTTTTGATCTTTATTTTAATATGAAAGTTTAAAATTTGCTCCAAAATTGTATCCAACAAAAAGGTGAGAATAAGGTTAAATAATAAAAATACATAGTTTATGTTTTTAAAAAATTTTATTGCCTATTTAAAAAATAAAAGATCGGACAAGTACCTATACTTATAATATATATACACAATATATTATTGTTATACAAATAAAAGAAAACATACCTAAATATATTTACAGATTTCTTCATATTATTAGTTTATTTCTGTTTATGTTTTTAAAATTCCCATTTATTGTTTTCAAGGTGTAATAAATTCTTACTCTTAAATATAATCTAATTACAAATTCTTTTGGGAAATATTTACAAGGATGACTAAAAGGTAATACATTGCTTAAATTTAAAAGTGCGCTACAAATATTTGTTGTTGTTGCTAATTGTTCAAAATTTTCTTGGAATATCATTTCAATTTTACAAATAAGCTCTACAAATTTATTATTTGGCATTTGAAGATTTCCAAATGTATCTTTGTTTTCATTTTCATATGCTTTTAAAAAACAATAAAAAGATGAATTATCTTATTATGGTTCTTACTCTTAGTAAAATAATATGGTAATTACCCGAGTGACATTCTGCAACAGCTGGAACTAATGTTCTGGCATCTTCTGCAATAGCTGGAACTAATGTTCTGTCATGTACAATTCGTATTTTCGCAGAAAGTAGCGGAGGTGCACTATATAAAATGGTCATCCTTTTCAGTTGCAGAACTGCCTTCAAGGGATGGGAAAAGGGTTGGTAGTGCAGACGCTACCAATCGTGTATGAACGTCATTTTGAAACATTTTTTCTTCAAAATGGTTTTCGCATAGCCGGTAGCTTTTATATAGGTCCGTCAGTTTTTCACATAGGTCCTCACGATTGGCTTTCATTGCCCATATCCTAGCTCTGTAAAATAGAAGATATAAAAGTAAATAAAAATATCTTATATATTTTTTTATTAGGTATAGGTACTAATCATTTTATTTTTGTATTTATTCTAATTTCTTTTCGATTGCAGAAAAAAATAGTATGTGCACATTGTAGGAAAATCATATTCTCGGCCTCGGACGCTTGCTGGACTCGGCTGCGCTTCGTCTACGAATTTTTATTCTCGTTCGGGAATATGCTGTTTTTCCTACTAGATACACAATATACTATTGCTTAAAATTAATAAACTCGTTGGCTGATATTAAGATTCCGACATGTACAAAAGTTGGCGTCACATACTTGTAACACGATCCACTTATAAATGGGTAAAATTATTGAGAATTTTTTGGTAGGATATAGTTACTTACCGATTAGGATCCTTGGGAAAACGATAAAATTTCTTCTTTGAATTATATCCTTTAGTAAAACAGTTTGGCACTGCACACACATTTCTCCATTTTTTTTCACTCATAATAACGCTCGAAACTCAAAACCAAACCAAACAATAATTAACAAAATATTAACGCACGACTATGATAGCTGAACGAATACTACTAACATCGATTACCCGACCGCACGTCAAAGTCGTCTTTTCCGCCAAGAGGCGGGGCATAAGAGCTGCGCGAGTAGATCGGCGTAAACTGCTTCCGCCAAGAGAGTTGTGGAGCTGAATAGTTTATAAGCTGTGTTAAAACGACCAAAACTAAAAAACCATGATCACTGAATCAATCAGAAGGCTGATTTTTCATGCCGAAATACAATTTCCTATTTTTATTGCATTTAAAACATACCGGTGTAGCACTTAGTGTGTTAGTGTCGAGCTTGGTCACAGCTCGACGCTAGAACACTTGGCACTAACAATCAAGTTTACCATGGAGAAAGAAGAAAATAACATCTTGTCATTTCTAGACATCATAGTCCAGAAGAACAGCAAATATACCTACTCACACAGATCAATACCTTAATTAGACCTCGTTATGCAACAGAGAACCAGGCATTCCAACGTTTCAAGATAATCAAGAAAAACGTTTTGGATTGTTATTTTAAATATTTATTTTATTAATAAAACACATTAAGAGTCAACAAACATGGCACGTTTTCATTATTTGCATTACATTATTATTACATTAGTCAATAAAGTATTTTAATAAAAAATAGCATTGTTAAAATTGCTCCAAGTAGTAAAAAAACACCTGGTTTTCTATTGTTTAATGGACAATTGAACAATATCCATTTAGTGCTAAATCCAAATTATTAAAAAAAAAACAACAACAAGTTACAAGTCTCAAAAATATTTCCAGAGTTGCAAGAACACTCGGTTCCCTAATATTTTATTAGTCATCTAGTATATTTTAATTTCGGATCAGGCACTGGTTTTCTGTTTGGCCATAGTGCTTCCAAAAACTGACAAAAGTTTTCTTCAGAAACCTATGTTCCTCTTGTTGTATTAATCTCTTTATATTCAATCTCGTCACTGTAGCTTGTCTTAATAAAAATGCTATATTCTTTTTCTTTGTAAAGCTTAATTTGCTTAAAATGTAGCCAGTTGACTTTTTCATCATCATATCTTTTCTTCTTGTTAACAATTAATTTTCCTTATTTCTTAGTACTTACAAAATCTCTTTTTTCCATTTTATTTATATTAATTGGGTGTTTTCTTCTACATGCTCTCATGATGTTAGATTAATCTTGTGGGGAGAAATCTTGTTTTGTTTTTTTATCGCACATTCAACGTCTACGAAGTCACTATCATAAGAGTGGTCACAGATGGCGCTAGTAATTAAAATCTTTGGATCTTTGTTGCAAGTCGGTGGGTAAATCTTTTTAGATTCATACTGGTAAAATCTCATTTTTTCAACAATTGTGGGTTGGTTCCTTATTGCATAATGAGATCCAATTATGCCTTATACTATTCAAATAACACCAAGCATGGAATAGTAAAAACACTTGTCGACAGAGCATTCACACTCTGTAGGAAACCATTTAAAAAAAACTCAATAACATCACAAACGACCTCAACACAAATGGGCTATCCCATGAGACTAGCATCATATACCTGGTTATGTCTTAAATATTTGTCGTTGATTAATTTCCTAAGAAAATTATCCTTGTTGCGATAATTTTAAAAAATTTCATGTAAGTACTTACATGAGAAACGTTCGTTAATAATTCAAGCACTTGAGAAATTGTAAGTACAAATTAAATATGGTATAATCACGGCAGAACCAACAGCTTTATGATCGAAAGATATTAAAAAATGGTAAAAGGTTGATGGCTCGTGGGTTACTTCAGGTTATTTCTTCAAACATAATTTTCAGACATTTTGCATAGTTTCGCTAGGTTTTGACTGAATCTACGGCTTTAAAAGTGGAAATCAAAATGAAGGCAGTGGAAGAAGAATTGTAAATGAACGCCCACAAACTCCTATTCGGCGTTTAAGCCAGCAAGTAACTCCTCCTACGAGACCCGTAATACAATCATGAATTGTGAACTGCATTATGCACGCTTATCGTCTGAGCTTATCCCAATAATTGTTACCAAACGACAATCCGCAGCGACTACAATTTTCAGAACGGTTATATTGGTACTTTGCAAACTTTTTTTACTGACGAGGTATGGCTTTACCTCTCTGGTTATTTAAATTCTCATCAAATAAGAATATGAAGTTCTAAAAATCCACATTTCTTTACCGCGAAGCCTCTGTAGAAGTTGGCGTATAGGCGGCCATATAGAAAAGAAGGTTTATTGGACCGATTTGTTACTGACGGGATTCTCAATTCCACGTCGTGAGTTTTTAAACACACTGGACTACGAAAAGATGCGACAAGGCTACTTCCAGCACGACGGTGCCTCAATTGAGGTAGTATATATAGGCCTAATAGTCTCCTTTCGCCTTTCCCGATCCGCCCTTCTGCAGCTACTCTTCCCCCAAACTTAGCCTTTCTTAGAAAGGCGAGCAGCATCTTTCAATTCAGAGTACTTAACTCCTCTCGTACCAGTGTTGTCGCGCAAAGGATATGCCTTATACCCCGACCCCACCTGTCATACACTCGTACTAAATAATATGAGATCTTCTCTCCTGCCCCACAGTTGGTGCAGGGTGGAGTGTTCCCGAAGGTGTAGGTATCTTTATATTAAGCCTAGAACGACCGGGTAGAACACCCACTAGGTCTGCTACAGCTACCCGCTCCTTTGACAACAACAAAGTTGCTCTGGACGAGATTGGCTCCGGAATTATGATTTTCGCCTGTCTACCAACTTTGGTTCTTCTTCAGTTAGCGGTCGTGCGGCTCCAAGCCCACTCAGAGAGAATCTTGGATACCTGTGTTCTGCTTATTCCTAGCTATGGCTCCGGTCCTATAGGGGCTATCGACGAGCCCCGTCTAGCAAGTTCATCGGTTCACTCGTTGCCCGATACAACGGAGTGTCCTGGGACCCAGCTAAGTTGTACTCTTTTTTGTTCCTAGCTTATTGAAGACAGCCTGACACTGTCGAACGAGCTTAGACCTTGTTCTTGGCCGGTTGGACTGCCTTCAGTGCTGCCTGACTACATGTATAAATGTATGTATCTATTTTGTCTCCTGTAATAACCTCCTCTCTGGTTACAACCTCGATAATTGCGAAGACCTTGGCTTGGAATACCGTGGTGTATCTTCCTGAAGGAAATGCCTGTCCTTCTCCAGCTCTATGCCAGTCATCCTTGAGCTGTCAGTATACCATACCTGACCGCCTTTGGGTTGGGGTCTATTTCCTGCTTCCTCCCTCATGGGGATATCTACGCATCGTTTTTGCGATCTCCGTGTGACCGACCCACTCCAGGTTCCAGGTTCCATTCTCCGTCATTCGAGTGCTCGCCGCTATGGCCTTCCTTTGTATCCAGAGCGAGATTTCTGGTAACCACATTACAACGTTTAGAGCTGCTTCTGGAGTTATCGTTATTGTGCCATTTATTCCCAGACAAGCTAGTCTTTGCAGCCCCCCCCCCCCTCAATTTTAAAGTGTAGGTGGTTTTCTTAACTGCGGGCCACCAGACCACCGATCCGTACGTGTGTCACCGCAGTGTACAATAAGGCAGGCGCAGTTGCCACAGTACTGCTGTGGTTTTCTTTACTATTACTGTAATTGAGGTAACTCTTGACAATTCAAATTTTTGAGAAGAATTTTTCAAAGAGCGAATCATTTGTCGGATACTATGTCAGTTAGGTGACCGGTACGTTTCTGAGATATCATTCCGTGCAAAAGCAATGACAATAATGTAATTTTCATCAATACTATACCAAGAGCATTGATAACTACGAAATAATTGTGTTTTGAGTTATTTATCAATGCTCGGGGAATATTCAGTGAGAATATTTAATGACCCTTTAAATTGTAACAAATACAGAAGGGTCAAAAAATTTTCGTTCCATGTATGATGACAAAAGTGATAACGATAACTGTCCAAGGGCTGTTATAAGTGTAATGATATTGGTTGCTTTTGCAGACGTGACTACAAATAGACCAAATCAATTCGATTATGGTTCCGTCAAAAATGTTCTTACAAATGAAAACTATAGAACTTGACAGTTCTATTTTTCATTTAACTTTACCTTTTACTTGGGTTGCGTTTTAAAAATAATCGATCAAGACATGTAATGTGTAATTGACTCCACGGCATCCTTTGATGACGCTGTTTTTATTGTAGGTTATCTTGCGATTGCGGACTTATAAATAAATAAATATTTTAATTGATGGAAAGTTATTAGACCTGGTCGAAATTGATTTTTGGGAGATAATATGAAAAATTTTACCGTAAAATTTCCAATGGAATCCGTGCAATTATTGCGGAATCCCGAAAATAATGGTGTTAAGCAAGTTTAAATTGATTTTCCAAAAAAAAATAAAACATGAGTTTTTTAATTAAACATTTTAACAATTTTCTGGTTAACATAAAAGGTTGGCAAATTATAAGGAACAACCCTGTATAAACCCTTTTAAGTTCATAAATAATCAAAAAGAAGGTAAGAAATCAATAATATTTTCCGGGCACTACTTTATTGCTAAATTAAATTTGACGGGCCACGATTGCAAATAGAATATTTAGTGAATTTTAATTGAATTTATTTAATACATTTGCCACTTAATGTATATTTGGCAAATCATATAATAATTGTCGTAATTTAACAATAATTAATTATAGTAAGTGTAATAACAAACTGCACTATTAAATAAAAATTATTATATTTTAATTTAAAGTCGTGTTGTGTAACTATTACTTCTAAAAAACAATCACACGTTTAGTAAGCAAAAATAATAACAGGCTAGAGCAATAATTCTTTAATATCAAATTTACATATTTTCTCTTCACGGGATAAAACATTGTTTCCGTTGGTTTTCCTTTGTTAACTTAAAAGAAGCATAAATAAATCTAGTCCTGGCCAAATTTAAATTAGATTTCTCATTAATTGTTGGTAGATGACATTTAAATAGTTAATAAAGTTCTTAACATTATTTGCTTGAAGTAAAGGATTTCTGATACTAGAAAAAGTTATACGGCAGTTGTCAATATAATGTATTCCGACATCCTTTTTCTCCTCTAGAGAACCCTTAAGGAGTAAACGTGATGAAGGCGTACCAAACAAGGGTCAACACCGCGTCCATTAATTATGAAATAGGAGAAGAAGTACTACAACTTTAAACATCCATATTTTTATTAAAATCAATCCATTCCTTTTAAAGAGGTTTAAGGCAGTTTGTCCCTTTTCTTTCCGACAGACCCGATCCCTGGACGCGTTTCGCCGTATTACGGCTCATCGCCAAGACTAAAGAGTTTGACGCAAAGGAAAGGACTTAGAGAAGACCAAATGCTGGAATGGAACCCGCATAAGCGGGTATCAAGTCCTCGCTGGTCTGGTTGGGTGAATTGCATCTTGCACACGTACCGTTACATTTTGTATTGAAATACACTATGAGGTCCTTTTCCTTTCATCGGACTATATAGCCTTGCCGATTAGCCGTAATACGGTGAAGGATTGGGCCAGACGGAAAGAAAAGAGACAGAGTTCTTTGAACCTCTTTAGAATCGAATTTTCGGTTCGCAGAAACTGATAAATTGGCTTTCAGCGCCACTTGATGTAGATACCTGCTTACGCGGTTTCCATTCCAGCGTTTGGTCTTCTATAAAGGCCGCAAGCGCAAGTCTGGAAAATTACTTAATAATTTCAGTGCCACTAACCTAAAAAAATATGAGTATTTTTGGTTCTATCATTCAAGCTTAGCTTTCTATCATTTTTATATTGTGGTTTGTTTTCGTTGTTATTCTCACCATTTACATGAGATCTATCCATGTTAATTCCTATAAATACGAACTGCCATTTTATTTTATTTAGTTGGCAGCGTGTACAATAGAAAAATGGTTAATAATTTCACGCTGTAAAGCACTGTAAAGCGATTGAGAATTTTCATTGCGGTAATTAAAAATTGCTGCAATCAAAAATTTCATCCGAAAGAAAAACTTTTCAACTGTAATGCCACCTTAAGTCCTCGCTGGTCTGGTTGGGTGGATTGCCTGATTACCGCGAGATGTCGCCACGTGCAACATCCTGCAAACGTACCATTCCTTTTAGTTTATTAGGTCTTTTGGACTACTTAGAACAATCTGTATAAAAATAATATAATATATATAAATCTTCTTCAAAAATGGCTTAGTGACTGGAAAATTCGCCTGAATGAGGATAAGACACAGCCCATCTTTTTCTCAAAGTCAAGAGTAAGACTACCGGAAAGCAGAGTCAAAGTCAATAACAAACAGATACCGTGGAAAAACATGGTTAAATACTTGGGGCTTGTCTTTGATAAAAATATGGCTTGGAACGCAAATGCGGATTACCGTTTGGCGTGCGCACAAAGACAACTTTGCGCGCTTTACCCACTTATTAACCGCCAAAGTACGTTAGCCAATAGGGCAAAGACAAATATTTACAAAGTATTATTACGGCCAGTACTGACTTATGGTATACCAACATGGTGTACCATAAATAAGACAAAGTACAAAAACCTTCAAATCTTTCAAAACAAAATACTACGAATCATTACAAATGCACCTAGACATACACCTACAAGAGTACTACACAATGACATGCACATGGAGACATTAGACGAATTTCTTGACAAAACAATTACAAAATTTTACGCACGGACGGACGTTTCGAATAATGTACTTATTACTCAGTCACACACTCACACACCAAGCTACATATAGACTTCCACGCGACTGGCTCCCACCTTAAGAAAAACAAGCTGCACTAGAAAATTATCAAAATATCATTAGGAAAATAAGAATAGCATAACCATATTAGCATACAATCAACAAAGCAGCAAAACAATAAAATTGTCAGCACCCAAACCCACCCAAGAAGTTGTTCTGAACAGAAGTACGATAAAGAGGAGTAAAAGATAAAGATCTAACTCAATGTCCAAATTTAAGTCAATATATAGAACAATCTGTTTGACCTCACTTTACGTCTATTTTATACAGGCTGATGGCAATATACCAAACTTTGTAAAATCTGCTGATTAGAAAATTGAAACCAATGAAAATATATTCTGTTCATTGAGTGATTTCTCATATCGGATTAAGGATGCATGAATTAAATATTACCTGGCGCCTGTAAATTCCAGTAACCCTCAATAAGTTATCTATTATATTAATTATATGCTTAATGTACAGGTAGTGACTGAGACTGGGGATTTCTTTGTATTTTGTTTGTCGATTTGTCTTCCAAGAAAATGGAACAATTCATTTTAATTCTAATAAATATTTGTCAATAAGTAATTTATTATATCAATTAAATGCATAATGTACTCGTACTGAGTGGCACTTTCTTTGTTTTCTTTAGTTTGGCTATATTATATAATATTTGGGTTGGTTTGGCTTATTTTTGTCTCACTTGCTAACGTAACGTTCGAAAGCAGATATATTAAAATGGCTTCTGATAAACATGTTCTTACACGAATGAAAGACGTCTTATTTTAAAAGTTGAGGAATATTTCAAGAAAGAGAAGGAAAATGGTGGTCCTTTATTATCTACGGTGGCGGTACAACAACGAATAGCGGATTCCTGTGACATATTACGAAGAACTCTGATAAATATTCACAATTTAGAAAAAGACGCCCATATTGAAAAGAAAAATAAAAAACGCCGTTTAAGTTTGAAAACCAATGATTTGCCAGAAGGAGTTAAATGTCAAATCCGAGGAGTTATTTATGATATGTACAAACAGAAAGAGGTGGTAACTCTTAATTCGATCCTTGAGAAAATCAGAAACAGAGAAATATGTGACATCGGACGTACTAGTCTTTCATTAGTTTTAAAGCATTTGGGGTTTAAGTACCACAAAACTAACAACCGAAAAATTTTTTGTGAGCAACAACACATTGTTTCTAAGCGGTGGTAGTTTTTGAGGAAGTACCTAGCTAATTTGGTGTTTGTCCTTAACTTACAGACTGCTGATCTTAAAGCCCAATATTATACATTTGCGGATGACACATTATTAGTGTACACAGGTGAAACTGAAAAAGAATTGGAAAACCTAATTAATGAAGATCTTGATAGATATCTTGGATGGCTGTATTCTAATAAATTAAAAATAAATATCGACAAAACCAACTTTATTATTCTTAAACAAAAAAACAAAATAGTAAATGATTTTGATTTAAAAATTAACAATGTTAAATTGGAACAAGTAACATCTCTTAAATATTTGGGTCTAATTGTTGACGAGTATTTAAATTGGGAATTGCACATAAATAAAATAATAAATAAGGTAAATCCTATGATACCTATTATTTATAAGTGTAGAAACTACATTTCCTCTAAGACAATAAAACAAATATATACTGCTTTTTTCCTAACCCACTTAAGATATCTGTTACCCATTTGGGGAACCTGTGGAAAGACTAATTTTAACGAAATGCAAATCGTGCAAAATAAATTTTTAAAAATTTTATTTAATTATGAGTACCTTACACCTACAAATACTTTATATCAGGAATTGAATGTACCTAAACTAGAGAGTTTATTGGAACTTGAACAATGCAAACTCGTTTATAAAATACTTAATAAACTATTAAAATCAAATACCAATTTTCAAACTGTTAGCGACATTCATAATCATAGAACAAGATCACATTCAAATCTGTATCTATCACAGAACAGAACTAACATATTTCTAAATAGTCCTGTTCAACTTGCATCCAGATGTTTTAATAGTCTAAGCCACGACATTAGATTTGCCAATCCTTACCCAGTTTTTGTGAGAAAATGTAAAGACCACCTGAATATTTATTGAACAAATTTATATAAATATATATAGGTATTAACTATTCTAACTAGTCAACAAAGCACTGTTAGGTTTAAGTTACTTAAGACTCGAGGCCAGAGCTATCTTAAAGCACTGATTTGAGTTTAAAAAAAAAATGTAAATAATTGTTGTAAATTTAATAAATAAAGTTGTTTCAAAAAAAAAAATTTATAGTCCGAGAATTTAAAGCCTGTGGTATTCTTAGATGAGACATGGATTTTTGCGAAGGAAACCAAACAAAATATTCATGGCAGAATGGGTCAAAATACTGCTATTCAAGGGATTCATCCGGGAATGGAAAAATATATATCGTAATACACGCCGGAAGTCTAGAAGGATTTTGGCCAGATGCAAGTTTAGTTTTTACTTCATCGAAGAAAGTGGAGGACTATCATGACAATATGACTGCCGCGATATTCGAGAACTGGTTTGAAGAATATGTGCTAAAATCACTAGAAGAACCCTCGATCATTATTTTAGACAATGCTTCATATCACTCGCGAGTTTCTGAAAAAATACCAAACAATAGTTCCACCAAAGATGAAATGAGGAACTGGCTAAACACCAGAAAAATAAAAAACGACCATATATTTTTGAAAGCAGATTTGTTATCCGAAATTAAAGTACACACTGCTGTTAAGGATAAGTCTTACATAGTGGACTCCCTCGCGGGGAAATACGGCCACGAGGTTTTACGTCTGCCCCCATACCATTTGCAAAAACTACTATGACAAGCATGCATGTCAAACGACTAACGAAGAAAGCATTTTAAATTTTTGGAATGAAGCTTTAAAACAAATTGGACCAGAGACTTGGTCAAAATGTATTGACCACGTGGAAAAATTGATTGAAGATACTTTTGACTCGGAACAGGTCATTGATGAAATAAGGCCAATTATTATAACTTCTGATAGTGACAGTGACAACAGTGCTGATAGTGATATTGACGAATAAATGTACATTTTATGTAATAAAATTTTTAATTATTGTTATTATTATTATTATTTACATAGTTATGAAATAAAAAATAATTAAATAAATAATTGTAATGGAAATTTTAATTACGGCCCATATATCTAAAATTAGTAGAAATTGTTTGAGGACCGCTCTCTATTTTATTCTGGACTAATTTTGACCATAATCGGTTAATGACTAATGCGCATTCACTCACTGAACGCACTATAGAATTTTATTAATGTGTTGGTTACAGCTTTATGTTAGGTACTTACTGTACCAATTACAGTGCAGTGATGTTCGTGACAATTAAAGAAAAATCATGCATGATATTGCCAATGTAACAATAGTACCTAATAGCAATTTAGAGAAACAAGTTAATTGTACAAAAAAATTTAATTCCTCGATGGGTATTCGTGACAGCTTGACAGGGATTTAAAATACTAAGAATCAGATTTTTTACGAACATTTAGTCCATGTTTTCCTATATTCCTTGTAGGGACAATCTTTACTGAGCCAAAATTGCTGGCGGATAAGCTTCTGCACAAACCCCTCTACCCATTCGGTATTCGGCCCCACAAATGCTCTATATAGGGTTAAGATCTGGACTTCGAGCTTTCCAATGCATTAAAGTAATTCCAGTTTCTGCAAAATATTCCCTTTTTACTCTCGCCATATGTAAGCTACATTATCTTGCATAAAAATGAAGTTTTCTCCAACAAAGGGAGCAGAAGGCACAACATGCTCCTGGCGAATCTCCGTACCTGTACCTGTCACTCGTTAAACGCTCTATAAATACCAATTCCGTTTTTGGCTCTAGAGCTTCCCCAAACCATAATTGATCCACCGCCATAACTAACCGTCTCCTTGAAGTTACACAGATCATATTTACTCTACAGAAAATTAGAATAAATGCATGTGACGAAAAAATGCATTTTTCTGCTTTCTTTGTGTTCTGTTTGGGGCGAAGTTTCATGGAGGAAAAATGGTGCCACAAATTTAGTCCATATTTATGAAAAAGTTAAAAAAATGAAAATCCAGAAGTCTTACTATGATATCGTTCGTATTCATCTTGTGTCAATGTTCAATGATGAAATAAAAAATTTTGCGAAGGGTCGGAAAAATTATATCCTCATATTTTCACTCCACCTTTTGGTAAAGCCACGAGCCGCCACTGGCTAATAGTACTCCGGGAACGAAAGAATTCCTTATCTGGATAACTCGGCTCCTGCTCGCATATAACCTCCAACCATAAATGGTACAAAATTTTCAACCCTCGCCCAGTCATACTAGACATGTGCTCTTCAAGTAATTGCCGGCAAGGAAATTTTGAGAAAGTTTATTTGTCTTCCTTCACGGAGAACCGAAAAGTGCCATATAGAACCGTGAAGAGAAAATCAGCGCCCGGGGGATATTAAACGCCCCCCTCCCCCCGCTTCTTTTGTTTAAAACTTTCACACCGGGTGATGCATGACTCAGTTGAACATAGGAAATCCCATGTATATTCTGAGGTGGCTACATATTGGCTTCCCTGTACATTTTAGAGAAAAATTGAATTATAATGTTTTGAAGAGGCCGATATAATAAACCCATGTGCCACGTTTAAATATATTTTATTAAGCCAATCCGAACTTATTTAATTAAATGTGCTGGCAATATTACGAAATTTTCATAGTTCAGGTAATTCAGCAAATACCAGCAAATAATTTTTATGACGCTATTGTTAAAAATTGACGTAAAGCTGGACATAACGAATAAAGATTATTTTACATTTACATTTACATTTTCGTTTCACCAATCCGGCAATCACACCTCCAAAATAAAAGACACCATTATGTTTTTCCTACTAAGCCTTTAATTTAACATAACATACCTAAGACTACAGATTTTCACAACAACATCAATTAATTAAATGTTCAACCAACAATCCATTTGACACCAGATCTCCTCATTTTCGCGTACAATTTCTTCTAGTACGGGTTCAATTCGATTTTGTAGTAAGTCCCGGGTTGCCTTGCATAAAAAATGGTCCAATAATGTGATGTCCTACAATTCCTGGCCGAACATTTACATTTTGTGGATATTGCGAGTATGAACACGACGATGTTTTTTTTCTTCACTTCAATACCGGCAATTTTGAACATTTTCTTCGTTGTGTACCGGGTGTCCCACTAAGAATGGCTGTCGGCCGTATCTCAGAAAGTGTTAGTCGTATGGCTTGCGGAAAAAAATATATTAGGTAAAGTGGTCATGAGAAATTGCTGGAAATTATTTTCAAGTTTCTCAGACTGGCGCTAGACAGCGCAACAGTAACGGTAAATATGAATCACGAAGTTTCCTCAAAAGTCGCCTAGTTAAGGTATCCCGAAAATAACATTGTTGTATATTTCGAAGATTTATTAATAAAATTCACCTATAGAACGTGATCGTCACTTTTCAAATAAAGTGCTGGGGGAAGGTTGAACATTATTTGTAATAAATGCTGATAACTCCGGTCTGGCTTAACATAATTTAGTAAACTTAGTTTTGTTAAAAAGGGCTTTTCTCACTCTATATATCATCTTATGAACTACGTCAATATGTGTTTTACACTAGGTGCTAGGGGGCGCTGTCTTTCGACTTCACAAACATTGCGCGTTTTTTCCATAATTGTAAATATAATAGTATATTCAATTTTACCTGATTACAAGGATGATTCAAAGTCTAAGAAGACAGCGAAAACCGGAGATATCAACAACAATAATCATAATTACGGAACATTATGATTTTATTTTTAAGTTGCCATTGTAAAGGTTTTTTTAAGAGTCAAATAGGCCTTGGAAAAACAAAATATGAAGGTACGTATATTTCAAGCAAATATATCGTTACGATAATAATTCTCAGTGGCGCCCTAAATATTCAAATTGTCGCCCATCGTTCTGTATACACGACTCCAATCTCTCCCTGGTTGATAATACTGCAGTTTCCACCTCTGCCATAGGGATACGGCGCGGCGGCTGCTGTCCATTATCCTTTCTATCATGTTTTCCCTTGTGGTGGGTCTGGTAACGAAAACAAGATCCTTCAATCTCCCCCATAGATAAAAATCTAGGCATGTTAAGTCAGGTGATCTAAAATAGAAATTACCACTTTCATTAACAGTACCACAATATATCCTATAATATTACCTGGCAGGCCACGGAAATATACTTCCTCTTCCTATCCACCTTGCAGGAAATGTGTCGTCAAGAAATTGACGAGCGTTTGCCGCAAAATGTGCAGGACATCCATCGTGTTGGGAACCCATAGTTCTGCGAATATCCAAGGGCACATCTTCGAGAAGAATTGGGGGTTCGTAATTTAAAAAATGTAAATATCTTTGCACAGTAAGCGACTTATTAAATACAAACGGTCCAATTGTTCTGCCACCTAAAATACCGCACCAGACATTGACACTCCATCTTCCTTGATGCTGCACCTCCCGCATCCAATGGGGATTATCCCGCGACCAATAATGCATATTATAGCGGTTTACTCCTCCATTACTATGGAAAGTAGCTTCATAAGTCCACAAAATTCTGGAGAGGAGATTTCTATCTTCCAATATCATATCGAGCAACCAATAGCAATGATCCAATCTTCTATCATAATCTTGCGGGGTCAAAGCCTGGTGGAGCACAATATGGTAGGGATGTTGCCTAAAGAAAAACAAAATACTCATTACATTGACTTGAAAACTATTAAGAGAAATATTGTTAATATAAACTAGTTATAACATATACATATAATTACTTACCTTTCTTCTAATAAAATCCTATGCACACTAGAGAGAGTAACGCCCAAGTCTCTAACAATTAATCTAATACTAATTTGTGGATTAAATTCCACATATACCAAAACATTTACAATGTTTTCCTCGGTTCGACCTCGGCGGCGTCTGCGATATACAGGGCGACGAATACTTCCAGTAGTACGAAAACGGCTAGCTAAACGATTAAACATTCTACTGTCGTATCGGCGCCTTTGAGGGTATCGTACTGCGTAAACCCGTTCAGCAATTGTTGCATTTCCCAAACATTCAAAATACACCGCAATGATGTCAACCGCTTCTTTAAGTAACAGAGGCATTTTGAAAATCAAATACGACACAACACTGTTGGCACGACAAAAATTTTGACGTAATAATGAAAGGTGACACGCGTGCACAGTTTCAATTCATATTTTGTTTTTCCAATGCCTATTTGACTCTTAAAAAAACCCTTACAATGGCAACTTGAAAATAAAATCATAATGTTCCGTACTTATGATTATTGTTGTTGATATCTCCGGATTGAAAATAGATTTTAACTTGCGGTTTTCGCTAACTTCTTAGACTTTTAATCGTCCTTGTAATCAGGTAAAATTGAATATACTATTATATTTACAATTATGGAAAAAACGCGCAATGTTTGTGAAGTTGTAAGACAGCGTCCCCTAGCGCCTAGTGTAAAACACTTATGAAAGATGATAGAGTGAGAAAAGCCCTTTTTAACAAAACTAAGTTTACTAAATTATGTTAAGCCAGACCGGAGTTATCAGCATTTATTACAAATAATGTTCAACCTTCCCCCACCACTTTATTTGAAAAGTGACGAACACGTTCTATAGGTGAATTTTATTAATAAATCTTCGAAATATACAACAATGGTATTTTCGGGATACCTTAACTAGGCGACTTTTGAGAAAACTAGCGCCAGTCTGAGAAACTTGAAAATAATTTCCACCAATTTCTCATGACCACTTTACTTAATATATTTTTTTCCGCAAACCATACGACTAACACTTTCTGAGATGCGGCCGACAGCCATTCTTAGTGGGACACCCGGTACATTGATCGGTAAAACAAATATTTCTCAAAAAGTCCCTATTATTAATTGCTCTTTTCATTGCCTCAAAACAGAAGACCATTCTACGTTCCTCATTACCTTGCCGCCTTGCCGTAACTCTTGATGTTTTTAATACTTGTAAGGAAAATATTTATGTTTTTTTAAACTGCGCAACATTGTGGCTTGATGTTTTTCTACGGCTTGCCCAAGAATCCTCGTGCTAATCATTTTACTTTCCTCCACGTGCAGTAAAATATCAAGATCTCTATTATCCCTTTCTTCAGCTCTATTGACGTTCTGAGTTCAGCATTAACAGTTATTTATTACAGTTCCTTTGGTTTGGTTTTGATAAATGATAAGTTTAATTAATAAAATGGAAGGGATGGGCTTATCAGGAAATTGAACTGAAAACATTTCAGACATTGCTCTTAAACTGTTTCCTGAATAATACCACTTAATCATAGTCACTTTTTCATTAATGAAATAGCTTATATTAAGCTATAATTAAAGCGCTTTCAATGAAATTGTTGTCACTGATGCTACTTTTCGTCTTATCAATGCCAAATAATAATTTGCTGTTGTTTGCTGTATTACCTACATCACGAAAATTTCGTAATTTTGCCATCACATTTAATTGAATAAGTTAGAATTGGCTTATTAAATATATTCAAACTTGGCACATAGGTTTATTATATCGGTCTCTTCAAAAAATTATAATTTAATTTTTCTCCAAAATGTACAGGGGAGCCAATATTTGGTCACCTAAATATTTACATGGGATTTCCTATGTTCAACTAAGCCATGCATTACCCGGTATATTCCCATAATTAGTGTCTTGAAACAAAAAATTTGAAAAATGCGGTTATTTAGTATTTAGCTACTCAGAAAAAATCATAGATTTCGAGTAAAGCCCCGGCGTCCCCCGAAAACTCCGAGCCTCCCTTTCCCCTTTTCTGGTCAGGCCTTGTACCATTACATACCAAAAAACCATTAAGTTTGGATTTTTTACCATCTCTAATTTAGGGGATGAGTTTGTTTTTGCTGATTATCTCCCGTAGTTTTCATTTTTGTATAAAGACCAATCATTTGTTTTTATTAAAATTTGTCGTAACTCTTACGCTTTTCGAGATAAGATACTCTACTCTAAATATGACTTATAGGCTACCTTGTACATTGTTATGATGTATTTACATACCAAACTGCATTAATGCCGTCATGACATGGCATCGCATAAGAAATGGTAAAACATAAGTAGTACCACGAACTGCTCCATTAAAAGTACAGCAAACAAATAAACTAGAACCATGACTTACGACTAGAAAGGAGGAAAAACAAATTATAGCTTCGTTGGATCACGTAATTCGTGTACAAATAGCGGTACCCGAGCCTGATGTCTATTTCGAATACAATAATTTCTGTAGAGAGGTCATTACCATTCAAGGCCAAGTTATGCATTATATTTTGTGATTCTTGGGTTCTGTGGGTCACTGTGTAATTTGAATTTGTGATTTAGAACTGTGTCCGACATAGCGTACAACGGTTAAATTAAGATGTTGATGGCATACCTTGATAATACCACTTAGATGTTTTGAATAATATAAGATCCGGGCGCAATACTAGAATTAGAATTAGGCTTATAGCTGGTTTAATATTATGGAATCATAACATTTAACTTTTGCTTGAAGGTGGTAGACGACGTACGAATACAGTTACATCGTGAAATATTTAGTAGCTCCAACCGAAGCAACTTTTTTTCAATAATTAATCACGTCTTTATTCCAGTTTAAAGTTCCTGTTTCCAGATCGATAAATATTATTGAGGATCTAAAAAAAAGCATTTTAACCCAATCTCCATTCCAATTCCAATTAAAATCTGTTTTCAATATTTTTTGCCAATGACACTAGTTCGTTTATAAACTCTTTATTGCACTTTGCGGATGACACAGTTGATGCATCTTGTATTATTTCAAGTTTAAATACTTTCCCATTACATACACTGACTATATCACTAGCACTATACTCAGTGGCGTCTCCAGGAAAGGGGTCTGCGGACCCGAGCCTAGAACCCCGGGGTTTTGAGAGCTCCGCGCAACATACATGCGAACCTGAAATGAAGCTCTTAGTCTGACGACTAATATACCGAAAAAAATATTCTTTTAACAGAGATATGGAGTAATATATTTAATTGGACAAGATACACTATTGGACAAAAGTAGAGCAACAAAGTGCTTTTATTTCTTTGAATTTAAAAAATTAATTATATGATTGTGATCCCCAGCTAATTTTAATGAAATATTATCCCCACAATATTAGTAATATTTCACAATATTTTGGTATACTTTAAACAATCCGAAGGTAGAGAAATATTTATAATTATAAAAATCGACGAAATGAAGTGCGACAAAAGTAAAGCAACAAATTGTGTCAACACTATTTTATTTTACATATTACGACAAAAAAGCATTACACACATTTAATAATTAGAATAGCTAGAAGTATTATGTTAATAGTTAATAGAATATCAATTACTTTTTATAACTTGCCGACAACGTAGCGGCATTGAGGCAATCAATTTTTGAACAGTATTTTCGGGAAGATTTGTGCAAACTTCATTGATTTTATTTACCAATGATTGTTTTTTTGGAAATAATTGTGTACGAATTCCACGTTCAACTTCTTTCCATAGATTTTCAATGGGGTTAAGTTCTGGGGATTATGCCGGCCACTGCAAAACCCGAACGTTATTTTCTTGAAACCACTATTGAACAATTCGTGAAGAGTGTTTTAGATCGTTATCCTGTTGGAAAATAAAACGCAACGGCATTTCCCACTCTACATAAGGCAACATTACATCTTGCATTATATCTCTATAGACAAATCAATCCATGGTGTCATTAATGAAGTTTAGAGGACCCACCCCATTCTATGAGAAACAACCCCATAGAAAAACACTGCCTTTGCCATGTTTAACTGTGGGTGTAACGTATTTGGGATTAAACTTTGTGTTAATTGGCCGTCTTACACGCTTCATTTCATCAGAATTGAAAATTCTATATTGCGTTTTATCGCTAAATAAAACTTTTTTCCACTCGTCTACTGTCAATTTGAATGTCGACGTGCAATTTTAAGCCTAGCCACTCTATTTCTTGCCAAAATAAGGGGCTTTATAGCCGGGCGTCTACCAACCTTCTTTGAACTGTCCATGGACTAACCATAAATTCGAAAATTTCAGCAATAATTCTAGGTGCAGACATCCAAGGATCGTTTTTAGAAATTCTTTAAATGCGTCTGTCTGTCCAAATTGTTGTTTTTCTCGGCCCTCCCGATTTCGGTAGATTCTCCAAATGTCCCCTTTGAATGTAACTTGAAATTATTTTAGATACGCTGTATCTTGGTAAAACCAACCGTCTTGAAATTGTGGCTTGTATTGTACCTTCCAAGTGTGCATTCACTACTCTCTGCTTTAATTGTTTCGAAATTTGAACATCTCTTGGCATGATTAGTCCAGCACAGAAATATTAATTAAACATAAAATAAACTCTGCAAAAATATTTTAACCTTTACTTTCACTAAAACATTTTTTAGGAAAATATTAAAATGTTGCTTTACTTTTGACGCATTATAATACTGTATTTGAAAGTTTACGTCAATATTAAATTATTTGTTTTGATTGTTGGAAAAAGCTGTTGCCGCCGATAACAGCAGCCTACTTTGATATTTAAGGCACGATGTATTTAAATACGATATCAATCATTTAATATTATAAAATCGAGATTTCTTTCATTTTTCGAAAGTGTTGCTCTACTTTTGTCCGATAGTGTACTTATATAGGACAAGCTTTAGTCATGCTGATGTTGCTACAAAATTATTTCAATCTTTTGCTGACCACCTTGATGATGCAAGAAATAATTTTAAAAATTACGCTATAGTACATTTTTTAGAAGCTAAGACGTTTCTCAAAGGAAAATAACTAGAAGCTCACGAATTACATTTTTTGCCGGACCATGGAAGCACAAGAGTATGGAGTAAAAATTAATGGGGAGTTAATAAACAGATTTCCGGACGATACAGTTATTCGCGTGACTGAACAAAAACGTAAATTGGAAAAATTGGATATTTTTTAACTCTGAAAAAGATCAAACTAAATTTATCCTACAGAATATTAGCTGACGATTTTAGTGTAAAAGTTACCAAGGTATGTATGATTATTCAAAAAACAGTACGCTTACTAGCAGGTTACCTTTATCCACTTGTTCACATTAAATCATTATCTGAGGTTCAAAATTATTTTCTATTCTTTGTTTTGAAATCTTAATACAAAATGTGAACCGATACTACAGTTCTTTTCATGGTCAGAATATAAAGATTGTAACACCATGAAATATGTAGTAATAGCATATATACCCAATGGTTTTATTTCTTACCCTTCTTCTGGTTTTGGTGGTAGAAGTATCTACTGGCAAAATGATAGTCTAGGAATTGACATTTTTAAATTAATTAACTCCAGGGGTCCAGGTAATTCCCGCAGAGGATTTAAGTACCTCGAAGACCAACTTGCAGCCTATAATAATCAACTTGTTAAACACCATCTGTCTCATCCAGCTAAGAAAATTCTAAGCACTAGGTTAAGGAATCAAAAAGGATTGCAAGTTAAGAAAAATATAGATTTAATAGTGCAAACAGTTTGTGAAGTAATTAACTTAGAATATTATATTATATTATATTAAAAATATTGGTAACAAGCCTATTGGACAGGAAATGAGACTAAGAATAAATATCTTCAAAACCAAATTTATGATATTTAGCCGTGCACCCTATCCAGATTCTGTATTACGAATGAATGGAATATTTATCGAGAAAATCCCATATTTTAAATATCTCGGGTATTTTATCATAGAACAGCTGGATCCAGACAAAGAAATTAAAAGTAGAATCGAAACAGCCCATACAACATTCTTAAAAATGATATCACTCTTCTGTACCGACAATCTGAATTTGAATATCCGACAGCGAATGCCTAAGTATTATATCTGGTCAATATTGCTATATGAGGCTGAGGTATGGACCTTAAAAGCAGTGCCCTTTTGGCCTGGCGCCCTTTACTACTCGAAAAATAATTCTTAAAAAACAAAATCTGTCTTATGTTATTTATAGTAAAAAGAGCGAAGGGAATAAATTTAATAAAACCGGTTTTGAGCGCGTCCCATCACATTTAATTTTTTTTATACCAGATTTTAACTTCATTTTGAGCCAGACCCCTGTTCTCCAAGGAACATAAAGAAGGTGAATTGCTACGAAATTTGGGCGTGGTCCCAAAAATTTTTGCCTGCGGCGCTTTAACTCAACGGTCTGCGCCCCTCTGATAGTTCGCTCCTCTCCCAAAAAAACAGCTGGCTACGCCACTGCTTAAAAGTTGCAACAATTAATCGCTTTATGAAATGTGGATGCATCGGCAAATGCTCCGAATTCACTAGACAACCAAAAAAACGAATGAGGCAGTTTTAATGAAGGCGAACGCCATTCGTGAACTAATAACAGATGTTAAATGTGGGAAACCGTCTTAGCCATATTTTCAGAGGAAAACGATGCAGGATCGTCCAGCTTATAATGATGGGCAAAATCGAAGGTCGCAGACGAAAGTAGGCCTCTTGGTCAAAGAACATCCGAGAATGGACCGGGATAAGAAATGCGAAACAACTGTTTAGAATAGCCCAGAATCGTGAAGAGCTGGTCATGGTACAGGCGCGGATCTAGGATTTTGTCCAGGGGGGGGGGGCAAAATGGAAAAGCGCCGAAGGCGCTAAAAAAATAGCGCCGCAGACGAAAATTTTTTGGGTGCCACGCCCTTTTTTGAATCATGGTGCTTGGTTCTCAAGTGGGAAAATAAAAAATACAACACAAAATCCTCAAGAAAATCACAAAAGCAACCCCGTGCGTTTAGGAGTGGGGGAGTTAATTTTTGCGATTTTACCTATCTTCTAGAGAATTCGTTGTAAACAAACAATTTCATAAAATTTTAATTTGTTATTTATGTAATAATGCATTTGATTTAAATAATGCTGTCTAAAAAAAAAAAAGAAATACAAACAATTTAATTTGAAGTAATTAAGTATGCACTTAAATACAGAATTCCAATTTTGTCCTAGGGCCAGCTTTTGCAAATCTTGAAATTACTTTCTCAACATCAATGGGAACATGCCTATGGATGTGCATTAGGGCAAGACCGAGGAGGCGGTTTTCAGTCATGGTTGCTCTTAAATATGTTTTAAGGCGCCGCAACGACGAGAATGACCTCTCAGCAGATGCATTTGTCACCGGAAGGGTTGCAAGGATTAGTAGAAATTCATGTATTATAGGAAATACATCCTTATCGCAACAAGCCAATATATCCAGAGCTCTTATGGGAAGCTCTTTTCTGAAGCTCTGTTCTTGAATCCATTTCTCTCTCCACAACAACAATTCATCTTTTAGCAGAAAAGAAGCAGCGCCCTTGTCAACTTCAAGAAGCAATCCAAAGCGGTCGAGGAGGGACTTTATACTTATGTCATTTTCACCAGCAGAATTTTTGACAATATTTTCTGGAATGAAAACTGATAGCTGAAAGATGTCCAAGGTTTCGGCTGAGAATCTTTCTCGCAGATCTGTGAGAACAAAGTCTAGCAATGGTGCATAGATTGATACTCTGTAGTATTCCTCCGCTGAATTCATTTGATGGTTGGCACGATAAATTTGGCGTCCACCATGGCGAGGGATCCGAGGAATATTCAGCTCGACACCCAGTTGATCGGCTATATTTTCTGCACGCTGCCAGATCAGATACCCTATACCCTCTTGGGAATTTGCGTTTGCGACAGTTTGCGTAGCTCTGGTCTGGGACCGCATCAATAAGTAATTAAAATTAACTTGCGGAACTGCGGAAGGATACAAATATTCTAGTGCTAGTGGTTAGCGCGTAGACTTTCAAGAGTTTAAAGTACAGAGTACAGAAGGTTTAAAAGTAGACTTTCAAGTCGTGAACCCAGGTGCAAAGCTGGTGAAGGGAATTTTTTGTTTGTTTCTTAAAGTTGATGCAAAAAAAGGAAAAAGTCAAAAGGTGGATTTATTGCAAAAAGGTTAAAAGGTAGATCTATTCTGTAACAGGTTAGAGCTTCTTATTGGTTATTGCTTGTATACATCGTGTTACCTATGTGCTTTGGTCGGTCTCAGGGGGGGGCAATTGCCCCCATTGCCCCCCCCCTGTATCCGCGCCTGTCATGGTAATTGCCAACGTGAAGGGGAAGTATGAAGAAAAAGAAGATTTCACCCAAAACACCACACCTTCACTCTTTTTTCCGAAAACGTTATTATTAAGGAAACAAAAAATCACGTTACTTGCGCAAAATTTTATTTGAGAGTCAGTTTTTACCGTTTTTATTATGTTACCGCAAAGTCGGTGCTCAAATAGTAAAAGTTCTTGTAGCTCAAAAGCAAAGAAAGAAATAAAAATTCTGTTTCTGCATGGTATTCACACAGACTAGAGATATGTTTCCATGTTTTCTAAATTGCTCATATGTTCATAATGGTTTGTTATTATGTAGATTATTTTTACTATGGCCGTGTACAGGACAAGGTGTCCATTTTTCGATGTAATTGCAGTGTATCTCGGTAAATAGTCTAGATAGGGACTTGCTGTTTTCACATTACTACGCTACTTCTTCGTGAAACAAAATATGCCGCAAACAGAATTATCATAGCTTTCTTAGTTTTTAAGCTAAGTTTTGAAAATGTTTGGCTTTTAGACCACCCCCTGTATTTCTGTTACCCTTTAGCCTATCAAAAAATGCTGTTCGTAACGTTTCAAGCAGAATCCAGTGGCGTGCTTACTTTTTTTCTGGGAGACTTACTTTTCGAAATTTAAAGCAAACACATGATTTCTTAAATGGGACACCCTGTATATTTTCCTCTAATTTGATAAGGCTATTGTCAAGCTTTTCAAAAATATATAATAGTTGATAGTTATTAACAATAAGCACACAAAACGAAAAATTTAGAGAACTATTATAGTAGGCTATGAAACCATTGAAACAAACAAAAGAATATGTCATTAGGGGCCGTCCATAAAGAACGTCACGGTTTTTCCCCCCATGTCACAAAAGGTCACATTTTTTCAGCCCCCCCCCCCCCTATGTCACGTCACAAAATTAAAATCGAAAATTACAAATAATAGCATGTAATAAGTGCGAAAATTGCGAGTGATCAGCAACAACACGAAAATGAAGCGCACGATATTTGGATGTTGGAAATCGCTGAAAAATCTCTTTACTCTAGAGAAATTTATTAATGAAACAACTAAAAAATCATCCCTACCATCTAGTAGATGATAACTCGAGTTGTCAAACTAAGCGATGTATCTTTTATTTCGAAAGTAAACTGCACGCACTCCGTAAAGTGCAGTGCCGTCTCGCGTAGCGCGGGATGACTGTATAGGGTTTGAATTCAAATTATTACTCAACTGGAATTATTATTCCGGACGTCACATTTGCATGAACACCCCCCCCCCCCCCCTCTCCCCCATAAGCCGTGACGTCCTTTATGGATGGCCCCTTACTGCTGAAATAAATATTATGTAAACATACACTAATATTACATTTACAACTGGGGACACATATCTTGTATTATGGAGATTGTTAATGCCTGTGCGGAGCTCATAAAATAAGCTCCGTCCGACCATATTGCTGTTGTAGCAAGCTGCCTGTATTCGATTTAGATACAGTTGCAAAAAGTAAGTCGTCGCACAGCGTTCCCAGTACGTAAATGACGCACAATCTTTACTTCATAGAGTTTTAAATAATATTTTTCTAATTTTGTTTCATAAGAAATCTATTACGATACCGTTTTCAGTATCGAAACAGATCTATTACGATACCGTTTTTTTATTTTTTAAAAGTTGGCATTGGTAATATTTAAATGTTTTATTCTGTTGACGTCTGACGTTTCCTGTTATTGTGATCCATGAGAAAAGAAAGTTTTCGGGATTTCTCTGGTAAAAGTTGATTTATCGTTTTATTAGCAATATCCCTTAACGCAGGGGGAGTTGAACTTAGATTATCATGCTCCATATTTTTTTAATTATAATTATGAACAACTCTATGAAATATTAAAACACAAATTTCGTGACAATGACACAAAGAAAATATTATTTATTGTCTAGGCTACTATGATAAAAGTAAATTTATAGTATTACCAACATAGAATTTAGACATACAAATTTACAAAATTTGAAGGGTTGATTTTCTTTTTAAATATGTATTTTCTTATTGAAAAAAATAGAAAATAGAAAAAATAGTATAAAGTACGTGTTTTATAAAGCAGTTAGAGCACTTGTCCCGTTAAAAAACTCGCCGCAAGCGGCTCGTTTTTTAACATGGACGCGTGCTATAAGATGATGCTTTATAAAACATGTACTTTAATATACTATTATTTAATAATTTTTTAGACAAGATTTTATTACACCGACAACTTTTTCTATGACTTTGCACGAACTCCTAGTGCCTTAACAAAAAACATAACGTTCATTTCGTCCCTTTCGCGCTTATCTTTATTATATATAATTTAGTTCTTGACTTTATAATAGTGAAATGATGACATGTATTTTAACAAAACGTTATTTTTGCCTATACATTTTGGCAAATAGACATGCCAGATAGATATTCTTTTGTTTGTATCAATGGTTTGTGCGCTAATTGTTAGTAGTAACTATCAACCAATAAACATTTTTGAAAAGCTTAAAAGTGGCTCAATCAAGTAAAAGAAAAATACATTGATACATACATTTAAAAAATCATGATTGCTTTAAATGTCGAAAAGCAAGACTCCTAAAAAAAAGACAAGCACGCCACTAAACTCTACTTAAAGAACTCTCTTAGAAACAGTTTTTAATCTTTTGTAAAGTTAACGGGTAACCGAAATACAGGGGGTGGTCAAAAAGCAAACATTTTCCAAAACACTCTGTAGAAACTAGGAAAGCTATGACAATTCTGTTTGCGGCATCTTTTGTTTCACGAAATAGTAGCGCAAGAATGTAAAAGCGCAAGTCTCCATCTTTACTAGTTACCGAGATACCTTGCAACTACATCAAAAAATGGACACCCTGTGCAGTGTGTTTTTTTTTTTCGTTGATATTATAGGGTATAGGCTAAACGGTAAGAGATACAAAAAAACTAAGATATTTGTCCCGTTCTTATTTTTAGTGTTTAGTTTAACCCAGTTATTGCCAAAACTTTTTTTTTAAATTATTGTTGTTATTTTTTAATTTTCGGTAGTTAGTCTAACCAACAAATATTTCCCCATACATTTTTTTAGTTCAAAATATTCAAGTTTTTTTTAAAACGGGTGTTCTTTTAAAAGAACGGTGGCAAAATAAGCGATCATCTACTAAATAACACTTTATTTTTTAAAATCAGCAATTTATATAGAAGATCTATAAATCTTTCACATCGTATGATAGCTAATAAAACAATTTTTTGGATGTAAGGTAATGGCACATTTCTGACAAAGAAAGTTGCAATTTTTATGGCAAACATTACATCGCGTCTGTTTTTCTTGGTACAAAACCAAGTGATCTAATCTGTCGTATCTAGAGGTTTCATGAAGATTTGCAGATTGACGGGTAGGGCCTCTTTTTGATGTTTTCTTATGTGTTTCCAACATTGAAATTGCCACTGATTGTCTAAATCTTAAATGATCCTTTTTGCCACCCCCTATCCTGTGTAACTGCCAGGCATTTTGTAGAGCCATGTCTAGGCAGTGACAGATTAGTGGAAAATACCACTTTTTTCCTCTTATCTGTGTTCTGTAAAGACTAATGTTTTGATCAGCCCTATCGACCCCACCCATGTTCTCATTATATTTTTTTATTACTTGTGGTTGTGGTACGTAAATGTTTTTTTTCTTTTTGGGAAAATCTTTTTACGGGCATAGTTGGCAAAACTTTATTAAAATTTGAAGCAATAGTCACAACATTATTGTCACACCATTTGCATAAGGTAATAGAATTGGTATCAGATGTAATGAATTCAAAGCTACCCCTTTCTGATTTTTTCATGACCGTCGAATGGGACAAGGGACATTCTCTACCAACACGATTTTCTCTCATCGTTCCCGTTCCCTTCAGCCTCATTATTTTAAGCTCGTCCAGTAAATGAAGGGAAGTAAAAAAATTATCAAAATATAAATGAAATGTCGTTTTTATTAAAATTGCACTGTATTGACACAAACACCTGGTCAAAGAATATCACAATTTAGTTTTGTATCGTTATCACTGCGCCATCTCTGAATAAACACCTAAACTTAAATAATAGCGAAATCTTTGAATTGTCTTTTAAAAGAACAGTGGCAATATCTGGGTTAATGGCGTAATCAGATCTACGCTAACTAGATTAGTTTAGAAAATACAGGGTGATTCTCAAAATCGGCGGTTTATATTATCTCTTATAGCTCGGTTATTTATGGAGATAAAAAAAACTTTCAATACGATATTTTTGTAACATTTTACGTAGAATATAGTGGCGTATTTAAGACGAATAGAGATGTGTTAATTTTTGAGATATAACCAAAATTAGCATTTTCTTAAATGGGACACCCTCTATCTGGGTGTCTCAAAAAATAGAATTTTTTCTTGCGATTGCAACAATATATAACACTTAATATTTTGCTTTGTTCTAAATAGCTAGGACGCCAAGAAACAAACATTTTTTTAGTTGGCCATGGATTGAATCATTATTCTTTTATTTTATTATAGGCATATTAAAAACTCAGTTAACAGGAATTTTAAAACATTCGTAAACTAAAACAACTACAAAAACAGACAAGGACACGTCAACTTTCTTTTTATTTTCTACATATTTTGAAAATATTTTTCCTTATACAGGGTTGCCCAAAAAAGTAGGACACAAGTCAACTTAATTTTTTTAAATAGAATACCCTATATATTATTACATTTTCGAATTCTACGTAAAATTCTAAACAATTTTCGTGTAACATGTGATATACCTATGTCGAATAGTTTCAGAGTTACACAACACAGGTTGAAAATTTATTTGTAAAACCTATTAATAAAGTAGGTAGGCTTTGGAAATCCGAAAAGAAACAAAATTTCCAAAAACCAAATTATTTCATTAAAGTTTACTGTCAAAAAAGAAACATCAACATTTTTTCTAGTCAAAAATTGCGTGAATTAATTTCATCTAATAAAAATGAAATTAACCGAAACAGAAAGAATTGAAATATTAATGATGATTGGTTATGGGGATAGAGTGCGTACCCAACAAGAAGTTTGTCATTTATTTAATAAAAAATATCCAGATCGTGTGCCGATTATGCAATCAACTGTGAGTAAAATGAAACAAAAATTGAGACAGTTAGGTCACGTAAGGGATGCTCCTAAACTGGGTCGTCCCCGTATCAATCAAGACAAAGAATTAGACTTACTGCTAAGTGTCCAAGAAGACTGCCATGCAGCAACTAACAATTTGGCTGGAAGTTTAGATATTGCAAAAGCATCCGTCTTAAATATATTACATAGAAACCAATCTCACCCTTATAAAATGTGTACAAGAACTTTCAGATGGCGACTTTGACAGGAGGTTAGAGTTTTGTGAGCGCCTCCAAAATATGTGCAATAATGACCCATATTTAGTTAAAAATATTGTATTTTTGGACGAATTTACTTTTTGCCTCAACGGAAATGTCAATACACAAAATTATCGGTACTGGTCGGACACAAATCCCCATTGGATACGTGAGGGACATACCCAATATCAACAGAAAATAAACGTGTTGGCGGGTATTGTTGATAACATAGTTATCGGACCCTACTTTTTTGAACAGTCATTAACAGGTAATAGATATTTGCGATTCCTGGAAGAAGACCTTGTTCCAGCTTTAGCGACAATACATCCCAACCCAGAAAATCCGGACCTACCAAATAACAGGCTTTGGTTTCAACAAGATGGGGCTCCGCCTCATTATGCTGCTGAAGTGCGAGCATATTTAGATTAAGTTTTTCCAGACAGGTGGATCGGGAGGAGGGGGTTTATTGAGTGGCCAGCGAGATCGCCTGATTTGACACCTTTGGACTTTTTCCTATGGGGTTATTTGAAGAGTAAAGTGTTCAAAACAAAACCTATAGATCTTGAGGACTTGAAAATTCGCATTCGAAATTAAATTCGACTAATACCTCCTAATGTAGTGCATAACAATCAAATTGAGTTTGTAAATAGACTTGCATATTGCCAAGTGTTAAATAGTGAACATTTTGAACATCTAATTAAATACCATTAAATTACCTTTAGAGTATCCAATATTATGCATTACTTACTATTAGTGTTAATACTGTTAATTTTAATATAATAATAAGAATACAAATAAATTTTCAACCTGTGTAATTCTGAAACTATTCGACATAGGTATATCACATGTTTAACGAAAATTGTTTAGAATTTTACGTAGAATTCGAAAATGTAATAATATATAGGGTGTTCTATTTAAAAAAATTAAGTTGACTTGTGTCCTACTTTTTTGGGCAACCCTGTATAAGGAAAAATATTTTCAAAATATGTAGAAAATAAAAAGAAAGTTGACGTGTCCGAGCGATTGTTCATAAAATATATCGTCTTTTAGACAATGAATTTATTCCATACTTTTTGTCCTCACTGTATACAATTAGCATAGGTGCTTAATCACGAAATGTGCTCAAATTGTCTTCCATTCTGCTCGATGTATTTTTGGACTCGGCTTGTAACTGTTCTTCCAATGCAATTAATAAAATTTGCTCTAAGTTCTTTTATAGTATTACTTCGGGTTTTATATAAGTATCTCATTTTTGATAAATCCCCAAAAATTAAAGTCGAGTGGTGGCAGGTCGGAGGAATCCGGAGGCCATCTGTTTGTTGAAAATTGGCAGTTAGTAAGTGCCTTACCATACATATGGCTATTATATGCTGAAGCACCATCTTGCTGTAAATAAACATTATTTCTTGCAGCTAATGGCATGTTATCCAACTCGATTACCACACATTCTTCGAAAATTTGGATGTATCCTTTCAGCATTCAAATTTTCATTAAAAATCCTGTAGTTAAGGACCCTGTTTTGATATAGCGTCACCCATACATGGAACACAAACCGTCCTTGTTGTAACCTGGCGACCGTCTGATGAGGATTTATGTTTGACCAATATCGATTGTTATGTCGATTAAAAATTCCTTCGCTAGATATAAAAGTCTCGTCAGTCCATATTATATTTTGAAAAAAAATGGGATTCCGATTATTCTATTGCAAATACCAATGACAAAATTCTAAACGCCGCTCTTCATCTCCAGGATGTAAGTGATAAACCTTTCTTATTTTATACGGTTGATACTTATGCTTTCTTAACGTTTTTAAAACTTTAAATTTACTTGTGCCAATATGTTATTCAATATTACGGCTAGATACCGTCGGATCAGCAGCAATACAAGCTAATATTAGTTTCATCTCTTTCTCTATTTTCCTTATTGTATACCTTACCTCTTGGTTTCCAAATGAAATATCTGTTTTTCTTGCTGTCGTCGTTCCGTATAACGCTCAAAATATAGGTTTAAAGCTGTGTCTTTATTTTTATTACTCTCAATATACAATATAGCACTTAAACATGTTTAATTTTCCATAGTTTTGAAAAATATTCATTTTGGACTTTTTTAAAAAAATATAATCGAAAATATTTCATTAACAACAAGTGTCAAAACCAATACTAAATTGATAATGAATTTTATGACATGTAAAGAAACAAAGACAAATGCTTAAAAAATTTAATCCATGGCCAACTAAAACAAATTTTGTTTTTTGGTATTTTAGCTATTAAGAACAAAGCAAAATATTAAGTGTTATATTATATTGTTGCAATCGCAAGAAAAGGTTCAATTTATTGAGACACCCAGATACAGGGTATCCCATTTAAGAAAATGCTAGTTTTGAAAATACCTCAACAATTAACACATCTATATTTTTTTTTAATATGCCACTGAATTCTAGGTAAAAAATCATTAAACTTTCGTTTTAAAAGTTTCTTTTTATCTTCATAAATAACCAAGTCTTAAGAGATAATAAAAACCGCCGATTTTGAGAATCACCCTGTATCTTCAAAACCAATCTAGTTAGCGTGGATCTGATTGTGCCATTAAACTAAACACTAAAAAAGATAACGGGACACATATCTTAGTTTTTTTGTATCTCTTACCGTTTAGCCTATACCCTATAATATCAACGAAAAAAAACGATCCTGTACATACATACTAGATTTACTCATTTAAAAATAAATTTAGTATTATTGCAATTAATGTCAAATAAAAAATGTCCGCTTGGAATACGACAACAAAAATATATTAAATAGGGTGCTTAACTTCATTGATGATGAGGTCTGGTCCGAAACGTCTAATCAATTATAAGTGTATATATCATTAGATTCAGAATAAATAGTAGAATTTATAATACATGAAATAAAATTCTACGACTATTAAAGAAAAAACAAAGTTGATGACGGTTGCAAACAAGCGATTGGATGAAAAATGTAAATAAATCATCTTGTAGAGGAGAAAAGGTGGCAATGAGAATGTAAAAATTATTTTGATATATTTCTTCAAATAAAATCAGAAAACAATAAGAACCGACTCGAAAAAACTCGATTTTACCCAAATATCTTCCATTTAACCACGAAACTTAACTTGAATTTGGCAAAACGAGTGATAAATTCAGAAGTGAAAATAAGTGTGTGAAAAAGGACAACGACTTTGGACAATGGTCTCGTATAATCGTAAAGATTATGTGTACACACAATAAAGAAAGTTTTTATTTTTGTTTTCATTATAGGAATTCTTTGTTACAATAATTGATGAGTGCCTAATTGTAACATTCCCTTTTAAATAACTGTAATCTTACCGTAAAATCCACCGGATATTCAGTCATCGTATCAAAAGATATTCAGTCATTGTATCAAAGAAAATAACTTAATTAGTGTTTTTTTTTAAATAGGAAGTTTTTATATTTAAGTATAATAAAGTTGTGTAATTGCTTTTACCAAATAATACATCTTAAGCCTACAATTAGTTACAATCCATTTGAGCAATTAACAATATTAATTATATAATGGTTATATTTGTATCCACTAAAAAGATTGCAATAATTAAATACTTAATGCATAATATTTGCCAAAACATCGAGCAAAACATGATTGGCTATCAATTTTGACGTTTGCTAGCTTCCCTACTATGTGAAGTAACAAACAGATGAAAGATAACAAAGCGGCAAGAATATAAGTAAAATCAGCAGAACTTACTAAGCAAGCTAATGAAATTGTACAGGATGATCCAACGAGGACTGAACAGAAGCTTATTTTTTCAATTCAAAACTCTCACCAAAAAATAATTTTAACTAAAAAGAAACGACTTACGCAATGGATGTAGCATGTTTTAAATGGAACGCCCCATTTCTTTCATAATTTTTGAAAAACAATTAAGACATTCAGGAAAGAATGTTCGACACAGGTACATTCGAGAGCTGGCGGCAATATTTCTAGAAAACCGGATCTGTTTCCCTAGAAAACGGAATGAACCAAGACTCCTCGAAGAAGCCACTCAGATTGAAGTTCTTGGTCAGTTTTCAATGGCTCCCACTATGTCGCTTCATATAGCTAAAATGGTAACGGAACTATTGCAGGAATCAAAAATATTGAATCTTCACCATTTTCATCGAAACAAACTACACATTACTTAAGAGCTAGGTGATGATGATCCGGACAGACGAAACGTATTGAGTTTTGTGAAATTATAAGTAACAGGATTATTGCTCAGCCTTAGTTTAAAAAAAGCATCTGTTTCAATGCTAGATACGACTATAGAGCCTCTTGTAATTCAAGCGATAGAGAATCAAAGGAACGTTGATGAAGATCTTGCATGTTATGAACATCTGCTACATTTTCAGCAAGACATAGCACCTCACCATTACATACTTTGAGTACGAGAGTGGTTGGGTAATCATTATCCGAAGTGGATCGATAGAAGAGAACCTATTGAATGGTCACTTAGATCACCAGATCTGACACCACCCGATTTTTTTCTGCGGGGTCACTTAAAATATATTGTATTCAAAATACAACCAGATTCAATTGAACAACTCCAGTAATAGATTATGCAAGAATGTAGGGTTATTTTACCTAAGACACTTCAAAGGATCCGCGAACAGTTTTAATATCAGCTGTAAAGGCTATAAAGCCCATCAGTCAGAATTTTACCAAGTCAACCATTCCACCTCTAATACATTCTGATCGGACCATTGTGACCAAAGCACAGGAAAAAATAAACTTACTAGTGAAACTATTCTCCTCACATTTAACGGTTAATTTTCAGAGGAAAACTTCACCGAACATTCTCCCTGTGGAATCGAAAATGCTGATGAATTCACACCGGTATTTTGTAGGCTTTTTAACTTATCTTACAAGAAAGGAATATTTGCTTCTTGCTGAAAAACTACGCGAGTCCAGCCCGTACACAAAAAAGACAAGAAGACCTTGCTAACTATCGTCCAGTCGCATTGCTTTCACGAAAAATTATTAAAGTACCTGGAAGGCTTCAACATTATCAGTGACCGCCAGTATGGATTTCGTAAGTGTAGATCAGCAGGAGAGCTTCTGGCTTATATAAAACTCACATTTGGAACAACGCAATAGAGCTTCATAGCGGTAGCACTGGACATTTCCGAGGCCTTTGACCGAGTATGGCATGAGGGGCTCCTAACTAAAGTGGAAGCATATGGAATGCTGGTTCAATTTTGTTTATGACTGTCAAACTTTCTAGTAGCGATGGACGGATCTCTTTCAGATACATTTAGCATCAATGCCGGCGTCCCTAAAAATTCTATGTTGTCGCCCACCCTCTTTTTACTTCATATTAACGATCTTTTGGAAACAACTAAAAATCCTATATATATATATAGCTTCGCTGATGACAGCACACTTGTTTCATCTTTTACTTTGGTTGCTTGGACATCGGCTGCCAATGCACATCTCTATAGGCACCAAGAGGTCTCACATCTCAACAAAGACCTGAAAGAAATTCTGTCTCGGGGTGACAGTAGCCAAGTAGAATTTAACGGTAAAAAAACCCAGGCGGCAGTTTTTTCATACGTAAATTCACAAGAGCTCTTTTTTTTATCGGATAAACTTTAATTTTTCACGAAAACTAGATTGCTTAGAAATTTAACGAGAGTTTAAAAAATAAAAATTTATCCCATCTTAAAAAAAAGATCGAGTGATATTTAGCTAGAGAAATTCACGAATTTTGGCATGAATATAAATATAATAAAAAAAAATAATACTTCAGTAAAAAAATGTTTGACAGCATCAAATTAATTTGTAACAATATGTCAGGTTGCCGAGCAATGAAAAAGAAAAGCTACTTGATTTTGAGTGGGAGAGGTTTTGACCATTTAATTTTTAGCTGGAGAGGGTTTTATCGCCATAAAAAAGGATGCACCTTTTTATCGATGTCAAAGTGATAAAAATGCAAATATCAAATGGACATTTTATTGTACGAGTGAATTTATCGATAGTAAATGTTGAAGGACCGCGGATATAGTCATGGCGGTAAACTCGATTACCTTGGCATCATCAATTCATTTATTGGGCGTCAATTTGGATGGTCATATGTCTTGGCATAGTCACGTTGCGGCTATTACTAAGGTAGCCTCGCAGAAGCTTGAAATACTTTTCCGACGTAAGAACCTCTATACACCCCAACAACTTTTGATTCTCTATAAAGCCCAAATTCTACCATCGCTGGAATACTGTTCACATATTTGAGGCTCTGCTCCTAAACATACTCTGGGATTTCTGGATTCCATTCAAAGAAGAGCCATTCGCTTGATCGGTAACCATGATCTGACAAACAACCTGGAAAGCCTTGAACATCGAAGACGTTGTCGACTTAAGCCTATTTTACAAATATTTTTAGGCCAAGTGCTCAACTGAGGTTGCTCGCTTGATTCCACCTAGAGCGGTGCATGGTAGAAATACACTTAGCTTAGTATACCTGGAACGACACTTTTTAAAAAAAATTTAATTTAGAGAACAACATCACTCTGGAACGGCCTCCCTTAGGCCGAGTTCCCCAACGAGTATAATCTCTAAAGATTCAAGACCAACGTGAATCGTTTCATGCGCACGCGCGCCGCTCGCAGAGCGCCATAAAGGATTAATCCTGCAGTACTGTATACCTTATCATAAAGAAAAGAAACTTCTACAAAATAACGGTAACCATTTTAAACAATTTATAAAGTAACACCCAGGTAAGGATTTCAAAATTTAACTTCTTTCATCATTATACTTTTGAGAGTTCGGTTTTGACCACTTGGGGAGTGAAATTACCCTAAAAGTACTTTATTTCAATTTTATATTTAGGGGAAAGGGGAAAAAAATCACAAAGTCTTTCTCCACTGATTTAATAGTGAGCTATCAAAGGCTCAATTTTAAAAATAGAACGTCTCTACATGTTTCGAAGGTAGTAACCTTCATCTTCAGGAGACAAAAAACAGTGCTGCAGTTAGTATAAGCAGTAGAGAGAAAACTATTGGTGGAAAGTGACGTTGATGGAGCTTTAGAAAATCTTTCGAACAAGATATTAAAAAGTGAATGTAAAAGCAATCAGCATACTGAAATTTTAATTGAAATGCTTTATTTAGTTAATTCAAAATGTATGTGAAGAAATTGTCAACTTGTGGTCGGCTATAAAAGAGAATATATTCCTCATATAGGAAATAAAAAACTTGAAGTCTTCCTCCACAAAATAGATTTAATGTTTTAAAGGTTTATCCCTACATGTTTCGGATGCTTAAACATCCATCATCAGGGGATACTAGAAGAAATTAAGTAAAAGGTAAAAGAAATTAAATATTCAAGTAGACTTAACTTACCAATATCGAGTTCATATAATGAAGTTCGTTATCCCAAATGAATGGGCATAACTACTTGAAGTTTTGAAGCGAAGAAATTTTCACATCAAGGAGGGAAATAGTGTTGAAACGTCAAATTAGGAGGAAAACTACAATATGAGAGAAAACTTTTTGAATATAAAATTTATATTAGGTTTAACGTTAAAAGAATATTATGAATAAAGGTTATACTTACAAAAGAGAAAAATTTTTTCATTTAAATGTGATATCCATTAATTAATAATTAGATTAGGAATTAACGGAATTACATTTATTATATTTATTTTTTTATATATTATTAAATAGATTTTTTGTTAATTAGCTAATTTTCGAGTAAAACTCGTGAGTTGTGGGAACAAAGTCCCACAACAAGATAATTAAGGACATTTTTTAAAAACTTGGTAAGCGAAGAGAATTAAATAATTAATTTAATAGTTTTAACACCACACTTATCACCTGAAACCCGCCGAAACATGTACTTCACTGCGTTTTTTTAATTTTTGCATTTTTTTCGGATTAAACAACTTGAAATTTTTCTGTTGTTTGAATGACTTTCGCATCGCACCTTGTTGTCGAGAAACAAAATGGGAATCATAGTTCTTTTTATTAAAAATCAACCATGAATTCGTTTATTATTCCTTTTCTGCAAAACGGTTTATTTTATCAACAATAAACATGAGTACTTTTTTTTATTGTTAAAGATTTAAGCATTAAGTTGTAAGTCCGCCCCTGTTAAACTAAAAAGGCTAAATATGTTTCAATGACGCTATTTTAAGAGATCCTTACTAGAATCCATTACATTAAATTTTTATTAAATTATATTAAGTAGATACATCGGAGGTTATTCAAGAAAACCCCTATTTCCGGCGGCGTCCTTCAGGGGCACATAACCCCGTAGGGAGGTCCTGTAAAAAAAACTTGTCATCATATTTTTTCATGTCCTATCTGAATCCGAAAGATTTTTCACATTTTCCCGGACACTCTCTATATTAAATATTAAATAGAAAAATCCAAATATTGGGAAATCGATCTGGGTAGGGCGGATTGAAGAAAATATATGCAGTGCTCGTCTAAAGTCATCTCCCCCCCCCCCCCCCCCTGTTAACTTTTGATTAGCAAATGTGAGAATAATGAAATTTTGGTACGTTTAATAATAGCTAAAATACTACTTTTTTAGTATACATTCTGGACTCAGTTTTCAAAGGTGGCGGCAGGGCGCCATTTTGAATAAAATTTTTAAATGGCAGATGGGGTCGAGTGATACTTCGTTGGAAAGGTATTTTCAATCTATAAACGATCCCCAAGTTTGAAAAGATTTTATCGATTCATTTCAAAATGGCGGCCACTTTTGCCAATGTGGGTTTAATTTGATTTTTAAGCAATAAAACTGTGAATGAGTTGAGATATTGCCGCATTTTGATACTGCAGCTATGAAACTTACTTCCCCCCTCCCGGGGGGGGGGGGAGAAAACCATAATAATAGTCAAAACCTTTTTTACCCCCGAAACCACCCTTTTTCGCAATTCTTTCGTGGTAATGCGTGTTTAGAGGGAATAATAGAGATTTTCATGAGAGCTTAGAGACAAGGAATATATGATAGGGTCAGGGCTATAACAACCCTTGAGCCAAGGGCCAAGGAAACTAACCTTTCATAACCCTTTCCATGTCTCTAAACCCTCTGATCGCCCAATTTCAAGGAAACATTTGCGGGAATTAATTCAAAAGTTCCAAACAACTGGAAGTGTTGGAAATGCTAAAAGAAGTAGACGGCCATCATTAGAATAAGAAAAAACAGATTCAGATAGTGGCTGAAATGATTGTTAATCCAATGCAGTCGACATCGCTTGTAGCAACTGAATGCGAAGTAAGTACTAAAAGTGTTTAGAGAGTATTGAAATGTTCTAAATTTCATCCCTACAAATTGAAAATGTTACACGGGTTAACAGAAGATGATCCGGATTGTAGACTAGAATTTTCTGAATTAACGAGTTCAAGATTGAACCGTTACCCAAATCACCTTAAATATATTTGTTTTAGTGATGAGTATACTTTCTTTCTAAACGAAAAAGTTAACCGTCAAAATGTTCGGTATTGGAGCGATGTAAATCCTCATATTTACAGGGAATATAACACCCAGTTTTCTCAGAAACTTAACGTTTGGGCAGGTATTTTGGGAAACCATATTATTGGGCCACTTTTCATCCAGGAAAATTTAACTGGATGGATAATTTAGTGATATGCCTATAATATTTCAACAAGATGGAGCTCCGCCGCATTATAGTAGAGATGTTAGGAACTCTTGATCAGCACTATCCCGGGCGCTGGATTGGTCGTCGTGGTGCTGTCGAATGACCTGCTCGCTCACCGGACTTAACTCTTATGGACTTTCTTTTGTGGGATTTATTAAGTCCAAAGTATTCATAACCCAGGCGCAATAATTAGACGATTTGCGCCAGAGAATAATTCAAGTGTGCGCATCGATTATTCAAGAAATTTTTCATAATGTTTGCGAAGAATTTCACGATAGGCTACACATGTGCCAAGAGGTGAATGGTGAACATTTTGAGCATCTTAAGTAGTGTTTGTAATTTTGGTAGTTTTTTTATTGTTATAAAATACTAAAAATATCGCCTAGCCGCCCGTAGGTTCCTTTATTGAGAAAAAGGGTGGTTTCAGGGGTAAAAAAGGTTTTGACTATTTTTTTGGTTTTCTCCACCCTCGAAAACAAGGGAGGGGGAAAGTAAGTTTCATAGCGGCAGCTAATATTCATCAAAATGTGTGCAAGATCACAACTCATTCACAGTTTTATTGCTTCAAAATCAAACTAAACCCACAATAACGAAAGTGGCCACCACTTTAAAATTAATCGATAAAATATTTTCAAACTTGGGGATTGTTTATAGATTGAAAATACCTTTCCAACGAGGTATCACTCGAACCCATCTGCCATTTAAAAATTTTATTCTAAATGGCGCCTGCCGCCATCTTAAAAAACTGAGTCCAGAATTTATACTAAAATGGTAGTATTTTAGTTATTATTAAACGTACCGAAATTTCATTATTCTCACATTTGCTAATCAAAAGTTAACAGGGGGAGGCTTTGGACGCGCACTATATATGTTTAAAATATGAACGTTTTTAACGTTTGCATTTTTTCAAAAGACTTAAAATGTGACCACCCTGTACATGTTTTGCCAAGTTTGGAGATTTCCTGAGAATTGCTGATACTTATACTATATTATGATAACACAAAATTTTCAGTCCAGGAACTAAGGTAAGAAATTTTATAGGGATTATTTCAACAGAATGCATTTGCCAAATAATTACCTATCAAAAGTGCAGGACTTCAAACAGTAGTAGACTTGGGCAAAAAATCTGTACTCTAAGAACTACTTAGAATTTAATGAGAAATCAAAAAAAAATATAATAAAAAATACCACGTTGTATTTAAAAAACTAACGTTGACAGCTACTTCCGGTATAACCGAAAGTGACAGAAGCATATCAATAAAAGTTCCAAAAAACATTTTCAGTAGTTCTCTCAAGTCAAGAGTTCTAATGCACTCGTCGCAAATCACTATGCAAAGCGAATATTAAGTTGTCTCCATGTTATGCAACCCTCTGATTTATATTAACATTAAAACAATTATTTCAAAACTTACAAGTTTTAGATTTCTTTGTAAATCAGCTTGATAACAATATAGGGCCTGCCAACACCAAACTAAAAAATATACAACCAAAACCACTTAGGTACTTACCTTCCTAAAATTTAAACTACAAGCACTGGCGCTTATTACCGGTTAGCGCGCATCTAACGAGGTCGCAATCTTCGGCCGGTGCGGAAGAGAACTGAAGAATCATCGGTACTCAGGTGAGCGAACGTATAGCGTTACCTAAAAAATACTGTTGTTACGGGACTTGAGCAGTGCCGTATTATGCTAATGCAATAATCTCTAATTCACCGAATCTAGTTTAAGGCTTTTGACATAATCTTCAGACGAACAAACACACCTAGGTATTATTTAAAATTAATTTACAGTCGGAGTTATTGCTGTAAATTTAAAATTGCATGATTTTAAATTTATGAACCATCATATAGGTACAGGGTGTTTCCTCATATTTTGACAGATTCTAGCGCCTTTGTTTTTCGAAACCTTTCAGACGAAAATTCTAGGAATTCATCCAAACCGTCAGAATTTGCTGGCGAAAGAAACAATTGATCATCACGGGTGTATATTTTGACATATTGTAAATTTTTCTAAATAAAACATCCCATATATGAGGGGTATAAAATCAAAGGCGGTAATCTCCATTTTAACTGTTTTGAGATTAGGCAACCGTATTATATTCGTACTTTTATTCTTTATCAAAAACAACTAAACGTAAAAAGCATAAACGGCAATATCCTTGTTTAAATGAGCATTAAAAATAAGCTTTGGAATCAAAGGTGGCAATGTCCACTGTTCGGTTGGTACCAAGCACGGCAATCTCCGCTTTCACCAATCAGGTCGACTGCTCGCCGTCACGTGTTCGGCCACATTACTTTTGACAAGAATCAACCAGATTAATTATTTCAGTCGATACTTTTTGCGCTGTTGTAATACTATTTACCTACTACCTATTTATGTTACCGTTTGATTCTTTTTTCTTGGCGATTAAAAGCACGTCCAATTGGTTGTTAAAAAATATACCTCTCTACAATGGAAGTTAATGCATCCCCAGTCACACCAACAAAAGCAAGAAAGCGAATACGTCAACCTGTGCCCAAGTGTTTTTATATTTTAATTTTAAGGGTGGAAATCAATATAGGTACTTATATTTAGATATTCTTCTAAAAATATGCCAACGACGCCAACGTAACCAAAGTGTAGATAAGTCAGCTGCATACAAGTGCGCCTTGCTCTAAATGAACGATATTCGAAGATCCCACAAGGTGTTTTATGAAACCAAAAGTAAAACAACTCAATATGCATTTATTCTGAAATACTGTAATGTAAATCGCAAAGTACGCCGTCGGTCAAAAAATGAAAAAAACGTTCCGAAAACACACCAGGTAAAATGTTTTATTGGTAATTTATCTAGAGAGGACATCCCAGTTTGCCAGACCACTTTTTAAACGTTTTGGGTATATCAAAGCACAGGCTTAGCTATAGTCCGCCTTACGGTTCTGTGGCTATGGATGGAATGCAAATTAAAAAAAAGTGATGTACCGGGTTTGCTAAATTTACCAATAAATTTTAAATAAAAATTACCTAATTTAATAAGACCGCGTATGAATTTTTTCTCGCCTACGCCGTTCCAGCCGGCCGTTTCCAGCCGATGAAATAATCGTGGTGGATACATGAATAAAATAATGCCTAAAAGATGTGTTCCACTGCGTTTTTTTTTTTATTTGTTGCCGCTGAGAGTGAACAGTGGTATGGTTTAATTATTAAAATAAGAGGAAGTAAATTTAGTTTATTAGCTTATAAAATATTAATATGAAACAAGGCACTGCACGCCTATGCCGCTATAGTTAAACCTGACTTTTTTTATGCCTTTTACCCCCCTGTCTCCTCAGCCGTCTTAGCCACACACTCGTAATGCGGACTATATGTTATAAAAACTTTTTGGCACGGGTCAAATACCACTTGAACAAAGGGGTGGCGGTCATAAAACTGCCAAATATCTTGAAAAACTGGAAGGTATGCAGAAATTTATAAATCAGTTAAAATGTGCTGAATCTCATTATTAATGTTCAAAGACAAAAGTAATGTATCTTCCATTTAAAAGAGCGAACTTCATTACAAAAACGATTAAGCAAACTTCGTTATTACACAAAAAGGAAAACAGAAAAAAATGGTAAATCCTGAGAAAGTTCCACCTACACTACAAAAAATAATTATGTAATTTTCAGTAACATTACGTTGGTCACACAGAGGCCAACGTAATGTTCCGTAAAATTACATAAAACTTTTCTTGACGTTATTCAGTTTAAGATTCCGTAAAATTACTTAATAAATTAATAGGTAAAATTAGATATTTTTAAGTTATATCCTACGTAAAATTTTATGAAACCGTTGACATTCTTCCGTTATATATTAAGTAAATTTCATAAACAAATTAGGTAAACTTTTCCACCATTTATACAGGTATTCTTATTTTTCCCTTAAAAGTATAGGAATTTCCCGTATTTAATAACTGTAAATTTAGTTATATAATCATGAATTTTAATTAGATTTCCTATGAGAATTACTTAATATATACTGGATTTTTTTATGTAATCTATTACTTAATTTTATTCCGTACAATTCAGTAATAAGCAATGTAAATTTACAGTAGTTAATCAATTTTGTGAAAAAAATGAAACCTTGCTATAAAGCAAAGAGCTACAATCACAAGTTAAATCTATCTCATTATAAGTAAGCGACTTCTTCTTCTTTAAGTGCCTTCTCCATTCAATGAAGATCGGCAACAATTCTGGCAAATTCGTCTCTGTCTTGGGCTCTTCTCAGTAGGGTGTTTGAATCTAAGCCTGTCCAATCCCTTATGTTTTTCAGCCAAGAGCACTGTCTACGCCCCGGACCACGCTTTCCCTCAATCTTGCCCTCCATAATTAGTTGCAGGAATCTGTACTTGTCCTGCCTCATGACATGGCCAAGGTAAGCTGTCTTTCGCTTTTTTATGGTCTCGAGAATTGTTCGGTCCTTGTTCATTCTATGTAAGACCTCTTGATTGGTGATATGGTCGGTCCATGGTATGCGAAGCATTCTACGATATACCCACATCTCAAATGCTTCCAGCTTGTTAATACTGCTAACTTTTAGCGTCCAGGCCTCGACTCCATACAGTAACGTGGAATACACATAACATCTAACGAAGTTAAATCTTATGCTTAAATGCTTAAGCGACATAAATTTAAATTGTGATTACATAGTTGTCTTTGAGCTTTATAGACTTTAGTTTAATAATTATGCAAACTAAATCTACAACTACTGTCAATTTAACTGTGAAAAGTGGGGTCTATATTATAGCTATAATAATAAAAACAAAATTTGTAACGAACCTTCAGTCGCTCATCCATTTGACGAAATATTACATTACCGCAAAAGACTTTACACATTCGTCAGATGTTTGATCAAATTAAGGTTATTTATTTAAAGAAATATTATTTTGGTTATAGATACCTACCTAACTATAATAAAAAAGACAATACTAAGGCCAATATAAAACATTAGTTAAACATGTAACTGAACTATACCACTATATATATGTATATCACTAATAATTTTTATATTATTATTTAAGTCCACACTTTTAATGCAGACTTAACAACTAATTAACCACAAAGTTTTTTTGCTACGCGATTTCTCGTAAGTTTTATTAAGTCTGCATATTATATTATATTCTATATAATATATTTTAATATAAGTACTTACTTAAATATTTTATTCTACAGTGACATACGTTAAACAATATTATTGTATCTAATATACAAATAGGATTAAACACAAAATAAATATTAATATAAAATAAAGTAAGATGAATAAAAAGTTAGCCACAGCTTCAACTATAGTTTTTATTCACACCATCAACATTAAGAATAACAAGAAAAGATAAACTTAAAAAAATAACACAACCTGAACTAACCTGAACTAACCTTTGATATATATAATACCCTAATTAAACATAATATTAAAAATAACAAAATGTTACACAAACACTAAACAACTACCTTACAGTATATAAAAGCTACTTTACTTTATTAAGTAGCAAACGAATCTTTTACATTTACATATTTTTCTTTGATTCCAACCCATTATTTATATGTTGGTAAATTTCTCAGCACCCTTTACTTTTTCTTTACAGTGTAAATGACTTACATGTTGTTTAAAGCCCTTATAAGTTTTAAACTGTAATGTACAATCGGTGCTTTTGAAGAAAAATGAGAATTCCGATGTAAATATTGATGCTTATTATAAATATCAATGGAACTTAAACTAACAGCACACAATTCACATTTTATCATAGTATATTAGTAAGGTGTACTTACCTCATACTCCGAGTACTACAATAAATATTTTAGTCAACCACTGTAAATCAATTAAAAACACCCTAAAACAACGGGAAAAAGCCTGTCTCCTACTGGAATGCCGAAAGATAGATGCCGAATTATTATAGTCACAGTGCGCCGTCGCGGCTTGCATGCATCAATGGTAATATTGGCGAAAATAGAACATTTTAATTTTTGAGTTCTGTGATTTTCAGTAATATGTTATGCGATTTTGTCAAACTTGTTAAAACTTTTACCGAATATGTACCGTAAAGTATTATTCAGTTATAATAAAATGGATTTTAAATTGTAATTTTCTCATTTTCAGTAAAATGTTATGCAACTTTGTCAAATGTATTTTGACATGAAGCGGCTTTGACGCATTTACATAATATATACTTTAAAAATTTTTGTTATTTATGTAAATTATTTATTTTGGTATTTTCATAGGAATTTTAAAGTGTAATTCTGTTTTACCTAGTAAATTTTAGTAATATATTATGAATTTTTAGTTACATCTGAAAAATCCCAAATATATTATTTAAAAATGAAAACACACGTTTTATTTCGGAAATTTAACAAAAGTGTTACGGAAAAAAAATGTAATTTTACACTACTTTTTTGCAGTGTAATTCTCATAAAGTTAACGCGTTAAAACTTTGTGATGTGGGAAAGCTTTTGACCAAACATTTTGGTACAGAATGGCCACAAATTGATCAGCTACATTATTATCGACAACTACTTATTCATAGTGATGCACAATAAGAAGTAAGCGAAACTCCTGGAGATTTTGATCAAGAGTTACAATCTGACGAAGTTTGTGAATATCTCCCCGAAGCTCCAGAGATCTTAGTTTAGTTTAATTTGGTTAAATTGTTTATACTTTTGTATACTATTTCCATGATCTACAATTATATTTAGTGTCATATTTGCATCTAAACAGTTTATACAGTTTTTTGCGGTTTTCTCAAAACTATTCAAGTGGGATATTGCCGCCTTTGCTTCTAAACCCCTCATATTAGTTATTTATTGAATAGAGCTTAAAACTGTATTTTTAAAATATATAACTTGTCTACAGTTACTTAGCCATTGTTGAAATATTGGCAATGAAAGATCAAAGAATAAGGAATTTATTATGCAAGGTGTTTTAGACGTACGGTACGTAACTTAAGGGGGTGCATGACTTCTTATTTTTTATCATTTTTTTTAAATGTCCTTTCCGAGTCTATTGAAATCTGTAGCTGCATAATAGGCGGCGTATATATTCCTCCAGGTTCTGGTGATGATTCTTATGAGAAACACTGCCAAATAGTTGACATTCTTAGGCAGCAATTTGCGATTTATAATCAATCTTTATATTTTTGGTGATTTTAATATACCCTCTGAGAAAATAATAGTTCTGGCGTGACTGTTAGATGCCCTCTTCACTCAAATTTTTCAGAGAATTTTGATACCAAATGATAGGCTTGTTTATTTGGTTCTCATTTTTACCACTGGAAATGATCTGTTGGTAACTGAAGCTGTTGACTATCTTCTTGGTAAAATACAGAATCACAAAGCATATAACTTTGCAGTTGACCTAGAGAGTGAGCAGCCTGAATCTTTAAATTATGTAGAATTTTTTTATGACTTTAAAAATGGTGATTATTTGAGCATCAATATATATTTATGTGCGGTCAATTGGATTCGGGTTTTGGATCAAATTGATATTAATGAAGCCGTTTCATTGTTCTATCATAGGATAGTAAGTATGGCTATAGCTCCGTTTGCTCTTCTTAAAAGATTCAAAACCTCACATTTTCCCAGTTTGTTCTCAGCTGATCTGAGACATTTAGTTCAGCAAAAGAAAATTGCCCACAGAAACTATCAATGCAGTCAAATAGTGGATGACTATGAGGTTTTTTTAAATTTAAGAGCTAGGTGCAAAGCCCTGACCGATGTTTGTTATCATAATTATATTTCCAACTTAGACCAACTACTTCTTACTAATCCTAAGAGCTTTTGGAGTAGGTTAAATGATAAAAGAGCAATAAATAAAATTGCCAATTTAATGTACCATGATAATCAAGAATTTGTAGGCTTTAAAGAAATTGCTGAAGGTGTTGCCCAGTTTTTTGAAACAGTGTATAATCGGGAGAATTCTTTTGATAATGTGACTCTTGGGCAGGTCCTCGAGAATGCGACTATTCCTAACCCTCAGATGTCACTTGCATTGATCTTTGTAAAGATCTTCCAATTACCGCCTAAGCTCAGTTCAGGTCCTGACGGTGTACCAAACTATTTTTTAAGAAACTGTGTTCGTGCCCTCTTTTTATTCTGTTCAGAAAGTTTTTGGACTCCGTAGTGTTTCCAACACAATGGAAACACAGTTTTGTTATACCAATATTTAAATCGGAGGACAATAACAAAGTAACTAATTACAGGAGTGTGTGCATACAGTCTGCCATTCCAAAACTTTTTTGGCAGCCTTATTAACGACTAAACTTATTTTTTTAGTAAGGAATTGTTACTGAGTGAACAACATGGTTTTAGTCTTGGTAAGTCTGCTATAACCAATTTGTTGGTTTTTCATGACGCTCTGCTGAGTTCTTTGGGGATGGGACAACAGGTGGATGTCATTTATACAGACTTTTCCAAGGCATTTGACAGAGTCGTTCTCGCTATCTTGGTAAAAAGATTAGAACTCTTTGGCTTTTCTGATAGTATGGTGTCGTGGTTCGACAGCTTCCTTTCTGATAGATCTCAATAGGTGCGTATTGGTAGAGCCAGTTCACGGTGTTTCAGTGCGCCCTCTGGCGTGCCTCAGGGGGGTCATTGTTCACCTTTACTATTCAATATTTTCTATTTTTTTATTTACTATTTTTTACGGTCGTCGGCGTATCAGAGGCCATCTTGAACCGGTCATCGACCGTACGGTTTTTAATCGTGCGGTCTACCGACTGGGGAGTGTAAAACGGCACCTTCATCCTACAAGATATCCGATCTCATCCGGCCTGTCCGGCGTGAATAGGATGGTTTTGATGTCGATTCATTTTACACTCTTCCCTAAGACAAGAGCACGCGGTGTTTCCCAAGCGGTCACCCATCCAAGTACTAGCCGCGCTCGACACCGCTTAACTTCGGTGATCTGACGGGAACCGGTGCTTTAAGTGTCGCTAGGCCCTTGCCCTTCAATATTTTCATTAATGACATTCTAGTATGTTTCAATAACAGTAAATTTTTGTTGTTCGCAGACGATTTAAAGCTTTATAGGGTAATTGGTTCTGTAGAAGATATGATTCTATTGCAGGATGACTTGAATAGGCTGAGTGAGTGATGTATTAATAATGGTTTATCTCTGAATGTTGGTAAATGTAACTACATTAATTTCTATAAAAGAAATAAAAAGCTGGAGTCTTCTTACTGTCTACAGAGCACTAACCTTACATATACTGATGTTATAAAGGATCTGGGCATTCATTTTGATGAACAATTACCCTTTAATACTCATATAAATACTATTGTAATTAAATCTTCTAAAGTTCTTGGTTTTGTTTTACGTAATTGTAGGGAACTGTCTGTGGTAACCTGTAAAATGTTGTATATGTCCCTTGTTGTTTTTTTGCTGGAGTATGGATCAATGATCTGGTCTCCCTATTATATGAACAATTGCTTAGCTCTGAAAAGGGTACAGAATAAATTTATTCGTTTTTGTCTTTTCAAACTTAATATGCGTATTCCTGAGGACTATATACAGTGTGTCCCCGGATCGACGCAACGATAGGTGAAAAAGGCTGAAATTTTTTGAGTTGAAACTTTATCTTCTGGGGTTCAGCCCCGCTTGGATAGAAACTAATTTCTGGCATAATTTTAATTTCGAAAAATCAAGTGTGCTTTGGAAAATTGCAAAAAACTTACACACCAGTAAAGTGCTTAATTTCTAGGAGATACGAAAAAATTTTATTAAGAAAAGATGTTCGGAAATAATAAATGTGTAAGAATACAAAATTTTTAAATCCTATGCCTACTTTGATGTTTTGCATTATTTTTATTGCACACACCTCCCTATTGAAGAGTAGAATAGCAGTACCACCCTCAGCTCAAAACTCCATAAGAAATAACATTGCCCTGAAATCTGCATTTTTATCACCATTTTAGGGCGTGGCACTTTTCCTGGAAGTCGCCACCCTCTCTTAACCCGAGTGGAACCCAGCTACTATAGCCATCTAGTGTCTGACGTCATAACTACGCGCAGTAGATACAGGATCCGTATTAACCTAAGTGGCCCCCCCCGGTATTACCAGGGGGCCCCATTATTTGAAGATTCTAACCTAACAGCATTCCCCATGGAACCCAAGTACCCGCGGAGCCCCCCCAAATCCCCTTTAGTACATGACTGTGAACGATTAATTGTAGGGGTGCCACCTAACGGGGAGAGATGTACGTACCTGTAATCTTGAGACCTGTAGCGCCACCTGCTTTTCATATCTTGTTTACCGCGATGGTAGGTATGACGTTGTAAATCAGTTAAAATATTTTAAAATATAATAATAACAGAAAAAAAGTTTTTGTCCTCGGTGGGATTTGAACCATAATCCTTTGGGGCCGAACCTCAAAGCCTTGCAAAATACGCTACGAGAGCATATACATTAAAAGAGTTGATCAATGTTGATAAGCTAAAAATATGGGGAACCCGCCAATTATAACGTATAGGTGGAACAAAGGACCCAAGTGTGGAGACGATGGGCAAATGGCGGCAACATGTTTTTGTCTACATAATATTGCTACATCTGTTGCAGTATGCATGCGCCTAACATGTCATCAATGAACATTGTTAGAGACCGCGTGGCATGTAATTAGACAACCGGGGATCTAGTATGTCCTTTTGGCAAGCAGCATTTTCAGGCGTCATCTATAATTACGTTCGCGCATACCCCCACCATCTGGGTACTACCTGAACTTATGCAACCAGAAGCCCCTATCAGCAAATATTGCCTTCACCAATTTATTAATAAACCTAAGTGTGGTGATGACGACAAAATGGCGGTAAACCTAGCTTTTATAATGCCTTCACCATTTTATCGACAAACCAGTACTAATGGCGTTGCCAAACCAATATTTCCCCTTATTCAACATAAAAATTGTCGAAACGGCAACACCGCCGTTCCAATACTGAAAATTTAAGAAAATACGCTTAGGCCATATTGTAATACCCGTTCGCAACAGTAACTAGGTAAAACAAAGAACCTTAAGTGTGGTTATAGGGATATATTCTTATCGACGTCAATTTATTAACAAATCTTAAACCTTCCAACAGCATTCACCCCATATCGCATTGATAAAAATACCCATATAAATACCCTATCGGAATGCCATTCAGGATTGCATAATTAAATAAAAATCAATCAATTTTAAAACTTTTTTATTTACAACATAACAATATCACTTACTATCACCCTGGTATATTACATTAAAGGAATAAAAAAATTTGCGTAAAATAAAAATTTTAAAACTTTTTACATTTACAACATAACAATATCACTTACTACCACCCTGGTATATTACATTAAAGGAATAAAAAAATCGGCGTAAAATAAAAAGACATATCTGTAATCATTTAGCAACGTTTTATGCCAGAAATATATGCAGTTTTCAAGTCAAATGCACTATTATGGTAATATATAAAGGTCATACCGGAGAAAATACGACATTTTTCGAATTTTATTATGTTTAAGGATATGTTTACCGAATCGTGCAATAAAAACAGAATACATAATTAATTATCTTTCGATAAAATGATCATATAAAATCGAGTCACAACGCGAGGTAGAATTGGTTTTATATGCAAATTTTATCAACATTGTTGGCCTATTACATATGCAATTTTGCGTTGAAAGTAATTATCCTTTTAATAAATAATTAATGCATAATGTGGGCGAATAAAAGCAAGCATATATTACTACTAATGGGATCTGTATACAGGGGGTATGAAACACTTTTAACCGTTAAATTACGCCTTTAAATTACAAATTTTATCTATAAAACAGCCATAACATTCGGCCTAAATGGTATATTTTAGTACAATGGCGTAGCTGAAGACCAACTACATTTTAACTGATTGTACGTATTTGGGGGATATATTTAAAATTAATCTAGGAAGAGAACATATAATAATTATTTTCCGTTTCCCTCAAGCCCCGGCTAGGCTGATCAAAACCCCGTTAAGCTGTCTAATCTACCAGTAACCCCGTTTAAAATATCCCAACAGAGTAGTTATCACCAGTCTCGTATATGTATTTAAAATCAGTGTAAAGAATAAACAAGCCCAGTATCTACATTTTCAAAATACCCTGTATATGATGATATTATATTAGTGTTTGAATTAATTAGTACGTACTCCAATCGACATATATTTATGCATCATAAAAATTAATTCTTTAATAGTAGCGTCACCCTAGAAGGGCTTATAAATAGTGCAGAAATGGTGAGAGCACTTAATTGTTTCTGTTATAAGTTTGCAACAGGTAAGTTTTTGAATTTTATTATGGTGTCGGGGGGTTTTTAAACTGACTTGGTATTTTTATTCAAAGTGTTTGTATCCCTGTGATAGAGCGCATTAACAAGACGACAATAGGTCTTTTTATAGTTTTAGGGAAATTGAATTTATATGAACAATTTTAAAATGTTTAATTGTCATTTATGCGAAAAAATTTTTACACCAGAGGGCCTAAACAAATTATCGCAAGGGTTTTCTACAGATAACTTTTCTTAAATATTTCGATTATAAGAAATTTAAACATCTGCTTTGAAAAGTGCATACGTTTATAGCGTGATGCTCAAAATTGTCTGCCTATATGTAAAATCTGTATTAAAACGCTCGAAAGTTAAGGTAATCTTTTTTATTTTGAATAAAATTTTTTATAATATTAACCATTCATATTTATGGTATTTATTTCCCTAAAACGATATCAGTATACCTAAGTCATTTTTTAAAATGTGTCTCATATAGACACGCACCCACATAAGCTATTGTTTTTATTACGAATTCACGAACCCTTCTTCGTTATTATGTAGAATACAACTACTTTATATAGGCATTTGCACCAAGTAGTTTGGGTATTAGTTTTTCAAAACAGCCCTAAAAGAAATGAAAATTGTTTTTAATTTTTTTTCATACCTGTATAATAGTTTGTTTTAACATTTTATCTACAAGTGGGTTTTTATCAGTATAATATAAGACACATTTAATATTATATCGTTTTTTATATCTTTTTTAAATATTATAACTCAATTCATGTAACTTGAGTATGTACGTCACAATACCTGTGCAATAAAACTAGCAGTTAAATAAGGCATTATTTAATAGGGTCATAGACCAAATAATCCTGCAAATATAATTAATTTTAAAACAGCTGTTCTACGCCACTGTGTCGTAAAAGTTAATTTAACAAGTGATAGCAAGCTAGTAAATTACAACGACCATAACACTCCGTATGCATCGAAAAAGATATAGGGAAGGTAATTTATTTTACAACTTGTATAGGACTTGGAACATAGGCCGATTAAAGAAAACGGGTTTGGCATAGGTTGATTAAAGAAAACGAGGACTCTAATAATAATAATATATTTTTATTGGGTTTATAATAATATACATTTTATTTATTTTTACATAACTAAAATTTTATATTACGAGATACAATCTTATGTAATAAATCTTTAAGCTGCGCCAAAACGCCTACATTAGGGCAAGATATACCAAAAAATGAAAGATCCATTTTACCGATGCGAATTAAGCTCATGGTAAATTCATTATATTCAAAAAACATGTCGTTTTGAATGAAATAAAGGCGGCCGTCGGTGTAACGAAATACACTGTCTATCTTTGCGGGAATTCCGTTAAATAATTCTGACGTTATATGATAATTGTCTGGCCTAAACATGCACTCATTTATGCCCCATACTAGAATATCATTGAAAAATAAATAGGTTTTTCCCTTGTTTGTGTTCACGACAGCTTGAACTCTGGGTTTTACATTTGTGGCAGCGAGACTATCTATTGATTCCGTTTTTATTAACGCGAACGTACCGTATTCTACAAAGTAAATCAGATCACCGACAAACAATACAATGTCTCCATTAGGACGTTCATATATAGCAGTTATTTTCTTAAAATTTTTTGGCAAAAATTTAAAATAATCTGTTAATAGAAACGGGGTATTAGAAATTTGCTTCGTCTCTAAATTCAACATCCAAACAAATGTCTCATAAAAAATAAATAATTTGTTTTTAACGAATAAATAAGCTTTATTTGTTTTCGAGTCCAAGTCACATAGAGTCGGAAACTGTGCCACATCGGGTACCGAGGGCGCGTCAGGGGTCGGGAGTACGCTGGGGATTGTTGTTGCAGCTTTTGTCTGTATAGTTGTGGTTCTTGTCTGTGGGGTGGTTGTAACTTTTATTGGTATAGTTGTGGTTTTTATCTGTGGAGTGGTTGTAACTTTTGTAGGTATTGTCGTGGTTTTTGTCTGTGGGGTTGTATTCGGTGACGTGGGTATTTTTGTTGTGGCCAAAGATTTTTTCCCATAAAGGTACTCGATACCATAAATATCGTCCTGAGTTATTTTCACATTTTCCGCTTTGTAATACGGGTACATGATCGCGCTCTCGTCAGCTGTGTGGGCTAAACCTAGAGTATGTCCAATCTCATGTATTAAAACGCTTAATAAATTTGTCCCACCATTTTTGGAGGAAAGACTCCATGGCTCTTTTGAATGCATGTGAATCTCTACATTGGAACTTCCATCTGGAAAAAATGCGTGCGCTAAAGTAGGTTTATCTAATTTGTAGGGACACCAGGTGAGGTCATTTTTCATTTTATGCCGTTGGTCGGCAAACGAAATTGTAATATTATGGATGTTTCTATCATATTTAAAGCGGAAATTAGAAACATCCTCCCATGCTTGAAAAGCTCTTTCAGCAACTGCTCTATATGGATATACTGAATAATTTGGAGGGTAGATAGACCAGGATAGCTTTAAATCTTTCCATAAGTAGTTAGAGCCTCTTCTCCAATCTGCAATATCTTTGACGCCACAGCGAGGTCTTTGCATTAGAGCAATAGTTTCGTCATTTAAGGTTCCATCTTCAGGGAGACCATAAGTTTCTTGAAATGCCCGTAACCCATCTGATATCGACACTAAGGCATTATCTGTAGCATTTTCTTCCAAGTAACCATAGTCTGTTAAATATTGGCGGGCAGCTGTTTCGTCTGTTGTCTGTACAGCTGTAGAAGTAACAGTGAGAAATAAAATGAGGTAAATTAACACACCCATTCTGCTCGAGGGGTAGATATATACTGAGATCATAAATAAGGGGTAGTGTATTTATTTTTAAAATTCGATTATACCAAGTTTTTCCAGTTCTAGTAATATAGACCATATTTTATCGTCGTTTTTATGATTAAAATTGTCGCTCTCTAACTGTTTAAACATTTCCACTAGCTTGTTAACATCATTATCGTAATCAAGTTCTAAATCATTCAAAGTAGGAGGAATAGTACTGTTCAATTTAAGGTTTTTCTTTATCATGCTCACTCTGCTTTTCTTTAAATAAGTCCTTTTTGGTGGAAAAAGCTTAGAAATAATGTTTGTATACTTCCAGCTTCTGCTAGAATTTATGTGATTTTTACTATTAAACCCCCTTCGGTGTGCGCTTGATAAAAGAAGGATTTCTTTATATTTATCCAGCTCTGTATTGGAATAGCCCATAGGGCGTTCTTTTGTCAATAAATTCAGAAGTCCTACAGTTAAAGTATATTTCTCATTATCAATCACTAGGGTGTTATTTTCAAATTCTACGGGCTTATTCCCAATAAAGCAGCCATTTTCAACCATTTTAAAACCAAAATCTAGACCGTTCGGTAAAGACAAAAGCGCTAATTTAATTTTTCGGTTCGCCATCTTATCTCGCAGAACTCTGACATTCGAATGACGTACTCATCAACGGAACGGGTGTTTAAACACTACCTAAAACACAACACTAACATAACAATATCTTAACTGAAACAAAACAGTGTCTTAACGGAAACAAAACAAACATATAACGCTTATATATCAATCACAACGTCAACACTGAAAAAACAAAACAGGTCTTATATACCTATAATATTGTTTCAGATCATCTGAACACAAACAAAAACACTAATATAACACTGATACGTCAATCATAATGATGACGCTGTATACCCATAAACAGGGTGTAGTTCTGAGAAGCCCTAATATATTTTCTAGTAAAACACTGTTTCTTTTAGGTAAAAAATGATACGTATGTAATAATATTAATACGATTGTAAATACGCATAATCTTTATTAAATACATCTAGATACACTTCTATGAATAATGTTCCTAATCGTTTTAAGTTTATCTGGAGCTTTTGAAAAATAAAAGTGAGTTGATTTTGTTTCTAGGAACCGATTGAAAATATTTAACATTTCTATTGAATCCAGGTCTGCACCCAATTTATATTCTTTATATTGGAACTTGCTAACGTCGATAGAAGGCATCATATGTTTCATCACTTTAAGGGTAGGATCATAAGGTTTTTCTTTAAACACGTTCCAAAAATGAATGTTGCTTCCCATTTCATCATACAAGAGTTGTCCACATTTCGGTTCAACATTGATATTATATTTTTTAGCAAGCTCCCAAACTATTAAGGTAGCCGGTAGACAGGATGCGTAATATTTGTTCTGTATAAATACTATTTCAACATTGTCGAGAATAATGTTTAATGTTTCTACCATGTTTAACACCACGCTGTCGACTATGCAATGAATCCATTATCCTAGCTGCAGCCTTTTAACGGACTCGTTGGGTGCAGCAAAACCTTTAGCGGTAAATAATAATAATAATAATAATAATAATATAATAATATAGTAGTTTGGGAGGGTTGTGACGTGGAGGGAATAAAATTTTTAGAGTATGTTTTTGGTAAACATTTTTACGGCGATTAAACTTATCGCAGGTTTCACTTTCAGCCAGTAAAATATTAATGTTTTCGGCAAGTAATATATTTTAAAAATAATAACGCGTAAAACTGCTTGTTGTATGTACATCTACTGCATACTAAACCTCGAATATTAATTCTGAACGCACCTTATTTTTTCAAAGGCATGCTACTTTTCTGAACGCACCCCAACCGAGGTTATAAATAGGGGTGCATTATAGGCAGGACGCAGGAGCTCCAGAGCCCATTCTGTCTTTGTACGTTAGAGAGAGCAGACGTATTTTGAGCCATATTTATTTTGTTACAGAGTAAAAAAAATGCCGTTCCCAAGTGAGTACGTCGAGTTAATTAGGGTCCAGATGGATACCCCTAACTTAACAACGATTACCTGTGGTAAGATATTGCGGGACTGTACTCGCGCTCTTTGGAACTTGAATAATGTCCTGAAACGCGCTGAGTCTGTGGCTGAAAAGTCTCATATAATAGCGTGTTTAGCCCAAATTAAGGGGTTTCAGTCATTACTAAAGGACCGTAAAGTGGGCGGGGGTAGTGGGACACGTCGTGCAGAAACAGCTTCTTGTAGAGTAAAGTGGGAAGATTTACATTCGGCATTCCAATCGAGAATCAGGACGGGTGTTATTATTAACAAACGTCATACTGATGTACGATCATTTTTAGAGGACTGTTTGGCAATTTTTAAGCGGCGAATTCAAAACGCACTAAAAAAAACTACTGCCCTCAAAGTTAACACCACTTTTTGTGGGGATTTTGAAATTAGTAAAGCAGACGAAATTTTAAAGGATACAAAGTACATTACTACTCCGAATGCCCCTATTTTAGGTAACACAAACTTAAATGAGTGGTTTACCGATCATGTTAAGAACCCTATTTTAGTTGAATTAGACACGTTCCAGGAAAGAAATTCTGGGTGGGCACTACGCAAAATTATGCATTTAATGGTATCTATTAATCATTATAATCCTCTTCGGGTCGGAACTTACATCGAACTTCCAAAACAAATAGCTAAAAGAAGGGCATGCATCAATGTAAAAAACAGCGATGAAATGTGCTTTGCGTGGTCCATCGTTTCCGCTTTATATCCCGCGTTCAAGAATTCTGACCGAACATCGTCCTATCCAAACCCTCAGTCAGTTCTAAACTTGGAAGGTATTACGTTCCCCATGACAATAAATCAAATTTCAAAGTTTGAAAAGCAAAACCTAATATCCGTTAACGTATATCGACTGCAAAAAATTGGAAAAAATTATCTGGTTGTGCCATATTATATACCTGAAAATAAGCATCCTAACCATATAAACTTACTACTTTTACAAGACAGCTACTTTTCCTCAGATGATGATATTGATTTAAGCCCTATAAAATACCATTTTGTTTGGATTAAAGATCTTTCACGCTTACTATCAAGGCAATTGAGTCTTGATGGGCATCGAAAATTTTTTTGTGATCGCTGCCTTCATTATTTCCACACGCAGATGACGCTAGATAAGCACACGTCCGAATGCTCTAAAAACAAGACCCTAGCAATACCTCGGATGCCTGTAGAAGGCAATAATATTTTGGAATTTAATAATTTTAAACATAAGGAAAAAGCCCCGTTTGTTATATTCGCAGACTCGGAAAGCTTGCTAATACCTGTAGCCGATGATATAGAAAAAAACACTCAAAAGGAACAAGAGCATGTCCCTTATAGCGTCGGTTATTATGTAAAATGTAATTATGACGATTCTCTATCATTTTATAAAAGTTACACAGGCCAAGACTGTATGCAGTGGTTCATGCGCGAGCTTCAACAATTTGCTGAAGACGTCGAGACGGTCTTTTTATGTGATTTGCCCATGGAACCGCTTACGCCTGCCCAACAACAAAGTTTTTTGGCCGCTACTCACTGCCATATATGTGAGAAGCCATTTACGGAAGACGATAAGCGTGTTAGAGATCACTCACACTTTACCGGAAAGTATCGAAACGCTGCACATGAGCACTGCAATCTACAGTACCAGGATTCGCACACAATACCTGTCCTATTCCATAACTTGAGTTGCTATGATGGGCACATGATAATACGGGCGCTATCTGAAATAGAGGGAAATATTGATATATTACCTGTAAATAAAGAAAATTATATCTCATTTACGAAGCATATAATGGATAGTACTGTTCATTTTCGATTTATAGATAGTTTTCGCTTTCTTGCTAGCGGTCTGGATAAGCTTGCATCATACTTATGTGAATATCCTAACCTAAAAGCAGAGTTTGAACACCTGGGGGAAGAACTGAACTTACTTACCCGAAAGGGTGTTTTCCCTTATGATTATATGAACGCTTGGGAAAGATTGAATGAGACTGAACTCCCTCCTAAAGAGGCGTTTTATAACAGCCTAGAAGATGTAGCTATAAGTGACGCGCAATATTTAAATGCGCAGAAAGTTTGGCAAACTTTTAATTGCCGTACCATGCAAGATTACTCTGACTTATATCTTAAAACGGATGTAATGCTTTTAACCGATGTATTTGAAGCATTTAGGGATATATCGCATAGGACATATGGCCTTGATCCTGCATGGTCGTATACCCTACCTGGTTATGCGTGGCAATGTTTATCCCTCTTAATTCATCGAGAAGATATGATAAAACTTGAGCTGCTTACTGATTTAGAGATGCTAACATTCATAGAAAAGGGAGTTCGCGGGGGGCTAAGTCAGTGTTCAAAGAGGTATGCAGAAGCCAACAACAAGTACATGTCAAATTATGACCCAACTAAAGAAGACTCCTATCTCATGTACTTTGATGTCAATAATCAATACGGTTGGGCAATGTCGCAATATCTACCTTATGGCAGCTTTAGGTGGCTTTCAGAAAACGAGATATCTCACTTAAACATTAGTGAAATTTCAGATAAATCTGCCGAAGGGTTTATTTTGGAAGTGGACCTGGAAATACCTGAGAATTTGCATGATAAGTTTTCCGATTTTCCATTATGCCCTGACCATGAAAAACCGCCTGGGGCAAAGAATGAGAAACTTTTGGCTACGCTACACAATAAAACAGAATACGTAATACACTATAGAAACTTAAAGCAAGCTCTAACTTTGGGTGCAAAATTAGGCAAAATACACCGAATATTAGCATTTAAACAATCTCCATGGCTAAAATCATATATCGACCTCAACACGGGGCTGCGCCAAAATGCCAAGAATGAGTTTGAAAAGAATTTTTTTAAACTTATGAACAATGCCGTATTTGGAAAGACAATGGAGAATATCCGGAACCACTCGGACGTCAAACTTATAACGAAATGGGATGGCCGCTATGGTGCAGAAGCCTTAATATCCCGGCCAGAATTTAAAAGCAGCACAATTGTTTCCGAAAATTTAGTAATTGTCGAGCTTGCAAAAACACAAATTTATTTTAATAAGCCGATTTATGTCGGCATGTGTATTCTTGATTTGGCAAAGACTACGATTTATGGCTTTCACTACGAGTACATGGTTCCACGTTTTGACACCTGTAGTGTATTGTATACAGACACTGATAGCCTTATTTACGAAATTAAAAACCACGATGTGTATCAGATAATGAAACGAGACTGTAACGATTATTTTGATACCTCAGATTATGCCCGTGATAACGTTTATACGATTCCACAAGTGAACAAAAAGGTGCTGGGAATGATGAAAGATGAGAACAATGGCCGCATTATGACCCATTTTGTTGGTCTTAGGTCTAAAATGTATGCTATTAAACTGCTTTATACTCCAGACGAGATTGAGCAAGAACGGGTAAAACTAGAGAATTTAAACAAAGAGCGGGCGGAAATTGATAAGGTTTTATCTAACTTGGGCGTTACCAAAAAGATAAAGGGCATTAAAAGGTCTGTTATTAAAAATAAAATCACATTTGAAGATTACGTCACCTGCCTTGAAACTTGGTTGGAAAAGCCTATTTCACAGCGTCTAATTAGGTCCCAAAAACATGAGCTACATACTATAAAGCAAACTAAAATCGGTCTCAGCCCTTATGATGATAAGCGGCAAATATCGAAATCTTCACCCAGCACATTACCATGGGGGCATTGCTCACTTATGCATGTGGATGACTAAGTTCAACAGGGTCTGTTCAACAGGTCAACAGACCAACAGGGTCTGTTCAACAGGTCAACAGGCCAACAGGGCAGTTCAACAGGGTCTGTTGATCAGGGTCTGTTCAGTTCAACAGGGTCTGTTCAATAGGGTCTGTTCAGTTGTTCATTATTAGTATTATAATTATTCATATTATTATAACATTAGCACTCATATTACTATTAGCATTAAAATTATTTTCATTGCTAGAATAATCTACTAACGCACACATATTATATCCTAACCTGTATAGCTTTCAAAAGAGCCCATATTGGTTGTACAGTAAAAAGAAGGCCAAAATACTAACGCACACATATTATATCCTAACCTGTATAACTTTCAAAAGAGCCCATATTGGTTGTACAGTAAAAAGAAGGCCAAAATACTAACGCACACATATTATATCCTAACCTGTATAACTTTCAAAAGAGCCCATATTGGTTGTACAGTAAAAAGAAGGCCAAAATACTAACGCACACATATTATATCCTAACCTGTATAACTTTAAAAAGAGCCCATATTGGTTATGCAGTAAAAGAAGGCAAAAATTCCCCCTGTATAACTTAAAAAGAGCCGTATATTATGTTATATATATAGAACTGTTTTCTGATTTCAAATCATTTGTGGTATAATTTTTTTCGTTTGGTTTTGCTTTGAAAATTCGTTTTTCCATAAAAATCGAATGGGGACAATATGGGCCACGTTCACGTCGTGTCCCTGTTTAAACTGAGTGCCCTCTGGTAAGTGTAGTGTTGTTCAGGTATTTTTGCTCTTGCCCTCGTTTCAAGTTGTATGTATAAGTTAAAGATAATATTCCATCTATAAGCGAATATTGCACATTACTCCTACTCTGTTCAAATACCCATACCCGCCAATGTCTTTTTCCATTCATTTTTTTTTTTTGTTAGTTTTTAAGTTTGTATATAGATAAGCCTTCTTGTGCGGTAATGTTCCTAATATAAATGTTTCTAGTCCTAGTTTTTTAATTGTATGTAGATATGTCTATTCTTGCACGGTAAATGTTTCTAATCCTTAGTTTTAACTGTAAATATTTTTCACTAAATTTTGAACTTATAATATATTGTACCTATATACAAGATTGGCGATAAGTGCCAAATTTTTGTTTCGTTCAGGTATTATTTTTGATGCAAGATACTTGTCTTATTTAAATATTTTTTCTAACTAGTGCTGTAATGGTGTATTTGACTTGAAAACTGCATATATTTCTGAAATAAAACGTTGCTAAATGATTACAGATGTCTTTTTATTTACGCTGATTTTTTATTCCTTTAATGTAATATACCAGGGTGGTAGTATGTGATATTGTTATGTTGTAAATGTAAAAAGTTTTATAATTTTTAATTACGCCGATTTTTTATTCCTTTAATGTAATATACCAGGGCGGTAGTAAGTGATATTTTTATGTTATAAATAAAAAAGTTTTAAAATTGATTGATTTTCATTTAATTATGCAATCCTGAATGGCATTCCGATAGGGTATTTATATGGGTATTTTTATCAATGCGATATGGGGTGAATGCTGTTGGAAGGTTTAAGATTTGTTAATAAATTGACATCGATAATAATATATCCCTATAACCACACTTAAGGTTCTTTGTTTTACCTAGTTACTGTTGCGAACGGGTATTGCAAGATGGCCTAAGCGTATTTTCTTAAATTTTCAGTATTGGAACGGCGGTGTTGCCGTTTCGACAATTTTTATGTTGAATAAGGGGAAATATTGGTTTGGCAACGCCATTAGTACTGGCTTGTCGATAAAATGGTGAAGGCATTATAAAAGCTAGGTTTACCGCCATTTTGTCGTCATCACCACACTTAGGTTTATTAATAAATTGGTGAAGGCAATATTTGCTGATAGGGGCTTCTGGTTGCATAAGTTCAGGCAGTACCCAGATGGTGTGGGTGTGCGCGAACGTAATTATAGATGGCGCTTGAAAATACTGTTTGCCAAAAGGACATACTAGATCCCCGGTTGTCTAATTACATGCCACGCGGTCTCTAACAATGTTCATTGATGACATGTTATGGCGCATGCATACTGCAACAGATGTAGCAATATTATGTAGACAAAAACATGTTGCCGCCATTTGCCCATCGTCTCCACACTTGGGTCCTTTGTTCCACCTATACGTTATAATTGGCGGGTTCCCCATATTTTTAGCTTATCAACATTGATCAACTCTTTTAATCTATATGCTCTCGTAGCGTATTTTGCAAGGCTTTGAGGTTCGGCCCCAGAGGATTATGGTTCAAATCCCGCCGAGGACAAAAACTTTTTTTCTGTTATTATTATATTTTAAAATATTTTAACTGATTTACAACGTCATACCTACCATCGCGGTAAACAAGATATAAAAAGCAGGTGGCGCTACAGGTCTCAAGATTACAGGTATGTACATCTCTCCCCGTTAGGTGGCAATCCTACAATTAATCGTTCACAGTCATGTACTAAAGGGGATTTGGGGGGGGCTCCGCGGGTACTTGGGTTCCATGGGGAATGCTGTTAGGTTAGAATCTTCAAATAATGGGGCCCCCTGGTAATACCGGGGGGGGGGGGGGCCACTTAGGTTAATACGGATCCTGTATCTACTGCGCGTAGTTATGACGTCAGACACTAGATGGCTATAGTAGCTGGGTTCCACTCGGGTTAAGAGAGGGTGGCGACTTCCAGGAAAAGTGCCACGCCCTAAAATGGTGATAAAAATGCAGATTTCAGGGCAATGTTATTTCTTATGGAGTTTTGAGCTGAGGGTGGTACTGCTATTCTACTTTGAAGATATTAAAAAATTTCGTTAAGAAAAGTTGTTCAAAATAATAAATTAAACACGATCGGTTTATTTTATTCCCTTTAATAGACATTTAAATAATTAAAGAAATGCGAACATAAAAATAACAAGCTATTCACTTCCTTCAAAATATGAATTAAGGTGGATTTATAAACTCGAAAAGTTGGCGAGGTTGAGGTTCAGTTGGTGTTGGAAATAGGAGTTCAATTTAAACTAAAGGGAACACTCAGTTCTATTTATACACTCGTTCATGTTGTTCATGTAAAGCTCATGTAAGGTTCGAAAACTTCCCGGGTAGTTCGAGATAATCAATTTTTATGCTCGGAATTCGGAATATCTAACCTCACAACTTGACCATAACTTCAACCTCACCAACTTTTCGAGTTTATAAATCCAGCTTAAAGTTTCAATGCTATTCAGAAAAAAATAGTATGCCATGAAAGGAAAAAGAATAAAATAATATTTTGACAGCTTGTTGTCAAAAATAGTTTGGTATATCATATATAATATTGTTGTAGTGTTCTGTGCTCTAAAATTGATCCGAACTTTCGAAAACATTACTGTGAAATATCAATTATGCTTACTATACCAGAACGGATCTACCTAATTCAATGTTATGATATATGTGAGTTATCTATTCCAGAGGTTATCAGGCGACTTAATATGAAATTTCCGAACACAGTTTAAGTCAAATCTACGGTATCCAGACTGGTTAAAAAATTTGTTACTACCGGTACTGTACTTAATATACTAAAAAAGAAGAAGAACTTTGATAAAGATGATGTAGGTACTGTGTTAGCAATGGATTCATTACGCAAAAAGCCAAAGCTGTCACTAAGAAAGCGGTACGAGGAGACTCGTGTTAGCAAATCATATTTGCAACACATTTATGAAGCAAATAAGGTAAAACCATATAAAGTTAGATTTCGTCACACGTTAGAAGAAGGGGATGAATCCCGAAGGTTGGAGTTTTGCCTAACTTTAGGTGAGAAGATTCTAGAAGATCGAAATTTCCATAAAAATATTATTTTCTCAGACGAATCGACTTTTACCACTAACGGTGTACCTTCATCACAGAATTGCCGATATTGGTCTAAAGATAATCCAAATAATGTAATAAATTCTAGGCGGCAGTATTTTAAAAAGGTTTTGTGTGGTTTTGTTTGGTGTGCCATTTCCTATCATTGTAGTGTAATTGGGCCATATTTTAATGAGGGAAGACTTAATCAACATACTTATTTAAATATCCTAAATCAGTTTCTTGACGAACCAAGATATTTTTCATATTTTCAACACGACGGCTGCCCTGCCCACTCGACATTTCAGGTATGTGAATGGCTCAATGAGCATTTTAAAGAAAGATGGATAGCCAATGCTGGTCCCATTTTGTGGCCGCCCAGATCTCCGGATCTAACAATAATGGATTTTTATTTTTGGGGTCGAATAAAACAAATTGTATATTTGAATAGGCTTCCAAATGACGTAGAAGTTTTGAAAAATCGCATTACAGATGCAATAAACTCTATTCCCCTGGAGGAGATAAGAGCAGCTTTCACTGCATTTCGGGAAAACATTCAGGAATGTGCGAATAAAGGCGGCGAACTTATTGAATAAATAAATCTTTCAGTTGATGTAAGTATTGAAATAAATTAATTTTTAATGTATCTTATTAACCGATCGTGTTTAATTTATTATTTTGAACAACTTTTCTTAACGAAATTTTTTAATATCTTCAATAGGGAGGTCCGTGCGATAAAAATAATGCAAAACATTAAAGTATGCATAGGATTTAAAAATTCTGTATCTTACTCATTTATTATTTCCGAACATCTTTTCTTAATAAAATTTTTTCGTATCTCCTAGAAATCAAGCACTTTATACTGGTGGGAAAAAAAAGTTTTTTGAAAATTTCCAAAGCACACTTGATTTTTTAAAATTAAAATTATGCCACAAATTAGTTTCTATCCAAGCAGGGCTGAATCCCAGAAGATAAAGTTTCAACTCAAAAAATTTCAGCCTTTTTCACCTATAGTTGCGTCGATCCGGGGACACACTGTAGATAATGATGCAATGAGTGTATTAAATATGAAGAGTTTACGTGAGAGACGTGTTTTTAATGATCCACTGTTTGTATTTAAGCTTTTGAAAGGCCAGGTGATTTGTCGTGAACTCATTAATAAAATCTCATTCAATGTTGCATCACGTAATCTAAGAGTGAACCGGTTGTTTTCTTTGCCACATCACAGCACCAACTATGCTATGCACTCGCCTGTTGAGAGAACATTGAGACTGATAAATTCTGAGGGTATTGAAATTTTGGGCATTCCCGTATCTCATTTTAGGAGTCATATCAGGGGAATCCTTTGATCAATTGTATGAATATGGGATTGTTTAGTATAGATGTTCCACTTGAAATTTTGATTGTGAAAATGTTATATTCTAATTTAAGTAAATGAAATATATTTGGTATTATTACTATTACTGGAGCTTTATCTTATATTTGTATTTTGTTAGGTATTTCTATTTGTAAATTATTAATATTTTGTAATGGGGTTGATCCCGTTTATTAATAAAATAAAAAATAATAATAAATCTGGTATCGATATTATTTATAATGATATGGGGCTTAATTAGCCCTAACTAGATTAAACTTATTAAGTTCAGTGGCATCTCAGAAAGCACCTTAACGATTATTATACACAAAAAAATGTACGCCACTGACTTTTTTCTAATTTTGCGGATTTACCAACTAATAATACAACTTTTCCGTTCCCTGAATTGTTTTCGTATTTCAAAAGAAAAGATAAAACCACTTTATTTCATGTACAAAAAAAATACTTATGTATTTCAAAGTTAATTAAAATATGAGGTAAAGGTAAGTTTTGATGTCGTCCAATTTACCTGTTTTGTTAATAGCAAGTCAAAAATGAATAACTTTATTAACGCTGAAATAGCCCAGATACATTTCAATTATAGCCTAGCAAATGGAAATGCTGCAGAAGCTCGGCGAATTTGTCAGGAACGTTATCCAAACAGATTACTGCCATGTGTCAAAAAAAAACTATGGCACCAGGCAAAAAAATTTTGGGACCACTCCCAAATTTCGTAGGAATTCACCTTCCTTATGCTTCCTAGGGAACAGGGGTCTGGCCCCAAAGTGAAAATCCGCTATTTAAAAAAAACTAATATAATGTGGTTAAACGCTCTCGAAACCGGTTTTATTAAGTTTATTCCCCCCATTTTAGTCTAGTTGCTCGTTAATACCTCGACAACACTTCTCCTAATTGCTGGATTGGACGCGGAAGTCCGCAAGGTTGGCCAGCCCGTAGTCCCGACTTAAATCGTCTAGACCAGGGGTCTCCAAACTCTCCAGCCTTAGGGCCATACTGGTTACTCCAGAAAGTTTCAAGGGCCAACACTTTCTGCCATTATCTATAATTCCTAGACTAGTCACCGAGTACGTGCTCTGAGCTAGCATACGCTTGCTAAATTCGCTAATTCAATCACTATTGTGTGGTACTGTATTGTTACGACCGCGACACTTGACGAGATCTGGTGGTTACACGCGGCGCGACCGCGAGTCAGTCCACCTAGGGAACGCGAAGGAAGCGAATCTGTGTGTTGTGAAAAAAAGTAGTGCATAAGTCCTTAAAACGTGTTTGTGTTTGTTTAAAAAACATCTTCGTAACAGTATTTTGATTTGGCTGGTTGTTTTTGTGTGTGATTTACTAGTATGGAAAAGAAGCGAAAAATAGACAGTGAATGCAGAACATTCAAAGATCAATGAAACTTTCAATATTTCGTAATTGAGTCCAGTAAGAAGGTGCTATGTTTGATTTTTAATGAAACCTTAGCCGTTCTCAAAGAATATAACATTAAACTTCATTATGACACGAAATATTTTAAAAATTACCTACTCAAAATATACTGGAAGTCTGCGGACAGAAAAATTTGAGGTTTTGAAGCGCGGATTGAAATCGCAGCATTCTTCGTTTACGAAACTCAATATTGAACAAGAAGCTGCAACTCGTGCCAGCTTTAGTGTGGCTCTTGAAATCGCAAAACGTGGAAAACCATTCACCGATTCTTGGATCAGCTGTAGTTATTGTTGCATTATCTATACTCTTTGAAAAAACATATAATTCTTTGCGGAGATCTTAACATGAACATTGCTGAAAAATCACATAGTTATTATGATCTTGTATCGTTACTTAATAGTTACCACTTGCAATTTACCATTTTTGAACCCACCAGGGAGACGTTTGTGTCCGCGACTGTTATAGATAACCTAATAACGAACATTGAGCCCGAACTCTTTCATTCCCGAGTGTATGACGTGGGGCTTTCTGATCATAAAGCGGTCATATTTTCCAACGAATGTGTCAGAGTCACTAAACTTACTTCTAAAAGGGTTTTTTCAAAGAAAAATCTAACCAATAGTATCCAGTATATAAATGGTGTGGACTGGTCTATGCCGAACGTATCTGTGCAGGAAAAATTTGATATTTTTTATAGCATAATAAGCCCCATAATTAATAAATGTTTCCCAGTGACACGAACTTCCAAGAAAAAATTTAAGCCCTGGATGATAGCAGGTATAAAATGTTCTTGTAAACATAAAAGACAACTATTTAAGTTTTTAAAAAATAATCACAATTCAGTATTGAAGGGCTTTAATAAAACCTATTGCCAAATTTTAAAAGAATTAATAGCTGAGGCTAAACGAATGAGCATCGAGAGTGAAATAGGAATGTCTGCAAACTTATCAAAAACCGTTTGGAGTATTGTAAAAAGGGAAACTGGTAGGTGGCAACAGGGTGGAAAATGCAAAGAGTGGGTTATAAACATAAATGGTGGGGAATGCACTGATAAGTTAGAGATTGCAAATGCATTTAACACTTATTTTACAAATTTAACAAATTCTTTTAGCTTTCCTGACTTACCACTTCCACATAATAAGTCAATTAATAACAGCTTCTTCATAAATCCAGTAACAATCCTTGAAATAAGGGACATAGTAAATTCATTAAGGAATACTGGTGCTACTGGTAATGATAAGATGTCATTATGCTTTCTTAGGGCACACATAGGTAGTTTAGCCCCTGTAATAACGGATTTAATAAACTCTTCCTTTGCTGAATGTCATTCACCAGATCAGTTAAAAATATCTAAAGTCCTGCCGATTTTTTAAAATGGGTCGCATAATGACCTGACGCACTATCGCCCAATTTCACTAGTTAACGTTATTACCAAAATCATTGAAAAGGCATGCTCGCTTGGTCGGGTTTTTAGAAAAAAATAATTTAGTATCCTCGTGTCAACAAGGCTTCAGATCACAAAGGTCCATTGAGAGTGCTCTGTATGACATTTTAAATTACATTTATGACAGGCGTAATGAGGGAAAATATTGTATAGCAATAGTGTGTGATCTATCAAAAGCGTTTGATACTGTTAGGCATGACTTGTTATTAAAAAAGTTAGAAATACTTGGTGTGAGAGGTGGAGTGTTGGATTGGTTTCGTTCCTACCTTTTAAACCGAAGTCAGTATGTTTGTGTTCAGGATGGTAATGGTGCGTGTGAATCTGAGATACAGCCCGTTACGTCGGGGGTCCCCCAGGGATCAGTTTTGGGACTACTGCTTTTTAGCATATTTATTAATGACCTTCCAGATCATGTCAAGGCAAAAGTGGTTATGTATGTAGATGATACAACTTGTATAGTCAGTAATAACGATCAAGTTATTTTGGAATCAGATAATAAGATATGTGTTAATGAGCTGATTCAGTGGTTTACTGCTAATAAACTAAAAATAAATTTGGATAAAACAAACAAATAATATGTTAACCAAATAACAAAAATTCTTGTCTTATTGGTTTATTAGATATCACTTGACATACTATGTATACGGTTTTATATTTTAAATTATTTGTAAGATTTTGTGTCTAATGCAATTGCAAAAGTGACAATAAATGATTTTGATTTGATTTGATTTGAAAGATGATTAAAGAATCCGTAATCACAGTAGCCGAAGAAATGTGCCCCGAAAAGGTAAATTTATTTAAATCTGTCCGTTTGTCACCAAACACCGTGGCTCGGAGGGTAGAAGCCCACGCAGAAAATATATCAAATCAACTGTCTGACAAAAATGGACATCTTGAGTGGTTTTCTCTAACCTTGGATGAGTCAACGGATGCGTCAGATACTGCTCAGGTGTTGATTCGAGGAGTAGATAAAAGCTATCAAGTGTATGAAGAACTTCTTGATATTGATATATTATTGATATATATATTCACGGCACGACTAGTAATGAAGATATTTTTAAGGGAGTTGAAAATGTCATTAATAAAAAGAACCTTCGATAGAAAAACTTAAAATTTATTACAACGGATGGAAAGAAAAACATGTGTGGTAAAAATAAAGGAGTGGTCGCTCTTGTGTCAAAGGCTGAAGAAAATGATGGTGGTTCAAAACCGTTAGTCTTACATTGTATCATTCATCAACAGTCTCTGTGCGGGAAATGTTTGGATATGTCTAAAGTTCTAAAACCAGTCACATCAATTGTTAATTTCATCAGATTCACTGGGATGAATCACCGAGAATTCCGTGAATTTACTAAAGAAATTGTAGCAAATAATTTACCATATCATACTGCCGTACACTGGGTAAGTTGCGGAAAAGTCCTTCAGTGCTTCTTTGAACTTCGAGCAGTGATCGGAATTTTTTTAAATGAAAAGCATCGTAATTCATACGAATTACAAAATAGCGAATGGCTGTGGAAGTTAGCATTCTACGTCGATTTGACAAAACATATGAACAAACTGAATTTGAGGTTACAAGGAGAAAACCAGCTTCTGCCTGATTTATACACTAATATTAAATAATTCCGGCAGAAAATAATACTGTTTCAATCACAATTGCGTAAAAAATGTTTAACGCATTTTAAATCATGTGAAATGTTCAGCTACACTACTGGGACTGAGTTATTCGTCGATTTTGCAATTGAAGCTTTAAGTAATTTGAATATAAATTTTGATACTCGTTTCTCAGACTTTGATATCATTGCGAATCAAATTAAGATTTTTCAAAAGCTTTTTGATACCGACATTGAAACCCTAACCCCAGAACTTCAAACGGAAATTATTGATCTACAGTGCAGTGATATAATTAAGAACAAATATCAAAACTCTCATCAAACATCTTTGTTGGAATTTTATAAGAGTCTTCCACTGGCACAATAATTGACATAAACTTGCTCGTGCGCTGTTTTCTGTTTTTGGTTCTACCAAAGAAACTTATAGTTGCGTAGCTATAAGTTTCTTTGGTTCTACTTAATTCTGTGAGAAAACATTCTCCAAAATGAAGTACGTTAAGAATGTTTACAGAGTTCAGTTAGCCGATGAGCATCTTAAATCTCTTTTAATAATTAGTACAAGTAAAATTGGTCCACAAGTACAAACTATTATCAGTGGAAAATCACAATTACATAAATCTCATTAGTATTCTATATGTTATAATGTTTATATATGTTCATAATGTTAGTTGGATTCATTTCAATTATCTGTTATATTATGCTTAAGTTAAATTTTCTGCGTATTATGCTTGTCATTAAGCTTTACCTAGCAAGTAATTAAAACTGAGTTTTGAGACCCCTGCCCTAGACTATTATTTATGGGGTCACCTAAAGTCTCTTGTATACTAGATGAAAACGACTTTAAAATTCGAATTATTGAATGTCGCAATGCGATATGAAATAATGCAGACATTTTTAAACGTGTGAGAGAATCAATGGCGACACGATTGCAATCGTGCGTTTTATCAGAAGGTGGCCAATTTCAACATTTGCTTTGATTACCTGTTGCATTTTGTTTTTGTATCATTACTTAAAAAAATTATTTTATTTTTAATTTAAATGTTTTAATTAACTTTGAACGACTTCAACGTTCATAATGTCAACTGGCTCAAATACTCAAACATGACCGACGAGCAAGGTCGTGAAGCCGAATCCTTTGCCATCAGCTCTGGCCTCACCCAGCTGGGTGAACCAACTCGGATTCCAGCCCGAGATGGTGATTTTGCTAGTTTGTTGGATCTTTTCTTAACTTCAAACCCAGACTTGTACACTGTCACCGTGAAGCCGCCGTTAGGAACGTCTGACCACAACCTTAGTTCTGTACTGAATAAGCTAAGTGGGATGACCTAAGGGACCATTTTCGAACCTTTCCTTGGCGGGACGTTTGTTTTACCTGTGATGATCCATCTATCTGTGCAACAGAAATATCGGAAGTTATCCTTACTGGCATAAAAGCCTTCAACCCTTTCTCAAAAAAAGTGCCCTTCTAACGGCAAGCCTTGGTTTACCAAAAATTGCGCGAACGAGCTGTTAAATCGAAAAATTATTGCTACCGACAATGCGTAAAAGCCTACCGCCGAAAATCGTACCATCTTTGTTAACGCTCGCAACCAATGCAAGCAAACGATAAACCAAAGTAAAGCAGCGCACAACCAGAGGATCAAAAACAAACTTCTTGAATGCCCTAACTGCTCAAGATCATTTTGGTCGGTAGCTAAGGTCGTCAGTCAGAACTTTACCAAGTCAACCACTCCACCTCTAACACGTTCTGATGGCACCATTGCGACCAAAGCAGAGGAAAAGGCAAACTTACTGGCGGAACTATTCTCTTCACATTCAACGGTTAATTTTTAGGGAAGTACTCCACCGAACATTCCCCCTGTAGAATCGAGAATGCCCGAGATTGTTTTCCGCCACCGGCCATGTCAAAGGAATCTTGACACTAAAAAGGTTTCTGGTTCTGACGATATTCTAGTCATTGTAATTAGGACATGCGCTGACGAACTGACACCGGTATTTTGTAGACTTTTTAACTTATCCTACAAAAAAGGAATATTTCCTTCTTGCTGGAAAACTGCGCGAGTCCAGCCCATACCCGAAAAAGGCAAGAAGACCTTGCCAAACAACTATCGTCCAGTCGCATTGCTTTCAGTTATATCAAAAGTTATGGAGAAGCCTATCAACGAATACCTGGAAGGCTTTAACATTATTAGTGACCGCCAGTATGGATTCCGTAAATCTAGATCAACAGGAGACCTTCTCGCTTATGTTACTCATGTTTGGAACAACGCAATAGAACATCATGTCCCGGGCGGTAGCACTGGACATATCCAAGGCGTTTGACCGAGTATGGCATGAGGGGCTCCTAACTAATGTGAGAGCATACGGAATGCCGGTTCAATTTTGTTCATGGCTGTCGAGCTTTCTTAGAGACTTCTTTCAGACACTTTTAGCATCAACGCCGGAGTCCCTTAAGGTTCTGTATTGTCGCCCACCCTTTTCTTACTATACATTAACGATCTTTTGGAAAAAAATCTTATATATAGCTTCGCTGATGACAGCACACTTGTTTCATATTTTACTTTGGATGCTCGGACATCGGCTGCTAATGCACATCTCAATAGGCAGCAAGAGGTCTTACATCTTAACAAAGACCTGGAAGAAATTCTGTCTTGGGGTGACAGTAACCAAGTAGAATTTAACGCTAAAAACACCCAGGCGGCAGTTTTTTTCTAAAAAAGTTAATGTTGAAGAACCGGATATAGGCGGGACGCTCGATTCCCTTGGCTTCATTAATTCATTTATTGGGCGTTAATTTGGATAGCCTATGTCTTGGCATAGTCACGTTGCGGCCATTGCTAAGGCAGCCTCGCAGAAGATTTTAGTACTTTTCCGAACAAAGAACCTGTATACACCCCAACAACTTTTGATGCTCTATAAAGCCCAAATTCGACGATCGCTTGAGTACTGTTCGCATATTTGGGGCTCTGCTCCTAAACATACCCTGAGATTGCTAGATTCCATTTAAAGACGAGCCATTCGCTTGATCGGTGACCATAGTCTGACAAACAACCTGGAAAGCCTTGAACATCGAAGGCGGGTTGGCGACTTGAGTCTATTTTACCAATATTTTCATGACGAGTGTTCAACTAAGGGTGCCCGCTTGATACCACCCAGAGCGGTGCATGGTAGAAATACACGACGAGCCACTGCAGCCCACCGTACGTGGTTCAGCTTAGCGTCCCTCGAACGACACTGTTCAAAAATTCTTTCATCTGGAGAACGTCATCATTCTGGAACGGCCTCCCTGAGATCGATCCAACGAGTATAATCTCCAAAGATTCAAGACCAACGTGAATCGTTTCCTGCGCACTCGCACCGCTCCCAGAGCGCCATAAAGGATTTATCCTGCAGTGCTGTGCCTCATCATGAAAAAAAAATAGATAGGTATTTTTTTTCCACATGCAATAAACTGGTTTTTATCTCTTCTCTCGAAAACGAAGCAAGACGAAAACAATTTATGGTATAAAAAAGGCGTATTATTAGTTGGTAAATCCGAAAAAGAACATCAAAATTAGAAATAAGTCCGTGGCGTACATTTTCTTGTCAATATAACTCGTTAAGGTGCTCCCCGGGATGCCACTGGACTTAATAAATTTAATCTAGTTGTGACTAATTAAACCCCTTATCATTATTAATAACAAAAAGCAAGATAGATGAAAAAGAAAACGACACGTCATTTGAAAAGGTTTTTAGAACTTATGAGCTTTTTGCACCAAGTAACTATTCAATGAACTTGTGTGATATTAAGATTGCAGGATTTGATAAGTATCCAATACATTCATCACTCAGCAAATCTATTTCCAAGTTGGGATGTTGTAGTATCTATCGTTGAATATAGGCGTTGTTAAGGATCATTAAATCTCTCATCTTGCGGCAGTTCATTAAAGTAGGACTTATTGACTCTATGTGATCTTTTGTCTGAAAACTTTTCTTAATTTTCCACTTATCGCAAATTTCTGAGACACGTTTGCCAGAAATAAATCAAAACTTGCTCTCAAGCTTTGAATACTCTGCAACGCATTTTGGAGCTGATCATGTGCAAAAAAAGGATCGATCTTTTCTGACTGCCATAATTTGAACAGTAAGTTCATAAATTTTTTGTACATTATCAAAACTGCTTTTATCTTTTATAATATTTTGCCGCCCAAACTGTTTAAATGCAGAGGCCAAGACTGAGCTAATATGCAAATTAGGAGTGCATAAACTAAAATTATAGGCCTTTTATGAAATGCTAAAATACCCAGAAGAAAACGTAACTAAATCAAGTTTTGAATGCCAAAAAATATGGCACTTCCTCGTATTCCTGACCAGACAGCATATTACTCAAGGCAGATATACCTGTACTACTTTACAATTTGCAAGGGGCATTCTACTTCTAAACATCAAATAGAGTGTCATTACCAGCTATACGTAGACAGAAAATATAAGATGGAAAGGATCTGAGGAAACTTAATCAATGTTATATGAAAAACTGAGTTCTTTAAATCTTCAAAATGTTACAAGCTTAAAACATTTTTGCGGTGGATGTCCTGGGTAAAACAAAAAATCTATTATGTTTATGGGGTGGCTAAATTTAACAAACTCAACCGTCAGAGAGATTCATGTAGCTTTCTTTATAATCATTCATATTTAACGCCTGACAGAATTTTTGGAAGAATCAAGAAGATAGTACGAAAAAGAGAAGTAATAGTTGAACCCTATGAATATTGAGATATTTGTTCTGAATATGCAATAGTGCAAAAAGATTTTGACATTTTTCATTGGAAATAGGCGGTAGAAGCAACTATCAAATCTGTTGCTTAATGTCATTTTCAGTTCTCATTAGCAACAAACAAGTCGGTAATCAAAAAAGGAAAATCCTTTGTATTCATCAGCCCGAATCGTCTTCCCAAGAAAGTTCCAGTTAAACAAGCAAAGCTGAATGATGTAGATAAACTTTTAAATACACACTTTGGACCGGATTGAAGAAATATTGGTGACGTGGATTTTACGTTCTATAAAAATGTTATTGACAATGCAGGAGATATGGATGACTGCGGTACTGAAACTTTGGATGACGGTTTCGATGCCATGGCGGTGGAAGACGGTGGGCTTCGAGTTTAAGTTTTATATTGTACCAAATAATTTCGAATAAAAAACTGTTTTTTACTGTTTCAAAACTGTAAGCATTGAGGTTCTGCTGATGCAGTTTCTTTTCTCTATTAGATAGGAATCAGTGTTGATAGGTGTCACGATAATACACTCACCGACATAAAATTCGGGACAACCAAAATTTAGATAAAAATGTACGATAACTTTTTCTTCCATAGTCCGATTTCAATCTTTTTTTCTCAAAATGTAGAGAATTGTTTCGGATTTAATCAATTTTATTCAATTTTCAAAAATACAGTTTACATGTTAAAATATATAAGTATATTTTTTCTCTGAAGTTTGTAACACTCTGTAGAGTAATTTTGCAATGTACACTACACTGGATATGCTTTTCTGCAGAGTTTGATTCATTTTTAATATTTTGCTGTTTTATTCTTCGCGGTATCGTTATCGGTTTAAGAGATATGAATTTTTGAAATAAACATTACACTTTTTGATCAAGTCTATTTTGAATTGAAACATAAAAGTAGGGGTTTTAAAAGTTAGTACCTCGTGTTACCTCCTCTATAGCTCTTATAACAACCACTAAACGCCGATTCATTCCTCTTAATAGGTTTTAGATATCCTCTTGTGGAATAGCACCCCGTTCTTCTTCCAGAGGATTTCGGAGCTGTTGGAAAGTGAATAACTGTCCTCGGCGTTTCCTGATTTGTCTACCTAACATGTCCCATACATGTTCTATCGGATTAATGTGAGGACTACGAGCGGGCCAGCGCATAACGTTTATTCCAACCTCTTCTTAATATTGGGCTACTATTCTGGCAGTATGTGGACGGGCATTGTCATGCATGAAAACGAATTCGTTACCGATAAATTGTGCAAAAACAACAACGTTCTTCCAGAATTTCTTCAATGTACCTTCGGGCAGTTACAGTTCCTCTGTAAAAAAAAAACAAGTTCTGTTCCATAATGGATCCACCACCAAAGCTAACCCTTTCGCTAAAATTACATTGGGCGAATCTCTCCTCTTGCCGTCTCTATACTCTTTCTGGTCCGTCAGGAGACCTCAGACAAAATCTGGACTCGTCTGAGAATAGAACTTGCCTCCACCCTTGAAGGTTTCAGTTAATGTGTTCTTGCGAAAAAAGAAGTCGATGATGTCTGAGGAGCTCTGGTCCAGTTGCCGGTCTTCTGACCCGTAAAGTGACTTCATTATAAGTCTTCTTCTTACTGTTATTTCATTGACAGCAACTTGACGGACTCTTTTGAGTTCATTTCTTATCACTACTCACTGGTATGCCGATCTCTTAAAGCTGAGACTCTAATGAAGCGATTATCAAGGGCGGAAGTAGCAGGATTTCTTCCGGATGCAGGTCTTCTACCATAACTTCCAGTCTCACAAAACCTTGCAACGGCTCTTCACTCACGAAACGTTTTAAATGCTCGAAATGTCTGATAAAACTGTTTGCCAAATTCAGAATACGTTTCCAAGGAAACCTAAACATTTCAAAGAAATCAATAGTGTTTGCATTAATTGTTGCAAAAAGTGTAATGTTCATTTCAAAAATTCATACCTCTTAAACCGATAACGATACCGAGAAGAATAAAACAGCAAAAGGTTAAAAATGAATCAAGCTCTGCAGAAAAGCATATCCAGTGTAGTTTACATTGCAAAATTACTCTACAGAGTGTTACAAACTTAAGAGAGAAAATATACTTTTTAATTTTCCTGTATATTTCAACATGTAAACTGTATTTTTGAAAATTGAATAAAGTTGATTAGAACCGAAACAATTATCTACATTTGGAAAAAAAAAAGGATTGAAATCGGACTATGGAGGAAAAAGTTATCATACATTAAATTTGATCTAAATTTTGGTTGTCCCGAATTTTATGTCGGTGAGTGTATATACGAACTTGGAGGTCGGTCAGCTGCGAAACGTTCGAAACTTTAATGTGCTTTCCTGAAAATTCCCTTATAGTGGATTGATCTAGTTTTGGAATTGGGCGCCTTAGATGATGTATGATAAATTATTACTTCCATTTTTTTCTTTTTATTTCTATGGAAAAAGGTAGGTTTGAGAAAATGTAAATCAAACGTTCTTTATTCGTGATAATATTATGTAGTATCATATTTTTTGAGGGGGGGGGGGATTATTTTTATTTCTTTAAATAACATAACTACTAAAAAAATTAATATAAAGTTATGTGATATTTTAATAAGCGTTAGATTCTAAAGCGCGTTCAAACTTTAGACCCGAAAGGCCTAGCTCATTTAACGCAAATTGTGGGTGAACATGTTAATAATTTATAAATTTCCGGAACGGTGTTTTACAATAAACTGTTATAAGTTATATCTAATTAGGTATAACGTAAAATAAAATAATACATTTTTCCCAATTTACCAAAAATTAGCGGATCAGCCTTGCATTTTCAACTGGTTCTCTACGTTAAAAAAAATTCCACAATACCTACTATAGTATAGAAATATTTTTTGTTTTCCAAATGAATCAAGTTCTTTTAAATTGTCGTACAAGCCACATGGCCAACAAAACAATGGTAATTAAATTCAACATTTTAGTGGTCGTCGGACACGACTATTGTTTTTTTTTTATTTTACTTCGTTCGTCAAATGAGAGAAAAGACGAAAACACAATGAATAGGATCCCTTCTTACCTCAGCTTCAACTTGGTTTTTCATGTCATTGCGTGGTGTGTGCGTCCAAATAAGATATTATATTTTATTTAAATTTTAAAACACTTACCTACGGTCCTAATCCTAAACGAACGTATAAATCAAACCGAGAGTTTTGTTTTTTTAACAGACCACACCATACTAACTCTGACTTATTTTACACTAATTCGGTCCGTTTCTTTCAAAAATAATAACACACAACCGATAATTAACGAGTATAAGAACCAACAAATAATAACAATAACTAACTAACTACCTTACTTTCTTTAAAAGTTTGTTCCAACCCGCTATTCTATGCCCTTACGATCATTTTCAGCCAGTCAATTATTTAATTTTGAACTTGGCAATCGGCTGTTGCAGTGGTAAAGTAGTTATGCGACCGTTCGGGGAACTGTACTGATACGGCTTTTGGTCGGGTTGGAACAAACCTTAAATTTATCCACAGAACAATAAAGGTTTTTACTGGCAAATCTATTTTTGCCGTTTCTGACGGTGTGTGAAGTGTTCAAATATTATATATACAGGGTGTTTCAATAAAAACTCCCAGGCCCATTATTTCGAAAACTATAAGTGGCATGTAAATTCTGTAAACGCCAGTTTTAAGCCTCTATAATTGGCTTCACAACTGTGTAAAAAATGTGTTTAAATAATACAAGATGTAGGTGGCGCCATGCTGCAAAGAATTTTTTCGATAACAGGAACTTTTAAATGTTATGGTTCTTAAAGATAATTAATTTTTGATCAAATTATGTCTCATAAAAATTTTTGATAAATCCAACATGAACGGAGATATTTGGGGTTAAGTTTTTTATTAAAGTAATTCTAACGAGTATTCTAATTATAAATATTTTTAATATCCTTTAGCAGATTTTAATTTAATTTTGGTCATGATAATTTTAGTGATAAAACGCTCGTGTAGCGCTAAATTATTACGTCCAGTGACGTCTCAGGGGACGCCTTAACAAATAATATTGGCAAAAAATAAGACGCCACTGAGTTCTTGGTAATTTTTATATTTTTCTCGGATTAAGCAACTAAAAATATCCTTTTATTGTCTGTTAAATTGTTTTCATATCTTGCTTCGTTTTCGAGAAATAAAAATGCATATCTCTGGAAAACAAAAATCATTAAATAATTAACATTATTAACACTCAGTGTCAGTGTCAGAATTTGCAATTTCTACATTTTTAAAATAAAAATGGTTCACCATACAAATCAAGACAAATTGACCATGGTTTTAGTTTATGGAGAATGCCATCAAAATGCTTCTATCTATGCTATCGAGCTCGTTTTCCAGATAGACCAACGCCCGATCGCAAATCTTTTGTAGCTTTGTGTACCAACTTAGCTACATATGGTAGCTTTAAAAAGGGAAAGGTTCCAAGAAGGAAGAGGGTTACGAATGACAAAAATGTAGCTATAGTTCTACAAACAGTAGAAAATAGCCCACAAACGTCATTACAAAAATTAAAAGATGAAACTAATATTACAGTAAGTTCGTGTCGCAGAATCCTAAAAGGAAATGGGTTTTTCGATACAAGATTCATTTAGTGCATCATCTACAACCAGAAGATTACCAGCGCAGATTAAACTTTTTGGCACATTTTCATATTCTTTTTGAAGAAAATCCAAATTTATTAAACCAAATTATGTGGAGTGACGAATCCCGGTTTCACAATAATGGAGTAATTACCAGACATAATTGTCGCTACTGGTCCCGGGAAAATCCTAACTGGATGCGACAGACTAAATTTCAAACACGATTTGGGGTTTAAATGTTTGGTGTGGTATTGTAAATGATTACATAATCGGGCCCTATTTGTACAATGAACATTTAACTTCAGTTCGTTATTTACAATTTCTGCAAAACGATCTCCCTTTGCTGTTACAAAATGTAGGAATTGACGTAAATACTATGTGGTTTCATCAAGACGGTGCCCCAGCACATAATAGCAATATCGTTATGAATCATCTAAATGTAACGTTTCCAGGAAAAGTGATCAGCACAAATGGGGATCTTAGATGACCAGCAAGGTCCCCTGATCTCACCCCGATGGACTTTTATTTATGGGGCTACTTACAAAATGAAATCTACAAGGAACCAATAGAAGGCATGGCTGACCTGTACAACAAAATCTATGCTACTATAGCCGCTATTAATCGAAATACTCTATTGAGAGTTTGCAGAACCGAATTATTATATCGATTTACTATGTGTGTGTATGAAAACGGCAATAATTTTGAACACCTCATTCGACCCCATCAGTTAGTTTTTGGTATTGTTCTAATTTTCATTAATAATTTTGTATAATTTCTCATCAGCTCTTTCATAAAATTTAAAACATCTCTTAATTTTATTTTATTATGCTTTAATGTTTTAACTTTGCTTTTAAACAACAAAAATACAACATATTGATAATTTATGGTTTTGTTACTTAATGCATATGCAATAAAATTGTTTTTATTTTTATTTCTCGAAAACGAAGCAAGATATGAAAACAATTTAACAGACAATAAAAGGATATTTTTAGTTGCTTAATCCGATAAAAACATAAAAATTAGCAAAAACTCAGTGGCGTCTTATTTTTTGCCAATATTATTTGTTAAGGCGTCCCCTGAGACGTCACTGGACGTAATAGTTAAGCGCTACACGAGCGTTTTGTCACTAAAATTATCATTACCAAAATTAAATTAAAATCTGCCAAAGGATATTAAAAATATTTATAATTAAAATACTCGTTAAAATTATTTTATTAAAAAACTTAACCCCAAATATCTCCGTTCATGTTGGATTTATCAAAAAGTTTTATGAGACATAATTTGATCAAAAATTAATTATACATCTTGTATTATTTAAACACATTTCTTACACAGTTGTGAAGCTAATCATAGGGGCTAAAAACTGGCGTTTACAGAATTTACATGTCACTTATAGTTTTCGAAATAATTGGCCTGGGAGTTTGGATTGAAACGCCCTGTATAATATACAGGGTGTCCCAAAAGTAATAGGACACAGAGCAACAGCAGACTCCTTAAGGCGAAATAATGCGATTTATTCAAACTGGCCTTACCCAAAATTGATAACAACCAAGATGCAGGGTGTCAAAGTTCTAATTTTGTTTTCGGTTTTTTGCGATTATTTGTTAACGAAACGACATAGCAGCACAAAATTAAGGGTTTTGGAGTTTTTTGAGGTAAGGAATTCAAAATTATCTATAGTTTTTGTGTAAGCAGTAGAGGGCGGTAGCTACGAAATTCATTTTAGATGGCATAACTTTGTTTAGGCTTCTTATATCGATCCGACTAATAAAAAAATAAGTTACTTTAGGTACTTCTTTTACATCAAAAACGTATAACTTATTGAATTCGCTAGGATCAACCATTGTCGAGGTAATAGCATTTCATATATACATATAATATGTTCAATTAAACTAAGTACGTGGTCCAAAAGTAACGGAAAATCGAGCAACGGTGAATTTCTCACAGACCGATGACGTCAACATCTCACGTCATTTTTACGTTTATAAATGACATGGCTTTCACGTCTAAAAATATTTTGTATTCACAAGTACTTAATCCACTTTCAATTGAAACTACTAAATGCATTGTGTAAGCGTTCATTAGAGGTAAGTAGATACTTTAACCAACGAAACCAAAGCAAGGGTAAGTACCTACTATTAATTGCAGGGTAATGCTGCTGCATGACAAAGGATTTCTTGATTTCTAGTACTGTACTTATGTTAGTGGAGTTTTATAGACGAAATCTTTAATTTTTAGTGTATTTATGCTTAATTTTCTAGTAAAATTTATCTTTGCATATCCTTATCGCCATGCTGGATTTATGAACTTCTTTAAACTTTATCACTTTATGCACTTTAAGGCCATTTTTAGGTTAACCCGAGGGTGAACTTTATTGGCAATTGAATTGAATATTGAAATTTTAAGAAGTTGGCCAACAACTTCTTAAAGTCATCTAAAATGTCCCGTTATTATGGGTACTTTAAGTGGTAAGTCCACCTAAAATTCCCATCAAGTTAACCTAAAAATGGTCTTAAAGTGATAAAGTTTAAAGTAATTCATAAATCCAGCATGGCGATAAGGATATGCAAAAATAAACAAAAGATAAATTTGACTAGAAAATTAAGCACAAATAATACACTAAAAATTAGAGATTTCGTCTATAAAACTCCACTAACATATGTACAATACTAGAAATAAAGAAATCCTTTGTCATGCAGCAGCAATACCCTGCAATTATAATAGCAGGTACTTACCTTTGCTTAGGTTTCGTTGGTTGAAATATGTACTAGGTACCATTAATCAACGTACAAACACAACACTACCTATAGACCTACTCGTACTTATGAAAAAAATGGCGTCAGCGTCATAGAAGGAAGCTTAAATACGAATTTGCCGCTTACTGCCCGAGCCGCAAGGTTGCCAACAGGTTAACACGAAATAACTGGCAAAACTTTTCTGTATTCCTGGTAAACATAAAATAGCATTTTCACTACACTAATAATATATAGTCAGCACAGTGTAAATTTATTATTGTTTTTGCTTTTACCTTACCGACTGATTATTATTATCGAAAAAAGTAAAACTATGAGACATGACGCATGGCGTGGATAGGAGTTCCGGGAGTTCTCAATAAACTGGCAACCCTGTTCATCCTCGTTGCAGATGACAAGATGAGCTGCGCGCGATTATGAGGTGATTATTGTTTTTTGCGTCAGCAGATAGAATGTCGTGCAAGTTATCATAGTTTTTGGGTAGAAATAATAAAAAATATATCACCAAGTAAAGTCGACAATATGACGTGAATTAAATGACGTTAGAAATTCAGCAACTAACTGACGTCAAAATGTCGTCGATTTTTGGTTGACCGACGTCTATTGACCAGTAGTCACCAGATACTGACGTCATCTTGACGTGCTCTGCGGACTGGGGGGTAATGAGAGGGTCGATGAACTCGCTAGACGGGGCTCGTCGATACCCCTCATAGGGCCAGAGCCACAGCTGGGAATAAGCAGAACACAGGCATCCAAGATCCTCTCCGAGTGGGCTTGGAGTCGCACGTCTGCTAATTAACTGGAGAAGAAATAGAGCCTGTAGACAGGCGAAAATCATGGTTCCAGAGCCAATAGCTCTTCCCGGGCAACTTCTAATTGGCTGTTGTCAAAGGGGCGAGCAGCTCTAGCAGGCCTAGTGGGCGTTGTAACCGGTCATTGTAGGCTGAATAGGCACCTACACCTTCTAGGAATCGGAGAAACTCCACTCTGCGCCAACTGCCGAGCAGGAGAGGAGACATCGTATTAGGTAGGAGTGTGTGACACGTGGGGTCGCGCTAGTAGGCATATCCTTATGGTGTGACAATACTGGCACGAGAGGGGTTAAAAGTACCCTGAACTGGGAGAAGCTGCTAACCTTTCTAAGAAAGACCGGCTTAGTTTAGGAGAAGAGTAGTTGCCGAGGGGTGGATCGGGGAAGGCGAAAAGGGCCTATTAGGCCTAATCGTCGGACTTTTGCCGCCCCAAAAGTACTACTACTAGTACTAGGTAAAAACAAACATACCATACCATTAAATTGTCAAAAAGCGCCCTCTAGCGCCCACTGTAAAAATAATTGAGACAGTTTACAATGCAAGCGTTAAAATAAGAAAAGCTCTTGCCGACGAGACTAAGCTTGTTAAGGCAAACCGAAGTTATTTAAATTAAAAAAAAGACAATTGACGTTTCCCCACCACTTTATTGGAAATGGAAAGAAAAAATGCCTGAACAAAATGTCAGATTTGGTCAGTATCAGGATGCAAATACTTCCAATACTTCTAATCTTTATTGGGCAAACTCCGGAAATAAATTATCCGCCCCGCTAGCGGCGATCGTAGGAACTTAAAATAATTTCCAGCGATTTTTCGTTGACGATCTAACCATTAAGAAAAATTCCGAAAGCTGTGCGACTAACGGCTTTTAAGATATAGCCTGCCTCCTTTCTTATTAAATTACGCGGTACACCACCCCGGTGGAATATCTACTGGTGGTTCTCTCGATTCCTTCCTTTGCCGTGGATCATTGAGAGTTCCTTGTGAAAATAATTTCAACGAACAGTTCAACTCGCAAGTTAATACGCACCTTTACCTATTAGAACTAGAATATAGTCGTAGAAAACTCTAATTGTACTGGGCCAAAATAAAAAAAAACTCACATAGCAAATACCTTATTTATTACCAATAGTTTTAAAATGATTTGTTTATTATGAAATAAAAAAAAATACATACAACTTTAAACCTAATATCCGCTAATAGAATAAGCTACATTCCAGTTTTGAGGGACTTCTAAAGGACCCTCGATGGTGACACCTTGGTCTGAATCAATTATGCCTAACTGATACTTGGGGAAACTTCTGGCATCCCTATAATATAGTACTTCCATGCATCTTTCGACCAGAGCTTTTGCTTCTGCAAGGGTAATTTCTGGTTTTTTATCCAAACTGTCACGCAACATTGGAGTGGCGATGTGAGAACCATAACCTGTACATATTACTTTATCTTCATATGCTGTACCTTGTTTGTCAACCGTCGACAAGTAAGGTTTTCCATCCTAAAATAATAAGATTTCTCAATGAGGGGGACACTGCAATCTCTTTAACCCCCTGAGCAAGGGTGGAAAACCCAATAAAATTTAAATGGAAGGTCAAGTGGCACCTCATTTTAATATTCTTTACAGCAATACCCACACCTATTTTTAATTTAAGTGCAACAGTTTGCATTGTGAAAGTCAAAAAATAGCAAATAACACGCGTTAGTTAAGAAAATGCTGCAATGGGGTCATTTAGCATTTTTTTTTATTACACTTTCTGAAACATTTTGTAAGTTTAGTGCGAACTGCAAAAAATTTCAATTTTCTAACGCTTGTAAAGCCTTTAAGAGTCCATCACGGTAACCCCTGACCGGCACGCAACCGACCACAAGCAATGTAAATTAAATAAAGTTTCTTGCGCTCAGTTGTCAACGAATTTCGGAAAAACTGGTAAATTATTTAGCTTTGGTTAAAAGGATATCGAAAGGCGGAAAGGCAACTCTATTTGCTAAATTAACCATATTGCAGATTTTTCTATTTGGCTTTCGTTTTCGAAATGTATGCAGTAATATATTTATCGCTGTTAGAATTTACTTTACGCATGATTTTCTCCACATGTAAGTCCTTAATAAAAAATCTGCAACATGGTAAATCTAGCAAATAGAGTTGCCTTTCAATATCCTCTTAACCAAAGCTAAATAATTTACCGGTTTTCTCGAAATTCGTTAACATACAATGTTGTATGGTCGGTTGCGTGCCGGTCAGGGGTTACCGTGATGGGACTCTTAAAATAATTTACGAACATCGGCTCCTGGAAACCGCTGCGTGACGTCACCAAGTCCTATAATAAGTCGTATCGCGGCCGCTGCCGTTGTTTACGACTAAGAAGACAGGTGGACATGAACATCGCCATTTCTCCGTTGCTGGGTAAGTCTTAGTTCATATAGATGCGAATCACGAATTACGAATTGCGAATAATGCTCCGATTGGTCAATTTCTTGGAAATATTCGAAATTGACCAATCAGAGCATAATTCGCAATCCGTAATTCGCATCTATATGAACTAAGTCTAAGGGAGTTGACGTCGACAGGAGAGAAAACAATATTTAATACGTTAAAATCGTTATATTGTACGTTAATACTCAAACAACCTAAAAAAAACGTTCTCTGGTTCTAATTTAGACACAACACATTCTTTACAAAAAATCTCCTAGTCAAGAGCAACTAGATTTTCAATTCGAACATCTAAACTGCACGGGGAAACCAAATTGTTTTGAAAATCCAGACAGCTTTGTATTAATTATTTTACACTGTCAGGTTATATGCGACTTTGACAGCATTTGTTTCAGTATTCTTCAAGGTACGTCTAGTTAGAAAAAATTTATTATTTTTCTTTTCTCTAAAATAGTATGAAATGACTATTAAATAATAATAAGCTTCTGCTTTAATTGAACAAAGAAACAGTAAGCGCATCTTCCTTGTATATGTACAAGTTCAAAACGGACGAACTGTGAGACTTAATGACGTCACCGCCTCGCGTGTGTCACGTTTAGAAATTAAACATAATTTTAACAATGACACGAAAATGGCAGGCAAGTAATGGATCCAATCATTTTTAGAGCGCAATAAAGAATTATCAGTACGTCAAGCAGAATGCCTCACAATTGCCAGAGCCCAAGGGTTCAATCGTCAAAAAATAGGCAAGATGATCGACTTACTTTTAAATATTCTTGTCGAAAATGATTGGCTAGATAAACCCGATCGAATATTTAATGTAGACGAGACTGTAGTCCAACTTGCTACCCGGCAGTGAAGTCTATTTCAATAAGAAATCTGCCTATATTAATGGTGATTAATGATTAGAATACGCTGCAGAAAATGACGTGTTCCTTTTTTGTCTGCTATCCCATACCATTCAAGCGTTACAACCTCTGGACGAATCGTTTTTCAAATCATTTAAGAGCTTTTTTGCGTCAAAGAGTAAAGTGTAAATGTCGACAAACAAAAGCAAAAAGCTAGGTCGCTATCAAGCTGGAAAGTTGATTGGAGCGTCTTGGGTTCGTGCTGCTTCAGCGTCCAATGGTGTATCCGGCTTTCGCGCTTGTGGTATATATCCTTATAATCCCAGACCCTATGTTCGCTATATCTGATTTGAGTAAACAAGAAACATCAACAGACTCCACAATCAACAAGAGTATTCCACAAGGTTCATACACTGATCAACCTTTAATAAATATTATAACCGTCGAAACACAAACACTTACTGCTAAACGAAGTCAAATCAATAACAAGTGTTTGAACCTCAGAAAAGTCCCGGTTTCGACGGTATCAAAAACGCGGTGTTGCGAAACCTACCCGACAGAGCTTTGGAGAATATTGCAGGCTTATCTCGGGCGATAATCACAGAAGGCCATTTTCCGTGTGCCGGGAAACACACAAAGGTAAGCTTGATACACAAGAAAGGGGAAGACCCAATTGCTTTAGTGAGCTATAGACCGATCAGCAAACTCTCTAATTTGGGAAAAATCACCGAAAAGCTGATATTGTCTCGTCTAAATGACTTTGTGTTTGAGCGGAATGTTCTGTCTAATGAACAGTTCGGTTTTCGAATCGAACATTGCACCGTTAGGCAGACAACGAGACTCACATCAAATAAATATCATAAAGGGTTTTAACAGAATGATGCACACGGGGGCGGTTTTCTTTGACGTCAGTAAGGCTTTCGACAACGGTTTACTATTAAAGCTAATAAGGCTCGGAGCTCCAAACTATCTCGTCAAGATTGTGGGTACATTTCTTGAAAATAGAAGTTTTGCAGTCTCGTCGGAAAGCGCGCTTTCTTTGATAAAACGCATCAGGGCTGAAGTGCCGCAACGCTCACCTCTATCTCCGATGCTGTACAATATATACACTCACGATATACCGGAAGATAGACAAAATGAGCTCTATTTATTTGCCGACGACACTGCAATTACTGCGAAATCAAAACAACCGTGGCTGATAATCTCGAGGTTGCAGCACCACATTAAACTTATAGAAAAACGACCTGAAACTAGGCTCAGCGTCCACGGGGTACAAGTGAATTGGTGCCAGGAAGTTAAATACCTGGGACTTATCTTCGACCAAAGGGTGAATTGGAGGCTAAATTCAATTAATAAAGTAAAGCTTGCATAGCGACAATTAAGCTCTATCAACTTCACAGGAGGAGTAGAATTGGCAACTGGACAAAGGTCAACCTCTACAAGGTCTTGGTCAGGCCGGTTTTAGCTTATGGTGCGCCCTCGTGGTGTAACATAAGCAAAGCGGAGCTGAACAAGTTCCAGGTAGTTCAGAACAACGCACTGAAACTAATAGTAAATATACCGAGATATGCTATGAACCGAGTTCTGCACAATGACTCTAAAATACAGACCATAAACGAGTTATTTTTAAAAATCATGACCGACTACTACAGACGTACGGACATTTCGACCAACGAACTCATAACACAGTCACATACAAGAGCAATACCTAACTAGACATACACACTACCTAAAGAGCGACTTCCTATTGGCGAGCCCATTCAACAGTAGGGAGGCACTAGAAATAGTGGAGAAGCACTATCAACCCAACACCGTCTACAAGGACGTTAAAAAACAGGCGCCAAAAACAAGCAGCACCAAAATCTCAGATAACCACGCACGACACAAAGGAATAAAGCTACTGCCGAATAATAACAAAAAATGTATATGAACAATACCGACAAAGTAAACGAGGAAAGAAAAGAAGTCACCGGTTTAGCCTAACTTAAAAACACATGAAAGATCCCGTACAAACACTTATTAATCCTCAACCATCGACTAGTTCTTCTGTGAACTATCTAGGACAAATCAGCCTCTTGAAAATATTTCACCTACAAAATCGACAGAGGAAGCTATCTGCTGCTATTTTGAATTCACCAGACGCTATAACCGATAAGAAAAAGAAGACTGTGACTACCAAAAATAAAGAACAGAGGAAGGAAAATAAAAATACTGTAACTGATACTGACCGTAAGAAGAAAGCCATAGTCAAGAAGCGAATGCTGCAATCAGACACCTCTAGCTCTTCCGAAGACGATAGTGACATTTGCCAAGAATGTAATGAACCATATTCGACATCCAAATTGGATGTTGACTGGATTGAATGTGTTCAGTGTAAGCCTGGTGTTTAGTTCTCATCTAAACCCGTAATTTAGTATAGTTAAATTAATTTACCTTTTATTAAAATAGTATTAGGAATTAGATGTACAGGGACATTTTTTAAGTGTCTCACCCGATTGGCGATTTTATTGCTGACTATAATAAAAAAGAAATCACATATGTATGTCTCAATGATTTTCGATAAGGAAGCCGAATTTAATGTCAAAAAATATATATATTTACAAATTTGATAGATGCGACGCCATTTTGAATTTTCTTAAAAATTAAAAGTAAATTGCACTTGGCGATCCGATTTCAAAAACCTATAGTTGTTGATATTTATTTTTAGCCGTTTCGGAAATACGGGGGTGCCTAACTTGCCTCCATCGATTTTGTCTTTTAAGTGTCTCACCCCTTCAATAAATAGACCTTCTAAGCTGAACACCCTAATTTTTTTCACAGTTACATAATTTCCCGTGACCAAGCGATCTACGCTATAGTAAAATCCGACAGATGTCAAAAAGTGACAGATACGACGCCATTTTGAATTTTTTTAAGTTGCATCCCTCATAAATAACCAATTTTTTTAAATTGCATCCCTCATAAATAACCACATGCTTGAATTGCATTTGGCGATCCGACTCTGAAACCATATAGTTATTGATATTTATTTTTAGCTGTTACGGAAATACGAGGGTTCCTGATTTGCCTCCATCGATTTTGTCTTTTAAGTGCCTCACCTCTTTAATAAATAGACCTTCTAAGCTACACACCTTAATTCTTTTCAGTGACAAAATATCCCGCGAGCAAGCGATCTACGCTATAGTCAAATCCGACAGATGTCAAAAAGTGACAGATACGACGCCATTTTCAATTTTTTTAAATGGCAATCCTCATAAATAACTAGACGATTGAATTGCATTTGGCGATCCGATTCTAAAACCATATAGTTGTTGATATTTATTTTCAGCCCTCATAAATAATAAAATAAATAAGTGCATAAAATATGTTAAAGAAAATACTAAAACATTTTGCCATATTAAGTGGCGGTAGTTTACTGGAAGGGGCAAAAACAAAACCTTTTGTTTAAAGCCACTCACTATAATAATAAATAATTATTCACTTTAATTGTTAGTGCTTGGTAATAGAAACTTAATAAATTTTTTAAAAAAACATGTACTTTTTTTTGTTAAATTTAATAATATGTGGGATAATATTTTCATTAAGATACAACTTACCAGCAAAAAAATTGGGGTTTCCAGCTTAGAAAGTCTATTTATTCAAGGGGTGAGACACTTAGAGACAAAATCGATGGAGGCAAATTAGGAACCCTCATGTTTCCGTTGAAAATAAATATCAAGAACTATATAGTCTTAGAATCGGATCGCCAAGTGCAATTCAATCGTGTGGTTATTTATGAGGGTTGCCATTTAAAAAAATTCAAAATGACGTCGTATCTGTCACTTTTTGACATCTGTCGGATTTGACTATAGCGTAGATCGCTTGCTCACGAGAAATTATGTAACTGTGAAAAAAATTACGGTGTTCAGCTTAGAAGGTCTATTTATTAAAGGGGTGAGATACTTAAAAGACAAAATCAATGGAGGTAAATTAGGAACCCCTGTATTTCCGTAACGGCTGAAAACAAATACCAACAACTATATAGTTTTAGAATCGGATCGCCAAATGCAATTCAATCGTGTGGTTATTTATTAGAGTTGCCATTTAAAAAAAATTCAAAATGGCGTCGAATCTGTCAAATTTGTAAATCTATGTATTTGTTGGCATTAAATTCGGTTTCCTTATCGAAAATAATTCAGAAATATGTTATTTGCTTTTTATTATAGTCAGCAGGAAAATCACCAATCGGGTGAGACACTTAAAAAAATGTCCCTGTACAAATTTTGTTTTATTTTATTTTTCTACTTTGTTTCTAATTTTATAACCATTATCTTACTATAAATAATAATATATAAAATGTAACGAAATTTGTACCGATTTAGGTGACTGGTGCAATAAATGTGGACCCAAACAAAATAAAAACAAGAAATTAAAAGGAAGAAGTAACTTTATAAGTAGTAGTATTAAGAATAAGTTTTTTTCTTGCATAATATGTAAGATCTTGTTAATATAAGAGTAAAATATTGCTTTTGTTTTTAGATTTGAAAATTAAGCATTAGTGTATTTTCAGTAGAAAACACCTACCTGTGTTTTCGACTATGTCTGAATATTTTAATGTTGAACGAAAACTCATTTATATTAAATCGTATTTAAATTACACTAGATTGGTATAGGGCAACGATCCTTACCCCGTGGGGCATGTATCCCACCCAAGAAGGATACTCGGTCAAAAGGTATTATATCAAACACTTAGTCATAATTATTTATATTATTACTTAATATTTTTTAAACCCCACTCAATGATAGTCAATACCCTATCCCTGTAGAAACTAAAAATGTCCGCATATTCACACAGGGTCGTACCCCTCCACCCACCATTTACTGACTTGGCATATTTTTTCTTAAACCTAATACTTACAACCTAGAAGCTATGTCCATTTCATGTGATTTATCTTCTGCATATGGTCTCAGAGAGAGCTTAAATTTATTAATATTAAAAAATAACGTAGGGTGTGCCACTGCATTTTATATTGTGCGACTGTTTTTGTATTTGTACAGAAAAATGAAAAAAACTGTTTTTTAAAATAAATGTGACTAAAATCTTAATTAAGAAAAAAAACATGGATGTTTTCTTAACATCGAGGACTAGTTTCGATGGTAAAAAAGATGTTTAACGTTAATGTTTTTAATCGATGTGCCCATCCCTATTTTGTAGGGATGAAACATGTGTTTTTTAAAACTGTCAGAAAGCTGCTTCGTTTAAGAATTGAGTCCTAGAAATTGACGTTGGCTGTAAAGCAACGTGCCCTAAAACCGCTCAGTGGCTTCATTAGGTAGGTACCTGTTTCTCAATATCTCGTTGTTTGTTAGCCACAGATTCAGTCTCCCGAAATATTTGCACTAATTCCAAAACTTACTTACGATGGACCTGTTTATCCTGATGCTGCCGATTAAAAAAAACAGCAATGCAGTAAACCATTATTACTTTTAAAAATACTACAATCGAAGTAGTTTAAATGATACAAAGTAGTATTTAATAGCACTAACCACATACTAAATTTGGGTCTTTATTGTTAACTGTATAAATACTAAATAAACAGAAGATATTCTAAACTTTAAAGTTTTCAGTTGAATAGAATCTTATTTGAATTTACCTGATGTCAACACTGCAATGTTTTGGCAGCGCTTACACCAAAGTTAAAAAGTGTGGGTTGTGGGTATTGCTGTAAAGGGAATTAGAAGAGCTTTAAAATGAGGCGCCACTTAACCCCCACAGTCATTAAAAGCTTTAGGGATTGTTCCACCCCAGTCAGGAGGTTAAAGAGAAACGGTTAAAAACAGTTAACAGCAGTGCCCCCTCAATATGTTTAATTTGATCAGATTTCAGATAATCAAATCAGACGACACGTCTGGCGACTAATATCTTAAAGGGATTTAACGGTCGCGTTTGACGTCTTTAAAGCTTTTGATTAGGTCTGGCATGACGGTCTAATACTAAAGTTGATAAGACTAGGTATGCCAAACTACTTATTTCTTTTCTCAAAGACAGAACGTTCGCGTTGTCGTATGAAAATACCATTTCAACAGTGAGACATGTCAGGGTCGGCGTACCGCAGGGATCCCCCCGTGTCCCGGTCTTGTACAATGTTTATACAAGCGACATACCAGTTTAGATTAACGCAACAATATCTGTATGCAGACGACACTGCGATGACTACCACTTTACAACAGTCAAGGTCACAAGGTGTAAGGTAAAAATAAGGTATATATTATTTTTACATTGGATAAACTTAAAATTAAGCCAAAACAAAATGAAACAAACATAAATATTAGCCGTACCACCCTTCACAGTCGTTTCCACAAGGGGCTTTAAATACCGCAAAATAAGACAAAACACAGGTACGAGAAACATGTTTTAATATGATTAAATCCATAGTAGTAGTAGTGGACGGGGAGGTTTGACGCCAAGCAAGTAGGCCAGTTTTCTTTTTGCCGACCTCGTTTTTCACGTCTGGGTAATATCAACCAGGCGGGACCAACAGTTTAACGTGGGTTCCGAACCACAATATAACCGACTGATGTTATTCTCGACACAGTATTTTTACGGTCTTATTATTATTAACGTCTCCTTGTTCACCATAAACCTCGACGAGTCAACCCTTAAACGTCCTTGTGTACAGCTAAGAGAGTTATGTATGTCGCGGAGACCCTCGAACCATCCGAAACAGCATCAGACTCTGATCAATGGTTTTACCTCAACCATACGAATATCAGAGAGTGTCCGAGATCCACCATCCGCACCACTGATCAATCCTTTATTTGGTCCAAGGGTCTCTGCCTTTTCTACAATACTAGAGTACCGTTGAGAATTTTCCGGTATGTGTTGCATACGCAACACTACGTAGTATGGTGAGCGGGGCCATGCAAATTAAAAAAGTCTACTGGGTCAGCCCGGGCTTGAACCGGGTACCTGTGGCATGGGAAGCGAGAATGCTGCCACGCAACCTTAAATCCATAAAGAAAATTCTATTTTTTTCTGCGACGTAAGATATTCTACTATATTAAATAAAACTTCAACAATATTTCATACGTAATTACAAGGGGCAGTTGAAAAGAAGTTGCCTCTGACAAACTATATTTTAAAAATATTCTTCGCCGAAAAATCAACATAACCAGGATAACGATTTCAAAAAACCGTTAAAATCGGCATAATTTAAAAAATAAACCACCAATACTAAGTTCGGTAAATCTATTTATAACTTAGAATCCTTTGTTGGATATTATTATATGCTAATGAGGTTCTTTGTAAGGTGCCGAAACACCGCAATAGAAACATATTCTCGTATAAGTTGTTTTCTTTCCTGACTGGCTGTGTGTAACATAGCGGTGATGGTAGTCACGACGACGGGCTACGTGGACCGGTACCCCACTTTTTTAATCACTTTTAATTGGTCCCCTGCAGTAGCGTAAAACAAAGTAGGTTGACCACTTCAACGCATCGGTGAATTTTAGGGACTCGCTAACAACATCTTGACGAGAGAAGTTCGCTTCGCGACCGGTTTCCACAGAACCGATTCTATTTTGAAAGCACAAAAAATGTGTTGTTACTCCGCTCTGTAATAAAAATTCTCTTAGTGTTATTTAACGAGTAAGCTGTTCCTCTCTTGCCAAGTAGTGGCAGACACATAAGGCGCAGCATGTCTAACGTTAAAAGATTCTTATTCATCAAGTCTAGTGTGTCCGCAATTTAAGAAGTTAAAAGTATGGTAAAATCCTGTCTATATTTGATAATTTAAATGAATGTTATTATGTTATTATTTGTTGTTTCAATTAAATCTATGCAGTTATAAACCAACCAGCCTTGTACTATGGCGAATAGTATCTAATAACGGATAGCTAGCAAAACCTTTATTCGCTCAGGTAGTAATGGAATCACAAAGACTGCGGACTTGGAGATTTAATTACCCGCAGCAAATTAAGAAATATAGATCAGAAAACAAATCTATATTTTACATGGATGGAGCATGGTTTGACACACACTACACAGTGTTTAAAGGATGGGGCGATTTTAGTTCAAAGTACCAAACGAAAGCAACTCAAATAAAAGAAAAATAATTACAATCATTCACACTGGATCGGAAGATGGATGGGTTACAAAATGCTTGCTGTTGTTTTCCAAGAATATTAAGGATTCAAGCTTGAGCTACTATGAAGACACAAGTGCGGAACTTTATGAAAACTAGTTGGAAAATTATGTTTACCAAAAAATATTTCCAACAATAGTGTGATTATAATGGATAAGGCAAGTTATCATAGCCGTCTGCTATACAGGGTGGGGACTTTAAATGGAACGCTGCTTATAGCTGATCTGAGAATAAGATTTCACTAAAATACAAAAATACGTCATCAAAGATTTTTTATGGGCTGGGTTTTTGTCATGTAAAAAAAAATTTGGGCCCCAAAGAGGGGGCGCAGCCCTAACCAACTTTTTTTATAAGATTGGAAGACACCACTTGTGACACCTTTTTGGAAAGCTCATTGAAAAAGAAGTTTGTCAATCAATTTTTTTTGACATCTGTCAAACCATGTGCCAGAAATTTAATAAAATCTAATTTTAAAGAATTATATTAACCGTAACATTAAAGCTGTAATGTCATCTTTTTAACTTTATAATAATTGTTGAAAATGTGCCCCATTAACCAGTTGGCATAAACCTAACCGATGGTAAAACTCTTCCCTTACTCTTCCCAAAACTTCTGGCGTGATTAAACGTATCTCTGCCCGAATCCTTGCCTTCAACTCTTCCAAATTGTTAGGTCTGGTAACATATACCCTTCTTTTTAAATCCTCCCACAAATAAAAGTCTAAGGGTGTAATATCCGGTGATCTGGGCGGCCACTCTAAAAATCCTCGCCGCCCTATCCACCTATTTGGAAATGCAGTGTTTAAGAATTCTCTTACAATCCTTGCAAAGTGGGGAGGGGCTCCATCCTGCTAAAAAAATATCCTTCGATCTAGATTTCCATAATTTGGGAATATTCTTTGGAGTTCTGGTATTAAAAATGTTTGAAGAAAATTTAAATACACGTCTCCATTTAAATTATGTTCAAAAAAGAATGGACCAATTATTCTGTCGCCTATTATTCCAGCCCAAACATTCACTTTCCCTTGGCGTTGAGAGTGACATTCAACAATCCAATGAGGATTTTCGTCGGCATAATACCGGCAATTTTGACGATTAACCTAAAATGGAAATTAATTAATAATCGGTTTAGAAAGTAAGACTTTGCCCAGTGATTGTTAAGAACAATGGTTAATTCCCTTTAACTTTCAAACTTACCTGGCCCTCTAAAGTAAATGTTGCTTCATCAGAAAAAAGTATCCACTCTAAATCAATGTGTAGGTTGTCCAATGCGGTCATCATAACTTCGCAAAATTCTACCCTTCTATCTAAGTCATCCTCCAATAACTCTTTAACTGGCTGCATTTTGAATGGCTTTATGCCAGCAGATTTTGTGATCTTCAACACCGTTTTGTGATCAATATTGTGGTCAAGAGATAATTGCCTTGCTGCAGTCATTGGGTTTTCTTGATAACTCAATACGACATTTAATTTGGTTTCATCTGATACTCTTGGGGGTCTTCGTCTCGGATCATGTCTTACATGACCTAATTCCCTAAATTGCTTTTCAATTTTGCTGACTGTACTTCGCGACAGAGGTAGCCAATCGGGATGAATTTCATGAAACAACTCACAAACTTCTTCTTGACTTCGTTTTCTTTCTCCACACCCGACCATCATCAGTATTTCAATCTTTAAGGTTTCAGTTAAATACATTCTTAAAATTTTTAAATGAAAGCGTCAAAAATAAAATTTTAATTAGTACCTGCTTGTTAAACGTAACAAAACTGGCTGCATTACCAAGGAAACAAAACAATAATTGACTTACGGTTGACTCTATGCCAACAGGTTAATGGGGCATATTTCTAACAATTGTTAAGCTAAATGATGACATTACAGTTTTAATGGTATTTTAACATAATTGTTTACCAAATTGTTTAAAATTAGATTTTATTAAATTTCTGGCACATGGTTTGACAGATGTCAAAAAAAATTGATTGACAAACTCCTTTTTCAATGAGCTTTCCAAAAAGGTGTCACAAGTGGTGTCTTCCAATCTTATAAAAAAAGTTGGTTAGGGCTGCGCCCCCTCTTTGGGGCCCAATTTTTTTTTTACAATACAGAAACGAAGCCCATAAAAAATCTTTGAGGACGTATTTTTGTATTTTAGTGAAATCTTATTCTCAAATCAGCTATAAGCAGCGTTCCATTTAAAGTCCCCACCCTGTATATTATAGACCGTCAAACAGATCAAGTACTAAAACTGAATTACAAGAATATTTATTAGAAAATGAAATTTATTTTGAATTAAGAGCAACATTTACAAGTCTTAAATACACTAAACATTAAAAAAAAAAAACATGTGGGTGAACTTAGCGGAATAGATGGGTCATACGTCTTACGTCTTCCACCATATCATTGCACCAAGTAAAATCAAAGGTGAAAGGCCGATTCATAAAACTTTTCGTCGCTGTTCCCGCTCGTCGCCGCCGTTCCCGTCGCAATTTAACCTAAGGGGAAACAGTGTATACGTTCAGAAAAGCCGCCACCGCTACCGTTGGTAGTTCTGAATTGGCCAATTTTTAAATCGCGTCGTTCCCACTGACCTTGGTCGTTCGTCGTTCCCACTTCTGGCCAATGAGAAGAAAGAAATTTTCGATCATATGGTTTGAAGTATTGAAAGAAGAGATTTTAGGGTTAGAGTACTTAGAGTGTTTTGCTGTTTTGTGGATTTTACTACAAAAAAAAACATTAATACCATAAAATAAGGTACTAACATCACGCTTTTTAAAATAAAATACAATTCTTAACTTTGTTTCCCAACCTCAAACCTTCTTTTGTTATTGCGGCGCAGTTCGTAGTTCGACTTTTTTATAAATACCTATCCAACGGCGGCGACGAGCGGGAGCAGTGACAACGAACGGGAACAGCGACGAAAAGTTTTATAAATCGACCTGAAAGCAGAAAATATTTCCCCTACCCTAAAGTGCGAGTGTCATAAAGGTAATTTAAACTGTCATAAACAATAAACCAGCCGAGATACCGGCCGAAAGCTGGAAAAATTCAGTAAAGTATATTTTACAAGTCGAAGATTCGTATACAAAATATACAACCCATTGATATTAACCTAAATGATGACTCGGGCAGTGACACAGAATTAGAAAAAACGAATTTATTAATGTATGTGTATTATTTACAATTATTGTCGCCTTCAAATATTTAGTGGGCTGTAAAAACTTTTAAATCGCTTTATTTATCAAAAAATAGGTACAAACATTAGCTAGTGGTACGAACGTGTGTTGGGTTTGGCTGGTTGTCAAAGAAGATAAAGAAAGTCTCGCTCTCACGCTGAACTAACTTATATAGCGTCGCCTTGTTTAATCCTCTACAATGTTTACTATTTTTCTCAAATAAAAATGCATTAACAATTATTATAGTATTGTAAAATAAGTTAGGACACATGTTATTAGCATATTTTTAAGAAATATTTTTACTATGGGAATTAAAATTCGAGTTAACATTTTTTAAATCTGTTACTGAGTTCACCCATAAAATACTAGCCCTTTGCAAATAAGTAATAAATTTACATAGAAACTTGCATTTTGTTTATTAATGCAACAGGCAAGACGATATACTCTGAGATTTATTTTGAGTTTCTGCTCTTAGATACAGTAATGGGGCCTTCTATGTATTGCATTGTGTTAAAATTTGATCGAGACAGTAAGTACTTTATTCACTTTTCATGCATTTAGATTAACAGTTAGTTACTTCTTTTAGAAGGATGTAAAAACATTCAAGCAACAAACAAACACCAAAACTAAATTTTAATTTTTTTAGTAGTTAGTTACTTCTCCCGTAGTTGGGTGTGTATTATAACGATAAAACAATAATTATATTAAAAGAAAGATGTTTGTCCTTTTTCCTTCCGTCTAGGGCTGTGGTGTGATTTCACGACCTGTGATTTTGTCACAGTTCCGGACCTGGCACAGTCACGACCTGTTCCGCTTCGACTGAAAGAGCTGTGACAACGTGATCGCGCTGCGGCAACATAATTATAATTATAATAGATAGGTTCACGCGTCGCGTTACTCGCCGTCGTGGTCTCGAAGACTCTAGAGCGAATCCGGTCCGGCAATATAACGTCACATGTCACACTTTGCGGGCGACGACAGCGACGAGTAATTTTAATTTAATTTTATAATTTAGTAGTACACCTTTAAGTTTTGTGATTTAGTAGAATATGAGCCCGCCGCAAGCCGGATTCGCGTAATGCTTGCTACTTCCTATAAAGTTTTTGATGGTTATAAATCGATTTAAATATTTATTTTAATTGTTTAGATAAAAAAAAATTATAATAATTAAGAAACACAACAACACAAAAACAAATAAACATTAAACAAACAATAAAATCTAGCACAAGCGGCAAACAAATATAATATTAAAATATGTAAATAAAAACTAAAATAGAAAATACAAAATGCAAATCCATCAATAGACAAATCATATTTTGCTGAATTCGCCGCCGTCTATAGAACTCGCGGCCCGCGTCGAGAACCGACAAAGGGACAAACAAAAAAGTTCCTTTGTTGCCTTGCCAGGGTAAAGAAGTCTGATGGCGATAGAATTTAAATAACAATAACATATTATATAAATAAGTATAAAGCCGCTGCCACCGTACATAAACATTAAATAAGTACGGTGCCGCTGCGCTGCATACCGTTGAGCTTTCTAACTTCAGTCCTACCAAAAACTAACCTGACTATAATAACCTTATTCTTCATTGCTACCAAATTGCGAGTCCGGACTCGGAGTGATATGTGACAAAATCACAGGTTTCAGTCACAGGTTCAGACATGGAACAGTCACATGTCGGAGCTGTGACAGGAAAATCACGATTTTGCCCAGCCCTACTTCCGTCAGACCCAATCCTTGGACGCGTTTCGCCGTATTACGGCTCCTCGGCAAGGCTATAGAGTCCGACGAAAAGGAAAGGAACCTTACAGTGTTTTAAACACATAATGAATATATACATATGCGAGATGTTGCACGTGGCGACATCTACATTCTTTTATATCGCGTTTTCGGTTCACAGAAATCGACGATTGGCTTTCGGCGCCACCTGACATTAGATACCTGCTTATGCGGGTTCCATTCCAGCGTTTGGTCTTCTCTAAAACAACGCTGGTCTGGTTGGGTGGATAGCTCGATTGCTACGAGATGTCGCCACGTGCAACATCTCGCATAATTATATTATTGATAAATGAGTATTTTACCTGGAGACCTGCAACCACGAAATTGTTCCAAAGGGGATCCAGTTTGCTTCTACGGCTATACAAAATTCTAGTTAGCCAGCAGTATAAAGATTTGGGTTGGAGTGTCATGCCATCATCCAAACATTCTTCTGTTATGCTAGTAACATGAAATTCAATGTACAGATGGAAACAAACAAATCGTGCAAGTAAAAATACAACGCTATACCGGGTGTCAACGAAATTATTGCACAAAGCTCCACAGAGTTATGTTAAAAGATATTTCAATCAGATTTGGGTTACAGCCATGGTTGAGCGGGATCTTAATTTTCCCTTAAAAACCAAATTAATATCACTTCCGATTTTACCGGAAGGTACGCCATTTTATTTTTTTTAAACTCCTAAAAATCCTTATTCATCTAAAGCCATTTTGGAAATCAGAATGCTTTTTGCTTCAGTTTTAAATTTGTTTTAATAAAAATTTGATTAAATTAATTAATCACGGAATGGATAGAACAATAGGTAAACCGAAATGCAATGTGGTTTCTGCACGATTATATTATATATTATATTATACTATTTTAGTTTGTCGTGAGTTTTTAACAGTAACATACGGAGATTGCTGGATTGGTCGAGGTGGACCTCACTTATGACCTGCTTGATCCTCGGACTTAAACCCCCTGGATTATTTCCTATGGGGCCATCTAAAGTCATTAGTTAATATTGCTCCAGTGGAGAATATGGAAGATTTAAGAAATCGGATAATTAATTGTTGGGTGTAAGTCAATAAGAAATGACCCTGGTGTTTTTGAAAGAGTTCAGCAGTTGATGAGAAGATTGGATTCTTGCATCTTAGCTGGAAGTAGCCATTTTCAACAGTTCTTGTAGGTTAAAAAACTTTACATGTAATTTTTGGTAATAAAATGTTATTGTCGAAATTTTTTTTTCGGCCTGTATCTTCGAAACAAAGCAGCTTTCAAGAAGCATCAAAGGACAAAATATTCTTAGAATAGCTCAGGGAATAACCCATTCAATTTTTGCCGTATGTTTAATAAGTACCCTGAAGACAATTTTTTTCAATTCTATATTGTTTTTTCTTTTCAAGAGTAATAATTCACGACATGCGTGATTCATTCCACCACTTCTTATGAAGTTTTTTTTATATGACATAACGTATAAAAATTTAATACAATAATAAATTAACGTAAAAACTGAGTTAAAGTAAAATCCGAGGGGCCATCCACTGGTCGCATTACTGGTACAAATTGGCCCGCATTACTTTGCATTACTGTGCATTACACTGCATTACTCCGCATTACATCGCATTAGCCTGCATTACCCTGCATTATTTTGCATTACCTCAAATTATCCTGCATTAAACCCACATTACTCTAAATACGTTATGATTATGACTGACAAAAGTAACTTCTAGTTTGTATTGCAGGGGATCAAAATACCATACTGCAACACGTAAGTAAAATTTTTAACATCTTAAAATATATGGGAAATACAAGCGGATAAGAAAATTTGGTTAAAATGAATAAGATGACTAATTTGCCAACGTCGCAAAATCGTTAGCCATCGTCTTCGCGGCTTATTATTAAATTTTATAAATATGAAGTAAATAGTATATTATGCTAGATGTAATAAGGATATTCCTACCTATTTTCAAATCTTAAATAAAAGACAAAAAGAAATGCTGTTTTTTTATCAAGTTCAAGGGATATTCATTTGAAGTTTATTTTGGCATTCGCCGTAAAAATTTTACTTGATTACTATTATCAGAAGAAAATAACTTTTAAGTTGCATCAACTGTATGCTCGACTTTATGGTAAACGTGGAAGATAAAAAATAGCGAGAAGAGCATGTACAGCGTTATCCTTTTAGCTTGCCTCACTTTTAAGAGCCTGTAACTGTTTTGTTTTTTGAGTTAGTACGTTCATTCAAAAAATAGGATGTAGCATTGTTAGCCAAGTTTTTATCGGTTTTGTCAAAAATGACAGTAGGTGTCACATGTCAAGTTTAAAAGCAAAAATGTAATGTTTTTAAATGGGACACTCTGTATATTAGAAGCGCATTAGATTCTTTCCTTTTCAAATATATAACACACAAATGCATTCTCCTCTTAATTCCATTAAATATGGACAATAATATGTAAAAATAATCTCATGTTAGCTGATTTTCACAAAAAGACTTTGCTACAAAATTCAGAACGAGTAATAACAATGAAAATGATAGACTAAGATATAAAATCCATAGCAACAAAACTGTTGCATAGCTATCTTGATGCTTTTTAACAATTTTATTTTTGTCAATGTTTAATGTTATTAAGAGACTAATGCATATGTGTGTTAAATATTTGAAAAGGGAAAAAAGGGACCATCTAATGCACTTCTAATATACAGAGTGTCCCATTTTAAAAGAACAATTTTTTGCTTCCAAAAGTGACATGTGACACTTACTGTCATTTTTGACAAAACCCATAAAAACTTGGCTAACAATTCTGCATCCTGTTTTTGGAATGAACGCGCTAACTCAAAAAACAAAAAAGTTACAGGCTCTTAAAAGTGGGACAAACTAAAACGATGTGCACTGTACACTGTAACACTGAAAAAAAATTTTATAATCCGAAAAAAAGTTACGACGACGACGACAACGACAACGACAACGACAACGATTTTACACAGATAGGTAAATTTGAAAGTTAATTAAAAAAATATATTTTTGCTGATATTTCTGCATTTTTCCTTTACATCAAGCTTTGACGTTGGCGTAAATATTTAAAGTAAACGTACAACGTAACACATAATGTGGAATGGGAGGTGGAAACATATTTAAAAGAATTAAAATAGGGAAAGTTGTAGGGGTCATTTTAGAAATGAAGGCATTCTGACAGTCTATGCGATGTATATGTACGAGTCATTAATATTTTTTTTTAAAAACAGAGCAAGCTTTGAATTACAAGTATTTCATGAATACAATACGAGAACGCTAAATGTTAACAACCCAATACATCGTCTTACGTTAACTGAGAAAAGTCCTTTTTACATGTGTCTAAAATTATATAACCATCTACCTAACAACATTAAGTACCGGTACTTTTGACACTGATTAACTCATTTGACGGACGATTAAAATAATCAGGGTTTTGAATGTGTCAATGTCAATATAAATATGTTGATTTTGGCACATTGGAAACCATGATTATTTTAATCGTCTATCAAATGAGTTAATCAGTATCAAAAGTACCGGCACTAACAGCCGTATGCGCGGTTATTGAAATTAACTGGAGTTTGTTAACTAGCGTTATCAAACGAAAGTTAATTCCTTATGCACCGAACTCAGTTTACTTAACTTGCGTCAAATCCCGCGACAATCTGGCAGCGTCGCGATATCTAGTTTATTTCTGTTTCTAAGATTGCCTACCATGGAATTTTTGACTTTGACAGTCAAGCCAAGCCGCGTTTTCCGCATTTTTGTAGACAATTTTGAACAGCTGCGATTTTATTCTCATTTTATGGTTGATGTCTCAGAATTTGTGTTCGTCTGAGGTTGATGTTAAGTATTAATTATTGGCAAACATATTACCTATATTATATATTTATACGAAATATTCGCATGAAAATGGAAGCATTGAAAAGAAAAAGGGCTCCGAATTTTACACCACATCATTATCAGCATCAAGATCGTCATTAATCATGATTTCCTTCTCAATTTCCATCGTGTAAATTAAAATATTAATAAAATAGCGACACAATTTTAAATGAAAATGAACAAAACAGAACTCAAACTAGGTTAGGTTAGGTCATGACAGGCGTGACGTCCTTTTGTCGATATTTTTTTTGGTTCTGCGCCTGCGCACATTGTTCAAGTTTGTTAACTGATGATTTAATCCCTGAAATTTGGGGGATTAATTTAAACTTTTGTTAAGACCAATTAAACTGACGGTGCATAACAATTTTGAAGTTAACTACAGTTAGATACTTAACTACAGTCAAAACCCTTTGGTGCATACCACTGTAAGTCTCTTACTAGTCTGATACTGTTTAAAAATAGTGTTAGAAACTTATTGATCGAGTTGGAACCATATTCAATTACATCATCCGTTGGACCATGACTTTAAAGTATTTAATGTAACAATGATATACAATAGGTAAACAAATGATTGTTTAGTGTGACAGTTATTTCTATTTTTACGCTATTTCTTTTCTGTTTTAATATGTTTAGGAAATCTCCTGTGGTTTATTTTAACCCAATTTGAAATAAAGATTATTTGTATTTGTATTTGTATTTGTATACTAAAAATTAGAAAAATACATAAAAAATAATGACGTATTTAGGTACCGAAGCGTTTTTAAAAAATATAGGTATTTAAATTTAAAATTTAAGAAAACGTTGATGGGCGTTACTCTGCATTACGCAATATTTAGAGAAAACTGCATTACTGGTACACATTTTCGAGTAGCGGATGGCCCCTCGGTAAAATCCGATATCCTTCATATGTAGGTACTTACATTTTTTGTTCTACAATATTTTTGACATACTGAAAATCAGCATAATCACCACTAGCACCCATAAGTATATTATCATTAACTTTAATAATCCTTGGGCAGTTCTTGTACCGAGCTAAAGAGCCGTAAGAGGCTAAAAGATCGCCTGCCACTAGGACTCCTTTATCATAAGCTATGGCTACCAACGAAGTAGATGTGGTAACTGGCGAGCTACAAAGAAAAAAATAAGATTTTATATCAATAACTTATAGTTTCCAATAAGTTTAATTAGGTACTAATCTTGCCCAATTATTTTTAAAAAATTATAAAAATAGTTTAGTTAACTTTGTGCCTGTGAGCTCAGAAATTTCACCAAAACAATGTGGCTTTATTGAAGGCTCTAGTAGGCTGACGCGATGTTTGGACTCGTTTCCGAGATTACACGGCCTTGAATATAGATGATTAACATTTACGTATTAAAGTATTTTCATGGATCTGGCCAAGGCTTACTGTTTGGGTAAACACTAACTCTTTCTGGCAGGCAAAACGAAAAACACACTAAATAATGAGCTAAGGAATTAGTGTCTGCAGGGCATGGTGTTAGGCCTTATTTTTCTTTTATCACATATATAAATTCATTATTAACATTATTAGCAGTAAAGGCTCAGTCAAACAGAAAGCGGGCTACCCGTAGCGGGCTGCGATCTGACATTTTTATGTTATTATGACAGTATTACGGTAGCCCGTAGGTTATGTATCGAGGCTGGTATACCACCCTGTAACACAACAGCCCTATTGCCAAAGGTATCCATTAGTTCATATGCGGATGACACTGTTATTGCCTTTAGTGGAAATAATTAGAATAATGTAAATGTCAATACAAAACTGGCTTCATATCCATAAACTGTCATTGAATTTATCAAAGACTAATTATACAGGGTATTTCATAATGCTGATTCTTGAGGGTCTTAATCCTTGGATGATTTTAAGAAAAAAAGCTTATATAAACAGCCTTTTGATTATAGCAAATCGACCCGATATCTAAAATATTTCTATAAATGGACAGAAAGTAAAAGTTGTGTGACAAGCCTAGGTATCTGGTAATGGCGTCTCCTGTATAAGGGCCGCAGAACCGCCAAACCAACCAAATATCCAAAAGCATCAATTAATATATTTTGAATCGTATTGTTATTATAATTTTCCTTATATCAATACCTGAACTATATATACAGGGTATTCCATACTCGATGGTACGTTAGAAGTATCTGGAGAACGAAAAGAAAAATAATTTTGAAATATTCACTACGGCCATAGGAGGCTGCGCTCTAGCTTTTAAAAATAATTTCGCGGTTGCAGTGGTGCCAGATCTATTGATAACTGACATCAACCTTGGAATTTTAAATGGGACACCCTGTAGTTTATTTAATTTTTAGATTCTACTATTTCGTCTCCAGATATCAAATCAACGTAACATTTTAACATCATTTAGTCAACATGTGGTACTTTAATTTTAGCAACATAGGCTTGCCGACTTCTATACACAGTGTCCTGAAAATTAATTGCAATTCAGATTTTATAAATTTGATCAAGTCACTTTTTTTAAATGGAACACCCTGTATATTATTGAAGTGTTGAATAGAGTGGACCAATTGAACTTTTTTCATATAGAGTGTTCCTCTACCTATTTTGAACCGCTTTCGATTTATAAGCCATTTTATGAATAATTACTATTCATATTCGAGAACTAGACATTAAAGATCTAAATCGATTAGTGTGCCATGATGTAACAACTGCAATACATAACGATGGTGACAGGACATGTCTCACTTTTTAGTTTGCGTTTGCTTATGTCAGATTAAAATAGCAAAAATGGAGAATAATAGTTATTCAAATGCGGATATTTTAAATTTGTTTTATATTCACGGCGAGTGTCAAAGAATTGTTTCAAAAACCTGCAGAAGATATAACGCTCTTTTTCCGAATTTGCCGCCAATGAACCCACGGAAATTTCTCAGATTTGAAGATAATTTTTTAAATTTCGGAAATGTACAGGCTCCAAGATATCAATTTCACCCTGTTACTGAAAACGAAAAAAATTAAATTAACGTTTTGGCGTATTTTTATGCCTATCCCCATGCTTCAATAACAAGTGCCAAAAATGATTTAGGAATAAACCAAACATCAATATGGAGAAAAAAAGAAAACTAACCTGAACTAATTACATTACAGGCTTTACAAGCAGGTGATCCTCCAAAACGTGTAGATTTTTGCGGAATGTTATTATTTCGAACACAGGAGAATCCAGATTTTCTGAAAAGAATTATTTGGACTGATGAAGCAAAATTCTCACGCGAAGGAGTCTTTAACCGTCAAAATAATCACTATTGGGCTGCAGAAAATCCACACGTTATAAAAAAAAGAGGCTACCAACAAATATTTAGTTTTAATGTGTTTTGTTTGTTATGGATAGGCAATTATCAATCTATATTAAATTTATGATGAAAATTTAACTTCTGCAAAATAACTCGAAATTCTAAGAAAGACCGTATCTAACTTTTTGGATAATCTACCGCTTATCGATTTGAGAAATTGTTGGTATCAATTAGATGGAGCTCCTGTTCATTGTACCCATGAAGTTTCCGCGGAACTGTATGATGTTTGAAGATAGGTGGATAAGACGTGAAGGACCATGGAGTTGGCCACCGCGATCTCCAGATCTTAATTCTTTAGACTTTTTCCTGTGGAGTAGGATTAAAGAAGTGGTTTAAAAAACACCAGTAAATTCAAAAGAAGATCTGGAAAATCGGGTAAGGCGCGCTTTTAAAGAACTTGATTCATTAGAAATTCAAAGAGCTACTACCGGTCATGTGACATGTATTACCGATTGCTTACATGAAAATGGTCAGCACTTTAAACATCTGACGTATTAGGTGAGAATTCCAAAAGTTTTAATTTACTAACAAAATCGGTTCTTTTCAGAACCACAATTTATTATGAAAGGAAATTTGTTTGGATCCTGGCACACTTATCGCAGGGTGTCCCATTTAAAATTCCAAAGTTGATGTCAGTTATCAATAGATCTGGCATCACCGCAACCGCGAAATTATTTTTAAAAGCTAGAGCGCAGCCTCCTATGGCCGTAGTAAAAATTTGAAAATAATTTTTTTTTTCGTTCTCCAGATACTTCTAATGTACCATCGAGTATGGAATACCCTGTATATACTAATTCTGTACACCAACTGCCCAAAGTATACAACAAGAGTATACTATTAGTAGACAGAATGAACGGTAGGAGCAATACACCGTGATGGGGGAATGAGGGAGGGTTAGGTGCAATAATGACTTCAACAATTTTTTCACAACAATTGTGGAAAAAAGAGTAAAAGATATCCCAAACAAAAATATAAATTCTTTTGATAATCTAAAGGAAATATTCACCCCCTGAGACCTCCTTGTCCTTCACAGATGTAACTTTTAATAAAGTAAGAAATATAATTGATACATTAAAAAATAAACCTAGTCGAGATATATCTGGTCTAAATATCAAACTAATAAAAACCAGAAAAAAATTGTATATTAGCACCCCTTATCAAACTTATAAATATCTGTATTAAAAATAACGTTTTTCCAGATTCTTTAAAAATAGCCAATATTACTCCCATTTCAAACTTTAGTCCATTTGTCTAGTCAATAGATTACCTGCTTCTCCCAGTGTTGTGTTTTATTTAATGTGAATATATTTTCTAATACTTAGTCTAACTATTATTAGTGTACAAGTTGATAAAATTTCCATCCATTGGAAACTGTAAAGATATTGTGAAAAAAGTATTGCTTGCTATTAACCATAGATATATAATTATTATATAACATATTAACTATATAATCCTATTTAGTGAGCAATTTATATTCAAATTCAAATTCAAATAAGCTTTATTGTCAGAAGATCCAAAGACTTATTGACAAAGCAATAGAAATAATATTAAATTACAATTGAAATCATAGTATCTTATAAATACTTAAAAAAAAACCATATGATTATTAAAAAATTTTACAAAATAAAATAAAAAGGAGACAATTAAAATATATATTAGGGCATGAACATACAACATTAAAATTGAAACAAGCCCAGAAAGCCTAGTTAATTATATAAAACAGGAACCAGGAAGATGCAGCACATAAAAAGTATATCATTAATTATTAAATTAAGTCATTTATATAAAATATAATTTAAATTCAAGTATACTTTATTCTTGAAAGAATGTTGTGGTTTTAATCAACAAAGTTGGTATAAAGTATTGGTACACACGTTAAGAACACAATGTAAAAATAATAGTCATAAATATAAAAACAATGACCACAATGTAAACACATAATAATAACACACAAAACAAATCAACAAGGTGTCACAGGTTGGAACTTAATTACATATCAGAACATGTTTTGCGAAGACTCAAGAAAGATCAAACTTGAAATCACAGTGTCACGCGAGACATAAAATGATTTAGAACACATATCTACACATAGGGTATAAAATAATAGATCAGTGAAAAAAATGAAACTAACATTGAAGAGCTGAGCTGGTCATGAAATATTTTTAATTTTAATTTTTATTAATATTATTTGCTTGAGAATCCAGGGACTAGAACCTGTCCTCATAGAACTACAGAAGGGAATAGTATGGTCTATTACTAAGTAGCTTCTTTATGGATCTTTTAAATGTCTTAGTGTCCAGTATCAGTTTGTATGCTACAGGTATGATTGTAGACTTTAATACTTTCAAAAATTAAAGAGTTCTTTGTGAGGGCTGTCTTGAGAGTAGGAAGATGTATATCAGTACTGTTGCGCGTATTATATGTATTGTTAATTGTATAAATTTCGTATTTTTTGTAAATAAAGCAAACGTTTCTAATATAAATAGGCCCACAACAGTTAGAATTTTTTCATTGATGAAAAGTGGCTTACAATGATCTCTTAAATTTGCACTACAAAGGTATCTCAGAGCTCTTTTCTGTATAATTAGTATAGAGTAGTATAGACTCCAATAACTCTTGACTGCAAAAGCCCCAAAAGGCGATTCCATACCGCAGGTGGCTTTCAATCAAAGAGAAATGAACAGTTCAATCCCATGTATTTTCCCAGTTCGTTTGCGACGACTCTCACCACAAAACAACCCGACGCCAATCTTCCATTCAATGCAAGAACTGATCCCTAAATTTAAGTTTGTCATCAATTAAAACCCCCACGAACCTTGCAATATTTGCGTTCCTTACGAAATTATTCTCTAAAACTAATTCTGAAAAGGAAAATTTAAATGTAAGAATGCTGCTCTTGCTTACATTAAAACACAAAAGATTGTAGTCACACCATGGCTTAACAAGGAACACTCTGTACAACAAGCTTTAACTCATCAGTATCCCGACCTCGCCACAAGATGGTAGTATCATCGATAAACATGGTAAAAGTACCGCGGATATCAATCCTCGCCAAATCATTTATATAGAGTAAAAATAAGACCGGGCCAAACACCGAACCCTGTACAATTAATGATTATCTTAACGACACTTAAAAGTGTTTGTCTCTACTTACCTACTGAATTTTGATCAGTAGGTAGGTATGTACTTAAATCTTTACTACTAATCTTTAATTATTGACTTGGCTGATTTAGTTGTTTATTTAGGTAAGTATCTTGCCATTAAATTTTTACCGACAATAAACGTAGTATTATTATACCAAATTGATGCAAAGAGGACCTAATAGGTATTTATTTTTATTTTTTTCATTGTCATTTCCAACTACTCTACTTTAATATATACCTGAATGTAATTTTGTAATGTTGTCATCTTTTGCATAATCATGTTTTACTCCCTTAAGGTGACATTGTGATGCTAAAAGTATGAGGCATGAGTGTATGTACCTATATGCGAAAATGGACCAATAATGAAATTGATCGTTTTATGTTAGGGTTACCCTTATTCCTAGATATAGATAGTCAGAACTTGACATTGTAATGTTTCATAATATGATTATTCATGATATAATGAAAAATATTGATAAAGTTCTTAACATAATACAATTAAATATTAGAAGTGCAAACGAAAATTTCGATAAACTGTTAATGATGATTGAACAGGGTAAACTTTTATACTGTGATATCTTTATACTAACAGAATGCTTCAGAATATCAACCCCTGAATTATATAGCATTACAGGATATACTACTTATTATAATCAAGCTGACTACAACAAAAATGACGGGGTTCTCAATTTGATTAGATTGATTAGAAACTGGGACTAACAAAAATGACGATGACTAGAATTACTCTCAAACTTCACAAACACACATATGGAATATCTGCACTCTACAAATCTCCACAAGTAAACAACAACTGACTCTTTCAGGACTTGTATGAGTATTTTTCTAATAACACAAACAATAATATTGAAATTTTCACAGGAGACATAAATTTAAACCTTAAAGTAATAAATGATGTTGCTGTTAATGAGTACTTGTGTCTGCTGGCAAATTATGGTTATGTACCATATATACAAACAACCACAAGATATGATACAAATTATTGTATCGATCACTTCTTTATAAACAATAAAACACACACCCTTAATCTTGAAACCTTTGTTCTAAATACATATATAACAGATCACTATCCCATTATGTTTAATATAAAATATAAACCAGAGGAAAACAAAATCGTTAACGAACAAATAGTAGAAGTATTGAGAGAAACAATTAACTATGACAGACTAAAACAAAAACTGACTGACTGCAACTGGACGGAGGTAACACAATCAAATAATCCAGATGCGGCTACGGACATATTCGTAAAACGGCTTCTTGAGAGTATTAATGTCTCAAAAACGACTAAAACTGTTACAGGTCTACCACGAAAATGTAAAGAATGGATAACAAACGGACTAATAACCTCGATAAAACGAAGAGATACATTGAAAAAACAATTATTAAAGAATTATGACCCAGACCTTGAACAACACTACAAAAACTATAGAAATAACCTAAACAAATTAATTAAAAAAGTTAAATACAAACTACTACAAAAAGAAAATAGATAAAAACAACAATATTAAAAAAATATTTCAAATAGTAAATGACATAACGGTACCCCTTAAACAGCTACTCATGTTATTGAACATTCGGGAGTTAGGGGTGCTGCACTGGGCGTCTTTGAGGGATACCTTTCAAACCGACATCGCGACATCAGCATACGAAAATTAACAAAACAATAAGTTCCACAGAAATAATTAAAACAGGTGTCCCACAAGGGACCATACTGGACCCAATACTATTTATAAGCTACATAAACTCACTACTGGGCATGAATCTTGAGGGCACAGCCATCTCCTACGCGGATGACACGGCTCTGATTTTTAGGGGTCACACTTGGACTGAGACTAAACAAAAGGTTATTTTAGGAGTTAACCAAGTCAAAAATTGGCTTGAAACCTTTAAGCTCTCACTGAACTTACAAAAAACAAACTATATTGCGCTCTCCCCAGTAAATAAAAACCGAGATAAAAACAGACCAGACTTCGACAGCATTGACATAACTGAACATGACTCCATTAATTCTTGTGAAAAAACAAAATCTCTTGGGATAGTGATCGACAAACATCTTAAATGGAACCACAACATAAACTATGTTGTAACCAGAATAAGAAAGCTTGCATACAAATTCTATATCTTAAGAGAGATCCTCAATAATAAACTCACTGAATTAATATATAAAGTTTTGATTGAATCTTTACTGCGCTACGGAATCACAGCATGGGGTGGTGCCTATAAAACGAACTTAAAACCACTACAGATTGTTCAAAATTATGTACTAAAGGCTATACTCAAAAAAAATAAATTATACCCCTCGAAATATTTATATATAATGAAAAACTTATAAATAGGTATCCGGCAATTATATATTCTGTCTACCTACAACTTTATATACAAAAAAGAAAAAACAGTAATATCCATCAAAATACAATCACTGCTAGATATAATAACAAATGTAGGGAGCCTGGGGTAATAAGGTTAAAAAAATCAATGGTTTGACTTTGAAACTAAATTATTAAAAAAATCGTCTATGATATCGCTTTTTTTTTTAAATATTCCTAGTGGTGGACCTTTTGTGGTTAAGAAGAAAAATTGACGAATATTAAATCCTATTTTTTGTACGAAAAAAAAATGAGTTCTTATTACCCCACTACCAAGTTCTTATTACCCAGTTTGGGGTAATAAGAACTTGGTAGTGTATGGAGTGTAATGGCTCTTGTTTGAAGGTGCGTAGGGTAATAAGAACTTATCCATGTGTATTCTTTTTACCCTGAAAAAATAACTGCTGTGGAACAAACCAACTTGAAACGCGGCAGTTTTTAAAAAATATGCGGTAGTATTCGTTAGTAATAATTTACCAATTTTTTGAACAAAAAGTAGCAACAATAGACCGCAACTGGTGTTAGAGACAATACAGGTAGTGTCGTAATTTTTAAAGATATTGATAATTTTAAAATATGTTTATAAGAAAAAAAGTTGTGACTATTTAAATCTTCATATATGTTACGATAAAAAATATTTTTAAAGAATTTCACTTTTTACATTAAGTAGTTATATACACTGTGTGTACAAAGTCCCGGACCGGTCAATTATTTACAAAATGGCGCACAAGATAAAAAAAACTTCCGGTATAAAAGTTGTAGGCCTTAAAAAAATCTATAAAACTAGGACACCTCTAATTATGCAGGGTGCCTCAAACAGTCACGGTAAACAAAACATTCGTTTTTTTAAATGAAACGCCCTATATCTTACAATACTTTTGGCTTCTACATAAAATATCAATTATTTTTTAATAAGCACACTAAGTCTAAACTTAAATGTTTCTGAGATATCGACTTTCGAAAAATTACATTTTTGAACTTTGACAGCTTCTAGCTCTCTAACGGTATATCTTAGAGCAAAACGGCTTACATGTCCTCATCTTACTTTTTTATTATCTTCCTAAAAATATCAAATTAGTATCTGCAACAAGGAACAAATATTATATTATTGAGTTCTTATTACCCATGTTCCCATGTACCCACGTTCTTATTACCCCAAAACGTTTTTTTTTTCGGGTAATAAGAACTCACCTAAAAAAAAATAAAATAAAACAAGCTGTAATACTTTGTTACCAAAAAACCTTTAGTTGAGACCTTTTACTTCGAGATAGGTTCATAATAAAAGGCACAAACCGTTACAACTTAAAATTACAAATTTTTATATTAGCCGCTACGGAAATCTCAAGAGACGAAAACACCAACCTAAAATACATTTTCAAAAAAAAAAATACAAAATGATACAATAAAGCCGTATGAATTATTTTGAGGATACCTTTCGTTGTATAAATTATTTTATATATTTTTAAAACCATTTATAGGAGTTTTTTTCAGCTGAAATGTTTGACCGTTCCTATTACCCCAAGTTCCCCTATTGTAAATTGTAATTGTATTATTAATATTAAAAATGAAATAAATTGAACTGAATTGAATTGACTCTTAAAATCATACACATTAAATAAAATATCTTTGGTAACATAGAAAATGTCTCATGAATCTTGGGATAGATACTAAGAAGCTAAAGTACGAGGAATAAAAGAATGCATTCTCTGAGGATTGTATGTACTACAGGGTCTTCCAACGAGGACTGAACAGGGGCTCATTTTTGAGCTTCCTTGTATTTAATGAAAAATCCAAAATAGCCAATCGATGTACTTTTTCCTGCAGAATTCAAAAATGAAACCAAAAATTTATTTGAACCAGAAACAAAAGAGTTACGCTATGGATAAGGTGTTTTTTAAATGGAACATAGCTTTTTTTATACGATTTTTGGAATGAGTGATTTTTTTTTTGTCCTTTCTGATTAAAATATTTAATATTGTGACAGCTATTTTTATTAAATTTTAATGTTTTATCCAGTATAATTTAACTTTAACCTGTTTGAAACATACACTAGGTAATAAAGATATAATCACCTTTGAATCCTTCAAGGTCAAAAAATTTGACAAATTTACTATAATATTGCCGAAATGAAATATTCTCTTGCATTTTCTTGGCATTTGTAGAACAAGATAACAATCTGCAATCTCTCATCTAATGAATATTTAATTTCGGCAATATTATAGTAAATTTGTCAAATTTTTTGACTTTGAAGGATTCAAAGGTGATTATACCTTTATTACCTAGTGTATGTTTCAAACAGGTTAAAATTAAATTATACTGGATAAAACATTAAAATTTAATAAAAATAGCTGTCACAATATTAAATATTTTAATCAGAACGGACAAAAAAAAAATCAATCGTTCCAAAATTCGTATAAAAAAAGCTATGTTCCATTTAAAAAACACCTTATCCATAGCGTAACTCTTTTGTTTCTGGTTCAAATAAATTTTTGGTTTCATTTTTGAATTCTGCAGGAAAAAGTACATCGATTGGCTATTTTGGATTTTTCTTTAAATACAAGGAAGCTCAAAAATGAGCCCCTGTTCAGTCCTCGTTGGAAGACCCTGTACACTGTTGTGAAATATATAACCGTTGAGGAATACTCTTATTTTCATTCTTCGAACTGCTTAGAACATAACTGTTGTCTATGGTTTGACTACTAAATCTAGAATAGGTTTGATCAGTAAATATAGAATATACGCTTTATAAGCCTAAATTACCCTCAATTCCTTAAAAATAAAGGCTCAGGTAGCAGGTAGGTAGTATGAATATTAAAACTATAATTTACTGTGGGCTTAACCAGTAACGACCTTAGATAATACAGGTAAAATGAACTACACTACGAGCGGCAGAAATGAGACAAAATCTCCAAAAGGAAATAAAATTTACCTCGAGTGTTGCCTAAAATCGCTGGGTTGTGTTTGAGGTTGTAGATTGGGAAAATTGTAGAAACTTGCAGGAGCTGGGCCATTTTGCCAAAACGAAGGTGCACCAAGCATAATTTTCTATATTTTGCTTAAATTCAAACACAAATTGAAAATATCCTAACCGGGATGATGACTCTGCTTTCAAAACAGCAAAACACGATTGTCATTATAGGAGTTTTCGACTCAATTTCGAATTGTATCGGAAATCAGGTCCCTCTGGTTATTTTCGGTTGCCTAACCAATCCCACGCTGCGTTCGATTATTATATCAGTGCTCCTTGGTAGTTTTTTACCGTACCACGACTACCACCTTATGTAGCCGCGAATCGACGAACAAAGGCGGACATATCTTGGCCACAATCACGGATTTTCAAAATAAAAATGAGATCCGTGGCCTCAATATAAAGCATAAAAGTTATTGACCCAACACGACTGACCAACCCAGCTACAATAACTGAGTATATAATATTTTTAACCTTCAGTTCTCAGAACCAGTATAAAGATTAATAATTCATAATATATTATTATATTATTACTCGACCAAATAATTAAAAACCACTAATATGTTTGGCTTGGATATATTAAAATGCCAGCGCCAAACAGATGGAGAATCCAGAATCGGATAGGTTCGAATCTGCAACAAATCAGCACCGAATATTATTTGAGTGCTAGGCGGCACACGCTAGGCAGCTCGGTTTGGGTAACGCTATTCGTTAGCAGGGACCGTGGGCATGGGAGAATGCAAGTGCACGTATACCTATATACTTATAGTAGCTTTAATATAATATTCTTTGATAGTATGTATAATGCATAATATAATGCCAATAGTTGTATTGGTTCAGCAATAAATAGTGGTTCGGTTTACGTTATGTTAGAGTTTATTCAAAGAGTAACCCAACTAATTTACGCTTTGGTTTAATCTTATAACCGGAGCCCATTCCACCGATCGGAGATAACCGTAACCTCTAGAACAATATATAGGACTGCCAGACTAGCCAGACGCTAATGTGAAAAATATTTTACTGGTTGCGGTAAAGACATTATAATCTTTGGGTTGCGCAGATGTCAATTTAAAAATTTAAAATGTCTAGTACTTATCTGTTTTGTGGTCTAGTACCTCATAAGTCATAGTACTACTAAACTACGGCGTTTACCGCATTCATAAGCAGATCGGAAGTACATGGTCACCTAATGCTACCAACCTGGGTCTGGTTACCCTGGGTTTACCCTAACCTTTGTTGTTCTGTGGCAATCTGTGGGTGTACCTAGACGCCTTAAAATCTAAAGACCTTGGCCTAAAATAACATATTACTTTATAACCCATAGACCATTTAAGAACATATGATTTTGACAAGAAGTATAACCTAAACTTGTGACTTTGCCCCCCAGCAAATATAGCCGTTGTCAAACATGTAATGGTAATTTCATGGCTTTGACAAAAACTTTAACCTAAATTTGTCAAGTTTGCCCCCCAGCGACGTCATCCTTAGTGATGTTAACATATACCTCACGGCTCAGTGGCGCCAACTGGTGAGCCAAGATATGTTAGGTCCTAGCACTCCTACTCCTAGCCCTAGGGTTAGTCCTTATTGCTACTTGCTCTCTACTCTGTGGGTGATTAGATAGTGTTTCCTAACCTTTATTGTTCTGTGGTGTTTCCATAGAATGGGTATTTCACTCTAAACGGATCACGGATTATTTAAAAATGAAATGAATATAACGTCAAAGTCCCTATCAATCGATAATAACGAGCTCTGTAATGCAGAGATGTTTGGTTTGAATCCGAGCTTGACAGCTAGTAAAAAGTGAAAGAATATGGCCGAATGAAAATTGGAGTAATAAAGTTTTAAATTGAATAAATGTTTTGAAGCGTAAAGTAAATAACTCGTAATAAATAGTTATAGTGTGCAATTTTTAAGTGTTTGTGTCTATGTTAAACGTAATTTGACAAAAAGTAAGTGTTGGCTTTAATTTACTGTTAAAATTACTTAGGGAGTTGCGAATTACAAAGGGTCTGCAGAAATCAAGTTTTTTCAATAATTTGGCGGTTTCTAAATTTCCACTAAATTGATTTGTGATATTAAAAAGTAAGTACATAAAAACTACTATCAAAATACATATCCAGGTGCTAATATTTCAAAAAATGTATAATTGAGGATCAGTTGTTATTACTTCTATTGGTTATTATTTGCTCAGGCCCAAGAATAAACAGACCAACTAAAATAGGATTTGTTAATTTTTTCTTGGTCCCCTTGATTTTACTCAGTTGACTGTTATCAATGACCAAACACGTTTTTGTACTTGATCCAGTTTTCCTTTTTCTAGTATATTTATGCCCTACTTACTTACTACTAGGTACGTACTTACTACTTACCCACTTAACCTCGCACTTAACCCATGTAGGATGTAGATATGTCTTTCACAAAATCATACAAACACTGTAAAGGCTACTGCAAGAAATAAGTATTCACAATAGAAAGGTCATGAAAATTTGTTTTTAATTTTATAAAATTTTGTAGATTTTTCCTCAGATGTTTTTATTCTTACTGTATCTAAACAATAAACCAAATAGCACCTTAGCGGCAGCTGCACAATTTTGGGGTGAAAACTGTAAAAAAACAATAACTATAACAGAAGCCATATGTAATAGGAATAGGTAATAACTAAGTAGGTGCAGGGTTGAGGTATAAGGAACCGTTGAGAGATGGATTTCAAGGTAGGGGTGATTCAAATTCAAAGAGATTAAAGTAATACAAAGGATACGGGAAACAGACTATATTTCAACTTCCAGAATATTTTCAGTTGCTGTCGTTAAGTTATTTCGTCGACGATAGTAAATAAAGTTCACTTTGCACAATATCAACAAGATGTATTTAACTAAAAAAGTGTTTGTCGGTTCCCGCTCTTTTCTTCATGAGAGGCGAACAGTAAAAATCTAGTGAATCAAAAACAAAAATCAATAAACAAACCATGTACAAAGAAACAAAAAACAGAGAGCCAATAGGAAAATGAATCAGTCAAGACAAACATAGAAGCTCTCAACTTCCAAACAAACATAACATGATATAGAGTTGATCAGTAAGGTCCCACAGGACTTGTTACATGCCCCTTTCACCAAACGCCGCTTATGCTACTTAATTGATTCAGCTAAAGAAGTGACACTGATACAAAGGGAGATTCTGCCCTCCTGCATTTTCACTTGGTTTGTGATGTAAGATACCCAGGTATTTGTCCAAGAAGAGTAGGTACCTATTATAAGCCCATGGACAAATAAAGGTAAATCATTGATGTAAATTAAGAATAGCAGGGGCCCCAAGACCGAGCCCCATGCTCCAATACATGCACTCCCCTTCGCTGACTCCATCCCATCTCCATCACTTGTTAGCTTTCTAAGAGGTAGCTTCTTAATAGCACAATACTATCATGGTTGAAATTATAGAGTTTAAGTTTATTTAGAAGAGCCGTATATATTATCTACATAATCGAACAACTTATTCAGGTCAGAAGGTCTGCTGGACAGACACCCACAGTCCTCAAATGCCTCATAAATCACAGACACTAAGTCCATATGACCCTTAAAAATATGGATTCTATCCAGATACTTGTTAGATGTGTTCAATAAAGCTTTCTTGGAAAATAGACGATTGCCGATTTGTTTGATGACACTGTTTAAGTATTAGTAAGGTAATATTGGTAACCTATAATTCCTATATACAGTGACCCGCAGAATTCTCACTACATAGGTATGGAAAACTTTTTTATTATTGATTTCTCAGAAAATTTTATTCTTGATATAAGTTTTTGCCTCCCCTTAAACTAAAAAAGCGTTCATTAAAATTGAAAAAATCTGTAGTGCATAAGAGGGATATTCAATTTTTTAATACTTGCTCAAGAGTAAAGTACTCTTATCTTTTGTTTTAGATACAATTTTCAATTGTAAAAGTTGTTTAAAATTAAAAGCTATGTCCAAATACGCAGTCTTGGCCTTCTGAAAAAATGAAATGAAAACACTTATTTTTTTGTCTTACCCAAGGGGCGTCTCACTCCTAAAAAAACGTACATGTATTTCGGAAATCCTAGTGATTTCGGCATTTCTGGAAGGATTTCGGGATTTCTGGAGGGATTTCGGCATTTCTGTAAGGATTTTGGAATTGCATGTATGCATTGTTTGAAAAAATACTTAATTATGAATAGCAGAGTGAAAAGCTTTCGGAAGATCTGAAAAATTAACTTAAAAACTATTAACTCGCAAAAGCTTAATTCAGAATCAACGTCGGATGGGTCAAAAATTCTATGCGTAGAAAATTGTTTAATACATTTTTCATCCCACAAAATGTAGAAAATGAATCTTTCATTTCACAAGCTGACTCTTGTTCAGGCGCGGATACAGGGGAGGGGCAATGAGTGCAATTGCCCCCCCCCCTGAGCATTGACCGAGCTTTAAAACCTATCTAATATGGCTGCCCTATCTTTACTATTTTTGGCTAAACTTTTCGCCTGCGGCGCTGTGACTTTTCGCTATTGTTTTCACCAAATTTATTAGCGAGGGGGGGAGGTGGAAAATATTAGGCCAATTAATGACGAGATTTGGGCGTAGTCCCAAAAAAAATTATTCAATACCCGCCCTGAGCGAAAAGCGGGATCCTTAAACTCAAAACAAAGTGTTAAATATTTGCATACAAGACTCGATACAAAGTTATGATATGCAAACTACACATTTTACATAAAAAAACAAATTCAGAGTTGAGAATCATAGATGTTTACTGAACCAGGGATTCCCCAAAAACTCGTGGGATCACGCCATCGCGATGCATCGCGCCGTCGTCGCCGAGGACAGTACAACGCGCGGGCCTTTTTTTATAGGTTATAAATTAACTAAATACTACTTATTAGTGAGAAACATTTAGTACCCACATCCTACATAATATGACTAAGTCACTTACCTATTGTTAAATACCTTTGCCATAAAGGTACCTACTACTTTGTTCTATTACACGCCTAATCAAACGGAAAATTTCGGTAGCTGAGGTATAGCTTCCAAAATCGCCAAAGAAATGGCGGGCCGCAGGTCGGCGCAGGTGCCAAAAACAAATAGTTCATATACATATTAGGATGGGATGTGTTTTTGACTTGCTATACTTCCTGGATACGTTTAATGCTCTCAGACTCTCGATTTAATGTTTAATGCTAGTAAATATTTGATAGAGATAAAAAATTGATTGTAAACGTTTGACAAATTGTTCAAGACAAGTATTCGGCATTACACTGAAGTCACAGGAAAATCGAACCAAGTGGCAACGTTGCGCAAAAAAAACTTTTCAAGGAGCTATTTTTATTATAACGACACAGTGATTTCGGCGAAATCTTCAATGGATTTCCGTTAATATATATGTTTTTCGACGAAATCGTTAAGGATTTCGGTAGGATTTCGCGATTTCGGCTCCAATTTTGGGATTTCGGAGAGGTTTCGTAAGGTATTTCGAGATTTCGGAGGATTTAATGAGGAAACGTACACGTATTTCGGGAGTGAGACGCTCCTCGGTCTTACCTGTATAGAGGCTTGATTGAAGAGATCAAGTTATTTTCAAAACTTCTTTTTAATGTTTATTTTAGAATAAGGTCAAACTTTAAATTTCTCGTTATTTCTAAATTTTTCTTAAACCTGTCAAAAAAATATATATATTAATTCGTTTATTTTTGGAGCAATTAGGTTTAAACGAGGGTTTAAACCAAAATTAATGTTAGACAATATGTTCAGGATCTTCTTAAATTGCTTACAAAATGTCTCGTCTTCCTAATTATTATAAAAATGAGTTTAAGTAAAAAAATCTAAAAGTTACGTAATTAAACTTACATATTAAAAATACAGCTCCTAGGCTGCGTTCGCGTCTTCATTAGCTTGGATAAAACAAACACACATGTCGTGTTTTTCCGATGTTTTTCAAAATTTTCATATTTATTATTTTGTGTCATGTTAAACAATTTTTCACAGAAATAAAAAATAAATTTACAAAATCAAACAAATACCAGTAATATTTGACAACAATCCGTAATGGCGCATTTACAGAATTTGGTTTTCTGTCATGGCTATCCGTGATTGACCATGGCATAGCCTTCTATACGAAAAATGAATAATTTTACAAAAATTGTTAAAGTTCTCTTTTTAAAAGAAATAAATATGGACTATTATATATTTTTGAAAAGTTCTTAAAAAGAGGGATAAAACAAAAAAATAATATATAGGGTGTCCCATTTAAAAAAAAAACAAGTTTGGGTTAGTTAACTCAAAAACAAAACATTTTAGAAAAAAAATCTACGCCACCGAATTCTACATAAAAATCTGTATAATAACCCATTTTAACTTATTGATAAGTTATCAAATAATCGAGATACAGGGGAGCGTCAAAAATGACAAACTTTCAAAATCATATGTATGTCAGAAACTGAGAAGGCTATGGAAATTTCGTTTGCGGCAATGAAAGTTTTATAAAATAATAGAAAAATAAACCGCAAACCCCATCTTTCTATCTTTTATAATAAAGGAGTTGGTATCCATGGCCTGCTAGATCGCCAGATCTTACGCTATTAGACTTTTTCTTGTGGGGGATATCTTAATAATAAGGTGTATAAACATCGACCTTTTAAAAACATAGACCATTTGGAAAATATAATAACCGAATGCGTATAAATAATTCCACCTGCATTTTTAAAAAATGTTCAAAGGGAATTAAACATAAGAACAATAAACTGTATTGTAAATGGTGGTAGACACATTAAAGTTTAAAAGAAAAGGTGTTTCCTGTATATTGTTGTTATACTCTGACTATCTCTTTGAAACTATTTTATTAAATTTATTCTATTGAAAATTTAAACTATTTAAAGTAAATTACAAGGATCTTGAACCGAGTCTTGAACGTATTGTCTAAAATTAATTTTGGTTTAAACCTAATTGATCCAAAAATAAACGAATTTTGGTATAATTTTTTTGAATGGTTTAAGAAAAATTAAAAATAAAGAAAAATTTAAAATTTTGCCAATATTCTAAAAGTAAACATTATTAAAAAGAACTTTTGAAAATAATTTGATTTCTTTAATCCACTCTCTATACAGGATAAGACAAAAAAATAAGTATTTTTTTCGTTTTTTGAATAGAAGGTAGATACTTAAATAAGAGCACTTTACTCTTGAGCAACATTTAAAAAATTGAATCTCCCTCGTATGCAATACAGTTTTTTTTTTTTAATTTTAATGAGCGCTTTTTTCGATTAAGGGGACGCAGAAACTTTTATCAAGAATAAAATTTTCTGAGAAATCGAAAATAAAAAAGTTTTCCATGTGGAGCGAGAATTCTGCCGGTCAATGTATATGAGGTCACCAATTTATTATGATATGTGTAATCTGTTTAACTGTTTAACAGGTATGCTTCCGATATTGATATTGATATAGACACTATAAATTGTACTAAATTAAAAAAATTAGTGTTATGTTTAATTATAGTTACGGCAAGCCGTTTTTGAAATATTTACCTATTTTTGAAAATGTCCACCAACATTTAAAGGACTTGTTTTCTTTACACGTTTAAAGTAGATGTTTAAAATTGTATTAATAAATTAGTAAAAGTATTAATTAATGCTAGAAAAAAATACATTTTCTTAAAATTATACAGGATAAGTAAAAACCTACTTCAGATTTACATTATCAATAAACCAAAAAGCTTTGTTATTTTAAATGGAACACCATATATTAAATATTATATTTCATTTTTAATTACCTTTTAAACTGGTAGGTTATTTTTAGTTTGAATTAAAAATGCGCATGAGCACCCTCTAGTTGTAGCCTCAATTGTTGTCTGATATGTCGTAGTGGTGCATTTTCCACAAGTTGAGGCAAAGTATTGCAAATAAATCCCAAAAATATTGTGCCGTTTAAGTGGCCATTAAAAAAGTATGGACCTACCATTTGTTCTCCAATTATGCCGCCCCATACACGGCCCACCTGTGTTGATCAAGTTCCGTTATTGTGAAAAGTAGATTCGTCCGAAAGAAGCACAAAATCAAAGAAGTTTTCATTCAATACATAATCCATATACGAAATTCAAGTCATCAATGGTAATCTATTTCAAAGAGTTTCTAATGCAACTGAATGTGGTAGGTATGGAATTTGTATTTTTTAATGATTTGCTAATGCTCTGTCTGCATACCTATGCCTGTATCTTGAAGTATTTTCTGCAGGGTTCTATGTGGATTTTCTATCACAGATCCCATCACTAAAAGTTCATTCCCGGTACTTAACAGGTTTTTGTCTACTTGTTTCTTTATAAGCCACACTTCCCAGTTTATCGAAATATTTGAAGCAATATTTCAAAAGAACTCTTATCTGGACGGCTTCTGTTTGGATTTTTTAAAGCATAAACTCTTATTGTTAAAAAGGAAATGACAATGGCAGTACTGTCAACGCCACCTTGATCAAAACAAGGTAAATCGAACGGATAGCAAATCTGGCATTGCCAGATTTAAACAGTTATACAGGGTGTCCGGAAAATTCGTGTACAACGTTTGACGACAGACTCCTGACGTCGAAATAGGTCGATCTAAGCCGACTTAGTTATATCCAAAATTGTCTCGTTTAGCCGGTAAAGGGAGTCAAAAATTTGTAATAATATTGGTTTTTCCCGAGGTTTTTCCTAAATTACGTGAAAACCTGCTAATCGATTTTAATGATTTTTAGTATGTAATACTATAAAATGACGTTTTCTAGGAGTATAGTCACAGGCTGTAAATAAGTGGAAGTGTTATAAATATAAAAGTGATATAATACGTCAACATTTCTCCTGATTTTTATATCAACGGCGTTCTGACATCCCAGATATTTTTGTCGAGTGACTGGATGTATTTGGAAGCTATTTTACCTCTTCAATATTTTTCGTTGGATGAGCTGTTTTGCCAGAAAAAAAATATTTACAATTACCTGCATACATCAATTATTAACATTAGTAATAAAATTAAAATCAAATTACCTGTAACAATAATTTTTTTAGTGACCTTGTTGCTATGGCATTTAATAATTTGACAATTATTGACAAATTGTCACCAGTCTATAAAATTGACTAGAGTATACGATCAACATTCTTGAATTACAAGTTTCCCAATGCTTTGGATCCACAAGTGTCAAATGCGGATAACTGGTCATTATTATGTGAGGCCTGTTCGTGATTGTCTAAACAAGATATTTTCAAATAGATGGAATTAAATAAATAAATAAATAAATGTTTATTCTTCTAAGGACATATAAAATGTGTAGATTTCGTCAATTTAAAACACAATAGTTTAACAAATAAATGAACAAACAACGAAGGGATGCATACTAATTCAAGTGTTATAAAATTCGTTCAAACTATAAATAGTTTTGCTAATTAACAGTTTTTTTAAAGCATTCTTAAAACTTGATAAAGTATTAGCACTTTTTATATCGGGCGGAAGTGTATTGAACAATTTAAGTCCTAGAACATTAGGCGAATTTTAAGTAATATTCAGCCTTGTCAATGGTATGCAAAAATCAGACTTTTGTCTAGTATTAAAATTGTGATACATACAATTTTTTTAAAATTTATTCCTTTTTAAAAACACATAAACACATAATTCAAAAATAAATAATGACGTAACAGTTAATACATTGTACATTTTAAAAAGTTCTCTTCACGAATATGTGGAAGGCACATTTTTTATTATTCTCAAAATTTTTTCTGGCATATAAGAATATCATTAGCCAAGGATGATCCACCCCAGAAACAGACGCCATATGATAATCTGCTACCTACCTGTGTGTGATAAAGATTTAACAGTTGCTGAGTAGTCAACACCGCATACAACGTTCTAAACTGATACGAGACTGAGTTGAGCTTTGCACAAAGTTCTTGGCAATGCGGTTTCCACGATAAATATCTATCGACATTAATTCCCAAAAACTTAGCCTTCTCGTTAAACACTATAGGAACACTATTAATATTCATATTTGGTATTGTTGGTGTAAGTCTTTGACTTGATTGAAAAAGAAGCACCTGGGTCTTGCTGGCATTTACGTAAAGGTCATTGCTACCAAACCACTCATTTTAAGTGCTCCAACTCACAATTAATGTTTGTCTGCAAAGTCTCCAGTGACTCATTCGACATAATGATTGATGTGTCATCCGCATAGATCGTAAAGTGAACGTTTGGCGTCACATTAACCAGGTCATTATTATACAAAATAAAAAACAGTGGGCCCAAGATGGAACCCTGTGGTATGCTCACATTTACATCGCCACCCCATGACTCAAACCTACTTCTTCCAAAACTATGACTATGTTTAATACTAACATATTTATTACGAGATGCAATAAATGACTCAACCCATTGTAAAGGGGCACCCCTGATGCCATATCTAGAAAGCTTATCACATAGTTTTGAGTGATTGACGCAGTCGAAAGCTCGGCTAAGATAAAAAAAAATCCCCACAGGGCACTCGCCCGCGTCAATCTTCTCAAGTACACCCTCGTAAAAGTCATGAATTGCCGTACCCGTCGACCTCCCAGAAATAAAACCATGTTGCCTATCCGTAATTATACTATGTTTACCTAAAAACGACAAAAGGCGTTCTAAAAAAGCGTATTCAAAGATTTTTGAAAAAGAGGACGACAAACACACTGGCCTATAATTGACAGAAGGGGTCCAATAAAATGGCTACCGAGGTCTCTTTATAGATATTACCCCGCTTGATTTTTTCCTGTGGGGTTACCTAAGAAGTAAAGTTTTTAAGACAAAACCCGAAAGTATTGAGGTATTAAAAGAACAAATAAGTTATTACTGTGGACTTATTACACCAGATGTTATTCAGAATGTGAGAAATGGATTTTATTTACGACTAGGTTGCTGCCAGCAAGTGAACGGACGACATTTTCAACATCTTTTCAACTATGTGTAATAAATTTTATTAAAGATATTTTATAATTCTATCAAATCTTTTACTCGCTCTGTATAAATATCGGTTAAAGATGGAAAAGTTAAATTCGGCACCATAATATCGTGCCGTACTCGTCTAGTTGGCGACCAGCTTAACGACAATTTCAGACGATGCGATTTTTCCGTTTGCGACATTACGTATCGCATCCGCAGAACACTCTCAGACATTACGAAAAAAATTATTTTCAGTAGAATGCATTTCAAAAATTGCGTGGTGGTGATGCTGTCGTTTACTCAGTTTATCTTTGTAGTCCGTAGAGTGCAACTAATATTATGTGAACATGATGGATAAGAGACGAAATATTTTCTTGACATTAGTACGTCGATGGTGAAGAAAGAAAAAAAAATATTAGACGCAACAATCAACATTTTTGGGTACATCCATAGAATCATAGTTTTTTTTGCGAGAAAACAACACACTTCATTCCATGCCTTTTCTTTTAGACGTTTAATTTTAAATTCTTTACTAGTTTCGTCCCAAACACAGTGTTTACCTTCCACGGCTTCAATTAAATTGATTCGTATTTAAATTTTAATTTTACATCCATTGCGAAGACCTACTACAAAGTTCTTTGTTATCTCATAAATAAAGCTTTCAGGCAAGGAGTTTTTCCAGAAGAACTAAAAATAGCACTAATAAAACCCTTATTTAAGAAAGGAGATTGTGAACTTATGGAAAATTACAGACCTATAAGCCTTCTTCCGGGATTTTCGAAACTTTTTGAGCTTGCAATGTGTAATCGTCTTATGGAATTTATGAACAACTGTAATCTCCTCGACGATATTCAACATGGATATATATATGCCTAAAAAATCGGCACAAACAGCTATATTTCAATTTACGAAAAAAATATTATATTTTATAGAACAAGGTAGTTTTTCTCTAGACATATGTTTGGATTTGTCAAAAGCATATGATTGCATTGATCCAATGTTATTGGTATTGGTATTGGTATTAGAGGAAATTCTCTTAGATTGTTCAAATCATGCTTGACTGGGAAACAGTAAAAATAACAAACAACGGACACACTTATATGTCCAATCTAAAGGAAAATAAATTAGGAATAGCACAGGGTAGCATTGCGGGACCAATTTTGCTTGTTGTATTTCTCAATGACTTAAATTTAGTAGCAACACCAAATGAAAACGTAACATGTTATGCTGACGATACCAATCTTATAACTAGTGGGAAGAATCCTGCAGAATTAATGGCGATTGGGGGTAACTTTATTTAACAAAGCTAACACATGGTTCATGGAAAACGAAACTAAAATTAAACAATAACAAAATAATTGTCCTTCTCTTTAGGACAAAATTAGCAAAAGTGGAGAAACCACCCAGTATATCTTTTGGAGAGTCGAAGATAGATATTGCAAGTAAAACTAAGTTTTTGGGAATATACTTGGATGTGTTTTTAAATTGGTCATGTCATGTCACGTTGTTAATAGAAAAAACTAAGTTCAATTTGCTACGGAGTTGTAGGGAGGAGGTGAACGAAAAATGCCTAAAAACAATATAAGTATTTCGCTAATTTCGAGTCTGTTATGAAGTAAGGAATCATTTTCTGGGGCAAAAATAGTTTACTAAAGAAGTACTGGTAGTTCAGAAGCGAGCATTAAGAATTGTAAAAAATGAGCTATAATGAAAGCTGCAGAAATGTTTTCAAGACATGTGGGCTCTTGACAGTTTATGGCGTACATATTTTTGGGTGTTTGATGTTTTTCTTTAAAAACAAACAGATGTTTCAAAAACAAACCTTTCATGAATACAATACTGGAACTCTGAATGTAAATTACTCAATTCATAGATTAACTTTAACAGAGAAAATCCCAAGCTATATGTGTATGAAATTATTTAATATTTTACCGATTTACATAAAATGTATAAATAGTCATAAATAGTCTAAAACTATTTAAAATCTCTGTTAAAAGAATGCTAGTTATATGACCTATAAATATGTATATATATGAGAACTTTGTTCTCTAGCCACTTGCCCTTATACAATCAGGATTAACCAAATTATGCTAAAATAGCTATTCTCTGGGTTACATGCCCCAACGAGCGCTGAATTATGTAGCAATGTGTCTTTGTTTATCCGCTTTCGTTATATTATGTCGCATCCGCATCGTGTGAAAATCTCTCGTACTGTTGACGATATCGCAAACGGAAAATCGCATCGCAATCCCACCGTCTGAAAAGTGCACTATAATTGGCTAGTACTCGTCCTGAATAATTTATCATTGTTAAAATTTGATTAAATAACAAATGAACATTTTGTTGGTTTTATGTAATAATATAACTTTGTAAGATTTTGCAACATAGGTAGGTAGCTAAGTAGCTATTTAAAACTAGTCAATTTAAATTGTCCCCGCAGGATGACATATCTTTCACTACATGGGATTTGCTTGCTTGTTCTTGTTACTATTTTTAGTAGGTTATAAATATTTTCTGTAACCTGAACCATTGCAAGAGGGTCGGTGACCCAATGGCGTGAATAAAATAAAGCAATGGCAAATGTGAATTTCACATATTATTTTTAAATAATAAAGCGGAGTTAATGTATTACTACTATAGGACGTTTTACTGGCCGTTTTATGCGGCTTAGGGACATGAATAAAATAAGGAATCCACAAATTTTTAAATATTCAGGGTGGCAATTTAGTTAGTGGATGAAAGATACAACAATTAAACCTATAACATTGATAACACAGAAACGAATATAATATTTTTTTTTATTTAAAAATTCCCGCCAAAACCCCAATCCGAGGTCAGGTAGAGAGCGTGACGTCATCATAATGAAACAAAACAGATTATGAAAGTTAAGAAGAAATTAAGGACTAACCTGAACTGTTGTCTTTCAAAACATATTGGTCGTAAAATAGGTATGAGTTTTATCAGTACTGTATAGTACCTTGTCGTGAATGTGATATCAAACGCACACCTACGAAATTCTTTATTTCTGTGCCACATTGGCCAGAAACAAGAACAATATGGTTACAAATTGCAAGGAGGGACTGGAATGAATTATCACCAAAAACCAGTAGCGGTTCGTGGGTCAGCAATCAATTCATTTTGAACAACTAAAGGTGTTTGAATCTAATAATAATTCACTAAATTCACGGTCATATTTCTTGAATAGCTTAATTAATTCCCTATAGTTGCCTTAGTTTAAAGGATTAAAGGTTCTTCAGATTCATTGTGACCCCTAAACGCTTATTATTGACAACCCAAAAAAATAATCGGCGCAAAACAGAATGTTTGTTTTTAACAATCTCGTTGTATTTAACACTTTCTAATCGAGCTGCATTGTTAGGAGTCATATAAATGTTTTGTTTACCAAATAAATCAAGCTTGCTGTAGGTGTGCTCCTTTAATATATCGTGTTTTTGGAGATCCCGAAACAGTTCTTTTAAATTGTCATAGCCAACTTTGCACCACGAATTTTGATTTTTTCCTTTTTGATTTGAAAATAAAAGGCATGGCCAACAAAGCAATTTAATTGTGGTTTCACTCCCCGTAAGCCATGCATATTTTTGATATCAAGCTACTGAAAATGCTCTATTACTCCTTGCCTCCCGTGTTCATTAAATTGAACATTTTAGGGGTCGGACGATCATCGTTTTTTATTTTAATTTGTTCATCGAATGAGAGAGACGAAGATCCACATTTTAAACTTAAAATATATTAAATAAGATCACTTTTTACCTCAGTTTCAACTTTGTTTTCCATGTCGCTGCATGCGTTACCCTCAATTTTTCGGAATGTACAAACGGGATATTTTATTTCAATTTTAAAAGACTTGCGTCCTAATCTTAAAAAAAAAAAACAAAGTTTTGTTTTTCAACAGACGACACTCAGCCTGATTTATTTTACACTAATTCAGTCATTTCCTTTAAAGAATGATCACAAAAACTTCAAAAACAACAAATTGATATAGATAATCTTTCCGGTCGATAATGAGTATTAAACATAACCATAATCTCACTTTAAATTTAGCGGCAGGTACGTAGTTTCCGCAACTTCCATCGTTGTTCGATACACGGTGTATGTTTGGGTGCCTATCTTCAAGCCTGATACGACAGGGTAGGCATGCCGACCCCAGCCCGGGTTGCTTAGAAAGTAAAACAATTTGTTTTATGGCTGCTGTAGTTTGCGAGTATGACGTCCGGGGTACAAGCGCGATTTAAGCAAAGAAATTTACCGCCATTGTCATAAATACTAAATTTCATCAACAACACAACAAAAAACACAGAAAGTCAATTATAATTACAGAATAATAAAAGTTAGTTTTTCATGACAATTCGTCGTTATTGACCAGTTTTTAAGTATAATTACGTGACGCTTAGTTTTTGCTGGCGGAACTATTCTCTTCGCATTCAACGGTTAATTTCCAGGGAAAAAATCCAACAGGCTTTCCCACTCTTAAATCGAGAATGGCATCGCCTTGTTAAGTTTTTACTTTTTATCACTTTAATAAAATATCCTGTTGCAGTATAGTTAATAGCAATAAGTAAAAAAAAGCATACTTAAAGGGCTTTTAAATCACAGTATAAAGCGTCAGCGTAAGAATATAGGTGTGACGACAGCATCCTAAGCAAACGATTCGCCATTTTCTTCTGATGCAGACCGTCAGTCTCGCTGAACAGATTGTTGCGCAAACATCGTTTATACAGAGCAGGAATTGGGGAAATGATTGACTTTGTGTTTATTATTTTTTTATTCAAAATGAATACTGAAGGTCGTGGAATAAGTCGCTGTACTGCTGAAAGTTGTGTGCAAACAACTCAAGAAACTGCTGTTAGTAATTTGCAAAAACCAGTAAAAACTTCGTAAATACAGGATGTCTAAGAACGGCTCATCTATTTTGAATTAAAATAAAAACAAATATGTTCATTGTAATTATAATTTATTGGACTTACGACACCCTTCAAAAAAGTAAGGCAGATTTTTAAAAAATCATTCAAGCTGATTCCCAGACAAGAAGTGCCGTCATTTTAAGATTGACATTTTCAAGAAGTGAACGAATATTTTCCTTAGATTAATAATAATAAATAATAACTCAAATAAACATATTTGTTTTTATTTGGATTTACAATCGTTAAGTCGGTGTGAAACTTCCTGTATTTTATATTAATTTTGTCGAAAAATTGGTTACAATATTTTATGATTTACTATAACCTCTATTTAATAGTATTAACATAGTTTTTGTGCCCAGCCTTTATGGCATGTAGGCTTAATTCCGTTACTGATGTATTTTTTTTTTGTAACCATGTATTTTACAGACACTAAATAAAGCTAATATTTTGTATATTTTATTTGACATATAATGGCATTATCGTATATAATAGCACAAGAGAGAAAATTGTACCTAAAATTTTTTTTCTTGAGTGGTATTCGTCAAGACTATTTCACGAATAATATTAAAACTAGGTATATGGGTGAATTATATATTAATTTTATTCCAAAAGAAGATAGGAAAATGAAAACATAAAAACTACTTATAATTATTAACAATATTAAATGTGCAGCTTTGATATATAATCCCATTTTTATTCGCATTCTCGTTTTGGTTGGAGACATTTACAGCAAGGTTTGGGGACTCTACAATTCATTAGTACTACTTGTTGGTACACTACAAGATGGCAGTTGCTCGTTATTTCTCATGCAATTTATTAAATCGGAATGATGTTTTGGATCCATCTGGAGATAGGGTTTAAGAGAGTGAGAACTTGCATGACCAGTTAACTTTATTAACTGTTGTTCACTTACTCCTTGTTTTGTAAGAACTGATACCGCAGAGGAGCGATTTTAGTGATTAGTTATTTTATTTCTCTTTGTATCGAGTCCAGTCTTCTCAGCTGAAATTTTGGTCCATTTTGCAAGGGAATTAATTCCTAATGGTATGTTCTTAAACCAAGGGCCCTTGTGCCAGTTAGGATTGGGGGTTAAAAATAACCTGTCCGTTGTTATTTGGTGAGGTCGCTTAGTCAAAAGTTTTTTAAATAACCTTACTGGACAAAAATTTGTATTAATTTTGTTTCCTACTAACCACTTGCTGCTAGCACAGCTTTTAGATTCACCCTGTGTAGTTTTAGTAAAAATCGGATTATATTGTATTCTACCAGTAAAGTTGCCCATAATATTGATTTCTTCTTTAAAATAATGAATCTTGCAATAAGCGGCCTCGTTTCCTCTCCACGCAAGCTCTAAAGCGCATTATGTGGAAATTTTTTTTTTGTAATCCGTCTGGAGTTTCTTCATCCCAAAGTAAGGCCATGTTATATATGTCTTGTATGCCTATTGCCTTTGCACTTACTTTTTGTTTGGTCAGATCTTCTTGTAAGATTCTTCTCTTAGTATTACGTGCAACGCGTGCTTTTTTGGAGCGTATGTCACTAAAGGGATCAAACGAAATATTAAAGTCATTAAAATATTTTTCCTGTACCATTTTGGCTGTAGTATTCCAGATAGACTTTACGCAAGTTTCTTTATAGTCTTGGCCTTTTTTTCTTTTCATATTAAATTCCCAGTCTTCCAAAATTGTAGCTATATCATTTATAGTAGTTGTAGTCGAAACAAATTCATAATTACGCTCTTTACAAAAATCTAGAAATTGGTTCCATATCGACGATCTGGTTTTTATGGTATTTGCTGGAATTACTTTTTCCACGGCAGATTTTATTTCACTGATTGATCTTTGACCGAAACGAATGGTTTCACACATACTTTGGTAAAAATAAATAAATTTACGTGAGATTACAACCTTTCAAAAGTAACAGTGACAATCTACTGTCAATCATTAATTACCAATCTTAACAGTGACTGTAACTAAGGTAACAAAATTTTGCCGATTTAAAACTATGTTGCTAGCTATTTTCTGAAATTCTGATTGGTCAGTGGGGTCGGCAAAATTATGAAGGTAGTGGTTTTTCCGATTAAAAACAGGTAAATATCTAAAATTGCTACATTTTGATTGGTTCAAATTATGATGAGTGGAATAGTCTGCCGAAATGTTTTCTTAGAATCATGATAAAGTCTGTGCGTTTTAAGAAGTCCGCTAAGCCATAAAACCTCTTGAGCATTATGTCGGTGGCTCTCAAACAATAAATTATATTGAAGGTAATTTTGGATGTTGATGAATTACATTTTCTAAATAAAATAATTTAAAGTAAATAAAAAATTAGTTTAGGTAAAGAAAAATAATAATTTTTTAGCTTTTGTAGTATTCAGACAAATTAGTTTTACGAATTCTTTTTTATAAAGTTTTGGTTCTAAAAAGAACCGATTTTGTAGTCTTGCGACAGAACGTACCTACTTGTAGATAGGTACTACTAAAAGTAGTCTTCCTCTGCATTTGAAATTTCACCCATGCTTTCAGACTCATCAGAATCAACATCATCGTCATCATCATCATCATTCGTAATAATTAACGGTCTTACTTCGTCTATAACCTGTTCTGTCTCATAAGATTCAAAAATAATTTTTTCTGTGTGTTCAATGCATTTCCGCCATTCTTCTTTGCCCGCTTGGCTAAGCGCCTCCTCCCATAACTTTATAACGCTAGGCTTACCGATATTTTTACAGGCATGTTTGTCATAATAGTTCTTGCTAATACCCCATACCAATTCAATTGCGTTGTAATGACAATGGTAGGGCGGCAATCTCAAAACTTGATGTCCATATTTGAGGGCTAATTCGTCAACAACATACTTTTTTTTAAATGACTGCTCTTTACACTTGCTTAAAAGTTCACTTTTTAAATATAAATTTTCATGGTTTATGTTTTTCTTTGACAACCACTCTTTTATTTCTTCCTTTTTCCAGCTGCTTGTAGGGAATTTCTCTTCGAGTCTCGTATGGTAAGAGGCATTGTCTAAAACAATTAAGCAAGGTTTTTCTAAACTTTTTAAAAGTTTTTCCTCGAACCAATGCTCAAAAATTTCAGCATGCATTTGCCGTGATAATCATCAGTTTTTTTTGTTGATGAAAATATCAAACTGGCATTTAAAACAAAACCTTCTTCATTACCAGCATGTAATATAATATACCTTTTTCCATTACTTGCACGGGTACTTGAATAACAATGCTTTGAGTCATCCTGCCAAGACGTTTTTGTTGAAGTTCCGTTTGCAAATACCCATGTTTCGTCAAGAAAAACAACTTGTCTTGACAATTCCGATTTTTTGTTGTTTAAATAATCCCTTAAAAATTGCCATCTTTTCGAAACAACAATGGACAGCTCGCAAAGCAGTTTTCTGTTGAAAGTGAAAAGCACAACTACTTATTTAAAATAAAGTAGAACATACCATCCCGCACTTCAGCAAATTTTAATTATTTCTTGGAAAATAGTAATTATTATGAAGATTTAATTATAATAATCCCAAAATAATGTCATTATCGGAAAAGTATATACCTGACAAAATCTTTAACATATTTAACCATCCCGCACTTGAGCAAATTTTAATTGGTTCTTGGAAAATAGCGATTATTATATAGATTTAACTATAATAATAGCAAAATAATTTAATTATCTATTAAATTATTATTTATGCTCAACGCGTAATTCTAAGATATTTTTGTTTTGAAACCTCTGATTTCGCCCAGTAATAGAATACAGTAAACCAGTGGGATGTTCGGTGTGATCAAGTATAGCGAAGGTGCGAAGATATTGTAACTTAACCGACTTACTGTTTTAAAAGCGATAACATCCCTTGGTGATTTAATCCGATATCGGACTTCTTAAAACGCACAGACTTTAATAATATAACCTCCCAAAAAAGTATAAGTTCGGAGCTGGCTAGCCAGCTCCCGCTGTTTCGTTTGCAATATCGTTGCTTATGCACCAGAAATATGATCGAAGTGAACGAATTTGGAGGAAACCTTACTTATTAACTTCAAATGATTTCTTATCGAGAGCGGCTACTGATCTTTTTATGCTGTGGTATTACCTAGGTACCAGTTTAAAAGGTGCAATTTTCATACGAGAATTACTCAATAACTATTGAAGAATCGGGCCAAGCCAAGCAAGGCGCCAGTTCATGGGCTTGTTCCGGGCTCCGCCGTATTTCAAATTGACCCCATAGGTTTATATGGCAATAAATAAAACTATTTCTCTACATACGTGTTAAAAATGGAACTTTTAACACTGTCTACTAGCCTTAAAAATGTTACTTTAAAGCACTAGTACCTTCAAATACCTACTTTAAGGCCCTAGAGTTAAAAGCAAAATGTCGAAAACATTTTTATTTACATTTATATTAATAGTACAATTTAAAAAATTTGAAAAATAAATTCCTTCCTCAGTTCTGCCGTTCTTCGCGGTTAAGGAGGATTGAACAGAAACAGCAGCATGTCCAGTTGATGTTGAAGCATCATCGGCTGAGGTCGTTTGTACTGTAAGCAATTTTCAAGCAATAGAGTTTTTATTTCCCAAGGAATCCACGATGTACCCTTCCGCAACGGTTGAGGATTTCCATCCCCCATGCCGCTTAATTGTCGTCAAATTTGCTCCAGCATCGGCAAGTAAGCTCGCAGAGGAACGGCGAAAGCAACGCCCCGTATATATAGAGTGTTGAATTTGAAAGTTGCAGAAATCTTGGTATAGCAGCAGGAAATTTTCCGAACGAATTAATTCCGACCGGATTTCTGGTACATTTACCTTTTACATATTTTAAGAAGAGCCGCCGATGTACGACATCTGCTGGACAAGGATCAGTATATTTTCGATAAAAATCCAAATAAAATTTTTTAACGATAGTGAAATTTCGTGGTACCTTGGTTTTGGTATCCGATATTTTAATAACTAATGAAGTCTCCATATCGTCCACGTTGTCAAGAGTCAACTGACAAAGCTCCTCCCTGCGGCAGGCACCAAATATTCCTACAATCGTAGCTACTTTCATCAGAAGGTACTCATCATCCGGTGCGCACTTCAGAAACTGTTCAATTTAGTCTCTAGTAAAAATTTTTGATTTTTGGGCTTGGTAACCCTCTCCTTGACGCTTCAAGTAGGCAATCAATTTAAAATGTTTGCTGATATCTACGTCGTTATTTCCACGTAGCATAGCTTTGATCATTGAATAGTGGGATCAAAGAGAAGATGACTTCCATACCTTTGCCTTTTCCTCAAAATAGGCCAGGAATATGTTTTCGGAATACTTTTCAGAAACGCCTTTGTTTTCACACCATTTTATAAATTTATTATGACTTATGAGCAACCTCATAATGAATTTTTGATTTTCGTGGCGGTAAATCCAAGGTAGCTCTGTTAGCAGCTTCTTTTATGTCTTTAAGTTGATCGATGTCTTGTATTTCTTGCATTTTTGGCAAATCACAACAGCCAGCGCTAGCGTTTTAATAAAACTGGCAGAACCTTTCAAATTTTCAATTTTTCTGTAAACAAATCAGCCAACAATGATGGTTGCTAGGTTTTATTGACAAATGTGAACTAATTTAATATAAATGTACGATGCTATTAGAAACTACCTGGATGAAAGATATTCTAAACATTTAATTTTCAATTATTGTATGCTTTTTATTGCCGTTTGTAGAAAAAATATTGTATGATATTTGTGTTAAAAATATTTAAGGCACTCTTGTGGTTTTTTTCCACATGCGTGCCTTAAAAATGTACTTTTAACACTTATATTATAAATAGCTATTATGTAAATGCATTGAAATTAAGACAGAAACAAACATACGCGGAAGTTAAAAGAAACATATATCGCCGAATTTGTTGACGGCCCACCAATTATATCTCTTTTGGCATTCGCGTGTCCGTCGCCAGTTGCCGAGCTGTCGTGAGCCGCCCCTATGAAAATGCGCTGAAATCGCTCGGTGAAATATACGATAGCAAAACATTTGGTTAGACAAATCACTTTATACACATTTTATTTGCTTACATGCATTTCTGCTTGTATACATTTAATTACGCCGGAGCTTATTAGTTTAAAGATGTTTTCACTTTTTAAAATTTTTTTTTCGATATTATTTGTGTTGTTTCTTTTGTATAGTAGTAAATACTTAATGCAAAGCAATTTCCGTTGCACGTCATACCCTTCGAGCGACGTCAGTTATCAGCAGTGTTGCCAGATTGTAACCAAAATAACCGAGTGAAGGATTACACTGTTTAGACAGATAATAGACAAGATAAATTTACAATACAAATATTTATTTACTTTATTTTAAAAATCTTCCAGGATGACAATATACAGTGTGTCCCCGGATCGACGCAACGATACGTAAAAAAGGCTGAATTTTTTTTAGTTGAAGCGTTATCTTCTGGGGTTCAGCCCTGCTTGGATAGAAATTAGTTTGTGGCATAATTTTAATTTCGAAAAATCAAGTGTGCTTTGGAAATTTTCAAAAAACTTTTTTTCCCACCAGTAAAGTGCTCGATTTCTAGGAGATACGAAAACATTTTATTAATAAAAGAAGTTCGGAAATAATAAATGGGTAAGAATACAAAATTTTAAAATCCTATGCCTACTTTGATGTTTTGCATTATTTGCACGCACCTCCCTATTGAAGATATTAAAAAATTTCGTTAACAAAAGTTGTTCAAAATAATAAATTAAACACGAGCGGTTTATAGGATACATCAAAAAATTAATTTATTTCAATAGTAACATTAACAACGGTTTATACAATACATCAAAAAATTAATTTATCTCAATACTAACATTAACTGAAATATTTATTTATTCAATAAGTTCGCCGCCTTTATTTGCACATTCCTCAATGTTTTCCCGAAATGCAGTGAAAGCTGCTCTTGTCTCCTCCATGGGAATAGAGTTTGTTGCATCTGTAATGCGATTTTTCAAAACTTCTACGTCATTTGGAAGCCTATTCAAATATACAATTTGTTTTATTCGACCCCAAAAATAAAAATTCATTATTGTTAGATCCGGAGATCTGAGCGGCCACAAAATGGGACCAGCATTGGCTATCCATCTTTCTTGAAAATGCTCATTGAGCCATTCACATACCCGAAATGTCGAGACGGCAGGGCAGCCGTCGTGTTGAAAATATGAAAAATATCTTGGTTCGTATGGTAGTTCGTCAAAAAACTGATTTAGGATATTTAAATAAGTATGTTGATTAAGTCTTCCATCAATAAAATATGGCCCAATTACACCACAATGATAGGAAATTGCACACCAAACATTATCCTTTTTAAAATACTGCCGCCTAGAATTTATTACATAATTTGGATTATCTTCAGATCAATATCGGCAATTCTGTGATAAAGGTACACCGTTAGTGGTAAAAGTCGATTCGTCTGAGAAAATAATTTTTTTATGGAAATTTCGATCTTCTAGAATCTTCTCACCTAAAGTTAGGCAAAACTCCAACCGTCGGGATTCATTCCCTTCTTCTAACGTGTGACGATATCTAACTTTATATGGTTTTACCTTATTTGCTTCATAAATGCGTTGTAAATGTGATTTGCTAACACGAGTCTCCTCGTACCGCTTTCTTAGTGACAGCTTTGGATTTTCGCGTAATAGATCCATTGCTAACACAGTACCTACATCATCTTCATCAAAGTTCATCTTTTTTAGTATATTATGTACAGTACCGGTAGTAACAAATTTTTTAACCAGTCTGGATACTGTAGATTGTGTTCGGAAATGAGTGGAAAGGAAGTGAATTGCTTGTTATTTTTATGTTCGCATTTCTTTAATTATCTAAATGTCTATTAAAGGGAATAAAATAAACCGATCGTGTTTAATGTATTATTTTAAAGAACTTTTCTTAACGAAATTTTTTAATATCTTCAATAGGGAGGTGCGTGCAATAAAAATAATGCAAAACATCAAAGTAGGCATAGGATTTTAAAATTTTGTATTCTTACTCATTTATTATTTCCGAACATCTTTTCTTAATCATCTCCTAGAAATCAGGCACTGGTGGGAAAAAAAGTTTTTTGAAAATTTCCAAAGCACATTTGATTTTTCGAAATTAAAATTATGCCAGAAATTAGTTTCCATCCAAGCAGGGCTAAACCCCAGAAGATAAAGTTTCAACTCAAAAAATTTCATCCTTTTTCACCTATCGTTGCGTCGATCCGGGGACACACTGTATACCTAAATTGTATTAGAATAGTCATGTAATTTTATTGTTACTTTAGGTAGTGATATTAGTTCATATATTTGCTTACCATAGCTTTAACCATCAACTTTAGTGGATCTAACACTTCTTTTATTTTCATCATGCCAAGATCTACCAATGGTGCCATTCTGAAAAATACGTGTTTCATTCAAGAAAACAAATTGGTACAAGGATGCTTCTTTCTCTTTCCAAAATACCAGTCACTTGAGAGCTGCATGGGAAAGTTCCATAAGCCCTCGCTCAGTTCATCTTTTTTCCATCCGAGGCCTATTTCCTTTAACAGATTCTTAAAGAATTAAGACAACCATCAAACTGTCTTTTAATTTTGTCAAGATTATAGTTTTTAAATAATTCAACTTACTTGTTTCGTATATTTTTTTTATTTATTTATTACTGACCTCGAAACAGATAAATCTGGTAATGAGGCCTATATATATAATAACAATACATTTTTAATAAATTCTTAAATGGTAAAAGTAATAGTTAAAATTCTAATGTTTACATTTTACAGAAAAAGTAAAAAAAAATGTCTTAATAACATGTTTAATTTTCTATATTATATTAGTTTAGTACTGTCTCTTTAATATATTTGTTCAGGTTGGTATGCAGTATTTTTTGTGTTCATTAAGAAGTTCATCAGGAATAATATTATAGGTTTGAATGCTTCCCTCATATGGAGAGTCTTGTTTTTTCTTTGAGCGAGCAAATGTATTTCTTAAGGCATCTTTTGATCTTATATTATAGTTGTAATAATCTTTGTTTTGTTTAAGGACTGTGTTTGCTTTAATTAATTTATTTTGTACACTGTGTAATAATTTGGTTTGCTCAAATTTTCTAAGTTGATTTATAGTAAGAAATGGGTATGTTCTGAACAATCTTCACTGGGTGTATAATAATTTATGGAAAATAAAGCTTTTATTGATTTATTTTGTAGTCTTTGTAGATTCTTTATTAAATATTCACTAGCATTACCCCAACAAGGTATTAGATATCTTAAATGTGGTTCAATAAAACTGTTATACAGAAGGTATCTTGAATTATCATTGAGTTGGTGGGAGCATCTCCTAAGTGCTCCAACAATAGGTGCCACTTTATTGACAATGTTCTTTATTTGAGAATTCCATGTTAAATTGTTGGAAATTATGAGACCAAGATATTTATATTCTGATAGTTGTTTTAGCAGTTGATTGTTTAATTTTATTTTTGGATTACACGTCTTTTTCCCTTTTTGTTTAATTATCATATATACACTTTTATTTATATTAATAGTCAACTTGTTGTAGCACATCGTTGATGGGTTTAAATAAAACCATAGGAGCTTAGCCCCCACTCTACCTTATTTAATGATTTTACTAAACAAAAACATGAAATTTCATATTTTTATAAAATAACTTAAAAAATTTTTTTCTTTCTTTTCTTTTTTGGTTTCTCCACATAAACTATGTTATATCAAAAATATAAATATATTAATCATTAAAATTTATTTCACACCATGCTCATTAAATATAATTAAATTCTCTTACTTTTATTAACAAATTTAAAATAAACTAAAATGTGCTGATTTACATATCCACAACTCTGAGTTACCTCAAGTTAGTCTTCAACTAAACAAATTTCACTTGCTACGATTATATTAAATGTTGTACTCATTAATTTGAGACAACTATTAGATCCCATTTTACACTCGATATAGTTCCCCTGAAGATGACTGTATATATAGTCGAAACATGTAGGGACAATCGTTAAATTTTCAAAATATATATTATTTGTGGAGGAAGACAGAAGTGTTGTTTTAATTTATATTCTTTAAAGTTACTTCTCTAACTACTGTCAAGGGTAACAATGGGCCATTGTTGTTAAGTTCTTCCTGAAAATAGCTTATTAGAGAAGCTATTACTCTTTGCACCGACTATTTAAATGCTTCGGCATTTCTCACAAATTGTAAACAACGTAATCGACAGGGAAATGTATGTACGCCTTTGCTGTTTTTAAAAGAACAGTTTTTTAATGCTGTTTATGAAAAGATCTGGAGTTTTTGTTAAAAAGAAATAGACCAACAACAAGAGTAACGACACGAAAAATGAAAACTAAACGTCAAAACAGGCCAACGAACGAGCTGGCGCCACCGCACCGTTGACAGTTCTGTTGCTACCTGTCGGGCAATAAAATTCAAATTATATTAATTTTTACAAGTTTAAATTTAAAAAAAAATATATTTGCTATAAGTGAGTTGGTATCAAAGAAGAATACTTTAAGTTTTTAGTACACTCAATATCGAAATTTTAATATTTTTTACCCAAATTGAATTTCCTTATGTTTTCTTACGGATTTACAATTATCAGCTGATTGATGACGTGCAACGGAAATTGTTTTGCAATAACTATAGTACTAGTATACCTACGTCATTACTTGTATTATCAATGGCTTTAACTGTACAAGAAATACTGCTGTATTAAATGAGTCGTGCAGGTTAGTTAAGAAATTTAGCTTTGTTTTGTTAATACCATTAGTTGCCCACAAAGTTTGCCCTACCTGTAAAAAACTCACGGGCCACGCCTTGTGGGTACGTAAGATTATAACTAAAACATTTTCAAATTAAAACTAGGTTGGTATCCGAGCATAGGGTCAATTAATGTAATAGTAAAGGAATTTGACAAAATAATTTTTAAATGCTTATAATTGGTTTCTAATTCAACTTTTTAAAGTACCTAACAAATTATTTAATGGAATAATATTCTATCAATTATTGAAAAAAATTACAATATTTTAAAAACAGGACGAGTTGCAATTATTTTCGTTTATCCCAACTGTATGGGTGTAAATTGTAAACAACTAAAGAACTAAACACGCAAATTAGATATTTTTGAGTTTATTCTTAAATTCGGACAGACGTATTCACATAGCCTTCTAATTTTCAAACCAAATCCGGCTCTGCATCTCTCCCTGACCAGCGCAATATAAAGCTTCTTACATTAAATACTGCTCCCTGATTTGCCGGACGAGGTAATCTTTTTAGCCGTATACGCGTAATCTATCGAGTTTTGAGATGGTTGTCGGTCTGCAGCGATGGGTTGTGGATCCGCTCGGCTAACGGCCCTATTACGCGCCCTTTAAATTATAATTAAACCGACGAAATATCTAGTTTACCCGCCATAGACTCGGCTTATGAAACACGAGGGTTTATTGTTTTTGTGTTAGTGAATTTTGTGAGAGTTTGTATACTTTTGTACTTTGTTTTTAAGTTTTTCTTTACTATTTTGTGATGGAATGGAACAACAAAATGATTTGTGTAAATTTACCACATGATTACAAACCGAGATTCTGTTTAAAGAAAAGCCAACTGTATATGCAAGGTAAAATTTTACATTTTTGGTATTAGTTTTTATTATCAGAATTTGGTTTTTAACTCTTAGGCAGGGTTGGGTTAGTAGCAAACTTTAGGTAATGTACCTGGGTAAACTGGGTTACGACAGGCAAATTACGTAAAAATTCAACAAAAAAAACTTACCATTATTTAGAAAACAGAAGAAAAATAGAAAAATCATAGGCACATAACCTCACATTTTTTGACAGTACCATAACAGTAATATTTTTTTGGAGATTCACTTAAAAATTAATTATATACCAAGTTTACAGGAACGCTCTTATGCGCATTAACGGAATATGAATTTCATTAAAACGCACATGTAAACACCCTCAAATCAGTTTAAAAAACATAATTCGGATTGATTTAAAACGCATGATTATCCGATTTAAATCCAGATTTAATCTTCGTGTAAACGCGAATTCTCAATGCTACCAACCGAGTGCCGAATGTTTGCTTTTGAGGTTAAACGTCAAATCCGATATTTTCATGTTGGCAACGGCAAGCAGCTGTTTAATATCATCGTAAAATGCATTCTTAGTTAGAACGTATTAAGCTCTCGTGTAAACTTGATAATAGACTACATAATGAGTTCAGGTTAGACTGTCGAAAATATAAAATGTAGGTAGCTATCCGACTCTGCTCCTAGGTGAATTTTTGGCAATATTTGGCGTGGCCCCTAATAAAAGTTTCATCTGCGGCTCATTTTCCTCCGGCGGGAGTGCCAGCAGCGCTTCCTCATTCTGCTCACTCACCGCACGTCCCTGTCTGAGACGTTAAAATATTTGACTGTGGTGAATACCACGATACGATTTAACTGAGTCAAATTCAAAGTGAGGCTTTATCAGACTGCCAAATAAAATAACTTGTAAAATTAGGTTTGTTAAGTAGACAACAAGCTACTAAGTTTCAACACTTCTGCCATCCTTTGACAATTCGAGTTTAAATTCATTTATACCTGCAGATTTGACACATTCATCGATTTATTATCGCAATATTGGACACTGCAATGTCGAAAATAGAAGAAAGGTTCGAACAAATAAAACAACATCACACAGTTTTTTTCACCCTATATTTCTCCTGAAATTAACGCGTTAAATGTGATTCAATACCTATTTACAAATAACCTCATCTGTCTGTTTCCAAATTTAGTGATTGCCATACGAATTTTTTTAACATTACCTGTGACTGTGGCCAGCGGAGAAAGAAGCTTTTCTAAACTTCAAGTAATAAAAAATTATTTGAGATCAACAATGGGACAAGAAAGGCTTTCAGACTTATCTATTATTAGGATCGAAAAGGACATTTCGGAAGATATATTATATAATATATATATATGTATATGTATTTAACATAACGTATTTATTTGGTTGTTATATCAATAAATTATTAATTCATTGATTGTGTAGACTTTTACTTGATGAAAATCCATTATAAACACTTATGTTAAAAAGTAAGTAAAACTTAAGTTTTTTTAGATTTTTACGTGCATTTGCATTATATAAACATGACATATGTTTCGCCAGCACAGTGGCTTCTTCAGATGTCGAGTATAAACTAAATTACTAATTTTACAAATTTTTACAGGTAAATAACTATTATATTAATGATGGGTAAAACCTACCATTAAGAAAGTATTTTAGAAGCGGTAAATATAAAAGAGGGTTTGTTGGTACAAATAATTAGAAAAAGAGATTAAGTAACGGGGATGAATTTGTTTCGATTTGGTCATTTAACATCCTTAACCTTAACAATCCTTAGAAATAAATAAACTAAAAAACTCAGATATCATGGGCCATTTTTTTTTTGAAAATGTGTACCCTCCAATTTGAAGTCTTATTTACTACAAATTGTTTCGAGTAGGGATGTTTAACGAGTTCTTGAAGATTTTCCTGCATCGCTATTACGGTAATACTTTAATCCTTTAAAAGCATATTGGGTGTAATAGCGTTACCGTATTATTGCATAAAGATAAACGTAAACTCGAGCGTAAACCCAATAACCCGCATGGGCACATATAGATATTCCAGAATTAAATTTTACTTTATTATTTTTAAATTTCATAACTATAAATACTTTTGGATAGCCGCGATTTAAAAAAATTCCAGAAATACTTAAAGAACAACAAATTTATATAAAAATACAACTTAGTAAATTTGACCCAGTTTTCAGGTAATACATTCATTTTTTGCATAGTTTATTTTTAGTATCGTTTGTTATCTAATGACAGTTAAAAATTGTTAAAAATATATATTTGTCTCCGGAAGTCCTCTAAAAGTGATCTAAATATACTCTAGGCGAATCACAAACCATTTAGTTATTCGATTTTGCCAATTTTACACTGACAAATGTCATGCTCTTCATAAAGTTCTTACCCACCCAAATGCTAATAAGCAGTTTTACCAACATGAATATGAAAATACTTTAGTACGTAAACGATTGAATAGGAAGAGAAGTACAAATTAAATTTTAAAATAATAGGACGTTAAAGCCCATAGCAGAAAGCATAATTAATCAACAAGAAAGAAGTCACCACCACTTTATTTTTTTATAAGTTGTCATTCTGACTACGCAAGAATTAACGGAAAACTAGAGCATGGGCTAATTAGTAAATCATCGCAAATTTATGAACTTGAAATTGCCATTCTACATTTCCAAAATTCCTTCGCGGGTTCTTGCGCCTTATAGGTCAGCTCGAATTTCGTAACTTTTTTGGATTTTTTGAAAAGCTTACCTCTTATGACACGAAATTCTTCGCTCATTTGACACAGATATGTGAGTGACAATCGAGTCGAATGAATAGGTAAATGCTTTGTTTACCAAATAAAATAAATCAAGTTTTAGTTGACTGAGGTATATGCTGCTTAGAAAAAGTCATGCTTTTAGAGAGCCCGAAACAGTACGCAATACGGTATTTGATTTTTTCCTTTTTCATTTGAAAATAAAATGATTGGCCAACAAAACAGTGTAATTTTGGTTTCATCGCAGATCTAATAGCTATAATACTACATACATTCACTACCCATAAGCCATGCATTATTTTGATACCATTTTTCTAAAAATTACCTATTACCCCCCTTGGCTCTCTCCAATTCAAACATTTTATGGGTCGGTTGACCATAGTTTTTTAATTTAATTTGTTCATCCAATGACAAAACTCCACCCGGTAAACTTAAAACATATTGAAATAGATATAAGATCACTTTTTACCTCAGTTTCAACTTGGATTTTCATGTCGTTGCATGCATTAACCCTTAATTATTCGGAATGTCCAAACGGTAAAAAAGTAAAACACTCACTATGGCGGTTGTAGTTTACCGAGTATGAGGTTCGGGGTTACAAGGGCGATTTAAAAAGTAGAGCAGTTATTCGTTGGCAGTTTACGAGATATTAAAATTCAAATTGATGTAGATCCAATGGGGTTAAATCCGGTGACCTTGCAGGCCAGTTCACAGGAGCACCACGACCAAACCACCTGTGTCCTGGATGTTTTGTTTTTGAAAATCTTGGCCACACAATTCCTAATGAAGTTATGTGGTAAGGGTGAAAATTGTACTTATGTTAAATAGCTAGTACCGATTTTTGGGACATTCCTTAATCAGGAGCAAGTTCCCGAAACCGTTGCTGAACGAAAAGCACATTAATAAACGACAGTAATGAGTGGAGTGACGTTATGAACTACGCGTGGCTATCTGGTACTTCAAATCTCCGTTAAACTCCCCGTAAAGCTGCATGCTCCATGTATCTTTTTACGTAGACTTTATTGAAAAACTCTCCGAATGTGCTTGTTACCATCCGTCGAATCATTGAATCCTGGTTATTAGACGATAATGATCTAAGCAAGTCGTCTCTGGTCTCTGTAAATCATGGAAACTAGAAAATGGTTTCCTATACTCACAATGGCCATCTTAATCTTCTGATGCCAACCCAATCTGAAATGTGTAGGCCTGCAGGTTTCACGGGCTTTAAGGAGAGCGTCTCTATATATTGAAGCAACTCTCTCCAGAAATATGAATAAAATGGAGGTCGCTTCCTATTACATCGTAAGCATAAAATCTTGTCGCGAGCCTCCCTCATCGATATCGGACCATTTTTGAGAACAATGGCGACTGGTTCTTATATTAAATAAATGCATCATAGCCTCTTTAAAGTGGATTTATTTTACACTTTTTACTTTTTGCGTTATAGTTTTGGATATATTCCCACCACGCTCTTGTAGAACTGATTGTATTTAGTGATTAAATATAATAATTAAAGTTTGCTCTCCTTCAAGCAATATGGGCAAATCCTCCTCTAGAAACTGGCGTTGGTTATGGCTATTTGACCTTTCTAGCACATTATTAAGTCCAATTAAGTTATTTTGAACAATTCCAACCCAGGTATTTACCGAAAATTGCTCTTGATGGTTAAACCCCACCAGTGCATACCGAATTTCTTCTGTCCAAATATGAATATTGTGGAAATTTCTGATACCGTTTGTCGGGAAGTTAGCTTCGTCTGTAAACATCATTTTACAGTCAAAGAAGGGATTTTGCGAAATATATTTTCCAAAAATCATTGACAACTGATTTCTTTTTCTTGTTTGAAACTGAAGCAAAACGTATTATGTTTTCCATAATGTCTTTAGGGGATTAAGGGTACCTTAGACATTGATATTAAGTAATTAAAAATAGATGACACCATTTAAAAAAATTATGGAAACTATAGAGTTGAAATTAAGATTTAAAAAAAAATGCATTTTTTCATACATTTATTTGGTCAAACCTCAAATTACACTCCTCACCTCATTTTTATGAAGCATTTATAAGGTATGGTCAGCCGTGAAAATTTGAAGTCAATCTGATAAGTAGTTTTCGAAATATACGAGATCAAAATCAATTAAAACGCTCGCGAGGCGGTGACATCATTAAGTCCCACAGTTCGTCCGCTTTGAACTTGTGCAACAGTATTTATGTGCATATACAAGAGAGATGCACTTATTGTTTCTTTGTTCAGTTAAAGCAGAAGCTTATTATTATTCCTTTAAACAGTATATTCTATGACGAGTAGGAAATGCTATTCCATGCGAGTTCCAGACTATAGTTTCTCTAACACTATTTTAGAAAGAACAAATAGAGATTATTAAAATTTATTATTTCTCCTGTCGATGTCAACTCCGTTACCCAGCAACGGAGATAGGTCGATGTGCATGGCCACCTGTAGCGAGCGCGACCCGACTCACTATAGGACTTAGTGACGTCACACAGCGGTTTCCGCGAGTCGATGTTCGTAAATTATTTTAAAGGCTTTAGAGGCGTCAGAAAATTAAAACTTTTTGCAGTTCGCACTAAAATTACAAAATCTTTGAGAAAATGTAAAAATACTAAATGAGCCCATTCTTTGTGCCTAACAAACCTGGTATAATTTGGTTCATACTCCCTTGATGCCTGATAAATAGGATTATACAGGGTGTACCAAATTAAGTGCGCACCATTGCTAACTTTTTTATTATTGGAGATACAAAGTCGGTAAATTAGCAAAGTAGTAGCATTTTTTCTGTTATCTAAAATGGTGAAAGCAGAAAAACAATTGGACATAACGTTTCTGAATAAATGAGGAAAATGTATTTTTTTTTTAAATGGCACACCCTGTATATTTTTTACCGAAACGTTTGCAAATCGTATACGGAATAAAAAAGTTCATATGCAGTATTGGTCTAAAATTGAAAAAACATCAACACAGCCATGGAAATAAAAAACGTTTTGCCTTTGACGTTTTCATCGAGACTGCCATGAAAACAAAAACGAATTAACTAAAGTGTCCTCGTTTCGGGTAGCCATTATTGTTAACGAAGCCAAAATTTTCGTAGTTTTGCGTTAAGTTATCTAGTTTTTGCTTTTAAATATTACAAAATAGCGTTCACGCATTTAAAACATTGCGATATGTTAGAAGCGTATCTTGGTTGCAAAAAAATAGTGTATTAGCACTCGAGCAATACGGTCAAATGTATCCTGAACGTGAGCAACCAGACAGAAGGTATTTTCTAAGGCTGTATACAAAATTTAGAAGTAACGAAAGAGTTTTTATAAAGACAAGGACTAAAAAACAGTTTATAATAAGTGAACAAGTAGAAGTAAATGTATTGGCATATTTTGAAGCGCACAAAAATAATTCAACCAGAGATTTGGTAAGAGACAGTGGTTTCAGTTTATTTACAATTTGGAGGATTTTAAAATACTATAAGTTTGTACCTTACAAGTACCGACCAGTGCAAACATTATTACCTGGTGACACTAAAAGAAGACTCATTTTTTGCCAATGGAGCGATGAAGCGAACTTTTCAAATAGACCCCTATTTGAAAAGTTCGCTTTTTGTTTGTGTTTAATCGTAAAAACATACACTATTGGTCCAGAACAAATTTGTTTATAGCTGTTCCCAGAAATCCGCAAGTAAGATTTAGCATTAATGTTTGGTGTGGTCTCATAGGCAGCCAAATTATTGGGCCAATTTTTTATGAAGGTACTCTGACCGGCAGGGGATACGTTAATATGTTGTCAGAATTACTAGAAGAATATTTAGATGATGTAAACTTAGAGGACCGTAACCAAATTTATTTTCAACAAGATGGAGCTCCTCCTCATCAGTTTCACGAAGTGAGAATATTGTTAGAAAGGCTTTTCAGAGATAGGTGGATGGCAACAAATGGTCCGATACGTTGGCCCCCAAGGTCTCCTGACGTAACTCCATTAGACTTTTACTTCCGGGGGTATGTCAAGGACGAAGTCTTTAAAACGAGATGTGCGAATCTGGTCGAACTTCAAGACAACATTAGACGCATTATAGCATCCATCGATGGCAGAACAGTTTTAAAAGCTACAAAACGTGTATTAAAGAACGCCCGCAAATGTATTGAACAAAACGGTGATGTGTTTGAACATTTAATATAGTTTTTTCTGTTTCTTCCGCTAAAAATAAAATCGAGTTTTGATTCCTGAAATAAATAAATAAATTCGTTTTTGTTTTCATGGCAGTCTCGATGAAAACGTCAAAGGCAAACCATTTTTAATTTCCATGACTGTGTTGATGTTTTTTCAATTTTAGGCGAATATTGCATATGAACTTTTTTATTCCGTATACGATTTGCAAACGTTTCGGTAAAAAATATACAGGGCGTGCCATTTAAAAAAAATACACTTTCGTCATTTATTTAGAAACGTTATGTCCAATTGTTTTTCTGCCTTCACCATTTTAATTAACAGAAAAAATGCTACTACTTTGCTAATTTAACCGACTTTGTATCTCCAATAATAAAAAAGTTAGCAATGGTGCGCACTTAATTTGGTTTTATTTTATTGCTCCTTATATTGCTATGGAAGAGAAAGATATTACCTCTAGACCTTGTGTTGTGTGTATGAATATCTTTTGAGTACCTACACTATGTTGATATTTGATTTTTGAGTTTTATTAATTATTCTATACATCATTTTACACTGTTCAAATCTCAAGAACTTGTTTAAGTTCCAAAGCCCCAAATCCCTATACAGTTCTACAGTATGCGTTAATCGGTTATAATCAAATATAACTTTCTGTATTTTGTTTTGTAATACCTGCATTGTATTAGAGTTTGTAACGCCACATGTGCCCCATACAGGAATTAAGTATCTGAAGTGGTTCAAAAGAATGCATTATATACGTTTAGTTTGCTCTTGTATGAGAGATAAACTCTGCTTTTATACAGAGCATTCATTATTGGCAGTATTTTAGGTTATTTAATTTATATGTTCTGTCCAACCAAGTTGATTGTCAATAATTTATTCTCAATATTTTATTTTTGAGACTTTTTCTATTCGTTTGTTATTTATTTTTAAGTTTGGTATTTCTACGGATTTACTTTTTTGTTTAAATAATATATATTTAGTTTTACCTATGTTAATTTTTATTTATTTCTCAAAAGCCAGTCTGTGTATCTCTATCTGTATAATAATTTGCTACCAATCCTGCGTTTTTTAAACTCGATACATGAAGGGAATAGATAAGGGGATGTGGTGGGCAATTTTAGAGATTTGCTGGAAAGGCAATTTCAAACAACCCACTTGGTTCTCGAACTTATTATTATTATTATTATTTTATCACATGATTTCAGTGGTTATTTACTTTATTATGTCACGTGACTGCATGACTCATCTTATTAAATTAAGTAAATAATGAAACGCGATCTTGGACAGCTGATCCCTAACAACACTGTTATTTTGAAAATTATTTGGTAGTTACTCAATAATTTATTGAATATTGTTTTTAGCAACGCCGCCATGGCTTACTCCTGTCCCCGTGATCTGGATGGGTTCGCACCTCTTCTGAGCAAACCTGACACTCGGTTGAGACAACAGCTTGGACAAGACCTGCTCACATTTTTAGCCGAACCTGCCAATTCGATCGTTTGTCAGGATATTGGCCAATTTGTCGATGCTTTAGTTCCGTGGACCCAGAGCAGCAACTTCAAGGTAAGTTATAGAGTATATAATATTACCTAATTTTTACCTATGCCAAAATAATACTATAACGGTTCAGAAAAATTCATACATCATTTACATATACATGAATAAAAACATAACAGAGCGTCTCCGGGCTTGCGCAATATGTCTCGAATTAAAAATAACGTGCTAGACAGAGACAAAAGTAATTAGCAGATTTATCAATTGATTTCAAAGTCATCGTTTTGATTTCGCTGGTTTTGATCTGTCAAACTGTCAACTTTAATTTGTTTCTAAACGTTTTTGTACCTTGAAGTTCAATTCAATCCTAAAAAGTGTTCTTTTCATAGCTATTTTAATCGCACTTTAACATTTATGAACTTAGACTTTGAGTTGACTTTTTGAATCTCGTAATTTTGATTAAATTCATATGGATTTAGTCACGTGCAAGTAATGACGCACAGGCAAACATCCACTATGAAATAGGAAATAGGAGTCCTTAAATGAAATGAATACGCTGAACAGCAATATTAACGCACCACTAAGAATTTCCAACAATTTTGATGTTATATATCTTCTAAACCTATTGTCCAATTTAAATGATTTTTTTTGCACATGATAGGTTTATCCTTTAGGAATATTACTGTACTCGCAATTTTTGTTAGGAAGTTAATTTTCATGGTATACCGGGTGTAACAAACATGTTGTGTTTTTTTCCCAAAATTTGAAACACCCTGTGGAATATTCTAGGATTCCTACAATATTGCATAGTAATTCTAACGTGAGCCACGTGTTTTCTTAACGTTTTGTTTTTTGGTTCAATTAGTTATGTTCAATATTAATGAAAATAGACGATTTTATATTCCAGTATACATTTCTATTAGAAAATCATAAGAAGTAACTTTAAAAAAATGGCACTAACAAAAAATAACAAATAAACAGATTAATAATTATGTTATAAAAATAAAGATTAATTAGTAGCATGTGTTTCCGCCTCTACTTCTAATAACGGCTGCACATCGGCGTGGCATACTCATAATTAGGTTTTCAATTTGATTTTGTTCAATTTCATTCCAAATTTCAACAACTATCCTTCCTATGTCTTGCAAGGTTGCTGGGGGAGGCTGACGACGTCTTAATTTTCTGCCAATAACGTCCTACATATGCTCGATTCGGTTAAGATCTGGACTACGCGATGGCCAATGGAGAATCTGAATATTGACCTCTTGCAAATATTCAGTTAAAATACGCGCTACGTGTGGTCTCGCATTGTCGTGCATTAACAAAAAGTTATTGCCGACATAAGGAGTAAAAGGTACAACGTGCTCCGTTAAAATAACAAAATGTCGCTGTTTAACGAACCTCCACGTAGAGGAACAAGACCTATCCGCGTTGTTAAGGAAATTCCTCCCCAAACCATTAAATAAAATTGTTTCACGTATGTTGCATTGGGCATACCGCTCGTTTGGTCGTCGAATCACTCTTAGACGTCGATCGGAGCTATACAGGCAAAACCTAGATTCGTCCGTAAACAAAACATGCCCCCAGTCCTCAATAGTCCAGGACGTCTATTCTTGAAAGCGAGAGAAGGGAGTGGTCCCTGGGAGCTCTCGGGGAGTGTCCCCTCATTTGATCTCCCCGACAGCAAAACGCCGTATTTTTGAAACACCGAACGCGCCGGGGAATATCCGGGAGGGAGCAAAATCGGGGAACAGCGTTGCCAGGTTGGTTAGCCAATGGCATTGCTGCAAATTTTGACATTCCACATAACTTCACCCTTTTGTTTTTTTTTTATTTTAATTTGTAGTTGGGAACGGATTTAGGGATTCATTAAAATGAAACTTAAATCGAGGCAATTGAGTTCTAAACAAAAAGAGGTTTTAGTGGATTTTGTGTACGCGCGGCCCGATATGTATAAGGGCAAATTAACTGCCACATATCCACCCTGAATAACCGAGCAAATTTTCTGTCAGATAACTGAAATGCATTTGTTTGGGGGAAAACATCCCTCCCAATAGCCAGTTCTGCCACCGATGCTTCAACATCCTCGTTAAAAATCTCATTCCACAGCATTAAATTAAAATTTTCCATATCTATTTTAGATATTTAACCATTAGCTCACTTTTCATAAAAAAAATAATATAAAAAATAGGTACAACCAAACACAACACAATTTTAGGTTAGGTTTGCTGCTTCTCTCGGTCAAGAGTAGGAGAACTTCAAGTTCTCTTGGGAGTGACTCCCTCCCTTAATATTTTTTCAAGAATACAGTGTTTTACATTTTTAAGAAAACCACACCCACTTCTCTCGCAAGTTCTACTCCCTACAATTCAAGAATCAGGGTCCAGTTTAAATGCTGCGTAGCGAATTGTAATCTAGCTCTACGGTGATCTGCGTTTAATGCGGGGCCTGTCGCTGGTACTCTAATATGCAAGTTGTGCTCGGTAAGACGTCTTCTCACAGTATGAATGTTCGGTTGGATGTTGTGAACGGCACTAAATTCGATTAAAATATTTCTCGACGTGGTAAATCGTTCTCTTAAAGCACGTAATCTAATGAAATGATCTTGAGCCACTGTAGTGACTCGAGGCCTGCCTTGCCCAGGACGTCTATGGTAGTCATTGGTTTCTCTGAAGCGTTGAATAACACGGGATATTGTAGTATGGGTAACTCTCAACCTCAAGCCAATGGCATGGTAGCTCATTCCTTCGCCATGTAAAGTCACTGCCTGAACACACTCGTCACGGGTCAAATTTCTTGTTACGCGCTCCATTTTCACCCCACAGCGAAAAATCAAAATTTAATAACTTACTCGATTTCAAACAAGACTTAAATCAAATTGAAATAATTTTCAAAATACAAACCCTGCTGACAATTACTTTGACATTTGCTCACATAACCTATTTATGTTTGTTAATCAAGGTATCCATAAAAGTGTGATTTATGATTAAAAAACAAGCTGATTTAAAAATGTGTCTATCTTCATTAATATTGAACACAACTAATTGAAGCACGTTGAGAAAACACGTGGCTCTATGCAATATTGTACGAATCCTAGAATATTCCACAGGGTGTTTGAAATTTTGGGAAAAAAAACACAACATGTTTGTTACACCCGGTATACCATGAAAATTAACTTAACAAAAATTGCGAGTACAGTAATATTACTAAAAGATAAACCATCATGTGCAAAAAAAAATCATTTAAATTGGACAATAAGTTTAGAAGATATATAACATCAAAATTATTGGAAATTTTTAGTGGTGCGTTAATATTGCTGTTCAGGTAGTTATGTCACAATTATGACTTCATACCCAACGGTTTTGCGACCAATCAAACCATCGAATACTAATTAGATTCATTTGAAAGCCATGCAAATGGTCGCGTTTATCAGAACGTAGCGCTATAGTAGCGATCACCAGCTTTCAGCTGAACGTGACAATTTGTTGAGTGAAGTGGTTCTACTTAAAATTGATAAACCGTATTCTTCAACGCCTTTCTATTGAATGGCAATATGACGATCACTTCCTGTTGCTTCTACTGGATAATTTAATGGGAACGGACCGGGGGCATCAATATTTTGCATCTTTAGGGCAACAAAACCTTATTTTAATATTTATGTTCAGTGCATGCATTTAATATTACCGGTGTGGTCGCGATTGGGTATTTAAATTGGATTTGTTTAAATTTTCTAAGTATTGTTAATAACTAAATAAACGCCATAACGTATACCCACACTAAAACATAATATATGATAGTTTGATGGTTGGTAGACAGATCCTTAATGTCTATCGAAAAAATAAGATCCGCTAGTTTGCTCCGACCCCGATGGATTTTTGACATTTGACAATTTTCTGATATAATAATATGCCTAAAATATTTCAATTTTGTTATGATTTTGTGGGTTTTGTGTCCCTATCGTTTTTATTTGCACTTTGTTATTAGAAATTAACGATCTGCCTATTACAACAGTCCGAGCGTGCAGTGTAACAGTTGACGTATGACAAAAAAAAAACGTTCACCAGAACCTTCGTCTAGGACCGATCGTTACGATAGCGCTGGATTCTGATCATTATCAGTTGCAACAGTTTTAAGTCCGCCCCAGGAAAATCTAGCGCGGGAAAGCTGGTCTCTGTCTTAAAGTTCGAAATAGGACAGAAAACGACGATGTGCAGTTGTGACAAGCAATAGAAAATCAGTAGCTTTAGTAAATATTAGTGATCGACCGATACCGATACCGATATATCGGCTATATCGGCCGAGAGCCGATTATCGATATCGGCCGATAGATGTAAATATATATCGGCTATATCGGCCGATGTATAAAAACAACCATAGCAGCTTAAAACATTTTTTTTATATTTAAATTTAAAGTAATATTTCAAATAAGTTAATCTTAAGAAATTATGGTAGATATAACATGAAATAGGCATTTAATATGAATAATGTAGTTTAGGCAAATTATCATGTAAAAATATTAGTTTCTTGGTTGTTTCTGGATTCAGCCGATTCCTTTTCGCCGAGTTTACGGTTCCAGCTTCTGAAAACATTTGCTCACTTGCAACACTGCCAACTGGTGCAGATAAATATATAAGAGCTTGATTATATAATAATGGTAGAACTTCTCGTTTTTCTTGCCACCAAGAAATGGGATTCGCTTTTCTTTCAAGAAGAGGATGTTTCTTATATTCTGTAATTTCAGCATTCACTTCTTCACAAATGGATGCCCTAGAAGATGATTTTGTGTCACAAGAAGATGTTGTTGGAATGGTTTTTGTTTTTGTGGAGCTCATCCCTTCTCCGGCAAATTCTTCGTAGATTTCCCAAAACAGATTTTGGCCAGATGTTCGACTAGTCTCAGGTTCAGAAGTTCAAACATACTTAGCAAGTGGTTCATTGTCATCACTATCAATTTCTATAGAATCTATAGTTTCATTTATTGTATGGTCTTGAATGTAATCCGAAATGTCAGGGGAACTGGAATGTTCTACAGATGTATTGTTTTCTTTTATTTGGGACTTTAGATTTGTAGTTATGTATTCGCATATAAAATCACGGTCTTTTGTAAAAAAATTGTCTTTGAAGCGAGGATCCAAGAAAGTCGCGATGGTATGTTTTTTTATAAATATATTCTGAAATCGTTTATTCAAGCTGTTTTTCAATTATTCTTTTCTTTGTACCTACTCCTGCAAAATTAGCGTTTTCTTTGTTAAGATAGGCAGTGATAGTCGAAACAAATGGAATGACTTCAGATATGCAGCAGTCTGAAGAACTTGTAATTTTTGTTATGTCTTCAAATGGCTTTAACAAATTTAAAATGCTTCCAACTAATTCCCATTCGGAAAATGTCAAGTCTGTAAGAGTCCCATGATCCAAAATATATAAATTTACTGCTTGTTTTTGAGAGTAGATAAAATGAGGAATTCCAACGGGTTTGTACATCTTGGAAAAAATTGTGTTTGGGAAGGTTTAGTTGTTCTTGTAGTTTACTTAGTTTGTCGCAAGCAGTTTGAGAGTGATTAAAATGCGAAATGATTTTTCTTGATCTTGCTATTAAATCACTAACTGAACGTTGACTTTGTATAGCATCCTGTATTACAAGTTGTAAAGAATGAATGAAGCATGCTTCATAATTTACTTTTGCCTTAACAAAACCATTCCTCATATTGGCAGCATTGTCTGCTAATACTAAGTGAATATGTTCCCTTTTTATATTCCATTCTTGTAACAAAGAATTAAATGCTTCAGCTATGGCGTCTCCTGTATGAGATCCTGGGAACTTCTTGATTTAAACTTAAACATGTTTTTTTCAAAAAAATGGATTGTGAGAGACAAAAAAGAACTGTTTGTATATTTGCACGTCCAAATATCTGTAGTAAAAGATGCTTTTCCCAACATATTTAAAATTTTTTGAGTCACTTGTGCTTTACATCTTGAGTAAATATCTGGTACAACTTTTTCTCTGAAGTATTTGTCAGAAGGAATTTCATAATTTGGAATAGCTTTCTTTAGTAGCCGAGTAAAGCCATCATCTGATACAATGCTGAATGGCTGATTATCTAAACATATAATTTCACCTATAAGGTAGTGAAACTACTGAAACTCCTTCGCTCTGGATGAATTAATGTCCCACTTTTGCATTTGCTTGAAAGAGTCAGCCAGTGAGACTTGCAATAGCTTAGAGTTAGAGTTAGAAGTACTACTAGAACTACTAGAAGGTCCAGCTGTTTCTAAAAAAAATAGACTCAGGGTGATCAAAAGTCAAAACGTTGAAATAAACGGGGAAATTTGTTTTTAAATAAAATCATATCGTAGGTGTTAATTGTTAATGAAACGATTTGAAGTGATGAAAAAGAAAAATGTCCCCCCTCCTACACAAATTCCTTTAATTTCCCCAAATTCCCAACAAATTACTTAATTCTTCAGATTTTTTTAGTAATTTTTTTACACAAATTCCCTAAATTCCTAATAAAATAAATCCCTAGATTTTTAGCAAAAAATTCCTGGGTGGTTTGCCCCTCAATCCTATATAATAATATACTCCTGAATGAGCAGGTCCTATTGTTGGTAAATATTTTTATAACGTGAACTGGAAAATAAAAATTTAGTACTAACCTGAGCTTGAATCAGTCCCTTTCAATTTATAATATTCTTGAGGATGTTTTTTCTCTAAATGGTATTTCATGTTTGAGGTATTCGCCGATTTTCCCACTCCCCCTAATGAAATGGTTATGTCACACAATTTACATTTTGCGGTGGATTTCTTATCTGCTGGGGATAATTTATTCTTTATGAAATATTTCCAATAAATACTTTTTCCATCCATTTCGCTACTTTGCACTCCACCAAACTCCAATAGGATTATTATTAACTATTAATATTATGTCTTTGTTAAAGATTAACTAAATTACGCCAAGAAATAATCGAACTTAAAACGATCTGCTTTAAGAATGCAATACTGAATGCACGGCAATAAACGCACGGGATTCACCGAGAAATTCAAATTAAGGGGATTCACCAATGACTTGGCGCTGAGCCACATAAATTACCGCCTATTGCTGTGTTGCCAAAGTGCAATTTTTGTTTTTATTTTTGTGATTTTATATTGAACGTTAAAGAATTATAAATTATATTACAGAATATTCAGATTTTAGACATTAATAATGTTATCAATTAAAAAAGGCCGATATGCCGATATATATCGTTATCGGCCAAGACATTATCGGTATCGGCCGATTATCGGTATCGGCTAAAAAAGTCATATCGGTCGATCACTAGTAAATATAGACATTCACGGATATGTTAAAATTTTATATCAGAACATAATTTGCAACAAAGATATGTATTTTAAAAAAAAAAACATCATTTAAGTTTTCAATTTTTTTTCTTAATGGTTTTATTTGGAATATTAATTGAGTTCTTGAATTTGAGCGGCGACATGTTTTTTCATATAAACACCGTTATAAAAGCCACAGCACTTTAACTATCCTAACGTCTTGCTGGGGGCTTCTTAAGTGAACTGTCAAGAAATAATAATTATGCGTCAAGCTATTTTTGTGGCGGTAAATCAGAGTGGTTTAAATACTCAAAATTTAGTTCATGGTCTTAGAAAAAATATAGTATTTTACTATCATTGATCGGTCATAGCCTTCATCCTCACGAGTTATAGTTATTATTACATGCTCGTCCAATAATTACTATTATTCATGGGATGTAATTGTTACATAGAGCCTAAAGATGCTTCTTTAAGAGCGAAACATGTAACCGCACAAATATAAATTAGTTTGAGGCCGAGACGCGTGTATTTGTTTACTTAAGGTATAACCAGGTCTGTTTGGGAATTTTCGAGGACAATTATTACAGGTTCTCGCAACTCTGCAAATTTGAGAGTTGGCGGGATGTGTTGGCTTTTGGGAATCCCCTTGAATTGTTTCATGCTATGCTGTGCAAAGTTTTTGAAATTTCATTTCCTCTTCAAAACATTAAACAAAAATTATTAAAAAAAACCTGGATAACCATGGGTTGTAGAACTTCAGCCAAAAATATGCGATGTTTGCACTATACTGGGTGTTTCCTAACCTCTCTGAAAAAATGAAGGAGGTGAATCCTCACCTTATTTTAAGACGAAAATGTGGTATAAAAGTTTTTCGCATGTCGCTTCGTTTTCGAAATACAGGTTGTTAAAAAAAATGTTGTATTTTTTTTTATTTTATTAATTAATGCCAAACGATATTCTAAAGATATTTGTTAAACGTAAGGGATTAGAGCACTTTACTTTGGGTCAATTTTAAATTTTACAATTAGTTCATTGGCGGGGATCTGGGTAAAAGAGTACCTTAATTTTTTAGTTATTTTTCGTATTTACGAGTCTATACGAGTAGGCTTTGCTTCATCCACGGCAACCACATTTGTTTTCTCCGTAACATTTGTCTCCTGTTTAACATCTTTCAAATAATATCCTTTTGCATTGTTTTTGAATTTATTTGTACTACATTACATACTTTTCATAATGGCTGAGTTTACCAATCAAAAAATGGCTCAACTTCATTTTATGTACGCTGTAGCAAATGGAAATGCGCTAGAAGCGAGACGATTGTATGCAGAACGTTTTCCTAATAGACGAGTACCGTGTTCGGAAACATTTACAAGATTGCACCTCAGGTTAGAGGAAACAGGTAGCTTTGCAAAAAGCAAAATGGGCGGCCGACCACTTACAGTTAGAACCGTACAACTTGAGGAAGAGGTCTTAAACATGGTGGAAGAATCTCCAGGCACTAGTACGAGGAAAATCGGGAACGAGTTGAATGTTAGTTACAAAACAGTATAGAGTATCTTAAAGGACTATTTACTTTATCCTTATCACGTACAAAGAGTGCAAGCTTTGTTGCCTAGAGACTTTCCAGCTCGAGTTAATTTTTGTAACTGGTTTCAAGAAAATTCTTTAAGGGTCCCACATTTTTCGGCAAAAATACTATTTACAGATGAAGCGAATTTTTCCAGACAAGGCATCATAAATTTTCACAACAACCATATTTGTGCGGAAGATAATCCTCATGCTATCATCGAAGGATATCACCATTTTCTTTTAATATTTGGGCAGGGATTATTGGAGATAGCTTAATTGGACCGTATTTTTTTCCAAATCGACTTACTGGTGATGCCTTTTACAACTTCCTTAGAGATGAATTGCCAGAATTGATGGAAGCAGTGCCATTAAGAACGAGAACTTTAATGTGGTTCATGCATGCATGTTTATAGAGAGGTCCTTAAGGCCGCAAAACAGATGTATTATAAACGCAGAATTGACTTTTCTAACAAACAAAAATAATCATGGAGGATTGTGAATGAGATTCGGGGCAGGGGTGGAGAAGGAACCCGGGTAGATTCCGGTCTATCGCCCCAGGAGTTGAATGCTTTTTTCCTTTCGGTCGGTGCTAACATCTCGAAGGCCGTACAGGGTGTTACTGAGTTTACTTGTTACTTGGGGCACACACCGGGGCTTCGGTCTTTCTTCTTTTCTCCTGTCACCGTTGATGAGCTTGGGGATAAGGTTGCGGGTCTGAAGGCTAACGTGGCTCTCGGATACGATGGTGTTTCTGCAAGACTATTGTCACATCTTCCAGGCATTGCCCTGAAAGCACTGATGGGGGCCATAAACATATCTTTTTCTACTGGAACATTTCCGGAGTGTTTAAAGATCGCAAATGTTGTTCCACTCTATAAGGGCGGTGACTTGAACAGTCCTGCAAATTACAGACCCATATCTCTATTGCCGACCCTCTCTAATGTGATTGAGAGGCTAGCAAAGAAACGTATTACTGCATTCCTATGTTATCATTACATATTAAGATCGGTGTAGTATGGCTTTCAGTCTGGCAAGGGAACAAATGATGCTGTATTCGCATTTCTGGAGGGGCTTTTCCTGGCCCTGAACGATGGAAATGCTGCTGCAGAGGTTTTCTGTGACTTGTCAAAGGCGTTTGACTGTGTAAGTCAATAATATTGTTACGGAAGCTCGAAATCTATGGATTTAGGGGTGAGTGTCTCGGATGGTTCGAATCTTACTTGTCGGGTAGAGTGCAGTCGGTGTCATTCAAGGGGTCTGTGTCGGGAGGGGATAAGTTGTGGCGTACCCAGGGCTCTGTGCTAGGTCCAATTTTGTTTTTGATTTATGTTAACGACATTGCTGACTTACAAATGTCAGGTAAATTTATACTATTTGCGGATGACGCAACTATTCTTTGGAGTGATAAAGATTTTGTTTCCCTTTGTAATGCTGGCAACTCTGACCTATTGAAGATTAAGGATTGGTGCGATGCAAACAAGTTATGCTTCAATGTCTCAAAAACTAGTGTAGTATCCTTTAGATCTGACCTGAATGACATCTATCTCGAAAGAGAAATCTTAAATAACTTAACAGAAAATAAATTTTTGGGCATATATATATAGATAAGAAACTAAAGTTTGATTCTCACATAAAGCAATTAAACACTAAGTTATCTTCAAATTGTTACGCCCTAAGTGTCATCTTAAAGGAACTTGATCACAGTACTACCAGAAATTCATATTTTGCATTGATAGAGTCACACTTACGGTATGGTGTGTGTTTTCTGGGGAGTGTGTTCGCAACAACCGTTCCACTCCGTAAAGCCAGAGCTAGGGATACCTGTAGGCCTTTGTTTCTGAAAGAAAAAATATTAACTCTGCCATCGTTATCAATTTTAGAAACGGTGTGTCTTCTTCATTAAAAATTCAAGAACTCGGTTCACACCGTGCAGGTATATAATACTCGCCAGGTTTATAGTATTCCTCTGCCTACTCCGGCAACATCTCGGGTGCGGAATTCTGTTATTTTTAGGGGCAAACAGCTGTTCAATCACTTACCAGTTGAAATTAGGAGAATCATTGATGAGCGAAAGTTTAATAGTGGCGCGTGTGAGTTGGACGAACATGGAAATATTTTAAGCCGGAACAAGAGTACCTTCCCCCCCGTTTTCGAGGATGCTGAATACGATGGCGGCGTTAGAATTTCTCTTTGGGGTTGCGCAACCCCTCAAAACGGCCAAAAACCATCCCCAAGAGGGTTAAACGCGCTTCAAGAGGTTTTCCTGCCGAAAAAATACTTTCCCCCCGTTTTCGAGGATGCTAAGCACGGTGCTGATGTTAGTTATCAGTTCCAACCCCTTCAACGGCCAATACTAGCCCCCGAAAGGGGTGAATTTTTATTTTCCTTATCAGCGGCAGAATGGATTTCCCTTCCGTTTTCGAGGATGCCGAGCACGGTGCTGGTGTTAGATATCGGGGCCGACCCCTTCCAATCCCTCCAGCGTCCAATCCCTCCACCGTCCAATACTCGCCCCCTGAAGATGTGAAATTTTTTTTTTCTTAGCGGCAAATTTTTTTTTCCCGATTTCGAGGATTCTGTGGATGGGAAAAATAATAATATTTCGCTTCTTGGTTGTTATGGTCTTTCTTTCCCGTCCAGCTAAAAAAATATCATCATATACCGACAGTAGGTATACCTACTGAAAAATTGAAACATACCTTTTATTTTAATATATACTTAAATAATTGAGAACATTTATTACGATGCATGCAATTCCGCTTAAACAAATTGTTACAGTCCTTTTTTCTTAAATTACAATAATTAATACCTAAAGATACGATTATATTTAAAACTAAAGTCGGCTTACAATAAAATATTCTTCTGGTTTATACCTTTCATACCTTACGTTACGACTAATTTAATCTACGCTTCTTACAAGTAGAATTACATGCTTAATACTCTTCAAAATGCACATCGCAATCATTGGGAGAAATGATTGTTGGGAATTACAGGGATGGCGGGGCTTAAAAGAATTTGTTCACTAGCACCGTTCTCAGCATACTCGAAATCGGGGAAAAAAAATATTTGCCGCTGATAACAAGAAAAAAAATTTCACCCCTTCCGGGGGCGAGTATTGGCCGGTGGAGGGGTTGGAAGGAGTCGGCCCCGATATCCCACACCAGCACCGTGCTCAGCATCCTCGACCGGAAATCCATTTTACCGCTGATAAGAAAAAGAAAAAAAATTCACCCCTTTCGGGGGCCAGTATTGGCCGGTGAAGGGGTTGGAACCGATAACTAATATCAGCACCGTGCTCAGCATCCTCGAAAACGGGGAAAGTATTTTTTCGGCAGGAAAACCTCTTGAAGCGCGTTTAACCCCTCTGGTTTTTGGCCGTTTTGGGGGGTTAGTTCAAGAGAAATGCTAACGCCGCCATCGTGTTCAGCATCCTCGAAAACGGGGGGGGGGGGGGGGGGTACTCTTGTTCCGCCACTATAAGGCCGAAGTAAGACGGCTCCTTGTTGCGAGAGCCTATTATAGCGTTGAAGAGTACCTGGGAGAGCAATTTTGACAATTGTATTACTAACAATTTTAAACTTTGGCAATTTTAACTTTAACTTTAATTGTAATTTTCATTTTATTATTCCGACTGTTTTTTTCACTGTATTTGCCTATGTGCGGCAACTATGTTTTAATTAATCCAATTTTATATTATTTTAATTTAAATTTGGTTAAACTACTATTGTGCTATTATTGTACATATGTTTCTCGTAAGCTTTATCAACAAGTTTTTCTTTAGACAATAAAGCATTTTGAGTTTGAGTTTGATTTTTAAGAGTAACTTAATTTAACTACATAGTTCTAAATACTAGTTATTCCACTAAATAGGGGATATTCAGGAATGGGCAGTAAATATTAAAAGGTACTAATATAAAATTGTACTCTCTTGTAACATTACAGTATGTGTATGTGTATGTAAAAATATTGTAGTTAACATTTTATCATCACAAAAAATTCTTAACTTTCATTTCTATAAACGATTAATTAAAGTTTTTTTTTAGATCGTTAAAATGGTGTCTGTAATTGTTTCGGTATTTAGTGTAGTTACTCGTAAAAAAGTAATTAATGGCAAAATAAGAAATCATAATTTAATATTTTGTTTGAAGAACGAAGCAATATGTCTTGTGAAGCAGTAATAGTTCAATGAACCTAGAGGGCATTATGAATTATTTTATATCTTAACCGGAACATCCTGTATATAAAAATATTTAGGTATGCAATCTCTTAGTTTCCGTTTTCGAGATATTAATTTATTTCGTTTTTCCTTTTTTTTACAATCGAGCTACACTAATGCTTATATTTTTTTCAAGTCTGAGATAGTAAGGCACTGAACTTTAGTTCGAAGTTGGGTAATACCAGGAGGCTTTTAGTTGTAATATACAGGGTGGTCTAAAAATTCAGGTACTTTGGTTACTTGAAAAAATGTATTTTTACCAATAACCAAAACGTAGTTCATCGTCAAGTAATTGCTCCATAAATGGATTCAAAATATCGTCCCTATATCGCTGTGCTATAACTTGTCATGGGGAAAAATAGGAGCAATAATTCTTCTTCGGGAAACGGCTAACCCAACGCCAATTTTTTGAGGGTGCAATGTGGACGTGACAAAAAAAATGGGGATTTTCACTACTACACATGCGTGTATTCTGGGAATTTACATAACTACGATCTACGTTATAGTCAAATCCGACAGATCTCAAAAAGTGACAGAGACGACGCCATTTTGAATTTTTTTAAATCGTAACCCTCATAAATAACCACACAGAATCGGATCGCCAAATGCATTTCAATCGTGTGGTTATTTATGAGGGTTGCCATTAAAAAAAATTCAAAATGGCGTCGTATGTGTCACTTTTTGACATCTGTCGGATTTGACTATAGCGCAGATCGCTTGCTCACGGGAAATTATGTCACTGTGAAAAAAATTAGGGTGTTCAGCTTAGAAGGTCTATTTATTAAAGGGGTGAGACACTTAAAAGACAAAATCGATGGAGGCGAATTAGGAACCCCCGTATTTCCGAAACGGCTGAAAATAAGTATCAACAACTATATAGTTTTAGAATCGGATCGCCAAATGCAATTCAATCGTGTGGTTATTTATGGGGGTTGCCATTTAAGAAAATTCAAAATGGCGTATCATCTGTCAAATTAGTAAATCTATGTATTTTTTGACATTAAATTCGGCTTTCTTATCGAAAATCATTGAGAAATATGTAATTTGTTTTTTAATATAGTTAGCAGGAGAATCGCCAATCGGGTGAGACACTTAAAAAAATGTCCCTGTACAAATCAATTTGAAAAAAAGTTAGGTATATTTTAACTCCGCCCTCTCCTATTTCTGACTTTGCTTGTAAATTGTCGACATTTTAACGACAACATCCCGTTTCTGCGTGTAAAGCTTACTAGAATACCTAAATTTTAAGTTTGTATCTTTATTGGATTCGAATATATTAAGAAAAAAATATCTTCAGGGTCTACTTTTTGCGAGGCTGTATCTCGGGGTCAGGGGAACATACGACAAAATGTTACATGACCTCCTGACCCCATTTTGACCCAATCTGTTCGACCTCTAATTATTGACCATACCTTTTAAGACACCCTGTATTTGAAGTAGAGTAAAGTAAATGTAAGAATTATGTGTACCATTTTTAGAGGCACAAAAAAGCAAGTATACTTGTACTTGTCGATAAAGATAGAAATATTCGAAATTAAAGAACGTAAACATACCGAACTCAACATTAAATTGATCAATTCAATTAAAAGAAATTGACAATGGCCTACATAGGCCACTAATAATAACAAAGTGTTAAACAACACTAACCACCGACCGAAATCTGCCATTTTGCGAACTCGCGTTTGACGTCAGTGCATTAAGTTAAATATACTTTTTATACAGTTATGAATGGGTTTACGGGAAATATTTTACATTAAACTCACGTAATAGGTTATGTGGCAAAATAAAAAAGTGTCGCCAACACGGTTATAAATTGGTAAGAGTCGAAAGTAGTCACTGAATACATAATAGTTGCGGTGCATTGCTTGCAATAAAATTAATGTGGAATTCGAACATATTGTACCTATTTATTTACAGCGGTTTTCCTTATAATTTGCCACCCCTTTAAAAAGTTTATCTCTTGAGATGGGAGAAAAAGATAAACACAAAATTTCCATGACTTTTCCTGAAGATTATTAATATGTTACCAGAAAAACAAAAGACGATCGCAAAATTAAAAAAAATTGTAACTTATGGGTTTTTTGAAATAGAACACCCTATATATTGTCACATCTTTGAAATCAGCTTAATTTCCACATTCTAAAAATATATAATACGTCTATGTTCGGAGCAGCCGTTTTTGAGTTATTTCACTTTAAATAATTGCGTCTAGTGATCAGTGGTTAGCGATTCAAAACAAAAATGTGACGTTTCATCGAACTGGTCATGGATCACTATGGAAAACAAAAGAAGTAAATTATACTATGACATTACATTATTATAAATAGATGAAAAGTTACAGAAGGGTAAAGGAATAAAAGTGGGTAACAAAGGTTTACATAAGAACCTCGAACTCGATTACCTGGATATGTAAGTCTGAACTGCCGCATCGCTTTTGAAGCATTGTTCTCATTTAAATAATAAAGTCGAATTACACGTTGAAGTTTCTCTTCCTTGGTGAAAAGCATCACCAAGGAAAAAAAACTAGTATAATTGAACTTTACGTCAAACTGAGATAAATATTAACTGCTAAGTATATAATTTCTTTTTGTTTTGTTTTCCATGGTGATCCATGGCCAGTGCGATAAAACGTCACATTTTTGAATCGCAAATTTTGATACCCCAAGCACGGGTAACTAAAAATAGACGCAATTATTTAAAGTGCAATATCTCAAGAAAGGCTGGTTGGAAGATAGGCGTATTATACGTTTTTGGAATGTGGAAATTAAGCTAATTTCAAAGATGTGAGAATATATAGAGCGTTTCATTAAAAAAAAACCCTTAAGTTACCATTTTTTTAATTTTGGTATGGTCTTTTGTTTTTCTGGTTAACATTAACTTTTTAATTTAGTTTTTAAAAGGGGTGGCAAATTATAAGAAAAAAACCCTGTATGTATCTGGACCTATGTATACCTTTGCTTAACAATTTACATGTACAGGGACATTTTTTTAAGTGTCTCACCCGATTGGCGATTTTCCTGCTGACTATAATAAAAAACAAATTACATATTTCTCAATGATTTTCGATAAGGAAGCCGAATTTAATGTCAAAAAATACATAGATTTACAAATTTGGCAAGTTTCGGAAGTACGGGGTTCCTAATTTGCCTCCATCGATTTTGTCTTTTAAGTGTCTCACCCCTTTAATAAATATACCTTCTAAGCTGAACACCCTAATTTTTTTCACAGTGACATAATATCCCGTGAGCAAGCGATCTGCGCTATAGTCAAATCCGACAGGTGTCAAAAAGTGACAAAGACGACGCCATTTTGAATTTTTTTTTAATGGCAACCCTCATAAATAACTAGACGATTGAATTGCATTTGACGATCCGATTCTAAAAGTATATAGTGGCTGATACTTATTTTCAGCCGTTTCGGAAATCCGGGGGTTCCTAATTTGCCTCCTTCTGCATTTGGCGATCCGATTCTAAAACAATATAGTTGTTGTTACTTATTTTCAGCCGTTTCGGAAATACGGGGGTTCCTAATTTGCCTCCATCGATTTTGTCTTTTAAGTATCTCACCCCTTTAATAAATAGACCTTCTAAGCTGAACACCTTAATTTTTTTCACAGTGACTTAATTTCCCGTGAGCAAGCGATCTACGCTATAGTCAAATCCGACAGATGTCAAAAAGTGACAGATACGACGCCATTTTAATTTTTTTTAAATGGCAACCCTCATAAATAACCACGCGATTGAATTGCATTTGGCGATCCGGCTCTAAAACCATATAGTTGTTGATATTTATTTTCAGCCGTTTCGGAAATACGGGGGTTCCTAATTCTTTCATCTGGAGAACGTCATTACTCTGGAGCAAGCTTCCTAAAGCCGTGTTGCCCAACGAGTATAAGCTTTAAAGATTCAATTCCAACGTGAATCTTTAAAGTTTAAAAATTCCAATGTAATTAGTCTTCCTGGTCCGCTTGGTATTAAAAATATTATTACATCTCAATCATACATACCGGGTGTTGCATCGTCGAGCGGGACATAGGAAATCCCATGTAATTTTAAATGGGGTCAATTATTGGCTTCCCTAATTATTTTAGAGAAAAATTCTATTTAGGTTTATTAAAGAGCACTAAAACCCACATTCAAAAGAATAACTTTAGATATTTTTGATGAGCCCGTTTACGGGTTATCGCCGATTTCTTTTTAACTATTTCTCCTTTTTATGGCCCCGTATTTGCGGGCACCAGTCAAGGTAAAAGATGACTGTCAAATAAAGTTGTCATTTTGAAATGTGTGCTTTATTGTTATAAAAACTCGTACATCGAAAATATTAGCCATGAATTACACTTCTGAAGAAAAAATATTGATGATTAAATGGTATTATCAAGGAAATAGTTATTAAAATGTGTCAGACATGTTTGCTGCTCTGTATCCGAATAGACCGATACCTGCAAAATCTACAGTCGAAAGGACTATCAAGAAATTTGAGACAAAAGGCACTGTAATAAATAACTGCAGATGTGAAGAAAGGCAGGAACAAAGAAGAGATGCAAGAAATGATAGGGACTTGCAAGTTTTATTGTGCGTGGAAGAAAATGATGGGAAGATCAGCACAAGGAAACTTGAGGATGACATAGGATTAGATCACACCACAGCGTTACGAGCTTTGAAACGACATAAATATTATTCATACAAATATGAAAAGCGCCAAGAGCTAAGAGATAGGGACGAAATACGACGACAGGAGTTTTGTTTTGGTATGATGGAAAGAGCAAACATGGATAGGGAATTTTTAAAAAACATTTGTTTCACTGACGGATGCACATTTACCTTAAACAATGAACCCAATGTTCAAAATTATCGATATTGGAGCAAAGAAAACCAACACAGGTTTGTGGAAACAAGGACGCAATATCCACAAAAAGTTAATGTATGGGCTGGGATTTTCGGAGAAAATATTATCGGGCCATTATTTCTTACACGAAATTTAAATGCAGAATATTTTTTGGAACTACTTGAAGATCATATTTTACCTACTTTACATGATGCCGCCAGGGAAAATCAGGAAGTTTGGTACCAAATGGATGGCTGCCCGGCACATAGTACCCTGGCTGTCCGGGAATATTTAAACCGTGCTTTTAATGGAAATGTTATTGGCTTAAATCATACAGTAAATTGGCCAGCCAGGTCTCCTGATTTATCGCCAAATGATTTCTTTCTCTGGGGCCATTTAAAAAACAGGATATACAAAGATAAAAAATACTTAAATCTAGACGAGTTAAAAAATGCTATTTCTGCCGAATGCAATAGAATTTCAGTTTACCAACTAGCGAATGTAAGAAGAGAATTTTATGATCGCCTCGGTTATTGTCTAGCAGTCAATGGAGGAATATTTGAACATCTTCTTAAATCCTAAAGTTCTAACAATTTAATAGTACCTACCTATTAATTAGTAAAATATTGAAACATGTAAAATGTCATAATTAACCTTGTAATTGGATACTTTATTTTAGTTTTATTCAGATTAATTTGTACTCATAAATACACCTTTAATATTTTCGATGTACGAGTTTTTATAACAATAAAGCACACATTTCAAAATGACAACTTTATTTGACAGTAATCTTTTACCTTGACTGGTGCCCGCAAATACGGGGCCATAAAAAGGAGAAATAGTTAAAAAGGAATCGGCGATAACCCGTAAACGGGCTCATCAAAAATATCTAAAGTTATTCTTTTGAATGTGGGTTTTAGTGCTCTTTAATAAACCTAAATAGAATTTTTCTCTAAAATAATTAGGGAAGCCAATAATTGACCCCATTTAAAATTACATGGGATTTCCTATGTCCCGCTCGACGATGCAACACCCGGTATACATCCTCAATAGTGATATTCCCGAGCTATTGCCGGCTGCCCGGCGCCATTTTCTGTCTTTCTGATGATAATAATGACAACCACTGTTCCGCCTGCCGCCTCGTCCTCAGAACTTGGCTACTCAACTTACTATATTTACACCTTTATTTTTATGTCCTGTGTTAAGTGTAAGAAGTCGCATAAGTATTCGTAAATAGGTAAATGCTACCCCCAGAAAAAAATATTATCGACGCTCATGAAATACCCAACTATATTATGTGTACCGTGGACCTCTTTTGCAAGTAATTATTATTTATTCATATCCTGATAATTAAATGCAAGCCGGGTAGTTACCGTGCTTATTACCGTATTAAATTATCTATGAATACTGCGGAAGGTATACAGTTAATTATCAAAATTGTTAAAGTTCTACCGCCAGTTGAAAGTCGTTTAGTGGTTCCTGAAGACAGAATGGCTTGTCAACTGAAAAGCTAAAAAATAAGTGTTTGTGTTGAAGTACCACTTTTTGAATTAAAATTTTGTGATCTTGGAGCAGGTTAGTTTATTGTAATTAAGAATAACGTTTATACTTACAGCCGTATTCACCATCCATTAACCAACTTTTTACTAACAGGGAGTTTGTAATTAACAGTCTGTTAAAAGAATAAAATATGGTATTCAAGAAAAATAAATGGCATTCAATAGTAAACCCTCTGTCAACGAAAATATATTAGAAGTAAAACTGGCAACATGGTAATATTTTAGGTTATGGTTAATTGTGGTTTAAGAATAATTCAATAATACAAGATTCAAGATGATATTTACATAAATTTCACATATTATGAACTAATAATAGTGGAGAAGTATGAACTATACCCAAAGAGAAAAAGAAATTGTTATCAGTTTGGTACAAAACTACATTATTGGTATAATAGAAAATAAGAAAACCAACGCTTTGTCTAACAAACAAAAAATGCTTCGAGAAACTGGCCTGGGCATTTATTGCTACATCTGGACCTATCCTAACTAAATATTATTTTTGTGTGTGTGATTATATTACAGTAAAATCTCTCAATAGCGACCACCCTCGGGGAATTAAATGTTAGTCGGTTAACAGGGGTTGTCGGTTAATAGAGAAAAATTAAAACAAATGGTCTGTATTTTACAGTGTTTGTTTATTGATAAGTATGTTTAAATTTATCAGAACTAAAATTAAATGAGATGAAGCCAATTTACCAATATGTATATTGTATATAGTGCACGTGCATACTAACATTTACCGGGTGTTTCTCAAAAGACGCTCACCCCTATAACTTTTTTGTATTTATAGATATTAAAATGAAATTTTGGAATTGTGCACAAGTGATGAGTCTGCATTGATTGGCATACTTTTTGATTTATTAGCACTTCCGGTTTAACCGGACGTGACCTTGACTTTGGTATTTTAAATGGGACACCCTGTATATTCTGAGTAAAGTGACATCCCACTTGTCATTTTTTGAAGTGTTATAACATTTTTACTCTCATTTTTTGTATTGAATCTAGAGGACCATGAATCAATTAATTAGGTTAATTTATAGTCAAGTAGTTTACGAAAAATAAAATTATATGAAGATTCAAGAAGTAGTCCATTTTCTGTGGCGAGATTATGAAAGAAAACAAGGTCTGTATACAGGGTGCCCAAGATAAGGAGGGCCTCTATGGGGATCTCGGTTATGGTAAGAGCTACAACTTTGATTAAATGGGGAAAAAGTTGCGCAATCAGAGGACTAATAATATGGCATAAAAAAAGTTTTAGTAATATTTGTAAGTTTTGAGATATTAAATATAAACTGATATTTTGGATTTTTGATTTTATTTTTCTTTGGCGTTATTATTAAAGTTAGAGCAAAACTGACAAAACTCTCTCACAGCAACTTGTTATGAACTTAAAGATTACATCGCAATTTTTTTTATACGACGTTTCGTTTCCAAGCAAACACCATCAACTTCATTTTTTCTAATACGGCCCTGATTTCTTATTGTCAAATTTTGAGAGCATTTTTTATTCTTAATTCAATGATGTACCAGACAATGTTGTTTAATTACGTTTCGAGCCTTTTTAACCATCTTTATGAAATTTTCAGGGTCCGGACCTGGATCCTAGAGTGTTGCATATGCTTTTTCAGCTTTTTTAATTAAAAAAATTAAAATGATGGATGTAGAAGGTAACAACGTAATCTTTTTAGTTTCATTATGAATTAAAAAAAAAATAATAAAATTACATAATAGATTTTTAATTATTTATTTAACATTGTAAAATACTGATTCCGAACCCATAATAATTAAACTTTAATTAATTGAAATAAAACTAACATTAACTCATTAAAAATTAATTTTCCAAAAGGTGTTCAAAGTGATTTCCGTCGTTCTCCAAACATAAATAGGATCTTAAAACTGTATTATTTAGGACATTAGTTAACATTTGTGGCGTTACGCTGTGAAAGGCTGCAAGCACTAGTTGTCTAAGCTCTTCTTCTGTTTCAAAATTCTGCTTATAAACACAATTCTCGATATATCCCCAAAGGAAAAAATCAAGCGGGGTTAAATCTGGGGAACGCGCCGGCCAGGGTGTTACAGAATAAGTGCTGATACTTTTTTCTGGAAATCTCGCTGAAATGTACTCTCTAACTACCCTTGAATTATGTGCAGGTGCACCATCCTGCTGGAACCAAGTGTCGCGTTGTTCTGCCAGAGGTAAATTATCCAGAGCCTCATCTAAGTCATTTTGGAGTAAATTCAGGTAATGCTCAGATGTTAAATTATGTTGATAGAAAAAAGGTCCTATTATTCTTGTTCCCAAAATTCCAGCCCACATATTAAATCCGAAACGGTATTGGTGTCTTGATTCTTTGAATACACGTGGATTTTCCTTAGACCAGTAATGTACATTTTTTCTGTTAAAGATCCCGTTTCGATTTACCATGCTTTCATCAGACCAAATTATCTGGTAAGGAAAATTTATGTTTTCGTGGCATTTTCTGGTGTACCATTCGCAGAATGATCGACGTCTTTCTGCATCACCTGGCCTCAGTCCTTGACAAATTCTGTATTTATATGGGTGAAATTTTTGTTTGTTTAAAATAAATTGAGCAGTTGATTTCGCTACGCCTACATTTTCATCAATTTCTCTAGTTGATACTCCAGGGTTTTCAGTAACAGCTAATAATACGCTGAAAACCTTTTCCTGGTTACTATTTTTTTTTCGGGAGAGCATGGGTTTTTTAAATGCACCGTGTTCTTTAAGGTTAGTTACTTACTTACTGTAAGTCCGTTTAGCTGGTTGTCTCCTTTCCGGATATTTGTCCAAATACATCCGCTCCGCTACATTACAATTTTCTCCGCTTAAAATAAAACATGATAACATATCAAATTTTTCTTCATTTGAATAATAACCTGCCATATTTAGTTCAACTGAAGTAATGCCAAATTGTCTGACACCATACCTACTCATTTTTTTTTCCAATGCCTACTTCGCTAATTTCGGAAAAGAACAATACTTAGTTTGCAACAGCGTAGATTTGTGTTGTTTCAAAAAGAAAATAAACCCAGGAAGTTTTTATTTTTTTTTAAACAGTATCGTAAGGTTTAATTAAAAAAGCTGAAAAAGCATATGCAACACTCTAGGATCCAGGTCCGGACCCTGAAAATTTCATAAAGATGGTTAAAAAGGCTCGAAACGTAATTAAACAACATTGTCTGGTACATCATTGAATTAAGAATAAAAAATGCTCTCAAAATTTGACAATAAGAAATCAGGGCCGTATTAGAAAAAATGAAGTTGATGGTGTTTGCTTGGAAACGAAACGTCTTATAAAAAAAATTGCGATGTAATCTTTAAGTTCATAACAAGTTGCTGTGAGAGAGTTTTGTCAGTTTTGCTCTAACTTTAATAATAACGCCAAAGAAAAATAAAATCAAAAATCCAAAATATCAGTTTTTATTTAATATCTCAAAACTTACAAATATTACTAAAACTTTTTTTATGCCATATTATTAGTCTTCTGATTGCGCAACTTTTTCCCCATTTAATCAAAGTTGTAGCTCTTACCATAACCGAGATCCCCATAGAGGCCCTCCTTATCTTGGGCACCCTGTATACCACCAAAATAAAATATATTTGTCCTTTTAGGGTGAAATAAGGGTTAAAGAGTATACATAATTTAAATTTGACATTAGGTTGTACTAGTTTCGACTTTAGACAAAGTCATCTTCAGCAACCAAGTAATTAAGAAATATGTTTTTTTAGGATGTACCTAAATAAACTAAAACAAATTAGAAGAGGGGGAGGAGTGGTTCAACAATATACGGTCATAACGTGTACCTTGTGCAGCCAATGGATTTGACAGCAGATAATTATGAACATAATGCTACTTAAGGCATTCAAGGAAATTAAATGTAAATAGTAATAGAGGCCAAAATTCTTAATGGAATAATTTATAGTTATGTTATGATATATAGATGTCAATAACATGTTAAATTAAGAAAGTTCAATAAAATCTTTTATAAAATTATATCATATTAATTGACTTTCTAAGTTTCACAAGCGTTTAAAAAATGACTGACGTTTACTCCATGTTTCCGAGCATTTTTCCCAATAAAACGATAGTGGTTCACTAGGATATTTGAAACGAGCATTTTTTTTCCAACAATTTGATACCATACACTCCTATGCTATTTAAAAATTTGCCTTAAATGCCAATCATATATTTAAAAGCGTTATGTATTATTGCCGCCCTGTCCTCTCTAAAGAAAAGAAATATAAAGGCGGCTTTGAAAAACAATTGAATTGAATATCAAAACCAATATGGCTCTAATTAAAAGTTGTTCAAATGTCATTCGTTTATAAAACTTAGATTGTAAATCAGATAAAATTGTTAGTTTTACTAGAAATGAACAAATTGATATGCTCTTAATTTTTGGAGAGACCAGACAAAATTCTTCTGAAGCCGCAAGATTGTATGCAGAGAGATTTCCAGGTCGTCGACTTCCAATCCGGCATTATTTTTCAAAATTGGAACAAAAAATGCGTACAGAAGCCAATGAGGATGAGGCCAATAACTATGTTGAAAGTGAAGAGAAAGAAATTAGCGTACTATCATTGGTTAACATAAATATTACTGCCTCAGTCAGAGAAATTGCTGTTGAATGTGATATTAGTAGCTCGTCAGTATAGAGGATCTTACATAAATACAAATATCATGCATACAAATACCAGATTCATCAACATCTCTATCAAAATGACCATGCCAGAAGGCTTGAATACTGTAACTGGTTTTTACAAAGACATCAACAAGATCCACCATTTCCGTCGAAAATTCTTTATTCGGATGAGAATCGATTCACAAATTTAGGCATGTTTGGTTTTGGAAAGATAGAGTAAACGTCATTTCATTTTTTAAACGCTTGTGAAACTTAGAAAGTCAATTAATATGACATAATTTTATTTTTCGTAAACTACTTGACTATAAATTAACCTATTTAATTGATTCATGTCCATCTAGATTCAATACAAAAATGAGAATAAAAATGTTATAACACGTCAAGAAGTGACAAGTGGGATGTCATTTTACTCGGAATATCATGCTGAATCCAAATAAGTACAGGCTGTCCCATTTAAAATACCAAAGTCAAGGTCACTTCCGGTTAAACCGGAAGTGCTAACAAATCAAAAATTATGCCAATAAATGCAGACTCATCTCTTATGCACAATTCCAAAATTTCATTTTAATATCTATAAATACAAAAAAGTTATAGGGGTGAGCGTCTTTTGAGAAACACCCGGTATATTATACAATGTACTGTATGTTTTCTTTAAAATTCCTATTTTTTAAAATAAACAGAAATTAATGATTGCTTCATATTTTTTATTTTATGTTTATAAAATTCAGATTGACATTTTAATAGCAATTGAGAAATATTTGTAGACTTGTCAAAATTGTTAACATTGTTATAAAAGTTTTCTTAATCTTTCAAACTTGCGCAGGCTTCAGATAGGCTGGGTATTTTCGACACTGGAGCAAGTTGAGGTTCTTCTTCCTCTGTCTCCGAGTTGGGAGTAGTTTCATCCGTTTCTTGGATTTCCTCAAAACACTCGATGAACCAATTCTGCACTTTTTGTTGACAAATCGTTATGAATAGAAGCAAATTGTTTAAAGTTCAGAAATGTGTCCTTAATGTTAGTAAACAGTTGTGCGAGCGGAATATTATCTTCTTTTTCGAAGTCGTCAATATTATCTGTATTACACATAAATCCAGCTTTCATAAATCATTTTTTTTATTGTCACTGGGGACAAATTGCACAGGCCACCGAAACCCATGTCAAGGCGTTGGTTATGGTAATATTATTTTCGATTTCTTGAAGAGGACAACCACTACATGTTAAAAGCCTCCTGTAGAGCATTTTAAAATTCTGAATAATGCCTTGGTCCAGAGGTTGACAATGTGAGGTAGTATTTGATATTGATTTTGTCCATGTTCATAAATAAATACCGAACCGAACACCGATTAAAACAATAAAATTTAAACTTAAGAGAGCAAAAAGTCAAAAAATAAAGAAAGCATAACCTAGCCAATAAAACTTAATAGTCTGTTAGTTGTTTATCAGGCCGATTTTCACAAGTTATTTTTAACAGTCTGATAAAGAGGTAACTGACAATGTTAATACGGCTGTTACTCAATTAATTAACAGTCATGATGGTTGGAACATCCACGAGTGATATGATATCGGGATGCTTCGTCGCCATTTTGAAACGGATTTAACGCCATTATTTTCCAAATAACTCATATTGCGTAAGATTTACATAATATACTATAAACCTGTCCTGTAGTATTAAAATTTTCTAAATTATTTTATGACACAAATTCAATAATTTTTTTATGTTGTAATCACACAGCATACCACCGTTTAGGTCATCTTTGTAAATAATCTGTTTTTTATTGACTGAAGTATGATAAAGGTAATAGTGGATAATAAAGCTAATAATAGTTTGTTATTATCTAATTAACTATAACAAGCTCAACACTCAACACAAAAATAAGAATATATTTCTGTAATATTATTGAAAAACTTTGATTTTTTATAGTAAAAGTAAAACGGTGCTATAAGATATTTTAGTTTAGAGAAATTTTAATTTTTTACACACTTTGTTAAATTTTTTTTTTAAATTGTTAGTATACATTTTACGTGTTTTGAGAAACGCTTTCCTGTGATGTATTCAGCAAATTTTTTTACGTCGGAAACAATTAAACCTCGTTTAAAAAATGAGTAATTTTTAGTTTTTCTCGAAAATCTAAAAATTTTAGGTATACAGTGTGTGTATGAAGTCTGGAAACGGTTTAATAACATCACAATTTATTGGCCGATTTAAACCAAATTTGGTACAGTTGTGTAAGAGAAACTGACGCACCGAATGACGATATTGGCGTTGTTACCAGCTTTTTAGTTTGTCTGCAGTTCGAACGAATTTTATATTTTTAAATGTAACGCCCTGTATATTTTTCATATATAGTTTTTACTTTGAATTTGTTACACTTTTGGTATAACATACTTTGTTCCTAATATCAGTAGTTTTCGAAATAACGAGTACAATTTAGAAAAAATATATTTTTTTATATTAAATGTTCAAACTGTTTTCCCTGTACAGCTTGACAGTGTGCTAATTGAAAATAAAATTTTTCAATTGTGTTCTAAATCATATCTGGCGTTGCTAATTCAAATTCGACGCTATAAATCGGTCAAATCTTGAGGTTTTGTGGTATAAACTCTGTTCTTCAAGTGTCCCCATAAAAGTGGTCGTTAGGCGACAAATCAGGGGACCTAGGTGGTCATTCGATTGTACCCCCTCTACCGATCGGGTCTAGTACATTTCGCCGCCAAATAAATGATAATCTAAGAATGTGGAATGTGCACAACAGAGTTATACAAGGAATTAACCGAACCAACAACAACGCAGAAGCTGCAAACAGAAGATTGCAAACTGAATTGGGAATGGACCATCCATGAATATGGAAGTTTATTGAAGCATTTAAAATAATACAAAGAGGCAGAGATATGTACTTAGAACAAATAGTCGCAGGACATGAACCGTAAAAAAAATTAAAAAAATATATTCAAGCAGATGAAAGAATTTTAAGATTGGTGAAGGAGTTTCACGCAAGAGATATGCTAGACTTCTTGAGGGGAATTGCACAAAATTTCGAAAAAAAAAAATCAATAAAATGTTATTATGTTTTTATGTTAAATGTTTCTAAATAATAAATAAGGAAAAAAAAATATATGTAAATTTGTTTAAATTTTATAACTATCATTTTATTATTTAGCGGCGAAATGGCCCTCGCGGCGAATCTGCCGCGGCGAAACGACCGTGGCGAAACGGCTGCGCGGCGAAATGTCCCTTCCCCCTACCGATCTACCTATTCGCGCACGTTTCGACCAAAATGGGGAGGAGCTCCGTGCTGTTGGAAGAATGTACTTGCATAATTTGGACCCATCACATTTCGTATAGTGGGCACTATTAGCGTTTCCAAGAGCTCAAGGTAAAGTTGTGATATCAAATTTCCATCAATAAAAAATGGACTGATCTTGTGGGTACCCAGAAGCCCAGCCCACACATTCAATTTTCCAGGGTGTTGTGTATGACCTTTTATCCTCTAGTGGGGATTTTCATTGGCCCAAAACCTACAGTTGTGTCTATTGACTTTACCATTTAACATAAATGTTGCTTCGTCCGAAAATACTATAAATTTGAAAAACTGGTTATTTTGGTCAAAGGAGAATTTTTAAAATAATCTCAGTACGCCTATGATTTTTTTCAAATATTATTTTCATTTCAATTAAATAGAATTGACTCTAAATAGAAACCAGTAAGAATATTTTATTTTATTTAAATTGCCGTTTACCAAACTTAACCTAAATACAACTAAATTTAAAAATGGCACAAAAATAAAACATTTAAATAATAAATAAAAAAATAAGAAAATAATTTACTTAGTAGATATTATTATCATTTCATTAAATGCTCGAAATGGCCTCCCTGATTTTCAGTACAACGGTGGGTTCTTTCTTCCATTTGTTGAATAGCGTGTCTCACCATGCCGGGTGTAACTGTTTGGAAGGCATCAATTATACGTTGGTGCAGTTCTTGAATATTAATGCAAGAGTTGTAAGAGACCTTGTTTTGCAGATGTCCCTACAAAAAATAATCCAGCGGATTAAGACAAGGTGGCCGTAGAACAGGACCGTAGGTTCCCATCAAATTTTCTGGAAACCGTTCATTTAGGTAATTACGAACGATTAAGGCATTATGAGCTGGACATCCGTCTTGCTGGAACCATTTAACTTTATTTATAACCGCTAATGGGACTTCATTCAGCAAAGATTCCAAATCGTGCTGTAATAAATGTAAATATCTGCTGCTATTTAGCTTATTTTCCAAAAAACTGGACCTATTACTCTCTCCGCAACTAGCCCACACCATATAATTATTTTGAAACGCACCTGATTTCTTGAACCAAATGGGGATTCCCGGTAGCATCTAGACATTCCGCTATAGGATTCGGCACCCGTCTCTATTCTGATTGGATGATTTCAAACGTCTCTATTCTGATTGGCCGAATCTTAGTACGGTGCCGAATTACATAGCGAAATGTTTAAGCAGTGCTGAAATCAAGAGTGAAATGTTACACTTATTTTTACGGAATGAGGTGCCCAATTACAAAATTTTGTTTACGGTTTACCTACACACGGAATATTATTATTAATTGTTTGCCCCTTTTATAGACTTATATTGGTTAAACAGCGCTAACACGGCATCTAATCCACATTTTTGGTTCCAATTCGCCTTTTTCAAGTTCACCGGCCAATTATTTACCAGCCCTTTTTGATTCGATCTACTTTAAAAAAGACTAAGAGTCATAAAAAAACTAAAAAAAGTCATGAAAATACTAAAAAAGTCATTATAAGAAAAAATTTACAGTCCTTTACAAAGATGCAACCGGGGAGGACATTGAAAATGCCGAAGCAGAGTGCAACGCTTGTGTCTATTGTGAGATTTGTGATCTGCGAAAACTCATAGATTTGAATGTTATATTTAGGTAGCTGATATAAGGTTTATTGATTCATAATATAAAAAAATAGTAAAATAAAGGTTATAAACTCTAACGCGCCTCTAAGGTATGGTTTGGCTGGAGCAGTCAGCGGCGGCGGCTGGCGTTCGCTATTGGTAGCTCGGTTCTGGTTTAATGCGATTTTTATGTACACGGTTTCACTGCCGCAGCTCAGCGACACGGCGTTCGCCGTCAATTGCAGTGGCTGCGTTCGGACTGCTAGAGAGACCAGTCCAGCCGTGATCGCTCAGCAGAATGCCACCGTTTTCGGCAATTGCTGACGAGTGTTTGATAGAGGAGGTGCAAAAGTACCCCCCTTTATACAACTATGAGAACGAAAATTACAAAAATGTTGTAATGAAAGAAAATGCATGAAAAAAAGTGGCAGCAAGTGTAGGGAAGAACGGTAAAGTGTACAAAACCATTCTGTTTATTTTTCAGCATTACATTACAAAGCTTATAATTAGGGTAGACTGGGGCAACTGCGAAGCCCTTTTTAATAGTTCAAGTTTATTTCCTTCCTACTTTAAATATACAATATTTTTAAAAGTGTCTTTGTAAGAAAGTAATAGTTTAATATGTTTACTTTTCATACTACATAGGGCACTCATGAATTATTTTTGAGATCTTGAGATTTGAATGATTTTTTTTTGTACCGAAATTTTACACTTAGGTACCCCAAAAAGGGAAAGTGTAAAATCGGAATACAATTTCCATGCATTTTCGCAGAAGTGGTAATGGGAAAGTGTAAATGAAGTTTATATCTCCCATGCCAATTTTTCTTTTTACAGACTTAAAAAAAAATAAAAATCTGGGAAGTTATGAACTTTTTATTGTTGGGAAATAGTTAGCCAAGCAAATCATAAAAACGAAAAATTAAAAGGTACCTCTGAAAAATAATAAGTAATCCAAAATAACCCTCAAAAAATTCCTAATAACAAGAATAATATTTTTATAAACGTATTTATCCGTTCAAAACCCAATGTTTGGCTTTAATCTCTAAAACAGTAGGAGTTATTTCCAAGGAGAAACTAAAACAGAAAAGAAAATTAAAGTTTAAATGGAACTTGTTAAATATTGTATCCCGCAAATTTCACATTAAAATGAAAACCTCCTCGGCGTGTTACTACCGGTTTAGGTAAACGAGTCACTATATCGTCTAGCTATACTACATCGACATCATCGGTGAGTGGCCATAAAAAAATTGTAATTTAGTTTTCTAGTAAACTTGATTTCAAAGCCGTTGTCAACAGTATTTACCTGGCCAATAAAATGTTTCTCTGCTTTTGGTAATGTGTATTTAACCAGTACCCAGTCTTCAATGGAAATATTGTCTTTGTTTATTTCAGGAATCTGATCTTCGCAATCCGATTCTAAAGTGAAACTTTGATCCGATTCCATAAAAGGTACACTTTCATAATCTGATTCACTGGAGCTGGATTCAAATTGATACGGACTTGGCCGACTTTGTTTACTCTTTCGGTCAATTTTCATAGCTGGTTTAGATATAGAAGATGAACTTGTAGAGATTTTTGACTGACTACTTGCGATAGTACCTGCAATGGTTTGGCCACCTTGAATTAAGCGCTTTCGTTTCCTTGGATTAGAAGAAGGACTCTGTCGGAGCGAATCAAGTAGTAGATCATCAAAACTTGCCTTCTTTTCTTGCCGATTTTCGGTTGTAGCTGGTACTACAGGTTCAGTTATAGGCTCCTGATGATTATTTAGTATATTTCTTCATTTTGATCAGAGCTGACAATTACTTTGAGATTGGTGGCACTGGATGCTGAAGGAGCTGTAAGTAATTCTGCTTTAGATGCTAGTTTCCTTTTAAATGAAGCGCCAGATGTAGAAGGCTTTACTGTTTTTAACATTGACTGTTCGAAAGTAGCGTTTTTTTCTGTTACATTCGGTGCTACAGCATCATGTTCATTCCTTTCAATATCAATGCGTTCTGACCTCGGTTGTAAATCTGTTACAGATCTTTGATTTTTTAAGTGTTCCTGTCATCTTTTTAGGGCATCGATGTCATACTTTTCTTTTGAAATAACATGTCTATTAAATGGAACAATACCACCCTTTCTGAATCCTGTTTTTATGGTTCCGGAATCTACTTCAGCCCAGGTTTCCACTAGCAATGTAGCAAAGTCCCTTTTTGGTAGTCATTGTCCCTGATGACGTCTTTGCCATGTTATTACTTCCCTCTCCCATATTGCCTTAAAGGATCTAAACATACTCAAGTCGAGAAGTTGAAGTAAATGACTTGTATGGGCTGCAGTTTAGGTATATGAATATTTTCTTCTCTTGCGGCTTAAATTAATAAGCAATCCACATGCGAGACATGCCCATCATATATAACAATGATTGGTGCCTGATCACGAACCAAAGGAATAAAAGTCTTTAGAAAGTAATTTCTAAATATTTCGGAGGTCATCCATCCATTGGCGCTGGCTGCATTTACGGTGTCTTTGAAGAAGCCTTCATTTCTTTCTGAAATCCAGCAATATTATTGCTTTTAAATATTATCAATGTTATTGCATTTAAATATTATCAATGGTGGCAATTTTCTACCACTAGCACTTGCTCCTGCCAGGACGGTTATATTTTCTCTGCCCGATCCAGCAATAATGCTTGAAGAGGGGTTGCCTTTCGCGCCAACAATTTTAAGACGAGAAGGATCTGTACACAGTGAAGTCTCATCTAAATTGTAAATACATTCAGGACGATCCTGAAGACCCAACTCCAATATAGCCTTTTCCAATAAAACAAAATATTGGCCTATTATGAATGAGTCCGTAGATTTCTTTTTGCAGTACTCTAAGCTTTGTGGTTTCTTTATACTCAAAGAGTGACGTTGTTTAAACTTTATTAGCCAGTCTGTGCCTGGCATATTGTTCTTAAAAGGATTGGGAATATTATTTAAAGTTACAAAGTCCTGAACTTTTTCTTGAGGCTCTCTCGAAGTTAATCAATATCCCCACTTCTCCATTGTTTTTATATTTTCGGCCAGTTGACACTTATCTTGCCAAGAAAGTATTGGAGGTCGGCCCTGTGTCTTGCTTTTTTTGCCACGGCGGCCAGTTATTCTACAGTAGATTGTAATGTATGGGATTCTGAATTCGGTACTAGCCATCGACATGGTTAATTGACCTTGATTGACGGCATTTACTGCAGCATTTAATTGCTCCTCCCCATAGGCAGCCCTATCGGACTTTCTTTTATAATTTCGTACCATGACGTCAACTCTCTGTAAAGAATAAAAGCTTTAAGTGTCAGTGCCAATGAACTTTAGCATTCCCAGGAAAATGGGGCAAGTGTAAACTAACCTTTACACTTTTCCCATTACAACTTTCACACATGCCCCACATTATGTTTTTTATGGGGGAAGTGCAAACCTGTTCGTGAGTAAAAACCGCTTTTAGATTTGTTCGGTATATAGGATTTTAAAGCTACAAAAATTGACTAAACATAAGAAAATGCAATAAAACTAAAAGTATATTATAAGTTTTTACCTTTGACCAATTTTTTATGGAGATATCACACACTATTCAACGGACCGATTCGGAGGTTATGTTACAAATGACTACTCAGAAAGAAAAAAACACCTGGTAACTCGCCGGGAGTAGATAATTCAACAGCGCTAACGTATAGTTGGTTGCCTCGAACCACACAGACAAGTAAAGTAAACTTTCAATATTGCCTGATTGGCACTCTGATTTTCCACTTACCCCATTTTTACACTTGCCCCAGTCTACCCTATACCATATTCAAATCCAAGATTATGCATACGAGGGAAATATTGATCAGTACTTAATGACAACCGTAACTCTATTTCGATTGGTCAAGCGGCAATAAAACTAAAAGGCCCTGGGTGACAGGGTTGAATTTAGTTTAACCGTGATTTTCGCATTATTGCATTGTATCGTTGTTATTGTTTGTTATCAATATTTTGATATAAATATTTGTGTTTTTGACCGTTGTATTTGATTGTATACAGGGTGTTTCGGAAGTGCTAACCTAAACTAACCTGAATATGTGTCCGGAGTTGCCCCGTTTTGATGTACAGAGTGTTAAAGTTTTTTTAAAAAAATCGTTTTTTTTTTAATTTCTGTAAATATCCTTTTCCCGATTTTATTGCAATTTGGTACCGTCATTCATAATGATAAGAGGCTTAATTACCCGTAACTAGATTAAATTTATAAAGCCCAGTGGCGTCCCGGGAAACACTTCAACGGATATTATTGACAAAAATATGCACGCCACTGACTTTTTTCTAATTTTGATATTTTGATATACCAACTAATGATACAATTTTAAAATGTTTTGATTCTTTGACGTCTTAATCAAATTGATTTGTTTACTTGGTATGCTGCAGCTTTGATTTAAATATGGTATAGTATAAATTCAAGTGTTAATATGACGCTTGCCGAAATGGAGGAATTTGTGCTAACATCTCCTCTTCGTCTTCTTTCTCCAACAACAGCATGCAACTAATGTTATCGGCGTTCATTATAAATCACAGATAAGCGCTTCCACTACGAAATACGAATATGATCTGAAACGCGCTGCTCCAGCCGCGCCAGCCAAACCACCTTGTGGCGACGGCCGATTGCTACGCTCGATCGCGAACGCCAGCCGCACCCGCTGACTGCTCCAGCGAAACCATACGTTTACTCTCGACTTGGTCTGATCCCGATCATTTTAATTCGGTGTGACGTCAGGGACAAATGCAACACAAGAATTTTGTTGAATTCCGTACCCATACTAACGTGCCCGTGCGATAATATAAACATTTTCAATGTTAAAATGCACGCCACTGATTTTTTCTAATTTTGATATTTTTTTCGGATATACCAACTAATGATACAATTTTAAAATGCTTTGATACTTTGACGTCTTAATCAAATTGATTTGTTTACTTGGTATGCTGCAGCTTTGATTTAAATATGGTACCTATAGTATAAATTCAAGTGTTAATATGACGTTTGTCGAAATGGAGGAATTTGGGCTAACATCTCCTTTTCGTCTTCTTCCTCCAACAACAGCATGCAACTAATGTTATCGGCGTTCATTATAAGTCATACATAAGCGCTTTCACTACGAAATACGAATATGATCTGAAGCGCGCTCCAGCCGCGCCAGCCGAACCACCCTGTGGCGACGGCCGATCGCTACGATGCTACGCTCGATCGCTAACGCCAGCTGCACTCGCTGACTGCCCCAGCGAAACCATACGATTACTCTCGACTTGGTCTGATCCCGATCATTTAACTCGGTGTGACGTCAGGGACAAATGCAACACAAGAATTTCGAATTCCGTACCCATACTACGTGCCCGTGCGATAATATAAACATTTTCAATGTTAAAATGCCCAAAGTGGGAATCGATCCCGCGGCCTATGGCATAGCACCTAAACGCTGTATACACTACCCCACACACTAACTAACAATTTTAAGTTAATGTAGTAACAGTAGAATGAAAGCGGCGGCACAGCCAATCAGAACGTCTTATTTTTGAAAGAGTTTTGCCAATCAGAATAGAGACGTTTGAAATCATCCAATCAGAATAGAGACGGGTGCCGAATCCTATAGCGGAATGTCTAGATGCTTCCCGGTAGCCTCATAACGTTTATTTTTCCTATTGAATATACCGCAGTCAGTGAATGAAATCTCGTCACCCATAGAATTAATTGACACAATTCTGGATTAGTATTTTGAATGTAAAACCAATTACAAAAGATTAATCGCCGTTCGGGGTCCTCTGCATGAAGCTGCTGCACAGGATGAAATTTATAGTCATGGAACTTGTGTTTTTATAAGATTTTCTTTACTCCTGCAGAAGTCATAATTACAGTTTTTCAGGATTAATATAAATTTGGGCCAGCACATTAATCTCGTTTGCATTAGTTCTTACATGATATTTATTTCTTTTCTTTAAAACTCTACCTTCTTGTACCATGCATGTGCTAATTCGCTGAAATATTCTCCTTAAAGGTTGAATTCTCTCTGGATATAAAATTGCATAGCTTCTTTCTGCCAAAAACGAATTTCTAAAATTTCTAATGTAAACATCGTAGATATCACGTTTCTCCTCCACTGAAAATCGAACCATTGTTGTCACAAATTAATAATAATGTTTATTGTGAATAATAAGCAGAATAAGCTTTGCTCGGAGTTTGACACATACAATACTGTTTCAATAAAATCACAGGGGCCATTTCGAGCATTTATTAAAACGGTATTACCAAGGCCGTCTTCGATGTTGCATTAGATAGAGAAATCAAGTATCCTTTTCACTTTAAAGTACTTTAAGTAAATACGGTTGAGCGATATATCATTTTATTTGGGGCAAAATGTGCTTTCAAACTTAAAATTAAAAAATCCAGGACCGTGTTTAAAATAATGTTAAAAGTTATAATGCCATTTTGTAGAAAAGAATAAAATACAAAGATTTTATTTCAAGAACGTTTTTCTAAAATCGAGACTTTTTGAGTTATGACAGGAATTAATTTTAGGCGTTTTTAACAAATCTCAGGCATGAAAAATAGTTAGGCAACGCTGTTAGTGGATCTTGAGAGAGCTTTAAAAATGGCACATTTTCTCTAATTTAATCAACTTCGTAGAAGTTACCGTTTAGAAGATACCCATAGTGGTCAATTAAATAGTTGCCACCCTGTATATTAAGTATAAATAAAATAACTTGAATAAACTCTAAGCTCCACAGACTAAAACACTTCTTAACTGCCACGCTGTTATAGGTAATTAAAAAGTAAAATAGTGACAAAAGAACTGTAATAAATTAAAAACGGGAATGAAAACAACCCCCTACTACTAGTACACTGACATGTTACTCTTCTACACCAAAATGGTTTTATTTTATTTTACTTGTTTTGCTGCACTAGTATTACATTTACAACTTGGAACCCATATCTTGTATTATGGCGATCGATAATGGCTGTGCGGTGCTCATAAAATAAGATTCGGCAGACCATATTACTTTTGTACCAAACTGCTTGTCGGCTCGATTTAGATACAGTTGCAAAATATAAATCGTCGCACCCCATAAAACCATTTATAGTTTTCTGTGGTCGCCCATACGTAAATGGTGCACAATCTTTACTTCATAGGCTTTAAAATGATATTTATTTAATAATTTTTTAGACACAAGATTTTTTTGCTCCTATATCTTTTTCTTTGACTTTGCACGAACTTCTAGTGCCTGTAAAAAAAGTCATAACGTCCATTTCGTCCCGTTCACGATTATCTTTATTTTATAATTATTATGATTTAGTTATCGGCATAAATGACCCGTTATTAATTAAATTAATTTTTAAACTTGGAAATGTTACTTGATTGGGCTGCCTTCTCTCTGGATATCTATAAAAGTTAGAACTAATCAAAGGAGAGAAAAATATACAGGGTTTCCCGTTTAAAAAATCATATGTTTTCTTTAAATCTCGAAAAGTAAGACTTCCAGAAAGAAAGTAAGCACTCCACTGAATTATGCTTAAAAGGCTCTCTTGGAATCATTTTTCAATTTTTTGATAAGTTTAAGGATAACCGAAATACAGGGGGTGGTCAAAAAGCAAGCATTTTCGAAAACACCCTGTAGCTTAAAACCTAAAAAGGCTATGACAATTTTTTGAAGAAAAAGTAGCGAAGTACCTAATGTAAAAACCGCAAGTCTATATTTACTAGTTTACGAGATACCCTGCAATTACTGTTCCATTAGAACACTCCCCGCAAGCGGCACGTTTTATAAAACTTATACTTTAATATACTATTTTGAATTTACTTTTTAACACACATGTGATATAAGACAGTTTCTTGGCAAGTTGACCGTGCTTTTTTTATTACTTTCATAGGTGGTCGTAGGAAAAATGGTTTTTATCGTTTTACGCGAAAATGGTACGTCGGACAAAACAACATCAAGATACCAGATTTGCTCAGAAATTAATAAGTATGTAAAAGTAAATCACTTTAGCAAAAGCAGTGGCGCACTCTTTTTCTTCAAAAGTAATCATCGCAAATCTTGCACGAACGCCACTGGTAGATATAAAAAAAGATGTGGTATATCAGAGAATGTCTCTTGATGCATAAAAAGTGTTTACCAAATTTCACAAAAATATCTAAGGTGGTATCAAAATCATTGTAAAAAAAAAGTTTTCCTATCCTGTAATTTGAGAATTAAGATGCGTTTATATTATACAGGGTGTCCGGGATAATGTGGGAAATCTCTCGGATTCAGATAGAATATGAAAAAATAAGATGACAAATTCCTATAAATGTTTTTCTTACAGGCCCTCCCTACGGAGATATGTGCCCTTGAAGAACGCCGCTGGAAATCGTTTTTTTTTTAATAACTTTTAAAGTAATTTAATTTAATAAAAATTTAATGTGATGGACACTTACTAGTAAGAATCTCCTAAAATAGTCTCCTTGAAACATATTTAGCTTTTTTAGTTTAGCAAGGGCGGACTAATCTTTACAACTTAATGCTTAAATTTCTAACACCCTGTATTATTAAGACTTAAAAAATAAATCTGGGTAGCTTGCACCTTATACTAAAAAAAAGGTACTCTTGTTCGATAAAATGAACCGTTTTCGAAGATAAGAATAATGAACGAATTCATGGTTTATTTTTAATAAAAAGGACCATGATTTCTATTCTGTTTCTCGACAACAAAGTGTGATACAAAAGTCATTCAAACAACAGAAAAGTAATGTCATAGGAGACACCTCAACGAAATTATTGAAAAACTTCACGAACGACGAATTGACGACTGCTGTACCCGCCACAATTACCCAGCCTTGGTCCTTATCACATCACAATGAAACGCGATTCTCTGTAGAGGTTCCTACCTAGTGCTGACCGAAGTGAAATACACCAAGTTTTTCAGGTGTCTCCACAGGTAAAAATTCAACGGCGTTAGGTAGGGAGATCGACGAGGTCAGGCAATAGGTCTTCCTCTACCTACCCAACAATTTGGAAAGACGTTATTCATTCATCTATTTCTATGCATTGACCGTTGGAGCATTCAAACTGGTCCGATCTGAGAAAAATATTAGATATTTACTGTATAGTAAGGGTTGTAAGTTCAACTTACCCGTCAAGAAAAATACACTGCGCATATTATTTAAGGCACAACCAAAAATTTCCCTCAACTTTAATGTTATGTATTTTCGAAACTTGTTGTTTATTTTTGTTCGATTTTTTTTTGTAATTGTGGGGTTTGTTTTTAAGAATATCACCGCCTTTGTTGTTTTCGTTAAAAAGGTAACTTTATTATTATACCGGGTGTAATATAATGTATAATGGTATGTTTTTTTCCGAAAATTCAAAACACCCTGTGGGGTATACAAGCTATTGCAAGTTATTGTAAATATAGCAAAATTAAAGTTTCATATCTTCTTTTTTAGTTAATTTGTTTTACAGTAATAAACAAATGAATTAAAAAAGAAAATGTAAAGGAAATGCAACGCGCACTTCAGTTGTTTTTTTGTGCTTCCGCACACCAAAGCTGAAATAAGGTAGTGCCCCATCGTTCATGAAGTACATGTTTCGGCGGGTTTTAAGTGGTAAGTGCTGTATCAAATCCTGAAAAGCGTTCTGGAGGAACTCCATATAAAGTTGTCCATTCAAACGTTCCGGCAATACGAATGGTCCAATAGTGGCATGAGGATTTTCATCAGCCCATACATGTGTGTTGTGTAAATTGGTGATACCATTCTTGGTAAGCCTTGCTTCATCCGTGAAAAGAATAATGCTAATGAAGTTTACATTATTTCGTTGCTGATTCAATAGTCAGTTTGCAAAGTGCATTCTAAGAGGAAAATGTTCAGGTATCAGTTCTTATACTTTTTGTAAATGATATTAAATTAATAAAAAATTAAATGTATTAAACTATGCTGATAATTTTCGAGTGCTCGTTGATAGAGTGTCACCTACAGCATTTAAAATATGTTCCTCTAATTGCGGCGTACGTACGGTTCTTCTCAGACCGGCATCAGTACTATTTTTTCCAAACTTTCCTAAAATTATGAAGAAAGTCAATAATATGTATTACATTATTATTTATCTGGAATCGCTCACCATTCTCCCTTAGACGTTGGTCAACTCCTTGAAATGTCTTCTGGTTTGGCATAGTACGATTGGGACATATTTCGTGATATAACCTTCTGGTTTCTAAAGCATTGCAAGACGCAATTGCATACTCAAGAAAGATGTAGTTCGAATTTATTCACAATTAAATTCACCACGAAAAGCAAAAATCAGTAAATTAATATCGAAGTAAAGGATCAATGTGTCACCGATATGAAATATGACAGGTTCTAAAATGCAATATTTTATTTATTTTGTACCATAGTGACGTTTGCAACAACAAAACGTTTTTTTGTACCGATAAATAAATAAAGTGCACATATTTTGCGACCATAGGTCTTCAACAATTATTCGTTTATTATTATTTTTCTCGAAAACGGTTCATTTTATCGACAATTAACAAGAGCACCTTTTTTTTAGTCTAGGGTGCAAGCTACCAAGATTTTTTTTTAAGTCTTTATCATACAGGGTGTTACAAATTTAAGCATTAAGTTGTGAAGCTTGGTTCGCCCCTGGTAAACTTAAAAAGCTAAATATATTTCAAGGGAACTATTTTAAGAGGTCCTTACTAGTGGCCATCACATTATTATTATTAAATTATATTAAGTACTGTGAAAGTTATTCAAGAAAAACCGATTTCCAGCGGCGTCCTGCAGGGGCACATATCTCCGTAGGTAGGGCCTATAAAAAAAATTCATAGGAACTTTCTCGGACACCCTGTATAAGGTTTGTTTCTTAAAATGGTCCCAAGAATGACACCCTGGAATATTAGTATATCATTAAGTAACACCCTGTATAAGGTGTATAAAATCTAACTTTCCTCGACTTTTTTAAGCGCAGTTCGATTTTTGTTACCTATCACACAAATAATATCAACAAAAGTGAACAAATTTTAAAACAGTAGTAAATAATTATTAGGCAAAAGTTCTTGAAGATTCCTGAATTTAATAGCCCTATTATTTATATTATACAGGAAAACATACATGGAAAACCGCCCACTTAATCAAAAATCGCTCGGACCCGTCAAATTTATTTTTTTGAAATGCATTTTTTTTAAAAAAGATGTAGAGGCTAGATCATAAAAGTGCTACATGTGTCAACTTAAATTTTTTTTATGAAACATATTGCATATATATTTACATTTTTATATTCTACAATCAATTCTAGACATTTTTCATTAATCATGCCCTATACTTATCTTCAGCCGTTTACGAAATATTAACACTTTAATGCTGGTATGCACCATAGGTACGTTTCTCGACATAGCAACGTTCTGAACTTAAGTCACAATCTTTTGACTATGACAATATCTTTTTAAGTTTGAGACGTCAAAAAATGACAGTGAATGTTAATCAAATTTGAATTTTGCTCTGCTGATATTTCATCAAAATGCGCCTCGCCGAAGATAAGCGCATTGAAATTTTTATTTTGTTGGGTTGTGGAGATAAAAGTAGAGAAGTCATAGGGAAGTCCGTGATATGTTTATTGAAAAATACCCAAATCGCCCGCCTATTGGCCAATCAACAGTGTCTAGGGTAGCAAGTAAGTGGAGAACTTCCCGTACTATTAGAGATAGTGTTAAAAGTGGTCGTCCTGGTATATCCGAGGAGAAAAAAATAAACATATTATTATCACTACAGGAAGATTATCATAGCTCAAGAACACAACTTGGACGGGACTACGATATTCACCAAACCACCATATCTAAATTTTTACAAAAAGAGAAGTTTTATCCATACAAACCAGTATTTGTACAAGAGTTATTGGACGATGATCCTGATAGGCGAGACCAATTTTGTGAAATAATGATTGAGCTAACAGATAATAACGCAAGATTTGTCCAAAGAATTTGTTTTTCAGATGAAGCTACGTTTTGTTTAAATGGTCAGGTTAATAGACAAAACTACAGATACTGGTCACAGGAAAATCCTCACTGGTTCATAGAAAATCACACCCAGTATAATGAAAAGGTTAATGTTTGGGCGGGCATTGTTGAAAATAGGATAATCGGACCATTTTTCTTTGATGAGGGCCTCACTAGATATAAATTTCCTTCAAAATGATCTGGTTCCAGCTCTTGCCACCCTGTTTCCAGATGATAGTGATCCTGATTTACCAAATTCAACCTTATGGTTTCAGTAGGATGGTGCTCCCCGCATTATGCTGTTCATGTAAGGGAGTACTTAAATACAATTTTTCCTGTGCGGTGGATAGGTAGACGGGCGTCAATAGAGTGACCAACCCAGATCGCCTGATCTTAATCCACTGGACTTTTTTTTATGGGACTACGTCAAAGATTTAGTTTATAAATCTAAACCCATCTCGGTAGATACACTGAAGGAGTCTATTCGACGAGTAATAAGAGAAATATCCTCACAATACTAAATGTACAACAGGAATTTCTAGATCGATTGATCTACTGCAAAACAGTTGGTGGAGGGCATTTTCAACATTTTATAAAATAGTTTCTTTTCATTCTTTATTGTTTGTTTATTTTGTTTTAAAATTGTTAATATTTCCTAAACGGCTGAAGATAAGTATAGGGCATGATTAATGAAAAATGTCTAGAATTGATTGTAGAATATAAAAATGTAAAAATATACAATATGCTTCATTAAAAAAATTAAAGTTGACACATGTAGCACTTTTATGATCTACCCTGTACAATATCTTTTTTCAAAAAAAAAAATGCATTTCAAAAAAATAAATTTGACGGGTCCGAGCGATTTTTGATTAAGTGGGCGGTTTTCCATATAAAGGGCTGATCCGTTTCTTTATCATAACCCTGTATTTATTTTATATATTTCTCTTGTGTAATTCCCTTATAGCCACTACTTCTGAATTGTTTGGAAACTTTGGCAATAAAGATAGTTTCCGGAGATTTTGGCGCTAGCACAAACTTTTCCTAAACCTGTTCCAAGTTTTAGTTATGCTTAAGTAGAACGGATCCGAGCATAGAGTTGAAAGGTTAACACGTGAAATCTTATGGCCGGGTTAAAAAACAGCTCACTGTACAGTGTCGATCTAAAGGTACTTGGAGCCAAAATTTTGGTACACAAAATAACACCAAAAATACAACTTTCTTTAAAGATTATGTTACGAGTTTACATTTAAAAAGTAGTATTTTATATCACGTACTAAAAGTTCAGGTTTCTAAACCTCGTCGATGAAAAGTTACGAGGGAAAGGGTGATTTAACCCGGGCACTGTATAAAGCAGTATGGCAGAGTGCCCACTGGGAAAGTCGGGGAATTCCAAATAAAATTACTAAAATCGGGATATTTCCTGGAGAAATCTAGATATACGCCTCATTTTTAATTTTTTATCAACCTCTTTTACAAAAAAATGTCAGATGCAGAAATGTATTGATGTTTAAATAATATAATAAAATAAATGCGAACTATAATATTTAAATATTTTCATAAAATTTTGGTAAGGTAATAGGGATTTTGCGGGACATATTTAACCATATTTTTTACATTTTACCCCTTTCTTAATTTTGAGGGGTCGGGGACAAGTTAGGAATTTTACATGCGATGATGTATTAACATTGAAAATGTTTATATTATCGCACGGGCACGTTAGTATGCGTACGGAATTCAACGAAATTCTTGTGTTGCGTTTGTCCCATGCGTCACACAGTCTGACGACACCAAATTAAGATGATTCACAAGCGGAACTACGCGAACCACCGCTGCCGAGTCGGTGGCCCGAGGACGACGGGATCAGAGCAAGTCGAGAGTTAAGAGGCGCGCTAGAGTTTATAACCTTTATTTTACTATTTTTTATATTATGAATCAATAACACTTATATCAACTACCTAAATATTACATTCAAATCTATGAGTTTTCGCAGATCTCAAATCTCACAATAGTCACAAGCGTTGCACTCTGCTTCAGCATTTTCAATGACCTCCCCGGTTTCATCTTTGTTAAGGACTGTAAATTTTTTGTTGCTAAAATTTGAATATACGTGAAAAACTACGTATGTTATGACTTGCTCCCCCGGTTACGGAATTATGGATTATTATGGTATTGCATTAAACAAAATAACTTACAACCTAATTTCAAATTATTTAACGTCTACCATGCTTGAGAAGTTGTTCAAAAAATCCCCCTTTAACTTGAATTCGGTCTTTCATATCATCTGAAGTTGTAGGTGCAGTTTCCATCACTTTGTCCTTTATAAAGCCCTAGAAGAAGAAGTCAAGGGGAGTCGAATTTGGGGATCAAGCAGGCCAGTTGACCGGACCAGGTCGACCAATTCACCTGTTTTAAATATATCATTTGAATAGTTACGGGCATGTACTGCATAATGGTGTAGGCCCCGTCCTGCTGAAACCACATGTCAAGTTTTATGTGTTGGATTAATAATTAAAGTAATTGGTTTCTTAAAGAATATGTGGACATATCTCCATTTAAATATTTTTCAAAGAAACGCGGACCAAAAACTCTATCCCCTATAATTCCACACTAGACCTTGATTGATCAGGGATGTTTATTTGGAAGAGTTCTCACCCAGTGGGGATTTTTCGCACCCAGTAGTGCATATTGTCTGTTTACCTGCAGGAAAGCAACCAAACAAAAATAGGAAATTAAATTTCTAATAATGAGAAATAACTTAAAATCCTACATACCCAGAATTATGGAAAGTGACTTCATCAGAAATTATTACATTCTTCATGAACCTGTTACTTTTTTCTATTTGCCTTGTGACCCAATTGTTTTTGGCCCTCGATGGATAGGTCAAGGTGGGTGTGTTTTGTGGCTACCAAGGTCTCCAGACCTAAATCCCTTAGACGTTTACTTCTGGGGCATCTAAACGAACTAGCTTATACAACAGCAGTAAATACCAGAGAAGAACTACTAGCGAAAATGACACAGCATTTTAACGAAGTCCGTAATAATATCTAAATATTATTTGCATTGTAGCGGGAAAATGTTTGAAGACTAAACAATGATTGAACATTTGCCAAAATAGCATGTAAACGTTTTCATTATTTTTGTATTTTAATAACATTAAGTAAATTAATTAAGCTCCGATCAACTCTTTTAAATGTTCTTGAACTTGACAATGTCTGAGCTGGAAATCTTTCAGCATATAGTCTTCTTGCCTTTGAAGAGTACCCTGCGTATTTTATTTTTACCTTTTTGTGTCTAGCAATAGTAATTTTTAAGTGTTTCGCGTAAAGGCATCGGATTCACAAAAAACAACAGAAAACAAGAATGGATAACACCAGAAATCATGGACCTCATGAACGTAAGACAAAAACATAAAACAAACCCAACAAAATACAAGCATTACAATAGGATCATTAGAAGAAAGTGCAGAAGAGCTAAAGAACATTGGATGTCGACAAAATGTCAAGAAATAGAAGAACTACAGAAGAGATATGACATCTTTAACGTCCACAAGAAAGTAAAAGAAATGACAGGCAGGCACAGAAAACGACAAGAAGCAATTCTAAGGGATAACAGTAACGAAATAATTATGGGGACAGAAGGCAAACTCGCGAGATGGAAAGAATACATCCAAACACTTTTCGTCAACGATAGACCTTGTGTTCCACCACCCACAGGCAATCAATGAAATGAAAGAGGTCCAGAAATAACTAAAGAAGAAGTCAGCCATGCAATAAAAATTCAGAAAAATGGAAAAGCAACCGGTCCTGACAGAATCAACGTCGAATTACTTAAATTAATTGCAGAGAATGAAAGGAACAGCCTAGACTTGTTGACATCACTATTTAACAGGATATATGACTCAGGCAAAATACCAACAGACTGGCTAAAGTCAACATTCGTAACACTACCAAAAAAAACAATTCTTCGCAATGCGATGACCGGATATTAAGTCTGATGTCTCATGTCCTTAAAACTTTTCTCAGAATCATCCATACACGAATTTATAGGAAGTGCGAATACCAGATGGATAACACTCAGTTCGGATTTGGAAATGGATTGGGAACCCAAGAGGCTCTTTTCTCATTGAACGTAATGACACAAAGACGTGTATGCATGTTTTATAGATTACACAAAAGCGTTCGATTGCGTTAACCATCAAAAGATGATCGAAATTCTGAGAACAACCGGGGTCGACGAACAGGACTTACGAGTGATATCAGGACTCTATTGAAACCAAACAGCAACAATCGCAATAGAACAAACAACATCGGAATATATGTGGATCAAAAGAAGAGTCCGACAAGGTTGCGTCTTGTCTCCGCTCCTGTTTAATTTGTATTCGGAGTATATATTTGAGAAGCACTAGAAGAAGAAGTCCGAGGCGGAATCAAAATCAACGGGACAATAATCAACAACATTAGATACGCCGACGATACCGTGCTAATAACAAATAACGCACAAGAGCTACAAAATATAGTAAATTCCGTAGTTAGTCACAGCGAAATGTTCGGCTTAAACCTAAACGTCTCCAAAATCAAAACACTAGTCTTCTCTGAGACACCAATAAACGTACATCTGCGGGTCAAGGGGCAAACAATAGAACAGGTAACCTCCATAAAATATTTGAGAGCAAATATCAACAGCCAGTGTAACCCAAGGAAAGAAATCCTATCGAGAATCGAACAAGCGAGGAAGACTCTCATGAGTATGAAAACATTTTTTAGAAGATCAGACCTTAGTCTAGGGCTCAGAACTCGGATGGTCAGATGTTATGTCTTCCCTGTCTTACTATATGGATGCGAGAGTTGGACAATGGATCCACAAACAAAAAATATAATAGAGGCCTTTGAAATGTACGTATACAGACGGATGTTACGAATTCCATGGATACAAAGGGTCACCAACGACGAAGTACTCGAACGCATGAACAAACAAAAAGATTGCTAAACTACATCAAAGAAAGAAAAATGCAATACCTGGGTCATGTGATGAGAGGTGAAAGATACGAATTACTTAGACTTGTAATAGAGGGTAAAGTGCATGGTAAAAGATCAGTTGGAGGACGCCAGAACTCATGGCTAAAGGACCTCAGGAGATGGTTTGACCGCTTATCTACAGAAATCTTTTGGGTTGCAGTTTCCAAAACTACAATTGCCATTTGGATCGCCAACCTTCGGAAGGAGACGGCGCAATAAGAAGAAGAATTAGTAACTTTAAGTGTTTCGCGTAAAAACCGATTTATCTCGAAACCCGCCAGTTTTATCGAAATAAGTTAAAGAGTACCTTTTTTGAAAAGAAATTACCAGAGTATTTAAAAAATCAGTTTTTAGCTCTGTCAAATGACACCGGTCAAAATTTTGGACCAACGAGTGTAGTGGCAAGTCCGTTCCAGACTTCCTTGACGATGGAAAATATCTACTATAGTATGGCTTGATGACTCTTTATGGCCTCTATGAAATTTTAAAATTTAATTAAATTATACAAGTCGGATCAATAGTTAGAGCCAAAAAAGTAAATCGCTTTGTATGATTCATTCCACAACAATTCGTTCATTTCTTGACCGCAATAAAATTTAAATGACAACCCTCAGTCGTAATCCCAACCATAAATAAATAAACTGATAAATAACCTGATAAATATCTATTGTGTATAGGCACCGGACCTTTTGAAAGGGTACAGGTCCTGATTACCTACTAATTTAAATAGTTTAGGTTAGCTATTTTCAACAAAACAACAAATATAAAATAATAGGTAAGTATCTTTATTTTAATCATGTAATTAAATAGCTATTAATATTTATACAAAAATACTAATCTACAATTTTTTAGGAATGTCGTGGGTATCAAACCAAGTTTCGTCCGAATATATATTTGAACGATTTTCTTCCCTATATTGTCTGATAAGATTCAAATAATCTCTACGCCATACTTGTAACTGCTGCGATTCCATTAGTACTTGTCGTTTGTCAATTTTCAGCTTTTACTATTCTCCAAAGGCTTGTCCTGCCACGTGAAATGTCGGTTTCGTCTGCTGTAAGTACCTTTTTTAGCGTATCTATTGTTGGGAGTATTTGTTTACTGTACATGTCATAAATTTTCCTCCGAATCAAGTCTTTATCAGCTTCTTCGATGCTTCTCAATTTTCCGCTGTCACACCGTTTTTTCCTTGGCTGGATGGGTTTGGTCACTATATCTTTTACTGTCGTTAATGCAACTTTGGTCAAAATACTCGTTTCACTAAAACTTGCACTCCGGTCATACCCTTTTTCTAAAAGGGTACAGTAAACGTTCTTTATGATGTTTTTGGCATCAAGTGATAAATGTTTTTTCTTCGTTACACCATAACTTCCGGAAGCAATATTATCTGAAGTTTCACACAGATCTAACATATTTTGGATGCTCGATAACACACACGAAAATACCTTTAACGCACAGCTTGACAAACACCAAACGACTGATGAACTAAGATGAAAAGACTCTGCTTTATATTGAACACCTGCAATTTGCCATTAACCTACCTAATATATCAATATAATAACATAATTAATAGTAACATAAGGCCTTTAATAATTCACTTAGGCATAGATGATATTATAATATTGTAGATTAGTATTTTTGTATAAATATTAATAGCTATTTAATTACATGATTAAAATAAAGATACTTACCTATTATTTTATATTTGTTGTTTTGTTGAAAATAGCTAACCTAAACTATTGAAATTAGTAGGTAATCAGGACCTGTACCCTTTCAAAAGGCACTTATTTATGGCTGGGTTTAAATTTTATTGCGGTCGGGAAATCAACGAATAATTCTGGAATGGAGATACCCCTTTGGTGCTCTGTATCTTCGTTAAGGGGCGCTTTAGGATTTTTGTCTATGACAAATTAGGGTTATTTTAAACTCCTCTGTATGCCCCCGAGAAATTCGGAGGTACTCACCAGTATGTTAAAGTTTTGGTATTCGCTTTTATTTAACTTGACGTTCAGTTTAACTATCTTTGACGAGTATCCGGGCTATGTCTTTAATAATCTGATTTCATTTTTCATCATTCTTTAATATAAAAGCTCCTTAGTTGTGAGTGGGTGTTTTATTTTTTATTTTTATGAGACAGCTGCTCCTTGTTAAGCACAGCGCTTAATCTTAATTTAAAAATTATCCCGTTAATTAAAGCTTGCACTTGTAATAAAATTATGTCAATCAAAAGAATATTTTTAATTTATTTAACGATGTTGCTTTTTCGCTTATCCTATGGGAAGGAGGGATCTCTAATCATTTTTGATTGACGAAAAACTTGTCCTTCGATTTATAAAATTTCAGGACCTCGTTTCACACTCCCTTTAAACAAACATTACCTACCTAATATTGCGTGTCTATCGTTGTCACGCAGAAAACAGCTTAACAAAGTTTAGTGAAATTTGTGTGTATTTTAAGTTTATTGTTCTGGTTGAAAGCAAATAGCCAGTAAGTGAACTATATGTTAAATTAGTGTAAGTTTGGTCTGGCGTGTGACTGGTTCCAGTGGCACACAGAAGGTGTGAACAAAAATGTCATTTAAAATGAGTCTTTATCAGGTTGCCTTTTTAGGGAATTAAAAAATGCAAGGAACTAATCTGAACGAACCGTTTTGCCTTGTTTTCAATGCCTCTTTTGCAAACTTTATGTGTACAAGGATTTATTGATAGTCTTCGGCTGCGGACTTTCTTTTCTGGTTGATATATACGTTACAACTTATATTAAGTGGATGCAATTATGTGAAAAAGCAAATATGCTTGTCCAACAAGAATTTGCCAAAATTGATTTCATTGCTTACGTGAACCGTACAGAACGAAAATTATAAGAGATAGGAAACAAGTTAAATGGAAAAGTTTTCAAGTTCATGCATTAGAATCTTATCAAAAAATCAACAAAAGATTATCATAATACCGAAAAAAATAAGCAACTTATATTTGTTTTTTAATGAATCACCATGTATATTTGTAATTGAATTTATAGGTCCTCTGTTTCTGCTTCTAAAAATCTATATTTTAGGTCGTTTTTATAATAGATTATGTATGAGCGATCAAATTTTAAAAAAGCTGTAGGTATTCATTCTCGTTTAACATGTCTATAGAATGCATTGAAATATAAATACCTAATCTTAATGGTATTTTATTATTTTTGGTAGGTAATTACTTATTTTCCGAATACAAATTTTGCATGGATACTTCTAATAAAATGAAATATTCGACAGAAGAACACTTCGATATCATCCGTCAGTATTATTCAAATACCACAAATTCATGCAGAACTAGGAGGAAGGATGTTTCCCAATAGATGCTTACCTTTTAACAGAACTATTAAATATACAGAATAAAAAATTGAAGAGACCAAAAGCTTATCTATCAAATGCATTTATTTAAGTAAGACAATGTCTATTACTTCATAATTGATTTGTGATGGGCTACATGCTTGGTGAAATGGATATTCTATAGTAGAGGAAATTAAAGTCTTGTTATATTTCACAATTTTAATTCAGTTGCCTGACACGTGTTTCGATCGTTGCGGATCATTATCAAAGGAATACAAGACAATACTAAATTCTACATGTCATTAAAATAAAATTAGGTAGATGAAGTGAATTGACAGATGATGGGTTATTTTGGTCCTTAATTTACAGGTATTGGCCAAAGGTACAACTAAATTACAGGTGTGATTATAGAGGTATTTACATCTAAGTAATAAAATTAAGAAAATGATATTGTGTATATAATTATGGGGTTTTTCGTTCGTTATTTTTAATAGTTTTTGATCAGGTAGGGCTGTGTACACTTTTTGAAAAGATAAGGAAGGAGAGTCGTTTTTTGTATTAAGTGTATAATCTTGAAATATATAAAATGTGCAGAGCGCTTTCGGCCTTAGGCCATCTTCAGTGCTTCCTAAAAGCGATATAGATAGTTTTTGTTTCATATTTATCCTAAGTTATTAGACTATAAAGTATTAGATTGGCACCTGAAGGTATTTCAATTTGATTATTAACAACATTACATTGATTTTTTAAGGCTTTATTGATTGCTAATGTTTCTCATAGGTTGAGTTTTCTACCCTTGTGTTGAGCATATATCGGTTTTATTTTGTTGGATAATGAGTGGTTATTTATTATACAGTAATCCGCTATTCCTGTTATATTTTGTTTTTTTTTAAATGGATGTTTTATGTTCTTTAAGCCTAGTGTTAAAGTTTCTACTTGTTTGACCTATATAGATTGCATCACAGTCATCACATTGTATTTTATAGACCCCAATATGTGTTAATTTAGATTTTTTAACAAAAAACACAAAAACTACTCTACCGAAGACGTCCCCTTTCATCAAACGCGAAATACAGTTCAATCAGATATACAGGTCACACAAGTCAAAAAATCTCCAAATTAACCCATAACGGAGTCTACCAAATACAATGTGATGACTGTGATGCAATCTATACACGGTGTCCCATATAAGAATGCACACTACAGGGATCTCGTAAACCACAGGAGATACAGAGATGGTTAAATTAGAGAAAAGTTGCGCTTTGCTAAATCCTTTAAAATTTAAAAAAATCCGATTACTTCCGAAGATATTTGGGAAAAACCGAATTTTCCCGATTTCGTTTTTATTTTTTTCTGACTCTATTTAAAAAGATATGACAAAATAAATTTCACATTCTCATTGCCACTTTTTCTGCTCTACAAGCCGGCGTTCTTAGATTTTCAATTCATTTTTTTAAATAGTCGAAAAATTTTGTGTTCTCCCTAAAAAATTCTAACTTTAATTCTAAATCCCACGACATATCGTTTCTTACATTTATCCGACGTTTTGGACGAAAAATCATCATCAATATTATTTGATGATTATTACGAAGGAACGAAACGTCGGATCAAAAATTTAATTACGTTATCATGTAGAGGAGAAAAAATTACATAGGAATGTGGTTTTTATTTTGACCTGTCTTCTTTTGTGAAATCAAAAAAAAATTAATTGCCAAAATTTATGTTTAAAATTTCAAGAATGCGTAGATTTTTTTCTGATTCTACTGTAAGAGATAGATTAAAATGAATTTTACATTTTTATTGTCTTTTTCTCCTCTACTGCATGACGTCATTCAATTCTTGATTCTACGTTTTGGCTTTTCTCGACCATTATACATATATCAACTTTTTTAAAAATAATCCCAACATTTTAAGCTTTAACTATTATTAGGGCAAGTAAGCAAAATGTTATTATCAAATAATTAATTGCGAGTTATTCCAGTAGATTTAGTTCGAAAATTACCGATTGAATTTAAACTTTTTCTTGTCTTGTGATAGTGTTAGTGTTTTTTAATGATTCAAATGAAGAAAAATCGGACATGTTATGTTGTTATATTGAAAGCCATAAAAATTGTTTTTACGCTAAATGGCAATATTTGCTCAAATATTGTAACCTTTTTTTGATGAATATCTATTTTAATTGTCTTTATTAAAGTTATTTGATGTCACAATAAATATGGGTTGCCCCTTAAGCTGCTCAATTTTTAAATTTTGTGGCGGCAATTGGGAGTGAGTTCAAAGATTTCTCTTTTTATTATTTTTATGGGCGCCAGATCCACAGATGGGATCAGAAGAAAAGAAAATTAAGATAGAGATAAGATAATAGAGAAAGAAATGAGATAACTAGATTATAGTATTACTACTGAAATGAGCAATGCTATAAAGATAATAGGTAAAGATATGAGATAACTATATTATAGTATTACTACTGAAATGAGCAATGCTATAAAGATAATAGGTAAAGATATGAGATAACTATTTTATAGTATTACTACTGTAATGAGCAATGCTATACTAAGATAATAGGTAACGATTTAAGACAACTTATAAGATAGAATTACTGGGATGTGTAATGCTTTCTTAACTAATTGCTTGAAATAAAAGAATATATTTTAAATTCATGTAATTTAATCAATTAGGTACCTATATTTTTCAAAGGAACACATCATGAATCACTTAAAATTGACATTGTCCCATTAAACAATCAATTATTAAATTATATGTCTCACTTGAAACTATCTTACTTTTCAAGTATAAACCATTCAATATGTACAAAAATTGCTAGATTCAATTGAGCAAATTTAAAACAAATTTATTTTGCTACTTAAAAATTCCAATCAAAAAATTATTATGTAAAACTAAATCAGGAATATGAAAACATCCTACAGACAAATCATTCATGACTCGCTGTGAAATCTAGTACTGTAGACAATTACCAAACAGCCTATGATAAGCTTCAATAATTAGTCTGCATGAGTTTTCATAATCAAATCAAAAGCAAAACCTGAGATTCTTGAAAATTATTGTAAAAGCTCACAAGGATCTAGCAGCTTTCGGAAAGTTTACCTATACAATTATAATATTTACATAAATGAAGAATCCTAGTTGATTGGCACGGATAGGCCTTAATCACTAATGAGATCCAGCTAATGACCTTATCTTTAGTTTAGAATTTACAAGGAATTTACAAAAGTTACTTTCTATAAATTTACAAGATAATTTTTACATGCAATACATAATCAATTCAAATTTACAAGAGAATTTTTACAGAATTGATTAGATAGTAATCTAATGTCAGATACTTTAGAAATCAATATTTTACAGGAAAATTCAGATATGTATATAGTTTTGGTTAAATGAATTTATTACCAAAATAATTCAAGTCTTAAAGAGATGGTTGATCAGACCAAAAAGTATTTAAGTAAGATAGAGATAGGTAAGATACAATAGGTAAGATAAAGATAGGTAAGATAAAGATATAAGATACAGATAAAGGTAAGAGAGATAACATCTAACTATTGGGTTTTTAAAAAAATGTTGGTTTAATTCTGAGAATTTAATAAATAATGGACTTATCTGTAACAGTATCCATCACGAGCCACACGCTCAGAGCTCCTCAAACGCTGCACAGCAATGGTGGTACCAACCATGGAGACTCCGACCATAACATATCCCCACCAACCACTAACATCGGCTAGTCCGAAAGGATTGAGTGCAAGGAAAGCTCGTAACCTTACATAAACTGCTACTTCTTCTGTCCTATCTTCTCAGCTATGAGAAACCTCAATCGAAAAATGTGCCCAGTTGATACTTGAATTTCCCCATAGCTTGGATTTTGAACGGTTCACTTAGAAGGTTAAATTTTTGGTTGAGAATAAACTATTTTATTATTGACGACGGTTGAACAAGCATTTTGAAGAAATCTACATCCAAAACTAAAAGGAACCTTGGAGGTTAAATTTGGATACTTTATTTGGACATTCCTATGGATATTTCTTGGATACTATTTTTGATAATATTTTTGATAATATTTTGGATAATATTTTGGATCATATTTTGGATCATATTTTTGGATCATATTTTTGGATCATATTTTTGGATCATATTTTTGGATCATATTTTTTGGATCATATTTTTGGAGCCTGATGTTTTTGGCTCCATTTATTGTTGTTTAGAGTAGTTTAGACCATTCTCATTTCGAGACTTTAGATAACGAAATTTTAAATCAAATCCGGACTCGCCGCTTCTAGTTTACTTATATAAAACAAACTATCACATTTTTCACTGTCTTCAGGATCGGTCTATTACAACAATTGCCTAGGCAAAGTTCAAGTATCAAAAAGGGACCTTAACCACGATACACCTCTTTTTATAGAGTCGGTTTATAAAAAATCACTTCCGTTCCAATGACTTTTAACAGTCATACCTCACTAAAATGGAGGTTATTTCAAAAACATCAAGCCCAAAACAATGAAATCTGATCCTCTACTAAGATCATTGAAGTGGAAATAAACACAAGCAAAATTGAGGTTACATCAACCCTACTGTTGACATTTGTTCGAATCTTATATAATATTAATTAGTCTGTCGAATTTCAATCAGAAATGGGAAAAGTATTACTGGTTGCCTAGCCTCAATAATGATTACCATTTTTAATTTTCCAACCTCCAATGGCGTAGGGTTTTTATAAATTAAGAAAATTTTAAAAACGTTTTAACTTCTAATATATATGCAAACTATGACCTTGTAACAAGCGTGTCCAAATGCTTGTTACAATATCCAGAACGACGCCAACCTAATATATCAATTTTCAAAAGACTTCTCACAAACCTAAGGGAATATGGCGCATTTCAAAAACCAGTGTCGCATAGAGTAAAGACGAACGATCTAGAATTCTAGAAGAAACATTAACCGTTTTGTTGGCTGTACAAGAAGAAGATACTGTGGGATTAAGATCAATCGAAAAAGAGCACAATGTTCCTAAGTTCAATGCTCAAAGGATACTTCACAAGGAAGGTTTTCGTCCATTTAAATTCCGGAATTGTCATGGTTTAGTACCTGGTGATCAACAGCGCAGAATGATTTTCTGCGAGTGGCTGACTAGAATGTGTGATGAAAATCGTGAATTTCCAAGAACTATTTTTTTGTCAGACTAAAGTTATTTTTGTAACAATGGAATTTTTAATCGACACAATCGACATTATTGGGCAAAGCATAATAAACATCGTGTACGACCATTGAGGCACCAGCAACGCTTTGGCTTTAATGTGTGGTGTGGTATTTTAGGAACAAGGATTATCGGACCAATAATTTATGAAGGTACTTTAAATGCAGAAAGATATTTCCAGTTCTTAAATAACGATATTGAAGATTTTCTTGATAACATTCCTCTGGCAGAAAACAACAGTATTTGGTTTCAGCAGGATGGGGCACCTCCCCATAATTCTCGAAACAACATTGAATATCTAACAGAACGTTTCCAGAACAAAGTAATCGCCACTAATGGCCCCATAAGATGGCCTGCACGATCTCCCGACATCACTCCGTTGGATTTTTTCTTGTGGGGCTTTTTCAACGATGAAGCCTACTGGAAAACGTACGAAAATGTAGGACAACTTAGAGCCGAGGTTCAAGCCGCTATTGCAAGGATAACTCCAATGATGCTAGGAAACGTAATGAATGAAATTGTTTACCGTTGCTACATTTGTTTAGAGAATAAGGGAGGACTTTTTGAACATATGAATAAATAAGATTGTTTCAATGAACATTTTGTAGCGTAAAAATAAAATATTTTGTTTTTTGATAATAACATTTTGCTTACTTGCCCTAATAATAGTTAAAGCTTAAAATTTTGGGATTATTTTAAAAAAAAGTTGATAATGGTCGAGAAAAGCCAAAACGTAGAATCAAGAATTGAATGACGTCATGCTGTAGAGGAGAAAAATACAATAAAAATGTAAAATTTATTTTAGTCTATCTCTTACAGTAGAATCAGAAAAAATCTACGCATTCTTGAAATTTTAAACATAAATTTTGGCAATTAATTTTTTTTTGATTTCACAAAAGAAGACAGGTCAAAATAAAAACCACATTCCTATGTAATTTTTTCTCCTCTACATGATAACGTAATTAAATTTTTGATCCGACGTTTCGTTCCTTCGTAATAATCATCAAATAATATTGATGATGATTTTTTCGTCCAAAACGTCGGATAAATGTAAGAAACGATATGTCGTGGAATTTAGAATTAAAGTTAGAATTTTTTAGGGAGAACACAAAATTTTTCGACTATTTAAAAAAATGAAGTTAATGATGGTTGCGAAGAAACGAAACGTCGTATTGAAAATCTAAGAACGCCGGCTTGTAGAGCAGAAAAAGTGGCAATGAGAATGTGAAATTTATTTTGTCATATCTTTTTAAATAGAGTCAGAAAAAAATAAAAACGAAATCGGGAAAATTCGGTTTTTCCCAAATATCTTCGGAAGTAATCGGATTTTTTTAAATTTCGAATCGTGACTTTGAAGGGTTTAGCAAAGCGCAACTTTTCTCTAATTTAACCATCTCTGTATCTCCTGTGGTTTACGAGATCCCAGTAGTGTGCATTTTTATATGGGACACCGTGTATAGGCCAAACAGGTACAAACGTTAATACTAGGCTTAAAGAACATAAGACATTCATTTAAAAAAAAGACAAATTAAAACAGGAATAGCGGACCACTGTATAATAAATAACCACTGATTATCCAACAAAATAAAACTGATATATAATCAACACAAGGGTTGAAAATTCAACCTATTAGGAACATTAGCAATCAAAAAGCCTTAAAAAAAATTGATGTAATGTTGTTAATAATCAAATTGAAATACCTTCAGGTGCCAATCTAATACTTAATAGTCTAATAACTAAGTCTATTAAAGTATAATAATAAATATGCAATAAACACTATTAATAATTACGAACGAAAAAACCCATAATTATATACGCAATATCATACCTCTATAATCACACCTGTAATTTAGTTGTACCTTTTGCCAATACCTGTAAATTAAGGACCAAAATAACCCAACATCTGTTAACTCACTTCATCTCCCTAATTTTATTTTAATGACATGTAGAATTTAGTATTGTCTTTTCCTTTGATAATGATCCGCAAGGGTCGAAACACGTGTCAGGCAACTGAATTAAAATTGTGAAATATAACAAGTAAGACTTTAATTTCCTCTACCATGTCTTTTACTTCTATTATTATTAGTGTTTCCTTCTTCGACAACATGTTAAGGTGCGTATCGATATGCGAGGCTGCCGCCTGCGGCAGTTCTGTTGATTTGTTATATTTTGGGCCGAGAGAGTGGCGTTTTTAAAAAACACAATTTTAAGAAAAAACAACTTTAATCTTAAAAAGTCTCTTTTTGAATATAGCAAATTTATTTGGGATAGAAAAAGAACAGACTGGCTATAAGAACAGAAGTGCCTGAAAATACAAGCTTATTATATTTATAATATTCCTTATCGCTAGTTTCTGGTAATAATAATTAAATAATTTTGACTAATTTTATTTCTTTGAAACTGTAAATAACTAGGTCATAGATATACTTCCAAATTACAAGCAATCCGGCAATCCAATGTTAGACTTAAAATGATGTAGATCAAAACTGTCCAAACACTTAAATTAACTTAACTTCTTATAATTTATTAAGTTTATTAAAATTTATATTATTTAAATTGAGCAGTTTTACTTCTTTATATAATGTTTTATAGGTTAAATTAGTATCAATATTTGGCAAAGGGATATTTTGGAATTATGTTTGTATACGTCTTAATAACAATATTTCCTAATTGAAGACTACATGAAAAGCTTAATTCTAGCATATATGTTCCATTAAATAATACATTATTTTGCGAATTGACACATGCTTCTATACCAATAACATCTTTATTAGTTACTAAAATCCATTCATTGTCATCAATATTTTGAAGTTGCTGCAGGTTATCAATATTAACATATAAAGTGTTACAATTAGAAATATTATGGTCATATCTTAATAACTGTACCTACCTCACATGTATTTTTATACAAGTTTTCGGAATGTATATGACTGCATTATTATAGTTACAAATTATAGTTTTCTATATCTACTAGAGGAATCTCAATTACAAAGATAAGTTCATTACTTTTAGCATAACTCCTTATTTTGTGAAGTATTCTCTATATTTAATATAATTTCCAGAGTTGGTTCGAAAGGCAGTTTTTCGAAAGTTAACCTTTTATTTAAACTCTGAAGTTTGACTACGAGTTTATTTTTTGTATTAATTATAGTGTTATGAAAAGTATTTAATTTTGCGAAAGATATTGCTGTTTCGATATTTTCTAAAATATCATAATTATTTGGTTGACCCTTGTTTGTAATTTTTGTTGATTCTGTGAAACATTCTTAATAGCTGTTTGAAAATTATCAATTGCCTTACTGAAGAGTGTCATTTGTTTTTCTGATTCGATTTTAATTTATTTTGGTTTTGTTTCAAAATATTAATATTATTGTCAATACGTTCGGTATCTTCCTGATCTAAATTTCCTGTAATACTTTTAATAATTGTGCCTTTTAGGCATTTATTAGGGCTCGTTCTTCGCGATATTAAGCAGAATTTGGTATAATCTTTCGTTAATTTTTTGTCTGATAGTATTAATAGTAGTATGAAAGTCATGAAATGTCCTTTTGTAGTTCTGTTATTTAGATTTTCTCTGAGTTCTTCGTATTTCTTATTTATTTCAGAGTATTCTGTGATTTACCTTATCATGTCAAATATTTGAATAAAAGTCCGGTGATTTGTTGCTTTTTGGGCTTATCTAAGACTGGTTTGGCGATGTTTGTCCTCTCCAGTAGTCCACAGGGGCAGCGATGTTTGTCTGTCTGTAGCCGGTTGACCACTGTAGTAAAACTGTTGCTGTTACTTCTTCCTGTTCCGGTGCTGTTTGTACAGTTGATACTGTAGATCGGTACTTTCCGCTTCTGGTTCACCGCCTTGGACCGTTCTTGAAGAAATTTAAAAAAATTGCAAAATTTTGGTTTCGACATGACGACAACAACTACCACGCCATCTGAACATTTGTAGGTGGGACGCCTAGAATATACTAGTTTGAAAGTGGATAAAATGCAATCTATAGGTAACACGACTTAATTTAAAAACATCTCGCGAACACTGGCAATCGCTGTGTTGATGAGAGATGGGTATATGAATGATCATATATTTACAAGTGCGCGACGAAGATAAATATACCGCACGTAATCCGTTCCGCCGGAAAAGCTTCAACAGGTGAAATATCTGCTGCACCTCACTTAGAGTGTCCTGTAGATATGCATATTCTTCTTACGCCTTTGCACCGATATCTCTCTCCGTCAGTATACAGTCCGTCTGTCTATTCAAATCCGACAGATGTCAAAAAGTGACAGATACGACGCCATTTTAAATTTTTTAAATGGCAACTCTTATAAATAACTACACGATTAAATTGCATTTGGCGATCCGATTCTAAAACTATATAGTTGTTGATATTTATTTTCAGCCGTTTCGGAAATACGGGGGTTCCTAATTCGCCTCCATCAATTTTGTCTTTTAAGTGTCTCACCCCTTTAATAAATAGACCTTCTAAGCTGAACACCCTAATTTTTTTCACAGTGACATAATTTCCCGTGAGCAAGCGATTTACGCTATAGTCAAATCCGTCAGATGTCAAAAAGTGACAGATACGACGCCATTTTGAATTTTTTTAAATGGCAACCCCCATAAATAACCACACGATTGAATTGCATTTGGCGATCCGATTCTAAAACTATATAGTTGTTGACACTTATTTGTGGACTTTCTTTTGATCACACTTGATATTTACAGCTGATTTACAGATCCGTCTGAACCGCCCCGAAACCGATTTTGACTTATCACGTTGAAATAAAAGGTTTTCAGGACTATTTTTGTGTATCTTCTGTGTTTTAAGATAGTGTTTTTCCATTATATCGTTTATTTTGTGCTTATTAGAGATTTTACTAACATATTATTGGACTTTCTGGATCTGAAAGTGTTTCTTTTTATTGAAAAGTTAGTTAACATACTTTATCTACTTTCATTTTGTAATATGAATTTTACAGTTCTGTAAATCGTTTTGTAAGGGCATCTATTACAGCACTAGTGCTGTAATAGATGCCATTACAGCACTAGTGCTGTAATAGATGCCCTTACAAAACGATTTTTAATAGCAGGTGCATTTTTATTTTTAAAAATGCCTTTTGCCAAATATTTTTATTCATGGATGAAAGTAGATAAAATTTTGTACAATATTCTTGTTGTAAATTCATATAACTACACTCGATGTTTGATTAAACTCGGCTGACGCCTCGTTTAACAACTTTAACATCTCGTGTTGTAATATGAATCTTTACAACACTTATATCGTAAATATCTATTGTTACTTAACTAACCATTATGTGTTACACAAATATTACCTCAAAATTAATTACTTTTATAGGAATATATATTTTGGGGCAAAGACTATGAATTTAAACGAGTTTATCGCGCCGAGATAAACTTATAGGTTTTAAAATACTTTTGAATTTAGTTTTTTTTAGAGGCTATGCTAATTTTGTTGTTTCGTTCTAATTTTGCCTTTTCCCCTCTTTAATCTCCAGTCGATATACGTATCCTGTAGGGCGACTTTTAGTAGTCAACTATGTTTTGAATCTCACGAATACAAAAAAGTACATGTCGTCAACAATCTCGCCTCCTGCTCTGTTATTTTTTATTGCAAATTATTTGTAATTCGTAAATATCTAACTCCGGTCCTGACCAAATGTAAGTTCTGTAAAAAGAACGTTACTAGAAATGAAATATGTCATCGGCCATCATTAAACTGGTAGCTGGTTAAGTTTTCTGTAACATAGCTACATTTTTTACTAACATTATTATAATCTGACTTAAAATTACCTAAAAAAAGATTATGAATTTTATGCAGAAAAAACCTTGGTTTGTGATATTTTACATCCTCTCTAGATATACATACATATGTTTTTTCTCAAACATTCGTAGGTCAGTGTTCTGTTGTTGCAAAAAAACGATATTATGTTTTGCCATGGTCTCTGAGCAATGCGGTGGGATAAATGCACCTTATTTTTAATTTCTCCTGTCTCCTGGATGTAAATAGAATATATATTTTTAGTTACCTGTAGTTACGATCTTTCCTTACATTAAATAACATACTTCGTTGAGACTATATTGAAGTTTCATAAAATTTCTGATAGTTACATAAAATAGTTAAAAATTGTTAGTACATAATAATTCTTCTAGGAACCACAGGTGTTAAAAACGTGAGGTAAGCGCTTTCTTGTTGTTTGCATATTAATTAAACTAAAAACATAACGTGCTCCTTTTTAAAAAGGTTGGGTGAGAGCTAACAGTTGACTAAAAAGTATGTAGATTACGTCATAAGTACCTACTATGTATACAGTGAGAACGTAAAGGTGGGAACGAATCCATTTAAAATGCATGTGTTTATTTCTCGAAAAAACGCTCCGACCCTTCAATTTTTTATTTTTGTTGTGCATTTTTTGCAGCTTATTTCATGTATACAGGTTGTCCCAAAAACAAGTTATGACGTTTAACTTTATTTTTTTTTAATGGATACTCCTGTTTTATAATATTTTTTTGGATTGTGCATAAAATTCTAAACGTATTTCATGAAATATGTCATATACTTATAATCAGCTGTTTGCGAGAAAACTGCGTTTTAACTTAAAACAACACCACATCATTTATTAGCGAAAAGAAAAGAAAATTCAAAAGAAACTAAAAGTTACTTTATCAAATGTTGGAAATGACCTTCACCAGTACCCGAGACGATCTTTAAATTCTTGGGGTACATTAGCGACGTAAGGTTCTATTAACCTTATTTCGCCCCTTATTCTGTTCTTTAAATCTTTAATATTGTTTGGTCGATTAACATATTATACCTTAGACTTAAGATAACACCACAAAAAAAATCTAAAGGGGTTAAATCTGGAGAGTACTCACAACATATGTTTTTAGATAATCAGGAAAGTAATAACCCCCCGGAGACCTCGGAGATGTTCAATCAGCATTTTGCATCTGTGTACTCGGAAGGTATGAATCCCAATGGTTCATCTCTTGGTGATGTTTCTGTTGCAATAGGTTGTTTAACTCTCTCCACTATGGAGGTTTATAATAAAATTAGTGATCTAAAATGTAGTCTTGGACCAGGGCCGGATGAAGTACCTATTATCTTGTTGGTTAATTGTAAATTTGTTATCGCGGAGATCCTGTGTAAAATTTTTAATTTGTCCCTAGGAACTGGAAGATTTCCGGCACTGTGGAAATTATCTAATGTTTCACCAATTCTTAAAGACGGCGATAGATCTGACATAAAAAAACTACCGTGCAATCTCCAAAGTATCATTGATTTAAAAGATTTTTGATCCTTAGTGGCTGATAAAATTACTCCTTTATTTAAACAACTGATAATGAGTGAGCAGCATGGATTTATCAGAGGGAGGTCTACTGTGTCCAACTTGATCTGCTATGAGCAATACTTGTTGGAAGCCTTCGAGAATGGAAAACAAGTTGATTCTATTTATACTGATTTCTCGAAGGCTTTCGACAGGGTTGATCATGGCATGTTGATGATGAAATTGCAATCAATGGGAATATTTGGTGTTCTTCTGGATTGGTTTCGGAGTAATCTTACTGAGCGGAGGCAGGCAGTAAAAATTAAAAATTACATCTCTTCACAAATTGTTGTGACATCAGGAGTGCCACAGGGAGGACACCTCTTAGCATTTCTCTTCAATTGTTTTATTAATGACATAATGGAAATTTTCTCTGTTTGCCATATTTTGGCCTTTGCTGATGACTTGAAGCTGTTCACGGTGATTAGGTCTCATGATGACTGTCTGCTGCTCCAAAGAGATCTGGATAACCTTGCTGTGTGGTGTAAAAATAATAATCTCCTCTTAAATATCAACAAATGTAGAGCCGTCACATTTGGTAGGATGAGAAATCCATACTTATTCGATTACACCTTGGATTCGGGGGTGCTGGAGAGGCAACTTGTAGTGAAGGATCTGGGCGTCTGGTTGGATTCCGAATTGTCTTTTGTAAATCATGTCGATGCAATCACAAACAGAGCCATGCGACTATTGGGATTTATCTTTCGGACTCTGAGAGGGTCTCAGAACATTTTTGCTCTAAAAGAAATCTACTGTGCTGTTGTACGATCAGTGCTCGAGTACGCCTCATGTGTATGGCATCCCTATTATCGTGTGCACATTGATAAATGAGTGAGAGTTCAGCGCAGATTCCTTAGAGGAATTGGATTACGGTTGAATATCCCCTATGAGGAAATTAATTGCGACGAAATCATGAAGTTGCTTAACCTTACTTCACTCGAAGCTAGAAGAAAATACTTTGACATTTCTTTTTTATTTAAATTAATTAATGGTAATATTGATGCACATAATCTCCTTGCGATGATTCCCATCCATACATCTGTTGTTAATGTTGGAAATAGAGATCTTTTTAATGTAAAGTTTCATAGAACGAATTATGGAATGAATTTGCCTATTACTCGGATGTGTAGATTAGCAAATTTTGTGTTAAAGCACTGTGATATAGATATGTTTTATGATTCGTTCTCTAAATTTAGTGGTAAAGTAAAAAAAGTTTTATACGTTTAGCCATCTTGAACCATTTTAAACTGTTGTGGATGTTAATACCTGTTTATTATTTGTTGCTTTTGGACTTTTAACATAGTCTTAGGCTAGTTTTAGGAGTGAAATGAATATATTTACATTAATGAACTATCTGTTATCATGTCGACTAAGAATTTTTTATCATTATTGTTATTGTGAGAATTGCTGTAAGCGTAAATAAAATTTTGAATTTTGAGATCTGGCCGGCCATTCAATTGGACCTCATCGGCCAATCCATCGTTTGAGAAAAACTGTATTAAGGTACTCACGCACATAGCGGGTGTAATGGGCTGGAGCTCCATCTTGCTAATACCACAAAAAATTGTTCAGTGCATCAGGATCTTCTGAATTAGGATATTATGTCAAGTGTGGCAAAGCACGGTACTAGATCATTTTCTAAAAATTCTAATTATGTTTCACCTGTCAAATTTCCGTCAATAAAAGAGGGTCCCAAAATTCTATTTTCAACAATGCCGGCCCAAATATTAGCTTTTTGATGATATTGTCAACAAAATGGTGGGCTCCACATTTTTATAATTTTCACACTTCTAGACCACTGTGCGTTGAGGTCGCGGACCACTGTGCCATCCAATGCCAAGTTCAATTAAACAACAATCAGCACTTTCGGTGTATAAATAGCCCGAACATTGGATGGACACGGTACCTTCGTCTCAACGACTGGTCAACCACCCTGCGATAGGAGTGCCCAAAGTGTCAATATAGATTCGAGCCCCTCTCCTGCTCGATTTAAAAGCATCCCCCAAAAGTCCCCCTGGTCAACTACCCTGCGACAGGAGTGCCCAAAATGTCAACATTGACTCGAGGCCCCTCTCCTGATCGAACTATAAGTACTCCCCAAGAGCCCCCATCGATAGTGGCGAACTGGTCTGCACCCCCCGGAGACATGCTGGGCTTTCTCCGAGCTGCCTGGTAAAGTTTATACCAAAGTATTAATAAAGACCTGTATTGTTTTTTAGTCCAAGTGGTTTTCATTCACAACCCCCAAGTTGTGACAATATTGGATGTGACATTCCATAATCCAGCGTGGATTTTCTGTAGCCCAATACCGACAGTTTTGTTTGTTTACACTTCCATTGAAATAAAACGTTGCCTCATCCGAAATACAATTCGTTTCGAAAAATGTGGACATATTCATCGTTATCTCGCAAAATTGGACTCTTCTGTCTGGATCATCTTCATGCAGTTCCTGAACCAATTAGACTTTGTCAGGATAGAATTTATTTTTGTCTAAATACTTTAGGACGGATGTTTGCATGATTTTCCAAAGCAATAGTACCACTCGCCTTATGGTGGTCTTCACAAACCGACAATACCACATTTAATTGTGTATCTTCCAATACCGCAGGTTGACCTTTCGTACAATTGTAAAAAATCATCTGTTAAAATCCGAATATCGATTTTCTCGCAAACGGCTGAATTTAAGTATATGGCATATTTCATGAAATGTTTAGAATTTTATGCAGAATCCCAGAATATATAAAATAGGGGTATCCATTTAAAAAAATAAAGTGTATTGTCATAACTTGTTTTTGGGACAACCTGTATACATGAAATAAGCTTCAAAGATGCACAATACAAATAAAAAATTGAGGGGTTTGAGCGTTTTTTCAAAAAAAACAGGCATTTTAAATGAATTTGGTCCAACCTTTACGTTCTCACTGTATATTATTTCGGCCACTAATTTTGTAAATAATGCAAGGGGATATCAGCTTATTGGACTATTTATAATAATAATTAAATCGACGCCAATGTTGCGACACTATTTCACACTAAGTCAGTGAAAGCTGAGTTTTCAAATTATTGGAATTGGTTCTGTATCTGGTCGATACTGTAGTAGCACAACCTATTTTATAACAAAGGTGAATACCAACTATTTTAAATATATAATTTTATAACAATTACAATTATTTAACTATGTTATGCTGAGGTGTTTATTTCGACTAAAATTTTAACTATTGTGGTCGGATCAGGGAGCATATATATGTTCAATTTATTTGCATATTAATCCAATTTAAAGGAAAATAAACTAGGAATAGCTGAGGGTAGCATTGCGGAACTAGTTTTGTTTGTTGTATTTCTTAATACCTTGAGTTCAGATACCAATCTTATAACTGGCACGTCTTCCAAAGTTAAACGAATTCAGTCAACTCTTCTGCATTTTGTAATGCCCGGTAATTAATATTGAACAAAATTTGTATTTATTTTTAACAATTTTTTTACATAATATTATACTGTTTTCCTATGTTAAACGTACAATTTTTGAATTTTCCTGAGAAAGAAGCTGGACCAACTATGAAATTTTGCGACTCGATTGCTGAGTTTCTCGATGTGCATGAGGATTCCTGCTCCATTTCAACATTAATTAACATATTTTCTTTTTCGGTAACAGAGCTAGCTATCATTTTTGCTATTCGGTTTTTCGACGTGATGCTTTCCTCTATATAATCCTCCGCTACGCTAGTACTCTTCCACTTTCCGTGTAGCTTAAGGGTTGCAAGGGAAGCACCACCCTCGATAAAAGGTTTGGACGAGGTCCGACGTACGCAATGTCCTGTATATTCCTTGGCGTTTTCTAGATTAAGAAATCTTGCTATGATTGAAGGAACTTGTCCTAGTGTATTTATACCCACAGGCATAGCTATGCATTTACCATTTCGGTATGTAAGGAAAAATCTGCGTTCCTTAATTCCTTTTGGCCTTAATGCAAAGTACTGTCTAACCAATAATTTTAATGCATCTGTTTGGTCTTCTTCGATTATAGTAAAACTTATTGGCGTAGCAGTTTTAGTTTCTGGTACCTTGACAAGCATAACAGGTCCCTTACCCTTAATATCATCAATTGTAATTTTTACCATCTCATCCTGTCTTAGGCTGCCAAAAACTCCCATTACGAGTACCACTTTATGCAGCAGGAAGGTATCATTCGGCACATTTTTGATAAAAGTTAAAACTTGTTCAGCTTCCAAAACTTTTGACTTTTTAGGAAGATATCCCTTTGATTTAATTTTTAAAATGCTATTAATTGACAATATCTTGAAATATTAATGTTTTCATTTACTATAAGTTCAGACTTCACCTGGGGATATTTTGTCCAAAGGCTATTTGGGGTATATTTTTCCGACTAAAATAAAGTAAGAATAATTAAAAATTGTTATTGCCAATGAGCAAAAGGGTTACATACCAATTCCTGAAAGTAGGCCATCATTACTGTTTTAGTAACCACCGTAATTTGGTTTTTTACTTTCCATTGCAGAAAATTTTCATACTCCTTGTCGTACAGCTTTAGACTTTGCCGGTAATAAGTTTTTCTTAGCTTTTTCAGCATTTTCTAAAATATTTTGTGGAATTTACATATTTTTGTTTATAAAACGTAAAATACACTTAAAATAAAGAACCCTTAGCAACCGTCAAACTTATTCTATGACAACCGATCACTAAATACTAAAAATTGGCGAAAATAGTTAAAGAAAATGCAGGGGTTCAACTATTTATATTTTAAAATTAATGAAAAATAAAGTATTGTATCCACCACAGGCGTTACTAGACTATAAATAAATAAATAAATAAATTTTTATTTCAAGAGACCAACGTTTGCATTGGTATAGAAAAGGTCAATTTCAACCACAGACATCTGTGGAACAATGACTATTCAAATTTATAAATACAAAATATATATACTAGATTACAGTTAGGATAACAAATCACAATCCATATACTCACTAACATTGTAGAAAACACGAGAAATCAATAAATTGCATACACTTCTCTTAAAAAGTACTTTGTTCGCTATGTTTTTGGTTTCCCTAGGTAACTTATTGTAGAGTTTTGTTCCCATGTAGAATGGGCTCCTCTCAAATAATGTCATGTTGTGCGCCGGTACAACAAAGTTCATATTGTTACGCGTCTCATAATTATGAATGTTTTCCATGGATAAAAAACTATTTAAATTATTTTTTACGTACATAAGAACTTCTAAAATGTATAAACTTATGCCCATCAGGTGAAAACTATCCCTTGGGCCAAAGGCCATCGGGCTAATTGCTTTCGCCTTCCGGGCATTATAGTCTACTTAACGCCCTTGGTACATAAATAACTATAATATTGTCCGTTTTGCACTTATAGAACAAGTTAGGACATACCAGGTGGAAATATTACTAGGCCGATTAGTCCCATCTACTAACTTAAATGTAGTTGGGACAAGTCCACTTAGTATCATGTGCTTGGGACTGAAATTGTTGTAATATCATGGAAAAGTGCATTTAGGACAAATAAACTAAGTGTTTTTCTACCGTCTCCTGCTGCCAATAAGACTTTTCGATAGCACAAGTAGATAGGACAGAAAAAGCAAAAAAGCCCAAAAACATGAAATTTGCAGATAGGACGCTTTTCGTTAGGAGGACAGTATTGTTTCCTGTTTTATTTGGCTTGCATCTATAGTAGGCCGAATTAATTGAATTAATACAATTAGTTATCTAGAGCCCAAATTTCCATGTAATAATGTAAAGCAAAAAAATAGTAATAAAAATAATATTATTGGTAATTGATGTTTCGAAAAGTCTAGAAAATAGGTTTAAAAGTTGGGGAGACCCTGGAAAAGTCGAGGAATTTTATTGAGTTTTTACCCTCCGTTGTTATAAACTTATTTTTCCACCTTTACATATAACAACGCTGATACCCTTTTCTAAACAAATTTTGTATTTATTTTCCGGGCGACAATAAAATCGTTGGACAGAACTCCACTTTATTATCGTTTAATATAGGAATTTAAAATTTCAGTAGTAAATTTGCTGTAACGAGATGCAATTTTTCCATTAAAAGTACTTTTCTGCTGCTAACGATGCTCCTGAACTTCTAGTGCTATTTCTTGAACATAAAGTACATCTTCTGCACTTGACGGTGCACTTGTTAATTGTTTGTAGGGGATCTATGAAGCTCTGATTTAAGCATGAGGCAATATCTTGGCTAACATCTGCCTACTCACTAGTGGTTCTTTTTCTAAAAATAATTTAATATAATGTTGTCTTTGCTTCTCTATTAAAAGGTAAAAGAAAACTATTAAATGTGCACATTTTTTACTTTTGTTCCAAGGCGTTTATCCCTTTTTAATATAATAATTGTTCTATTAGGTACCTTATAGGATGCTTATAGGTGATGTCTAGGCTTTCCTTTCTTCTATCTTTGCAGGGAATACAACATGCTTAACAATTTTCTGTTCGCTATGTTTTCAATCGTTAGACAAAACACATAACCACTTTAGCAGATATTGGATCTATAATAAAAATTATTTAGGCTGTATACTGGGTTTACTTTATATTAATAAATAAACACTACCGTAAGCTTTATTTTACAAAAAACTAACAATTATTGTTTAATGAACAATAACGTAACCTCAAACTTATTCAGACGCCAATAAAATATTTTCAGGAAACACCTCTATCTGTGACTATAAATAGGTCAATAATATCACCAAAAATATAAATAATTTGAAGAAATTGGTTATTTATCGCTTATAAATGTGTACCAACGCTTGCAAAAATTTTTTTAGGGGATTTTCAATGCAATTTATTTTTGTTTGGGAAGGTTTTTGAAAACACGCCCCTTGTGACGGCATCACTTAGGCTGTCTATTCCCAACACGATAAGAACAGCGCGAAACAAGTAGGTATACTTAATGCAAAACAAAAACCGATGCACGTCATACCCTTCTAGTGACGTCAGTTATCGACAGTGTTGCCAGCTTGTATCCAAAATATCCGAGTGAGGGAATTACACAGTTTTTTTTTCATAAAAACGAAAAATAAATATACAAAAATGTACCATAGTTTATATATTTGTTTACTGCATAATACCTTTTACCATCAACTTTAGTAGATCTAACACTTTTTTTATTTTCATCTTGATCAAGATCGACCAATTCTGAAAAACCCTTGTTTCATCCAAGAAAACGAATTAGTACAAGAATGCTTCTTTTTCTTTCATATTATGTTATTTTAAAAATACCAGTCGTTTGAAAGCTACATGGGAAAGTTAAATAAGCCCTAGCCTCGGTTCATATTTTTTTCATCCGAAGCCTATTTCCTTTAGGAGGCTTCGTAAAGAGTTAAGACGGCCATCAAACAGTTGTCCGTCTTTTAATTCCTTACCTAAAATTATGAAAGTTACATGATGTTCTAAAAAAAAGTTACAGCTTATGAATAACCGATGTAAAATATTATAATTTTTAAATAATACAACTTACTTGTTTCGTATATTTCATAAATAGTGTCACGGATAGAACTTATATCCAATCTTCACACATTTACAGCTCTCGTTGAATTAGAACGTTTGTTTTAAGGTGATTCTATTTTCCTTAACTGTTGTTGAAATTGCGCTTACAGTGGAGATATTCAAATTTACGGCAGCTCCTTGCACCGACTATTTAAATGCTTCGTCATTTTTCACAAATAGTAAACAACGTAATCGACAGAGATATGTATGTGCACTTTTGTTTCTCTTAATAGAACAGTTTTTTAATGATATTTATGAAAGATCTGGAGTTTTTGTTTCAAAATAGACGTTCAACACGAAACCACAAAACAATTAATTAAGGTTAGTTTTGCATGAAACGTCAAACCAAGTCAACGAGCGAGCTGGCGCCACCGCACCGTTTACAGTTGTGTTGCCAACTATCGGCCAATAAAATTCAAATTAGTATATTAATTTTTACAAGCTTAAATAAACAAAATATTTGCTATGGTGGGTTCGTATCAAAGAAGAATACTTTAAGTTTGTAGTAAATTTAATATCGCATAAAGTTTTAATACTTTTTGCCCAAATTTAATTTCCTCGTGTTTTTATACGGATTTAAAATTATCAGCTGATTGATGACGGGCATCGGTTTTTATTTTGCATCAACTGTATAATAATTCATCTGCGTCTTGAAACTGGCACAGGTTTCTTAAAACAAAACTGGAACATGTTGTACTCGTTATTAAAAAAGCCCTGTTTCAAATTTTAGCTTTTTAGTTCTAATACAAATAGAAATAAGTTTGCTTACATATTGATAATGACTAAAAGACTTAATATGCTGAATTATTTGATATTCTCGACACCCATCAAGTATTTTTATGTTGCTAACCGTGTACGGACATTATATTTAATTGCATTTGTTAATTATTATCCAATAGGTCAAAGCAGGTATTTATTTAACTAAAGTTTATTCCCAATTATTAGTAATATACAAATGTAATTATTTATTAGTAGTAGTAAGCCCGTAATTGCTCATAGTATAGTAATGGTATGTTACAATTTAAATTAAAACTGGTTTTTATAAAATGACACGTATGTGTTTCTGTTATAAGTTTTAATACTTTAAAAAAATTGTAGGGATAATTTCAACAACCTGTCGCAATGGTAAATTTCTGATTTTGGATAGGGGTTATCAATACATTTGTGGTTCCATATTTTTTGAATTTCAAAGCGGGGCCGGGGGTTTGAAAACAAATAAAAAACGAGCTGCAAGATATATGTCCCACGTTTTCGAGAGCGGGACAAGAAGCCGGCAAAATGAAGCTAGCCATACTTCTCGATCTACCGAAAAACCACCTCTATTTTCGATTTTTGTTGTGCTAAGCGCTTCATAATAATAAAATACACATACTTATCTGCCTTTACTCCGCGAACTTCACCAATGGAAAGACTATCTAGTTTTATATAAGTTGCCACCATAAACATCTCTATTTTGGGTAAATTATCAGATTTACCCTTTAAAAACCCCTCTTCAGTCATAATTAAACACGTAATCAAATATATTTATTTAAAAACAATCCAGAAATCATTTCCCGAAAAATGGCGTTCGTTTTTTTAACAGCGTCCAACAACTTAACAAACTACTACCAACGTTAAACATCCTTCAAAAATAGATAGACAGAAGATTACATAAAATAAAAAAGGACAACAATATAGAACTGCTGTAACGATGATCCTAGCTTTTACTGCGTGATCAGAGGACCCCCATGTTTCTCAGCGATTCACCAAAACTTACTAAAAAATATTTGAAATTATATTTTAACAGTTTTTTTACGGCGATACTCTAAAAGAGTGTTATAAAACATTTTAAAAACTAATGCTAGTATCTATTGCAGGTCGCTAACCAAAATAATTGCTTTATAAAGTTTTTTTAACTACCAAATTAACGTTATTCGTTTAATCGTCAATGTAAATAATCCCGGCGCGTGGAACTTTAACAATTAATAATATATTAATTAATGATATTTAAGGCATCATATTTTGCATATCGTTTTTTTTTTTAAATGTAATTGAGCATACTTATGCAATAAAAAAATAATGTGCAAGTTCCCTATTGTCCATATACATTTCTGAATTGAGACTCGAACAACTGCACTTGCCTTCTTCGAACGACAAATTAGACAACACTATATACTAAAAGATGTGTAAGACATACTAAACACTACACTTTTTTGAGTTTTAGTAACTTGCTTTAGCTACTTTACGCACGTAAATTCACCTTGAGGTGAGCACTATAACCCGATTTTATTAATATAAAAATTTTCCAAAAGACATTTTAATTCCAATATTATGAATTATTATTTAACACAACAGGGGCTGAGCCCCCTGTCCCAATTTAAATCTCTAAAAAAACTCTAAAAACATTTATTTTAATATAAAAAGAATTTATTTATGATAAACATTTTTGAAGTTTCCTTTTTGAGGAAAACATATCTTTAATTAGTTAAGATGAAAAACTATTTTTCTTTTCTTTTTTGATTTCTCCACACTATACTACCTACTTGAATAACTTTCCTTATAACAAAATAACATCCTAAAATCCAAATTAAAATCATGCTACATATAACCATATTTTATTACTTCTAAGTACTAATTGATACAATAATAAAATGATTATTTTTTAAACTGTGCTCATCTATTTATCCATCACGTTCAGCCAAACTAGTCTTCAACTAAAAAATTTTCACTTGCCTAATAATCTTAAAAGAGTTGTACTCATTTATTTGAGGCAACTACTAAAACCGAGACCAAACTCGATCTAGTTCCCCTGAAGATGACTGTATGTACGGTCAAAACATGTAGGGACAATCGCTATAAAGAAATTTAATTTTTGAAATATATATCATTTGTGGAGGAAGACAGAAGTTTTGTTTTAATCTATAAATCTCATAAGTTTGTTACAATTGAAACGAAACTATGTTAGAAATTCGATGCGGGCGAATCCTCACTAATTATACATGTACACACATTAATTTAATCATGTTACATTTAAATTAATTTAAGTTACAAACAATATTAATATTCCCGTTAACACTGCGTGGGAAAGTTATTTAAATTAGGTACATTTTTCATTATTTTAATAATTATTAATCAATTCCTATTAGTTTCTACGATATTCTGCTCCTAATAAACATTATTTTTTATTTGACTTTGGTAACAACGTCAGTGCTGGTTTATAAAACATATTTTAGGGTGTAGGTAGGTTGTTCATGTTGTTATGGTCAGGACATTGGCAACCTACATGATGCTAAGATTTTGGTAGAAATCGGGTTTTTATTGGAAAAAAGAAGTTTATTATTCTTTTAAAACTGGTTTACTGATTAGGTATACAACTGCAGTGGTTCATACTTTATGCAGGTACAGTCGATTTAAATAAATGCATATATGCATTTTAAAACAACTAATTTTGTTTTTGCCTAATATAGCCCCTTACTTATTTATGCAACTCAATGCGTCAAATATAGGTTGTCTTAACTAGATTTTGACATTTTAATTGAATATAACTGAGCTACTAGAACTATAAATAAATAATATTAATTCCCTTTAAGATTTAAAACAAGTAAATTATAGAATATTGTCATTATCAATAATACAAAATATAAAATGAAACAACCCAACGAACGTAAAATATAAAATTACAATTAGAACAACCAGATCAAATTAAATTCCAAAGTCCTATGAATCAGTCGAATGTCCAAAATTAAATTTGCCAAGGACTGATTCATTCATATCTTACTTTTTAATATTCTACATTTTTTCCAGAAGTTACACAGAGTTGTGGAATTCTTATTTCATTTATTACCTGGTTTGCTACTTTTTCATTGTTATTTACAAATAGAAAAAAGGACATACTTGCATTTTCCACCGTTTGTTTTGGACTTTCGCCCTCTAATACCGGTGTTATAATATCTCTACGATCGCACTTAAGTTTGCCAGGAAGAATCATAGATATTTTGAAATTTTTAGAAAACGTCATCTAGCGGCTACAGTAAAAAAGACATTTCCTACTATAGTGTAGCTGATGGAGCATGGAAACTCGTTTAAATACCACTAAATTCAATGTTTTCCGATAAGGCGTTCCCGAGATATTGTATTTTTTTAAATCAGTGTTTGCGTTACCCCCTCTGCTGTATTTGAAGGGCTAGGGAAAAAAAGTGTACAAGGAAAGTTATTCAGAATAGACGAATAATAATTAATTTACAAAGTAAAAGTATTCTCCATTCATTACCCTATCCTTTTCCGAGTATTTTTACACTTTTCTATTCAGTGTAAGTACTTTTAATTTTTACCTTTTTAAGGCAAATTATTGTAAAGAACTTTTAACTTGCTTCTAGTATTACGCCTCCTATAGCGAATATTTAACAAACTTGAAAATAATTTGGACAGGTGGACCAACTAAACGAGCTAAGGGGCTGTTTCTGGAAAACCGTTCACCGTACTTCCGAGAAATAATATTGCTTGTAAATACGGCCAGAAGAAATCATTGGAAATTATTATTAAATTCAGAACTGATGAACATTATTTTTAGGAAGTATAATGTTGTAATGTACAGGAAAGAAAAGTATTGTCTATTCAGTACCCTGTCCGTTTCCGAGTATTTATACACCTTTTTTATTCAGTGTAAAATGTATGAGATTTTCAGTCAAGGATTTTGACCCTGTGTTTAGTATTTTTATTAGAACTTTGAATGATCCGATTTCTCTTTTTTCAGTTAAATTTCCTAAGACTTTTTTTACTAAATAAACTTCTGCAAATTATCATAACCATAACATTGTCAAGGACGAACTGATGCGGCGCAAATTGAGTTACAATTAAGTTAGCCAACGTAATCCGTCACGCCTATGCAGATAAATAATAACAGTAATATAGAAATTATATAGTACGGAATTCATAGTATATCCCTTATATTGTGTCGTCTGTTTGTGTTTTTAAAGGTTTCAAAATAAAGTAGATGGGAATAGTTTGGCATGTACAAAATATATTCTACTTTTATCCATATTGAATAAACATACCGGGTCCGCCAACGAAGCGGGGACGGAAGATTACGTCCTTATCGAAGAACTTATCAAAAATACTGAAACAGCATGAGGTCTGGAAAATAAAAGTGGCATATTTTAAAAATATTTTACGTTATACAGGGTCGCTCAAAAAAGTGAGGCGAACTGAACTTCTATTTTTTTAAATGGAACACCTTGTATATTGTAGGCACAAAAAAAGCTTTTATTCTTCTTTTCTAATGATAATCTATTAAAAACACTAAGCAGTCTCTCGTGATCATATCCCTGTACCGGATAATAGCCAAACCTTTTAAAAAACATGTATTTTAAAAATCTTCTCTGGACCCTCTCTATAGATTTAGAGTTTAGACCAAATAATGTAGTGCGGAGACCAAATTACACTGCCATACTCTAGTTTAGGCACTACCAGGGAATCAAAGAGCCTTAGACATACATCCACACTGAAATGCTTAGTGGAACGAACAATGAATCCTACCACTTTAAATGCAGCAGAAATGTTGTCAGAAATATGAGTAGGTATTAAAAGATAAGGTTCATCATAAACAATTCCCAAATTTTTTTGGTGTGATTTTCTTACTAGTTCATTATCATAAAGTAGGTACGATTAACTGGTTTGCTTTTTAATGTAAAAGTCATACAATGACATTTTTGCGCATTTAGTTTAAAACCGTTTTCATCACACCACTCACGCACACTGTTTAGGTCATCTTGTAATCTTTCACAATCATTCTCATCTAAAATCCTTAAAAACAGTTTAAAATCATCGGCGAATACTAATACTTTGTTTTCTCCCATGAATGAGTCCATTAATTGCAACAATAGTGGTTCCAGATTAGACTCCTGCGGTACCCCAGAATTGCAAACATACATACTAGATTTACCCCCTCGAACCTCCACATATTGCCAACGAAAGGAAAGATAAGACTGAATTAACATAATTAAATTATTTGTAACATTCATATCTTTTAGGGATTTGATAATTACACTATGCTTGACCTTATCAAAAGCCTTTTCCATGTCTGTGTATATTACATCGACCTGCTATTTATTATGTAGGGCATCATGTACATATTGTGTAAATGATAGCAAGTTAGATAAAGTGGACTTTTTGGGTAAGAAGCCATGCTGATAAGAAGAAATGCTTGTTTTAATTTCGTTATAGATTCTATTAAATATAACTATCTCGAATATCTTCGATATAGCACTTACAATCGCTATGGGCGAGTTATTAATTTCATTTCTGGAACCTCCCTTAAATACTGGGATTACTTTAGAGACCTGCCATACATCAGGGTAGACAGAGGTTCGTAGACCAAGATTAAATATGAGAACCAAGGCATTTACCAAAAGGTCCCCACAACCCTTTATAATGTATCCCGGCAACCCATCAGGTCATATGGCTCTATTGCCCTTTAGACTTTTTAATGCCGTGGAAACCTCTTGCTTGGTTATGGGCACATCGCAGAAATGCCTCGCATTATTAGATCCAACAAGGTTGTCATTTTTCTCAGAAGGTGAAAAGACAGAACAGAAAAAATTTGCAAAACCATTTGCCACGATTTTATCTAAAAAATTGCCTAAGTTTAGTAACCATTTCCAAATTACTAAAAGCAATTGAATGAAATAGTACACCCAAAAATAATATTTTAGAACGTTGCCCATCTTTACAATAAAAAATATTTGCGTTCAGTACATTTATTATACAGGGTGATCACGTTATGCAAAATATTAAAATTCTCTCTTTTTTTTTTAATGGAACACCCTGTATATTTTTTGATTTTTAGATAGCCCCTTTGATATCCTTTCTACTGATACCATATTTGATACCTCTTAGAGTTTACCGTATTTTAGATATTTGGATATTAACTGTAAAAGTCTACACTTTTGCTGTTTTTTATTTATTTCATTTTATTTTTGTTTATAATCGAGTTGCCATGATTTTTTTTTGTTTAGATTGTCACTATGACAGCCGAATTAGTATATTAAAGTACACGTTTTATAAAGCATTATATTATAGCACGGGTCCATGTTAAAAAACGAGCCGCTTGCGGCGAGTTTTTTAAGGGGACAAGTGCTATAATGGCTTTATAAAACATGTGCTTTATACTAGTTTTTCTATTTTGTCGTTTTTTTTTAATAAATAAACACATATTTAAAAAGAAAACAAACCCTTCAAAATTTATAAATTATTATGTCCAAAATTTATGTTGGTAACACTATTACAATTTTTTTATCAAGCTTGCCATGAAAATAAATAAATTTTAAATTGTGTCAGCCATTTTGCCACAAAATTTGTGTTTTAAAATTTTATTTATATTAACAAAATATTATGGAGCAAGATAATTTAAGTTTAACTCCCCCTGAGTTAAGGGATATTGCACATAAATGTATAAATCAACTTTTGCCAGAAAAATCCCGAAAATTATATGAAAAGGACTATGAGACCTTCACAAGTTGGTGCAATACAAAGGGCGTGTGTAAGATTTCAGAAAATGTTTTACTAGCCTATTTTGAGGAAGAAAGTAAAACCAAAATGTCATCCACCCTGTGGTCCTTATACTCAAAATTAAGAGCTTGCATTAATATTGACAAGAACATAGATATAAAGGATTATGCTAGACTGCAAGCATTGTTAAAAAGAAAATCTGTGGGCTACAAACCCAAAAAGTCTCTTGTTTTAGACTTAGACGATATTAATAAGTTTATAAATGGGGCTGATAATAGCCAACGACTTAACACAAGATGGACGGAGTTTGTTTACATTTGGCGTGTCTCCAACAACAGGCCACAGTCATATGTACTATGCAAAATTAAATAAACAAATGGCAATAATTATTCGTTTAAGTAGTGTATTGGGTAGGCTTTGGTAATTTGCAACGTTACATTGTTCATTATTAGCCCTGTTAGAAGAAGTATATCGATTTTTAAAAAAATTCTTCCACATATCCGGCAACAACGCTTTACGTATTTACGCAAAACCTTCAACAAGCATGAATGATATTTTATGACCATATGACCGCGAATTTGGTTTCGCTCTTGAAGTGAAGTTGACAGCTATTAGCTTTTTTCCAGTTTTTTGTATTTTTCTAAGTTTTTGTGACAGTTTGTGATACTACTTAAAGAGAAAATGCCCAGACAGTGCCAAGTGTGCAGAAAAATAGACTATTCACGTCGAAATCTAAGTTTCCACAGGTAATTTGAAGTTTGGGGTTAGGTTTACTAACATAGGCGTGGGAACTGCGGTTTTCGTTTGTTTTACCCATTATATCTCACTTAGGTTGGTTCTCTGGGGTACTAGTACCTATTATGATTTAATCATATCGTAACTTTTAGGTTTCCCGTTGACCCTAGTAGACGAGCACTGTGGCTTGAAATTTTAAATCTTCAAGATAAAGTCCTTCCGAAGAGTGCTGACATAATATGTTCTAAGCATTTTGAGGAGCAGGATTTTACTTATAGGGCAGGTGGCTCCCGCATACTTAAGAAAGAAGCAGTTCCAAAGAAACCATTTTTGCCTTCCGTTGCAGATGACAGGTAACTAGGCTAGGCACACAAAATATGTTTTTACTTTAAACTTTTAAACTAACAAAGTAAAAAAATATAAATATACTGTGGATATATATTCAGATATGTAACATAAGTTTTTACTATTATTTTTTATTTTGACAAGTAAAACTAAAACATTACTTATATAACTATTTAAACTAATAATGATTTTAGCCCACCTCGAACCATCAGCAAGTGTGGATGCCACAAAGTTCACATCGAAGCCTAGATTCCCCATCTACTTTAAAGGTTGAACATCAAAAGTCCTAGTTCAGTAGGATCTTCAACAACCTTAACTGGTTCGGGAACAGAAGTTCAGATATTAAAAAAAAATAGGAAAAGCTTCAAATAGTATATGTAACGAAGAACATGTGGGGCTAAAATCAGGTTTTAAAGGAAAGCTTAGTCTTGTAAGAAGATCAGGAAAGAGGTAAATATTTTTTTACAGTTTTGGTAACAATAATGACTAATAATCATCACAGGTTACCCTATTTATTATATTATGTAAACATAATATAATGTACAGTGTGTCCATGCGTGGAGGAGTTGACAAAGGGAAAATATTTGTTGTAGGAAAGGAAACTACCTTGGAGATATGTCATTGGAAGATTGTGACAGTATACCTAAAAGGAATTTTAAGGTGATGAAAACACAATAATAAAACAGAAAAAAAATTAAGGGACTTAATACCACTATATGAAGGTTAAGAGCAAGGATTATGACTTTAACTGGCTTACTCAAGTTTCTCAAAGAGGGTGGTCAGGAACAAAATTTACTGGTTATGTGAATATTGGTACTAATTTAGATACTCGTTTAGATACTACCCGAGGCAAAAGAAATGCTTCTGTTTATGGTGGTAGGCTTAAATTATTATTGTTATGTATTTGTTAAATGATATAAACTCACAATCTTGGTATAAGATTTCTTCAGCAAGTATGTTTTTTTTTTTTAATATAGTTTAGTAATAAATTAGATTTTAAATTAAAAATTTAAAATTAACCTAAATTATTTACTAAATACCTTTATATAATATTCCAAAACTATATATGTTTTTTATTATGAATAAATTCTATTCCATTCTATTATTATATACAGGTTGTCCGGAAATTCAATTTCAATTTAAAGTCGTATATTTCAAGGGGATATTCTACATAAAAAAAAGTTTATATAAATGTAGGTCCTTTAAGGACTGATCAAATTTAATGTTAACTCTCAATATTAAAAATTAGCGTTTATTAATACTTGTTCGTATGCTAAAAGGCACACGGGTCCTTTAAGCTGTTGCAAAGAAATAAAATTGAAAGTAGTCTTTGTAGGTCACCTTTAGACAGTCATAACTTCCTTATAAGACATTTAAGGACTTTTATTCATAGGAACTTATTTTCATATGTAGAATATCCCCTTGAAATATACGAAAGGAATTTCCGGACACCCTCTGTGTAACACTTGTTTTGTAAATAAAGCAAATTACTCTAATTTGATTTACATGATTTATTTAAAAACCCCATACCCGCCTACCTTTTCTTATTTTATCAAACCAAAAAAAAAATTGGTTATATCTAGAGCTAGGTCCATTGTTTTCTTTAAAAAAAAAACGCGGTTTTATTGATAAAAAAAAATAAAAATAAAGGAATCATTCAGATTTTACAATTGGATAAATATTTTATCATCAGTTTTCTTTGAACCCTAAACATCTACTGTCAGAATTTTGGCAGGCTAGTTCAGCCGCAAGGCAATTTCATGTTAGAAACCGTAAAAGTATTTTGAATTTATGAATAATTCACCTAAAATTTTCGATCATATTTTGTCAAACTGATTACAAATTAACACGAAACTGTTACGCCACTGAATAATTTTACCAATATGACCATGCTTTGCAGCGTTGCGCTTTTTGTCTCATCACAGTTTGAATCCAGCTTCTAAGTAGAAGCCGCAGTAAATACCCCTCACCCCCCCTTTCCTGTTTGTTGTTGGAGACAGACGATAGACCTTTTTATGAATGACTGGCTACGTCCATCTTGTGTTAGGTCGATGATAATAGCAGTTATTTAGGATTAAAAGTAAGTAGTATTTACATATCTATATGCATTTTGTTTTGTACAATTTCACAGGTTTTATAAAAAAAATTTTTTTACAATAAAGTTGGAGAACGAACATTTTTAAATTACACCAATTTCTATTCTATCGTATGAACAGTAGGTAGACAGCTATCGAGATACAATAGTAGTAACTATGTAAATTCTAGGTTGCTTTAATTATGGGGTACAATGGAGCATGCCGGAGAGAAGAACTGACCAATATGGATGTAAAAGACATTCACTTTAAGGTTGCTTCCATTACAGTACACATTCCCAAAACTAAAACACATGTAACAAGAACGTTTCTTATAATTGATCAATCATGGATTAATTTGATTAGACAATATTTTGATTTACGTCCTAAGAATGTTACAACATCAAGATTTTTTCTTACGTATAGGAATGGGCATTGCATAAACTCACCTGTAGGTCTAAATACAATGGGAAAAGCTCCTAGCCTTATTGCAAAATACCTGTGCAAACCAAATCCAGAATGTTTTACTGGCCACTGCTTTAGACGGTCTAGTGTCACCGAGCTGGCCAACAAGGGAAGCGATTTGGTTACCATTAAAAGGCACGGGGGATGGAAGTCTTCAGCCGTGGCTGAAGGCTATATTGAAGATTCTCTAAAAGCGAAAATGGATGTAGCGCAGAGCCTCTCTTCTAGTTTAACACCTTCATTAATAGATAATATTGATAATACTGCTACACCCTTACCTGGATCATCAAGATCGACAATAATTGAAGGAGTAGAAACTGCTTTTCAACCAAGTCTAATTAAAAATGGATTGGATTCTGGGGTCAGTTATCACAAAGTTTCGCATACTATGAATACTCAAACTATGCCTGAATTTAAGGTTAACGCGTCCGACACGAGTACAGTGACATTAAATGTTTATAATAACTGCACTATAAACAATGCCTAATTGGCATTATAATATAGTTGGAATTTGTATTTTTAAGATTTAATTGATATTTTTTGCAAAATAGTTCTCCTGTTAATAAAGTTAATATTTAATATGTTTTTTAATATTTTATGAACCAAAACAACACGTCAATCACGTCATACAGATTTGTAGATCTAGGCAACCAAACATACATACGTGGTTTTGTGTAGTATTTCGCACATTTGGACTAAAAAATATTAGTTATCTAGAATGCTATGCCGAACGGTGAAAAAAAAACATGTCAGTAGGGCCAACCTTTAAATAATAAAATTCGGAGTTCGAAATGGATATATTTCGAACTCGCTAGCGCGTTCGAATTATCTATTTTTCGAGACAAAATTAGAAAAACAATTATTTAATATTTGTTCAGTTGCGAAAATTAGGTACTAACTTTCACAAAATGTTGAATTTTAACACTTTGGAAATGGTAAACTTGATTTTTATATTGGGGGAATGTGCAAGAAATTGCCGTGTAGCGAGTCATGTGTGTGATGAAAGATATCCAGATATTGAGAGAAATCCGAGACCAGAGGCCTTCGAGAAGCTGTTGCATAGATTTTTAGAAACAGGAAACGTTGATTACAAAAAAAGGATAGTGATCAATAAACCCGTTGTTAATGAAGAAAATGAATTAAGGGTCCTATTGGCAGTACAGGAAAATCATAACGTAAGTCAAACTGGCATTTTTCAGGAAATCGGTATTAAGGGAACAAGCGTGACACGGATTTTGAAAAAGTATAAATAGCATCCTCATCACATAGCATTATCAGGAACCCAATAATACCAAAAACTTTAAGAAGAATTACATTCTCTAATTGGATGCTTAATAAAATTAGAGAAGTATGTTTGTTATCAAAAGTTCTCTTTAGTGACGAGTCTATATACATTTAAAAATAACGGAATCGTAAATAGACATAATATGCATGATCTACCCATTTTGCTTCAAAATATAGATGCCGACACTCTCCAAAACTTCTGGTTTCAACAAGATGCCGCTTCCCTCCATTATTATTAGACAATTTTTAAATCATTGGCGAGGTAATTAGTAGATTGGACGTGGTGGGCTAATCGCTTGGCCTCCTAGGTCCCCTGATTTAACACCCCTTGATTTCTACCTGGGGATACGTTAAAGAACAAGTATATATGCCATACCTCCTACAAACCGAGACGATATGAAAGATCGTATACGAGAGGCATTCAGAAATATTAGAATACGAAATCTACAAGATGTTCAGCAAAATTTTGTTCGAAGGCTATATTTATGCGTTCAAGAACAGGGAAGAACCTTTGAGCATATTACTAGAGCCAGACAATAAATTCTCATTTCTTACCTAATAAGGATTTGCTTACTTTTGTTGTGTCAACCCATTTGTTTTCTTAAATTTGTATTGTAATTTATTCATTTTAAGTTTTATCTACATGCCTTAATAAATGTGTTAATTAATACCATTTAGTTTCTTTATCGCAGAAAGAAATGCCATTTAATGCTAGGTTATTAAAAATATTCCATTAAGAAATTGAAGTCATGCATAATAAATGCAAACCTATAAAAGCTTACCGCTAGTTTTTCCAAAGAAGTAGCAAAAATGTTGGCTTTTAAAGTTAATATCCGGATATCTTAAATACGGTAAACTCTTAAGAGGTATCAAATATGGTATCAGTAGAAAGGATATCAAAAGGGCTTTCTAAATATCAAAAAATATAAACGGTGTTCCATTTAAAGAAAGAGAATTTTAATATTTTGCATAATGTGATCACCCTGTATAATAAATGTACTGAACGCAAATATTTTTTATTGTAAAGATGGGCAACATTCTAAAACATTATTTTTGAGTGTACTATTTCATTCAGCTGCTTTTAGTAATTTGGAAATGGTTACTAAACTTAGGCAGTTTCTTAGATAAAATCGTAATTATTTCTTAAAGTACTAAAAATAAATCCACATAACCCTATATTAAAATGATCAGCAGCTCTATGCCCATCTTTCGGGCCGATAATATACAAGGTGTTCCATCTAAAAAAATTGAAGTTTAGTTCGCCTCACTTTTTTGAGCTACCCTGTATAATATTTTTAAAATATGCCACTCTTAATAGATAATATTTATTATTTGTATAGGTACAAGGTCATCCGCGCCTCTATCTTTGAAGGATGTTAGTAGTCAAAATAGCCATATCGTGTATTTTTCCGGCAGAATCTACAACTACCCTTAAAATCATACAGTTGTGTTCAGTGCCGGATTAACCTATACGCTAAATACGCTGTAGCGTAGGGCGGCACTCGGCGGTGGGGCGGCATGGACTGATGCGAAAAAAATATTGTCTCTTTCGGGCGGCGGCGGAATGACGATCTGTCTTGAGCCCAAAAGTGGAATCAGTTCCTCCTACCTGACCTAATATAAATAATACGTCATCAGGGGTGCGGGGAAAAGATTTTCTCGTCCTGGTAGAATAAATGAGAATCGTATTCGCGGGCTGCTAAGGCAAACATATGAGGAATGATGAAATGCTTTGAAAGTTGTCTATTTTACAGGTGTTTTACTATCGGACACCATTGACTGTTCGATATCCGTACGAACCCAGGTCATGACACACGTCAATTATTTGCCGACCCGAAATACACCTTTTCCCGTTCCTCGAATTAGCCAATCCGAAAAGAGAACACTCAGACATGATATACCAAGGCCTTGGTAACCTCAATATATCGATAAGGTAGACCAGAAATTCGGGAAAATGCCAGCCTTACGTGGGCGGCAAGCCCATTTTAGCGTATAGGCGTCACTCGGTATAATCCGGCACTGGTTGTGTTATTTTTACGAAAATAATGCACTATCCAGTATCCAGTGTATACAGTGTGTATCAGCCAAATGGAATAAATTCGATAATAAATACATGGGGGCGTGTCCGAAAAAACACTCGGACACGTCGATTGGTATTTCTAGTTGCGCATTTATTTCAATAAAAACTTTTTATACAGGGTGTGTCATGTAACAGTGGCCAATACTAACTTTCTTATTTTAAATGCAACACCCTGTATATTATTCAATTTTTGGATTCTTCAGAAAATTTTAGACATATTTCATGTACAATATCCTATACCTACCTTCAAATGTTTCGGAAATATTAAGTGTTTTCAGATTTATTGCAAAAATCAAGAACACACTAAAAAACTAATAAGTAATACTGTTTATTTCTTGATAATGTAAAAAAAAAAAACATTAATGTAGGAGATGTTGAAAATGCTCGCCGCGAACGTCTTGGCAGCATCCTAATCTTAAATAGAAATTTTTTCTACCGTTACTGAACATCTCAGGCGTGACCGATTTAATCGCAAGCGTTATTTGTCTTCTTAAGTCAGCTAAGTCGAAGGGTTTAGTTTTGTATACAATATTTTTGACATGACCCCATAAGAAGAAGTCTAATGGCGTCAGATCAGGGGATCGTGCTGGCCATTCCATCGATCCACGCCTCGCTATCCACCGATTTGGAAATACTCGGTTGAGGTACTGCCGGACATTGATTTGGTAATGGCGCGGTGCTCCATCTTGCTGAAACCATATCATATTCGCTAGAAGTTGTGGGTTTGCTGGGTCAGGATATAAGTTTGTCAAAGTTGGCAAGACATTATTTTGGAGCAGTGTTAAATAATTATCGCCATTTAAATTGCCATTAATGAAAATTGACCTATGATATGATTGCCAACAATTCCTGCCCAAACATTAACCTTTTCAGGATATTGCGTATGTTCTTCTCTCATCCAGTGAAGATTTTTCCTAGGCCAATAGCGGCAATTCTGACGATTAGCATGACCGTGAAGTGTAAAGGTGCACTCATCAGAAAACAAAACATGTTCTAATTGGATAACATTGTTATCTAACATTGCCATCATTTGTTCACAAAAATACGTTCTCCTATCAAAATCGTCTTGCATGAGCTCATGACTAGGTATCATTTTATAGGGATACATTTTATTTTCTTGTAATGTTCGAATAATCGATGAATGGCAAACATCGAACATTGGGGCTGTTTTTCGACTAGAAGTATGTGGGTTTTCTTGAAACTCAAGTATAATATCTAATTTGGTATCATCACTTATTACATTGGCAGCTACTTTCTTTATTTGCTTTGCATGTCCAAGCTGGCGAAACTGCTTTTCTATTTTACTAATTGTCCCTTGAGTTATAGGCGGCAAATTTGGAAATTTTTCATGAAATAAGCGAGCAACTTTCATTTGTGTCCGTGTTTTATCTCCATAACCAATCATCTGTAGAATTAATTAATTAATAGCACTGACAACTACTGTCATGCAGACAGACAACAATTTACTTAGGTCAGGCGTTTTAAACAAAAGTAAACAAAACTATCTATACCTTTTTTTTATGTCTAGTAAAAACATTTTAACATCAATTTTCAACATCTCCTTTCATTAATGTTTTTTTTTTGTTTTTTACATTATCAAGAAATAAACAGTATTAAAATACTTATTAGTTTTTTAGTGTGTTCTTGATTTTTGCAATAAATCTAAAACACCTAATATTTCCGAAACAGTTGAAGATAGATATAGGATATTGTACATGAAATATGTCTAAAATTTTTTGAAGAATCCAAAAATTGAATAATATACAGGGTGTTGCATTTAAAATAAGAAAATTAGTATTGGCCACTGTTACATGACACACCCTGTATAAAAAGTTTACAAATGATGAAAGTAAAGATCAATTATTATAATAATAATAGTATTTTGAGACCTAATAAGTACAATAAAAATTACTGAAATACTGAAATACAGATTTATTCGTTTCAATAAAAATTAAGTTTTTACAGTCGTCAACAACGTACACTAGGAGGTATATGAAAAAGATTTTTACAAGGTATCATGATTAACATTTACAATGTTACGATTTAAGACTACACACTAATACAAGATTAAAATTAAGTTTCAAGATACAATGTGTATACACAGAAAAGTTTTACAATAATCAACTTTGGCAACTTAATTCTACTCTACTGTAAATTTAGTTCTGTCACTATCATTATCTTCATCTAAACTTATTATTAAGGGTTGAACAATGAACATTAGTACTCAAACACGTGTAAGAATTTTCCACCTTATTTAAATGATGTATACAATTTTCCCAACTTAATTTTACTACAGATGTACTTAGTGGGGGGGGGGGGGGGGGGACGCAACACTGTATGCCCATTTTCTGTTGCGAGTTTATCACACACGTATTATTTATTAATTTTAAAAGCCTGCAATACTTCTAAAAGGTCCCGTTTTTTGTAAGTTTCTTCATTATACATACATATATATTACTGTTTATCATAAAATTTTGGATTTCTGCTTTTGTACTGTTAGAACTAGGAAATATTTTTATTTGACGACTACGATAACTAGCATTGTCCATTACAACAACGCTATTTTTTTACTATATTTTTAAGAAGTCGATGTTCAGACCAATCTTCAAGCAGCTCAGCAGTTCGGAACAAAACTGATTGACGTTTTGTTGTTTTGAGTGTATTTTCTGTCTTTAATAGTTAAACTTTTGTTAGTGAAGTCCTCTATCATGAATCGCTATACGAACGTCGAGATGACTGACATGCATTTGATTTACGGACTTGCTAATGGAAATTCATTACAAGCTAGGCGGTTGTCCATTAAACGATTTCCTGAACGTAATGTCCCTGATAGAAAAACCTTCTAAAGTATTCATCAACGTCTTCATGAAACAGGCACATGGAAGGCGAGGTGGGGGACCAGAAAGGCCAATGACAGTAAGAACGGTAGAAGTGGAAGACAATGTGCTGGACATGACTGGATAGATGAAGATCCAGGTACTTCTACTCGAAAAATTGCAAATACTTTGAATGTAAGTAATGGGACTGTTTGGACAATTCATAGAACGCGTTCAGACACTTCTTCCTGCTGATTTTCGTCCACGGATTGCATTCTGTCAGTGGCTTTTGCACAGATTGGTTCAAATCCCTCAACTACTGACGCTGATTTTTTTTTACCGATGAATCGAATTTCTTAAGAAATGCAATAAGGAATTTTCACAACAACTATGTGTGGACTGAAGAAAATCCACATCAGGTACTTGAAGATCGTTTTCAACATCAGTTCTCGTGGAACGATTGGGTTGGAATTGTGGGTGACTGGCTAATTAGACCGGTATTTTCAGGAGGATTTACCGGAGAGGTGTATCACAAGTTTTCGGAACAAACGCTACCTCAATGTCTGGGAAATGTACCATTGGCAACAAGAAATGCAATGTGGTTTATTAATACCAGCACATATTAGTGTTGTGAGTTTTTAACAGTCGCATACCAAGATCGCTGGATTGGTCGAGGTGGACCTCACTTATGGCCTGCTCGATCCCCGGACTTAAACCCCCTGGATTATTTCCTATGGGGTCATCTAAAGTCATTAGTTTATACTACTCCAGTGGAGAATGTGGAAGATTAAAAAAAAACGGATAATTGAAAAGGAAAAGTGTAACTCAGTAAGAAACAACCCTGGTGTTTTTGAAAGAGTTCGGCAGTCAACGAGGAGAAGATTGGATTCTTGCTTCCTAGCTGGAGGTAGTTATTTTTAACAGTTCTTGTGGATTAAAAAACTTTATTTATTATTAAGAATAGTTGTAGATTCTACGCAAAAATACACAATATTAACATCCTGCAGAGGTAGTGGCGCGGATCTAGATTGAACGTTTGGGGGGAGAGGGGCTAATACAATGAAAACAAATTTGATTATGGACCTTAGCACTTTTCCAATTCTGTTGAGAGAAACGTCATAGAAAATGAATGGGGGAAGAGGGCTTAATTTTATTTCTAACAAACGTCCAATTTAATTTATATTCATCATAGTGCTACCGAAATATTGATATGCACACAAACGTCATGCTTGCTCTAAACCGCTTTAATCTGTTCGACCGTCATTTGCTTGAAAATAAAAGCATTATCGATAAAATATTTATATGTAGGTATGTATAGTTCACATTTACGACATTTAGATGGATTCTCAAAGAATTAATTAAATTAATTGAATTTTTTTAAACATTTACCGTAAATCAAAGTTGGGCTGATATATATCAAGCGATTAAAATGTTGATGTAAATCAGCTGAATTTTAAAATTAAAATCATGATATAAATCAAAGTCAATTTTTAACTGTAATAAAGAGACAAATTTATTTATTTTTTATTAACGTATACACATTTACAAGATATTATCCTAATATAACTTTCTTAGCACAGGCTTTAAATCGTTCTTTGTTAACATTAAAAAAATTCAAATGTTCACAATAAGTATTTACAGTAATGCACATTCGGTTGGCCGGATTATACATAAAGTAAAGCGTCCTGGATTGCGGTATATGCAAGAGGGGCGTATTACGTGTTCTATAAGCAGGAACGTGAGTACGTAACATTTCAAGACATTCCGAACAAGAAATATGATTATTTAAAATGTTATAAATAAAACAAACATCATAATATTCCCTCCTGCACTTAAGAGTACCCAAATTTAGGTATGACATTGTTTGTTCAACAGTGAAATTAAGTCCACTCCTACTGAGCTTATACATGACAAACTTTATAAATTTTCGCTGAACATTTTCAAGACGATCGATATAAATATTGAAGAAAGGTGACCAGATTACATTTGAGAATTCCATAATTGATCTTACATAACTAATAAAAAGTATTTTAAGAACATTTACATCGGTAAAATCCTGACAGATTCTCTTAACAACATGATTAAATAAAGGTAAGTGGGATAAACCGTATAGTTATTGGCCAGCTAAGATTATTTTTTCTTTATTAGTTCTAATTATTATTGTTATATTTTTATCTTTGAGAATAATCTTTTTGTACAACTGCCATTAAAAGTGACACTTTTAATGACAGTCAACAGTGTTAAAAGTGTTTGTTTACGTGGAAGCGTGTTAAAAATATTTTTAACACTACATAGACAAAAATTGGACAAGAACGTAATTATTTAAATAACAGCATCTTTTTTATTTGTGAACAAGCATTTGTTAGTAACCATAGCGTTGGCAACGTTTGTCATTCACAACAACCTTGTGATTATTTGAATATTAAAATGCATTTTGAAGTTTAATGTCATTCCAAATTCCCCTATTTTATTATCGAAATAGGGCAGTTATACAAAAAACATCGTATGATATTTGTGTTAAAAGTAATTTTATTTTGTTCGTGAAATTGTTCAATTCGCTCCGCTACGCTCCGCTCATTTCACAATCTTTTTCACTCACAAAATAAAACATCACTTTTAACACTCACATCATAAATAACTATTTTTTCGTCATATGTTATTTAATACTCTATAGCAATTTCTATTTAGTTTATATGAAAAACAAATCAGAGTACCAAAGAGATGTACCGAAATGTATAGTTATTGGACAATTTTGATAATTATCGGACAAGAACAAGACAGTAATTGGACGGACCTTATACGCAAATATAATATAAATATAAAACAGAAAAAAACGTTCAAATATGGACCTTTAATTGCTAAAATGTAAAAAAAACCATTATACATATTAAACAATTCATCAATTTCCGAATCTGACGAATCATCACTCTCGGCTTCTTTGTAGCAAATATGACAAAGAAATAATTCATCTGAATTGGAGGCTGGTATTTTCTCGGAATGCATAGCTTATGAAATTAATTTTTACAGTCATCACACTCTGTCTCATCTCTACTGCCTATCTGTCTGTGACATACAAAACACTTGTTACTGTCATTTATTTTTTTTGTATATTTCGTGTCTTTTTGGATTTATAAGTGTCTTCTTTTTTAAACTTAGTTTTTCCTCGCGTTTGCGTTTCTCTCTTTTTTTTTCCTTTTTCTTTTTTTGTTCCGCTTCTTTTTAAACATTTCCTGATACTTATTTAATGTGATTGCGAAAAAATCTTCTCATGTATACGCTTTCCCTTTCTTTTAGGATTTTCCGAGGTGGTTAAATACGATCCAAATAATTGTGATTGCACCTCACGCTTGGTAGCACTTTGCTTTAATTTTTCTAGATTCTAACTACTATTCTGAGAATTTTAGACAGGAGCATGAACTAAAGCTTCAACTGTTACTTTATTTAAAGGTTGTAATATTGGTGCGGTCAAGTAGTAATCTTTTCTAGATTAATTTTCTTTGATATTATTTCGGTGCTTAAATACTACTCGACTGTTGTCCTTCTAATATTTACAAATTTTAAAAAGACTCATGAAATCTGATTTGTAAACAAGTAAATACCGGGAAATTCTTGATTTAGATTTTCGAACTCATTTATTCGTTCTTGACCTACAATTTTGACATAATAATTATTATAGGACATTACAGAATGTTGTAATTCGTCAGATTTATTACTGTTTGATTTTTGATTTCCACCAAGACATTTCATATAATCAACAGACGCGGCTGGTCCATAAGGTCATTTGGTCAATGGCCCACCTACTAATTTCTGATCTAATTAATTTTTTTAAACAAAAAAATAATAATCCTAAAAATGTGGATTCTCATACGAAAACTTTCCCCAATAAAGAATCCAGCTAAGCGAAGCAACAATCATTATTTCTTCGGGCTCGGCCGTATTTTAAACCAACCTCATAGGTTTAGATGACAGTAGAAAACTCTACATGTAAATGCATTGAAATCAAGACAGGAAAAAACATACGCGCTTTCAGGAAAATAAAAAGAAACAAATATTAGTACGAAATCGTCGACGGCCTGCAAATTAAAATCTCTTTCTGTGCTCGCATGTTTCGTCCGTCACCGGCTCTCGGGTTTATCCATCTTGGGTGTCGGCTCTATGGAAATTTTGAACTTGTTTCTCAAGATAAATATAAAAATACTATATATTTTTGGTTAGTTCAGGTTGTTACAGTTAAAAATCATAGGTTGAGTCATATCTCAAAAACTAAACTAACTAACCGAAACTTGAAGAAAAACAAGAGAAACATTTTGCCAGACCCAAGAAAGACTAACAATATACACTAAGACAGTATATTAATTAAAACTAACCCAACAAAAAATGTCGCTGGAAAATTATCATGTTTGTTTTGTCAAGGTAGCTAACTATTTTGCCCAAAATTCCATGACAACAGCTCGTTGTCATGGTATTTTACCAGTATAAAACACTCTAGTGAAACTACTTGAAATAAAAAAGTTCAAATATCCAGAGACAGGGAAAATACTTTAAATTATTCTATAACCAATAAAATCCAAAAGCCACTGTTTTGGATTTTATTGACAGTTTGTGGAAATTCAGCTATTTCATTTTGATATTTATTACTTCAATACCTACTAAACTCAATGTCCAAAATTCCTGTCAGTGACTCATCACTAGCATATAGGGAGCTTCGGGTTGTGCGACTTCAGAGGAATGAATTCCAGTGGCATGTATATTTCAAAAAATAATAAATGATGAAATTCCGTCGGAACGTCATACAATTTTTTATAAATTTAATTGCTTTCATTAACTCTTAAAACCTGATCCTATAAGACGACGACCTTTTCCACTAGAATTTCTTAGTCCTTGCGAAAATCCATTTATAAATGCCTGTCTTGAACTTTTAATATTTAGATCTTGCCATACCTTCTCAACCGTGTGCCCTTTATTGAGCCATGTTTTGTCGGTGTAATACTGTTGTTTTCCTTATTCCTGAAACTTCCGTATTTTTTTCGATTTCATTTATTCATTTCTTTTAAAGAGTATTTCCTTAATTTCAGCCATCATTTTTTTTATTGTGGATATTTAGGAAAAAATCCATGGATTTTGCGAAGAATGGCGTATTTTGTAGCATCATCCAGGATTAGTTTTTCCGTCCTCTTGTCTGGGTTCCTCAACTATATTATTTTTCGTAATGTTCTTGAGGAAGGCGCTGCAAAGCCCTGAACACAGTGCGCGAGGAAAGTGCCACATGTTTCTGCTGCATCCAATGTGGTTAGTTCAGGATTTCATTCCCGAGTTCCATGGTATACGTTCTAAACTATTATTCGTGCTTTTAATGTTAATTGAGGTTTTTTTTTGTAGGCGGACAACTAGTTGAATGTTCGTTAATATTCATGGTTTACTCAATTAAAAGCAGTTTACAACACTAAATAAAGTTTAATAACTATATATTTACACAAAACAACATCTATGTAAACGGCGCATACCTATACTACGAAAACTGAAAAAAATCTATCGATAAATTACTAATATAAACACAAATTAATCAAGCAGTGCGAAAACCCTGCCGGCACGCTTATTTTCAAGTCTTTGAAGTTGTGAACTCGACCACTGTGTGTTGCCACTTTTATTTTCTCCGCGATCAAAATCCCAGTATCGGAATCGCCATTCTATTTTAAATGCATTTAGCTGATTGCGGTTTGTATTACAACGTCGCCTCTTAAGTTCACTGTATTTGAGGCGGAAAATATTTGTATATGCTTAAAAAACATTTACTTGTACAATATTTTTATTTTGCCACTTCATATATTTGGTGGTTGGTATTGAGTTAGTCACTTACAGAATTTGTGGGTTATGGGTTATAGTAATTATTATTATAGTAAAAATCCCTTGCCATTGCTTGGTTTTTATATTAAATTTGATACGATCCAATCACCATACTAATTTTTCCTTTATAGAGCTTGGCTTCAGAGTGACCTAATTTTCCATTTTATCTGCTGCCGGAAATTTATTGTGCCAGATTTCGCTCGAAGGTGTTCTTGTTTTTCAGGTACATTACTTTCAGACCTAAAGGACACGTTGGCATTGGGGCAGTCTGTTCTTTTACCTTTCTATTTTTATTAAGACCCAATCACTACTGTTTGTACAGGGTGAATCAACCGTAGAGTAAAGTTCATTATCTCATTTGTTTCCGGAATTACCAAAAAACGTTAAATACAAAAGTTTTAGAGAATGTTAAGGTGCACAGTTTAAAATTATTTTTGAGTATACAGGGTGGTTTAAAAAAGCGTGGCGAATATAACATAAGTTTCTTTTAAATAGAACACCCTATTTTTTAATTTATTTTTATATTCTGCATGAAATTCTAAAACTTTTTTGGTAATAGTGTTGTATACTTAAACCTAGTAGTTGGTCTAATATATTGACAGTCTATTGGGATGATAAAAAAGACATGTAACGAAATTTGAGTTAGGTGCTACAGGGCGTTCAAAATAAATTTCGACTAATTTAAATTGAAAGATATCAACTTTTGTAAGTGGCACACCCTGTATATTAATATTTTTCCGATAGGTTTTATAAAACTCTTTCATTAAGTACGTCATATACCTATTTTTAATAGTTTGCGATTTATTTTGATTTTTTCTCATTTTTACCCTTGTTTTTGAACTAACGCTATAAATTAAGTTGGCCATGAGGAAACAAAAATTCGGTAAGCCCAGCGTAGTACGCCATACTTTTAGGTCGACGACCGTCCTGTATCTTCGAAACAAAGCGGCTTTTCAAAAATCATCAAAGAACAAAATATTCTTAGAGTAGTCCAGTGAATAACCCCTTCAATATTTGCCGTATGTTTAATAAACACCCTGTATAAACTTATTTTTGCAATATCTAAACATTACCCGGTTTAGTTACCTAAATATTATTTGATCACTCTGTATTGTTGGGACATTTTTGGAAAACCCAAGTGTTCAAAAAATAGTTTATTATCTTTTACTTCCTACTACCATAATTTATTATTTTATAACTATGTAGCTTAAAACATGGATTTCAATATTAGAATCAATATTCAGGGTGATCTGACGTTTATGGCGAGCCTGTCCACGGGACGATCCAGAAATTTGTTTTTTTGCGTAAAAGGACATGCTGGTACGTGAAGAATAAAGAATTACTAATGTTGGTCTTTTCCCTTTCATCAGACTCATTCCCAGGCGCGTTTCGCCGTAAGACGGCTCGTCAGTGGGGCTAGAGACAATGTGTTTTAACCGCACAGTTACGATGATCAAGTGAGAATGTAGCATAAAGCGACATCTCGGCGCTCGAACGCCTCACCTGGCCTGCAACGGTAGGAACTTGGAAAAGCTCAATAGCCGGAGAGAGAACCTGCTGGGATAGAAATATTTTCGACAAGACGCTGTTGCCGCTTCTAGAATGGAGTAGCAACTTTGATATTTTAAATCGAGCAATACAGGCTTTCCTTGTTATTTCCCTATACCTACTGTTACCGTTTTCGAGATATTAATTAGTTTCCATTTTTTTTTTCGAAAAACATGGGCTGCAAAAGTGCTGGGAAGTTTAGTTCACTTTGCCGATTTTAATCTTTCGATCTCGTTCAATAAAGTGAATAGTACAAAAGACTAGTCCGTTTAGTTTATTTAGTTCACTGGTTTATACTCGCACAGTGAAGGAAAAGAAATATATAAGGGAAATATTTCAAAGTGATATTATAAATAACAATGAAACCTAGTAAATAAATAAAATAAAAGCGTGGTGATTCGTTGATAGTACAGTGCCACTATACCATTCTTTACTCTATGAAAGTCTCGATAAATATGACAAATTTTGTCTCTAGCCACAGCGCTTCGAATGAACGGTACATATTTGATATTGTCATATCCCACGCTATCTTGACCGAGTTGTACGTGAGGCAGCAGTCCACCTGTCCAACAGCCGACACCATTGGTCGGTCTCCAGGCTCCGGGTAGTTCAGGATCTGCTTCTCGGTCGCCTCGCTGTCGTTCGCGTTTTGCGTATAGTAGAAAGCTTTAGTTCGCGTTGATTCAATCTTTAAAGAATTACTGATTGAATCTTTTAGTTCAGTTATCAGATTCAGTCTTTTGAACCAGTTCGTTCGCGAACTACATACCTCTAGGCTGCAATAAACACTGATTTTTTTTTTAAATAATCTATTAATTTCTCTTTAAAAGGGTACTCTACATTTGTTTCAATAAAATTAGCCTTTTTCGAAGAAAATTATTTTTTTATAACACGTTATTGAAATAATAAATCAGAATACTACAGTAAAGCACCAATCACTTTTATTATTCATATAATTCATATTTATTATTCGTTAACAATGGGTTATTGACAACACTTTTCTAAATTGTCCGATTCATTGAGTACATAAGACTTAAGTAATGGAGGATTATTCCTATAGTGAATATGCTGACATGTATCTAATTTATGGACAAGCCCTCGGTAATTGTGTAGAGGCGAGAATAATTTATTCTGATACATTTCCAAATCGACGTTTACCCCACTGAAGAACTTTTGAATGGGTTAATCGTAGCTTAAGAGAAGCAGGTATACTGTTTTTTTTATGATCAGGCGCAGCACTGTAGGATCATTCCTTTATGGCGCTCTGCAAGCGGCGTGTATGCAGAGATTATACTTATTTACATATTTGTATACATAGATTATACTCGTTGGGGAACACGGCCTCAGGGCGGTCGTTCCAGAGTGATGACTTTCTCCAGATGAAAGAATTTTAAAAATAGCGTCGTTCGGTTAGTTCAGGTTAGTTCAAGGATACTAAACTGAACCACTTACGGGTTGGCTGCAGTGGCTTGTCGTGTATTTCTCCCATTCAACAGCAACCTCACTTAAGTACTTGCCATGAAAATATTTGTAAGAAAGGCTCAAGTCGCCAACCTGCCTTCGATGTTCTAGGCTTTCATGGTTCATCATGGTCACCGATCAAGTGAATGTTGCCAAACTCGCAACCTTAATATCTCGGAGTTCAATAATATCAATATTATTGCAAGACATGTTCTCCAAAAGAAAAATTGAAAATTTATTAGACTTTCGAACATGGTAATAGAGGTTTCAAAAATAAGTCAATATACAGGGTGTTTCGTTTAAAGTATCAAAGTTGCTACTACTGCGTAAACGTCTGATGTACTATCCACCTTGAGTCACCCTGTATGTTTCCTTTTTCATTTTAACGCGTATAAGGACATGACAACCTAAAGAGGAAAATATTTATACGTGATCAATCTCGGTGGGTGAAGCTGTTCAAAACAATTTGTTATTAAATTATATTTTTATTACAATAGCCTATTAGTATGTATTTATCTGGTTGGGTTGGTCCTCATAAAATAAAACAAAATAGGTTGATCCTAATACTAATATTATAGTTGATTTTTAACCTCCCGTTAGTGTGTTTCTTTTGATAATTCCGGTAGGGTTTGTGTAGTTTTTAATAGGGTTATGCAAAGAAAAAACTAAGAATGTATGTCATATGTTCGTGCTAGTGATTTAACGAATAATTTGTTGTTTTGAACGTATTCGCGTTCGTTTCGCTGAAAGTGTTACTATATTAGTTATGTTAAAGTGCTTTATTGTCGAGAAAATAATACAATATTGATTCATATTGACCAAGCTACTAATACTAATATCATACTTAAGCTTTGTTTCATTAAAACTTTACAAAATGAGAGATTAGAATATTCAACAGACAGTTAAAATACAATATAAAGTACAAATACAAATTGTAGGAAACATATAAATTAAATAAAATAAATATATAGCAAATGTATAGTTGCGTAATAATAGTGTGTCCCCTCGTAAACTTTATTATCCTGCATTTTTTGAGAAAAGGTCACTCCTGATTGATAAAGAAAAGTTTTGCTTATCGCCGGAAGTTATAAGAGAGAGAGGGAGCGAGAGAAATACAACTTAATACTATCTTAGTAATTTTTTTTAACATGTATGAATCTGTAATTTTGGATTATAAATATTATAGCATAATACAGACAACAGATTTGTCAAAGGCCTATGACTGCTTGGGCAGAGTTTTGTTAGTTAAAAAAATGAACTTGTATGACATTAGAGGAAACGCTCTTAAGAGTCCATCACGGTAACCCCTGACCGGCACGCAACCGACCATACAGCAATGTAAATTAAATGGGTTTTCTTGCGCTCAGCTGTTAACGAATTTCGAGAAAACTGGTAAATTATTTAGCTTTGGTTAAAAGGATATTGAAAGGCAACTCTATTTGCTAAATTAACCATGTTGCAGATTTTTCTATTTTGCTTTTGTTTTCGAAATGTATGCAGTAATATACAGGGTGTTATGGAAATGACTTATTATATTTTAAGGGGCCACTCCTGAGGTGGTCTAGAGTTACACTTGATAGTTTTTTTTTCTAAAATCGGAAGTATTTTGAATTTTGTAAAATACCTTAAAACCGGACTATGTGCGCCTTCCATGATAGTTCAATGCCCCTGAACACATGTGTTTTTGACAAGACAAACTGCTGGAATGGTAATTGTTTAGTTTAGTGCAATTAATGTTGAATTTTGTGCTAAAATTTCGTATATAGACTAATTGAGGGTAGCTGATCACAATTTTCCTTTTGCGTTTTTACGGCAAATGCACTGGTTTTGAGAAAAAAAAATGTTAAAGTTTTTCACTTACAGGTTAGGGTATTTTTGTTTATTTCGATATCTTTGGGTGTCGCGTTTCACTTTCCTTTCAATTTCCTAGATTTTATGGTTTTCCCTTCAAAATATGTGATAAAACTTTCACCAAACTATCTGTTCATAAAATAAGAACAACATTTTAGCAAAAAAACAATGGAAAAGGCACAAATTTAATTAAATTCGTTGTTAATACGCCGACAAAGTAGAAGCGTCTCTTTTCAGATTCATTGCACTCACGTTGCCAGATTGTTCTTCTTTTTCTTGTAATTATTAATGGCTTCCATCCAGGAGAATGATATGCTAGCTCGAGCCAATAGGATTCATTCAATTAATAAAAATGAATTGAAAAGTATAGGCAATTTATAATACACTAACAATCTGACAACATGGGTGCAGTTTGCTTCTGCTTTTTTGGCCAGCTGTCAGTGAGCTGTCTCCCGTCTTTTTCCAGATAACGTAGAGTTTTCTGTTCGCTTACAAGTTATCCCGTTTTTCAGAGTTTCCTTGTGGCATATTTCGTTTATTTCAACTCGGAAGTGTATACTATGACTCCGACAAGTAATATTTTATTGGAAATAGCAACATTTTAGGATTACATGCAAAATAACATACCGGTGAGTTAGAAAAACTTTAACATTTTTTTTCTCAAAACCAGTGCATTTGCCGCCTAAACGCAAAAGGAAAATTGTGATCAGCTACCCTTAATTAGCCTATATACGAAATTTTAGCGAAAAATTCAACATTTGCACTAAAGTAAACAATTACCCAAATCAGCTGTTTGGGTCATTGGCGCGTAGGTGTTTTGGACCTAAATTTTTGAAGGCATTTTTCTCGAATTTCTAGCTTCGAGCGCCATTTATAGCAATTTTTCCCCAATTCGTCTCGACCTATATATTTACGGGTTAAAAAATAATAAGTCATTTCCATAACACCCTGTATTTATCGCTGTTAGAATTGCAACGTCAAGCATGATTTTCTCCACATATAAGTCCTTAATAAAAAATCTGCAGCAGGTTTAATTTAGCAAATAGAGTTGCCTTTCAATATCCTTTTAACCAAAGCTAAATAATTTACCAGTTTTCTCGAAATTCGTTGACAGTTGAGCGCAAAAACCCCCATTTAATTTAATTTAATTTAGGGGTTACCGTGATGGCCTCTTAAATAGTTAGAATCATATTTTAGCGATATATTTGTTGAGTGCGGTTAAGGATGGCGTTCGGGGCAAGTCAGAACTGTTAAGTCTCGGTATGGAATTGCACAGGGAAGCATATTAGATCTTATAATGTTTATCATTTTTGTAAATGATTTAACTGTATTGACACACTCTTCTAAGCACATTTTGAAATACGCTGATGACACAACATTGTATGCTAGAAGATAAATGAAAATATCAGGCATTCTGAAAGAGACTAAGACATTTTTAAATGACGTAATAGATTAGTTTGGAAAAAATAGGTTAATTCTGAATGAGGACAAGACTAACAACATTTTATTTAGATCAAAATTATCAACAGTTGAAAAGCCAGAATACATTGAAGGCAAAGAGTTATCTTTTGTGGAACAAACTATATGTTTGGGTTTCCAGTAGAAATATAACTAGTGCATGAAATATTTCCGGAAATTTTTGAAAATTTTGTCTGAAACCAATTTTTTAACAAAAGCATGAGTGCATTGCACCTGAAAAAATCCCGAACCCGCAGGGTGAGGGATTTTTTCTTTGGTGCAATGCACGAATATTTTTTTTTTTTAAATTGGCTGAAGACCAAATTTTGAAAAATTTCCATTAGGAAATATTTTAGGCACGTGTTATGTTTTGATCGGAAATTTCCCGAGTTGATAAAAGTTTATTTAGGTAGTTGCTAAAAAGTTGATTTTGATATATTTATTTATTTAAATAATACCATACTTTAATAACAATTAATATTTTTTCTAATGCTAATAGTAAAATAAAACTTAAACTTAGTCCTGCTTCTGAAAACTACAATTGCTATAAAATGTAGAATTTTGATAAGTAACAGGAGTATTGTGATTCTGATTTATAAACTTGCTGGTCATATCTGTCATTTTGTGTTGATGAAATTCCGAAAACCCTGATGGACGTTGAATTTCCATATCAGAAGTACTGCCGATTCCAGTATTGCAACCTTCAGATTCAGTTGACAACGAAGTAGTATTTTTTCTCAAACCTTGAATTAATGACACATGGTGGTCTGCATCCAGTTGAAGATACGGTTTTATTGAGTTAACGTTTCCATGGCCTGTTATTTTGATTATTTACCTCATCCATTATAAAAGCGGGTTGATTTTCACCTGATTATTCAGCGATAATCTCCCGCTCTCCGGTGAAAATCTCACCCGTCAGAAATCCAGCGACTATTTCCCTCATATACTGGAACTACAATGCGCTTTTCACTTGATTTTCTGTGAAAATCAGCCCTCGGTCGCGATTGAGCTGAAAATTGCACTCTTCTGGTTTTTCATTGTTGGTTACCTACGAGAATAACCGTCACTGTCACAAGTTGAAATTTCTGCTTTGACAATTTCGCGTCAATTTATCAAAATGATTCAGGAAATAGTCTAAAAAATATATTTCGTGCATGTAAAATGGCTTGATAATCATGCACTCAGATTTGTTGCCCTAAAGAAACAGCTTTCATGCATTTTTATTGTTATTTACCTTAAAAAGTGCCCTCCCTTCGGTCGGGCACTTTTTGGTAAATAACAATAAAAATGCATTCAAGCTGTTTCTAGGGCAACAAACCTTCATGCATGATTTTCAGCAATTTTACATGCACTTAACATATTACTATTGATAATCTCCCGCTCTCCGGTGAAAATCACCCTTGTCAAAAGTGAAAATCTCACCCGTCAGAAATCGTTAGTTTTTTATTTGGTAAATAATCTTCAAAATACATTTCGGGATTGGGAAATAATCAGAAAATCATTCTCAGATTTTTTGCCATTAGGAATTTCCACGGCAAAAAATCTTCGGAATGATTTTCGATAATTTCCCTATCCCTTAATATATTACTACAGATAAGCTCCTGTTCTTGGACTCCTGATTTTCGACTGTTTTGATGTTTTGAAACTATAAATGTCAAAAATGACAATTATCCCCGGGATATTTCCAGATGTAATTTTCAAAACGGATGCAATTTCCACTTATCAATTTTTTAAAATTTCCGTGTAAAATTTCCAGTTAAATTGACACTAGGGAAATTTCCATATAAATGAACTGGTCGTATCAGATTGATATGGTTTAAAAAAATTCAACTCAGTGTGGTATGGTATTAGGCTAACTAGTAGTTATATGAACGAAGGATATTATAAGTATTATATTTTGCAAACTTTCAGTCAATTAGGAAATATGGAAAAATATTCTGGAGTGAACAAGGTCAGATTCAAAACATCTTTGCCATTCAGAAGCGCACGGTCAGGATTATTAAAAAAATTGACTTGATCCAGACGTGTAGAAATGTTTTCATTAAGTCAGGCATTTTGCCTATATGTATATGGGCTATACAGGGTATCAATTTAAAAACTTTCAATGCAAATATCTCGGACTACAAAAGTTAGAACAACGCAATTTGGTGTAAGTGTTATTTGGGTAGGGGAAACTAGAACCACCATTCTTAAACAAGGGGTCAGTCACCCCCTAGGCGCCCCACACCACCACTTTAAAATTTCAAATGGCACCACACCCTTTGTTATACCTCAAATGAAAGGTCCCACTGAGTAGTATTTAGCTGCACAAAAAAAAATCGATAGAAAAGAAAATTTGTAATTTGAATAAAACAAAACTTTGTAATTTATAAAAATATTGAAATATTTAATCTTGTTGAAAATGTAGCAAATTTTCGTCTAAGTTCCTATTTCCGGCAATATCCAGCTGATTTTGATTTGAAAATAGGTTGTACTATTATTTACAACAAAATGGAATGCATTTAAAGCATTTAATGAAATAAAATAGTATTTCATTTTCAATTTTATTCAAATTACAAATTTTCTTTTTTATCGATTTTTTTTGTGCAGCTAAATACTACTTAGTGAGACCTATCATTTGGGGTATAACAAAGGTGGTGGTGCCATTTGAAATTTTAAAGTGGTGGTGGGGGGCTAAAGTATGGTGGTTTTAGTTCCCCCACCCAAATAACATATATACCAAATCTCGTTGTTCTAACTTTTGTAGAATTCGAGATATTTGCATTGAAAGTTTTCAAATTGACACCCTGTATACAGACAGTGTGTCCGCTTAAGTTCTGTACATATGGGAAACTTTTTTAATATTAATTTTACGAAAAAAAGTTACTCTTTATAAAAAGTTCTGCTTACTGATAAAATAATATTAGGCTATTCAAACTTGAGATAGTATGTACAGGATGATCAAAAAGTAAAAAAATCAAAATTGACCTATGAGAAAAATACCCTTAATTTTAATTTTAGAGCAAAACGGAATTAGAAAATGTTGATTGGCATTAAAAATTATATCTGTTTCTACTCTTAGTAGACTATTATTTAAAATAAACTTAAAAATTTAAATCTTAATTCTTAATGGCATGTCCATTATCTTGCCACCATTTCCCACCTGAATTTGAATTTTAACTGTCAGGTATGTTATTTGTCTAAAACATCAGTTTTAATATTTAATAAGATAAATATTCCGTTGAAATTGAATATGCAAGATATAATTGAAATAATTTTAATTGTTGGTGAAAATTACAAAACGTATAGGGAAACTGCCGAAATTTTATTTCTTTACAACAGTACGGAACATAGTGACTAAATTCAAGATCTTTGGAAGTGTGGAAAATAACTACAATAAGAAACGCAGACCAAGGGTTGCAAATAATGAAACTGTGAACCAAGTAATGTTGTCTGTAATAGAAGATCCTAAAAAATCATTGCGAAAAAGGTCAACAACATTACCAAATGATGTAGGGAAAACTACGATTTCAAAAATATTAAATGAAAACACATTTCGGCCTTACAAACCAAAATTTATACATACCTTGAAGCCAGGTGATTTTGAGCGACGCCGACGCTTAGAATTTTGTTTTTTAATACAAGGAGAGTTATAAGATAACCCTTTCATGACAAGAGATATAATTTTTACCGACGAAGCAACCTTTACCTCGAACGGGACTGTAAGTTCACAAAATTGTCGTTGGTGGAGTGACGTTAATCCAAATTTCACTATACAGACATGTGATCAGTACTCATTTAAAACAAATGTGTGGTGCGGAATTTACAAAAATAGAATAATAGGACCCTTTTTTTTCGACAAAATTTAAATGGTGAACGTTACTTGCATTTTTTAAATAATTATTTGTCTAATTTTATTCATGGACTTCACATACCCGATAGACTACGGATATGGTACCAACAAGATGGTGCACCATGCCAGTACGAGGAATGTAAGACAATACTTAAATACCGTTTTTAATGGAAAAGTTATCGATATATTATATTCTGACCTTTTTTGGCCCGCTAGGTCTCCGGACTTGAGCCCCCTCGATTATTTGTTGTGGGGCTACTTAATAGACAGAATGTATACCTACAAAGGCCATTTCAAAATGTTGACCGTTTAGAGAGGGTAATTAAAGATACAATTACAAATATAACTCCTGCCATGATTAGAAATGTCTTAAGAGAATTTTCTGCAAGAACGGCTAAATGTATTGAAATGGAGGGAGGATATGTCGAGGCAAATGTACAGTGAGGGAAAGTTAATGAATATTTTTATTTAAATTCATATTTTAATGTTTATTATTATAATTGTATTTTTCCAAAATAAATTATCATGTTTCTATCAATTATTTAAATGCGTCATAAAATTACTACAAAACAGGGATAAAGAATCAAAGGTTACGTCTTGAATAAAAATAATTGATAAATGTTTATTAGCTTGAATTGCGTAATAAATACAATAATTAATTATAAATCATTTCAAAAAATGATATTTTTTGCAATGTGAAATTTATTTTCAATAATAGTCTACTAAGAGTAGAAACAGATATAATTTTTAATGCCAATCAACATTTTCTTCTTCCATTTTGCTCTAAAATTAAAATTAAGGGTACTTTTCTCGTAGGTCAATTTTGATATTTTTATTTTCTGATCATCCTGTACATACTATCTCAAGTTTGAATAGTCTAATATTATTTTTTTAGTAAGCAGGACTTTTTATAAGGACTAACTTTTTTTCGTGAAATTAATATTAAAAAAGTTTCCCATATGTACAGAACTTAAGCGGACACACTGTATTTATGAGTGTCTGATTTTTTTTCTTGAAAAACACACAATCTTTTGAAATTCCCTTTTTGCAATAATACAATACAAGAACACATAATGTAAATTACCCTTTACATAGCCTAGCATTAAGTGGGAGTAGTCCACATTATGTGTTTAAGATTGTTCAACAACGCTACCTGATGAAATTAGTGCAGTCTTGAGTCTTATAACCGATTTTAACTAGAAATTAAAGAACACTACTAATAGATCTGGGACCATGTAATTTGAACCAGTTCTTTAGTAGTTGAGCGGATTTTCAAGATTTTGTTATAAATTTTATATGTGGATGTTGACATTTTTTTTTTCTCTTCACGAAATTTCAGTTTTGTGTACCCTAACATATAATTTAAAAAATAAATAAATAAAAATCTTCTTTCAACAATTCTTTATTTGACAAATAGATCACAGTTATCAAAAGTGTGAAGTTAATCAAGACCAAGCACTAATATAACTTTGTTTATTTATCGTTATCCATTAAAACGTTACTCTTTATCAAATTTTGCGATTTTGTATTGTTTCCATACCCTGAAAAAAAAAATTCGCATACACTATAAAAAAATTTTGCATTACGGATCATATCTTTAAAGCAAGCAAAAACTTTTATAAAGAATTACCCTTTTCGTATCTTTCACTTTTTAGTCCATTTATTTTCGTAATTGTCTACCCCACCCATATATTCGTTTGACTCTTTAAATATATATAAGTAGTATATAATAATGTTTCTAATTTGTTGTTGCAGGTTGCCAGCCTTGGAATCGAGGTTCTTACATTCCTTATAGACAGACTTGGTCATGACTTCCGACCCTACCTTCAGACTGTATTACCCGCCATAATAGACCGTTTAGGAGATGCCAAAGACACAGTTAGAGAAAAATCTCAGTTGCTCATTCTTAAACTTCTCGAAAGTAACGTCATAACGCCACAGATACTATTCGAAAAACTCACTCCGGGATTTACACATAAAAACGCCAAGATTAGAGAAGAGGTTTTGCGGTGTTTGGTGAATACTATAAATGAGTAAGTTTTTTTATTGCTGTGGTTTAAAAGTGAATTAAATTAAACAAGAATATCGCAAGTTTAATTAGTACTTGATAAAAGCCTAAATAAAAGGCTGTTTATACAAAATTTTTAAATGTAGTCTTCCACTTTTTCTGTAAGCCAGTGATGCGGGTGCACCTCCTTCTAGGCCTCACGCTGCGCCCTTTTCTAAGCTCACAAGATTTTACATATATCGTTGACTTTTACTGCAATAAATCGACTACCTGATTATACCCTATTGTATAGGTCCCAACATCTTCAAACCGCATTAAATGATGCAGAGTCGGCTTGAAAATATAGCTATCTACATGTTGATTTATTTTTATCTTGAATTAAAGAGACGTTTTATACCAAATGAAAGTAAAGTTCAAGTGTTATAATAATAGTATTTTGAGACATAAGAAATACAATAAAAATTAATGAAATACTGAAATCATTCCATCCTCTTCTTGCAGTGTCATGTGTATCGAATCATGTTTTGTCAAGTTAGATAATTGGTCGATTTTTTGATTTATACTGTTTAATAGCCGTTTAATATTTATGACGCCATTCCCGTAAACATTGAGATTCTATTAAGGTTTGTCTTTTATTAATTGTGTGATCTTCAAAACCCTTTTTAAGCAAAATTTTCTTAGGCTTGAAATGATGCAAGAGTTTCGTCATTGGTAAGCCACTTTTTTAGGGAATCCAGGATAGGTAAAGATTGCTTTTCATACATTTGATACATTCTCCTTCTTAATAAATCCAAATGCTATGATGATGGTTCCAAGATCAAAATGTTCCGGAGTTAAAATCGCACCCCGATCGGATCTCCGGGTGGGGACGGGTCATGGCGCCTTATCAAGCGAAATTATCCAATCATCCACCATGTCCAGTAGCCATGCGGATCCTTCGAACAATATTCTAAATGGAAATGGTGTGAAAATTGGAGTTGTTAAAAGACCCGAGATTAGCAGCTTCCAAATTGACTTCTGCAATATAAGAGGACTGAACTCGAACATTAATGCAATCCATCAACATCTACAATCTACCAAACCTCATGTACTTGCACTAACCGAAACAAAGGTCAGATCATCGATTAGTACGGTCAGCTATTTATATCCTGGATACGATTTCCATCACCGATTTAGGCGGAATTTTGGCCTTTCTCTCTTTGTCCGGAGTGATATTTCTTGTCAACGAGAGGAGACACTCGAGCCTAACGACTTTGATGTAATGTGGTTTAAAATATCAACGCAGAGAATTACTAATTTTATCTGCTGCCTTTACCGGCCGCCAAGCGATACCCATTATAGAGACTTGTTATCCTCTCTTGCTAATACTATTGACTTTTTGCAAACCCACCATTCCGAAGTTGTCATCCTTGGCGACTTCAACGTTCGTTCATAATGTCAACTGGCTCAAATACTCAAATATGACCGACGAGCAAGGTCGCGAAGCCGAATCCTTTGCCATCAGGTCTGGCCTCACCCAGCTCGTGGGTGAACCAACTCGGATTTCAGACCGAGATGGTGATTTTGCTAGTTTGGTGGATCTTTTCTTAGCTTCAAACCCCGACTTGTACACTGTCACCGTGAAGCCGCCGTTAGGAACGTCTGACCACAACCTTATCTCGGCACTGAACAAACTACCAATTAGTGCCGAGCAGTCCTCTCAACCACGCAAGGTCTAGCATTATACATCAGCTAAGTGGGATGACCTAAAGGACCATTTAAGAAACTTTCCTTGGCGGGACGTTTGTTTTACCTCTGATGATCCATGCATCTGTGCAACAGAAATATCGGAGGTTATCCTTACTGGCATGGAAGCCTTCACCTCTTTCTAAAAAAGTGCCCTTCTAACGGCAAGCCTTGGTTTACCAAAAATTGCGAACGAGCTGTTAAATCAAAAAATTATTTCTACCGACAACGGCGTACAAATCCTACTAATGCAAGCAAACGATAAACCAAAGCAAAGAAGCACACAACCAGAGGAGCAAAGACAAACTTCTTGAATGTCCTAACGGCTCAAGATCATTTTGATCGTCAGTCAGAACTTTACCAATTCAACTATTCCACCTCTAACACGTTCTGATGGCACCATTACGACCAAATCACAGGAAAAAGCAAACTTACTGGCGGAACTATTCTCTTCACACTCAACGGTTAATTTTCAGGGAAGTACTCCACCGAATATTCCCCTTGAAGAATCGAGAATGCCCGAGATTGTTTTCCGCCACCGCCATGTTAATCGAATCTTGAGGAGTCTTGACACTAAGAAGGCTTCTGGTCCTGACAATATTCCAGTCATTGTAATTAAGACATGCGCTGACGAACTGACACCGGTATTTTGTAGGCTTTTTAACTTGTCCTACAAAAAAGGAATATTTCCTTCTTGCTGGAAAACTGCGCGAGTCCAGCCCTTTATTGAAATTGATTTAAAATTAAATAAATAATTTTGTTGAAATAGTATTATTTTGAAAAAAATCTACTTTAAGCAATTGTATATTGAAAATGCTATTATTAGGTACCTACCTGCTTCCATATCCGTTTAAATGTTATTAGATCCTTTATAATTCATTTTTTTTAAAGCGCACTATTTCAGCAAGACGATAGTCCTATTTAGTTTAAACCAATAAGTATATACATTTTCGTGTCAATACTTTACAAATGGTGAACCTTATTTAATTCAGCTTAAAGAAATGATATTATAAAAACACTTAAGTACAAAAGTAAAAAATAACAAATTATTAGTAATATAAATATTGTATTATAAACAGTTTCACATAAACTTACATTATTTTCGGTTATAAATATTACTAGAGACTTTTGTTCTTTGAAATCAGACTCTAGAGGATTTTGTGGTCGGCGACCTACAGTAAGGCTTCTTCATCTGTCATGCTCTACTTTAAAAAAATATCAACTTAACATGTTGTTGGCAATTTCATCAATAAATATAGGTACATACATTACGCATAATAGATATTTAGAGAAACCTATATTAGTATAAGCATCAGCATAACTGATAGGATAAACCCATAATTAAATTAAATTTCCAGTTAAGTAAAAAGGATAATCCCGTAACCCTTCTGATTCTTACTTATTTTTTTTTTTTTTTGTTAGAAGAGGTACCCTTTGAGTACACAACAAATTTATTCAAATTTATTCAAAAAACAAAAGCAAATATACAATACATATACATCAATAAGGCATCATGTATCCGGAGATATGTGTGAGCCTCATCAGCAATTAATTACTACAACATTATCTAAATAATACTTACATAATACTTACATAATACTTAGCAATAAAACAAACATTAAAAAGAAAGTCAACCCAGCTAAATTAGAATAATTAAAGCCAATGAATGTGGGTTGTTAATGCAGGAAAGTTACTCCCTAGCCCATACCCAAAAAAGGCAAGAAGACCTTGCCAAACAACTATCGTCCAGTCGCATTGCTTTCAGTTATATCAAAAGTTATGGAGAAAGCTATCAACGAAAATTTATTAAAATACCTGGAAGGCTTCAACATTATTAGTGACCGTCAGTATGGATTCCGTAAGTCTAGATCAACAGGAGACCTTCTCGCTTATGTTACTCATGTTTGGAACAACGCAATAGAACATCATGGGGAGTCCCGGGCGGTAGCACTGTACATTTCCAAGGCTTTTGACCGAGTATGGCATGGGGGGCTCCTAACTAAAGTGAGAGCATACGGAGTGCCGGTTCAATTTTGTTCATGGCTCTCGAGCTTTCTTAAAGACCGTTCTCTGCGAGTGGCGATGGACGGATTTCTTACAGACACATTTGACATCAACGTCGGAATCCCTCAAGGTTCTATATTGTCGCTCACCCTCTTTTTATAATACTTCTAAATGTGCCACAGTCCCTTCGCTTCTTTCTGGGAATAATAGATTTCAGTACTATATCCTTAACCGAAGATAAAGAAGTATTTGTTAAAGCAGACGTCTCGGCTAAACCATCACTTGAATTAAAATCTCTTTTCAGCAAAGATTGATACGCATTTTTAATTGTTTCTTTAGCATCGGGAGATAAATGCTTTCTTCTGAACGTGGCACTACAAGAACCCCACTCTCAACACAAGCCCATGGACGCCACATTCTAACACTAATACAACAAAAAATGGCACGCACCGGTAAATCAAACACTAATATAACAAAATTCACTCGTCGGAAAACCAAACAGAACTAAAATTAATAAAAATCAATTTACTTTTATAAGTTATTAGGTATTTATACCTTCTTAAAATGGTATAGCGATTAGGGATGCAGGTAATTTGTATTCCGGCTCTGCTCAAAAAGATGTAAATTTGGGGCATTTCATGGTTAGAGGGATAATTAGGGTTTTATGGTAGTCAAAAGATCAACGGCATAATATAAACTTGACTATACTAGTAGAATGAGTAACACCTTCGTATTATCTTTCTTAGGCATGGAGCACATTCTCTTACTCTAAGTAAATTTATCCCAGATATAGTGAAGTTACTGTCAGATCCAACAGCATCAGTAAGGGATACAGCTACAAACACATTGGTCGATTTGTATAAACATGTTGGTGAAAAATTAAGGGCGGACATCCAGAGGCGGAATTTGGTTCCACAAGGTAAATGGTCAGCATTAGAGGCAAGGTTTGACGAAGCAAAGGATAGCGGAGAGTTGTTGCCGACAGCTTCCAAAAGCATTGAAAGTAAGTTTTACTGACACCCCTGAGGGCCCAAATTTTCAATATCCTGTTGGCGATAACATTCACTTAATAGTTGTTTCGACAATAGTATCATTATAAGTTATATTGTAGTTAGAGTTTTTAGAACTACGTGGGATATCGTTGAAGTGTTAAAAGCAATCGAAAAAGGCTATACAATTAGTCGAACAGTACGACTCCACTTCTCAAACAGGAGGAATATTTGTTTGAAGGAAGAAGACTTTTATAAAAATTAAACAGGAAGCATCTGATTGGCCTATTTGTTGTCAGACAGGCGAATTAAAGTTTAAATATATTGATGACTTCTTCTAAAAAGAAGAACTACGATTTAAGTTTGCCAAAATATCAAAACACCCTGTGTAGCAATTGCTACTTATAACACCTCAGAAGTCATACTAAAGTTTTATCGCTCTCTTGAACAGGTGGAAACTAGAGTTTTCTTCTTAGTGCGTAAGTCTAGCCTGCTTCTACTGTATTATTTGGGATCGAACTTGACAACTGAGTCATGCAGCATGCATTTTACTTATTTTCACTCTGCTACGGTTTTATGGGCCAATGTTCATGCCGGGATTTGATTGGGGCATAACCAATAACACCGAGAATACAAGGACTCGGTGCTCTGACGTCAGAGCCACATGACGTAGACACAGCGAGGTGTACGTGTCACCTGATCGCCTCAGTCACCCGCCATTATTTTCTAGTGCGCTAGAGTGAATAAAGCGGTTAACTTCTTCCCTTATTGCGCGAGATTTAATTAAAAAGTAATAAATTCTGTGATATTCTGGTGTTCTGGTGTGTTTTACTGGTGGTACCGGTATACTTACAATGCCGTATTCCTGTTGTGTGTATTATGTTTTTGTGTAATTGCTTCAGTTTTCTTTTAATTGTCAATCAATTTAAAATTTCTTATATTCTTTATGTACAGTAAAACTTCTCATTTCGGCCACCCGTTAAAAACGGTCACCCCTCTGAACGGTCAGTTTTGGCTTCTTAAAATAAATCTTATAGCATTTTTAATAATAAAAGACCCCTCGAATACCGAAACACTTCTAAACCGGCCACGGTCACATGAATCCGTAACTTTTAAGAAAATTACCTTCAATTTTTACCCTTAATTGCGGTCGTCTCGACCCTTCTGGGAATGTTTGCACCCAGCCGGTACTTTATTACTGGTACTATTGGAAATACCGGAGAATAATAAAACCTAATTATGTAAATGGGTTTTTAAGTACGTACAAATATAATTTGTTAAATCTTAAGATGTTTTCATAAAAGGTAAAATTTTATTCAGTTGCATTTTAACAGCACAATAGTCGATCATGTCTCTGAAACGTAAACGTTTATCTTTTAAACAAAAGTTCGAAATCATCGCGGATAGTGAAAAATATGGTATCAGTGCTCGAAAGATAGCGGAAAAGTTTGGTGTTGGAAGAACGCAAGTAAATGATATTCTAAAAAGTAAAATTGAACTGAAAAAACTTTATGAAGAAGGAGGAGTTAATGCAGATCAAAAACGGAAGTTTCTAAAAACAGACGGAATTGCGATTGACCAAATGATTTATGAATGGTTTTGCAAAGCAAGAAACAAAAACATTCCAATATCCGGACCACTACTAAAGAAAAAGCTCTGAAGTGTCAGAAAATTTAAAAAATTGTGATTTTAAGGCATCAAATGCCTGGTTAGATAGATTCTGCAAAAGACATGACATCAATTTTAAAACAATTTCTGGTGAGTCTGCTGATGTGGATGAAGTGAGTGTTCAAGATTGGTTCACTAAGTTAAAATTAATTATCAAGGATTATGATGATAAAGATATTTTTAATGCAGACGAAACAGGCCTTTATTATCTCGCAATGCCAAACAAAACTTTTGCCTTAAAGAGTGACAAATGTGCTGGAAGAAAATCAGCTAAGCAACGAGTGACAATTCTTTTTTGCAGTAGCATGGATGGTGAGAAGGAGACCCCATTAGTTATAGGAAAAAGCAAAAATTCGCGATGTTTCAAAGGAGCACATGTAGACAAATTACCATTAGAATGGGTCTCCAATAAAAAAGCTTGGATGACAACAGAGATAATGATTTCCTGGCTAAAAAAATTTGACACCAAAATGAAAAAACAAAGAGGAAAAGTACTTTTATTTTTGGATAACGCAAGTTCTTACCCGAAAATACAACTGGAAAATGTTCGAATTGTTTTTCTGCCTCCAAACACTACATCTTACTGCCAGCCATTAGATCAAGGCATCATACAAAATTTTAAAATGATATACAGAAAATATTTGATAAAAAGACTTTTAACTTTTACTAACACCGCTACCGAGGATGCGTTTGAAAAAGCAGAAAAGACCATAAATTTGTCAAGTGCTATAGTATGGATTGTTGCAGCATGGAAAAATGTTTCATCTAAAACGATTAAAAAATGTTTCCAAAAAGCTGGATTTATAGAAACTCTCCAAGAGAATGAGATTTTTGAAGAAGAAGACGATATTCCACTAAGTCAGTTGTTTTCCGGTATCCCAGGAAATCCAAACCTTGAAAATTATCTTCAAATCGACTCAAACATTTCAACGGAAAATCCCAGTATGGAGATGCAGGAAATAATTCAGTAGTTTACCAGCCAATCTGAAACTACCGAAAATGAAGACTGTGAAAGTAAAGAAAACCAGGAGGTTTTTAGTTCGTCTTTAAAAAGCATGAGTGAAGTTTGTGAAAAAATAAGAGACGTACAAAATTTTTTATTAGGCAAAGAAAATGGCAATTTGGCCATTGATATTTCAAATATCCTAATGAAATGTGAAAATGAAGCAGCAAAAATTAAAATTAAAAATATGAAACAGACTTCCATTGAATCTTTTTTTCACAAAGCATAATTTTTTTTCGTATGTAGTGCACATTTTTAAACATTATTATGTATACATATTATATAGGAGTTATGAAATAAATAGTTATGTCTAGATATTTACAGTTCATATTACATAATAACGTATGTGTTTGTAATTAGCCTTTTATTAATTAATGAAGTTGAATTTTATTCACATGACACATATGTTATATGTAGATATGTAATTTATTTTTTTCCTTCCCCTCAAAAACGGTCACCCCCTCAAAAACGGTCACCCCCTCAAACGGTCAATTTGTAATGAAATTTTTAGTGGCCGCTATTGAGAAGTTTTACTGTATTTGCATTTAAAAGTTGTCATCGTATTTCACTAATACAGTGTGGTCGATTAAGAGTGCAACAAATGGGAAACTTCTTTATTATTGGTTTCAATTAGGGATAACGCTTTGGAACAGGATCTGTTTTTTCTGAAACAGGTTTTAATATGGAACAGGTATGAATCGATAGGTTTTCCTGTTCCGATGAAACAGTTAACTAACTGCGATCGCGGTTCGCATTCGTCTCGTTTACTTGTTGTCGTTCCAGCTGTACTGTTCTGTTGCAGCAGTCGGATAACCTCTTATCTGTTTCTGTTTTGCGAGTCGGATCTTTTACCTCATCTGATGCGGCGCTCGGTGCATAAACGAGAACCCGTGGCTTGGCCCGCGCGGTGTTGTCGATGTTCATTATTTTTTAGAAAGTACAAAAAAATAGAAACATATTTATTACTTTTCATAACAAAAATATTGAATAAATATTAAACTTGGATAAAGTCCATAGTATACACAATAGAAATATTAATAAAAAGAACATTGAAATAAAAAATCATCCCTCTAACAATAAAACTATTAAGTACGTTAGGTTGTACCTACCGTAATGATGAAAACACATATTATTTATAAACTAAGTGGAGTGAACAACGAAAAGTAGCAAGTATAGGATCTTAAATTTCTCAAAGTTTATAATAAATAACTAAATACAGTATACCTAATTATTCAAAAATCAAATCAAATCAAAAAACATTTATTTGCCAAATGATGATTATGTTTTGGTTTCTAGCTACTGTCGTTCAAATACTATTCACGGAGGTACATTAATACTTATGCATAGAAGGATGTCTGCGGTTCATACTTTCGCAGATATCGACAAATATAATTACTTGATTGCGGAAAGGGAGTTTGAGTTTTCGATTGTTTATTGTTGTGATCTTAATATTTATATTTTGTGTATTTATAGACCACCGACTGGTGATATTAACACGTTTTTATACAAACTGGAAGTTCTATTATTCCAGCTACCCCCACATGCATTAATAATACTGGCTGGGGACTTCAATGTGAATTACCTCGATGCAGCTTCCACGTCTGTACGTTCATTGATGCTACTCTTATATTCTTTCAACCTCAAAATGCATGTGAGTCAACCAACACGAATAACCTCGGGCTCATCTACACTGCTGGATTATATATGCAGTAATTTTAGCGAGAATTGTGTAGAGTGTAATACTGTCGGTGCGGGAATCTCTGATCACGAAGCAGTTGCGTCTAAGTTTTTGCTTGAATCACGCAGAACTAAACCTGTTAAATACCGTAGGAGATTATTCAGTAAGGAGAATTTTAAAAAATTTTCAAAAACGTGTAGAGAGACTGACTGGTCTGGGATTAAGAATACTGACACTCTTCTAAGTGCATTTCATTCACGTTTGAGAGAGATTTTTGATGTCTCATTTCCCCTTGTTACGGCAAGATGCAGACATAAAAAGCGTTGGTTTACAAAAGGTTTGAGAATCTCTTCTAAAAATTTAAGGGCGCTACATTATATTAGGAAATATTATTTACACAACATTCAATTTATACGCTACTACAACATTTATCGTAAAACGTTTAGAAAGGCCGTAAAAGCTGCCAAAAAGCTACATTTTAAGAGAAAAATAGCTAACTCTAGGAATAAGCCACGCGAAACTTGGAAGATCGTAAACGATTTAAGAGGGAAGAATAATGTCGCACTAGTGGATTCTAATTTAAGTTGTCAACAGCTAAATGAATTCTATTGCTCATTGGCTGAAGGTCTGGGTAGAGGGTTGAATTCTGGCGGTGATTTTAGAAAATTCCTGGGGAACATAACGGTGTCTCAATCATTTTTTCTTAGACCTACAAATGTGATGGAGATTAAGGATATTTTTAAGGAAATAAAGAACAAAAATTCTTCAGGGTGGGATGGACTCTCATTAAATATCTTTTTACATCTTCCCGATAACGTTTTAGAGGCTCTATCGGATGCTATTAACAACTCCTTTCTTACTGGACATTTCCCAACATGTTTAAAGATTGCAACGGTAATACCCTTATACAAAGGGGGAGAGTCTGATAAGCCTTCAAATTTCAGACCTATTTCCCTACTTCCGACATTATCAAAAATAATCGAAAAACTCGTGAAAGAGCGTTTGAAATCTTTCCTAAGCAAATATAATTTACTGTGTGCGGAACAATTTGGCTTTCAGAATTCTAGAGGTACTAACGACGCCGTTTTTGCATTTCTCGAGAGGCTGTATTTGGGGTTCAATCATAACGAAGTGGCGGCAGCGGTGTTCTGCGATTTGTCAAAAGCTTTTGACTGCGTCAATCACAGAATACTGCTGTGGAAACTGGAGAGATATGGGATAAGGGGAATAGCTTTAGAGTGGTTTTATTCATACTTGTCTGGTCGATATCAATCAGTAAATTTTAACAATAATTCTTCGGATCGATTGAAGGTTACATCAGGAGTGCCGCAGGGTTCTGTCCTCGGCCCTTTACTGTTTCTGTTGTACATTAATTTTTTTTTTTTTTTTATTTTACTTTTTTACGGTTCGTCGGCGTATCTGAGGCCATCTAGAACCGGTCATCGACCGTACGGTTTTTAATCGTGCGGTCTACCGACTGGGGAGTGTGAAACGGCACCTTCATCCTACGAGATATCCGATCTCATCCGGCCTGTCCGGCGTGAATAGGATGGTTTTGATGTCGATTCATTTTACACTCTTCCCTAAGACAACAGCACGCGGTGTTTCCCAAGCGGTCACCCATCCAAGTACTAGCCGCGCTCGACACCGCTTAACGTCGGTGATCTGACGGGAACCGGTGCTTTAGGTGTCGCTAGGCCCTTGCCTGTTGTACATTAATGACTTGGTGGGAATTGATATTAAAGGCGAATTTACTCTGTTTGCGGACGACGCAACAGTACTGTGGGTAGGCAGAGACTTACAGGAGCTCGAAAACAATATAAAGAGTGATCTAGCAGAGATAAAGACATGGACTGATGCAAATCGTTTGACTCTCAATATTGGAAAAACCAACATAATGACTTTCAAGTGTAATTTTAAAGAAATTACGCTGGGCACTCAGGTACTAAAGAATGAAAATGTAAATAGATTTTTGGGTGTATATATAGACAATAGGCTAAAATTTAAACACCATGTTACTTACCTCAGCAAAAAGCTGGCTTCCAACTGTTACGCCGTTAGAGTAGTGTCGATCAACCTGGATTACGAAAGTACTAGAAGCGCGTATTTCTCACTTATAGAATCGCATTTGAGGTATGGCATATGCTTTTGGGGGGTTTGTACTCGGTATCTTTTCAACGGTAATATACCGATAGAGGAGGCGTCTTATCGGTAATACCGATGTTTTTAACAAGAAATCGATTTTCTGACAAATTTTTACGAAATGTAATTTTTACTTATAATCTGATATGATCCCGAGAGCTTTAGCTCGAGGGTCTTATCTTTGATTATAAGTAAAAATTACATTGAGTGAAAATTTTCTTGGAAAATCGAGTTTCGAGTGAAAAACGAAGGTATGAAGATAAGAAACCGCCTCTAGAGGTGTATTTTATTGGATAATTTACTGAACATAAAAATGAAGGCCGTCTGATAAAGGTAAATATACAAGTTAGAGGTGTTACTAATTTTTTATTTAAGTAAAAAAGCTACAAGCGTCTTTTCGAAAGCGTCTTTTCGAGCTAGCGGTAGTCTTATCGGGTAAGACGACCGTTACCAAGGTGGTTGCTATGAAAATGAGCGTTTTGATTGGTTTAATAAAAGTGAGGTGAATTATCAATAAAATCTTTGTTTTACAAAAGAGGGCTCTAAAATATATGTGTAGGGCAAAAATTAGAGATTCTAGTAGACCGCTTTTTGTTTCTCATAAAATCTTGACACTACCTTGTATATTTCTACTAGAAATGACTTGCTTAATTTTTAAAAGATTCAAAAATGAAATAAACTTAGCTTCAATACACAACACTCGCCAGCTATATAGGGTTGGTTTGCCGATACCTAACTCTTCTCAAACTAAAAATTCAATCATGTACAATGGAAAGAAAATATTTAATCACCTCCCACTTAAAATTAGAAAGGCTCAAACCAGTGTAAAGTTTAGAAGGGAGGTAAAATCTCTCTTGGTGTCCAAAGCATACTATACAGTTGAGGACTTTTTCAACGACAGCTTTAATTGAATTGATTTTGTTACCTGTTTCATTATGTACTTTTTTGTTTGTCTTTTTTTGTTGTTTGTTTGTATCCTCGTTTATTTCATAGTACTGCACTTCATTGTATTTTTAAATAGATTATGTTTTATGTAACAGTGGGTAATGTGTTAAGGGCGCACCTATACCTATAGCTATTTTGAAAATGACTCGATACCCGAATAGTATTATCTATATTTTCTATTGTAGTAAGTATTTACGACTTCTATATTGTCATTTGTTTTTAAATTGTTACACTTTGTATTTTATAACTTTTTTATAACATTTTTATCTGACAGCTTTGTAAAAGAGAACCTATCTTCTTCATACAATAAAGCTACTTTTGACTTTGACTTTGACAAAATTGGACTGTACCGCGATTATGTAAGAACCGGTAGTTCGGCGCTCATATAATATAAGCGCAGAATGGTACAGCCCATTTAAATAGTACGTTCTTCAAAGTGCTTTCGATTTCATAACACTCTAACCTTTTTCAAAAAATAAGAAGAATGGGCTGATGAGAGCAGGGGAGTGGAAGCATGCCATTTGAAGGCATTCATTGGCCGAAAAACCCAGAAGAATGGTGTTTTTTTAAGATTGTTATCGAAGATTTATAAGATATTTGCAATTTGCACATATTACACTGTGCATTTTTCTATCGATGACTGTAAAAAAATTTCACACTGGGCTACTTTTATTTCGCATTGTTAAACTTTTTATTAAAGTCATTATAAATTTTATTTCAGAAAAAAAAAACTGTTGTACTTACTTAATTACTTAAATCGGCAACATTAATATAGACAGTCGACACAACACGATTTACTACGTACGACGTATAAAACATAAATAGTAAATACAACAACATGAAAACAAATAGAAAACAGGTGAGTCCCTAAAAGAGAATATTTTATTTGTACTCTAAACGCTTCTCTGCTATTAACGCGACAACCGGCAACCTTGTCTGGAACAACGAACACCGCGTGATCGCAATGCAACAGGATGAGAACAGCGTCAGCCGCCAGCGCGAAACAAGTAGGTACAATTACGTTTTGGAACAGCTCGGAATTGAAACAGGTTTCTTGAAACAGGTATTTTTTAAAACTGGCACAGGTATACCTGTTATTATAAAATCCCTGTTTCAACCATCCCTAGTTTCAATTGGTCAGAAAATTATATTCTTGATAAAAGTTGTTGCATGTCCGATAACCATTTTAGGTGCACTCAGAACAGGATCAAGAATGCAATTTTCTGAGGAACGAATGATAAAGAAGTTTCCCATTTGTTGCACACTTAATCGACCACCCTGTATATTATACGTTCTATTTCAATACATCAACACTCGACAAACCTGCTATTCTTTTGTATTTTCCTGTATTGTCCTATTTTGCCTGTACTACTCCTACATTCGTAAATGCAAAAACAAGGGCAATGGGGAAGGATAATAGTACTGCAATATGAGAGAGCGAGTACGTGCGTCGCGTATATTATACAAAATCTCGACCGATCGTGATTTTTGCGACCCGTTGCTGAAAAAATACAGTCTCTACCCTACACCGAGTTGAGGCCTTATAAGGCCTGGATCGGATAAAGGGTTTAGGAGATCAACCGAGAACTAGCGTCTCTATAAACAAACAAATACATTCAGCTCCGGAGTTATACATTCAGCACATTAGTCAGGGCTTAAAGAATTTTATAAGGGCCCAATTTAACAGATTTTATTACTACTTCTTCCATGTTACGCGCATTCATTGTTTTATAGACGCCATTTTATTTTTTTGTAAAATGGCTCTCACGCCTTTTTTTTTCATAAAATTAGATAGATTTTTATAAGCTTAAAAATGAATACTAACACAAAACTGATTAAGTCAAGTTTGTGCCTGAATGGACGTTTTTGCCAAAACTGCTGTTCTAAAACCTCTTAATTTTATTTGTCATTTTGACAGTTGTTGTTAAATATATAAAAAAAACTGCGTAATTTCTAAACAACAAAAAAATATTAACGCAAGTTTATTGATTATATAATTTGTTTTCAGCAAATTTTGACGAAGTTGACAGAATGGCTCGAAAACCGTTGGCTATCAAGAGAACTACATCTAGTGCCAATAGCGCGACCAAACCAAAATCGGCTTCTATAAATCCAAATGCGGGTAAGTTAAACTATACTTAAAACTACTTTTTAATTTTCATACTTGACTAATATTAATATTACTCATAAATAAAATAAGTGGCTGTCTATATATTACCTATCACACTTAAGAGAGACTTATTCTTAAATCTAACATTGAGGGTTTTATGTATTATTTACTGCATTTTTAAAAAGTATCCACATTCTACTTAATAAGTACATATTAACGAATGAACCTTATGCCTAAGATTAATACCAAATTGAAACTAATTTAAGAAATTAGTGAATTTAAAAAGAAATAAGAAATAATAGTTCAGGGTGAGTACGTATTAAAGAAGTCTCCTTTAAGTGATATACAATTCAAGGTCAAAAGAAACAGTTCTAGGTCTTTACACTGATTGTTTGTGAATTTTAACATTGTACACCAATGTGAATTTATAGTACTATTAGTATGACTAAAGGGGACCTCAAAAACCCACATTTGTCTGGAGGACCTTTGTGGAATTGATAACGATATTAACTATAAAGTGTCCATAGTCTGTTTTTTATGGTTAGTATAGAATTTTTAGCGAGTAAGCCTGCAATATGACGGCGGACAATTCTTGTCATTACAGTCCAATCACCTATAGCTGAAGACAAAAGTTACTAAGATTTCACACAACAAATTATTTAAATCCAATTCAAAACATTAACAAAACCAACTTTTATATTTTATATAGGTAGGAAAATGTGGGAAATCTCCAAGTTCCTATAAAATTTTTTCATACAGGCCCTTCGTACGGAGATATGTGCCCGAAGCACGCCGCTGGAAATCGGTTTTTCTTGAATAATTTTCAAAGTACGCAACATAATTTGATAAAAATTTAATGTGATGGACACCAGTAAGGACCTCTTAACATAGTGTCCTTGAAACATATTTATCTTTAAGAGGGAAACAACAATCGTTTTGTGTATTAAGTGTATTATCTTCAAAATTCAATAATTAGCAAACCGCTTTCGGCCATAGGCCATCTTCAGTGTTTCTTAGTTAGGAAACGGGAACGCTTCTTTAATAAATTATCTTTCTTCATTAAGTGGGTTATCAACATCACAATGTAGAAACTGATTACATAAAACAATTAACACGTAAAATTGTAAATGACGAACAACTGGGACGAACCACTTTTAAATTTCAATCAGTAACCATCATTTTTTCTTTTTCATTTTTTCGTTCCACGTGAGAACGTGGTTTCGAATGGTTAATAACCATCAAATTTCGACTCGTGGAACGAAAAATGAAAAAGAAAAAGGAAAAATGATGGTTACTGATTGAAATTTAAAAGTGGTTCGTCTTTTAAAATTTTACGTGTTAATTGTTTTATGTGATCAGTTTTTACATTATGATGTTGATGACCAACTTAATGAAGAAAGATAATTTATCAATTAAGTGTTCCTGTTTCCTGACTAAGAAGTACTGAAGATGGCCTTTGGCCGAAAGCGCTCTGCTAATTATTAAATTTTGAAGATCATACACTTAATACACAAAACGATTGTTGTTTCCCTCTTAATTCAAAAAAGTGTACACAGCCCCACCTTATCATATTTATTTTTAGTTTACCAGGGCAGACCTAAGATTTACAACTTAATGCTTAAATTTTTAAACCCTGTTTGGTAAAGACTTAAAACAAAATAAATCTGTGGCTTGCACCTTACACTAAAAAAAAGGTACTCTTGTTTATTGTCGATAAAACGAACCGTTTTCTAGAAAATGAATAATAAACGAATTCATGGTTTATTTTTAATAAAAAGGACCATGATTTCTATTTTGTTTCTTGGTTTTTTGACAACAAAGTGTGATACGCAAGTGATACAAAACAATATCCATATTATTCATGTTTAATTAATTTAATTAATAAAATTCAATTCACTGTCCTCAAGAGTAAAAGGATTGCTGTTCTCAATAATGCTCACTTTATGTAGGTACCTAAAATCACGAATCACCTAATTAACATAAGCCACATTTCAGTCAGTTTTAAACACTGAGGATTTTAAAACAAATATAAACACTTTCAAATTACCTTTCACCAACTGCACGGCTTACCCTCAATAAATTGTGTAGATATACACTTGCCTTTATTAACATCATCAACTTTAAGTGTTGTTAAATATAAATAACAGAAAAAAAAAACACATATTGAACAATAATAAGTTAACGACATTCAAATAACATAAAAGTTTCATTTTAAGTTGTTTAATCCAAGAAAAACAGAAAAAGTTTAAAAAAAAAAACGCAGTGATGCAATAGGAGGCACCTTAACGAAGTTATTAAAAAACTTTATAAGAGGGTTCAACATGGGCTCTGTGAGGTCTGATACACTCGCGGGCACGACGGATTGAGGACTGCTGTACCCGCCACAATAACCCAGCCTTGGTCCTCATCACATCACAATGAAACGTGATTCTCTGTAGAAGTTCTTCCCTAGTGCCGACCAGAGTGGAATAGACCAAGTTTTTCAGGTGTACCCACAGGTAAAAATCCAACGTCGTTGGGTCGGGAGATTGGGGAGGCCAGGCAATAGGTCCTCCTCTACCTATCCAACGGATAGACGTTATTCGGGTGCTTCCGCACAACGAAGCTGAAATGAGGTTGTGCCCCATGGTGCATGAAGTACATGTTTCGGCGGGTTTCAAGTGGCAAGTGCTCTATTAAATCCTGAAAAGCGTTTAGGAGGAACTCCAAATAAAGTTATCCATTCAAGCGTGCCAGCAATACGAATGGTCCAATTAAAAAATTGCCAATGATTCCTGCCCAGATATAATTGATTGGAACTGATATTGATGATGCGAAACAATAGTTGCATGAGGATTTTTCATCAGCCCATACATGTTTGTTGTGTAAATTGGTGATACCATTTTTGGTAAACCTTGCTTCATCCGTAAAAAGAATAATGTTAATGAAGCTTACATTATTTCGTTGCTGATCCAATAGCCAGTTTGCAAACTGCATTCTACGAGGAAGATCTTCAGGAATCAGTTCATGTACTTTTTGCAAACGATATGGATGTAACAGCTGTTGTTGAAGAACTTCATGTACTATTGTTTTCGATGTATTAAACTGTACTGACAATTTTCGAGTTCTCGTTGATGAAGTGTCATCTACAACATTTAAAATATTTTCCTCTAATTGCGGCGTACGTACGGTTCTTCTCAGACTAGCATCAGTACTATTTTTTCAAAACTTTCCTAAAATTATGGAGGTCAATATTATGTATTACCTTATTAACTGGGATCTCCCACCATTCTCTGTTAGACGTTGGTCAACTCGTTGAAATGTCTTCTGGTTTGGCATAGTACGATTAGGAAATATTTCGTGATACAACCTTCTGGCTTCTAAAGCATTGCAAGACGCAAGATCATACATCAGATGTATATCTGCATACTCAATAGAAAGAATAGAATATATTCCATAGTTCGAATTAATTCACAATTAAATTCACCACGAAATCCAAAAATCAGTAAATTAATATCGAAGTAAATGATCACTGTGTCAGCGATGTGAAAGATGACAAGTTCTAGAATGCTGGATATTTTATTTATTTCGTACACGGTTCATTTTATCGACAATAAACAAGTGCACCTTTTTTTTTTAGTCTAAGGTGCAAGCTACCCAGATTTTTTTTTTAAGTCTTTATCATACAGAGTGTTAAAAATTTAAGCAATAAATTGTAAAGCTTAATTCCCCCCCTCCCCCTGGTAAACCAGAAAAGCTAAATATGTTTCAAGGTCAGTTTTTTGAAAAGTCCTTACTAGTGTCCATCACGTTAAATTTTTATTAAATTATATTAAGTACTTTGAGAGTTATTTAAGAAAACCGATTTCCAGCGGCGTCTTTCAGGGGCACATATAAAAAAATTTATAGGAACTTGTCATGTTATTATTTTTCATGTTCTATCTGAATCCGATAAATGTCCCACATTTTCCCGGACACCCTGTATATCTGTCATGTTTCTTCGTGTTAAGTTAATTACATGTTAGACAGAGATACATATTGGTGATACACTTAAACGGAACCATCATAAGGTTTTACAGGGCAGGCCAGGCTTTGCTTCACATTGTATTTAATGTTTTGATGTTTTGATTTGTCAACTTCAATTCGTTTTTATACATTTTGGTGCCTCGAAACTTTATTAAATTCTAAAAAATAGTTATTTTCAGAGCTATTGCCATTCCAATATTCTTCCTACTAAAAATTAAATAGCTACAATATGACTTTTGTCAAATGATGTGTCGCCCATCTTGCAGCCTTACTCGCTAAAAATTCTTTACCTTATGCAGGAGAAGTATATCATTTAAAACTGCCGCTTTCCAAGTTTAATATTTTAAACTTCTTGTATAAGAAATTATAATTATCTTCAATATTATTTCGTTTACATAATATACACAATATTTCGAATTTTAAAACACCCGTTGTTTACATACATCCATTACATATTTTCGGCTTTGCTAGAAACTCGTTTGTATTTCCAAAGAGCATATATGTTAAAGAAAGTTTAAATGTTGGTAATTTAACTTTATAGGTCTCTTTTAAAATATGTACAGGGTTATCCCCTATAATGTCGCCCCCCCTTTAACTTTTTTATTTTAAGTGTCCCAAAAAATTTAAAAGTATGGTTATGTAGGTACTGAAAGATACTATTTTTTTACGTATAAGGATAATTTAAAAAGTGATCAGTATACAAGGAAACATAAAAAGTGTATTTTTTTTAAATGGATCACCCTATATATGAATTTATTTTTTGACTCCTTGTAAAGTTCTAAACATAATTGATATATCATACCAGATACCTAAATTCAACCGTTTCTGAAATATTCGCATTTGAAACATTATCATCAAATATTTTTTTAAACAACTGTTACAAATCAAGAAGCCTTAGGATTACAAAATGTTTGTTGAAAATAAATACCGATAGTGACATTATGTCAATATTGTTGTAGTTGTCTTGTTAAGTAAGTAAAAATGCCGTACTCAGGCAGAGAAAGACAAATTATTTTAACTTATTATATTAAAAATAATTAAATTGTCGCGCTGCCATTAGAAATATGATAGAAGATAATCCCGGTATGCATGTCCCAAGTCGAAGAACGTTCACATCTATATAAAGTAAGTTTCAAAAGAACTATGAACGGAGATGAAAATACAGAATTAAATATTTTGCTAGCCATAGAAGATAATCCAAATAATTCCATAAGAAACATTTCAAAAGCATTACAAGAAACAGAAGATAATGTTCAGAATACCTTATACGGGAAAGTCCAAAGAACGCTTAAAAATGGGATTTAAAGCCATATAAGATTAAACGCACTACAAAGCTTACCCAAATACAAAAAGATAATCGAGTCACATTTTGCCAACTGATTCTAGATAGAATTAATATAAACAACAATTTTTTGAAAATAGTTTTATGGACTGACGAGTCTACCTTCTCTACGAGTGGCCTGTTTAATCGAAAAAATACCAGACAATGGGCAAGAGAAAATCCACATTTGGTGGTGTGGCATTCTGAGCGATCGATTTTTTGGTCCGTATTTTTTTGATACTGTTTTAAATGGACCCCGCTATTTATATTTCTTGGAAAACGAGTTAGAAGAATATTTAGACGATTTGCCTTTGAATATGTTACAAAATATCATTTTTCAACAGGATGGGGCACCCCCTCACAATATTCGTGATGTGCTTAATCACCTAAATGAGAGGTTTCCTGAATGGATTGGAAGAAATGCGCCATTAAATGGCCAGCGAGAAGCCCCGATTTGACACCTATGGATGCGTTTCTTTGGGAATATATAAAAACCGTATATACAGCCATCAAATTGAAAACCTCAATCATCTTAAAGATATAATAACGAATGAAATAAATAATTTAAATGAAAATAACAGATGCATTAGAGAAACTTCGAAGAACACTTATACGGTGTGTTGAAGAAATTGGAGGCCCGGTAGAGCATCTTTATGTTTAATAACCCATTAAAATTGTTTTTGTTGCTGTTATTGTTACATTTCTTAATCTGGCAGTTGTTTAATAAAATTCTTTATTATTATGATGTTTTATTAGTAAATAATGTTTCAAATGCGAATATTTCAGAAACGGTTGAATTTAGGTATCTTGTAGGATATATGAATTATGTTTAGAGCTTTACAAGGAGTCGAAAAATAAATTCATATATAGGGTGATTCATTTAAAAAAAATTCAATTTTCGTGTTTCCTTGTATACTGATCATTTTTTAAATTATCTTTATATGTAAAAAATAGTATCTTTCAGTACCTACATAACCATACTTTAAAATTTTTTGGGACACTTAAAATAAAAAAGTTAAAGGGGGGCGACATTATAGGGGATCACCCTGTACGCTTCACAACATTTTTTAAGTTACATTTACAATTATTTATTTTCCTTATTTTAAATGTCAAAGGAATTTAATAGTCCATGTTGGTGCGGTTTTCGCGACTTTTGGTCGAGATAATAATATGCTTTTTGATAAAGCCGAATTTTTTGCTCTTGATAAAATTAGGCTCTCAGTTTTGCAACTACTTTACTAGCTGGTTCATAAAGGAGTTTGCAATATAAAGCCGACTTTATTTGACAATGAAAGTTTAAAAATAAATTAATCTAAAGATAAGACAGTTTGTAGTCTGGATAATCTTCTCAGTTTGTTACAAATTCATTAACAAAGCAATATTTATTGTTGCAAAAGAGCCGTTTTTTGAAGACCATACAAATTGACAAAACAATTATTATATCAAGAGTAAAACTTTTGTGATTCTAATAGCAAACTTCTTCTAGGAAAAATAATAACTAAGGGTTTTAAACTTTGTTGCTGGTACTTTTCGATCTTTGTATGGACACTGTATACAGGCAAAATCATCAAACTGGGTGAATAGAAAAATATGGGCGAATTGATAAGCGCCCGTTCTAATCACAATAAACGCCAAGCACCAAGATGACCGTAATTTTTTCCTATTATTAATGTTATAACATTATATTTAAAATGAATGTATAAGTACTATATAGCTATTACCTCGAACAAATTGAAGCAACAACAGACATAGAACATCAAGAGCATTTCGACTTCTACGCATGCTCCATAAGTGCGAACTTTATTTCTGAAACATAACCTAAAATATCGACTTCTGTAATTTTACAGCTAGTCATTTTATTCATTTGCTCAAGGGGTTTTATGATTCTATCTACGTTTTTGGTGATTCCATTTTGAATAAGTAACCGATTTAGGATATATTTGATTAAAAAAAAAAAACATGTAAGTGTAGTTTTATTAAGAAAAATATAAACATAGTTGTTGGGAAACGAAATAGCAATACGAAAAGTGTCGCTGAATCATGCTAGTCTTCTTGACTTTTCTCGTGCATGCGCACTGGACGAAGTGACCCTGACAAGACAAAGACATCTCGGCTTTACTATATTTACATTGGTTAATTATGCAAGGCGCCATATAGTACTAATACATACAGTGTGTTTCAAAAAAAACATGTGTCATCGCTCGTGTGGTGTTACCCAAAAATAAGACAAAGAGTTATTTGTGAGATACAGGGTGTTACAGTTTTTAAGCGTAGCAAGAAAATTTGTACGCCACTGCCGTTTTCTCTTTTCGTTAAAAATATCAAAATACAACATGTTAGCACGGACATCACTGGTAGAAGTAGAGCAAATCTTTTTATGTTTTAAATATGTTTTTATGCCTAGTTAGTACCTACAAAAATTAAAAATGATATTTAAAGCTGTCTCAAAAATACTAAGGAAAAACCGTTTTTTTTAAAGTTTTTAATACTAATGTATCCCAAAATTAAAGCGGCTGCGGACCTATGTTGATAGGAACTATCTATCTAACTATATGTCTTATTTTTGGGTAAGGAATTACCCCAAGGTGAAAGATGGCACGTGTTTTTTTGAAACACCGTGTATACAGGGTGCCCTAAAAGGTATGGTCAATAATTGGGAATTGGGTAGATACGCTCAAAATAGGGTCCAAAGGTCATGTAACATTTTGTCCTATATCCCCCCATAACCGAGCCACGGGCTCCTAGAGGAGAGACTCTGAAGAAGTTTTTTTCTTAATTTAATTTAAGAACTACCTTGCATGCGAAGAAGAAAACATAATTAATATTGTTTACCCAAATTTTAATATTTTTCATGATTTCATTTATTAAAAATGTCGTAACTAAATTCCTCCTACAAAATGTTCCTCTAAAAAAAAATTGACTTATTTGATCACTTTTTGACATTCGTCTATTTTTACACTAGTTGAATACAATAATTTTGGCATGCAAGATAATTTTTTGATCGATTTATTTCGAAAACGACGCCCAAAATCATGTCTGACAAAGACTAACTTCATTTTACAAAAAAAACGTTAAAGTTTTCTAATTTGACATAGATAAGTATAAAAAAGACAATTTAAAAAGAAGTTAGGTATATTTTAACTCCGCCCTCCCCTATTTCTGCCGCTGTTTCTAGATTGTCAGCATTTTAACGACAACAGTTCGATTCGGCTTGTAAAGGTTACTAGAATGCCTAAATTTCAAATTTGTATCTTTCTTGAGAATATTAAGAAAATATCGTCTTCAGGGTCTATTCTTTGTGGAGCTGTGGTTCGGGGCCAGGGGGACATACGACAAAATGTTACATGACCTTCTGACCCTATTTTGACCCAATCTACTCGATCCCTAATTGTTGACCATACCTTTTAGGACACCCTGTATGTGTTTACGAAGTTTCTGGATGGAAATCATAGTGGTGTTAAGGAATAAAATATCCATCAGAAATAAAAAGATACTTCCAAGAATAACCCGAGGCATTTTGAACTGTATGATATTATTCGGCCGAGTTTGATAATTTTGTCTGTGAACCTGATACCTATATAAAATTGGTGACAGAATCAGTTTTCCTAACTTTCTAAGGCCAAATCATCAATGTTCTGTTAATTCTAACTACAACATAACTTCTAAAGATACTATTATTGTCATGAAAGTTATGTGGCTATTATCATAACAGGACATTAATAACTTGTGCATAAGGGTAAAAACATGTTACGCATAACTAACTAATTGATTGACAGAGGTGTTAGGACAAATTTATCATTTCTTATGTAAATGAGTTATTTCATATTTTCATTGTTTTTATTTATTTGAGCTTTTTATAACTAATTTGCTTTTTTATTTTCATATGATTTATTTTTCTTCACTTTCACCTTTTCATCTGCATGAAAAGCTTTAAGCAGAGTTGGGTCACTAAGAAAACTTACCCTTCCATCAGCATGTAAGTTTATTTTACTTTTTATGTTTATGTTTGTTACGTTATATTGATTATTTCCATTTGTCTTAAGTTTTAACTGTATCACGACGTAACACATAGTCCGCGCTTGCCTCTCCGTGGTACTACCGGGCCTCGCCCATAGTGTTGCCGAGTTTGGCCATTTTTTTCTCATGTCATTTAAACTGCTACCCCTGCCGCCTTGACCAAATGGCATTTTATGTCAAGTGTTATCAACGTTATCATATTGTAATATACAGGGTTTTTCACTTAAAACTCCGAGGGCCTATATCGAAAACAAATAGATATATTTCGATTTTGTAAAAAGCCATCGTTAGGTAGGTTCAGGCATTTTTAAAAAATAACATCAATGCGACCCTTGGGCGTCGCGGCGCTTCAAAAATATAAATCAATTCCAGGGACTTTGAAAGTGGATACATTTGAAAATACTTTAAATTTTATGACTTTTTTGCCATTTACCCTAATTCAACTAGTTATTTCAATTGACATTAAAAGAACGAATAACTCAATTAAAAACGTATACCCTGGAATTCAGGAACGAAATCCTGAACTAACCACATTGGATGCTGCAGAAATATGTTGCACTTTAACGAAACTTTCCTCGCACAAGTCGAGGAGCCCAGGCAAGACGATGGAAAAAAGTAATCCTGGGTAATGGCCTAAAATACGCCATTCGTCGCAAGATCCATGGATTTTTTTCCTAAATGAAATGTCCACAATAAAAAAAAATAATGGCTGAAATTGAGGACACATATTTACCTAAAATATCATTAAGAGTTTTCAAACGAACTTTAAAAGAAATTGATTTTAGGCGAAATCGAAAAGCCTACTAATTGAAAAAAAGAAATATCTGGAAATATTTGGAAAAAATACGGGAGTTTCGGGAAAAAATTGTATTACGCCGACAAAACATGACACAATGAGCGGCACACAGTTAAGAAGGTATGCAAGATACAAATATTAAAAGTTTAAGACAGGCATTTATGTTTGGATTTTCGCAAGGACTAAGAAATCCTAGTGGAAAAGGTCGTCGTCTTATAGGATCAGGTTTTAAGGGTTAATGAAATAAATGTAATTTATAAAAAATTGGATGACGATCCGAGGAAATTTCATAATTTATTATTTTTTGAAATACACACGCCACTGGAATTCATTCCCCTGACGTCGCAGAACCCGGAGCTCTCTATATGTTAGTGATGAGTCACTGACAGAAACTGTGAACTTGGAGTTATAGACGTATTTTTGGAACGTGGAAATTAAGGTGATTTCAAGGATGTGACAATATATAGGGTTTTTTAACGGAACACCTAAGTTATCATTTCTTAATTTTGTGATCATATTTTGTTTTTCATATTAAAAATTTCCGGAAACATCCTGCAAATTTTGTATTTATGTTCTTTACTCTAACTCAAGAGATAAGCTTTTTAACGGGGTGGCAAATTATAAGGAGAAACCTTAACTTTTAAAAGCGTTCTTCTTGTAGTAGCAGTGCATGCCGCTGTAATTTTGTTTATTAGATGGGCCATATCTTCAACTTGTGTTTCGTAGACCATATCCTTCAAGTGACCCCAAAGAAAAAATCTAAGGGTGTTATATCTGGTGACCTTGCTGACCATCTTATTGGTCCGTTGGTTCCAAGCCATCGATTGGGATACCGTGTCCAAATGATCCTTAATAATTTAAACATTGTGATCAGGAGCCTCATCCTGCTGCCCCCACATATTCGTTCTGTACTCAAAAGGTACCTCTTCTAACAGTTCTGGAAGTATTACGTTCTGTACTCAAAAGGTACCTCTTCTAACAGTTCTGGAAGTATTACTTGAAGAATATGTTAATAACGTTAAAGTTAAAGCGCCTTCTTAAAAATGAGGTCCAATGAGATATACATTTAATAAACCGCACCAAACGTTAATTCCAATACCGCGTTTATTGTCTCTCTCTCTAATCCATCGAGGATGATTTTGAGACCAATAGCGAAAATTATGTAGGTTCAAGATTCCGTTATGAAAGTGACTCTCGTCGCTCCATGAACTGTTGGACAAGACATTCACATTTTGGCAATAAAATTCGGAAAATCTTGCTAAGAATTCCAGTCTTCGTGCGGGATCCCCTGACTACAATCTATGGGTTAATTTGGTTTTGTATGGATACAATACAATAAGTCTTTATTCAGATAATGATTACGCCGATAACAACAGACAATTCAATGAAAATTAATTCACGCAAAGGTATATAAACTACAAGACAACTCTACTTGTCGTTAAATTGTTAAGAACTTACAAAGACTAAAAGTTTGTACAAAACTTACATATTACAATACATTAAAATCACTTAAAATCTCTTAAGAAAAGCTTACATATTACCACACATTAATGAAACTCGCTGTTGTGTAGAATCCTCCATGTTATGGAAACACCACATCACAACTTACTGTATAACTCATTTGAAGCAATTTTCCTCCTTCTTTTGGGTTTACAGAGCAGCCATACTTCCTTAAGTTCCAGCACAGAGCTGCAAAAGTTTTGTCAACAGGAATTCTTTACTCCTTACTGTTTCACCTGCATTCACCTTAAATCAGTAACATATCTACTTTTTCTTGGTTAGGGTATTGAGCCATTTTCATAGAATACTATCAATTCGTATAAATAACAAGGTCACACTTTGAATCCAATATCATAATCTGTCGAGGTGTTTCACTTAACTTAGAGAAAGTAAATTATTTACTTTTGCGGCGTTGGTGCCTACTAAAATTATTAGAAAAAAAACTCAACTCGGGTTCTTGACTGTTATTCACGAAGGTGCACCATAAGTGAGAACCAGCCTGACCAATACCTTGTAGAGGTTGACCTTAGTCCTAATTAGATAGAGCCTAATTGACGCAATGCAAGCTTTACTCTATTAATTAAATTGAGCATCCAGTTAAGCTTTTGGTCAAATATAAGCCCCAGATGTTTCACCTCCTGGCACCTGTTCACTTGTACTCCATTGACCCGAAGCCTTGTTTCAGGCCTGCGCACGGTGCTTTTGAAAAAAAGATGACTTTCGTCTTGGCGGGATTCAGGCAAATCTTCCAAGCCGAAAGGCATTTTTCAAGCTCGATTACGTGACGCTGCATCCGGCTGACGACAATGCGCGGTAATTTAGAAGTCGAAGTAATTGCTGTATCGTCAGCGAAAAGATAGAGCTGCGTAAATCTATCTCGCGGAATATCATAAGTATAAATAATATACAACAGAAATTAGGTTTTACAGTTTTCTAAAACCTTGTGTTACTTCAAAACGAGTGAAGTACTCGAATAAGGTTAAATGACAAAAAAGTCTTAAAATTTAAAGTACTTTCAAATGTACCTGCTTTTGAAGTCGCTGCATTCGATTTATATTTTTGTAACGTCGCGACGCCCAGGTCAGCGAAAGGGTCGCATTGATGTTAACTTAAAAAAATGCAAAGTAATCCTACCTAACGACAGCTTTTTGCGAAGCAAAATATATCCATTCGTTTTTGAAATATAGGCCCTCCGGAGTTTTAAGTGAAAAACCCTGTATATCACAATATGTTTGTTTTGATATCATGATTTTTATAGAAAATAAAATAAATATACGTTCAAAATAGAAAATCTTACGACGGTGGCAATATTACGCGTGTTTATTTACGTAATTTCTTTATTTTATTTTATTAGCATATACCGGGTGATGCATGGCTTAGTTGAACATAGGAAATCCCATGTAAATTTTGAGGTGGCTAAATATTGGCTCCCCTGTACATTTTACAGAAAAATTGTATTACTATTTTTTAAAAGGGCCGATATAATAATAAGTTTGAATAAATTTTAATAAGCCAATCCTAACTCATTCAATTAAATGTGATGGCAAAATTACGAAATTTTCATAGTTTAAATAATACAGCAAACACCAGCAATTCATTTCTATGACGCTATTGTCAAAAATTGACGTAAAGCTGGACACAACGAATAAAGATAATTTCACATTAAAACAGATTTTCGTTTCACCAATAACATAACATACCTAAGACCAAAGAAAATAATAGCTACGCAATAGAAAGCTCATCAAATGTTAAAAATCGGACCCCCTCGATGGAACTTGGCTCACAGTAGATATTCGGTTAAAGCGGCACGATCTCCGCCGAAATTATCTATATTGTTGTCGCGGCGGAAGGAAGACTCGGGCGGAGAGAAAATAAAATCTATGTAATAGGTCATTTCTATAGTCGCAATTTTTCGGTGCGACAAAGTTTTTCCTTAAATAGGTATATTTGGTTTCCGGTTAGTTTGCGCGCTGAATCATAATGTGGTCCGTATAATACAATTTGTTAAAATATATTATGTACGTGCTATTTAACCAACAAAAATAATTTTTGGCAGTGATATCAAATGCAAGGGGAGGAAAGGATGAGAAAAATATATGCAGGGTGTGTTTTTTTTGTTATGCCGTTTTTAATTTTAAAAATTGGGAAAGATGTCCTGGACCACGCTATAAATATATCAATGTGTATTTTTTTTTAAATCGGAAATTAAAAATGTTACCGACGCTATAACTTTGTTAGAGAGTAGTATTTATAAATGTGTTCTTTAAATCACTAAGATATTATGTTATCTTTGTGCCTAGCTGACCTCTTACCACTAAGCCAAGCGCTTGCGGTGTGGCCTTAGTCTAACAGTTTTCATGAGGGTTGATTTTCACTGCTATATAAGAAATTGAACGAGTCCCGGCAACTCTGTTCGCCGACCAGCTGAATATACGCAGCGCGAATTTAAATATTCTGTAAAACGCGGACTGTTTAACTCAGAAAAGCGACCTCTTGCGGTTCCAGGTCTCCCATAAGCGTAAGGCTTCTGTTGCGTAGCTATTATTTTCTTTGCTAAGACTACTGATTTTCACAAAAACATTAATCAATTAAATGTTCAAACAACCCTCCATTAACAACTAAATAATATCCTAACCGACCATAAAATTCATTTCTAACATTACTGAGTTAATAACGAAATACAATTTTTTAGCTGGTCTAGATTTTCAAATTTTACATTTTTTTAAGTGACCCCACAGAAAGAAGTCGTTTGGCGAAAGGTCAGCAGACCTGGCTGGCCAAAGGATTAGATGCCGTGGGCCAATAATGTTTCCGTTAAAAAGATATTTTGCAAGTATTCATTAACCATGAGAGAATTACGGGCAGGACAAGCATCTATTTGATACCAGTTCTCCTGATTTTCGCGTACAACTTCTTCTAGTGCGGGTTCAATTCGATTTTGTAGTAAGTCCAAGTAGGTTACTGCTGTAAGGTTGCCTTCCATAAAGAAATGGTTCAATAATGTGATGTCCTACAATTCCCGCCCAAACATTTATTTTTTGTGGATATTGCGTCCGAGTACGAACAAGACGATGTTCATTTTCTTGGCTTCAATACCGGCAATTTTGAACATTTGGTTCGTTGCTGAAGGTGAATGTACATTCATCGGTAAAACAAATATTTCTGAAAAAATCCCTATTATTATTTGCTCTTTCTATTACCTCAAAACAGAATACCATTCTCCGTTCTTCATGGCCTTGCCGTAGCTCTCGATGTTTTTCATAGTTGTAAGGAAAATATTTATGTTTTTTTTTAAGTTTCAACACTCTGGTTTGATGTTTTCCTACGGCTTACCCAAGAGTCCTCGTGCTAATCATTTTATTTTTCTCCACGTGCAGTAAAATATCAAGATCTCTATTATCCCTCTCTTCAGCTCTATTGACATTCTGAGTTCAGCATTTACAGTTATTTATTATAGTGCCTTCGGACTCAAATACTAATGATAAGTTTAATTAATAAAATGGAAGGGATAGGCTTATCAGGGAATTGAACTGAACACATTTCAGACACTGCTCTTAAAGTGTTTCCTGTATAATGCCACTTAATCATAATTACTTTTTCCTTAATGGAATAGCTCATATTTATCTATAATAAAAGCGCATTCAATGAAAATGTTGTCACTGACGCTACTTTCCGTTTTGTCAATGCCAAATAATAATAATTTGCTGGTGTTTGCTGTGTTACTTAAACATGAAAACTTCGTAATTTTGCCATCACATTTAATTAAATAAGTTAAGATTAAATTAATTAAATTTATTCAAACTTGGCACATGGGTTTACTATATCGGCCTCTTCAAGAAATCATAATACAATTTTTCTCTGAAATGTACAGGGGAGCCAATATTTAGCCCCCTCAAAATTTACATGAGATTTCCTATGTTCAACTAAGCCATGCATCACCCGGTATATATTTGAATTTAAAACCTTGATGGTACCTGGCGTCATTTATATTCTATGGCTGACCGCGCACTACGATTTTTATTTAATCTCACGATAGTTCTGTCGCAGAAATCTGATACACACAAATGGATTGCATTGCGCGCACATGTTCTAAAAAATTACGAGATTAGATATTGTAGTGTGCTTTATTTATACAGGGCATTTTATTAAAACTATTTTTGTTTATTAGTGCATTAAAATTTAAGTTAAAAAAACTCGATAGAATGTTTTTTTCTTGTGTAATTGCTTTAATTTAAATTTTCTTATAAGCTGGTCAACAAAAAGATCGTACCATTCAATTTTTAGACCTATTTTCAAATTGCTGTAACTTTTTTCAAAATTGACATTTTTGAACGTAGTTTCCAAATTTGGAAAGCGCGATTTTTCTACTTTAACCTGTATTTCAATGGGCGATCAATAGAGTGCTGCAAAAAAACACAAAATTTTAGTGTGTGCCATTTCAGTGGTGATTTTTTTTGGTCGTTACAATATGAGTTTTTACCAAGGTAGGATCAATATCTCTTAGACGTTTTTGCCAGTTTTTGGATTGAGGACCTCTGGCTTTAGATAGACCACTAAACGTCAAATTTTGGTAATCATTTCTTTATAACGCTATAACTGGAAAACGGATTGATGGATTTCAATAAATTGATAAATTTCCAAGGCTAAGTTGATGTCAATTATACAATGAAGTTACCTATAGCAGCAATACGTTTCTATAGCAACGATGAAATAATGTCATTGTCATAGAATATTTTTAAGTCAAGTAAAATGTTTGTCTTTTTTAAAGCTAATTTTACTTTTTAAAAATGCTAAGACTAAGCCAAAATGAATCGAGAAATATAGTGCGGTAAGTTTTTGGCTACCGAAATTTACAAAATAGAGTTAAATAACTAATAATTTTACAGGTTGTGCCATCAAGGCCGTACTATACAGGATATTGCGGAAATTGTGAACACCACAATATCTATTGTTAAACGGACACTAGCTAGAGCACGGACCTATAGTAGTCCAAATTACCGCCAAGAAGGTCGCTGCGGACGAGCCAGAAAAACAACGCAATAGAACACCATGGGGAGTCCCGGGCGGTAGCACTGGACATTTCCAAGGCTTTTGACCGAGTATGGCATGAGGGGCTCCTAACTGAAGTGAAAGCATACGGAATGCCGGTTCAATTTTGTTCATGGCTGTCGAGCTTTCTTAAAGACCGTTCTCTGCGAGTGGCAATGGACGGATTTCTTTCAGACACATTTAACATCAACGCCGGAGTCCCTCAAGGTTCTATATTGTCGCCCACCCTTTTCTTACTATACATTAACGATCTTTTGGAAAAAACTAAAAATCCTATATATAGCTTCGCTGATGACAGCACACTTGTTTTATCTTTTACTTTGGATGCTCGGACATCGGCTGCTAATGCACATCTCTATAGGCAGCAAGAGGTCTCACATCTCAACAAAGACCTGGAAGAAATTCTGTCTTGGGGTGACAGTAACCAAGTAGAATTTAACGCTAAAAAGACCCAGGCGGCAGTTTTTTCTAAAAAAGTTAATGTTGAAGAACCGGATATAGTTACGGCGGGACACTCAATTCCCTTGACTTCATCAATTCATTTATTGGGCGTTAATTTGGATAGTCATATGTCTTGGCATAGTCACGTTGCGGCCATTGCTAAGACAGCCTCGCAGAAGCTTGGAGTACTTTTCCGGACAAAAAACCTCTATACACCCCAACAACTTTTGATGCTCTATAAATCCCAAATTCGACCATCACTGGAGTACTGTTCGCATATTTGGGGCTCTGCTCCTAAACATACCCTGAGATTGCTAGATTCCATTCAAAGAAGAGCCATTCGCTTGATCGGTGACCATAGTCTGACAAACAACCTGGAAAGCCTTGAACATCGAAGGCAGGTTGGCGACTTGAGTCTATTTTACAAATATTTTCATGGCAAGTGTTCAACCGAGGTTGCCCGCTTAATACCACCCAGAGCGGTGCATGGTAGAAATACGCGACGAGCCACTGCAGTCCACCAGTACGTGGTTCAGCTTAGTGTCCCTCGAACGACACTGTTTCAAAATTCTTTCATCTGGAGAACGTCATCACTCTGGAACGGCCTCCCTGAGATCGTGTTCCCCAACGAGTATAATCTCCAAAGATTCAAGACCAACGTGAATCGTTTCCTGCGCACACGCACCGCTCCTAGAGCGCCATAAAGGATTTAAAAAAAAAAAAAAAAAAAAAAAACAACAGCCAGGCAAGATCGTCTAATGATGCAAAACGTTAATCGCTGTAGGACCCTAAATGCTACCAAATGAACGATATCTGGAAGAAAATATGGATGCAAGAGTACCGTTTAAAGGTGGAGGGGTTCTTGTTTGGGGTGGTGTGATTGACCCAAACATCAACTCGGTCAATTTTAAAACAAAAGAGACTTATATGGTCCTATTAGCGTCCAATCATTTGTAATACATTTAAGATTTCGGAATCAGTTACGTTTTTGGTGATTGTTGGTCCCGTATATTAATAAAATTCTCACCTTTCGTAAAATACGTAGATCATAGAACATCTCCATGAAATGGGCTTTCTGAATGTAAAAAACTCGTTGAAATCCATCAATCCGTTTTCCAGTTATAGCGTTTTAAAGAAATGATTACCAAAATTTGACGTTTAGTGGTCTATCTAAAGCCAGAGGTCCTCAATCCAAAAACTGGCAAAAAGTCTAGAGATATTGATCTTACCTTGGTAAAAACCCATATTGTAACGACCAAAAAAAATCACCACTCAAATGGCACACACTAAAATTTTGTGTTTTTTTGCAGCACTCTATTGAACGCCCTGTATATCATAATAATATTGATTCTACCAAAATAGCTATTTATGTATCAAGGGCGTTACGGGGACTATAATGCCCTGAAGGTAGAAATAGCCCGAGGGCCTCTGGCCCGAGGGATAGGTTTCTGCCTGATGGGCATTATAGTCCAGTAAAGCCCGTGGTGCATACAATGCTTTATGTTTTACCTAAAAAAGAGTTTTTCAATGACTAATTACATTATTTATTCGCAATATAAAAAATAAGTTGCACCTGTACCTGTATACGTAAGTAGATAATGACTGGTGTTAAGTTTGACTTTGATGTTTCTGTCAGTTAGTCAGTTGGCATTTTTTATTTAACGATTTGCTCAAAATGGAAGAAATTCCACAAAATATAAGAGAAAAGGTCATAAAAGCGACCGAAAATCTTTTGCCAGTTAAATCAAGGCAACAGTATGATCGGGAGTATGGCATATTTGGTATTTGGAAAGATACGAACACAATTCTTCAAATAACCGAAAACGTTTTAATGGCATATTTCCAGGAACTGGTAAGTTATTGATTTTATTTTAATACATATGTTTAACAAACTTTATTATTTTTAGTCGGAAAAATACAGTCCGAACTCTCTCTGGACCAAGTATTCTACCCTAAGGTCTACGTTGATGGTCTATGAAAATATAGACATTTCGCAATACCATCGTCTCATATCTTTTTTAAAAGTTAAGTCGAAAGGATACGTCCCGAAGAAGTCTAAAGTTTTGGAAGGAGAACAAATATTAAAATTTATTAAGAAGGCTCCTGATGATATCTACTTGGTACACAAAGTCATATTGGTAATGGGTGTTTTTGGAGGTTTAAGACGAGATGAGTTGGTCAAAATGACCATTGATGACATTGAAGATAGAGGAACAGTCTTGGTTATAAAGGTACCAGAAACTAAAACTTCAACTTCAAAAAGTTTTACTATCATCGAAGAAGATTTAGGCGCTTTAAATTTAATAAAAAAGTATACAACATTAAGACCAGCTGGAATAAAGGAGCGAAGATTCTTTCTTACCTATAGAAAGGGTCGATGTACAGTACAACCCATTGGAAAAAATACCATAGGAAGCGTCCCAACATTGATCGCAAAATTTTTAAAACTGGATAATGCAGAAGCTTACACCGGCCACTGTTTGCGTCGCACATCGTCAACTTTACTTGTTGAGGCAGGTGCTTCGTTTGAAACGCTAAAACAACATGGGAAATGGAAAAGCTCTTCAGTAGCTGAAGGATATATAGAAGAAAGTATTTCATCCAAAAACAAAATAGCCAAAATGATTGCCAATTCAGTTAATTCCGAGGTTAATTCCGTAGCGACTATTGAAAATTCTTTAATAGACTGTTCTTCTATACAAAATAGCGTTAGTGCTACCACCGCTGCTACCATCACAAAAAACACCGACCATTCTATAGTGGGATCAGCTACATTTTCCGGGACATTTCAAAATTGTAATTTTTATTTTGGAAATAAAGTTTAATTTTTAGTATTGTTTAAAGAAAAAATTATTTTTTGTATAAACTTGATCTTTATTGTGAGAGAAATAAAATTGGATAAGCAATAAAATTTCCATATTAGCGCATTAGGGTAATATAAGCGGGCATTATCATAATGCCCGCTTATAATGCCCTAGGTGTGATAGCAGGTATTATTGCTATCATAACATATTCCGTTTCTAAGGTATTATAGATCAATAATAGATAGGTAAAACATAAATAAATGAAATACAGGTTAAAGTAGAAAAATCGCGCTTTCCAAATTTGGAAACTACGTTCAAAAATATCAATTTTTAAAAAAGTTACAGCAATTTAAAAATAGGTCTAAAAATTGAATGGTACGATCTTTTTGTTGACCAGTTTATTCTTATACCGTGCCAGTAAAAATTATTTTCATCCAAGGGGGCTTGGTTTAGATCACAATTATAAGGGGATATCTAACCAAATCTAGGTTAAAATTGTGTCAAATTCATATTATGGTATGCTTCAAGCAAAAATCACACGTCTCTTCATACTTTCGAAAGCGTTGACCAGCACCTCTGAAGAAATGTTACCACATTCTTGGATAATCCCTTATTGTAACTGTTCTAAATTATCAACTGGTGTTTTAAAAATATTGTTCTTCAAATGAGGAAAAATGAAGTAATCCATAATCTTCAAACAATGTGATCTGGGTGGGAATCTAATGTCTGTTCGAAAACTGGTCAATCTGTGGTCGAAGAAATTGCGTAAGTAGTTAATAGTTTCGGCGGATGTATGGGCCGTTGCACCGTCCTATTGAAGATAACCAAAACGTAGTTCATCGTCAAATAATTGCTCCACAATTAGATTCAAAATAGTGTACCTATACCGCTGTGCTGTAACTGTATAAAATAGGACCAACAATTCTTCCTCGGGAAACAGCCAACCAGATACCAATTTTTTGAGGGTTCAATGTCTACAAAATAATGGGGATTGTCACTACTCCACATGCATGTATTCTAAAAATTCCCATGACCGATAATGGTCTTAGAGCTTCTTATTTATGTTGTATAGAACATGTTTCCCTAAACAAAGTGACGGTTCTTCTCAGACAATGATAAAGATTCCCAGCAGTAAAAGCGACGTTAGGAAAGTTTTCGCGAAAATCGACCATGCACAAACGCTGGTTGTCTTGCCTCTTACCATTTACTCTAACCCCGTTTCGAAAATGCGCTTCAACCATGAATCCTTTGTTCTGTTCCGTAAAACTCATTGCGTGAGTTATTCAAGAAATTGGATAAATCAGCGATAAATCAAATAACTTGTAACGACTGTTACACATGACGAAATAACTGGTTGATAATGCTGGTATTTACTGACACCCAACAGGTATTAGGCTCTACCGCTAAGCAGTACACTTTGATGATGATAATTTTTGCTTGCACGGTATATCCCATATTTCGATATTTATAAAAATATGATATTTTCCAACCTCGCATAGCACCATATTCGCTTATATCATGCCTGCCGAGGCCTTGTAACAGCAAAGAAAAGTGGAGGTTAGCGCGGGCCCTCTATGTGTTAAGGTTAAGGCCATATTTTAACTACTATTAATAAAAATAAAATGTCTGTATCGTCGGTTGTACTTGTTGTTTTTCTCATTGTAGATTGGTTCCTTGACGATGCCATAGTTGTCAATATTTTTGATAAAACAGCTATTTACCTAACATACAGGGTGGCCGTTTAGTGTGGCAAAGTAGAATAGCTCCGTTTGCATTTATTATACACAAAAAATGTTAATATAAAAGTTGAAGGACAGTAAGTGAGTTATTTTAATTATTCTTGACTCTATAGGGTGGCTCAACAAAGAGGAACAAGAATTTTTTTTTAAATAGAACACCCCGTATATTTTTGCACTTTTAAATTCCCCTTGATATTCCGCGTATCGTGGCAAACATAGTTTTTAATTATTTTGCAATGTTGCCAAGTCATTTAAAAATATTATTTTTTGGAAGAAGAAACTTGGCACCTTAAAATTTGAAACATAATTGAATTAACTCAAGACATTCGAAACATTCTTGAGGGTATCAAAGATAAAGACTAATTCAAGACTTAAGACCCTCAGAAGATTCCACATTTTGTATAGGGTGTGCTCTACAAACGTGTCCACTTTTCACATTTTAAAATTAATTTACTCTTTTTTTCAAATTTTTTCAAAAATCTACAACTTTTGTTAAAAGGTTCATTACTTATTTTTGCTTATTTTGGCGTAATATTTTTTTTTAATAAAAAGTCTGAGATAAATGTTTTTTTTTTTTAATTTTATTTTATAGTTAGACATGACACACAAAAGCAAATAATAGCAAAAGTAATAGTAACATTTTATTAAGATGTCATTGTCATTTTATTTCTTACTTTTTATCAGGTTAAATTTATATTGTGACAAAAATGAATTATTCAAATGTAGAAATGATCGATAAGATTTATGTTTTGGGTGCTAGTGATAAAAATGCTTTATTAGCTACAAGAATTTATGAAGAACGATACTCAGAGCGAAGACACCCTGATAACACATCATTAATTGTTGCTTAGAATTAAATTATTTTCAGGATAAATGGAAAATCGCCATTGGCAAGCCTCTTCCTAAAGTTTCACATTCTTCAAACTTTAATGACTTAAGAGTTATAAGTATACTTCCAATTATTTCCAAGATTTTTGAAAGAATTCTTTATAATCAGATATATAATTTTATTTCACTGCATAATATTCTACCAGACTTTCAATGTGGCTTTAGAAAGGGATTCAGTACAGCTGTCGCCTTAACAACTGTGATTGACGATATTATTCACGCTTGGGATCAGGGAATGTGTAGCGTTCTTGAATTGTTGGATTTTTCGAAAGCTTTCGACACAATAAATCACCAGCTTATTTTTGCTAAGTTGAGGTACTACGGTTTTGATGAAAACTCACAAACTCTAATGAAATCGTATTTCACAAATAGATCTCAAAAAATCTTCAGCAATAATAAGTTTTCGGATCAAATTTCTATTTTATCAGGGGTCCCACAGGGTTCAATTTTGGGTCCTTTGCTTTTCCTTATTTATACAGCTGACATACTTAAGTCCGTTAGAAACTGTCGTGTGCAGGCATATGCTGATGGCACGCAGTTATATTTTTCATTTAACTTTGACGATCTCGAACAAGCCTCCTTGACTATTAATAATGATTTAAACATAATAAAAAAGATATCTTTGGAACATAATTTGCATTTAAATCCTAGTAAATCGTCCGTGATGCTCTTTGCAAACAAAAATCAAAAGCCTTAACTGAACGAAAATCTTAATATTTTTATTGACGGTAATAAATTGCCAATGCTTAATTCTGCAAAAAATCTGGGTATGGTTCTGGACACATATTTAAGATTCAAAGAACACGTGAAAAAACTTCTTCAAAAGTCATTTATAGCCTTAAAACTTTTATGTAGTAATAGACACTTACTTAACATTACCTTGCGGAAATCTTTATGCGATTCTTTGGTGTTATCACACTTCAACTATTGTGATTTTGTATATGGGAATTGTTTAGACGTTCTCAGTAAGAATAATATTCAGAAAGTACAAAATGCTTGCTCCAGATTTATCCTAGGGTTAAGAAAATTTGATCATGTGTCCCATACATTCAAGGAATTGAATTGGTTGAGAATGGATGAACGTAGGTTGCATCACTTGGCGTCCTTTGTTTTTCAAATATTACACAATCCCAATTCTCCAACACTACTTAAGGAAAAACTAATTCGACGACATGATATTCATGATCGGAATATTAGAAATGTCAATAATTTAACTATGCCTCATTATCGCACTACACTTTTTAGAAGATCTTTTACGTACCAGTCGGTAACACTTTATAATTCCCTCGATAATCACTTTTATTCTCTTAACTGTGCCAAGTTTAAAACCCAGTTTAAAAATTTTTTACTTCAACGACAAAACGTGTGAACGTAATCAGTAACTTCTACATTTTGAACAGCAATGATATATCAGTTTATTTTTAGTATTAATAATTTTTTTTCATCTACTCTTACAGTTATCTTCTTTGAAAGTTTATTTCATTTTTTATCGCTTTTGTATGGTTAAGTAGTATAAGTAGAGTAGCCCACAAAGGCTAGACTTCACCATGCAGGGTGTAAACTTTTTTTTTTGTATTTTGTATTATAAATAATATGTAATATAAGACGATTATTTATTTATTTATTTATAAAAAGACATTCGAAAAGCTAATGGAGAGATTTGAAACTACAGGACATTGGACGAACGGCGGTTTAAAAAATAATCAATTCAAACAAATTTCATCCTTACCACGTCTAGTTGCTGCAAGAGCTTAATGATGCGCATTTAGTTTTTTCTTGCGACGAAGCTACGTTCCATAAAAATGGCAATGTCAATAGACATAATTTTCATTATTATGCCACTACAAATCCTCATTTTGTTAGATTTCACTCACAAAACAGATGGTCCCTAAACGTTTGGGGAGGAATTGTAGGAGACTACGTAGTTGGTCCACATTTTTTTGAGGGAACTCTAACGGGACAGATCTGTTTGGACTTTCTCCAAAATGATTTACAACAGCTTATTGCCCATATACCGAACATAGTTCAAGAACGCATGTGGTTTCTTCATGATGGAGCCCCGGTGCACTCCACAAGTCTCATTAGGGAATTCTTAGACGAAGCTTATGGTCAGCAATGGATTGGAAAAGGAGGACCTGTATCATGGCCAGCTAGATTGCCGGATTTGACAAAAATGGATTTTTCTATATGGGGATTTGTTAAAGATCAGGTGTACAAAATGTCTCCGACAACTAAAGATGACATTAAAATTCGCATAAGAAATTGTTTCCACGCGATTACTCCCGAAATATGTCGCAATTTAAGCGAAGAATTTTAAGATCGTGTCCATACAGGGTGCCCACTGACCTGGAAAACCTGGAAATGTCAGAGAATTCTATTTTTACCTTAAAAGTCAGGGAATTCTCAATAAACTTTCTAAAGTCAGGGAATTTTTTAATAAAATTACTAAAGTCAGGGAATTTCGGTATTGAAGTATGAAATGCGTTATAAAAATAATTTTGAGCCCTTCAAACAGGGCATGCTGCAGCTGGCTGGAACATAAATACAATATTAAGAAGTATTTATATATTATTTAAGGATTCTCCAAAAAGAAGATGTGAATTTACTAATATAACACAATGTGAAAAATTTCCCATAAAGTTTTGTTCAACACGGTGGGTGGAAAGTTCGAATGCTGCAGAAAGAGCTTTAGAGATTATTGACCAAATAAAAAAGTATGTTGAGGATAAACAGACTGAACTACCCATTAATTTTAGTTCACAAGTAAAATCAGCAGTAACAGACAAAATGTTGAAGACGAAATTAGCTTTTTTCTCACCAGTTGCTGATGTCTTGTAAATATTTTTAAAAAAGTATCAGACTGCCAAGCCAATGCTACCGTTTTTGGTAGATGATGTAGAGCAAATGCTCCAGAATATAGTTAAGAGATTTGTTTTAAACACAGCAGCTGATGTGAGTTTAAAAAAAACTGCTAAGGTTGGACTATGATGATAGAGAAAAAAATTTAAAACTCTTAGGCCTATTCTATACGAGCCACAAAACGCGACCGGTTAGACGCTCAGTCGCTTGAAAATTTTGCCCATTCTATACGAGCGTGTTGACGCCGCGCCTTTGTAGCGCATCTAACCGGCGAGTGAAACGCGACCCATTCTAGACTAGCGACAAAACGCCTCATATTTGCTATGGATCCCGTACAAGTTGGGTGTATCGCTGTTCACCAATTAACGTTATTAAGTTTTTTGGCCAAAAAACGTAAAAAAAGACGTTGGTGGGTACACCCGGTTGGTGCTAATCGCCTGACCTTAGGGGTGTTTCATCTTAGCTTTGCAGAACATCGGAGATATCCTGAGAAGTTTTTTCAGTACTACCGGATTAGAATATTCCTTACTTTTAACATCATAGAGAGGAGGTTGACCCTCGATTTCACAAATAAATCGTTCAGTTTCAAACATCTTGTTTGCAAAGATACCAAGCACAACAATCACAGAACTCAAAAATTTAACAACAATGATCTGCACTACTAGTCGTGGACTGCTGAAGGACAAATCGGCTCGGCCGGCCAGACGCTTGCAAGTTGCTACATGTAGAATGAAACGCCGGTCTCCGGCGCGCGACTTTTACGCAACCTCTTGCGTTCAACACGCCAACGACGCGTCCACACGCGACCGCAAAGTTGCCCGTATAGTATGCCCATTAACACTCTGTGGTTCTGTGACACACGCGTGTCGCTCGCAGGCAAACGGTCGCGTTTTTGTGGCTCGTATAGAATAGGCCTTAAAGGATATTGATATTGGTTTTAAGGCAAGAAAATATCTTTGTGATAATAATATAGCTGAAAAAGATAAGCTTTTATTTTTAAAAGATTGTCAAGATTTTCTTAGGAGCCTTACAAAAAAAATAATACAAAGATGTTGCCTAAAGTACCAGATAATTTTTGATTGTGTTTCTTTGAATCCAAAATATATTACTGCTACTAAGAAAAATGATTGTACAAAAAAAATGGAAAATTTAGGTACTACAGATCTTGCACGACCACGACATAATTGACTCCAACAAGGCTGAAAAGGCGAAATCTGAGTACAACAAATGTATTACTGATTATTTTGAAGAGTTTAACCTATTTGTGCCTGAGAGTCACAGGCTGGATACGTTTTATTTTAAATTGATAGGAAACAATCCAGATTTTCTGAATTTGTGGCATATTATTAAAATAATACTAATGATGTCGCATGGTAATGCAACAGTAGAATCTGACTTTTCAATAAACAAAAATTTGCTTGAAGAAAATCTCCAGGAGGAAACTCTAACAGCCCAAAGAATTGTGTATGATAGTATCAAAAACGCTGGTGGAGTTAAAAATATTCCCATCACCGACTCGTTAAGAAGATTTTGTAGAGATTCATCCAATAGATATAAAAAAGCCTTGGAAGAGAAAAAGAAGGAAGATGGTAAAATTGGCAAACTGTAAAACGAAAAACCAATGTCGAAATTTCACTATTAGAAAAGAAAATACGTCGTATTATGGAAAATGCAAAATTTGAAGCAGACCTAATCGATTCAAAATTAAAAACTCTTACGAAGAACATTTGAAGTTTAATTTTATCATTAACTAAATACTAATTACCGCTTAGTGTAATGGAAGTGAAGTTTTATATATTCTTTATGCAATCAGTACTGTTGGTTAATTAAAATATTAAAAAAAGTTGTCTTTTTAAATCGTTAGGTAATTATTGTTATTTCAAAAATTTTTGACAGACCGAAGACATTTTACTGCTAAGATCCTATGTAAGTACTTTTATCAGTATTATCAGTAGTGGTTGAGACGAGATTGATTTTACGACATGGGGAAATAGACAGATATGTAGGAAATAAATCATAATTATTGCTAGGTCTGGATTTTTACACCTAAAAAATTCGATTTAATAGTCAGGGAAAACTCTCATAATGGTCAGGGAAAACCTGGAAAAGTCAGGGAATTTCTGAAACTAAAATGAGTGGGCACCCTGCCATACGTGTATAAAGGCTAATGGAGGACACTTCAAAGATTTGATTAGATAGTTTATGGAAGCAGTTAGATAAACTGATTATGAAGCATCTTAAATAAGTAGAATTAAAAAAAAAACATTTTTCTCAGACTTTTTATTAAAAAAAATATTACGCCAAAATGAGTGAAAATAGCTAATGAACCTTTTAACAAAAGTTGTAGAGGGCAAGAACCCTACAAGATAAAATGTTAAAATACATTCCATCCATTTGAAAAAAAAAGAGTAAATTAATTTTAAAATGTGTACAGTTGACACGCTTGTAGAGCACACCCTGTACAAAATATGGAATGTTCTGAGGGTCTTAAGTCTTGAATTAGTCTTTATCTTTGATACCCTCGAGAATGTTTCGAATATCTTGTGTTAATTCAATTATATTTCAAATTTTACAAGTTTTTTCTTCCAAAAAATAATATTTTTAAATGATTTGGCAACATTGCGAAATAATTAAAAATTATGTTTGCCACGATACGCGGAATATCGAGGGGAATTTAAAAGTGCAAAAATATACAGTGTTATATTAAGAAAAAAAATTCTTGTTCCTTTTTGTTGAGCCACCCTATAGAGTCAAAAATAATTTTCCGTTATTACGTATTAACTCACTTACTGTCCTTCAACTTTTGTATTAACATTTTTTGTGTATTATAAATACAAACGGAGCTATTCTACTTTGTATATGGAAAGTGAAACTTTCCGCACACGACTGCAGTCGTTACAGAAACTAGCATGCAATTTTGATTTCAACTTAAAATTTAATGTAAATGAAACAATGCAGTCTTCCTCCACTGTCCTTGACAAATTTCCATAGCACCTTAACAGTCAATAATTTTCACAATTAGCGAATGAACTACAAAATCTTCATATAGCGGACTCTGCCTTTTTCGTGTCTTTTGATGTCACCAACTTATTTCCCAGTATCCCTACAAACAAATGTATCGCACTCATCAGAATACTCCTTACAGATTCCACCAATCTACCTGATATCCATTAAACTGTGGAGGAAGACTGCATTAATGCTTTCATTTACATTACTTTGACTCCACTGAAAGTATGGACTATTTCTTCAATTTTCAATTTTAATATTGAAATTAAGATAAGCTTATTAAATAAAGTGACTCGCTAATTTTGTTTTTATTTATGAAAAGAAAGCATAAATTATACAGTTATAAAAATGTATTTGATAATATGGATTATAAAAACATGTTGAGCTATAAAACGGTATATTTCCTCTAATCCTAGAGATAATGAAGTGTGCCAATATTTGAAATGTTAAGGAAGGATGGATCTATGGCGCTACAGTATAATTGCAACTACGAGATATAGACAATTTTTTTTATAACACCCGGTACTTATAAAATGAAAATGAATTTTTATCAGGAACAATGAAAACTATGAAATTATCAAGAAACGAACCTACAATGCACAAAATCATTCAAATCTATGCGCTATAGACAGAAAATAAATAGAATCAAATGTGTGGAATTTTTTTTTTCAGATAGTGATCACCACAAGCAACCATAAGAGCTCAGATTTAGCCGGATATTTTTTATGCTTGGTATCGAACACTTACTTTCAGAAAATTTAACGAGAGCTGTTCGTGATTTTATCGAACGGATCGAGTTAAATTATCTGAAAGTAAGTATGAGATAGCAAGCATAAAAAATATCAGGCTCATAATCTGAGCTCGAATAGTATTTAGTAAGGCAATTCCATGAATAGGAATGGAATTTTCTATTTCGTTATTTATTTCCTTTTCGTCAATTGTCCCAAACCGCTGCATGTTAAAAAATACTTTTTTATTTAAAAATCGACTTTAAAACAGCTTAAACAATTATTTAGTACTTGTGACAATTGCCTGACAGATGATTTAATAACTAGTTTAAAATGCAATTGTTACCACGGTAACGATTGGAGGAGCAGAAAATATATCCGATTTTTTTATCCAGTTACATTTCCTCTTCCTTCCTTTTTAGCTGACAGCAAACTACGATTTTTGACATTTTAAATGGGACTATTTATATATGAGTGGAATTGCCTTTAAATATAAATTGGAATAAAACTGTATTGATTTTTTAGCTGGAGCAGTTGACGAGGACTTATTTTTAAATTCGTTTGAAGATGTACCGAACTTACAAATATTTTCGCCGAGAGATGTAACCGACCACTTAAAGACCATTCAGGATATTATTTCGGATACCAGTAAAGATTGGAATAAAAGAGTAGACGCTGTAAGTATCTATAAAGGCCCGATTACACGGTTCTGGGTCTGGCAAACTACGGAACTCGTCCGCGGTTTGCAATAGCTCAGATCCTTTATTTTTTAGTATGCACGTGAAGATTTTAGAATAATAAGTTAGTCTTATGATGAGTCATGCTCTCAAGGTATTCGTCAGGATAATTCATGCATATATACTAGGGTGGTCCTTATTTTTGTTTAAAAGTCTAAATTTTATGTGTACTACTCTCTGAAACGATTCTCTAGCATAAAAAAATAAAGTGTGTAAAATTTCAGCTCACTCCGGTCACGTTATCCCGTGCCGCCGAGGGCGAGGATTTCTGAAAATGTTTACATGCTATTTTCAATATAATATGCACGCATATTGTTATAATAGCGATTTCTGCATTGTTTGTTAAATATTTACCTAATATCAAACAGGTCGAGACTGGCGCGCAAACCTCTAGGACGCAACCCCACTACTTATACCACATAAATCATACCAGTAAAGGTGGATTTTCATGCATACGAAACACGACGGTCCGATATCCGAAATGACGTTTAATTTCGTCCGAAATTCTTGCCAATTTTCATGGCTCCGTTTCTGTTGTTCCGAATTTTGTCAATAGACACATTTGACGCTTCAGTTATAGGTTATAATTTTGTTTTGGTCCTTTTTGTATTCTCAATTATAGCGTTTAATAACCCATTTGATTTCATTGCGTTTTTAAGCAATATATGTGCGACAACGACGAGCATTATCAGCTTAATGTCATCCAATTCACTCCTAATTTTACCTGAGTGCATAAAACAAAAAGTTATGTTTAGTGACCTGAGCTGAGGACCTGAGTGTAACTGCAAGTCTTTTACTTTCTGATATTTGTCCACGTACGTTTGTTGTGTAATTGTTTTTAATAATCTTGGACTTACAATTAAAATACTTTTCAGAATCTATTAATTTCATTTCTTGCAACAAGTTGTGATAAGCGCCTTAATTTTCCCCCCATCCTTTTCTTTTTTGTTTATTTTTCATTCTTAATATAAGCAGATAGGATATTATAATATTATAATTAATGACACTGATTTATTTCGTTAATATTAGTTTTATGTTAAAATATTAAAATAGAAACAACAAAATGCACAAGAAAACGTCAAATAGTGAGGTTAAAATTGATACGATTGTCGGACAAAGTTAAAAATATTTTAACTCATCCGACGGTCGGATGAAAGTTGAAATTATTCGGACAAATATTGGCGCGAAAACAATTCAACCAATAGGAACACTTTCGGATCATCGGACAGTCGTATTTCGTATGCATGAAAATCCACCTTAAGTCAGTTTAATTATTTTCTTTGCGAGGTGTGCGTTGTTATAGTGGTTTTAATGACTTCGTCTTCAAAAACAATTTTTCGTAAGGATTGTGATGTTTATTTGATAGGAAGCTTTTCCCCTCAAATTGTTGGCAATAAACTACCGTGAAATAGACAGATTCTAAAGTATTATTCTTTATTTTACGACAAGTCAAACTTAAACTTCAAGATAGTGCGCGGTTAGCCGTAAAAGAGACTATTGTGTTTTGGGAAAAGCGAGAATACCGACCCAAAGTGATAAAAATTGTATTTCAAAGTTAAAAAAGTTATATGAAGAGTGGCGAAGTATTCATAAAAGTTCTAATAAGTGTTCTCATAAACAAAAAGGAAAAGAGCAGATGTTTGTTGAAAAGCTTGACGATCTTTTTGACATCGCTCACGAAAATGCCTTCAGTTTAATGAAACTAAAAGAAGACAAAGAATTTCTCAAACAACAGCGACAAAAAGGACGTCCTGGATATACGTGTGGGATAGACAAAAATCTAGCAGAGCAGGAAAAACGCTTGCTTGAACGGGCTGAAAAAACGGAACTTTTTAAGAAACGGAAAATTAAAGAAGTAGATAAATTACGTAAGATAAAAGTTATTTATTTAGGTGCAGTATTTTTTTAATCCTTTCAAAAAATTTTAAAAATCAATTCTTTATATTATTTTCAGGTGAGAAAATAGAGTTGGATTCTAGTACTTCTAGCAGTGCGAGTGATGAAATTCTTGATGCCCAAAAGAATGTATTGTTGGACGATACTGTTTCCTTCTCAGAAACGGTTTTTAAGAACCAGAATTTGGAAAACCCGGAGATGGCTATAAAAGAACGTAGATCTCGAGGTCGTAAATCGGTAATTACTGAACGTCTGGTATCTACTATGGATAAATGCAAAGTAAGCGATAGGCAGGCCGTTCATATTATTTGTGCTGTAGCAGCGGCTTTAGGAGAGGATTTAAGCACTTTGGTAATTAACACATCGTCTATTCGAAGCTGTCGTCATGATATAAGAAAAAAGAAAGCTGAAAAAATAAAAGAAGAATTTAATGGGATGGAAAGCTTTTACCTGCGTTAACAGGAAAAGGAACTATTGATCGACTGCCAATTGTTATTACAAATAGTGATATTGAACAGATTATTCACGTTGCAATACTGGAAAATGGTAGAGGAAAAGCACAGGCTGAAGCTATATTTGAGGTTTTGCGCGATTGGGGTTTGGAAAATACAATAAATGCTTGTTGTTTTGATACCACTGGTGCTAATACTGGTTCGTACAATGATGCTTGCGTCTTACTGAAACAATTACTGGAAGCCAGCCTACTCTATCTTCCCTGCAGACATCATATTTTAGAAATTGATAAAAAAAGTGTATTTGAACAAGGGATTCCAGGAACATCGGGTCCGAGTGTTCCATTATTTAAAAAATTTCAAGACTCTTGGCCAAAGATCGATAGAACTAAGTTTCTACCTGGAATTGCAGAGAAAGAGATATCTTAAATTTTCAGTGATGATAAGGCTGAAACCATTAAATATTTAAAGACAACAGTAAATCATTTACGTGATGACTATAAAGAATTTGCACAATTATGTATGATTTTCCTAGGAGAATATCAGACCGAAAAAATATATTTTTATTACACAGGGGCAATACCCCACGCCCGCTGAATGGCTAAAGTTATTTATTCCTTAAAAATATTTTTATTTAGAAAGGAATTGAAGTTAAAAACAACTGCAGAGAAATCTTTGTCTGAAATATGTATTTTTATTGTGAAAATTTACGCAAAAAACTTGTTTTCGTCTACGTTTTCTGCACAGTCACCACGAGCTGACTTCAACTGGATTAAAGACCTGTACGAGTACAAAAAAAAATAATGAACACATATCTAAAATTGCTTTAGAAAGATTCTTACGTCATTTATGGTATTTAAGTCCAGAGGCTGTAGCGTTTTCTTTTTTTGATGAAAATGTACCTTTCAAAGTAAAGCGGAATATGTGTGAAAAAATGTTTGAAAAGTGTGAGTCAGATGAAGAAAATGTTTTATGTAAAAAGGTTAATTTAAAATATTCTGATCTAGAAGATATTGTTAATAGAGATTTGGAACAGTTCGTATGTTCAGGTACTAAAAGATGTTTTATTCGTTTTAATATTAATTCCTCTTTCCTAAATGAAGATCCATCAAAATGGATTACAAACAAGGAATATCAGCGAGGCAAAGATATCATTGATAAAACTAAAGTGACGAATTATACAGCTGAGAGAGGAGTGAAACTAATAGAAGAATATAATGACAAGTTAAGCACAAAAGAAGATCAAAAGTAGTTTATTTTACAAGTGGTTTCTGAGTATAAAAAACGATATCCTGATTTTATAAAACAAAGACTAACTTCTTTATTGTAAACATTTCTCTGTAAGCTTATTTATTATAACTAATAATAAAAATATTAATAACATTCCAAGTATGCTTAATTTTATATCCAATGCGAATATAATGAAATAATTAAATTTTGAAAAACTGTTATAAAGCGATGGCGACACATGGAGCACAACAAATTTTTTTACATATTCTCAGACACGAACTCTAGCTCTCTGCCCAATTTCAAGTTTAAATGAGCAAATTTTTTTTTAGCTCCTGGAAGAGCTCTTTGCAAAGATCAAATCGGATGAAAATATTTTTCCGGTAATTGGGGGGTTGCCTAGATGCCCTCCAGTAATTTTCATCCGTTTGGGAAATGTTTTTTTAAACCGCTGGTCAAAATTTGGAAAAAATATTATAGCCGCTCACCGCCGAGCGCCAGACCCCTACTCGACAACACGGATCTCGAGAACGACACTCGAACTATACAAAAACGTGCTTTTCATCCGTTTGGGAGTTTCAAGGCATTTTTGTCGCCGCGGCTCTAACTAAAAAGGTAGCATCCAAGAAAAAAATTTTTTTTTGCTATATAAAAATAAGAACCACCCTAATATATACGCATGTTTTATAAACTATGCTAAGGCGTTGGATAGATGTATGCATGGAAAAATGATACAAACTTTGCTAGGGGTTGGGGTTCATGCAAAGGATATGGAAATAATTAGTCATCTTTACTGGGGACAGACGGCAAGGGTTCGAGTGGGAGACGATCTTTCTAAACCTGTAGTAGTTCATCGAGGAGTAAGGCAGGGTTGTGTACTGTCGCCTCCTCTGTTTAATCTTTACTTATATCGCATATTCCAGCATTGAGTAAATCGGAGGAAATATCAACATTTGGTATGCCGACGACACGGTTCTGATAACAAAAAGTTTTGAGCACCTACACATTAAATAAATTTAACACTGCTAGTGCATAAAATGATTTGGGAGATAATACCAAAAACAAAAAAACTTAATACATGGTGATCAGCAGATGTCATGTACAGGGTGAGTCAACCATAAAGTAAAGTTCATTATCTCATTTTTTCGGGAATTACCAAAAAACGTTAAATACAAAAGTTTTAGAGAATGTTAAGGTACATAGTTTAAAATTATTTTTGAGTATACAAGGTGGTTCATAAAAGCGTTGCAAACATGACATAAGTTTTTTTAAATGGAACACCCTATTTTTTAATTTATTTTTAGATTCTGCATAAAATTCTGTAACTTTTTTGTTAATAATGTTATATACCTAAACCTAGAAGTTATACTAATATTTTAATTCTTCTAGAAAAATATTAGTTTTTACTCTTATAAAAAATTGACAGTTCCGCCATTGTTTTTGAAGGTACATTATTCATATTTGGTACAAACGTTCTATTGAGATGACAAAAAAAGACATGTAACGAAATTTGAGTTAGATGCTACACAGCCTTCAAAATAAATTTATACATTTCGACTTATTTAAATTGAAAAATATCAACTTCTTTAAATAGGACACCCTGTATATCATTATTTTTTTCTGATAGGTTTTATAAAACTCTTCAACTTTCATTAAGTATGTCATATACCTATTTTTAATAGTTTGCGATTTATTTTGATTTTTCTCATTTTTACCCTTGTTTTTATTACACTAACGAGACTAACGCTGGAAAATAAATAACAATGATTTTTCTGCTAACTAACTTACTTAATTTTTAATTATTATGACGTAATAAATGTTCAAAAATATGCCCGTCTAGTTGGATACACATGTTTAGTGTTTTTACTGTATTTCCCTGCACGTTTCTTAGTATAATGGGTAGTATTGTCCTGCAGGTATCCCGTATCCTATTTTCCATATCTTCTGGCGTTGTAGGGGGATTTACATCAACCCGATCTTTAATGTAGCCCCACAAAAAGAAATCTAAAGGTGTTAAGTCACATGATCGAGGGGGCCATCTCTAGCGATCCATTTTTGTGGGTAATGATTGTTTAAAAATTCCCGAACTTCCCCACGGTAATGAGCAGGAGCTCCCGTCTTATTGAATCCACATTTGTTCCCTTTCAATGTTATTAACGTCTTCAAGGAGCTGTGGTAATTCATTTTGCAAAAAGTTTAAATATCTATGCCCGTTAAGTAGTTCGCGGAAAAAATATGGACCAATAACTCGAAGATTTTTAATTCCACACCATACATTAAGCGACTAATGGTTTTGATTTTGAATTTCCTGGACCCAAAATGGATTAACTGTCGAATAATAGTATTATAAATAAATAAATAATCTTTATTGTCTAACAGAACAAGTTCCAATTACAAGACAATTTGACTTAAGAAAGTTCCAATTGAATGATTGAATAAGTGTAGAATATAACAATATAAAAAAAAAAAACCTAATTAACCTAAGAAAATACACTGGATAAACCAGTCAATAAATATAAAAAAGAAGTCAGAAACATCTAGCGGGTTTGCGAGTATCGCTTAATAACAATATTTTTAAATTGAGCAGATGATTGGCCATACACATCAATGTCAGAGCAGGCGTCATTGAATAGCTTCATTGATTGAAGTATTGGTGTTTTAATTAAAAAGTTAGTGGAGGGGGCGGGCAAGTGGAACATAGGAGAGGATCTCATATTGATGACATCAGATAGCAGAGCAGGGCAGTCAATGTATGATCGACAAACTTTAAATAGAAACTGCATCAATAAATAATGTCTACGATCGTGAAGTGACAGAAAGCGAGATCTCGATAGCAGAGTGCTATGATCAAAGCTCCTGGGGGGAAAGAAACCATGTTCTCTAAACATGAGAACCTTAAGAAATTTCCTCTGAACACCCTCCAACTGGTTAATGTATTTATTGCAAAGTGGGTTCCATATTATCGCCCCACTCTCCAACTTAGAGCGAACAAACGTGAAGTAAAGCAACCGAAGCGTTCGCGAATTTGTGAAATCGCTGGAGTTACGCAAAATATAACCAAGCGACCTCATAGCGCCGCCACAGACTAGGCTTATATGAGTAGCAAATGAGAGTTTAGGGTCAAATACTACACCAAGGTCCTTGAAGCTGTCATTTCTGCCCAATTGATTATCGCCGATGGCATAATTGAAATAAATCGAATCAGTTTTATTCGTAAAGGACATTGCAAAGCACTTGTTCACATTTAATGGCAATGCGTTGTTTTCACATTCACATTTTCTTCAACATTATCTTCAACATGAAGTAAAATTTCAATTTCTTTTTCCTCATTGGTAGCATTCCGGTTTACCACTTTTTGTTTCTTATATTCAACGCTACCATTGCCATCAAATCGTTCCATTAAGCATTGAAAAGGTTGTCTAGTTGGTTTGCGTCTATTAGGGTACTTCACACCGTAAATCCTTACTGCCAAAAGACCATTTTTTTCCGCCTCACCCAGTATATAAATCATCATTTTTGAGGAAATCCATAACTATTTTATTTTTATAGGTACAGTTGACGACATTTAATTTCGTACACTAAACTGTGACACTGTAAATGCAACTTTTTTACCTTTATTACCTTTGTAACGTGTTAATTGTTATTATGATATCTGTCAAAGTATTGTCATCATTTAAGTATTATTGAAAAAGCAAGAATAATATGTTTAGAAGAAATAGGGTGGTCTTAAGCTGGATTTATAAACTCGAAAAGTTGGCGAGGTTGAGGTTCAGTTAGTGTTGAAAATAGGAGTTCAATTTAAACTAAAGGGAACACTCAGTTCTATTTATACACTCATTCATGTTGTTCATGTAAAGCTCATGTAAAGTTCGAAAACTTTCGGGTAGTTCGAGATAATCAATTTTTATGCTCGGAATTCGGAATATCTAACCTCACAACTTGACCATAACTTCAACCTCACCAACTTTTCGAGTTTATAAATCCAGCTTTATGGAAGAATAGCTGATCATTTTAGAGTACCTAGAAGTACTGTTCAAGGAATTGTAAAAAAATGGCGCTATCATCAAACACTTGAAAGGTCTGTTGGGTCAGGTTTAAATAATAGAAAATCATCAAATAAAGAAGACCGAAATTTGGTAGAGTATTTAAGGCACAATCCATTTGAAACTGCAGTATCCGTTATGCACAGAACAGGGTTCCCGGCTTCATCTAGAACTGCGCAACGCCGAGTAAGACAATGTTCCGAATTAAGAAATCGAGCAACTCCATCCAAACCGTTTTTAAAAAATAGTGATAAGGAACAAAGAATTGGTTTTGCTATGCACTATTTACCAGAAAATGATTTTTTCTTGGCAAAATGTTATCTTTTCCGATGAGAAAATTTTTAGTCTACATATAATGGAAGGATTCGAGTATACCGGGTGTTGCATCGTCGAGCGGGACATAGGAAATCCCATGTAATTTTATATGGGGTCAATTATTGGCTTCCCTAATTATTTTAGAGAAAAATTCTATTTAGGTTTATTAAAGAGCACTAAAACCCACATTCAAAAGAATAACTTTAGATATTTTTGATGAGCCCGTTTACGGGTTATCGCCGATTTCTTTTTAACTATTTCTCCTTTTTATGGCCCCGTATTTGCGGGCACCAGTCGAGGTAAAAGATGACTGTCAAATAAAGTTGTCATTTTGAAATGTGTGCTTTATTGTTATAAAAACTCGTACATCGAAAATATTAGCCATGAATTACACTTCTGAAGAAAAAATATTGATGATTAAATGGTATTATCAAGAAAATAGTTATCAAAATGTGTCAGACATGTTTGCTGCTCTGATTCCGAATAGACCGATACCTGCAAAATCTACAGTCGAAAGGACTATCAAGAAATTTGAGACAAAAGGCACTGTAATAAATAACTGCAGATGTGAAGAAAGGCAGGAACAAAGAAGAGATGCAAGAAATGATAGGGACTTGCAAGTTTTATTGTGCGTGGAAGAAAATGATGGGAAGATCAGCACAAGGAAACTTGAGGATGACATAGGGGATTAGATCACACCACAGCGTTACGAGCTTTGAAACGACATAAATATTATTCATAAAAATATGAAAAGCACCAAGAGCTAAGAGATAGGGACGAAATACGACGACAGGAGTTTTGTTTTGGTTTGATGGAAAGAGCAAACATGGATAGGGAATTTTTAAAAAACATTTGTTTCACTGACAAATGCACATTTACCTTAAACAATGAACCCAATGTTCAAAATTATCGATATTGGAGCAAAGAAAACCAACACAGGTTTGTGGAAACAAGGACGCAATATCCACAAAAAGTTAATGTATGGGCTGGGATTTTCGGAGAAAATATTATCGGGCCATTATTTCTTACACGAAATTTAAATGCAGAATATTTTTTGGAACTACTTGAAGATCATATTTTCCTACTTTACATGATGCCGCCAGGGAAAATCAGGAAGTTTGGTACCAAATGGATGGCTGCCCGGCACATAGTACCCTGGCTGTCCGGGAATATTTAAACTGTAATTTTAATGGAAATGTTATTGGCTTAAATCATACAGTAAATTGGCCAGCCAGGTCTCCTGATTTATCGCCAAATGATTTCTTTCTCTGGGGCCATTTAAAAAACAGGATATACAAAGATAAAAAATACCCAAATCTAGACGAGTTAAAAAATGCTATTTCTGCCGAATGCAATAGAATTTCAGTTTACCAACTAGCGAATGTAAGAAGAGAATTTTATGATCGCCTCGGTTATTGTCTAGCAGTCAATGGAGGAATATTTGAACATCTTAAATCCTAAAGTTCTAACAATTTAATAGTACCTACCTATTAATTAGTAAAATATTGAAACATGTAAAATGTCACAATTAACCTTGTAATTGGATACTTTATTTTAGTTTTATTCAGATTAATTTGTACTCATAAATACACCTTTAATATTTTCGATGTACGAGTTTTTATAACAATAAAGCACACATTTCAAAATGACAACTTTATTTGACAGTCATCTTTTACCTTGACTGGTGCCCGCAAATACGGGGCCATAAAAAGGAGAAATAGTTAAAAAGAAATCGGCGATAACCCGTAAACGGGCTCATCAAAAATATCTAAAGTTATTCTTTTGAATGTGTGTTTTAGTGCTCTTTAATAAACCTAAATAGAATTTTTCTCTAAAATAATTAGGGAAGCCAATAATTGACCCCATTTAAAATTACATGGGATTTCCTATGTCCCGCTCGACGATGCAACACCGGGTATATCTTCAGATTTTGGAAAATGTTTTTCTTCCTTCTGCCGCGATAGTTTTGAAGGAAATAACTTTATATTTCAGCAAGAAATGTAGGTAACTGGTTTAGAGAAAACAACGTAACATGTCTGCCTTGGTGCTCAAGAAGTCCTGATTTAAATCCAATTGAAAATGTTTGGGGATTGATGGTAAAAGAAATGTATAAAATAAATTTTAAACCACAGAATGAAATAAAGTTATTTGATAAAATAGAAGAAATTTGGGAAGGGCTAACTCCGGATTACACCAGAAGTATTATTTTGTCAATGCCAAGAAGATTACGATTAGTGTTAGAATCCAATGGCGCAGCAATTTAATATTAGTATTTTGTTTGTTGTTTGTTAATAAATTTAGGACCCTTTTTGGCTTTATACTTATGTAGTTTTCCTGGTATTGTTTTATAATTTTATAATTTCGCGGTTGTAATTTACAGACAAAAATATTTAGAAATATCCATTATTAGTTATGGTAAAAAATCGTACATACAATTATTTACAGCTATGTATATAGCTGGTGTTCTATCCAGGTATAAGCAGCAAGGTGAGAAACCCGTTTTACCCAATTTTGTTGTAATTGGGTTATGTATGGGTGGAGTGTATGAATTTATATGTCGTTAACTGTACGTCACTTACGACAGTAAATTAAACTATTTTTACTTGCTTAATTGACATTTCAAAATTTAACAATGCTTAAATTTTTGTTTTGTCATGGCCAACTTATTTTATAGCGTCCCGTTTGTGTTATAAAAACAAGGGTAAAAATGAGAAAAATGAAAATAATTCGCAAACCATTAAAAATAGGTATATGACATATTTAATGAACGTTGAAGAGTTTTATAAAACCTATCAGAAAAAATAATAATATACAGGGTGTGCCATTTAAAAAAGTTGATATTTTTCAATCAAATTAGTCGAAATGTATACATTTATTTTGAACGCCCTATAGCATCTAACCCAAATTTCGTTACATGTTTTTTCTTTGTCATCCCAATAGCCCGTTTGTACCAAATATGAGTATTCCACCTTCAGAGACAATGGCGGAACTGTCAATTTTTTATAAGAGTAAAAACTAATATTTTTCTAGAAAAATTAAAATATTAGAACAACTACTAGGTTTAGGTATAACACTATTAACAAAAAAGTTATAGAATTTCATGCAGAATCTAAAAATAAATTAAAAAATAAGTTGTTCCATTTAAAAAAAAACTTATTTTATATTCGCCACGCTTTTTTGAACCATCCTGTATACTCAAAAATAATTTTAATCTGTGTACCTTAACATTCTCTAAAACTTTTGTATTTAACGTTTTTTGGTAATTGCCGAAACAAATGAGATAATGAACTTTACTCTATGGTTGACTCACCCTGTACAACATACAGGAAAATTTTGATGAAACTGAAATCGCCTTATCTGAATTTCTACTGGATATTGGCAAAAACATATCATTCACACAGTTAGGAATAGGGCTTTTCATAGCCTTTCTTATTTCGAGCTTTCCTAATAATAAGTATAGTTTCTTATGTCCCTATGACATTTAATTTAAATAATTCCTACATTTTATTGTTATGCAGTCGTGTTTAGCTGTAAGGAAATGATTCGCAAATGTCAAATTAGATACCGTGATATGCGAATCAACTTCTTATGGCTAAACACGACTGCATAATACCTGAAAATGAAGACATTATTTAAGAATGTCATAAGGGCAAGAAACGATTTATTAAGGAAGCTCGAATTAAGAAAGGCTTTGAAAAGCCCGACTCTTACCTGTGGGAATGGTGTGTTTACGTTTGACCTTATTTAATTTCGTATGTCATATGTCAGCTGTTTGCATGATACTACGTCAATTTGTTTCTCTTCTTCCTCTCTTTCGTCTGTATAGTACCGAACTTCCATCTGTTGTGCTGACGATCATTTGAGTGCTTATTTCTACTCTTGGGTTGAAATGTTTAATTCGGCGCAAACGCAAGCTCATCGCTTCAGTTTGCCTGTTTTAATTTGTCTATAGGTGTTTAATTATGTATATTTGAATATTTTATGCGTTTGATGTTCTCTTATATTTTATTTTTAGGTTTGATGATGCCTTAATGGGCTAAACATGTAACCATTTTCTTTTTTAACAGAAAAATTTTGAGACTAAGACTTGTGTGTGTGAGTGTTTTGATTGCTTTTGTCTTATTGAATGTCAATGTTGAAGAGGGTTAATCTCTGCATGATTTTGAGACAAAAAGTTATACTATTAACATAGGTCCGTTTTCGCTTTATTTTTGAGATACAGAGTGGCGACGATCCAATTTTAAAACAGGCGTATTGCGAATGCGGAAATGATAATATAATTCTGATTGGCTTGGTTTCACGCCAAACTGAAGATATAGGTAACTAGCCAAACTTTGGCTTTAAAATTAAATCGTTGTCGTGTCGTCGATTTCGGAATCCCGCCCCTGATGTGATTTCGCAGATATTAGGAACACAAAGGCAGCCACTTAATTCAGTATTTGCGGAACTAGGGTGTTGGAAATATATTTTCTCCACGACCATTACTGAATGCAATAATTCCAAAATCATTTTTGATAATAGAATGTAAAAATTCTCGCTCTTGAGTTGGAATATTTATTCTGAAACACTTGCTTCTTATGCGTTTTGCGTGTATTTTCATTCCATAACAAGATACGGAATGAATATTCTGTAATTGATCTAAACGACATAGGTTGCCATGAGTTTCGAAACTGTCAGTGTCAGATAAAAATGGCCGCGTTGTAATAATTATTTTCAGACAAATTTTAGTGCAAGTTAAAAAATGAGTAAAAAATCGGATGAATCAGATATGGAACTGGATAATACTCCACCTGAAATTACGAATATTGCGAATAAATAACTTAATTGCTTTCTACAGATTTTATTTGTTTTCATTCGTACTTTTTGGTCGTGGAGAAAATGTAGTCTGCTACTCGGTTAGAATGAAAATTCGATCCGAGTGGAAGACTCCGAACCGAGGGGTGTCTCACCTATACAAAATTTGTACACTGATTACTAAACTAGGGTAATTTACATGATTTCTAGCGATTTCTAACTGATTTCCAGTGATTACCAATGATTACCAATGATTACTAGTGATTACCAATGATTTCCAGTGATTACCACTGATTTCCAGTGATTACCGATGATTTCCAATGATTACTATTGATTTCCATGATTACCACTGAACCACTGGATACCACTCCTTTTACTGATTTACGAAGTAGATACACTGTTAGATAAGCCAAATGAAGGGGGAGCCTAGCACATTCGCACTCTCGCTATATTTGGCTATTTTTGGGTGTCCGGATTAAAAGTATTTTCTTTCGTCTAGTAAATAGTATTACTGGGCGACGCTCGTTTAGCGATCGGTTTACTTGTGACCAACTATAACCTCTAATATTTTATTAAATAAGAATAGATTTGGTATCACTGGACAGCAAAAGCATCAATCGTTGTTTGTCTTGTAATAGAAATTTAATTTAGGCTTTTCTTTGGAAGATTTGTTTTATTAAGTTGGCATTTTTATTTTATACTAACACAAACTGTGGTAGGTATATTTTGAAAACGAAAATTAAATCGAAAAATACGCTACATGAGGAACGACGAACGTTTAACGACAATATTTTTAAACTGAAGTAAATCGTATGGGCGGTTTTGGAGAAATTTGGTGACAGCGGCGGGCAAAAATTGGCTTTATTTAACATGCCGTGATGAACTCTTAAAGTAATTACTACTGGTTTTAAGTAAATATCACTGAATATCGACGATTACCATTAAATTCCGGTAAATGTTATGGTGGTACACTTGTGTCAATTTTTTGACAAATGTATAAAGTTTTAATTATTTTTTATAAGAAATAATTCTTCGTTTTAAAATCATTTATTAACTTATCTAGTACCTGGTATTTCAAAGTGTTCATAAGTTACCAACAGAATAAAAGGCGATGAGAGCTATTTTATTTAATACGGTAATTTCAAGGATACTCTGTGAAAAGTACCGCTTGAGGTCGTCATAGTGGAAGCCCGTTGACCATACGCCTCTCTGGCAATTTAACAACACATTGAATCGGACCTAGTTAAAACTATAACATATAGGTAACACAAAATATTAATTCTACTGTTTTTTTAGGTTCTTGTATTGCATAAATATTTTTAATTTTTCGCCCCTCTTTAGGTAAAATGGATCCGATCCTTGTAGATCCACAGGACCATAAAATATAAATTTTGTTTGTACGACCTGAACATCGCTGGTTTTCGGCCAAACTAAATAATTTAAATCTTCTTTTAAAAATTTAATCTTCATGGTACTTTTGTCAATTTTTTCTAGAATTCTTCCTATACATATAATAATTTTCATTATAGAAAACTGCATAGTAGTGTTCTTCTTTGCATACAATTTTATCTTTTGTATCACCGTCTGAAGATTCTGTTAAAATATTTTCAGAACCGAGATCTGAGCTATCCTGAAATTCGAGATCAGATTCGCTCTGACTTTCGGTTTCGGGACTATCTCGGCCTTTTTTAGGGATGGATTTTTTTGCCCTTTTCTTAATTCCTCCCTTTTTTTTCGGAAGACAGAGAATTATTTTTTTTTTAATTTTACTAGCCTCTTTAGGAATAGTCATTGACCTCACTCTAAGAAGTCTATCACTTGATATGTGGCCTTTTTTTCTGAAAAGAACCAACATAGTGCAGATTTCCTAACTACAATATTTTGATTTTTTAGATTAACTTCGATTGCATATTTTGGAATAGTCGAATTAGGAGTATCAACTTTCTTCAAATCTAATGTCTCCATTGTCGAAAGTAGAGATACATCCCTTTCTATTTCAGAATAATCTGATTCGGTTAAAACTAGTGAACATTTATTAGCCTCTTGAATATTATCTGCGTTGACATCTCCTTCAGTAGGCTCATCTAAAAGTTCCTCTACATCATCATCTGTTTCGCAATGAGCTAAATTTATTGAAACTTCCTCACATACATTATTATAATCTTCAACAATCATTCCTAATTTTGATGCATCTGTAATTGCTTCTATCCTGGCCTTAAGTAATATTTCGTTAATATTATCTACTTCTGGAATGATGTAAGAAAAATCTGAGGAGACGGGGATGTTAGTTGATGAATATCCCAATCGAATATCCTTTTCTTGAGGAAAAATAAATGTGTCACCTAAATATCCAATATTTTTATTAGGACACCTTTCTCACTTGCTTCCATTTTCTAAAAAGTATAACCTGCTAATGCATTAATGTTTACGAGTTTAATTATTGTTAAAAATGAGCCACACACAATAGTACGAACCTAAACAACGTTCTCGCACTAGTTAAGGAATATTTACATAAGTTACAAACATTATTACCGAGGTTAAAGTTACATGCAGTTTGGCCCCTTTTCATTCGGTTTTCTCTCGTTGTAATTGTTTTCAATTAAAAATTAGATTTTTATTCCCAAAACAACATAAAATGTTTTTTTGTCTAGTAGGCGAGGCCCAAGGCTAGACCAAACGAAAACAAGTGAAAACCACACCTCAAAAATATGGCGGAACCTCGGGCGGAACTTTTAACTATTATTATTTTTGAATAATTACTTAGTTTTAAAATAACAGTCCGTTTCAGCCTCCCTGTTCGTCATTTATTTAAAATGTACTCTAAACATGTCTGTCAATAATCTTTTTACCTGAGATTTCCGTAAACATGACAACAGTGCTTAAATAGATATTTTAAATATTTTTATTTTTTGACTTATCCTTTTCTTTTTTTATTGCTCTGAAGAAAAATTCACTGTATTCTAGGCCGGAAAATTAGGGAAAGGTTTTTTTTAAATACTGCTGAAGCAAAACATCTTGTTTAGTATTTTTCAGAAATTCTGTTGAAACTGTTTTAATTTAAAAAAAAATTAAATCATAATACTTAGATTTGGCAAAAAAAAATTAAAAACCCTTAAGCGAGCCCTTAACTAACTGGACCCTGACTAATTTTCTACTTTATTTACTTAAATATAAATATAAACCCTCGTTAAACCTAATACCTACATGTAATATTTTAAAGTGCACTACTTACCACTTTTCTAATTTTAAACTAAAATTTACTGGTTAGTTCCGGCACAAAAACGGACACAAATATAACCATGCATTTATCCGTGCAGTAGAAAACTCATGGTACAATAAACAGAAAACTAGTGTCCACGTAGAGCCGACGCATTCCAAGCAAACAGAATCACCCGCGCATTCACGAATCGCTATCGGCTGGCCTGTCGACCGTTGCCGAACGTCGCCGTCGCGTGACCTTGGCGGCAGATTACTGAGGATTTTTGTTTATTTCCATAAAAACACAGTTATTACCAGGTGATTACTGGCGATTACCGGTTGATTACCAATGATTACTAGTGATTACCAATCATTTCCAGTGATTACCACTGATTTCCAGTGATTACCGATGATTTCCAATGATTAGCGATGATTTCCAAGATTACTAGTGAATTCCAATGATTACTAGTGATTTTTAGCGATTTCCTTACAGTATGTACACTGATTACCATGGGTGAGACACCCCTCGCTCCGAACGCTCGCTTTATGATGATTCATCCATTGACAAAAGATGCTATAATGAGGACATTAATTCTCAAAATATCAAAATATTTCAAAAACTATTAGAGATAGGGAAAGGACGTTCTTCACGAAAGTTAAAGAGTTTATGACGAGCTATAAGATGACAGAAAAATATGTAGGGTGTTCCATTTAATAAAAGTGATATTTTTCAATTAGAAGTTTTCTGACTTTGGTCCTAGAAAGAAAACACACTGTAAATGAAATGTCAAATATTTCATAGTGAATGAATTATGAATCGCATAGAGTCAACATTTAAGTAGCATTTTCACAACAACGAGATGCTTGCAAATGCAAAATTTTCATTATAAGTCGAATTATCTTAAAAACTATAACTTTTTCGTATAATAAACCATTAATAAAAATTTATGAAATAATACGTAGAATTAAATGTATTCAAATATAGGGTGGGGTCCCATTTGAAAAAATGTAACTTTATGACACCCTACTTTTTGGGCGCACCCTTTATAATTCAAAATATTTTTTAAATGTGCCAGATATCCAACCATACCTTAATACGAAAGCTTATTATCGACAAATCTTATCTTCAAGGCATAAAATTACTCCGCGCAATCGTTGGCTCACCCGGTACTAGAAATATTTGTATGGTACGACATCCTAAATTAGTAAAAGAATAATGTTATATGTCATTGTCTTTGGGAGATCGAAAGCTTTTCAAAGTCGAGGTAAAGAAACCTAGGTCAGTATTAAAAAGAAATTAAGCTGATGATGATCGTTCGAGGATGAAACGTTTGATTTAAATATTGAGAACAGTTAAGCAGATTTTCCAAATATCTCTTCAAATGAACTCGGGAGAAAATAAAATATTTTGGAAACTTTCGTTAGTTCTTTTCATATTTGCACCATTTTATTGCGCATTAAATTGCGAAATTTTGCCTCAAGTTTACTTGTATCTCTTACCGGTTTCGGGAATTTGTAGCACGATGTAAATTTATTACTTAAATAGTTGAAAATTTGTATGCGTGCATAATATTGAAAATAAGGGACTTTTCTCCTTTACTGTTTTTAATATTGTAAAAAAACAGTTTTCTGCAATTTTTGTAAAAATTACAGAAAAAAATCACGTCATGGCATTTTGTATACGTCATTCGGCACAATTTATAATTACGAGAATACCCAAAATATCTAGCCGTTTTCTCTAAATATTATTATTAAAAAAAAAAATATGTTTGCATTGTAATTTTATAAATAATAATATATAATAATATATAAATTGTTTTTTTTTTTAGTTAAAGAAAATACGTTCTGTAGTCATAGCAGGTGGGACGAATTTTGAAGAATTTTACGTATGTTTGAAGAATTTAGAGTTTGCTTTACAAGGCTCAATAAAGGACTTACGATCACAAGTAGTAAGAGAAGCTTGCATAACTATAGCGTACCTTTCACAAACTTTAGGAAACAGATTTGACAAAGTTACAGAAGTATTGTTGCAACCCTTAATAAATCTTATACAAAACTCAGCAAAAGTAAGTATTTAATAATAATAATAATATTAATTATTTCACTAAATTAGGTGTTATGAATTATGACGATGTTTTAAATCTTTAAGATCATGGCAACTTCGGGAGATGTGGCAGTCAAATTTATCATTAGACACATACACAGTCCCAGATTAATTCCAATCATCACAAGCAGCGCAACTACCTCAAAAAGTAAGGAAATCCGAAGATCATCTTGTGAATTCATTGAAATAATGCTAACTCACTGGCCAACCCATCCTTTGGAAAAGCACGTGGCCCTTCTCCAGGAATGTGTTAAAAAGGGAATCGCAGACGCAGATCCTGAAGCAAGAGTAATATCACGAAAGTAAGTACCTATTATCCAGTTCTTTTGTATAATTTATTTACGATATGACAACATCAGAAATTTTTAATCTAAAAAATGTTACTAAATTGAGGGGCTTTCTACAAAAAGTAACTTTGTAAATCCAAAACAATATTATATGGACTTCCAATAGGGTATCGAAACCCAATTGTATCAATCTTGGAATCTGTTCGTTTTTTCCGTAAATTGTAGGTAAAAAGCAGACTGAACCAAGAATGATGGACTTAGGCCATGCAAACTGTAAAGTTCGCTTGGTTAAGTTGGATTTATAAACTCGAAAAGTTGACGAGGTTGAAGTTCAGTTGGCGTTGGAAATAAGAGTAAGAAATTTAAACTAAAGGGAACACTCAGTTCCATTCATAAACTCATTTCGTGCGAAGTTCGTAAGTTTCGAAAAGTTCGATATAACCAATTTTTATGTTCGGAGTTCGAGAGGTTCGTTTTGACCAATGAAGACGCTATTTTAAAGTCATGTGGTTACAGCGAAATGTCAAATGTCTTCTATTTGTCGCGTTTAGGCCCTTCGGTGTTTACGTCGCCCTTCCGTCATTTATATTTGGATTTTCTGTTTGTTGTAAGCTTAGTATTTTGTTTTGCGCCAGAAATTGGAAAACCAGAAATGGATAGTGTAGAGAATGATGACACTAATTTATTGTTACTCGAGTTAATCCAAAAAATTATGAATTTATCTACAACTTAGGCCATAGAGATTATAAAAGTAATATATAATATAATATAATATCATTTATCAAAACTGGAACAGTCATTCTTGTATATTTAAAAAATTGTGGTGTATCCCAAAACCTCATCTTTTTAAAATAATCATATCCACCTTCCCCTATTCTCGTCACATTTATTGGTCGCGTTTTAAAGCCGCGAATGCTACACCTTCTCCTATAAGCCGCGTAAAACAAAAATGTCGCCTCAATCAGGAACTCAAAACCGATTTAATTTTTATTTGGAATCGAACAAAATTATAAACGAAGAAAATAATAATTTACAATCAGTCAAATTTAATGTCAGTATTCTGTATTGGACAAAAATTTCAATAAATCAAACAACAACTTTTCAAAGTTCCCTACCGACTTTATAAATGCCATATTCTGGACTGTCGAATATCGAAGCTCACCAACTTGAACATAACTTCAACCTCACCAACTATTCGAGTTTATAAATCCAGCTTTAAGCTCAAGCTCGGAGACGTGAAATTGCTACCATATTTGACATGTGTATTAAATTGTCTTACTAATAAGACTCATGCACCTACTTTTACTTTAGATTTAAAGAGTTATTCCAAAATTCGAGTCAGATATAATTTTCATTGCAGCGATTTCTGCTTCTAAACATTCGGTAACTTGAATTTCTATGATCTGACAAAGGCATTCGACTGTGTGTCGCCGAAAATACTTCTAACAAATCTCGGGTATTATAACCTCTCAACGACAGCGCTTGAGCTATTACTTACTTTAATGACCAGTTCCAATTGGTTGATTACAGTCAAAAACACTCTTAGTTGGAGATGGTAACCTTTGGAGTGCCACAAGGATCGGTTCTGAGACCTTTACTATTTATCATATATGTGAATAACTTGACAGCTAGTGCTCCTCCGGCTAATTTCATACTGTTTTTTGATGACACGATTGTGTTACACGCGGGTAGGGATTTACCTAATATCTTTGCCTGAGTTCGTGCCACGCAGTCTACCGTTACCGATTGGTTTCATGCAAACGACCTTAGCCTAAACATTGCCTAGACTGAGAGGTTGCTCTTTAGTCTCAGCACTACTGTGGCGACTCAAATCAAAGCAATATCTGATTTTTGATTATTTGTGGTGAGTTATAGGAATATATTACACCTAGTGTAGGAATGTTTTTCGAAGTTCTAAATGTTCCTTTTGTATTGATCTGATGCAGATATACTCTATATATGTCGGTTGCTCTTAGTAATTAGTATTCTGTGTTATTGTTTTATACACGGTGTTTTAGACGTACGGTACGTAACTTAAGGGTGTGATTCCTTATCATATTCTAAGAGAAGAAGTTCATATGAACATGTGTCCGGAATTGCCCCGTTTTTGATATACAGCGTGTTAGAGTTATTTAAATTTATTAAGTCCAGTAGCGTCCCAGTGAGCACCTTAACGAATATTATTGAGAAAAAAATGTGCGCCACTGACTGTTTTCTAATTTTGCTATTTTTCTTCGGATTTACCAACTAATAATACAACTTTTTTGTTCCCTGAATTATTTTCGTATCTTGCTTCGTTTTTGGGAAAAAAAATTAGAACCACTTTATTGTATGTACAAAAAAATACCTATGTATTTTAAAGTTAATTAAAATATGAGGTAAATGTAAGCTTTGATGTCTAATTTACCTGTTTTGTCAATAACAAGTCAAAAATGAATATGTTTACTAACGCTGAAATGGTCCAGATGCATTTCAATTATGACATAGCAAATGGAAATGCTGAACAAGCTTTGCGAATTTATCAGGAGCGTTATCCAAACAGAGTACTGCCATGTGCCAAAACATTTATACAGCTCTGTGCAAGATAGGGTAAGACTGGCAGTTTTAAACGTAGTACGGAACTTCCTGGCAGACCTGCAACAGTAACCACGCCTGAGTTAGAAGAGGCTATACTTCGAGAGATAGATAATGGTCCTTCAACTAGTGCCAGCAATGCATCTTCAAACACGTGCATCAACTGTTTGGAGGGTTTTGCATCTTTATCAACTATACCCAATACATATTCATCGTGTGCAAGCTCTGCTTTCTCGTGATTTTCAGCCAAGGTTTGATTTTAGTAGGTGGTTGCTGCATACAGTAGCGCATTACAACAATTTTTTCCGAACATTTTATTTACTGATTAGGCCTCTTTTTTAAGAGAAGCCATTATACATTTTCATAACGAACATTTTTGGGCGGACGATAATCCTCATAAAATTAGAGAAGGGTCGTTTTCAGCAACAGTTTTCGGTGAATGTATGAGCAGGGATCATTGGCGACTATATTATTAAACCATAGTTTTTGTCACCTCGATTGAATGGAAACTCCTATATGCAGAGCTTGACGTTCTGTTAGAAGACGTACCTCTACAAATAAAAACTAATATGTGGTTCATGCACGACGGCGTCCCAGCTCATTTTAGCATAATTGTTCGCCAATACCTCGACAACACTTTTCCTAATTGCTGAATTGGACTCGCAGGTCCCCGCGGTTGGCCAGCTCGCCGCAGTCCCGACTTGAATTCTCTAGAGACTATTATTTATGGAGTCACCTAAAGTCTCTTGTATACAAGACGCCTGATGCCAAGCTAAAAACCTCTTAAGAATTCGAATTATTGAAAGTTGCAATGCAATACGAAATAATGCAAGCATTTTTAAACGTGTTAGAGCATCAATGGTGAAGACGATTGCAATCATGCGTTTTATCAAAAGGTGGCCATTTTCAACATTTACTTTGATTAACTGTTGCATTTTTTTTTGTAACTTTATTACATAGGTATTTTTATTGTACAAGCAATAAAGTAATTTTATTTTTTCTCTCGAAAACGAAACAAGATACGAAAACAATTCAGGGAACAAAAAAGTTAATAATTATTATTATTTTTAATAAATCCGAAAAAAATAGCAAAATTAGAAAAAATGCTAGTGGCGTACATTTTTTTCTCAATAATATTCATTAAGGTGCTCCCCAGGACGCCACTGGACTTAATAAATTTAATCTAGTTAGGACTAATTAAGCCCCTTATCATTATGAATAACGGTACCAAATTTCAATAAAATCGGGAGAAGGATATTTAAAAAAATTATAAAAAGCCGATTAAAAAAAAAACTTTAACGCCATGTATGTCAAGAACGGACACATGTTCATATTAACTTTTTCTCTTAGAGTATCATAAGGAACCGCCCCCTTAAGCTACGTACCGTACTTCTGAAACACCGTGGTAATACAGTATACGGACTACTAGTGCTCTTAAGGAAAGTTTATTTAGTAGTGTGCACCTTACATTTAGTTGAATAATGTTCAATCAAGCACGTGTACTTTCCCATATAAACTAAATAAATAATTCTTGCTTGTAGAGCGTTTCGAGGATTCCGCGACCACTTCCCAGAACAAGCTGAGGCGTTGCTTCAATCTCTTGAGCCCAGTTATAGGCGAGCGCTACAAGGAGATGGCATGTCAGCTAGTTCATCCAACAATAATCTCAACAGTTGTTTTAAGACACCTCGACAGTATGGTAAAACATTGGGGGTGCAAAGTGCAGGAGGTTAGTATCACGTTTTTTTTTAACAATTTTATCTTCATAATTGCCCAGCCACTTAATTCAAACATTTTATGTTAGTTTAAACATATTGTAATAAGCACATAATAATCATATATGATATGAAATAAAACAATGCAGTCTTCCTTCACAGTTTAATTGTTAACATAAAAGTTATTAGATTCCCGACATTAAAAGAAAACTTCTCTCCTCCAGAGTTCACATTATTTCTTTATTTAACTTAACACATGTGTTACTCCTCTAAACTTAACCATACAAGCTCTTGATTCTTAATTTTTAAACAAACTTTTCTTTAATTACCTTCAGATGTCATTATCTTCTATTATCATACTTAAATATGTTCCACTTATCTATATTACAAAACTTATTTTTAACTTTACTTCTCATTCAATTTATTTAACCATTTAATGCACCAAGTCTCCAGTCTTTCTGTTGTACTCATTTATTTGAGACAACTTATCATTTCGAAGTTAAACTCGATGTTGGTATCCCCTGAAGATGAGTACTTAAGTGCTCGAAACATGTCGGGAATCTAATAACTTTTATGTTAACAATTAAACTGTGGAGGAAGACTGCATTGTTTTATTTCATATTACATTGACTCCACTGAAATTAATTTCAAAAGAAAGTTCCTATAATCTATATATTTGGTCTACTGTTCTACTGCATCTACAACACTATTAAACAAAGTTCGAAGTGGTAGCGTGGGTTTCAAGCTCTTTGGTTGACATTTCCTACCATAATGTATTTATATAAGCTGCAATACAACCGGGTAAATTTGGACTACCACCTGGTTTAAAACACTTCCCGACTCTCGCGCCTTCTAATTTACATTTATTAAGGTGACTATAGTTTGTCCAAAATTGTACCATTGCCTTTTAGGGCCGTAAATCTGATAAAATACCATTCCGGGGTCATAATGGTTGGTAAAAGACAAAAGAAGACTACAGGGTCGGACTTCTTCTCACCGGAAAATAACTATGTATTTTATTTATCGCCTTTGTCAAATTTTCTGGAAGTACCGGAGTCGCAAGATTTTTAACCGTTGGTTGGTTGGTTCGTTCAAGGCGGGGGTCAGGTTAACCTGATTTTCTTTGCACTGCAACTTTAAGGTTTATTGTGCTCCCCTGTCTTGTTGGAAAATTCCGGTTCCTTTGGTTAGATTCAGTAGCTTCCTTTTCATGTGGGAGAGTGGCCCCATTTTGAATTGCTTCAAGTATGTTTAGTCTTCTGCGAACCAACGTATCGCAGTAGTTGTAAATGATGTGCAAGGCGGTTTCCTCCTTTTTACCACATAGTCACACATACTATGGGTCTGGCGTCAATACCAATCATCTACAGGTGTTTTCTCAAAGAACAGCAGCCTGTGTTATTTGGGTGCGTGTTAATTAAAGCATATCAGTTGTTAATTTCTTTGAGAGGTTTCCTATTGTAGTCCTTGCATTGACTGTTGACTTCACCACCTGTTTGGACATGCCTAGGGCGGGTTCAGGACCCCTGAAGTTCTGAGCAGCTCCAGTCCTGGTTAGTCTGTCTACTTTTTCATTGAAGAACAACAAACTTTAAATAAGTTCGTGTACAGAGTTGTCCCTTATACTTTCCGGCAGACCCAATCCTTGGACGCGTTTCTGTGCTAAAAGCACCAAGATCCTTGCTGATGAACCGTAAACGGCGAAACGTGTCCAAGGATTGGGTCTGACGGAAAAGGTGGGGGCCACCCTGTACACGAACTTACTTTAAGTTTGTTGTTTTATAATATTTAGCTTTCGGTTGCTAAACCGACACTTTGACTTTCAGCGCCACCCAACGTAGTTTGCCCGCGATGGGCCGCCTTGCGGGCGTCTAAACCTATATGGATTCTCGCTGTTCTGGTATGGTTGATGTGTGTGATTGCCAGAAAATGTAGTCACGTGCTGCAACTATCGTTTGTTTAATTGCTTTTTCATTGCCTGCTATCTTCGATTCACCAGGACCCATATGAGTTCCAGTATATTATTTCTGGATGATAGGCCTTTTAGGTCGTGCAGGCACTCCATCGGGATCTTAGATGTGAATTGATGGGAGTTTAAAGCCTTAACGGCCATATTGAAACCACATGTCAAGATTTATATGTTGATTTAATAATAATTGAGGTGATTGGTTTCTTAAAAAATATATGTACAGTGTTTTCGTTTTAATTTGTCCCGCTATTAAATGGCTGTAAAATACTAATTTTTGAGCTAAAAGGTTGACTAACAACATAAATTGTAGGGTTTTACGTAAAGTTTTATGCCGTTAAGTCAAAATTTTTATAAAATGTCAAATGTCAAAACTATTGATGGGACGGAGCGACGGAGTTTGCAATCGAACTTGCAAACCGGTTGAACACGCAACTGTTTGCTGACGTTACCCGTGTACGGAAATAGAGATCCGCACACGGGTCGACCGAAACGAGATCGATTTCAAATCAGTTCCCAATTGGTTGCGTGCGATCGATTTTGCCGGTCGCGAAACGGTTCAGTTGCATAGTTTCGCGCAACTGTGCATATTGTCGAAATGAGTGACCAGGAAATTAATAAAGCAATAAATAAGTTGGAGATGTGAAAAAGCATCATGTACAAGGTGTCCAGTTTTCGTATGTTTTACGGGTTATCTGCGTTATTAGTAAAGATAGAAGGTTGCGGTTTTCGTGGCACTGTGTTACTTTTTTGAGAAACAAACGATGCCATCAACAGAATTTTCATAGCCCCCTTAGTTTTTTAGATACGGGGTGGGGTGATTTTGAAAATTTTGCATTTTGGGACACCCCCCCCCCCCCCGTATCTCGGTTACGCTGCAACTTATCAAAAAGGTAAAAAATGAGCTTATTAGTTTTTTTCACGTAGAATCCAGTGGCTTAGTCAGATTTTTTCTATGTTTAATTGTTTTCGAGAAAAAGAGCAAACTTGCATTTTTTTTTAAATGGGACACCCTATATATTTTTAGCTATTATGATTTAGTTTATCACAAGCTTTTCAAAAATATATAATACTTTATAGCTGTTTTCAATGTGAAGCTCAAAATTTACATTTTTCATCAAATTTAAATTTTTTTTTAGTAGGCCATTTCGGGTATTTAGGAAAACAAAAGATGACAGGCTTGTTATCTGAAAAAATCTTTATTTACTGTTAGAATAGGTTATCCATTTTCTGTTCTTTATTTCTATTCAGTTCGATAAATAGCAGTTTTTTCTTAATTATAGCTGCGAATGCAAAATTCGAGAATAATTATGAAAAGTACGATATGTTCGGTTGTTATATTCAGTGTAACGAAAATTCGGATGAAGCATTAGAAGTTTATTTTAACAGGTATGGGCATCTTTTTATATTTTTCATCATATTTTAAAATTTATAAAAACGTAATATTCGCAGATTCCCAGAAAGAAGACAGCCGGATAAAAGAATATTTTTAAAAATAAAATCAAACTTAATTGAAGTCGGTTCATTTTCCAAACCCCGACCTAGTATTTACAATAATGAAAACCAGGACATTGATGAAGTAAACGTTTTGGCTTCAATTAAAACAAATCAAAGTAGTTCTTGTAGAACAGTGGAAGGTTCTGTCTGTGTTACAAAATGAAGGGTTCAAACTATTCTAAAAAAACACAAGTTTAAGCCATACAAATTTCATGTCGTACAAAACTTACATCTCGGTGACGCAAAGCGCCGCGTAGAGTTTTGTAATTGGTATTTGCAAAATGTAAATAGAGAAAATCATTTTGAAAGAACGGTTATATGGTCTGATGAGCGTCATTTTACCAGTGCCGGTATATTTAATCGGCAAAATACTAGGTTTTGGTGCCAGGCAAATCAACATGTTATATTTCCACGGAAGCGGCAAGGCAGATTTGGGTTTAGCGTTTCATGCTTCATACTGGGAAGTAACATTTTATTTTATATATTTGAAGGCGGTCTTACTGCAAATAAATATTTAGAAATTTTGGAAAACATTGTGCCCGAAACAGTAGAGAATGTGCCCCTAGCTCATCTTAATAGCTTATATTTGCAACAGGACGGAGCTCCCGCTCACAATGTTCAAATTGTAAGAGCATATCTTAACAATAATTTTCCTGGCCGCTGGATTGGAACACATGGACCTGTAAGATGGCCACCCAGGTCACCCGATTTAACGGTTTTGAATTTTTTTTTGTGGGGCTACCTAAAAAATAAAATTTATACCGTCCAGTACCAAACGATGGCAGATTTAGGGGAAGCCACTGAAAGAGCCTTTAGAGAGTTACAGGCACGGCCTTTTATTATTTTAAATGCACTGAAGCGAATCAGAACAATGTGTGAAACATGTCTTAGGCATAATGGAGAACAGTTTGAGCAATATTTATGAGACAGTTTCCTAAATCATCAAATAATTGTAGCTTTTAATTTTTGAACGTATAACACAACTGAGTTAATTGTTATTTATATTTATAAAAGTCATTGTTATAGGTATATATTTTTAAAATTAGTGTTTTATATTTGTGAGAAGCTTGTGACAATTGTTTAATCTTAAAATTTATACTGTGTGCCGTTTAAAAAAATGTAAATTTGTTGAAAAATGTAAATTTTTAGCTTCACATTGAAAACAGCTATAAAGTATTATATATTTTTAAAAAGCTTGTGATAAACTGAATCATAATAGCTAAAAATATATAGGGTGTCCCATTTAAAAAAATGCAAGTTTGCTCTTTTTCTCGAAAACAATTAAACATAGAAAAAATCTGACCAAGCCACTGTATTCTACGTGAAAAGAAACTAATAAGTTTGTTTTTTACCTTTTTGATAAGTTGCAGCGTAACCGAGATACGGGTTTCCCAAAATGCAAACTTTCCAAAAACTAAGGGGGCTATGAAAATTCTTTTTGTGGCATCGTTTGTTTCTCAAAAAAGTAACACAGTGCCGCGAAAACCGCAACCTTCTATCTTTACTAATAACGCAGATAACCCGTAAAACATACGAAAACTGGACACCCTGTACTCTACAATTATAAACTTCCTGGGTACTCAAGGAAATATGTGTTAGTTTCTATTCCTGGTACTATATATTTGAACTGCCAGGGTAAAGATGCACGAGGCGAAACGAAATGTTTTGCCAAATATTCCTAAGAACCGTCATGTATTACAAGTGGTCTTGGCATGTTGATATAGGTATACCGTGGTTGCATTTTCTTGACACCAATATTCCCTTGGTACTGCTTTTCGTCTTCTTCATCTGAACTACTGCTTAACATATTACCAAAACTAGCTTTGCGACTGCAAACTATGGAAGAAGAACACCGACTGATCCAAAGTCATATGTGCTCGTGTGCCAACAGATGTTTCATTCTGGTTGCACACTGATTGTGCTTGTGAGTATTGTGAAAGCCGTTTGAAACTCGGGTTTCAACCAAGTCGATCCGTGTGCGAATGGTCTCCTAAAAAATGTAATTCCCCCTAGTAATAATTTGATGTTTTATGTGTCAAGTTATTTAAAGCAAATTCCTCTTAATGCCGCAAAATTTGGATATAATCAGGCAGCACAGAAAATTTGGCTAGTTCTGGAAGTGGCCTTCATAGAGCACCATCATTGCCTAGAAGTTATAGGCAGCGTAGTGGCATTCCAGTTTTGTCTAGGACAGATAGTACGTAGTGTTACGTTAAAAGTAGTCCCATCACAATTTAATTATTTTCTGTATTTAGTTAAAAGAGAAACGTATTATTTTTGTTTTTTGGTAGATATGATTATTATTTATTTGCAATTAATTGTATGTCGTGTGTGGCTTTTTGCTTTCACTCAATTTAATTGCTGATTTTTGTACAGAAAAATCCCATAGCCATAAATAAGAAATTATTGCCTAAAAGTTGAAAGTTGCAAATTTCAGACGCCATGCCATTTTAACTGTAAAGTTAATTTATTTCTTATTTTTTTGACATAAAGAATTAGGGGTATTACGTTACATTATACCAGAATATATGTTTTAGTATTTGTGGTTCATATCCTCAGTCGCATAGACCTTGTATACTTTTGCATTTAAAATGGGTAAAACTTTTTCTTTTTAATTAGATATTTACTGTATTTTTATTATGTTTTATTTAGGGGAATCTAAAATGTTAATAAATGATACCGGGTATTACATGTACCTATTAAGTAAAATCCCACATTCCATGGGGGTTTCGTTAAAAAGTTTAACGTAGCTGTGATTTCTTAGAGGCTGTAAAGAAGAACCTACGATTGATAGAATATAGTGTTTTTGAAACTCGTATCAACAATAAAACCCCTCTACAATGTGGTCTATTAAGTGTGCAACAAATAAGAAATTTCTTTATCATTAGTTCCTCAGAAAATTGTATTCTTGACAAAAGTTGGTTGGCTGTGATTTTGTATTTAGACATATTTTTTAATTCTAACCAATTTTTCTTAATTACGTTTTTCTCTATTTTTTTACATAAGGTTAATTTACTCTGGAACGATATTTATAGTTTGCCCTACCCTGTATCCTATTTGACTTGGAGCCATTCTAAATGCACCTGAAATGGTTTTCGGACATGCACCAACTTTTATCATACGTAAAACCACAAGAGCTTTTTTATATCGGATAAACTATTATTTTTTACGAAAACTAGATTGCTTAGAAATTTAACGAGAACAAATGATAAGAAAAATGATAAAAACGCGACAGCGAAGCTAGAACGTTTTTATCTATTACCGTTTGTTCGAGTTTAAATTGCTAAAAAGTGATCTAGTTTGAGTTTAAAAAATAAAAGTTTATCCAATCTTAAAAAAAAGATCGAGTGATTTTTAGCTAGAAAAATTCACGAATTTTGGCATGAATAGATACTAAAAAAAAATATTACTTCACTAAAAAAATGTTTGACAGCATCAAATTAATTTGTAACAATGTCAGGTTGCCGAGCAATGAAAATGAAAAGCTACTCGATTTTGAGCTGGAGAGATTTTTAGCTGGAGAGGGTTTTATCGCGATTAAAAAGGATGCACCTTTTTTATCGATGTCAAAGTGATAAAAATGCAAATATCAAATGGATATTTTATTGTAGGAGTGAATTAATCAGGAATAACATTTTCTGAGAAACCAATAATACAAAAGTTTCCCATTTGTTGCACACTTAATTGACCACACTGTATAAATATAATTATGATGCCGACATCCAAGCAATAGAATTGTGCATGTAATTTGTATACTTTAAATTGTACAATTATTTATTTAGATCTATGATCCATCCATTTTAAAATAAGGAAAAAGAAAAAACGAACACTAGCCTCGTTTGTTTGACAATTACTGGAAAATTACGTTTCAAACATAAGTAATTGTTTTAAATATTTTCTGCTAGGTTTCTTGCTGTCATATTATTATTAAATATCTTGCTCTAGATATTTTACCAGGGCGTTCAAGATACGGGACGTTTTTTCAAAAAATACAGATTAACACGGGTATACACGCAAATAACAGCGTTCGCGGACTGCCTGGTGAAAGGTGACGAGCGAGCCGACAAGAATTAGGGGCCGTTTGTATTTCTAGAAGCGATGCACGCTTGCATGCCATTGAAAATTTTTGCAGACTTGAATCTTTTTAAAATGCATATTAATTCCATAGGTAATATTAATTTATAAGGTAATTGTAATTTATTTTTCCTTGGCTTTTAAATGAACTTTTAAGTTTTTTAAAAATCTGGTTAAATAATATGTGTGTAAGCATAAACTAAATTAAACAAAAAACTTATTCAAAATTAATTTTCAATACCCATATTTTTAAGTATGCGACAATATTAAGTTTTTAGAATTATTTATAGATGAGAGTAGTTAGAAACATCACATTAAAAAAACTTAGAACCGATATTTCTCCATTAATGGGAGTATTATACAGGGCGTTTCACAACTTATCCGAGAATTTTTAAAAACATTATTATGTACTTATAAATTTAAGAAGTAGATTTCTTTAAAAAATTGTATGTAAAGTCCCAATAGAAAACAAAATAAAATTTGTTAAAAGTTACAATAATTGAAAATATTTTAACACTATTTTTGAACTACGTACAAGGGATACGTTGGATCGGACGGGGTGGAGGGATAGTGAAAAAACAAGGGTTTACTAGCTTGCCGTCATTATTGTACTATTCTTCGCCATAGTATGAGGCTGGTTGGTTTTTATATCTGCTAGAATCAATTGAAACTCAATTTACCAAAAATAATATTTATTTACAGCACTTTACAAAGATTAGGTAACACATGTTTGAATTTTACAAAACTTTGAACTTGAGAATTTGAACTTTTGAACGTCCTGCACTTTGGTGACCTTTTGGATTTATAAATTTATTGGTGAAATACATACCTTGGTTCATGAATGGGGTTTTACGTCTGGGCATCCCTTTGACATCATTTGGTTTGTCGAGCGGCGCCGTGTGTTTTGATGCTATTGACCGACGAGGTAGTTTGTAGATCGCATTTTGTCTCGCTCTCGTATGTCAGTCAGTAATAAGTGGGTTTGTCGAAACGAAACGTACGTCCGTAATAGTTGGTGCTGATTTTTAAAAAGAAATCATTAATAGTTGGTATGCGGAAGTCCTGGTGCAACACGCAATTCAAAGTGTAGTAACCTGGGGACATCTGCGATCATTTTTAGAGCCCTATTCTGAATTACTTGGAACTTATTTAGTTTCCCTCTACTTATGTTGCACTACGAAGGTGCACCATAAGTGAGAGCCGGCCTGACCAATAGCTTGTAGGGGTTGACCTTTGTCCTATTTGCAAGTCTACTCCGCCTGTGAAGCCGGGGGTAAATAGAACTTAACTGTCGCAATGCAAGCTTCGCTCTATTTACCGAATTGAGCCTCCGGCTCGGTTAGTTCAGTCCTTATTAACTTTAGTAACAGACCGTTATGCCTTACCTTATCGAAAGCTTTACTTACGTCAAAAAGAACCGCCCCCGTGTGCGCTTTCTTGTTAAAGCCTCGATGTTAAACGCGTCGTTTGCCTAAGGCAAAACGTTGCGTGTAAACACAAAGTCATTTAGACGACTTAAAACGATTTTTTTTGGCAATTTTCCCTAGGCTAGATAACCGACTAATCGGTCTGTAACTACACACCTTTGTGTGTCAGAATTCGAGAAAGTTGTCCTAACCAATATGATCTCACTTGCTCGCCTGAGAGAATATGAGATAGTATTATAACTTTACTGGAGCGAAACACACTCTTGTGTGGAATTGAGGTTTCCGTAACGCGGCGGAAGAAACCTAACTTTACTGTACGAGTTCTAAGAAACGCGAATTGTCTTTTTACGGCAATCGTCATCGTGACTACCATCGCTGCCATGTTTATACACAGCCAATTAGAAAATAGAACAACTTATACGAGAATATGTTTCTACTGCGGTGTTTCGGCACCTTTCAAGGAACCGTATTAGCATATAATAATATCTAACAAAGGATTCTGAGTTATAAATAGAATTACTTTAGAATATTGTTTCTTCTTATCTTAACGGGAGAAACAAATAATTGCTAGAACCGAACTTGGTATTGATGGTTTGTTTTGGAACTATACCGATTTAACCTGTCTTCTAAAGCCGTTAGCCTGGTTTTGTTAATTTTTAAGCGAATAATATTCTTAAAAAGTTTGTCTAAGGCGAGTTTCTCTATCAACAGCCGCTTATAACTACGTATGATGTATTGTTGAGGTTTTATTTAATTTCACAGAATTTACGTCGCAAAAAATAGAATTTTATTTATGGAATTAATCATATTAAAATATGTTTTTTAAACAAATAGCTTAGCCTCAGCGGTCTCCAAATCCAAATCCTCATATGTCTAATGTCTATTTATTGGGATATTTAAAAACTGAGATATTTATAGAATTGCGGATCACGACGGCTGTCGATAATCTGCGTCTTGGGATACAGCAGGATTAAGGGACATTTGAACTAGTGCGTAAGAGTAATCTGTGCTAGGCGACCAAATTAGATTCGACAGACCGACGTTTGCTTGCAAGTCAATAGGGAAAACTTTAAACAGGCTTGTTACCGTGCGAGCAAAAATTTCATCAAAGTGTGTTTTGCATCTAAGGACGTACTGCTTAGCGGCAGAGCTTAATACATATTGGGTATCAGTAAATACCAGCATTATCAATTGACCAGTTATTCCGTCATCCTCAACAGTCGTTACAAGTAATTTGATTCATCGCTAATTTATCCAATTTCTTGAATAGTTCACGCAATGGGTTTTACGGGACAGCACAAATAATAATGCATTTTTGAATGATAGTTGAAGGAAAGTCTTCTCCACAAGAAAAATGCAATTTCATTTATTCAAATGTATAATGCATTTCGGCAATGTATATTACCATCATCAGATACTATAAAATACAGAAAATTTGTTAAAAACATGATTATATAAATAATACTTGACAAACTTACCAAGAAGTTAATAACATTATAGTTCTTTAAAAAACAGCACAATACAAGTTAAAATGTCAATTTTGGTATTTTTAACAATATTTTTAACTAACATGGAGACATCTAAGAGTTTATGAATAAACCAAATAATAAATCTTAATAAATCTTAAAAAACATTAATAGATTACTGCTAAACTTAATGGTGACACTTTGAGAAGGTAAAAAGAATTCGCCAGGCCAACGACAATGGGCTGTGGTTTGAATCAGTGTAAAAAGTATACAAGCCAAAAAAACAAAAACAAAACAAAATACCCAGAATTCTTCAGGATTGAAGGAAAACAGTAAATTGAGAGCAGGAAGCTGGTTTAAGAGAATGTGTAGGGGTGTGTGTGTGTGTGTGTAGATGTTTTAAATCGAACATTATTTTCTTGGACTGACTGAGTTGAAGAATGTTAAGCTATCGAAATTTGTTTGTTCGTTTACGCACGTAACATCGGGTGATTTTATTGCTCTGTTAATTTCTAATACTTCATCAATCAAGTCAGTCCAAGAAAATAATGTTCGATTTAAAACATCTACACACACACACACACCCCTACACAACCTCTTAAACCAGCTTCCTGCTCTCAATTTACTGTTTTCCTTCAATCCTGAAGAATTCTGGGTATTTTGTTTTGTTTTTGTTTTTTTGGCTTGTATACTTTTTACACTGATTCAAACCACAGCCCATTGTCGTTGGCCTGGCGAATTCTTTTTTACCTTCTCAAGGTGTCACCATTAAGTTTAGCAGTAATCTATTAATGTTTTTTAGGATTTATTAACATTTATTTTTTGGTTTTGTCATAAACTCTTAGATGTCTCCATGTTAGTTAAAAATATTGTTAAAAATACCAAAATTGACATTTTAACTTGTATTGTGCTGTTTTTTAAAGAACTATAATGTTATTAACTTCTTGGTAAGTTTGTCAAGTATTATTTATATAATCATGTTTTTAACAAATTTTCTGTATTTTATAGTATCTGATGATGGTAATATACATTGCCGAAATGCATTATACATTTGAATAAATGAAATTGCATTTTTCTTGTGGAGAAGACTTTCCTTTAACTATCATTCAAATATATTTACACTCCACTTATGGACTTCTACCAAACTATAATAATGCATGGTTGAAACGTATTTTCAAAACGGAATTAGAGTAAATGGTTCTATACACCTTAAAAAGGAGCTGGAAGACCATCAGTAGGAATAGAGGAACTTGTTGAAAACGTTCGTGAAATATTACAAAATATGCCAACAAAATGTGTAAGACGCCTCGCTTGTCTCAAGAAGTGGGAAGATCTTATGGAACATGCAGAACTATTCTTAAAAAACAGTTAAATTTGTTTCCTTATAAAGTACAGGGTTATCCAACCAAGACTAGACAAGGCGATTTTTTGACTTTTCCTGTACTTTTATAAAAAAACTGAAATAGCCATCTTAAGTCATTTTCTCCCGCGAATTCGAATATCTTCAGCAAAAAACAATTGAACATCAAACAAAAGTACTAGGGGTCACTTTGATATTTTTTTAAATGGGATGCCGTATTTTTAATGAGCTTATCCGATTTCTCTTATAAATTTTGATCTAAAATGTTGGATTTTTAATTCAAAAACGCCTTTTTTCTTCAGTTTTAAATTCGGAAAATGTTCGTCTACCGTAAGATTAATACCTGATAGATGGATACCCGTTTCACCTGTTCACCCTTTAACCTGCTTTAAAGCGTCCGTCAGTTAGACAAAATAATCAAGTTTCAAATTTCTATATATTTTTCACGAATTAATTACAAATTTAGTAGTTTTTGCAAATCTATTATTGCTTACGTATAAAAAAGTATAACATATTAGAAAAAACTGTAAACTAAAGTGAATAACTTTAATCTCAATAATATAATTGTTCTATGTGTTCTCCATTATTTTCAAAACATGACCGATGCCCCCTTTTCAATCTCTCCAAAGAATCTCTTACAATATTTTGGTCCTGGTCAAGTCTATTAATTTCATTTATAATTTTTTGCTGAATGTCCTCCAGACTTCTGTTGGGTCGTTGATAAACTACATTTTTTAAATGACCCCATAAAAATGTATCCATTGGCGTGATATCGGGGCTAATGAATTGTTCCGTTACGGCCAATCCACTGATTGTAACGCTCGTTTAGGTATGTTACCACTTCTCGAACTGCATGAGGCGGAGCACCATCCTGCTGCCAAATGATATTGTTGTAGGCTTGCAATGGCAACCTTTCCAAGAAATCCTCGATATCGTTATGAAGAAAATGGAGGTATCTTTGGCCTGTTAAAGAGCCACGATAAAATAGTGGTCCAATAATTCGATTTTCTAACATCCCACACCAAACATTAAGTGAGCTCCAACCTTGAAACTTTATCATTTCATATCTATGAGGGTTAACTGCTGCCCAGTATCTTGTATTTTTCCGATTGTATACCCCCGATGTTGTAAATGACGCTTCGTCACTCCATAGAATTTTATTATATAAATTATAATCTTCGTCTTGCTCTCTCATCAGCATTGAAGCAACAAATCGAAATCGCAGTTCTTTTTGAAGCTGTGTTAAGTATTGAACGGGAAGGATGCAATATGGTTTTAGACCACATTTTTTTAAAGTTCTGTGAACTGTTCCATAGCTTACTCTCCGGAGCCCTGGACCATACCTTACTTCTCGTACCGCTTGCGGAATAGAACTCTTCGGATTTATAGTAAAATATTAAACAATAGCTCGATCCCTTATATTCCGTCTTTTCATCATTCTTGGCTTATCTTTCAATGTCTTACTTTCTTCAAATAGGGTCTTAATTCTGAGAATTGTATCCACTGAAATGTGTCTCTGGAAACTCTCAAAAAATGTTCTTTGTGTTTGTCGAGCATTCTCTCCACTTTTGTAATATAATTTTATTACATTTAGCCGTTCTTCTAAAGAATATTTCATTATTTGTAATTAATTCATGAAAAATATATAGAAATTTGAAACTTGATTATTTTGTCTAACTGACGGACGCTTTAAAGCAGGTTAAAGGGTGAACAGGTGAAACGGGTATCCATCTATCAGGTATTAATCTTACGGTAGACGAACATTTTCCGAATTTAAAACTGAAGAAAAAAGGCGTTTTTGAATTAATAATCCAACATTTTAGATCAAAATTTATATGAGAAATCGGATAAGCTCATTAAAAATACGGCATCCCATTTAAAAAAATATCAAAGTGACCCCTAGTACTTTTGTTTGATGTTCAATTGTTTTTTGCTGAAGATATTCGAATTCGCGGGAGAAAATGACTTAAGATGGCTATTTCAGTTTTTTTATAAAAGTACAGGAAAAGTCAAAAAATCGCCTTGTCTAGTCTTGGTTGGATAACCCTGTACAAGTATTCCAAAAAATACGAGCTGCAGATTATGAAAGACGCAAAAATGACTGTCAGTAGTTTAAACAAAATTTATTGGAAAGAAGTCATTTATTAGACCTGACATTTTTTTCTGATAAAGCCTAGTTCCACCTCACCGGTTATGTGAATTCTCAGAATACACGCATGTGATGTAGTGAAAATCCCGATTTGTTTGTAGTCCACATTGCACCCTTAAGAAATTGGTGTCTGGTTGGCTGTTTTCCAAAGAAGAATTGTTGGTCCTATTTTTTTCTATGACATAGTTACAGCACTGCGATATAGAGACAATATTTTGAATCCATTTGTGGAGCAATTACTTGACGATGAACTACGTTTTGGTTATTTTTAACAGGATGGTGCAACCGCCCAACATTGGCTGAAACTATTAACTAACGTCTGTTTATTACCAACTGACAGCCGCGATAAACAATGATGACGCGCGATTTTGACGTTCGAGCTTTGCTGTTGGCCCCGTCGAAGGTTAAATTGTCGCGGGACCAATAGCAAAGCTTAAACGCCAGAATGACGTGTCATCATTGTTGATTGCCGCTGCCAGTTGTAATAAACAGACTTTACTTACGCAATTTTTTCGACGACAGATTAATCAGTTATCAAACAGACACTGAACTCTCACCCAGATCACCTTCTTTGAAGGTTATGGATTACTTCAATTTTCATCATGGAAGAACAATATTTTTAATAAAACACCAGTTGAAAATTTAGGACCGTTACAAGAAAGGATTATTTAAGAATGTGGTAACATTTATCCAGAGATGCTGGTCAACACTTTCGAAAATATGAAGAGACGTGTGAATTTACGCTTGAAGCGGTGGCCAATTTCAGCAATTTCTATAATTTTTATTTTCCTTTCTCTATATTCCTACGTTAAACAAATTTTAATTTGTTAACTTATATTAATAGTCACCAGTTTGACATATCATGTCATAATATGAATTTGAAACGATTTTTACCTAGATTTGGTTAGATATATCACCCCCTTATAATTGTGATCTGAACCAAGCCCTACGTTTTTCAGTCCAATCCCTCTTGGATAAAAATAATTTTTGCTCACACGGTGGAAAGAAGTAAATGGATGTTATAAACTTTTATTACGATTTTTTTTAGAAATATGCTTATGTATACTAGTAATTAGAAGTTTTTGGATAAGTTGTGAGGCACCCTATATGAAGCAAGAAATTATATTTTGTTAAAATATGTAAAAAATATTTATCTTTGTATAACTGACTCAAAAATTCAATATTTAATAAGTATGTGTGGTTCAGCATGTGAAAGTCATTTGAAACTCTTACAAAAAGGTATCTGAATCCTATACTTTTATGTAAATTAGGAATTATCTTACTGATGAAATGAATAAACTAAAAAAATATATAAACTTATCAAAATCAAATATAATTCACAACCACAATACAAAACACTGTAGTAACTTTCAGATTATTAAAATGTTGATAAAAGATCAATGGCCTTACGTTTTACAATGGATTACGAAAAGGCCTTAAAGGCATTAAAGATATAAGAACAAATTTAATAAAGCAAAAAATAAATCTTGATGAATATTATTAAAAATTATAAATAACTAGTTAATAATAAAAACTTTTAGTAATAAATAGTTTACAACATGTTTATCTAGAGTTATCTAGAATCTAGACTAAGAGAGTATATTACTATGTCATGTGGACAAGAGAGACGATGCGATTTGTCTGTAATCCACATCCAGATTACCATAATCTGACGTTAGCTACAATATAGTTAGACCACCACCTATATTATTTTTCCCGTAGCAATAGGATTTACCAATGAGGTGAATTTTTCTGTTGCCATTCTCTTTTTAAAATGCATGGACCATAGAAATCTGTTGTAATAAATACACTGTTGCACATTTTACAATAATACCGTTATTAAGCTTTAACTAGTGCCATTTTGTAAAATTAATCATCGCATTTCTACTTGTAGATAGTGCAAACAAAAAAGGATTTAGAAGCAACTCGGCCATTGATCTGCAGGCGGCACAAAGGGCAAAAGCAAGAGCACAGTATTCCGCTATGGCCAGAACCAAAGTACAGTCGGGCACAGCTAGTCTTCGTAGGTTTTTCATTTTTTATTTTATGTAGTTTCATTCACTGCATGGTGTTTTAGTTGACAATTAAAATTAATATTAATACGTGTATAACATTATTCATGGTTTAAACTCTAAGTATCTCGAGAAAATAATACTTTCATATCAATCAAATCGTGGCTTACAGGAGCCGATCTATGAACATGTCGTGAGTGACCGCAAATTTGATCCGCCAAAAAAACCGGATGCCACAAAATATAGTGGCTTACAGCTATAATTTTGTTCCTACACAAGATGTCAAAGCAAAGCGAAAATAAGTTGGTCAAATGGGATATAGTTTTCGATTTTTTTACGATGACAGTATTGCCAAATTTCGGCTATTACGTGTTAGTGTCTAAACGGGATAAAACCCTAAACTTTTAAATAAAAAATAGCCCCGTTAATTTAGCCTCTAAAACAAGCCACGCTTATTTATTAGACGTTTCGGCCTAAAGAAACTCATTATCAATGCAAATAGGCACCTTGTTTAAAATGTTTTTGTTTTTATTGTGTTATTGAAATTCTAGTTGGCTTTAAAAACATTGTTCGATTTCACATTATTTACAATAATACTAAATTGATTTTCAAATGCGTAAATCTTAAACATGCTGCAGATTAAAACGTAGAATCAATAAAGCATATAATAAAATTTTACGACTATTTGAAGTTGATAACGGTTACGAAAAAACGAAACATCGGATTGAAAATGTAATTAAATCATCTCGTAGAGGAAAAAGAGTGGCAGTGAGAGTGTAAAATTCATTTTAACATATCTGTTCAAAAAAATAAGAAAACAGTTAAACCGAAGTTGCAAATATTTCTGTTTTGTCCAAATATCTTTTAAATTCGACATTGCAGGATTCGCTAATGACAATTTTTCTCTAATTTAATAATCTCTGTATGTCCTACACTTTACGAGATCTCTGTGTAGTGCATTCTTATCTGGGAAACCCTGTATACCAGGGTGTTCCAAAACAACATGTACATATTAGGGGCGGTTACTGACTCGATTCTTATTTGTTTCATATAAACATCTGGTCCAAAATGCTTGGTTTTAAATGAACAGGGTTTTCAGAGATATTTTCGGTCATATGTATAGAGTAAGTGATACAAGAAAACTTTAATACATTTTTTATGTAGGAGTTGTGGGATTTTTTCTGATTCGCCAGAAATTTTTTAAAAAAGGAACAAAATACGATCTGAAAGCTAAGAAGAATTAACATTGTTTTTTTTCTAATGGAACATCCTGTATATTTTTAATTTTTATAAAATACCTTTTCTGATTCTAAATATACAGGGTGTTATGGAAATGACTTATTATTTTTTAACCCGTAAATATATAGGTCGAGACGAATTGGGGAAAAATTGCTATAAATGGCGCTCGAAGCTAGAAATTCGAGAAAAATGCCTTCAAAAATTTAGGTCCAAAACACCTACGCGCCAATGACCCAAACAGCTGATTTGGGTAATTGTTTACTTTAGTGCAAATGTTGAATTTTTCGCTAAAATTTCGTATATAGGCTAATTAAGGGTAGCTGATCACAATTTTCCTTTTGCGTTTAGGCGGCAAATGCACTGGTTTTGAGAAAAATAATGTTAAAGTTTTTCTAACTCACCGGTATGTTATTTTGCATGTAATCCTAAAATGTTGCTATTTACAATAAAATATTACTTGTCGGAGTCATAGTATACACTTCTGAGTTGAAATAAACGAAATATGCCACAAGGAAACTCTGAAAAACGGGATAACTTGTAAGCGAACAGAAAACTCTACGTTATCTGGAAAAAGACGGGAGACAGCTCACTGACAGCTGGCCAAAAAAGCAGAAGCAAACTGCACGACCCATGTTGTCAGATTGTTAGTGTATTATAAATTGCCTATACTTTTCAATTCATTTTTATTAATTGAATGAATCCTATTGGCTCGAGCTAGCATATCATTCTCCTGGATGGAAGCCATTAATAATTACAAGAAAAAGAAGAACAATCTGGCAACGTGAGTGCAATGAATCTGAAAAGAGACGTTTCTACTTTGTCGGCGTATTAACAACGAATTTAATTAAATTTGTGCCTTTTCCATTGTTTTTTTGCTAAAATGTTGTTCTTATTTTATGAACAGATAGTTTGGTGAAAGTTTTATCACATATTTTGAAGGGAAAACCATAAAATCTAGGAAATTGAAAGGAAAGTGAAACGCGACACCCAAAGAATACCCTAACCTGTAAGTGAAAAACTTTAACATTTTTTTTTCTCAAAACCAGTGCATTTGCCGTAAAAACGCAACAGGAAAATTGTGATCAGCTACCCTCAATTAGTCTATATACGAAATTTTAGCACAAAATTCAACATTAATTGCACTAAACTAAACAATTACCATTCCAGCAGTTTGTCTTGTCAAAAACACATGTGTTCAGGGGCATTGAACTATCATGGAAGGCGCACATAGTCCGGTTTTAAGGTATTTTACAAAATTCAAAATACTTCCGATTTTAGAAAAAAAAACTATCAAGTGTAACTCTAGACCACCTCAGGAGTGGCCCCTTAAAATATAATAAGTCATTTCCATAACACCCTGTATATAGTTTGTCCATATTTTATTTACAGGAACCGTCATTAAATTAATTTCGATTAATTATTGTAAATGACACCATTCAATAATAATTATGAGTAGAGTGCCAGAGTTTAGTTTTCAATAAGGAACTGTCAATGTAAAATTTGAAAGTATACTGGTTAAAACATTTCATTATTTTTTTAAAATGAGTTATTCAACTGAAGAAAAATCGGAACTTATCTGGTTATTCTATAAGCATGGTAGTAATGAACCAATACTGTATTACCTATCCCGGAAGACCCATACCATGCGTTGACACAATAAGATATGTAGTGCGGCAATTTAAGTTAAGACACAGTCTCAAACGTAAGAACAGGACATCTACAAGAAATTTCGAAGACTTTTTAGATGTCTTACTCTTTTTTGAAAGTATCTTTTGACTTTTTTTTAAATTTAGGTTAAATAATTTGATTATTATTTTTTATAGAAATGTAGTATATATAACTTCCTGATACTGCAATTTACTTTGACAAGTCAGGGGAGAAAATTCACGAGATTTTAAAAATGAACAAATATCATGTTTCTAAGTTTTTGCCAGTCCAAGCCCTAACCCAAAAATAATATCCAGCAGAGATTGGAATTTTGCTTGCATATTACTAGAAGACACGTAAATGCAAATTTTCGAAATAAAATCATTTTTACGGATGAAGCCACATTTACAACATATGGCATGTTTAATCGCAAACCTTATTCGTCGTCCACAAATCCGCACAAAATCCAAGAAGAGCAATGTAAAACCGTGGGAATGCAACCTACGAAATAGAAGAGACCAAGTCACGTTAAATAGGTCACACGAAACTAACGCATAGTTACATCCTGTCAAAAGAAAATCGACCCAGTTGTGAACAGTGTCAAGTGCCTTTATCCATTAAACACATTTTAATAGACTGCCCAAAATTCAAACAACTAAGACTTAAATCTAACCTTAAAGACAATATGAAGGAAATTTTGAACACAGACTTACAAAATGTGCTAAACTTTCTTAAAGACAGTGACTTGCTTAACCAAATATAATTAATAAATTGTAACTATGGTCACGCTAATAACCCCAAGTGGTTGATGCGTTTTCTTTGTAAATAATAAAAAAAAAAAATTCAAGACCGCAGTACCATACATGTTTGGTGTGGTCTGTTTGCTGGCAGAATTATTGGTCCACTCGTTTTTCGAGGTAGTTTAACGGGTGCACGGTATCTTCATTTTTTGGAAAATAACATTGAACATCTTTTAAAGGAACTTCCGATTTCTGATTATAATAATTTAATTTGGCAGCAGGATGGCACATCGGCTCATAATGTTATACCAGTTACCAATTACCTTAATAACATGTATAATTTATGGATAGGAAGAAGGGGTCTTATTCGGTGGCCGGCAAACAGCCCTGACCTTTTACCCCTCTATATATTTTAGTGGGGCTTTTTTAAAAAAATTACATTTACTATAACAGAACAAGGAATATCCAAGTTCTCGAAGAGAGAATTCGGGATGAAATATGAATTTTAAACCGAGATCATTCAAATTTTATAACAGATATCCAGTTCCACTGATTTTACACCTTTGAGAGAAGCTCTCAAAATAATAAATTTACTCGTATAGAGCTACTTAACCGAACGTCGTTCGAGTCAACGCAGTCGCATTAGTAAGTAAGTAATAAAGTACCTGAACTAGCCTAATCTTTCAGCATTAGTTCGAAAAATAAACTGGAGTGGTCGTTACCAATACACTATATTTTATAATATACCGTTATTTTTTGATATAATAATTGAGGGGAAATATTCAGAACTGTATCAGAAATGGAGGAGGTTATATTGAGAACCAGTAAAATACTCATGAGTATTATCAGCTGTTAGTTAATTTGGTTTATGGTTATTTATTAACTTAATTGTTTGTATTTTTTCTGAGAGACTACTATAGTTTATTACTCTTTCTACTTTTATTTACCTTTTTCGTTTTATTTTTACACTGACAGTTTCATACGATTGAAAACTAAACTCGGTCAGGCAATTGTTTTCCAAGGCACTTTACTCATAATTATTATTGTATGGTGCCGTTTACAATAATTAATCGAAATTAATTTTATGACGGTTTCTGCAAATAAAATATAGACAAAGTATATATTTTTGAAATTAGCAAAGAAAGGGCTTTTATAAAAATAAAAACTATACAGGGTGTTCTATTAGAAAAAAACCCATTTTGTTAATTTTCTTTAGCTTTCAGATCGTATTTTTTTTCTTTTTTAAAAATTTTCTGGCGGTTCAGGTGAAACCCCACAACTCCTACATTTAAAGTTTTCTTGTATGTCTTATAGGGAACCCTGTAGGTATGACCGAAAATATCTCTGAAAACCCTGTACAGGGTGTTAAAAGTTGAACTGTATAATGGCCTTAAAAATTATGTTTAATTTCCATTTATCCTGGAAGGTTTAATGGTCAACAATTAATATATACAGAATATTATACAAATTTATTGTGGAAAGAATTATTAAGCTTTAAAAAACAAAAAAAAAAAATGAATATAAAAAAGGAAAAAATAGGATAAATCAAAGATAGTAAACTTAGATAGGTAATGTAAGCGCCACAAATATAACATTATTGTTTACATTTCTGGCTTTTATATAAAAACTAAAAGCGAGATGCCACCAAGTACGATTTCGTGCAGACATGACCCGTCCTCGCATCCGTCATTTTAACGTAGTATCGATAAGAACAGAGGGAAACCTTATCGGCGCTTCGCCACTAGCGATCAAAAATACTGTGAAAGGTCGAGTTTTACATGGTAATACCAATTTCTAACAGAATCAGCCAATGAGAAGCGGCAAATGGGCTTTAAAAGCCAATAGAATATTCATGAGAGGAAATTAGATATGACTTTCTTGGCGTCCAGGTTGACTCTTAAAATATTAACCGGGGTATTGTCGCTTTCTTTGATACATTTTTTGCCGGACTTTTTATATAGATATTTAACTGTAAATGGTAATGTTATATTTGTGGCGCTTACTTTACCTAAACATAAAAAAAAGTCAAAAATCCAAAGAAATTCAATATTACAATAGCAACACGACATAATTAAGTATTTAAGATTAGAAGTAGGTTGTAAAATAAATAACAGTAGATTAAAGGAAGCTAACTAGTTGGTGTAGCCAGGGTTATAAGACAAACAAATAAAGTTGATCTATGAAGATGGTTTCTTTAAATATTTTCAAAATGTTTGAGAGTTTGTTGAGCCAACTTTAAAGTTACTGACGAAAAATTATGGTGTGGGGTAATGCTGTCATATTTTATGCGTGTCTATTTGTATTTAAATTTGATATTTAAAGTTTTTTTTACATTAAAATGGACCTTAGTATCGTGGCACGCGCCATTTTTGAATAAAATAACTTTTTAACAGCCAATGCATTTGGCTATTAGGTAGGCTAGGTGCGGTGAGTTCAACTTTTAACGCCGTCTAAATAATCATACCATGTCCTAGGAGGCATTTTCTTATTTTACAAATATTCTAGTAAGTTTTTGTGAAGTCTAGCTTCCAGTAGTAAAAGTTCTTTGAGGTAAAACATCCAAATTTATCAAAGTTCGGGCGGCAAAAGTTCCTGTTGCCTATGGCGGTCAGATGACTAGATCGGCTTCTGCGTAGCTAAAGTATTAAGCATTATTAAATATTCAATGCGGCTTGGTCGGTTAAAAGTTTTTTTATGTTTTTATTAAGCCTTTAATGCCAGCAAAGGTAAGATTACGAATATTATTTACTTCTTTGCATATCTACTATTAACTGTTGCGTTTTTTAATATAAGAACTAAAAGTTGTACCAGAACCCAGTACCTCCGCCTCTGGTTAAATGTTAGCCTGAGGCTAGAATTCATGACTTTTCTTACCTGGTTCAGAGTTTTTCTGTCAGGCAAAATATATAAAAATAAAAAAATTAAACATAGAAAATAAGAACAAAAAGGAAAAATTTACTATTTGTGATAGAAATTGTCTGTTGTACAGGGTGTTACTTAATGTTATTTACTTATTCCACTAGGTGATTCGATTCCCAGACTAATTTTAAGACGAAAAGTTCGTATAAATATATATCCTAAGATTGTTGGTTTTCGGTATACAGAGCGCTTAAGTTTTTATTTGTTTTGATTTTTAGCATACTTTTCGGAAACAGTTTGAGATATTGGAGTGCATTCATTCATGGATTATTTTGATACGAACACACATTTTAATCAGTAGCGTGATACCTACCAGAGAATCCTGGAGAAGCAATTTTCTCCAGAATCACAATAAGAAGAAAATCGTTGTGCTATCACAGAGTCGCATTTTTGAATAGCAATTTGCTTTTAACTTTTATGTCGGTATTATATAATTGAGCCATTTTAACATTGAAAATGTTTATATTATCGCACGGGCACGTTAGTATCGGTACGGAATTCAACGAAATTCTGGTGTTGCATTTGTCCCATACGTCACACAGTCTAACGACACCGAATTAAAATGATCCACAAGCGGAACTACGCGAACCGCCGCCGCCGAGCCGGTGGCCCGATGATGACAGGGAAGGGAGAAAGGACGACGGGATCAGACCAAGTCGAGAGTTAGAGGCGCGTTAGAGTTTATAACCTTTATTTTACTATTTTTTATATTATGAATCAATAAAACTTATATCAACTACCTAAATATTACATTCAAATCTATGAGTTTTCGCAGATCTCAAATCTCACAATAGTCACAAGCGTTGCACTCTGCTTCGGCATTTTCAATGTCCTCCCCGGTTGCATCTTTGTAAAGGACTGTAAATTTTTTTTATCAGGACGCCTTGACGGAAATTCCTATCCAGCTTTTCTACAAGAAGATTTGCCTCCATTATTTTAGACACATCTTAAACTTTGGTTTATAATACTCCAGTTGAGGGATTAGAGGTATTAAAAAATGGAATAACTATGGGATGTGACAATACACTGGGAATTTTTGAAACAGTTCTGAAGTAAGTCGATAAGAAGAATATCAGAATCATCTTGCATAGAACGGGAGGTGGTCGTTTTCAACAGTTTTTTGTAAATACCGTTTAGTCATTACTTACATTTTTGGCTACGTTGGTTCTCAAATGCAAAAAAATGGCTTGAAAGAACCTATTTAAAAAAAATAGTTTTATTAGCGTCGACCATCTAATAATAGTTTAATTATTTTCTTCCAAATGGCAAATTTTACGACAAACCTGAGAGGTCTTTTTTGTTTACTGAATTCTAATTAATAGTAAAATAACTGTTTTAAAAAAATCGGTATGTTTTAAATTGTATCAGGGCGTGCGCTACTGGGGAAAGAGAAAAAATATTAGGGTCAAAATACGTGGTTTTATACCATAATAGTCTATGCAACAAGTTAGTTTTATATTTTATCAGAAAAAATAAAAATATCAGCACCCAGTGGCGTATTTAGGATTGTGACACGGGGGGGGGGGTTCACTTATCTTCCTCAAAAAAATGCGCCGCAGGCAAAATTTTTTTAGGTGCCACGCCCTTTTTTGGACTGTCTAAACTTACAAATTTTACGTTTTGATAGCCCGGCTCAAAAAAAACGTAGAAATAAAGCAATTTTTAAATATAAACGCCAATATTTGCATTTGAAATATTAGCTTTTTGAAGGTATGTATAACGGTATACTATTTTACGACCCCCCGGACCCCCCCCCCCCCCCCCTAAATACGCCGCTGTCAGCACCCATCGAAAATCAAACATTTTCGGATATGTTTTATATGAATTTTATTATTCGACTTAAGGAACGAATCACTCATAAGTGCATACAATTTAATAACATCCTGTATTATTTTAGGAAGTAACACAAATTACAGGAATTACAAATTCTTTTATCACACTGAGGCATTTTACCAGAAAATGTTAATTTCGTCTCTGTCGTCATCAGGAAAACGTTCTTGGTTTTTACTTTAAAAAGCGATGCAAATAGTAACGTAGGATAAAAGGCAGTCTTTAAAATATGCCGTTGAATCAATTACGCATGTCTTGAATTATTACTTGCAAGGTAAAAGGTAAAGGTGAACGAAAAATAGAACTGTCAAGTTGCGAAGTTTTTTTAAGAAATTGTCATTACATACTACAGAATTAAAAAAAAAAACATACAACAAAGAACCAAAAAATGTGTCCACCTTGTACTTTCAAACATGTTATCATTCTTCTTTTGACAGAAAGGAAAACATTGGTGAGCACTTGGGGGAATTGTTAATCTCCTGAAATGTATTTGTAATTCTAGATATAAAGTTCGCACTCATGGAGAATGCATAGTAGTCTAAATGCCCCCGATGTTCTATCTCCGTTGCTGCTTCAATTTGTTGACGGTGAATGAATCTAAACAAAATTATGAGTTTCAAAAAGGCAAAACGAAGTCGTTAGTTCATAAATGTCAACATTTTCGTGGCTAGCGGTCGGACTTAATAATAATAATATATATTCACAATAACCTACCGCCAACACGATAGTGCGATAAATATGGCTCTGAAACGAACAGTTTATATTAATACAATTAAATTGAATTTCAAGGCACAAAAACGTTTAAAAACAAATTAAAGTTGACAGCTCAAAACGATAACTTTGACATCAATGCACAACTCTCCAAATATCTTTTGTCTCTGTCTAGCATGTTACTTTGAATTCCAGACGTATTGCGCATTCCCCGGAGACGCTCTATTATGTTTTTATTCACTTTTAACGCTATAATAAATAAATATGGGGTGTTTCAAGACATGCGTGTTTGACTCCACGTCATACTTCTGAACTTTTTTTTATCTTTATCGATATGTAAATAAGTAATTACATATTGGGAATTTCTACTTTATATCTCTCTACATGACATTTGATGAAGAAAACTTCAAACAATGGTATTGTAACTTATTGTACTGTTGTAACTACAAATCAGTCTATTGTATCTTATTATTTGTTTATTTTACATATAAAAAATATAATAATACTACTATTTAAATTAAGTATCTGTTCGTCACTGTAAGATAGATATTACATTCAAAGGATAGTAACTTTTAACCCTTTTTTACTACGTATAAAACGATTTTTAAAAGTTTTTAGCCTTAGGTACATTTAACTTTTTCTCGACATCACCTTAGACTTTGTTTGTGGCATATAGCATTTTATATCAATAAGGAGTTGCTTTGATGGTTATATTAATAGTATCATGCATTTTAGCTTTTGTTTTTAGTAACATTAACCTACATTGCTTTTTTCCATGTGCCTTCTTGCAGAGGGAGAGGTTGCTCACTCAGGTAATCATTTAATACAAAGGATAGGATTTTGTAACAAACAGCGCCATAAGCGGATACCTCCAAAATTATTATATTTATAATTTTTACTGGTTTCAATTACCAAGCACGCTGGAACTTTTCCAGTCGTTCTTGCTCGTGTAATTGTTTTATATAGTCACTTTTTCTTTTAGTATTTCAATTACAGCAGTTTAGAAGTCAAACTTATTCGCTCCTGAGGTCCAAATTATCAATGTCCTGTTATCTCTAACTTGTTGGAACAATGGGTATCATGGAAGTTATAATCACTAACAGTGCCTTAATAATTTGAGTCTAAGTTTCTTTTAGCGTATTACTCTTAACGTCCACGATGACAGCAAAACATCATTTAGTGACATATTTTACTGTCAAGCAACAAAGTTTTTTATGATTTTTAATAATAATTGTCAAATTAGAGTTAAATTTATAAACGCGTTGAGGGTGCGATTTTTTTTTTAAATTAACCATCTAACATGAACTAAAATAATATTTCTTTTTATATTGTTCACTATCATGTTTTATTCTCCTACTTTTTTGTCAACTCGTGCGCCTATTCGATATTCCGATAAAATATGCTAAAAACTAAAAATATTGATTCGATTATTGGATGTTGTGACACACCTTGTTTTAAAGGTGCCACTTACATTTAGCAGCATATGAATGCACCATAATAATTTTTTAGATAATTGGATAGCGTTATTCGAAAAGGAACCAACCGACATTTTAACATTTTTGAGTAAATAAGGTGCAAAGTATCCCTTTGATTAAAAACATTACTTTGTAAATGACAAAAATGCTGATGTCACATTTGGAAGTATATAATTTTCTTAACTTTTTGGCAGTTAGTAACCAGAAAAATTGCTTAGTTAAAGCTAAAGTTTCATTGTTTTGGCGGTTGGTTCTATTTAAAAAATTTGCAATAAAAGAACCCTGGCATCTTTTTGAAAAAGTGTATGAAACGAAATGTTACAAATTCGATGTATTACAGGACTATTATTACCATTACAGGTACAGCGGTACTTTAGACATCTTCTTTCACCTCAAAGTCAATAGTTTCCCCAAATCCTTCAATGTCATCCTGGAAATCTGCTGACTGTAAATTTTGATAAAACCTTCGGACATCTTTCGGTATAAGTGGCAATAAACTGTTAATATCCGCAAGCTTTTGGTCTGATATAGGTTTGCCTAATGAATGCAGTAGTTTAGGTTTTAAAAAAAAATGGGTTTGAACACTGGTCTTCCTTTGATTTGTTTTTTAATATTTATTTCTTTATAATCTTCTTCGTGTGTGTATGTAAGGAAAATTGGAAATGGACAATCTCTTGTTATTTTCATAACCCTGGTTTTTAGCCAGTTGTCCTTTTCGCCATTTGTGTTAGTCTTTCGATTTACAACACTTTTTTCTAAATTCTCTGTGTCTCAAAAATCTTTTCTTCGCATTTCAGACACTTTATTTTTTTTTTTGATGAGTTTGTGACAATTTCCTTAAACTCTTCCAAGGTGTAAGTATACCCTAATCTGATGTTTCAGATTTCCATCAATTTCACCAAAATCAGTATCGTTCGCCAGATAACTGTGATCAGGAATAAGAAATTTTAAGTATATACTTTTTAGTGAATTATTTATTTATTTATTTCAGAGGCTTATAACAAGGCAATAAACTTTTTAATACAGGATCCAACTTCTTGTGCTCCTCCGCCAGCTGTACCCTTCTTTCATAAGAAGAAGTAAGGTATATTTGTAGAAACAGTGTGTATCCCCTGATTGTACAGCAACACCTGTCCTTTATAGTGTACTTTGTTTCTTGGTATCTTGGGCAAACTTAACACTTTCTCCATGTCATAGGTTACAGCTTTCTCCATGGCACAGGTTGGCTACAGCTTTAAATTTCGTTGCTCTTTTCATAACTGCTTTCATCACGGCTCTTGATAATTTTGCATTAGTCAATTGTTCATTATGCAGCTCATTTTGTGTCATTTTAATATCATCGTCTTCAGAGTTTCTTTTTTTTATTGTTAGTTTATCGCATATGTTGCAAGTGTCGCTTATGGGCTGTTTTCGTCTTAAATTGTTGGTATAAAATATCGTTTATAAGTTGACCTTCGGATCGGATTCGATCTAAATGAAGCGGATACATTTTTTGAAATATTAAATCTTGTGCTACTGAAAATATTGACTTTGTTTCTTTTCGAATGTAGTGCGAAACGTATGTAGGAAATTTGGAAATATGTGCAAATATTTTATTATAAAACAAACAGAACGTGCATAAATCTAGAAAAGGAACATAGACATAAACTTCTAAACAGAATTTTGTCACTTGGTTCCTTTTCAATAATTTCGGACTGCAGTATTTCTGTGTTGTCGCTTGGCCCTCTCATCAACAGAGGGCTCTGTGATATAGAGGTATTTTTCGAATCTCTAATTAAGGATATTAATAGTCGCTTAGTCTCTACAGCTCAAATAATTAAAATTTGTCGCTGAGTTCCATTTCGAATGACGCTATCCAATTGTCTTGTGCCGCAACCATAATACCTCAACACTCAGGAGGGCTTCATTTCAGTTGACACGTAAATAAATAAACGAAACCTTCGGCGTAGAGGTGGGAAGTTCGATTCTTTTTGGTGACTCAATTCATTTGATTCATTCAGTTAAAAAGATTCGTTCAGTAAGATTCGTTCTTAAATGATTCACTTACCTACTTTTAAATAATTTTACGTTTTAAACGCGAAAATGCTAAATCGATGTTTGTTTAAATAACAGTCAGTCGTTTGTTATGAAGATTGTTACCATAAGTGGTAACAAAATACCCAAATGTAGAGCCCAATGTTTACGTTCTTGAAATGTCTTCAATGAATAATAAATAGATTCCTATCCAAAAATAATATTCTTCTCTTGTTTTCTTGTTTATTAATATTTGTTCAACCATTTGTACAGTTACACTATAAAAAAATAATCAAATAAATACCAAACAAATCAAATATTTCATCCCATACATTTATCTCTTTTCCTTCTACTGTACTTTGCGTATCTAATTAAACTGCTGTCTTTCTCTACATCATGAAAATGGAAGACGGCATCCCGCATCGCCGAGCGACGGCCGTCAGGCCCACTCTCGAGCTCGATCGTTCGAACTGCGGACTTGCGAACGAGTGAATTACTGAACTGGTGAATCGCTTTTTCGAGTTTCGGGTAAAGTGAACGAAATGCGACTTTGATTCATCAATTCTTTAAATTATTCCTGACTTGGTGAATCAAAAAAGAATCGAATCTTTTAGGAACGATGAATTAATTCTTTTGAGTCAGTGAAGTGATTCGTTCGTTTTGAACGAATCGTTCGTGAACGACACACCTCTACTTCGGCGCTTAAAAGTATTTTTTCTTGTACAGTTTTTGTTTTGTTCTTTTTGCTATTTTTGCTGGCTACATTCTTTTTATATTTGTTTTGGCAATCGTGTAAGTTTTTCATAATATTATACCAAACATAAGGCGGAATACTATAGATTTTATTTTAGGTTGTCTCTATGTAAGATACTCGCTTTGGAAGAGGCATAAATATGCCAAAGAGTTCGTCTCCCAACATTTTTTCATGACAAGCAATATCAAAAAGCCTTTAAGACGCCCTAGAAGCGGTGCATGCCCTTACTCTTTCTTTTTGCATATTATACCGAGATATCAAAAATTATGTTTTGAAATAACTGTCAATTTAGGTTAGTTTAGGTGCCATTGTGGCATCATCAATAACGGTCAAATATAGTTATAGATGTAAAATCCTTAAATGCAACTTTAAAAATCTAATTGAAAGACTAATAAAGTTTTTTAACAACAAAAAATTAAAGTATTTGTTGAAAGTGTCACCCGTCTTGTTCGATGCATATTGGCATGCTTCCTCATGCCCTCAAATGCAAATTGAAGCATTTCTGACATTATGGTTGCAATAATCCTTTGTTCCCGTTCTAGCAAATTTGTTTTCCCAAATTCCATTAGGTAGGTGGGTTAGAGTGGCAGACTTCTGGTACTGTCCAAACAGTCTCACGAAGTCCTCTGAGGACCGTTGTAATACCACACGTGTTCCGCGGAACCTATCCGCATCAGCTTCCTGATTGCGATTAGCGCGTCGTACAACGCTGAAAGATCTTAGCAGCTCATTCAAGCCAGCTACTACTGTTAATAAACTTAGTAAGTCGACCCAGTAGTAGTAAGTTGCTTAATTTCTCCACATTATTAAATAATGGTTCGCCTAAGGCATTAACCCTTCTTTTTGCGAGGCCAGAAGTTCACATAAGAAATGTGTCTACCAAAAAGACAATGTCCGGTAACTACGGCAGTGATATTTCTAGGTCTTTCCGACCTTGTTGTAATTACGCTGAAGTTTCCTACTATGATGTAAGGGCCTCAATTGCTTGGAGATGATACAGGTTGTGAGTTCTGTCTATCTGCTTGGTGCAAGTTGCTTGGCTATGCGACCTATCTCCTCTTTGACCGATCCCACAGTATTCTCTGCTTCCATCTATGTTGTAATGACCAGAAACCCAATACATAGGAACTCGATGCTGAGCACCAAGCATGCAGAGCTTGTTACGACAACGCCTTACTAGTGTTTGATTTAATGCTGCTGGAACAAATCGCCTTTATCGCTGCTTGACTGTCTATATACATAACTATTGATGCAGTTTCTTTTAGGCCAGGATGTTCCTGCAGGATATTGACTGCTTTATCTACTGCCATAATTTCTGCTTGGAAGCGAGAAGATCCAGCTCCCACTCCGACGTCCATTTTGAACCGCCTGTGAAGTTCGAATGATCTGTCTCCATTGTTAACTAGTTGCCTTTCCACTTTTTCCTACTCATAGTGAGCAAAGAAAAACTCCATCCCGAAGTCTGGTAATGGGACGATGTAATGAGTCGGCTTTCGCAAATTTTGGCCTGGATTTATGCTTAATAATAGTATACTGCTTTGTGCGTAGTTGGTACCGTTCCAGCATTTCGACTCTTTCAGTCGTAGAGCACTTTTTGCAGATATCGGTTTTCCATGAATATCCACGGGTAGCAGATGTAACAGCACTTCCAGTGCCGCCAACGGTGTTGAGTGAACGGCACCAGTTACTACTAAACGAGTATCCCGTTGTATCTTCGTTAGTTTCTTCAAGTGTACTGCTTTTTTTAAAGCAGTTCACCAGACCAAGATCCCGTAGGTTAGTATAGGTCTTAAAGTGGCTGTATAAATTCAATGTACTAGGTTTTAATCCACACTTTTACCCAATGAATCTTTTGCAGGCATAAAACGCAATTAACCTTGTAATCCTATTGTATAGCGAGAAAACTTCACCAGAACTGCTTGACACATTTTGACAATCAAGGAATGAGTGACATCCAAACATAAACTCGATAGAAACGTTTCAAAAGGCTCAGCTAGCTATCCGTTTTCCACGTCCATATTGTCATCTACTTTTCAACAATGTTCTTTAAGTGCCTCTTCTTCCAACAGGTCAGTTGATTCCAGTAGTAGTGTTTCTACAGATCTGCCGGGACTGGGACATTTTTAATCGAATGTATTCCTAAGTCAAAATGTTAAGATCATTCACAGTCGATATGAAGGCGTAGAGTTGTTGTCTACACCACCGAGACGATTAAATTTGTCGAGACTTTGTGCAACACTTTTTTTTTTCGGTTATAACTCAACTACTACTGATCTCGACTACTGACTCCAGTGCCAGCAAATTTTAACCTCGATACACATATATAATCCATTATTAAATTTCGTTTTCATCTAAAATAAAACGTATTTCTGTTCAAAATGTTCAAGTTTATTAATAAATTACTAAAATATACATTAAAGTACTGATTACATTTTTAAAATGGAATCATACAGTAGATATTTCGCTATGAAAAAAATGTTTCTTTCATGTGCACCTTCCCCTAGGTATTCACAACACCTGTCGGTGGTTCCTAAACGTTTGGGCAAAACAGCCTTTACTGCTCTAACAGTAACTGTGAAGTGAATAGCCACATTGCTAGATGTCACTATAACCTTATGGCGCTGTTATTTGTTACAGAATTCTACAACACGATTTTCTAGATTTTGATAATTCAAGATATTATAGGATTATTGTTATGAAATACTTTGCATTACTTTGACCCTATAAATCCAGATATCACTAACACTGCACGTTATTTTGAATGGTAAAGAATGTTTAAACTATTATGTAATACTATTGGCAAGTTTATTTATTTAACAACTTAAATAGCGTTTATAACTAAAATTACCTGACCTGTTCATAATTCCAAAAATAATCACTTATAATTTGCACAAAGTATCCATGTTTGAGTATTTTCTAAAATTATTAGTAAATATAAAAAAAAAGCTGTTTTTCCAGTATATATACCCATGTGACCTGTTTTTTACTAAATTATATAATTTGTTTGCGTTATAAATGGGACATATCGTATAAAATTCAGGTTTCTGTCGGTTCGTTTTTTTTTCGCCGGTAATAATTATCGCTATGAAATTTTTGAGATACGGCAGTTTTTTATTTTTTTTCGGTATACATTCGTTCAAGCCAACTAATAAATATATCCCCAATTTTTTGGTTAGATGTCTGCGCATGCTTGGTCACTCTGCCAACAACTCGTCATCAGTAGCAAACTGTCGTCTTTTCATTGTACACCATCTTTTAAAAAATCAGCTGTTACTTAAGCTCTGTGTTTGAGAGTTGTCTGGCGTCTGGTATCCAAACGAGAATGAGAATGCGGAAGACATTTTTCTGTGTAACATTCTCCTGTTCTAACACAATTTCCTCATGTTTTAAAATCAACAAACCTATTACTGGACCTAACGATTGTGACGAGCTTCAAAGTGATTTGGATCGTCTCGGAAGGTACTGTGTTAGAACGGACTATTTCTTAACTTCTCCAAGTGCATCTCAATTACGTTCTCTCGAAATCAAAATCAGATAATTACAGCTGATCATATAAACAATGCACAGTTGAAACAAGTTAGTAGCACAAGATACTTAGGTATCATATTTTATTCTAAATTTGATGTAAATAATAATTATGTTATTAATTCAGCCTGCAAAATGATAGGTTTTCAACAAAATGTAAACCTCTTAAATGTAAAGCCAATTGTCTGCTTGTTTAACTCTTTCGTTTTAAGAAAATTGAATTTTGCAAATATTTTCTGGAGCCCGAAGCAAAAGACCCTGTTAGACAGATTGGAAAGTATTCAAAATAAATTTATAAAAAACCTTTCATTTAAGCAAAATTTTATTATTTCCAATAACGACATTTCTCTGACTCGAGATCATCTTCATTTGTTAGCGAATCGAATGATAATGCAAAATAACGAGATACGGTTATGTGTTTTTTGAAGATATCAAATTCTTCTCCATGTCTTTACCACAAAGCTATTTTAAAAGGAAGTTAGAAGGACTAGAATGACTTCTAGTTTATCTCTTGTTTGTCCCTTCTTTTCCTCTTTTCTAATTTTCTTAATTTAAGTGTAATATAGTATATTACTTGGATATGTCTAATACCACTTATCAGTAGTAATATTGTGGCTATTCTATACCTGTTTGTATCCCTGTTGAATAAATAAATTCGGTCAATAATATGCTCCATTTTTGTTCATCTTTAAATAGTTACAGTTTATTCTGATAGAACATGCTAATCATGCAGCCAGATTTCAACTCCTATCACAATTAAATTTGCACGCGCAAGTTGCCCAGATTCAAATAATTTCAGCATCTTGCGACATCATTAATATTAAAAGGGTCGCCAATTTAAAGATTATACAGCCTACTTATATTGATTGTACCGTATCAGCCGGTGCACCTAACTTCAATAGCGACTTAATCTGTCTGTACGTAATACGCCGCTCCTCGCTCAATATTTCTCTACGGCTGCTATGTTTTCTGCCATATGCGGTTCGTCATCTCGGCTTGGAGAATCTTGCCCGATCATTGATTATTTCCTGTTCTCTCCAATTGATAAAATTTGACATACCAGCTGCCTAGCGAGTTTGCTTCGTATCAACGTTGCCCCTATATGTATGTATGTAGCCTGGTGTATCTTAAAAATTTCATAGCGACCTACTTATATTACCATACTCACGAGCAGTTTTGAAAAAATGGCTATAAATACGTCTAGGAATGCAGGGGATTCACGTAGATGACGTATTTAAGGCAACTAGTCAACAGGAAGATCCATAAATTTGGGTTTTTGCATAAAATAACATAAAAGCTACCCAGGTAAAATATTTCCGACAATTGTCACATCTACCTGAAAGTAGTAGTAGTAGTAGTAGTAGTAGCGATTAATATTTTAAACGGAAGACCCTGCTTATAAACTTATTTTTGCAATCTCTAGTTCCTTCTTATTTCCGTATCTGTTACCGTTTTCGAGATATTAATTAATAATAATAATTTTTTTCAAAAACAACCTGCAATATCTGTATATCATACCTTTACTAGACACTAGCTGCCGAAAAAATGCGGACAAAAAACGTTCAGTGATATACCGTTAGTTAATTATAATTTAATATTTATTAGCAAATTGGAATTAAACGTTCAATAAATAATATATTTAAGAAACGTAAGAGTATTTTAACATAATTTCAACATTATTCAAAATTCCTTCTTATCCTATTAATTTTGATGTTGAAATGGCACGGAAATATGGCAACATAGTGCACGAATAAAGGATATTGTCAATTTAAGTGGTTGCAACGGGTCGCGTGCCGCTTGCTAGAACAACCGATCGATATTTGTGTCTCGGTGGAGTTGTTTGCGTATGAGGGCTCGACTATTTTAGCTCTAAGCAATCAATTGACTATAGGAAGCCATAGGCGGCGAATAGAAGTCGGAGACAGTTATTCCAATCGCGTCAAATGAAACTCTTTACAGAATTTAGCGACATTGGCTTATTGATAGACACTAAAACGATTTACCGGGAACTCTTGTCCGTTGTTAATCCGAGTTGGCGGTGCTTCTCAAGGTACCGTTGGGGCCGCAAATCAATGTAGTTGAAGTTCAATTGGATAATAACGAAGAAGTTCGTTAATGGTCACTGTAACACACGGTGCCACTGGGGAGAAATTTAGCCATTTTCCAGGTGGGAATTGCGGTAGACAAAAAACGATGGTCGCGAGTTCGAGATAAAATTTCGTACTATTGAGCGAGACGGAACCCCTTATTTTTTTGGTGTCTTTTTTTGTTTAACATTAAAAATAAAGAGCTACCGCAAATAGAACAGGAGTAGTGATACAATACATCGGCGCCGTGTCGCAAAACTTTTAATTCATTCGTCTTTGACATTAATGCGACTAAAACTAAAAAATCTATCACTGAATCAATCATAAGGCTGTTTTGTTTTTTTGCCGAAATATAATTTCCTATTTTTATTGCATTTAAAACATATCGGTGTAGCGCGCTCATGACTACACCATGTTTTAAAAGATTGTGCTTCCCCTTACCGATACGTCGTAGCCACAGGCTCGTGTGTACACCTGTACCTGACTAGTCAAATTGCTGACTTGACTGCTATTAAAAAAAGTACATTGCAAGATATTCACATTCATTTTTCAGTCAGTGTGCCATGCATTGTCATAGGTGTCATCTCACTGTTATGGTTTCGATATTCCAGTACTTCTAGCCCTTGGTAGCCACACCAATCTGTAGAAACTGTGGAAGAAAACTATTCACTGGCAGTTCGAATGAATTTATTTATTTTGTTTGGAGACGGTGATAAAATTATAAGCAGGACATGTAGAAAGTTTAAAACAAGAAAATATTTATTTGCGTTTGGTTTAACTTGAAAAGTGCCAAGAAACAGCAATAAGTAATAAGAACCTTGCCCGTTTACTTTCAAACACTTCAAAGCGCGGTTGTTGGTAGCACTCGTCGTGGCAGATCTAATTTCATTTGGATCATGATCTTTAAATGCTCGGTTTTACTGGTGATTTGTAAACCTGTTCTTTGAACGCGCCCCACAAGTAAAAATCGAAAGGATTAAGATCGGGTAATCTCGGAGGCCAATTTCATTGCTCTAAACGCCATCGTTCAACGATCATCAAAAAGCCTATTAGGTTGTGAAGCAACGAATTAATTCTCCATGGAATGAATGTATGAAGGCATTTTATTGCATATGTGAAATATGGTTGTTAAAAGGAATTATCGTCTTCTCTTGGAAGCTTAAAGTTAAACTCAAAACTCTGGATTTCTAACACAATCTATTTTCATAATCATCCGTCATGTCTTACTGACAAATCTTATCAAAAACGTCAAAACTATATACAAAATGACTTAAAACTAACATTCTCCCCCGCTGGTGTAGAATCATATCATCAGGTATCTATAGCAGGTGTAGAAATGCATTTATGTTTTGTATTGCATGTTTGCAATATAATTTTAGTGATGTTAAAGTCAAAATTAAGTTAACATTAAAACTGATTTTTTCTTGAAATCCTGATTTCCTCGTGATATGGATTGTATTGAAAATTCCTTCCCTGGAAAATTTTAATTCATCCGTCCAAATTATTTTATTTAAAAACTGTGGATCTCCTTGGGTGCACGCCGAAATGTTATAATGTATATAATAAATTATCTGCAACACCAAATGCAACGAAATTGTCTCGATTTCGAAAAAAAAATTGATATTCGTTGACGGTAGATTCGGTTACAGTTCATTAAACTTTTTACATGTCCTGCTTATAATTCAGTTCATTAAACTTTTTACATTACTCATTTATATTGGTAAACTTGGCAACACACTTCTAATAGAGCGTGGATTCCTGGGCTAGAAATAATCGCGTGTGGCTTGAAACTGGTTTTGTCTCTTTCTATCGTACATAATATTGAATTTGTGGGAAGAAGCTTGTCATCACGACATCTTGGTAAAATTTTACAGGCATTAATAATTATATTTAAACGTATGTAAATGTGCTTGTCAAAATGAAATCGCACTACTTCAAACGTATTAAATCTAGACATTTTTTTCTATTCTTATGTTTTTACAAATTTAATAACTTATAAAATATTAATATGAAACTAAGCACCGCAACCCTATGCCGCCAAAGTTAAAACTGACTTTTTTTACGCCTTTTCCCCCCTGTCTCCTCAGCCGTCGTAGCCACAGGCTCGTAAGGCGGACTATACCATTAAATAGAAGTACTAGAATATCGAAACCGTAACAACAGTGAGATGATACATATGACAATCCATTCAAATAAATACTTATAAGTCAGAAATTTGATTAATTAGGTATAGGTATGGTATATATAAATGAACAGCGAACTTGAGTTTCATTTGAACATTTTACTTTTAGACAAGTAAATAAGGCTATGTACGTACCGGCTCAAAATCCCATAAGAAATAACATGAGCCGTGATTCTGCATTTTTAGTTCCATTTTAGAGCGTGGCACTTTTGTCAGACAAACAGACTGCTATTGTTGTGTTGATGTTCTATTGCCGTTGTGTTTGTATGTTGTTAGAACGGATCTGTTTTGAACAGCCATGTTATTTCTTATGAGATTTTGAGCTGGTAGCCTTATCTACGCAGACAGTTTTTCAAGTGGCCAAAAAAACTGTATTTTTTGTCCGGTCTGTATGTTAGAATAAGCTTTGACCGTAGCGTAAAAAGTCTTCGGGTGTGCCTAACACACGACCAAATTTTAGTGCCTTAGTATCTCAGAGTTTCAAAATATCAGCATTTTTATTGCAGGTTGTATTTTTTCAGAAAAATAAATGGAATTAAATAATATCGTGGAAACGGTGACAGGAAATAATAAGGACAGCTGTTAAGAAACTACTAGAGGTTGTAAAAATTAGTTTATACACAGTGTGTTCTGTTTAAAATAACAAAGCTGCTATTAGTTTCTAGTAGAAGCGGCAACACCGTATTGTCTGAAGATATTTTAGCTGTGTTATACAGAAAAATCAAAGTTGTGTTCACTAGTTCGCCATACCTAATACACCATCCTTCAATCGCAAATTAGTACTTTACAATTATTCAAGTATTGCACGGACGCAATGCTATCAATACCAAAATTAAAAGTTTTTATCCCTTCATTTCATTCATTTGTACCTGATACGTAGAATTTCATAGTTGATTTTATATTTTAGATAGTTTTTAGGAATTCATTTTACTACTCCATTAGCGGAAACGTTATCAATCCCTTATGTGTGTATATAGGACTGATACCGTTACCTTAATTTATTAGTCAAAAAAGTGGATTCCCTAGAACTTGCTATTAAAGTTGGTAATTTTATTTATTTCTATATAAAGGGGAAACATTTCAGAAATAACCAAATCTGCTACACATAGGTAATTAAATTTAGTTTTAAATTAAAAATAATGACTTTAAAATGTTGTTCGTTAGAACATTACAATTCACTCTTGCATTCTTTAAATAATCCCAAAAGAAAATATTTTATAATGTATGCGTGTAATTTAATATTTTGTTATTTTTAGCTCGACCCAAGAGATCGCCTGACAATATAGCTACAGCTTCCCCAGAAAGGATCGGGAGAACAAGAAGCAGGAGCTCCCAATCTCAACGTATGTTGCATTTTTAAATAATTATTGATTTATGAAAAGCGCTATTCGTTTTTGAGTAGTAATATTGGTTGTATGTTCAAAAAAAAATTGTTAATAACGGAAAGCAGTGGCGTAACAGTGCTTCCCTTGGCTCTACTACTAGTGTGAAATTAAAAACTAGATTTTATAAGGCAGACCAGGAAAACAAATTGGTGCATAGAGAGATCGGCAAAAGGGTGGACTTGGTTAAATAACTCACGAACTAGTAAATTAAGAATTCCACAACCTGGGTGGTGCAAGTAACAGAACATTGCTTATTTAATGGTGATCATGGCGACTTTATGAGACTTACAGTTTTGTGAGTTTTGATGTATTTCTTTCTGACCATTTCGAGGTTATATGGTGAAAAAAAAATGCTTTAACTACTTTTTATAAACTTTAAAAAAATTTGCAAGTAAATTGCATTAGGGGCTTTTAATTAAGTGTTTAAATTGTTCACCATTTGCTTGCTCCTAGCATTGTAATAAACCGCATTTATTAAGTTTAAAAAGGGTTCGCCCTGGGAACCCAAAGTTTCTGTTTGTATTTGATGTTAAGTTATTTCCACATTTTGTGACCGGTATTTGTATACCTTTTTCTTCATATGACTCCACAGATAATAAAAACGTTTCTGAATAAATGAGGAATTTTTTTTTTTTAAATGGCACACCCTGTATATTTCTTACCGAAACGTTTGCAAATCGTATACGGAATAAAAAAGTTCATATGCAATATTAGCCTAAAATTGAAAAACCATCGACACAGCAATGGAAATAAACAATGGTTTGCCTTTGGCGTTTTCATCGACACTGCCATGAAAACAAAAACGAATTTATTTATTTATTTCAGAAATTAAAACTCGATTTTATTTTTAGCGGTAGAAATTAAAAAAAAAACTATATTAAATGTTCAAACACATCACCGTTTTGTTCAATACATTTGCGGGCATTCTTTAATACGCGTTTTGTAGCTTTTAAAACTGTTCTGCCATCGATGGATGCTATAATGCGTCTAATGTTGTCTTGAAGTTCGACCAGATTCGCATATCTCGTTTTAAAGACTTCGTTCTTGACATACCCCCAGAAGTAAAAGTCTAATGGAGTTACGTCAGGAGACCTTGGGGGCCAACGTATCGGACCATTTGTTGCCATCCACCTATCTCTGAAAAGCTCCATATTGTTGACAATAAATTTGGTTACGGTCCCCTAAGTTCACATCATCTAAATATTCTTCTAGTAATTCTGACAACATATTAACGTATCCCCTGCCGGTCAGAGTACCTTCATAAAAAATTGGCCCAATAATTTGGCTGCCTATGAGACCACACCAAACATTAATGCTAATTCTTACTTGCGGATTTCTGGGAACAGCAATAAACAAATTTATTCCAGACCAACTTAAACATACCCCTATTTGAAAAGTTCGCTTCATCGCTCCATAAAATTTTCTTTAAAAAGTTAGGATTTTGTATACACATATCTTGTAACCATTGGCAAAAAATGAGTCTTCTTTCAGTGTCACCAGGTAATAATGTTTGCACTGGTCGGTACTTATAAGGTACAAATTTATATTTTTTTAAAATCCTCCAAATTGTAAATAAACTGAAACCACTGTCTCTTACTAAATCTCTAGTTGAATTATTTTTGTGCGCTTCAAAATATGCCAATACATTTACTTCTACTTGTTCACCTATTTTAAACTATTTTTTAGTCCTTGTCTTTATAAAAACTCTTTCGTTACTTCCAAATTTTCTATACAGCCTTAGAAAATACCTTCTGTCTGGTTGCTCACGTTTAGGATACATTTGACCGTATTGCTCGAATGCTAGTACACTATTTTTTTTGCAACCAAGATACGCTTCTAACATATCGCAATGTTCTAAATGCGTAAACGCCATTTTGTAATACAGTATTGCCCGAAAAAAACAGTACTGAACTTGTAATCGTATTATATATTTAAAAAATACATATTATTGACACTTTATTATATGTTCTAAGTGTGCACCTCCTCGTTCAAGACAGACTTCATAACGATGTTCTAAGTTTCTGCTCATGTTATTGAATAAGGGTTGTCTCAGAGCTGCGAAGAAGACTCTAACGGCATCCTTTAATTCATCGATGGTTTGTGGTGCCCGTTTGAAAACGGCATTTTTAGCCATGCCCCAAATGTATGCGTCTGGAGGTGTGAGGTCTGGAGAATGTGAAGGATAAGGGAAGTCAGTAAATCGTGAAATGAATTTGCTTGGAAAATGTTCTTGAAGAAATTGACGAATTGCGGCAGCAGTATGGCAAGTTGCCCCGTCCTGCTGAAAAAATTGGTTTCGAAATGCCAAGTTACGTGCACGACAGAATTGACGTAGATCAGGGATAAATCGTGTTAAAATGTGTCTGTACCTCTGTTGATTAAGTGTGACTTGCCTACCATTCTCTTCGATGAAGTACGGACCAATGATTCCGTGTCCGGACACAGCACAGCAGACACTCACTTTTGCACTATGTAAAGGAACCTCTTGAACCTCATCGGGTCTGGCAAAGCCCAGAAATCGATTTGTGCGACGATTCACATAGCCTGACAAGTGAAAGTGTGCTTCGTCTGAAAACCAAACATTTTTTAAAAATTCAGGATTTTCATACTGTAACGCGAGAATTCTGGCGCAATATTCTACTCTACTGCGATAATCCCGAGGATGTAGTTGTTGATGTACCTGAATCACATACGAAAATGCACCCAGCTCCTTCAGGATTCTTTGAAAGGAAGTTCTTTTTAAATCAAGTTGTAACGCTGTCCTTGCCTGGCTGGCTTTCGGATTTTGTAAGATTTGCTCAAAAACACGTTCATGGTTATTGTTGTTGTTAACTGTCCTGGGACGCCCCGAGTTTCCTTTTCGTTGGCACAATACACTACCCGTATTTCTGAACTTTTCAATAACCTTCAAAATTACAGCATTACTTGGAGAACGTTTATTAAACCGTTGTGTGAATTGATCAGACACGTATAGCAAACTGGCACCATTATGTCGGCCCATTCCGTATGAGCGAAAATAATGCTCTACCAGAAACACTTTCTCCTCTGTACTTAACACCATTTTTAACAATTAGGCCCTACTAATTACTTCTTTGAGGTTTACTTGACAGGTCTATACTAGCTAACTTGAGTGTGACAGCGCACGCATAAAACACCGCCAACTTAGTTTCAGTACTGTTTATTTCGGGCATATCTGTATTTAAAAGCAAAAACTAGATAACTTAACGCAAAACTACGAAAATTTTGGCTTCGTTAACAATAATGGCTACCCAAGACGAGGACACTTTAGTTAATTTTTGTTTTTATGGCAGGCTCGATGAAAACGTCAAAGACAAACACCATTTTTTATTTCCATGACTGTGTTGATGTGTTTTCAATATTAGGCCAATATTGCATATGAACTTTTTTATTCCGTATACGATTTGCAAACGCCTCGCTAAAAAATATGCAGGGTGTGCTATTTAAAAAAAAATACATTTTCCTCATTTATTCAGAAACATTATGTCCAATTGTTTTTCTGCTTTCACCATTTTAATTAACAGAAAAAATGCTTCTACTTTGCTAATTTAACCGACTTTGTATCTCCAATAATAAAAAATGAATTGTGCACACTTAATTTGGTACACCCTGTATATCTACAAGGTTTGGAACGACCACTATGTAGTAAATATCCATTTTCTCACAATTTTGGAAGTAGTTGATTGAGAAATATTAATATTTCTCTTTGCATGCACTTGATTTAATAAATCGGCAACTTCGCTGTGGTTCTTTTTCTCTCGTCATAACCCGTTATCATTATTATCGCAATTCTGTCTCTTTTAATTTAGGGCATTTTTAAAAACCGAAAATTGAAACTTACGTTGGTATACACAAACTTTCAAAATAGTACAAATCAAGTCAATATGGTAAATGTGAAATATATCGATGAAATGGTGGAAGCCATTCTTTTTGTTTCGTCATGAATATCTCGAATTGATAAGACGTAAGAGTTCTGATAAAACTGTGGTCTGACAATATCGCCACGATCGCCATTAAATGCGCAATGGTTTGTTACCTACACCACCCAAATTGTGTAATTTCTAATTTACTAGTTCGGGAGTTATTTAGCACAGTTCAGACCAAAACCAAATATATTCATTAGAAAGGAAATCGCGGAAAATACTCGATTTTCTAATTATTAAATTTTACTTACTGAAGATATGTTTTTTTTTTCAGAAAAACCATTAAAATATTTCTTTATTTTGCGAAATAACAAAAAATATATTGGATATATCTGATTTTGACCGTAATACTGGTTTTCAACGTTTTGTGATAACATATTATTATTAATCAATAATGAAAAATTATTTAATAGAGTAACGAGTTAAATATTAAATTGAATAAGGCTCTTTTCATTCTCATGTGGTTCACAAAGGGTATCTTCTTCACACGCTATTTCTTCTCTTTTTAAACATCCCGATGGTACTGTAGACCCAAACTAGCCACCTGCCTTTTTCTTCGAGTCAGAAGTTTCTTTCACTTCCTCCATTTTCTACTCTTTTCTATAGAAGCACTAATTTTTAAAATCATTTTTCAACACTATTGAACACAAAAAGGGCGTAAAAAGTCAGTTTTAGCTGTAGTGGCATAGGTGCTTCGTTTCATGTTAATATTTTATAAGTTATTAAATTCGTAAAATCATAATGGAAAAAATGTCTCTAGATTATTACGTTTCAAGTAGTGGAAATTCATTTTGACAAGCACAGCTATATACGTTTAAATATAATTATTAATTAATAATAATAATAATAATAATAATAAAGGTCTTTATTTCAACAAAAAAAAAATAATATTACAATGAATATATGTTGATTTCGAAATAGGCGAGATTCAGTCTGCTAGTGGTCCCAGTATACTGTCATGATGACGAGCACCTTCCCACTTTAATAACGAGTGATTATTAATTATTTTGCTCAAGGGCGGCTGTGACCCAGTATACATAGTGTAGCAGTAGCGCGTAGATTAAATCATAGGGCGAATTTGCAAGAAAGCAGCGTTGTCACGTTGAAAACCTAAAATAATGTTTTTTGACGGTATGTAATATAAAATCCTGAGCTATCTTACTTTGAAAGCCTACTTTATATGGCCGCCTCCTACTTCTAGACACCTTCTGATGTTTCTTCTTACCCTCAGAGACACATTAACCAATACGTTTGGAGAATTATTAATTTCGGCAATTTTTTCTGAAATCCTTCGTTTAAGATCATTTATATCCTCAATTGGTGTTCGATAAATGGAGTTTTTTATAAAAGGCCACAAGAAGAAATCGCAGGGTGTTAAATCGCAGGAACGAGGTGGCCATATTTGTTGCGTATTTCGGCTTATAACTCTGTTTTCAAAAAATTCACTTAAAAAATTTAAATTTTCTCTGGTTACATGAGGTGTAGCGCCATCTTGTTGGAAGTAACCTTCCCGCAATTCATCATCGTGAAGCTCATTAATAAATGTTGTCAGAATTTCGATCCGATATCTCTCAGCTGTAATTGTGCCATCAAAGTAAATTGGGCCTACTATTCTTCTAGAACTAATTCCTGCCCACACACCAACTTTTTGAGGATGAAGAGGTCTTTCTACAAAAACATGCGGATTTTGCGTATTCCACATTCGCATATTTTGTGAATTAACATAGCCTGATAAATAAAAATAAGCCTCATCGGTAAAAAATGTTTTTTCAAAAGCACCACTATTTTCTTCTTGAAAATTGTTTAAAAACCATTCACAAAAATTAAGTCTTTGGGGAACGTCATTGGGAAGGAGTTCATGAATAGCCGTAACACGATAAGGGTATAGATGCAGATCCTTTTTCAAAAGTGTTTGACATGTACTGTAGCATAAATCCGTTTGCTGAATTTGTTGAGATAAATGCCTAATAGAAGTTGAAGGATTATTTTCCATAATTTGTCGCGCTTCTTCAATAACCTCATTCGATCGTTTCGTTGGTCTTCCAGCCCCTTTTTTATGTTGAACAGAACCAGTCGGACGAAATTTATCAATTAGGTATTGTGACCCAGTACGAAAATTATGAAAGGTCACCGCAACATCAGGAAACTCGGTTCGAAATTCATCAAAGCAGTCATGCATAGAGTAATTCCACTCACCGCCTATTTTGTTTCCATTTCTAAAAAACTTTCAACAATAAAAATTTTTTGTGCTTCACTAAACATTTTTACTGTAGAACTGTACTGTCAATCCGGCAACAAAGCTTCACCAAAACTTGATACGCTGAAAAATAAAAAAAAAAATAAAAAATTAAATCATATCCTGCAAATAGCACTTTATAATAGTCGAAAGACGACTCCCCGGAGAAATATTAGTTAAAGCAATGCTAACCTACCTTCAAATAACTGCAAAAATTACAACATTTCTCCAATTTTTAAACTTTACAAATACACAAATTCAAATAAGACGTAAATGTCATAAAACAATCATGTCATCTTATCTACGCAGTACGGCCATGATGCTTTTAAAATGCATGGCCTCCCTTGAGCAAAATAATTAAAAATCACTCGTTATTATATACGATACAAAGAGACAAAACCAATATCAAGGCACGGGTGATAATTTCTGGCCCAGAAATCTGCGCTCTATTAGATGTGGGTTGCCAAGTTTACCAGAATAAATGATTAATTAACATTTCTTAAATATTATCTTTACCGCTTTAACGATTATAATTTGCAATGTAAGGAGGGAAATAAACGGGATATATGTTACAGGTTGTATACACTATACAGGATATGCCTACGTCTAATTGTTTTATGTAATATATTTGAATTCCATACAAATTAAGATTTTATGGAGATTTAAAAGGTTGGATAATATAGACGGTGGTTCTAATAATCTGATTTTGTATTGAAATAATTCCGCTAAATCTTTAATTGAACTGATTTTTTTTATCACATATTGTTTTACAACAATGTCTAAATGGGACACGACAAGATGAAATCTTCCGAATATGTGATATCTAGCTTCAGACACGTCTGAACAATTCTTCGTCAGGAACAGATCAATTATCAGCCCAATTGCGTCAACTGCTGGGCATAGACCTTCCGTAAAGTCCTCCACTCATTTCTCTTTTGTTCGTCTTGAACCGGATGCGTTTTATGTCGTCGGCCCATCTGGTTGGTGCTCTTCCTCTACTCCTCGTCTTCTTCTCCACTCAAGGATTTTCGATCGTTTGTCCGTGGTTCTGGCGATGTATCTACTTTTTCAACCACATCTGCACCGTCAAGTACAGAACTATGCATAAAACATCTGGAATGCGTGGAAAATTTTACAAGCCAATCACAATGCTAAAAACTAACATCTCGTTCACACGTTACGTTTTTTTTTCGTACCGATAATTTTTCCGAATCAGTTTTTTATCGGACTCATGCATTTGAATGTGTACGTTCAGACGATGCGGTGCACCGATTCGCAAAAGAAATCTAACGTGTGAACCAGCCATTTTAGCCGTGTGAACATTGCATCCGTTTAGTACCAATTCTAGAATAAAAGAACGATTCAAAAAAGAAAGTAACGTGTTAACGGTCTTTTTTATTTAAACTTTAAAGAACATTTTGAATATGCAAGAAACAAGACGCTTTATATTTCGCTAAATATTATTCTAAAATGTAGTGGAGAGGGAACAGAACTGGACTGTTGAAGAAAATTGGATAAAAGCAGAAATTATTATTTTATGAAAAAAACAAGAACACGTTTTTATACTTTTGTACTTTCTAACACGGAGAACATAAAATTAAAAAAAGAGTGGAATTCTATCGAAATTATTTAGTACTAGGTACCTGGTCTGATTTTGTCTTGATCCCCCCGATTTGGCCAAGATCTGGGGTACGTTTGCCGCATTTATATGCATACAAATCATCTTCCTTTGCGCTAGTACTCTAGTATAATAGCCTTCATGGGCCCTAGTTACAAACCACAGACTACACCCACTAGACTTGTTTTTTGGTTAGGTTAGGTTGTGATTCTTTACAATATTAACACAATCCATCTTCGCCATTTCTTTGGTTTCTTTAAGTTTCCCCTGCCGGTAAATAATTGTTTATAAAGGGTGTCCGAAAATGAACGCACATTTTTATTTTTTAACAAGACAATTATTGATAACATTTTCACATATTTGTGGACGAATTTTATCAACGACGCGTCGAATTTCGTTCTTTAAGTCAGGAATTGCGGCTGGTTTATTGGCATAAACACGAGATTTAAGAAAACCCCAGAGAAAGAAGTCGCACGGTGTTATATCGCAGGATTGTGGTGGCCAATTCTGATCACCATTGAGAGATATGACACGACCAGGAAATTTCAGTTGTAACGGGTCCATTGTTTCACGCGCAGTGTGACAAGTTGCTCCGTCCTGTTGAAACCATAAGTTTTCCACATTAATTCGGTCTAATTTAGCCCATAGAAACTCTTCTAACGTCGCACTATAACGTTCGCCATTCACTGTTAGTGCAGTTCCAGCCTCGTCTTTTAAGGAGTATGGCCCAATTATTCCGCCGAACTAAAAACCGCACCAAACGGTGACTCGTACAGGATGCATTGGCTTTTCGTGAATAACACGAGAATTCTCCCCCCCCCCCCCTCCAAATTCGACAATTCTGCTTATTTACGTATCCATTTAATTGAAAATGTGCCTCATCACTAAACAGGATTTTCTTCGAAAAATCTCCGTCATTTACCTCGTTTTCCAGAATTCAATTAACAAATTCACGACGCAACCCATGATCTGCTGGCTTCAATTTTTGGGTCAATTGGATTTTACATGCAAATTCAAATATTTTGTAAGAATTCGCTGCATACTGCTTTTGGTAATGTTCACTTGCTGTGACCGACGGCGAATCGACGTGCCTGGATTCTCACCAACACTTTCCGACACTGCTGCAATATTTTCAATAGATCGAGCAGTACGCGACCCTGTTGATTTTATGTTTCCAACTCAACCACTTTGCTCAACTTTCTTGATCAATCTTTGCACCGTCGTAAGTTTTAGTGCATTATTTCTTCTAAAAACGGCTCGCACTTTACGAACTATTTCCGCATTAACATTCTCCACATTTATAATACGTTTTCACGATAACAACGCGCTGTTCTACCGTGTGGCGTTCCATGGCTACTAATTTCAATAAATTACATGACAGCTATCAAATTTTCAGAAGCCTACTATGACAAAAATGAAAATGCCACGATATTTAAAATTTGCGTACATTTTGGGACACCCTTTATCTTTTACTTTACCACTATTCATCCACACTCATTTCCATTTCACTCCTTACCTCTTAAAGCCATTTTAAATTTTACTAGTATAACCTTCAAGGTAGATTTACGAACGCCATAATTTTGTGCCGCTTTTCTTAAGCCTAATTCACGTTTATTACAGCCTCTATTGCCTTTTCCTATAGTGCTTCGGTATGCAGTTCTCCTTTCCGCTACATAGACCAGGTTATAAGCTATGTGAAATTAAACTATAATTACTTGGTAAATATAGGCTTCAAATAAAATAATTAAGGTACCTACTTTGCCTAGCAAAAAATGTCCAAAAATAAGATAAAAACTATTTTAACACATACTGCTAGACAATATAATAATAGTTTGTCTTTATTGTAATAGAGGAGAAAATTGCAGAAGACGAGGTTGAAACTATATCTGACAAATAACGTGCATCTGGTGCCCCAACGTCTCTAACATGTATCAAAATATCCCCCGATAAAAGCTGAATATCAGGTTGATAACGGCCTTACCTTAAAAACTGTTGTTACATCGAATACCACACACAGTTTGATATATTAAGTGCCGGTACTTTTGGCACTGATTAACTCATTTGATGGACGATTAAAATAATCACAGCTTCCATTGTTCCAATACCTACGAATTTATATTGACATAGGCTCATTCAAAACCCTGCTTATTTCAATCGGCGACCATATTAGGTATTCAGAAGCAAAAGTACCGCCTCTAAGACTTATACCTATTATTATCCTAAAATTAAGCTCTTCAATATTATTTCTACTCTGTATTCGTTTTAAATAGGTAAATAATCGAATTATAGGCCCTCTAATATGTAAGACATTATTTGAAGGGTCGGCGGTCAAAACCTGCTAAGTGGCATTCCAAATATTTCTTAGGGCAACGAAAAGACGTTCGCATTTTGATCTGCTGGACAACAAAAGTAGGCCGATTGCTTCTGGGGATATTAAAAACGAAATATTTTTGGAATAAAATATCTCAAAATCGACTAGAATGCAATAAAACACCATACACTGGAACCCCACCGACACCGCTAGAAGCATATTCGGATTCGGTGAGACCACCCTAAAGCTAATGAAAATGCTCGCAGAGTAATAAAAAATTATGTAAATGAAACAATGCAGTCTTCCTCCACAGTTTACTAAACTGTAAATAAATATGTTTAATAAACTGTGGAGGAAAACTGCATTGTTTCATTTACATTACATTAACTCCACTGAAAGTATGGAATATTTTTTCAATAAAAAATTAGTTTGACGCATTACGTATATTAAAAATATTTTAATTATAAATATTTAGTATACGAATATATTATACACGGTGTTTCGTTAATATTTCAAAGAAAAAGTTCCTATAAACATATGTCCGGAAATGCTTCGTTTCGGAGATACAGGGTATTCAAGTTATATTTTTATTTTTGTTTTTTCTAAATAATTTTTGAAATAATGTCGATATCAATTTTTGTGAGTTTTTGGAACAGCTACATGACGGCAACAATAGAAGCGATTGAAAAATGCCAAAAAAACGCATTTTGAAAAGTGCCACTTAGCAGGTTTGAATCGCCGACCCTTCATATATATCGAAAAAGATTAATGCGGCCTGAATTATAGTATTTTTTGTATATTTTTAGTAAAAATAAAAGGAACAATATACATTTTAGTAAAAAAAGGAACAATATACATTTTTTATTTAACTACTAATATACGTTTATAGTATTATTATAGGTATATACAGTATACAGGGTGTTTAAAATCAAACATTTAGATGTTTGTGGCGATTACTGACGCGATTTTATTAACAAAATTTCATATAAACATGTGGTCTAAAATTATTGGTTGTTAAAAGTTGTACTACAGTCTGTACGACCGTTTTTCGCCAGTGCGTCACGGATGAACGATCAAGAGACAACGATAAAAACATTCCATCTTTATTTATTATAGTGTTAAAAGTGAATAAAAACATAATAGAACGTCTCGAATTGAAAGTAACGTGCTAGACAGAGACAAAAGATATTTGGAGAGTTGTTCATCAATTTCAAAGTCATCGTTTTGATCTGTCACAACTTTAAATTGTTTTAAAACCTTTTTGTGGCTTGAAATTTCATTTAATTCTATAAACTGTTCTTGTCAGAGCCATTTTGATATTTGTTATTATTATTAAGTCCGAACGCTAGACAAGAATATGTTGACGTTTATGAACTGAGACTTTGTTTTGACTTTTTTTTTAAGACAACCCATCAAACAGTTTTTAATTTTTAACTTAAAGTTGTCAAAGTTCCATGATGTTCTAAAAAAGTTGAGAGCTTAAGCATATAAAATAATGTAAAATATTATAGTTTTCGAATAATGCAACTTACTTGTTTCGCACATTCCATAAATAGTGTCACGAATAGAACTAATATCCAATCTTGCTACATTTACAACGCTCTTTGCATGAGAACGTTTCCTTTTAGGTGATTCTAATAATTTATTTTCCTTAACTGTTAACCTTAATTAAACTTTCGCCCATAAAATCAAATTATATTAATATTTACAAGTTTAAATTTAAAAAATATTTGCTGTTAGTGGGTTAGTATCAAAGAAGAATACCTTAAGTTTTTAGTACATTCAATATCGCATGAAATTTTAATATTTTTGGCTCAAATTTAATTTCCTCATGTTCTATTACGAATTTACAATTATCAGGCGATTAATGACGGGCAACGGATATTGTTTTGCATTAACTATATATACGTATCTTCAAACGTTTTAGAAATATTCAAGGAAAACCATTTTAACGGTTCAATTTTTGACACCCTGTACAGGGTTTTCAGAGATATTTTCGGTCCTATCTACAGGGTTCCCTATAAGAGATGCAAAAAAATTGTAAATGTAGAAGTTGTGGGGTTTTATCTGAACCGCCAGAAAATTAAAAAAAAAAAGACAAGTGACGTTCTAAAAGCTAAGAAAAATTTTAAAATTGTTTTTTTTTTTTAATAAAACACCCTGTATATTTTCTATTTTCCTGAAAAATCTTTCTTTCCTGATTCCAAAAATATATATTTTGTCTATATTTGCATGAACCGTCATTAAATTATATTCGATTCGTTATTGTAAGCGGCACCATACGATAAAAATTATTATGAGTAGAGTGCCTTGGAAAACAATTGTATGGCACAATTTAGTTTTCAATAAGGAACTACTGTCAATGTAAGAATCTATAGTATAGAGGAAAAAATATTCGCATATTTTTTAAAATGGGTTTTTTCCCTGAAGAAAAATCAGATATGATCCGTTTATTCTATAAGCATGCTAATAATGGACCAAGAACTAACTCAACGCCAATACCGTATTACCTATCCAGGAAGATCCACGCCATGCGTTGACACAATAAGATACATAGTGCGGCAATTTGAGTTGAGACACATTCTCGAACGTAAGAAAAGGACATTTACAAGAAATTTTGAAGAAGATTTAGATGTCTTACTCTTTTTTGAAGGTAAATTTTAAATTCCTTTTTTATGGGTAAAATACTTTGGTTATTTTTTATAGAAATGCCTGAACGGTCCATTCCTGATGATGCAATTTATTTTAATAAATCATGGGGGAAAATTCATTAGATTTTAAAAAAGAACAAATATCATCCTTTTAAGTTTTTGCCAGTCCAAGGGCTAACCGAAAACCTACAATTTTGTGTCAATATTACTAGAAGATGGAAATGCAGATTTTCTAAATAAAATAATGTTTACGGACGAAGCCACATTTACCACAAGTGGAATGTTTAATCGCAAAAATAAACACTTGGTCGTCAACAAATCCGCACAAAATCCAAGAAGTAAAAATTCAAGGTCGCAGTAGCGTAAATGTTTGGTATAAGGTTTAATCAGATGGCTAGGAAATAATTTCCTAATTAGTATATTATATTTATTCTACTCCATCTGACAAGTAAGGATTTTTAAAGATTTTTAAGTTGGTGGGGTCTGTTTGTTGGCAGAATTATTGGTCCAATCATTTTCCGAGGTAGCTTAACAGGTTCACGGTATCTTCATTTCCTGGAAAATGATATAGAACATCTTTTAGAGGAACTTCCCATTTATGATTATAATAGTCTAATTTGGCAGCAAGATGGCGCACCGGCCCATAATGTCATACCTGTCACCAATTACCTTAATGACAGATATAATTTATGGATAGGAAGAAGGGGTCTTATTCCATGGCCAGCCAACAGCCCCAACCTTTCACCCCTGGACATATTTTTGTGGGGCTATTTAAAAAATCGCATTTATTATAATAGGACGCGAAATATCCAAATTCTCGAAGATAGAATTCGTGATGAAATCCGAGTTTTAAATAGGGATCATCCGAATTTTATAGTAGATACAATTAATAGCAAATTGAGGACAAATATTCAGAAATGTATCAGAAATGGAGGAGGTTATATTGAGAACCAGTAAAATACACCCGTATATTACAGCTATTAGTTAATTTAGTTTATTTATTTATTTGTTTGTATTTTGTTTAACAGACTACAATGGTTGATTTATATTTTTAATGCAGAATGTTTATAACCTCTTTAATCTTATTTTAAAATTGGCTGTTCCCTATTAAAAACTAAACACTGTCGGGCAATAATTATTGTTTTCCAAGGCACTCTACTAATAATTTTTATTACTGTATGGTGCCGCTTACAATAACGAATCGAAAATAATTTGATGACGGTTCATGCAAATATAGCCAAACTATATATTTTTGGAACCGAATGAAAGATCTTTCAGAAAAATAGAAAATATACAGGGTGTTTCATTAAAAAAAATTTTTTAAAATTTTTCTTAGCTTTCAGAACGTCACTTGTCTATTTTTTTTTAAATTTTCTGGCGGTTCAGATAAAACCCCACAACTTCTACATTTAAAGTTTTTTTGTATCTCTTATAGGGAACCTTGTAGATATGACCGAAAATATCTAAAAACCCTGTACATTGAAAACCAAGCATTTTAGGTCACATGTTTAATTTAATTGCTTAGTAATATCTCTTCAGTAACCGCTTCTTAAAATACATAGTAGTTTTATGCATTTTTAAGTATTTTTTCCAAATAAATTTCTACGCTATATGGTTGGTAAGTGTGCACATTTCAAAATTATTTATGTGCCAAAGGAGTGGGTTGGAGCGAAGTTGTATTTTTTTAATGGATAGAATGTTTTTATTCAAAACGTTTTAACTAATGGTATAATAAATCTAAACCTTACGGTTTTCAAGAATTTTTTGGATTTTAACGAAAACTTTTATATTCAAGCTTCAACAATTATTATTAATTATTTTAAATTCACCAGAAAATCGGTATATAAGATTAAGAAATTTCAACTTATAAGGTGTTGATTTTTTTCAAATAGAACACCATTTTGTTTGTGTATTCTTACAGACCACCGATAAAAAACCTGCAACTTTTGTTAAGCTTACTGATTTTTGAAGTATTTCACTTTCATACTGTTTTATGATTTTTTTTTACAGTAAAAATAGCCAAAATTTTGAATTATATTAATAATAATAATATAATACTACTAATAATAATAAACATTACATACATACATGTATACATTAAAAATGCAACAGTGTAGCTAAACAGAGACTGCTAGCTGATTTATACACTTATTAAGTAGATAATTATACCGGGTGATGCATGGCTTAGTTGAACATAGAAAATCTCATGTAAATTTTGAGGTGGCTAAATATTGGTTCCCCTGTACATTTTAGAGAAAAATTGTGTTGTAATTTTTTGAAGAGGCCGATATAATAAACCCATGTGCCATGTTTGAATAAATTTTAATAAGCCAATCTTAACTTATTGAATTAAATGTGATGGCAAAATTGCGAAATTTTCATAGTTTAGGTAATTCAGCAAACACCAGCAAATATTTTTTTATGAGGATATTGTCAAAAATTGCCGTAAAGCTGGACATAACGATTAAAGATTATGTCACATTAAAAACACATTTTTGTTTCACCAATCCGGCAATCACACATCCAAAATAAAAGGCACCTTTTTTTCTTACTTATCCTTTAATTTTACATAACATACCCTAAGTCCCTAAAACTACAAATTTTCACAATAACATGAATTAATTAAATGTTCAAACAACCCTCCATTAACAGCTAAACAATATCCTAACCGATCATAAAATTTATTTCTAACTTTACCGAATTGAGATTGAGAAATTCTGTCACATTTTAACGAAATACAGTTTTTTAGCTTTATAAATAAAATTTAAGTGCCCCCGCAGAAAGAAGCCGTTTGGCGAAAGGTCAGGAGACCTGGCTGGTCAAAGGATTAGATGCCGTGGCTCAATAACATTTCCGTAAAAATATTTTGCAAGTATTTCCTAACCATGAGAGAATTATGGGTAGGACAACTATCCATTTCATACCAGATCTCCTGATTTTCGCATACAACTTTTTCTAGTGCGGGTTCAATTTGATTTTGTAGTAAGTCCAAATGGGTTACTGCTGTAAGGTTGCCTTCCATAAAAAAAATACTCCAATAATGTGCTGTTCTACATTCCTGCCCAAACATTTATTTTTTGTGGATATTGCGTCCGAGTATGAATAAGACGATGTTCATTTTCTTGGCTCCAATACCGGCAATTTTGAACATTTGGTTCGTTGTTGAGGGTGAATTCATCGCTAGAACAAATGTTTCTCAAAAAATCCCTATTATTATTTGCTCTTTCCGTTACCTCAAAACAGAATACCATTCTCCGTTCTTCATCACCTTGCCGTAGCTCTTGATGTTTTTCATTGTGTAGCGCCCACCTTCTATCCTCGAATGGGTACTTACTCTTTTGTGACCTCATCCCTTCAAAGCGGCTCGGCTACTAAAACCCTCAACGGCGTTCGCAGTACTAGTATTATACACCAAATACATCCAAATTGTAGTTGAATCGTTGAATAGTTTATATTTTTATTTTAAAGGGAGCAATATTTAATCGTAATTTAAATGAGTTTAGGTTAGAAGAATCCTCGTGCTAATCATTTTATTTTCCTCCGCGTGCAGTAAAATATCAAGACCTCTATTATCCTTTTCTTCAGCTGTATTAACATTCTGAGTTGAGCATTTACAGTTATTTATTACAGTGCCTTTGGACTCAAATTTACTAATGATAAGTTCAATTATTGAAATGGAAGGGATAGGTTTATCAGGGAATTGAACTGAAAACATTTCAGACACTGCTCTTAAACTGTTTCCTGTATAATATCACTTAATCATAGTTACTTTTTCCTATATATATGGAATAGCTAATATTTAGCTATAATTAAACCGCCTTCAATGAAAATGTTGTAACTGACGCTACTTTTCGTTTTGTCAATGTCAAATAATAATTTGCTGGTTTTAACGTAAAGTAAAACACACAATCTGCTCCACTAGTTTAATGTAAAAAATTTTCTAAACCATACATGTTTCGGAGGCATAAACCTCCATCATCAGTGGGATTCAATTAAATCAAATTAAGGAGAAAAATACCAGAAACATTGTGAGAACTTGTGTCGCAGAAAAAACTTCATCATTTTATATGAAATATAGTTATCAAAATGATTCATTTTGATAAAACTCTAGCAATATGTTCGTATCTATCATTTTATTTCCTCCTCATTGGACAAAAATTTTGGGTTATCCTAAAAACGAAAAATTCAAAATAATATGTGCTTTTTGATTATAACTACTAAATTAAAACAAAATGTTTTTTAAATAATAACAACCTTTTCCAATTTCTATTTTATTTTATTTTCATAACTATATTTAATATAAAATGATGAAGTTTTTTCTGCGACACAAGTTCTCACAATGTTTCTGGTATTTTTCTCCTTAATTTGACTTAATTGAATCCCACTGATGATGGAGGTTTATGCCTCCGAATCATGTATGGTTTAGAAATTTTTTTACATTAAACTAGTGGAGCAGATTGTGTGTTTTACTTTACGTTAAAATATCACTCCACTGAGAGATGGACTTCTTCCATAAAATTAATTTGCTGGTGTTTGCTGTATTACCTAAACTATGAAAATTTCGTAGCTTTGCCATCACATTTAATTGAATAAGTTAGGATTGGCTTTTTAAAATTTATTCGAACTTGGTACATGGGTTTATTATATCGGCCTCTTCAAAAAATCACCACACATCCTCTAAAATGTACAGGGGAGCCAATATTTAGCTACTTTAAAATTTACATGGGACTTCCTATGTTCAACTAAGCCATGCATCACCCGGTATAATAGGTACGGCGCAAACAGTTTTTTTTGAACACATATCCGAAGATGCAAAAATTACTTCATCAGATTGTTGATTCACCTTGTACAGTTTCATGACTTTTTTTAAGTAGTTAATTCACCTTGTACAGTTTCATGACTTTTTTTAAGTAACTTTAAGTAATATAATAAAATTGAAATCAGTAAATTTAATAATGTAGAAAACAATATAGCAATATTTTTTATGTTGTGTTTTAATTGAATTATAATTTTGTATTATACAATGAAATGGCATTTACTTGAATTTTGGACCTATTAAAATATTAATTATGTATAGCAAATAAAAAGTCGTCTTCTCGAAGTGCCTTACCGGTAATCATGTGTGTTCTTGCTGAACGATTTTTCATTACCTTCCTAGAGGTGGCAACGCATCACTATTGATTAAAAAGCGTTTCCCACGTTATTCAGGATTATGGATTACGCTCTTACCATTGCAGTACGCCGTCACATGACAACTAAATAAATAAAATACAATTGGTATTGTTGGTTGGAATGTTAAAAGTCTGAACACATTCGTACAAAATTCTGCCTAACATAGTTAGGAAAGTTGTACTTACTAATTATACTGGGCCTTTCTCCGTTACAGAGCCCTGAAGATTGAGAGTGTAAATTAAACCGAAATCTCGGCAAAGGCAAACGTGTTTCTATTTATTATTAAACCCTATCCCAACGCAACGCTACACAACACAAGCAAGTATATAAAAGAGAAACAATTGATTGGACTACTAACAATAGTAAAAAAAATTGTTTTTAAGAGGTCAAAATTTAGTCATACTATTAACTTTGTCTTTGTATTTTTCTGGATTTAGCAAAAGCCTTTGAAACGGTTATCCGAATTTACTATGAAAAAAATTGAAAATATTGGATTTAGAGGAAAGCAATTAGAATTAATTAAAAACTATCTTAAAGATAGACCAACTTATGTTAAAATAGATAAAGAAGAAAGCTATTCAAAAGTATTTAAATATGGTGTTCCTCAAGGGACAATTTTAGGACCTTTATTTTTTAATATTTATATTAATGATTTATTTAGTATAAATTGCGATGAGAAAATTCATAGTTTTGCAGATGATACTGCTATTTTTTATAGCGATACAAATTGGGATAATTTAAATAATTGGTTTGATAGTAATTTATTAGCAATTAATTTTAATAAAACAAATTATCTTCGTTTTACTTTAAACCTAAATAATGTACGACAAAATATGAATAGTATCAATATAAGCGATGACATTAACATTTTAAAAGTTAATCATGTAAAATATTTAGGAATAATTTTTGACAGTAAATTAAATTGGAATTTTCATGTAGAATATTTGATTAAAAAAATTAAGAAGTTACTACCAATTTTTAAAAACATTAAGAACTCTCTGGTTATAAAACATCTAGAAATATTATATTATGCATTACTCAAAACTCATTTAAATTACGGAATTTCAGGTTGAGGAGGATAAACAGAACTTTGGTTAAAAAAAACGAGAAGTATTACAAAAAGGATTTTTGAAAATTACATTTAATAAGGACTATCTTCATCCTTTAAAATAAATATATTCAGAAACAAAATAGATGAACGTTAGACAAATTTACATTTATAATATTTTAATAATATATTTAAAAATAAAAGCCTTATACAATTTAAAGACCATAACCATAATACACGTTATAAAAATGAAATATCCATAAAACCTAAAATAAATAAGTCCGTAGGACAAAAAACTTTTAAATATTTATGTTTTTATTTAAATGATTATTTACCAACAAATATTAAAACTATATCATTAAAAAAATATAAAATTAAAATAAAAACATTTATATTGGAAACAAACGCTTTAAAAATATTTTTGGACATGCTTTAACTAATTAAGGCTATTTAATATTATTGTGAACCAATAAAATTATATAATTAATTTTTTTTCAGAATTTTAATAATTTAGCGTTTATTGAATACTTGCAACTTTTTATGAAAATATTCTTAAAAATATTTATAATTTTAAATACTTTTAAATAAATAAGATTTGTCCCTTACAAGCACGTCTTCGGGGAATTTATGAATAGGTTTCTTTTAGTATCTACTAATTTACAAACATGCATTGGTGATCGATGACTAAAATCCTTAAATCTTAGCATTTACAAAAGACGTGATAATATATTGTCAATATATTAATTTTTCGTTTTTTGTTCAGCAACAAGTAGGTCGGGTTCCCCAAGTTCTCGACTTGCTTACCTCTATAACAGATCTACAGAGCATGATTCACCAAGACCTCGGAGGTTATCTTCGGGTATTCCTAGGTCTACTACAGGTATGTATTAATGATTTATTAATTATATTATAAACATTTATTGGAAAAAATTGTTGTTGTCATATGTGTTATCTCACTGTCGTTATATTGTTTGTTTCGATATTTTAGTACTTCTAGTCCTTATCGGCCAAGCAAACCTTTAAAAACTATGAAAGAAAACTATTTAAACGCAGTTCTATTAAATTTATTTATTTTGCTTGGAGAATGTGATAGGTTTCTAAGGTCTCTAGTTTGAAATCCATTGTGAAATCTTACAAAAACAAAATGGTGGATCATTAACATAAAAAATTATCGAATGCTGACGAAACTATCGAAATGGCGGAAAACTTCTCTGAAAAGTAATCAGAATTCCGTAAAATTCCTAATTAGAGGGTTCTTGAGTTTGCTGATTACGAATCAAAGATTAAATTTTCAAGAAATGCAATGGCCAATAACTTTCCATGAAATTCACAAATCGAGGGTTTTTGAGGTACTTAGCTAAATACGAATCTAAGGTAAAATTTCTGGTGATATATAAAATAATAGTATAACTATAGAGCAATATATTGCCAGCGTAAATAGGTCAAAATAATACTGGTAGTTCAGATAATCATTTTTCCTAATGTCCCTCTTAACAAAGATGTCGAGCCCTAAGGGCGCACCTAAAGATTTACATTTCCGATTATAACTTTTAAGCAACCCTGTATATTTTAATGAAATTTTATAACTGTACAGGGTGTCCAGTTTCCGTGTGGTCATATACCAGCTCCCTTATTTATTTTATGAAACTTTCATTGCCGCAAACGAAATTTGCATAGCCCTCTCAGTTTCTTACATACAGGGCGATTTTGAAAATTTGTTCTTACGCTCCCCTGTATCTCGATTATTTGATAACTTATCCGTAAGATAATAGTATATTATTTAACGAGCGGTAATGTAGGTCATAACTCACGCAGATGAAGTAATTCATCAAGTGAGTTATGACCATTACCACAAGTTAAATACTATACTTTATCTACGACTATAACAATAAATACTAAGATACAAGTATAGAGAAAGAACTTTATTCATAAATCTTGATAGTTACCTATAACAATGTTATAAAAATTTTAGTTGTAATAACAAATTTTGTTTATTAATAAAATTAACTGTAAAGTTTGAACAACCAGTAAACTGAATATGTGGGACTGAATTATGCAAGTTTATTGTTTCTTTTTTTGTTTGTTGCATATATGTTGTTGATGTACTAACTGGTTGAGGTGTTATAGAACTGTATATTTTATTTGCAGTATCTGTCTTATTCTTTTCGGAATCATCAACGTACCCCTCAGCCACAGTAGTTGATCGCCAACCGCCATGGCGTTTCATTCAGTTATATCACCTCCAGCATCTACTAATAAAGTTGCCGACGAGCGGCGGAAACAATGCCCTGTGTATAAATTAAAGTCTGGTAATTTTAAAAATGTAGCAATGTCTTTCCCCATTGCTCCAAATTTATTAATGCCAATTCTTTGTGAGTGATATTTTCCATTTTGAAATTTAAAGAATAATATCGTTTGCGATATATCGGTAGGACGCAGATTTAAATATTTCTTAACTATTGTATAAAAAGTTCCCGTAACAGTGAATTTTCTGGCAATTTTTGTTTTTGTATTTGGTACACTGACCATAAAAATAGATCCATGATCTTCTAAATCTGTAATTTGCATAGAGTGCAATTCTGCTGCACGACAAGCATTCATAATGCCCATTATTAAAGCAACCTAAAATAAATTATGTAATTGACTAGATGATAAAAACGATTGAATTATTGTGAGATCTACTACCTTTGTCGCCAGATATTTCTCATCAGGAGCTTCGGTTATGAAATTATTAAGTTGTTCTGGCGTAAAATTTTTTGCCTTTTTAGCTACATGTTTCTCTGATTGACGTTTAAGAAACGCACGTAATTTTAAATAATTCTCTATATTGATTCCATTATTTATGTTGAGTGTGCTTCTTAGCATGGAGTAGAAAGTCCATAGAGACGATGCTTTATATTTAGTGCTAAGTTCGCTAAAATATGCCAAAAGTACATTTTCTGTAAACGATTACTTAAGCTGGGTTTATGCACCACTTTCTTAAGCATAAGCTTTGTCTTATTTTTTGTATTAGTCTTAAACTTAAGCGGATGTGTTTATGCAACAGTAATAAAGCTTATGCTTAAGGAAAATTTTGAGAAAAGGTTGTCATCTGATTATAAAAACCTAACCTTATTTTTTGGCAAAAAAGTCGCGGTATTTTTACTTTTATTTTTATTTAAAATGAGAGTATCAAAAAAAAGTTAAACACTATCACTTTAGCCACAATAATTTTATGTGCTAGTATAGTAAGAATAAAATATAAACTAAATGGTACAACCTCGCGCCGCCGCCGCTATGCCGTGAGACCTATGAATCGAAAAATAGATGAAGAAGGGGTTTTTGCAACATTAATAAAGGATATGCTATATAAGGAGGAAGATAATGAGCAATTTTTCAAATATACCAGGATGAATCCTGCTAAATTTAATTACTTGCTGTCCTTGGTGAAACCATATCTACAAAAACAGAACAATCGAAGACCTATATCACCAGCTGAAAGGCTGATTATAACCTTACCGATAAACTATCCCTGTGTTTATCATGTTTTGTATCCCAAATATGGGTAAATTTTTCAACATGTTGTACTAAGGACCTCTGTAGGTCTAACTTCTCGTCACCCATTATAAAATTAACGAAATTATCAAACTCCAAAGAGGTTTCAGCAACAGATTGTCAACAAAAATCTCACAGCTGTTTTCTGTCATTATGTACGTCATCCTGTGCACATGCGCATTGTAATTTTGACATAAACTTTGTCTTAAGAATTAAAAATTAATCAATTTTTCAAGGTCTTTTCTTATGCTTAAGTTTATGTCTAAGACTAAAACCTTGCATAAACGTTTTTATGAGATTGCCCAAGTTGAATACCTAAGACTAAGACTAAAACAAAGCTTATGCTTAAGAAAGTGGTGCATAAACCCAGCTTTAATGTTATTACTGCTGCACCAATCTTGAAAATTTTTGTATACACCTTTATATTTGTTTTTGGATTTTTCGGGCAATAAATTCTGTATGGTTACATTAGCTACTTGTCTTATTTCTGGAGGTGCACATAGTAATTCATCTTCACTATCTAAATTCATCTTTTTCAGCACAAAATTTACAATAATTAGGGATTAACTTAATTTGAAAACGTCAAAATTATTGAAGTGACATTACTCCCCTCAATAACAATAATGGACTGTTCCCTTTCGGCCAATCGGCTTGTTCAGAAGTACAGAGCCACCTCGATATTCGGTTCGTAAATTCCAAAAATCTTTTCCGTTTTATTATAGTGAGTTATAGTAGTGAGTTATTATAACTCATGTTGTTTGTTTATAGATACTATTAATAGCTCAAAATCAGTTGAATAATTAATATATAATGTAATAGGAGTAGATAAAAAAAGGTTATTATAGAGTTTCTTTATGTAGAATTCAGTGGCGTAGTTAATTTTTTTCTAAGAAGTTTTGATTTTGAGTTATGACCCAAACTTGTTTTTTTTTTTAAATGGGACACCCCATATATCATTTTTTTGTCTTATCCATTTTTTTTTAAAGCTTTTCAAAAATATATAATAGTCCATATTAATTTCTTTTAAAAAGTGTTTCGTATAGAAGGCTATGCCCGCAAATAAACAAAATTAACAACATTATTTATACAACTTTATATTATTACATAACTTTAAAGCAACAATACAAATATATTATTTTATTAAATTACAAAAATTGCTCGAATTGGGCTCCGTTGCGTTTTAAACACTTTCGACACACCGTTTCTTCGCAATGCATTTAATAAAGTAATTGGCCTTCCCTGCAAAAGCCTAAAGGTTTGCTGGGTAGCTTCTCGAAATTGATCAATATTGTGGTATTGTTTCTTATATAACTGATTTTCTATATACCCTCATAAAATAAATACAACACAAAAAGATCAGGTGATCTTAGAGGCCACCTGACAGGTCCATTGGTACCAGTGGCGCAACTAAGGAGGAGGGGGCTACCGGGCTGCAGCCCCCCCCCCCCCCCCGAGCGAGCTTAGCTCGGGTCGTCTAACTACCTGTTTACAAGAAAAATGCTCATCACTATCTAAGATAGGTAAAATTACACAAAAATTGAAACGAGCCTTGACTGTTTTTGTGATTTTCTGTAGTGTTTTTTATTTTTCTTACTTGAGAACTAAGCATCATTGGAAAAAGGGCGTGGCACCCAAAAATTTTTCGCTTGCGACGCTATTTTTTTCCAGCCCTCCCCGAACTTATTTTCTGGTTGCGCCACTGATTGGTTCCGATCCAATTATTGGGAAATGTGGTTCCTAAATATTCTCTCACTATGAGAATTGTGTAATAAATTTTATTTAAATCAGCCAAAGAAGCATCCCCTAATATTTCCGTTAGTGCATCTCGGATTATATCTAGGTGTCTATTTCTGGTTAAAGTTCCTTCATACATAAAATACTTAATTTTAGTGCCAAAAATAAAGCATTACACGCTAAATCCAAACAGACCTTGACGCTCTCGTGGAAATATTACGTGTTGGTTCTCTTGGGACCAGTACCTTGAATTGTTTAGGTTTAATATACCAGAATTCGTAAAATAAGTCTCGTCGGACCATACTACCCTTCTTTCAAAATTTGCGTTTTCCTGCAACATTTGTAGGTGCCAGTTGCAAAAACTATCCTACGTTCTGCGTCACCTGGATGCAAATGTTGAACGAGATGGTATTTGTATGGTTAAAATTTATATTTTGTTAGTATTAACTGCGGTCTTGATTTTTTAATCCCAACTTCATATACACTCTTCTGCATGATATGGATGGTTGTACCGTGGCAGAGGTCAAAACATTTATTTCTTCTTCCCAGTTTTCCTTGTTATAGAAATTAGGCATTGGTTTTTTAAAAGATCCATGATCCATGAGATTGGCTTGGATTTTTTGAAATATTCTTTTATCAGTTTGTTATCTTTCGGGATATCTAGGAAAAATTTAAATATGTAACAAAAGGCTAATAATAGATAACAATAATGATTAAAACTTTTTAAATTTTTATTGTGAATATTAAGCTCCGAGGCTGCGTTCGCGTCTTCATTAGCTTGAATAAAACAAACATACATATCGTGTTTTTCACAATTTTCATATTTATTATTTTGTGCCATGTTGAACAATTTTTCACACAAATATAAAATAATCTTACAAAATCAAACATATACCAGTAATATTTAACAACAGCCCGTAATGGCGCATTCACAGAATTTGGTTTTCTGTCATGGCTATCCGTGATTGACCATGACGTAGCCTTCTATACGAACAATGATTTATTTTACAAGAAATGTTAACATGATCTCTTTTTAGAAGAAATAATATATAGGGTGTCCACTTAAAAAAAAAACAAGTTTGGGTTATTACTCAAAAACAAAACTTTAGAAAAAACTAACTGAACACTGAATTCTACATAAATAACTCTATAATAACCCATTTTTACCTTATTGATAAGTTATCAAATAATCGAGATACAAGGGAGCGTCAAAAATTACAAATTTTCAAGATCGCCCTGTATGTCAGAAAATGAGAGGGCTATGAAAATCTCGTTTAGGGAACGGACGTAGGGTCAATATTTTGATAGTTGTCATTTTTGGAAAACTTAAAAATACTTTTTTAAATACTTAGGGCATCTCTTTCAAAATATGGAATTAAAAAAATGTCAATTGAGTCCATTGGGAATAATTTTTGATTTTGTAAAAACGTAGGGCCCAGGCGATGTTTTTAATAAATACTAAAATTCCCATTATCAACTTTTTTAATTAGACGATTGTAAATACTAGTATTTCATTTTAGGCTCTAGGGATACATCACGAGAAACAAGCCCAAGTAGAGGAACCGGCATATCTAGGTTTAGACGAGGAACGGATAGACCGCCTCTTAGTCCTGCTTCCAGACCTGTTTTAGCTCAAAAAATACTGCAACAAAGTCGAGAAGCTGAGAGTGCATTGGCCGATGCATTTGTAAGTATTGAGATTTTCCTCAAAATGTAGAAATTTAGTTGTAAAGTTTGTGGTAATTCAAATAAATTTTAGTTAAGTGCTAATCTGGTTAAAACTAAGTATAAATTTCTGATATACTTTTCGAGATAAGTTTTTGGTAGTTGGAATTAATGGGCCTGAAAAAAATTATCTTTCTGGCCTGTGTAGCATAATTTTACAATTTTTAACACCATTTATGGTAAAATATAGTACGATTTAAAAAAAAACTCACAGTAAGCTTTAAAAGCTTCGAAATTTTTCTACTTGGCGTTGTGCGTCGCTACATTTTTGACAAAAAGTAATTTGACATATAAAATGAATTAAGCAATGATAAGTAGGAAAATTTGAAAGTGAACTGCGAGGTACTGTGTGAGCAAAAATTATTATCATCAACGTGTGGTTTGCATCTAAGGCCGTACGTCCTGCGTAGCGGTAGAGCTTAATAGCTGTTGGATATCAGTAAATTCCGTAATCTTTAACAGTCATTACAAGTAATTTGATTCAACGCTAATTTATCCAGTTTCTTTAATAATTCACGCTATGGGTTCCTTTTAATATCATAATCAGTGTTTGTGCATGGAGGACGATTTTCGCGAAAATTTTCCTAACGTCGCTTTTACTGTGTGACGATCCGATTTTGTCACAAATGAATTATTATAATGTTATACCTCATATCACATGTCTGACTTGTATTGTGTCTTTTAAAAATTGTATTTTGCCTTTTTAGAACAATGTTTGGTTCCCTGTATAAAAGTAAATACGTACCTAAGGTCAACGGCCTCTGTTTTCGTTGTCGTTCGGTCGCCCCAAATTCGCTTTAGCCCTCTCCACCTCTCTCTGTCGTTTTTTTCTCTCTCACATCCTGTTAACGGCGCATTTTTTGACTTTTAACCTGAAATTCTTCAGTGACCTCACTTAACTTCCAGCGACCGACGAAGCAACAAGCGTTTCTAGACCCAGGCCTATTTAAGCCATCTTTCCAGGATTTTGGATCTAGAAGCGTTATTTGCTGTGCCCCTTTAGTTTGCTTTGTTCATTTTTGGTTTGCGGGGCAGCAGAAAGCCACATTGTGGGATTTTTTGGTCGCAGTTGTTCGCTGTCGAAGTTGAGTCAGGTCACCAGGACCAAAAGGGGCCGAGAATTCGAAGCATCCACCACCGTTGGGACACCCCCCCCCCCCCCAATATCAATTTTAAAGACCCTACAGCTCCCGTTAGGGTTTTTCGTCTTCTCTTTTTCTGCTCTTCTTTTCTTTTCTGTTTTCTTCCCCTCGTCTTTCTGACGTCTTGTTTACGTCCCTTGACGCACCATCGTCTTCTTCCCTTCGGAAGAAGTCTACCATCAGTCTATCAACGTATTTGCAGATAAGTTTATTATTTAAGTACTAACCCCCATCGTTTTTATTATTTAATAAAGCCAGCAATCATTTTTAATTCTTTTTGTTTTATTTATGCAGCTCCCCCTGTGGTTTTCTCCTATTTTGTCTAGGTTACCTAAGTTGCGAAATCCAGCTGAGAGTGAGGCCCCAGCACCATCTTGGAGGTTTCCGTTTTGACCTGGCTGCAAAACGGTGGTGCCCTATTTTAACACCCCCCCCCCCTTACCCTCTGGCAATTGAGCTAGGGCATTTGCACGCGGTCCCTCAGCTTGGGTTCGTGGTTTTGGCTTCACTTTTATTTCCTTTAATTTAATTTAAATAAATTTCCAATTTAAAAAAAAAAATTAATTTTATTTTGTATTTATGATAACAGCGAAAGACACGTTACAACGGCTGGGGATCTTTATTATTGCCTGAGAAGAACCGTGGCTTTGTTTAGGGAAACAGGATCTATACAACATAAAAAGGAGCTGGAAGACCATCACCGTATGGTTATTTTCTTGAGTTAGTCTAATTAGACTTTTACTCTTATTATTTATTGTAATTATCTTATCGATGGCTATTGGAAGTTGTTTGGTTCATTGATTATAATTTTGAATTTGAAGAGTTAATTGGGTCGGGATGCTTTTATTGAGTCTGGTCATTTCAGTGAGATTTTAGAAATTTAATTTGCACAGATTTTAGGGTGGAAGCCATTCTTTTGGGTATTTATGTTTTTGTAGTGTATATGTGAGTTGATGATAAGTGGATTCAGCGACACGTTCTTTGAAAGTATTTTGTCAGTAATTTTGTAAAGTAATCGTCGGTCCTGTCCATATACATGTCTATGTAATACGTCTATTGACATGAATCTTGGCGCATTCGTAATAATTCGAAGTACTTTGTTTTGAAAAAGTTGTGTCTTGTTACGTCTAGTATTGTTTACGGTGCACCAGGTCGGTACACCGTTAAGTAAAACTGGTCTGATAATGGTTTTGTATATTGCAGTCTTAGTTTTATAATTAATTTTGCTATTGGCACAAAGCAGCGAGTATACTGCACACATCTGCTTTTGTGCCTTAGCAAGCCGCTCATTCACGCACTCATTCCAATCCATCTTTTTGTCGAAGATGAGGCCAAGATATTTAATTTTGTCACTCCAAACTATCTGCCTATTGTTAACTTTTACTCGCGATCTTAGTAGCCTTGTCCTCCGCTTCGAGAAGAAGTTGACTTGAGTCTTATCTTCATTCACCCGCAACTTCCATTTATCTGGCCACTCTTGGAGGATAAAAATGTGGCGTTGCAGATATAGTTCCGTTTGTGGATGATGCGAAATATTAGATGTATAGATATTATACAGTATGGGGGCGATGGGTGACCCTCGCGGGCCCCCGCCCTCAGTACTCTTGTAGAAGATGTAGCATTTTCAGATGACACCACGAACTTCCTGTTCGGCATGCCTAGCCTTATCAATTTAAGTGTGAGGCCGTCGTGCCAGACTTTGTCGAACGCTTTAGAAACGTCGAAAAAGACTGCTCCAGTCGACATGCGACTGTTAAACCCTCTTCTGGAAAGCAACCTTTTTCAAGTATAGCTTGGGCTATGTTTACTACCGTCCATCATTGCTTTTTCTGGTAGATTTTTGACAGCTCTCCTTTTGATGCCGTCGAAACCAGGCGCCTTTTTCGGATTGATTGCATTTACAATAGAACGAACTTCCTCCAGGAATATTCTGAATAATGTGCGGCATATTTGTATAAATTTGTACAGTCCTGGTGACCCGCGCATCTCTATCAGGATTAATCGGGGGAAACTCGCTGAACTGTTCGCACAAACTGTCCGCAAATAATTCTACTTTTTCAATAGGATCTGTAAGGATTTTATTGTTAACCAGGTCTCTGACATACGACATTGACTTTTTAGCACCCTTTATCAGAGACCTGGTGAATTTTGGAAGACCATCTGTAAGAACAGAAGAAATTGTTGCAAACGTTCATGAAATAATGCGATGATACGCCAACAAAATGTGTAAGACACCTGTCTCAAGAAATGGGAAGATCTTATGGAACATGCAGGACTATTTTTAAAAACCATTTAAATTTGTTTTCTTATATGAAGTGCAAGTGTTCCAAGAAATACGAGCTGCAGATTTTGAAAGACACGGAAATTAGTGTTAGTGATTTACACAAAATTTATTGGAAATAAATAATTTAGTAGACCTGATATTTTTTTCTTATGCCTGGTTTCACCTCACCGGTTATGTAAATTCTCAGAATACATGCATGTAGAGTAGTCCCATTTTTTTGTAGACTTGTATCATATTGGGAGTGATTTCTTGGACACAGTTTGTTATTACTGCTTCAAGATGGTCAATATACTGCAAAGGTCTATGCCCATACGTCATTTCTTTTAATCGACCCCATAAAAAAAAGTCAAGAGGTGTGATGTCAGGCGACCTGGCTGGCTAAGGAATATTTGCACGTCAACGGTGCGGAAATACTTCATTCAAATACCCAGTTACTGTATTAGTACTATGGCATGGGGCTTCATCATGTTGATACCAAATTGTACGTCCTATATTTAGTGGCAGTTTGTCAAGAAATTAAGACAACTGGTTCCTTAAGAAGTCCAGGTAAATGGCAGCATTTATATTTTGTCGGAAAAGTATGGTCCAACGATCCGATCATTAAAAATGCCACACCAAACATTGGTTTTAAATGAATATTGACTACGGCATTCGATTATAAAATTTGGATTGTTGTCACTCCACCACCGACAATTTTGGGAGCATACCACGCCATTGGAAGTAAACATGGCTTCATCTGTAAATAATATTTTTCCTGCAAAAAAAGGATCAACTTCACACTCGCCTTGGAACCACGCGCAAAGTAGGAAACGGGATTCAAAATCTCTAGGAAGAAGCGTGTGAATATATTTCGGTTTATATGGATGAAATTTGTTTATTTTTAAAATATTACTAGCAGTAGACTTTTTGATATCAACTGGAAAAGTTTTTGACAATTTTCTTGGAGAAATTTTCGGATCTTCGATAACCGCTTGCATTACATTAAGTTGCTTTTCTTCTGTTGTGGCCATTTGTTGTGTTGTTTCCTAAATACATTTTTGTCGGAACTAGTAGCTTTAAATTTATTCATTACGTTTGCTATAATGGCGCTACATACCATTTTGTCAGGGTGTCTAGTATTAAATATGAGTGCGGCTTCCCTATTTCCTAATAGGTTTATAGTGATCTTCGATGATAAGTACAATTTCTATTTTCTCCTGCAGCGTTAACTTTACAACCATGACGAAACTAACGAAAAACTCTAGTTAATAAGTCGAAAAATAGTAAATGATTTTTGACTAACATGTCAATATTCGTTACTATAGTATTGCACCTAGTTGTTGCAGAATTGTTGCGGGTAACCGATAAAGAAATAAAATAAAAAAATATTTTCCAAAGACTTTTTGATGGTACCCTGTAAATTAAAATATTTCAACGAAAAATTTAAGTTTTTATATGTCAATATTATTTGCGCATCAAGCAGAACTTTTTATAAAGAATAACTTTTTTTCGTAAAATCAACAATAAAGAAAATTCCCATATGCCTAGAACTTTTCTGGATACGCTGTATACCTTATAATTGTGATCTAAACCAAGCCCTGCATTTTTCAGTCCAAGCCCTCTTGGATAAAAATAAAATAATTTTTGCTCTCACATTTACAAAAAACGACCTACTCCTAAGGAAGCAGAGTATGAACTCCAGAATGAAAATTTCTTAAATTTTCCTCTACATGACTCTTGATAATTTAGATTCATTAAAATTCGAAGGGCTCGTTTCTGACAAATAAAAACCTTTCCCATGTCTCTGCAATTTCCATTCATGATAAGTCCGTACCTTATAGGTGATTCAAAGGTCGCGTAGTACAGCATTTTTTTAATCTCTGAGGGAATATATCTACCTAATACTCCTATACTATATCTAATTTATTTACAACATGATGGACATGACAGTCCCAAGAGAGCGTATTATCTAGGAACATACCCAGAAACTTAGTGTTACTTTTTATTTCTACGTTGCAATAATTTTTTTATACATAAACTTTCAGGTTGTTTGAACCGTGATCTGCTCATTCTGAAAATAGTTAGACCTATTAATAATTAATTTATTTTTGCAAAACCAGTCATCAGCCACTGTCATGATCGCTGGGATAGCCTGCCTAAGGGTATCTAGATCTTTATTACATGACAAAACATTAGTATCATCGGCATAATTTGTAATTTGGCACATGTCATTAATAGAGCATAATTCAGTTAAATTGTTAACATACAAAATAAATAGAACTGGTCTAATGACACTTCCCTGAGGAACTCCTTTTAAAACATTTTTCGACCGTGACAACACTACTTTACTGTTACCCTTACCTACCACTACTCTTTGTTGCCTTCCAGACAGGTATGACTCAATCCATTTAAGTATTGTTCCTCTTATTCCATATAGATTTAATTTTTTAATAAGAATAGCATGGCTTAATGTATCATAAGCCTTGGACAACTCAAGGCACAACCCCAAAGGAATGTTGCCACTCTCCAGGTCTATTAGGATATTTTCTACAACTTTAAACACTGCGGTTTGAGTGGACTTGCCCTGTAAGAATTCATTAAATAACTTATTTTCAGACATAAAATTTAAAATTCTAAACTTGTATGGCACATTTTGCAATAGGCCCTTGTGTAAGTGGTTCTTTTTAGTACAACATACATAAGTAGCTAAAGTAAGCGCCACAAATATAACGTTATTGTTTACATTTTTGTCTTCTGTGTAAAAACTCCAGCAAAAAATGCCGCCTCTATGCGGCTTAAAATGTGAGTTTCGGCGAGTGCATTACTTGGAACTTAAAAGCCAGATGTCGCCGAGTACGATTCGTACAGACGTGAGCCGCCCTCGCATCTTTTTCTTTTTAACGTAGTATAGATAAGAACAGAGCGAAGCCGTATCGGCGCTTCGCCAGTAGCGATCAAAAATACTGTCAATAGGTCGAGTTTTACATGGTGATATTAATTTCTAACTGATTCAGCCAATGAGAAACGGAAAGTGGGCTTTGAGGGCTAATAGCATATCTACAAGAGGTAATTAGATAGAACTTTCTTGGCGTCCACATTGGCTCTTAAAGTATTAACCTGGGTACTGCCGCTTCTTTTTATACGCTGGAGTTTTTATACAAATATTTAAATGTTATATTTGTGGGGCTTACTTTACTGTGCGCGTGGTAAGGAGAAGAATTGAAATTAACCATTTTTCACTACTTACTTAAAAACGTATGTAAAATTGGAAGGCAAATTATTTTCTTATTTTTTAATTTTAGAATGATTCAACCGAAGGTCAATATCGAAGTCCAAGAAAGTCAGTAAGGTCTGTGGATAATCATTCTGATGAGTCCGAGACGTCCAGTATCTGTTCAGAAAGGTCATACGACTCTTTTAAGAGAACTTCTGATGTAAGTGTATGGTATTTGTTTATAGAAAAAGTCTGAGAAATATTGCACTACCACCTATCTTTTTTAACGCACCATCTACCGTTACGGTAAGATGTTTCCAAATAAAAAATTATGGTAAAAACGTTTTGAAATCTATTAATATCATAATTTTAAGACTGATATACCCAAGGACTTTTGACAAGAAATATTTCTATGCGGCCTTTTGTATTTAACAAAGGTATTATAAATCAAGAGCAAAGCCTAAATACGAAGCTTTTTTGAAATTCCTTGTAGGCAGACGCGCTCATATCTCCATTTATATTGTCTGCAACTGCCACAGTGTTTTCTTTTAGACTTTCGGCTTCAAGTAACCCCTTAGAAAATAATATAATGGTGTTAGATCAGGGAATCGGGTCGGCCAGGCTATTGATCCTGGAAATGATTATTCAACCAGGGTTGAATTAACCTGTTGAATCAAAAATAAGGTTTACTGAAGTCTCCAACATTTGCTACTCGTCTTGACAAGTAATTTTAATTTTTTTTTAAATAAAAATTCGTATTTTAACTTTGCTTTTAATTTCCAACAACTTTGTTAAATGCTAAATGTTAAATTTTCTCAAAAAATCAAAAATAAGAAAGTTTACTGTACGTGCATGGTGCCTAACTAAACGAGGTAAGTGGCTGTACCTCGGGAAACCGTTAATATCCCACCTTTGGGGGAAAAAATATGTTTATTAAAAGTGGCCAAGAGAAATCGCTGTAAATAATTTGCAAGTTTCCAAGTCGGCCGCTAGAGAGCGTGTTACTAACGACCCATTTTAAAAAAAGTAGTTTCTCCTTAGTTTGTCCAGTTTAGGTTTCGAATATTTTTTCTCTACCTAATTAAATAAAGTGCTGGATGGAGCGCAAACATTTAATTAAAAAACTATTGATGACTCCGGTGAGGTTTAATAAAATTAGGCGAATTTGGTCTCGTAATTTGCTGTATTATCTGCATTAGAAGTCACATAGTTTTCAAGGTTTTGCAGTGGAAGCTAGGGGGCGCTAGTTGAAGTAGCAACATATTTTGCGTTTCTTTTTACATGATTAAAAAGAGTGTATAAAACAAAAAAAATTGTGTATGCCACACCCTGTTTTTTATTGATGATTTTTACTTTTCAAGAAAACTAATCAAAAAATCCATTCTCATATTAAAAAAATAAAACGTAGGCATAGGTCGTGCATTCTAGCTTGAGCGATATGTGTAGATGATAGAAAAGAAAAGTCAGTGTACGGCAGATATTAGTCAGTGAACGACAGAGATACCTATTATAATTTCTATTGCTCAACCTGTACCTAAGTATGAATTTTTATGGAGTTTGGGTACATCGGTAAAACCAAAAAATATTAATTGAATTGAAACATAGTTAATAAGTCCACGAAATATTACTGAATTTTGAGACGATTCTGTCTTGTGTCCTCCTAAGGCGCGGCGCTCACAGAAGAGACGGGGTGGCGACGCGTCGTTGACTTGGAGGAGACGCGAAAAGGACACAATGCGCGGGTAAGACTTGCTAAAGCGAACACATGGGGAGTCCCGGGCGGTAGCACTTGACATTTCCAAGGCCTTTGACCGAGTATTACATGAGGGGCTCCTAACTAAAGTAAGAGCATACGGAATGCCGGTTCAATTTTGTTCATGGTTGTCAAGCTTCTGCGAGTGGCGATGGACAGATTCCTTTCAGACACATTTAACATCAACGCCGGAGTTCCTCAAGGTTCTATATTGTCGCCAACCCTCTTTTTACTATACATTAACGATCTTTTGGAAAAAACTAAAGATCCTATATGTAGCTTCGCTGATGACAGCACACTTGTTTCATCTTTTACTTTGGATGCTCGGACTTCGGCTGCCAATGCACATCTCTATAGATAGCGGGACGTCTCACACCTCAACAAAGACTTGGAAGAAATTCTGTCTTGGGGTGACACTAACTAAGTAGAATTTATCGCTAAAAAAAACTAGGCAGCAGTTTGTTCTAAAAAAGTTAATGTTGAAGAACCGGATATAGTCATGGCGGGATACTCGATTCCCTTGACTTTATCAATTCATTTATTGGGCGTCAATTTGGATTTGAATGTCTTGGCATAGTCACGTTGCGGCCATTGCTAAGGCAGCCTCGCAGAAGCTTGGAATACTTTTTCGAACTAAGAACCTTTATACACCCCAAAAACTTTTGATGCTCTATAAATCCCAAATTCGACCATCGCTGGAATACCGTTCGCATATTACTGGATTCTAATCAAAGAAGAGCCAACAACCTGGAAAGCCTTGAACATCGAAGGCAAGTTTGCGACTTGAGCCTATTTTACAAATATTTTTATGGCAAGTGCTCAACTGAGGTTGCCCGCTTGATTCCACCCAGAACGGTGCATGGTAGAAATACACGACGAGCCACTGCAGCCCACCAGTACGTGGTTCAGCTTAGTGTCCCTCGAACGACACTGTTTCAAAATTCTTTCATCTGGAGAACGTCATCACTCTGTTCCCCAACATCAGACATTAATTTAATAAAATGCACGTTAACTTTCGGATCGCTCATTTTTACAACATGCGCCTCTCGAGGCTATAAAGGGATGCGGCGCGAGCGCTTGAGAGACATGCTCCTACCTGATCTCCCTTATTAGTGTTGGTTCTTTACTTTATATGGTAAACAACTAAATAAAGTCGCGTCCGTGCAACGTCGCCCGCCGTTTTCTGCGCCCCGTTTCTTCTGGGAAACCCGGCAAAATTTAATCTATTATTTTTTTACACATCATTTAAATCTCTTAAAAATTTTCTATAAGCATTGTCTTAACTGTCTGCAAGTTTCTTAATGTTTTTAGTCCTAGGCACGATTTTTGCACCACACTGATTCATTTGAAAAAATTAGGCATGCAAAGCAGAAACTACTGACGCTACGTGCACAAATCCATTCTGACAAATCATACATTGATTTGAGGAAACTACGACGTACTTCCTTGTTTTTGTCCTTGCTGGTCTGCCTAATTTTGAATTCCTCTTTGTTTTAGTTCTAAACGTTTTTCAAAATTTAATTATTCATGAGTTTTTAGTTCAATAATATTTTGAACTACCGACATCATAAAAATCAGTAAAAACAACGAAAACACAGCACAAAATTGATAAAAAGCAACAAAAATACACACCAAGAAAAATAACAAAACGATATCTTAGAATTGTCTCTATCGAACTAAATCGCATTGTTATTAATCTCAATTTATGAAATAACACGACAAGCTGGTTAAATTATTCCCTTTTGGTCACCCAAATGCCCGTTTTTTACATACAATTTAATATTTTGTAAAACCAAGCAAGTTAATTTTTTTATGTATGATTTTGGGAAATGGGTGAACCTGCCCGCCGGTCAACCAAATGTATGTAATTTATTTCTCTAGTTCTAGAGAAAACCCGAAAACGGTATAAGAACGAACAGTGAGAAAAGTTCAGAAATTCTCGAAAACTCCGTAGGGAATCCTATGCCCCATCATTATTAAGTTTTTAAGGGAAAACTCCGATAGAGAATAGTGTGAAAATGAAAACATAACCAAATTGTATAATTGCACCTCAATTGGCGATACTCCTAAATCGTAATTTCGTAATTTAAGCGTATTAGGTACGTGGATATCCATAACTTATTCTCGGAGTTGTTGAGATATCGCCTATAACTCTGTTTGCACATATAGCGAAGCTGGTACAAGCTGGGATACAAGGTCATCGAGGGCTTCCAGCCCGGTTTGAATTTCCCAACACAGAGATCGCCTAGCGACATTTTTCACGTTTTTTCGTGTTACGGGAACTTTCAAAACATTATCGACAAAGTTATAGTAAACTATGTTTTTTTTCTTTAAATATTTGGAGGTCATTGATCTAATCCTAATGAATACGCCGCCATTTGGTATTAAGGAAAGATAAAGACTTTGCCCCTGTACAGCAACAAGGGGTCAAGCGATAAAATTCTCATTTTTGAGATATGTTCTGTATCAATATAACCTTAATCAAAACCTAACGTTGTGTAAAAAGGTGCCAAACGCCATACTTAATGTACTTGGAATTTTAGATTTTAACTTTTATTTATAATTATTTGTTTTATTAAGCATTCATTTTTGTCGAGTTATGTTTTGTTAATTTAAGTATTAATCTACTGAATTATTCACTTAGTATTTTATAATATTTTCCCTACAGAATAGATTTTTTTCTAGTTTTCTTCTCTCTTGTTTAACCGTTGACACCGTGTTGCTCTACATAGTCGACTTACTATCCTAGGGGTTTAAAGTATTCATTGGAAGATTAAAGAGTATGTGTCTAAAATAAACGTAATAATCTCTATCTAGGGATGCAAGATGTATTTCGAAGATCGAAAACATCGATAGATTTTGACTCTATGTTTTACGACATCGATGGTAAGCTACATCCATGTATGGAAATATCGATGTATTTACAAAAACACCCACCATTATAAAATCTTTTAAGGATAACAATATAAATATTTTCAATGCAACTAAACTAGGCAAACTAAGGTGAAACCCCGTTTTTCTAATTGGTCATTACTGATACGCCCTCTATCGGTCAGCCTAGGAACTTAAAATTTATTTCCAGCACTTTTACTTAAAATATTATTTTTCAGAGTTGTGCTATTAACGGTTTCCGAGGTACAGCCGCTTACCTCGCTTAGTTGGGCACCCTGCACATGTTTCTTGGTGTTGTTTTCGCATGATTTGTCATGCTTCGGCGGCAGTTTATTGTTTAATTGAAAAATTGTGTATACTTTTATGCCATTTATTATTTGTTTATTTAAAAATCTTTTCATTACTTTTCGCCTGCTTATTTATATTTTAAGAACGCTTAAACCCAGTCGAACGGGCGACAATAAATTATTACAATAGAACAGATTTTATAAATAACAATGTTTGCCAGCGCATAAGAATCTTTAAATGAACCCTATCTTTTAGGGGCACGCACGGGGGGGGTTCCAAGACAATCGTCGCCGAATTTTTAAGATAAATTATTATGACCAATTTGCTTTATCGCATTTTTACTATTTATTCATTTTCATCTCAGTCATACTCATGGAGTGGTTCACAGCAGAGATTAGCTAGCAGGGACTTGTGGGAACCCTGTAGAGTAAGTAAACCCTAATATAATTGGGCACGCGCTTCTTGCAAAATTATCATCTTCCTTTTTTGCCTGTATGGGTTTATTTAAATTTTTCCGGCTAACAATTTCATTAGCATATTTCATACTTAACACTTAACTTGCACATTACAAAGTATACTAATTTTCAATTGCTTACGCATGCATGTTAATGAAGTAAGGCTGCGTGCACATACAAAACGAAATCGAGCCAGACCTGTGCACATCAAGAGCCTGATTGGGCGAGTCGGAGTGGTCCTTACCGCTACGCTCTGATCGGTTCGTTGTATCTGTACGTTGCCTTAAAGGGGCAGTATACCTAATTTTATAATAATGTCTAAAAATAGTTCAAAACTATCTAAGAGTAAATATGAAAACCGCAAGCGACTACGGCGTTTCGTTTTTAAACAGCGGGACAGCAAAGTGAAATATCTGTAGTACGTGACGTCATCTCGACATCGCCAGTCCACCGACAGAGCAGTAGTTTGGGTTGCCACGCTGCCGTAAGAATTACACGCGTGCTGCAGTTTAGTCTACAGAATTTACCATGCACGATGTCTATTATGACGCCCAATCGATGCTCAATTGTTAATCCAAGAAATAAAGTTTTTGTCAGCTAGGTGACGCCACATTCTACTAGATTGATCTAAATACCTTTTTTTGTCCTGTGTATTACACTTTAAAATAATATCTATAAGAATCTAATGCTAAAATTAGGTTCTCAAAGGCATAGTGATATATTATAATACATGCGTCTTCAATCAAACTCTTGATGTTGGCATTATCACACAATTTCCGCACCTACACCAAGTTGTGTCTTTTAACATTGTCACGTTGTCATCGTTATGCCGGTTATCATGTTTCTTCTTCAGCTCGCTTACTTCGTTCTTGCTGTACCTTGGTTCACAGCCAAAAGCCATCTTGCCGGCAAAATAATGTAAATACCCAAATTTCCTTTGCTTTCAAGTTGCAACTCTATTCTAACGCGTCGTTACGTCAAATACACGGATTGTAATGAGAAACGTTGATGCCGGGTAGTCTTAGTATGTGGTGCTGCCCTCGGACGCCGTTCAAACTTCCATCGCTAATAATTCAAAAATAACTTATCGCAGGACACTGCAGTTTAAAAATTTGTTCTTAAATTTTTTTACAAGATTTTTTCTTTCAGGTATACTACCCCTTTTTAACCTTAATAATTAAAGCAACTCTATATTAGATAAAGATTTGTTCAACGTTTTATAACAGTTTAAACTTCTTGTAAAGGTACACATGCACAAAACACCGAGAGACCGACAATCCGGCAGAGCAACCCCGGTCCTGACCATTTTAAAAGACATGAAAAAGTTTTGCGACGTCAAGAGGATGCTAATGTGGACCCCGCGAACGGGAGAGAGCGCATATAGTCCGTACCCTTTCGCGCTCGCAGCAAAACACTTTTCCACGCCTTTTTGCAGTGTTTGGGACTGGAGTTGCTCTGCTAGACTGTCGGTATCTATTTTGTACCTAGATACATAGTTCATTTAAATGGTTTTTTTGCAATTATTATTAGCTTACGTTCTCTACTTAGTAAAATACTGAATCAACAAAATAGTAAACCCATCCTTTCTTTTCAAAAACTGTTTGTAGCGTTATCGTATTACTTTTTAGAGTAAATATAGTTGGTGTTTCATAATTGAATACTAATCCTTGAGGGTCTTAATCCTTAGATCTTCTTCGTAGTGTCGTCTTTGGAACATTAAACCTTTTACTTGCAGCCGTCCACCCCATTTCTTTATTTACTGCTTCAATGGTTCTACTGATATCAGCCTCGCTCCAGGCATGCCTCTTAGATTTTCTTTTGTATCGGTCAGACCGCCCCATTATCTAAAAACAATAACAACAAGATTATTTATATAAACTGGATAGAACGGCACAGTACTATTTTAATCATATCGCCCATATGCCATTTTATCCCGAATGACTAAAATGATTTAGTTTGTTATTATTTATAAACCACTTTTAAACAGCAACAATAATACAAACATCTACTCTAGAGAACTTAACGCGCATGCGCTGATTTTGCAGCAAATTGCAATAACATGACAGACAAATAAAATAACTAATTATAGCCGATGTAAAGTTTCTTATAAATTCGAATTCTAGTTGTAAACAAAACACAAAAGTACTTCAGATTAGGGATTAGAACCATCGGTTTAAACTTGACATACTTTAGAAATCATATGGCGATAACATAGTCTGAATTAGAAGTTAGGCGGCAAGTGAAGCGGCTAAAACCGTTTATACAGAGTCAGACTGGGGATCGGGCGATTGCCCGAAGGGCCGCAGGCCCACTGCCACAGCACGCGTGGTCGAGAAGTCGCATTAAGTGATTCAACAAAAATTACTTAAAATCATTACCTATAGATAGGTATACTTAATACAAATTTAAAACCGTTGTACGTCATACCCTTTAAGTAACGTCAGATATCGACAGTGTCGCCAGCTTGTAACCAATATATCCGAGTGAGGGAATTACAGTTTTTTTTTCATAAAAACAAGATAAATATACAAAAATTTCCCATAGTTTATATATTTGTTTACTGCATAATACTTTTTAACATCAACTTTAGTAGATCCAACACTTCTTGTATTTTCATCTTGCCAAGATCAACCAGTGGCACCATTCTGAAAAATCCATATTTCATCCAAGAAAACGAATTAGTACAAGAATGCTTCTTTTTCTTTAATATATTCTTTTAAAAATACTAGTCGTTTGAAGGCATAAGCCCTCGCCTCAGTTCATCTTTTTTCCATCCCAAGCCTATTTCCTTTAATGGGCTTCTTAAAGAGTTAAGACAACCAACAAACAGTTGTCTGTCTTTTAATTTCTTACTTAAAGTTTTCAAAGTTACATGATGTTCTAAGAAAAGTTACCGCTTATGAATAACCAATGTAAAATATTGGTTTTTGAATAATACAACTTACTTGTTTCATACATTCTATAAATGAACTTATATCCAATCTTGACACATTTACAACTTTCTTTAAATAAGAACGTTTTCTTTTATGTGACTCCAATAATTTATTTTGCTTAACTGTTGTTGAAACTGCGCTTACAGTGGAGATATTCAAATTTAGGGCAGCTGCTACACGCTAAAAATTAGTAAATTGAAACTAAAATATGTAGACCTTAACACTTTCTTTAAATTTACTTCTCTAACTGCTGTCAATTGGCCATTGTTGTTAAGTTCTTCCTGAAAATAACTTATTAGAGAGGCTATATGCTCTTTGCACCGGCTATTTAAATGCTTTGGCATTTTTCACAAATAGTAAACAACGTAATTGACAGAGATATGTATGTGCACTTTCGATGTTCTTAAAAGAACAAACAAAATAATTGAGGTTAGTTTTGCATAAACGTCAAACAAAGCCAACGAACGAGCTGGCGCCACCGCACCGTTTACAGTTGTGTTGCCAACTATCGGCCAATAAAATTCAAATTATATTAATTTTTACAAGCTGAAATAAACAAAATATTTGCTATAAGTGGGTTCGTATCAAAGAAGAATACTTTAAGTTTGTAGTAGATTTAATGTCGCATAAAGTTTTAATACTTTTTGCCCAAATTTAATTTCCTCGTGTTTTCTTACGGACTGACAATTATCAGCTGATTGATGACGTACAACGTTTTTAAATCTGCATTAACCATAGACAACGACTAACGCAATTATATCGACAGTATCTGGCCTTATTAACAAAAGACTTGCTACTGAAGGGAAAAATGCAAATTGATACCACACAAAATATAAATAGTGTTGATCAGTGCTCCATATTAATCCGATACGTTGCAGAAAGTAAGATTAATGAACGACTTATTGACTGATTAACTGTACCTCTAGCGAGGAAAAAGACATGTACGAACTTGTGTCCAAGCGTATTTCTGATCTGGGGCTCAACATATCGCTGGTCCAGATGAATATCGACACAACTGCAAATTTTTCAAAAATGAGTTTATGTCATAAATCAATGCAGAATATTGCTCTTTATCTGCAAAAAAAAACGCCGTAATTGTAGTTGCAATATTGGCCGCTAGATGGCAATTACGTCCTTGTCACATTATGCGGGATCGATAATATATATCCGCGAGAACACCGACGGATTGATCAGTTGCCTCTTCGCAGTTACGGGAAGAGCATGTGTTTCAGTGAAACATCGCCGTAAGTACTAATTTGGACTATTATCATGATATTTTCTTTTCTATTTTCGGCGAAAAAATGACGTAACTACACTTTATGCCTATGTTTTACCAAGTCGAGATTCTATAAAAAGTCATAACTGTATTAATTATTGTGTGATTCGGCAGAACATGGACTTAATTGTACTTTACGTTTATATTTTTCTAAAAGTCATCCTAAACTATAGACGTTAACGTACTTGACGTCTATTTTATTTTAAAAAATATCATAAACTCTGGACTTAATTGTACTTTACGTTTATATTGCTCTAAGAAATTATCAATTTACTAAGTGACGCATTTACATTAGGATACGTTGTAAATTACAGTTTAGCTTCAAAATTCAATATTATAAGCTATTTTTCTGGTTACTTCAAACTGTCATTAGGTTTTTTTTATAGAAGTGCGGTTTTTGATGCAGAAAAATGAGTTCCCGAACTTTTAAAATACTGAGTCTACTAAAAACCCAAGCAGTAGGTAACATCGATGTTTATGCAGTTCCTAATTCTCCTTTAAAAGAAAATAAACCTCAAAAGACATGCCTCAAAACTCCCGTAGAAATTAATAATGAAGAACTAGCTGAAAATATCTTAATAAACAACCTATTACCTCTTCACACAGATGATTCGATCACGTCATCATGTTTAACCGAAATCACTACTAAGGAATCAGATAGTAACGAACATTCTACAGATCTGGCCTGTGTACGAAGAATTCTATTTGAAAATTATAATAATGAGAACGAGTCCACTAATGTCCAAACTCGGAGCTCTCCTGTTGTTGAAACTCGCAATTTTCCTTCTACCAGTCGGGCTTCATACGAACATTACGTGGTCGAAAATAAAAGTAGCAGAACATTGAAGCTAAGGAGAGTAAACCATAATTACAAGGAATACTGCTATTCTGAACAGGAACCTTTTTCTGCAGGATGAAGTGATGAGTACAACCCTGACGATGTTGATAATAATAATGGTTCATCTTCTTCAAGTGAAACATCGGAACACATCGGTGATGTCAATATAGAAGAATCCACAAACTCCCCAGTTAGAAAAGGAAAAAAAAAGGGTTAGAAATCCGAACAATTGTATGTATGTATGTCAAGACATAATTAAGGAATTATTACTAAACCTGTTCAATATCAATATTTTTGTAGGTTTCTCATTGCAGTGTATATTTACGCAGTAGAGCACTTTCAAATCAGCTCAATAACACACAAGTTCTTAATACGAGGCCACACGCAAAATGAAGCTGATGCAATCCACAGCGTTATTGAGAGAAAAATTTCGCTGGCCAAGAAATCGGGACCTATCTATATTCCCGGACAGTATATTTCTATTATACGTGAGGCCAAGAAAAAGGGTAACAAAATAGAAGTTAAAGAATTGAGTTTTGACAGTTTTCTTGACGTCAAGACATTATCGGATGATATGGGTCTTAACATCAGTAAAAATACTGACGGTGATGATTTTAAAATTAATGGAGTTAAAATTTTACAATTTACAAAGGAAAAAAAAGAATTTTGTTACAAAACGAGCTACAAACAAAAAGAATGGCGTCTAGTGAATTTTAGACAAAGAAAAAGATCCAAAAAAGACCTAAATGACGTAATTATTATCAAAAAAGCCTACAGCAAGCCGCTTCAGTTATCTGATAATAAGAAAAAGGATTTACTATCTTTACTTAAGGCTGGCCTTATTTCTGCATTCTATAAACCCCAATTTGAAAGTATTTTAAAATAATTAGGGACAACCAAATCCTTTTTTACTTATGTTGCGATAGTACGATGCTTAGATTTTATTGTTTTAGTGGCATTGTATTAGTTATGCTTTTGTGCGATATTATTAGATTTTAAGTATATAGCTAGGTTTTTATTGTTGATCTCAGTGTTTTGTTTTAGTTTAGAGCACCTTATTCAGTTTGTAGTTACCAAAGTTCAATAAAAAAGACAAAAATGTACCTGACTTAAACTATTTTTTTTCGGTACAACAAAGGCGTAACTTCAAAATTCACTTTAAATTTAGAAACGCACAAATTAAAAAAAACAAAAATGTTTTTTGTGTCTCCTGCAAAATGTACTAATTTGCAGTTGTGTCGATATTTATCTGGACCAGCGATATCGAAATTTGATGGCAACTCAACGGATGGAGTAGCAAACATGCAAGGGCACTACAAGGGCTTTACAACATGGTTGTCACAAAACTCTCCTGACCAAGTACATGTTTGGTGCTACGCCCATGTTCTTCATTTGGTAATGGCTGATGTGACGAAATTAATGGTCTCCACGATTTCATTGTTTGGACTTATAAATTAAGCAGCAGTGTTTGTAAGGGAGTTTTATTTAAGAAAGAATGTATGGAAGGAAACATCAACATCTTACTCCATGAATATTATCGGTGAAACCAGATAGTGGGCCAAGGATAAAGCACTGACCTAGATATTTAGTCATAATAATGGCGTCTTTGTAGAGTTATGCCAAACATTACACAGCATCGCGAATTCTCAAAACTTCAATGCTGAGGTAAGATTTAAAGCACATTAAATGGATTTTTAAAATATGAAACAATAATGACGCCAATGTTGTTTCGAAAAATGTGTATATTTACTTCTCTTTTAAAGCACATATCGATGGTTAAAGTCCAAAACCTCGTAAGTCGATTTTTTCCCATTTTACTTTTATGTGATAAACAGTTACAAAAAATCATAATCTTTAAGCCCACAAAAGCTCGTAAGTCAATTATTAATTTTACGGACCCCTGGCGCCATCTGCCGAAACCTCGTAAAATTTATTTGTAAAGTAGTAATGCAGAAATCTCCTAATTCGACTTACGAGGTTTTGATATTTAAAGTTAGCATTGTTTAGGCAAAGATCTGCTACTTAAGAGGTTTTGATATCACATGTGGGATTTATTTAACCTTTACATTATAGTGTTTTGATTTCGTATTTCGATGTTTTTTAACGAGTTTTTTTAATGACTAAATTAATGTAAAAATTATAATGTCGTGTGCTCGTGGAAATTTGCTGGTAAGGCTATGCTTAGAAACTAGTCTGGAAACAACCAATATGACCGAAAAAGAGTAAGTTTTTATTTTTATTAAATAACTACAAGGTATAAAATTATATTTAATTTTCGTTTTTGTTTTTGTAATCATTATGTTAATTTTTTAGTGAAACTAGCCCTGGTATTATAAATGATACCATATCTGATACTGATTTAGAAATGCAAGATGACGGTATTCTTATTAGGGATGACCCAAACATAAATAATTATGTTGCTAATGTGGGGCCTGATTTGGAGCCTGATAATTTCTTAACTTTTCCACAAAGAATGCTGGTTGATCCTAACTTTATAGACAAAAAAAAGAGGTAAGATAGGAACGTGCGACATTAAAATTTTGGTATAGTATTATTCACGATTGTGCTGAAAAGTCTTACCAAAACCAAGCCTTTTTTAAATCGGTTCATTGTGCATTGTTTATTGATCCTGTTTTTTTATAGCGACGTCATCCCATTTAATTTATCGCAAGATGAAACTGCTGTAGTTTTGGATAGCTTATCGTTAACATCAGAAGAATGCTCCGATTTTAATCAATCAACCCTGCCAAGCATTAACAAAGTTTTGAATTCAGAAAAATATAGCAACAGTGATAATGATGCACGAAGTAATAGAAGTGAACCTTTTCAAGATAGTGGATCTGAGTATGTGCCGGCCATCAAATCATTCTGAACAGAGAGAATCCGAAGAATCTGCGGAAGAACCTCAAGAAGTTGTACAAGAAAATCTAATAAATGAACAGCTAGAAACATCAAGAGGTCGAAAGAGAATTAGATCAAAAAGAAAATTCGTAAATAATGCTTCAAATAGTGAGAAAAATAAAAATAAAGACAAAAGAATGAAGGGCGAAAATTATGTATCGTTTAAACGTTTCAAGAAAGAAAGAACGTATACAAAAATGCAAAGGGAAGAAAGAAAGATGGGGCCTGCTTGCAAATGTAAACTATCTACAACATCTAACCAATTTTTTTGTCAAGCCTTTACAGAACTGGAGAGAAAAGCAATATTCGATGAGTTTTGGGCGAATCTAACCTGGAATGAGAAGAAAGTCTACATAAGAGGACTTGTAGATACAGCGGCTCCAAAATGTCATCGGACAGGTAATTTTTAGACATACAGGGAAAACAAAGACAGGTTGCGTACATATTTTACCTTAAGAAAGAAAATGCACGAAAACGGGTGTGCAAGAAAATGTTTATGGGGACGCTCTGCATAGGAGAATGGAGTATCAAAAGTTGGGTTAGTCAAAATATTACTGAGAATGTCCCAAACCTTCGAAGAAATAAACAACCCTCAAAGGACAAAGAGTATCTTATTAGGTTCCTTCGAACCCTTCCACAGATGGAAAGCCATTATTGTAGGAAAGATACTACTAAATTATACCTAGAAACACAATGACAAAATCTAAATGAGTTATACCGGTTCTACAAATTCCAACACCTCCAGGAATTGAAAAAGTTTATTCCAGAGGACTACAGACCATTTTATGACAGCCTTATTAGTCAAGAAAAATAATAACCTATGCTCAGATTCATAAGATTTTTTTTGTAATATCTAAATAAACGGGGTTGGTAAATTATGTCGTTTTATTTATTTAACCAACATATTATTTGATTATTGTTGTTAAAAAATTAATTTCTGTTTTTAAAACCTCGTAAGTTTTTCCAAAAAGTTTAAATATTAAAAGTCAAAACCTCGTAAGTACATTTTTTTTTCAATCAGCCAAAATTATAAAAAATTATGTATATCATCATAAAATGCCTCAGCATATCACAACAATTTAATAAAAATACTTTTTCAAACTTTTCAATTTAAGAGTTTAACCGTTTTTCGCCCCTCCTGTAAAATTTATAAAAATCGACTTACGAGGTTTTGCACTTTAACCATCGATATGAACATTGTGCAAGAATATAAGATGGTTGAAGACACACTACAATATTTAAAACAATTTTCATGAGAATTTGATAAAATCAGAGATAAAAGCGAAAAGTTCGCAACTAGAGCAAATAAAAGATTTCTCGCAAACGAGTGTTCTCTTGAAATTAAAAAAGAAATATATAACCAAAGAATAGGATTGATGAAAAAATTGCCCCGACGAAATGTGGAAAGATGAAGCACCGAAATATCCTTACAACCAATTTAAGTTGACATTTTTAATTTTTCAATGGACAAAATTGTTAACGTTCTGGAATCCAGATTTATAAATCATAAAGAACTCTACAAAGATTTCGAAATTTTTCATGCCTTTCCTGTAGTCATAGTCACAACATGTTTTAAAAAAGATATGCAATAAGTTAAACAACTTTTGCCCGGACCTAGGCATATGTCAAGACGATTTAAATGCTGAACTTTTATATTTTGCTTGTAAATGGGATAGCTTGTCGTCGATATTACAGAGAAGAATCTATAGGGTAATGGCGAAGTGCAATTTGAGGACAGCAGTAATGACCAACATCATTTTTGCAAAAGATGCATACTGTTATTAATTAGTTTTAAGAAAGTATAACTTGTATTCTAAACCTACTTTAGAACAGGCATACAAGTATTTATTAACTCTTTCGATATCGCAAGTAGCATGTGAAAGGTCCTTTTCAAAATAAAATTTATCCTAAACCGTTTAAGAAGTTGTCTATCCCAAGATCATTTAGAAGCCTTCATGGTAATGTCGTGTGAGAAATATATTCTCGTGTCCCTAGATGATGAGGAAATCATTTTTGATCTAGTGAATAATCACCAAAGTTTAAAAGATTTGCTTTTAGTTTACTTGTTTTGATTTTGTTTGTTGTTTAAAATTTTTTGTTAAGAACTGTTTTTTCGGCTTTAGTTTAAAAGAAATTATTTTTTCTAAACTTAGAATTTTGTGTTGTTTTCTTTTTAAAATATTTATATGTATAAGACTAACTGGTATCTAGTTGGTTTTGTCAAACTTAATTTTTTTACTATTCTATAATTATATTATATAAAAAACTTATAACATTATAAAATATGAGGGCTAGTTGAAATATATCACTGCCGATTTAATGATCCAGTCCAGGCTCTGCTTGAAATCACTTGAACAAAATCAACCCCAATTATTAGGCTCGACTTGAATCTCTGAAGTCGGATTTAAGGTCGTTTATTTCAGTGTTTTTGGGTCGTTTATTTTGAATTTTAGTAGGTACTAAGCATAAAACACATTTTTTTCATAAAAAAGATTTGCTCTACTTCTATTTCTACCAGTGGCGTCCGCCGTATTTTGATATTTGTAACGAAAAAAATTATACGCCACTGTTTTTATTCAAAATAAATATTATTTTCAGAATTGCCCTTTATCACTTAGCAAAAACGGTCCTTACATTTTTTTTCGTGTGAGTAACGGTTTTCGATTATAAAAATAAATAACATTTGTTGGCATGTCGCTATGCCCATATCAGTTTAATAAAATTGCAATTATCTCCTAGACTAAGCTGAAATCAAAATATTATCAAAAGGCACTTTGCATTAGACATTGAACTGTCTAAATAGCTGTGCTATCAAAAAGAAAAAAGGCAGTGACGTTCATATTTTTTGTTCAGCTTAAAAATAGTAACGCCCTGTATCTCAAAAATACAGTTTTTTTCTAAATCATCCAAGAATACATTTATTAGAAATAAAACTTTCGGAAACACGTTGAAAACTAAACTAAGAAATATTCTACCATCCATGCATATAATGAAAAGAACAAAGCAGCCAATCTAATTTTTTTTGTTAAATGAATTGACCATCACCATTTATCGCGGCTCCAATATAATCGCACCCTCTTATTCGTGCCACTTTAAATTATCTACACCGCGGTAAATATACAAGTTCAGAATCTTACCGTTTGGTTTCCCTCGAAATTCCACCGCAGATGTTCCGTTACGGTTTCGTAACGAATATTCGCGTTGATCTGTGGGAATCTTCAATCTATGGCGGACAAGAACGTGGGAGGTTCACATTTTTTTTTTGATACCCCCAAAGCTGCCCTCAAAAATTGTGCTGTTAAGAATTTCTGTTTTAACAAATTCCAGAATTGCTGTATTAATAAGAAGCACTTAACATAGAACGATTATAAACTCTAATTTATGCTTAACGTAAGATCTAAGTTTCAAGCTTTTACGTTTATTTACTTGCTTTTGTATTGCTAAATTAAAAACCTTTGTTTCAATTGTCTAATTTTACTTTAAACGATGTAGGACATAAACGAAATAATTGCCTTATGTGCAAGTACAAACTGGCAGGAGCGAAGAGATGGTTTGATGTCTCTCCAGTCCTACCTTAGTCAAGAAATTAGGCTTACGAACGGTGAACTAAAGCATCTTACCGAAATATTTACCAAGATGTTTATGGATTCGCATACCAAAGGCTGGGGTGTATTTCTAGATACTCTTCATGAGGTAGGTCACTATGATAAGAACTTTAGTAAATATTAATTTTCTCTTCAAAGTCAAAAGATCTGACGTTTTACTACTAATTTTATTTTGTAAAATTCAGTAGTCCCCTAAAAGTTAAATCTGATGATATAGTATATATCTTTGAAGTGGATAGAAAAAAGGGGTGAAATTGGGTGGCCTGCCAAATCCCAGACCTCAACTCTTTTGACTTTTATTTGTAGGATGATTTAAAGAATTAAGTTTACAAAAAGAAACCCCTTAACATTGAAGATTATAAAGCTCGTATTGCAATTAAAATGTATTTTTGTGTTTTGCTAATTTATTTAAATTTTGCGTTGATGTGTCAATTTTTCAAATAAACCCTATGCTGGTCGAAAAAAAAATAGTTAAACTGGACGTCAAAAGTGGCGCCAAAACATTGGGGCATCCTCTTCCCCCAGATGATTTTTTCTTGTCATATTTGTATCGTCACCTTATTTTAAAATATGTCGTTTTATTATGTTTTTTGAGAAAGCACAAAAAACCTCATAGAAACAAAAATTACTAGTGTTAATATTGTTTCGTACCTAAAAAAAGTTTCTATGCCCTTATGCCCTTTTAAATCTTTAAATTTCAAGTACAAGCAAATCTGTAAATAATAAATTATATCAAAACATACTATATTACGTCTGCAGGGTTATCCGTTGTTGATGGTATTTTTCGGAAAGGAACTCTACAAATATCATTAAAACTTGGTAGCAATACCGGCCACTTTTGACGAACAAGTTATAAAAAAATATGTTTAATTATATTTATCTGCTCGTAGAGCCCTGAAGAAGATTTTAAATAAATCGAAACGTCGGCAAGAGAAGTGGAGGTGTTTCTTTAATAAATTGGCCTGAGCCCGTAACCTTGGTTAATAATAACACTAGTTTAGAGCCAATTTGCAACTGTAATGTAAAAGGCAGTTTTTTTCCTTCCTAACACGTAAGATTTTTGAGTTATAGTTTTTTTCAGCAAGTATTAATGAGTATTTTAATCACATTATTTTAAAAAGTAATTCGTAATATACCGGAGCGCGACGTTGCCAAATTTACGTTTTTTCTAAGTTAGGGAAATTGTGCCGTCGCTTCTCGAACTTCCGGTACCCGATATTTCTAGAAAATACCAGAGGTACGGAACGGCTATAATAGCAGCTGGCCGGCCGTCGGATCATCAGTATTGGTTTAGCACGAGTAGCGGTCATTATTAGATAGAGAAGCGAAGCGCGCGAACAAGTCAATAGTAAGAGCCTTATATTAGTGGTATCTTTATGTTGAATGAAGTTAGTTGACGCCTGTAAACGTATTTATCACATCTGGGAACCGACGTACACGACAGTACAAAAATGTCTAAAGTACAGAAACGTGGCTATGTTAACCCCGCGGATAGTTTTTTCTATATATGCGGTCAGTTTACCCCTAAATCGCAGAAAAGGACAATTGACAAAATAACCAAAGTAGATTATCATTAGTATTTTGGATGTGTTGTTGGCGATCAAGATCGGGACTGGGCTCCTCACATATGTTGTCAAACCTATGAAGCAAGTCTAAGTAACTGGTTAAATGGCAAGGGCTCTTCTATGCCTTTTGCATGACAAAAGTGTCTGGTTTTTTAAGAAGGAGCAAACATAATATTCCCTCGGCAATAAAACCGGTTCTTCATGGAGAAGGTTTACCAGTTCCAGCGCCCCCGGCAACTTGGGAGGAAGATTTAGAAATGTATTAAGACAAGGCAGAAACCGATAATGTATCAGACAAGGACGATTCTTATTTTCCGGAAAGTGAAGGAAAAGCATCCCATTTAATCGACAAAGCTGAATTAAATGATCTAGTTCGGGACCTTCACTTGTCCAAAGAGCACGCTGAAGTATTAGGTTCTAGATTACAATAATGGAATTTACTAGCCACTGGAACCAAAGTTATAATATTTAGGAACCGTAACCAGGAGCTATCCTTGTTTTTTACTATGCATGATGAAAAGTGTGTTTGTGTTAATTCAAATAGTGTTATGGAGAACTTAGGATTTGCACATAACCCAGATGAATCGCGCTTGTTTATTGATTCTTCTAGAATAAGTTTAAAAGCAGTTCTCCTCCATAATGGCAACAATAGACCCTCTATTCCTCTTGCACATGCAGTTGGCATGAAGGAAACACACGAAAGTATGTCACTTATTCTAAATGCAATAAGCTATGATACGTACAAGTGGCAAATATGTGGTGACCTAAAAGTCATAGACTATTACTAGGGCTTCAGGGTGGATTTACGAAGTATTGCTGTTTTCTTTGTCTTTGGGACAGTAGAGCAACACAGAGCCATTACCAAGTAAAAGAATGGCTTCCAAGAGATCAACATATTCCAGGGCAAGCTAACGTAAAAAACATACCTCTTGTTGACCCGAAAAAAAAAGTTCTGTTACTTCCTTTACACATTAAACTGGGATTGATGAAAAATTTCGTTAAAACATTAGATAAAGAAGGAGATGCGTTTAAATACCTTAAACAAATTTTGCCTAAACTAAGTGATGCTAAGCTTAAAGAAGGAATATTTGTTGGACCACCAATTAGAAAAATATTAAGGGGTCAACAGTTAGATCAAACATTAAGTGATGTGTAATTAGCTGCGTGGAGTTCTTTTAAAAGAATTGTTTCGTAGTTTTTAGGAAACAAAAAAGTAGAAAACTACGAAAATCTTGTAGAAGAACTACTTGAAAGCTACTGCAATATGGGCTGTCGCTCTTAAAATACACTTTTTGTACTCTCATTTAAATTTCTTCGCAGAAAATTTGACTGCAGTTAGTGACGAGCAAGGAGAAAGGTTCCACCAGGACATACTAATAATGGCGCAACTCTACCAAGGGAAATGGAATCCAGCAATGCTGGGAAATTATTGTTGGTTTCTTATGAGAGATAGCTATCAGAAATATAAACGAAAGTCAGCATTTCCAAAAAAGTTATGTACAAGAGATTTACTCTAAATGTATTTTCATGTGTATTTTTGTAAATAAATCCTGTTATCCTTAAAATATCTTGTTTTTTTTTTATTGGTTTGAACTTATGTATAAATATCATATACAAATGTTTGTATAAAATTAAAATATCTGATACATTCTATAACTCAAAATCTATACGTGGTGGAATATTTTGGTTGTTAAATTCGCAGTCAGGATGCTTTAAACTGCTCGTACAGCCATTATAACATCAGTCGCAGTTTTTTTTTGTATTTGTTGACTAGTGTAATTATATCGTGCTAATTTATCGTTTATAAACAAATAGCTTTATAATAAATGTTTTTATCTGTCGAATTTATTTGATATTTTATTTGACTAAAAAAAAATATTATGCTACGTGAGAAATCCAAGAGATATGTAGTGCATGGTTCCCATATGTAAAACAACCGTTTTGCGGCTCAAGAATGTTAACACATCATGTGTAAATAATTGTTTTAAGTATATTTTATAAATAAAACTAAATAGAAATAAAGGTCTGTCTTTACCACCAAGTAACTTTATTTGCCCCTCTAGGGTAGAAAACAAGGGTTATAGAAAATACATGAAATGATGAAGAATTAAAATAAATTTCTTAAAGTTGTTGTACTAGTTTCGACCTTACAGAAAGTCATCTTCAGCAACTAATCATTTAAGAAATTTTGTTATGAAGAGTAGTTAAAACAGTTGGGAGAACAATGGGTGATTCAACAATAAAATACAATGAAATGCAGATTATGCAACCATTGGAATAGACAGCAGCTTATTATAAGGACGAGGTATCTCTATGCAATGGTAGGAGATGATTTAAACGCAAGTAGGATAAAAGACCCTAATCATAATACAGTGATTTAAGAATGTTGAAATTAGAACATGTTGTAAAAAAGAAATTAATTCCTAATTTAAAATGAGACTGACTTAGTGAGGGGACATGTATATTGTTGTGGTGGATTAGATTTTATGTAAATTAAATTAAATGAAATTGCTTCTCCTTAGAATTGTCAAAACAAAACTATGTCATTTCTGGTAAAAAATTTGGGAATACATCAAGTGGTCATTATTCACATGTTATATTATAAAATAAAATAAAATTTTCTTTTAGTAAAATAAAAACAAAAACATCGTATTAATGAAGGTAATTCTTAAAACTAAGAATTTTTTACCAGAAATGACATAGTTTTGTTTTGACAATTCTAAGGAGAAGCAATTTCATTTAATTTAATTTACATAAAATCTAATCCACCACAACAATATACATGTCCCCTCACTAAGTCAGTCTCATTTTAAATTAGGAATTAATTTCTTTTTTACAACATGTTCTAATTTCAACATTCTTAAATCACTGTATTATGATTAGGGTCTTTTATCCTACTTGCGTTTAAATCATCTCCTACCATTGCATAGAGATACCTCGTCCTTATAATAAGCTGCTGTCTATTTCAATGGTTGCATAATCTGCATTTCATTGTATTTTATTGTTGAATCACCCATTGTTCTCCCAACTGTTTTAACTACTCTTCATAACAAAATTTCTTAAATGATTAGTTGCTTAAGATGACTTTCCCTAAGGTCGAAACTAGTACAACAACTTTAAGAAATTTATTTTAATTCTTCATCATTTCATGTATTTTCTATAACCCTTGTTTTCTACCCTAGAGGGGCAAATAAAGTTATTTGGTGGTAAAGACAGACCTTTATTTCTATTTACAATCTCGCCACAGAACATGGACTACTTCTTAAATAAAACTAAGTTTCTCTTTATAGGTCATTAAATTGCACAAGGAAGACCTGGACTACTGGATTTACGTCCTCCTGCAAAGGGTGTTTTTAAAAATCGGAGGTGATACATTGAACTCGATAGCAAGCAAATTAATCAATACTCTCGAACTGATGAGAAACAGTTTTCCAGTGAATCTGCTGATCGCGAATGTGTATCGGTTTTTGTTGGACGCTACTCAAACGCCAAACGTTAAATCGAAAACTGTAGTTTTGAACTTTTTAACGTCGCTATGCAACCACCCTGATGCTGCATCATGCATATCGACGCCAGCCAATGCTTTGCAGGCGTTGCAGAAGCTAATCGCTTTCTCTCAGGATGCTAAATCCATGGAGATCAGGCATGCCGCAAAAGTGTGCATTGTAGCCTTGTGGAACTGCAATACTCCAACCATTACACTCATGCTTACTGAGCTTCCTAAGGTAAATACGTTACATACGTTAAATTAGCCGTACAATTGACTGTGTATATTATGCTATTTAATTTATGGGTCATTGCATTAAAAGAAAACTGCTCAATAAAATTTTATCTATATTTATTTTCTAGACCATAATAAAAAAAATCGCTGAAAGCATGTTACCGTTGCTGTGGAAATTTATATTTACGTGTTATTTTTATTTTGAGAATTTTACCTTATTTTTAAATTATCAGAAAAACGATAACGCTTGTCTTACGATTGGTTTTTAATCCTCTAGGCAAGGTAAATCAAAATGATTTATTTATGTGAAATATTTTTTCGAATGAGATCGAAAAAAGCATAAAATTTACATTCCAATATTTAGTCATAGAGCCATTATTATCAGTGATTTTTTTCAGGCGTCACGGCATACTTAGGACGAATGTTATTATATTCTAATCCTCAAATATCAGACTCTACGATTCTCTTATTTTTTGTCGTGCTTTCTGTTGATTTCTGTGTATGAAGTTATGTTTATACATTAATTTGGTCATTTCGTCCAAAACGTTTTCTATCAGGACTCTTGGCCAAGGTAAAACATTTGTTTGATTTTCTTGCAAATATTCTTGAACTGCAACATCTGTGAATTGGGGAATTGTCATGTTAGAATACAAAATCTTCTTCATATACTGCCGTAACTGTTGGTAACACAGTTTTATTATATGCAGTATATGGAGGCAATAATCCTTTCTTCTCCTATTTCGCAGACCCCTAAACATCTACTACTATCCCATGCCCTTTCTCCCATATGTTATTGTGATTGGCATGGTCTTGTGCAAAATCTAATCTTCTCTATTGATTAACCCGAATCCTTGAATAAGTCGGGAACCTGGAAAATTAGTTTCTTGGGTCGCTTTTATTCATGTTACAAAAGGATTGTCACGCATATAGCTAATAATTTCTCTATCTTCAGCTGTAGATGTTGAGATTTTTGAGCGGCAGGAATTTAGTTTTCTCCCAGTAGTTTCAGTTTCCGATATTTTACTTTTTAAACCGAAGCACGGTGTTTTTACTAATGATGGACAAAATCGCATATTCTTAATAATCGGATCTTTTGTATTCGAATGATATTTGAACCGACAAGATTTTCTGTATCGCCGTCACATTATTACTGTAATAGCCACAGTATAAGGGCGGGTTCGTTTATAATAGCTAGATTCAATTAAACAATATTTTACTAAAAAATACATACATAGTAACGCACATTTGCGTTAACACACGAGAATTTTGCCACAGTTGGCCGTAGATAAATACAACTTTTTAGAAAGCGGAGGAACAACACACTTTTTGGTTCAGAGAAAGAACAGTTCCCGTGGAAATCTTGTTGAAATTCACCGATGCATTGAAGTGGCCAACCTGTTTTCCTCGGCGTCACCGTTTGGACCAATCAAAAGTGATACAAAAATGCGGGAAACCGGCCCACACGGTCCGTCGTCGTGACTATCAATGTTTATTTAGAAAATAGAACAACTTATAGGAGAATAAGTTTCCACTGCGATGTGTCGGCGCTTCACGAAGGCCCTTATTAGCATATTATAATATCCGACAAGGGATTCTAGGTTATAAATAGATTTACTTTAGACTATTCCATTTAATCTTAACTCGAGAAATGAATTATTCCTAGAACCGAACTTAGTATTGTTGATTTATTTTGTGAAATATACCGATTTTAACGGTCGTCTGAAACCGTTACAATATTTTTGCAGGCGTTTGGGTGCAATATAGTTTAAAAATATACTTATGCCGAAGTGGATTTCTTTGTTAGTTGCCATTTAGAATTTGGTATTGAATATTGTTCAGGTTTTATTTAATTTAGCAGAATATTTCTACTTTGTAGGAAGAGTGGAACTTAGTGTCTGGATTTTATTTAGATTGACGCACGTTTTTCAAACAATATTATAAATCAGATTGTCATTCGAAAGATCACTCTAATATCTACTTAGATTATCCTCTATAGTCGTGATGCGATTTTTAAGGCAAGGTCGTAGGTTCTCAAGGCGATACGAGACGTAAATCAATGAATGCAGTATTAAAATTATCGTATTATCGATGAAATATTTTTGAGGCGACAATCGCCGAACGGCTGCTGCTGTATTCTTGTACAATGACGCATCAGAAATTTTATTCGTTATATGAATTATGCGCCCAGGGGTATAAAAAATCGGTGGTTTGAAAGCTATTCCGACTCTTCGACCCCGACTACAATCCAACCCGAATCAACTTTTAATACTCTGCCAAGCAGATGCCGCAATTCGAATCCGTAATGCTTATCGATATCGAGTGATTTGTTGTGTCGTGTCGTTGAATTCAATTGAGATTCTATATTCGATTGATATCGTTCATGCATTCTGCATCATGTAGTGGCGCACAGGTTCTAGCGAATTGATTTTGCATTAGGTTATTTTTCATTCAAATGCTCGAATCGGATTTTCGATTATTTTTAATTCAGATGCGCACCACACTAATTCTTATTTATATTTAATTATTCAGCAATGTCTAGTATATGAGCCTGATCTTTCACCGGCTTATTTATACCGTGTAGTGCACCGCCAGACTGGCTATAGGAAATCTCATGTAAATTTTGCTACCCTCAAATATACAGGGTGTCCCGAAATTAAGGGGCAATACTTTACCACCATAGGCTCCGGCTAAAAATAATAGAATTTTTTCATATGGACATAAGCGCAGAAATGCTTGTTAAGGGAGCTATCCCCCCTCGAATGGGGAACCCTAAAATCGTTTTTTTTTTAAATACTTTCGAACCCGTTCATAACAAAATTTAAAATTAGGTATGGTTATAAACTTTTAACGATAAATCAGTTTCTGATTTCAGAATTTCAAAAATTTAGTCATAGGCGTCACATACCGGGGTAGTTAAGGGTTAAAATAGTCTCATTTTTTCAACCAGTCGTTTTTTTTTTAATTTTCTTAATACTTAATTATGAAATTTTAAAGTATTCTGCGTAAAAAAGGTACCCTTAGTTCACCTTGATAGGACTAGACAGTTTTTGAGTAAAATCGTTTTAAAAGAAATCACGTCCATAAAGGAGATAATTAATAAGAATAATAATCAAAGTGAAATTTGTGAATAGAAGGCCATGGATTAAAATTGATGATTATTTCCTTGGACATTTCTGTGTCAGATATTATTACTGTTGTAAAATTAGACATAATAAATAAGAAAATGCAAAATTTTTCAAACCCCGAGCTTACCGATATCCATTTTGTATACGGATATTGTAATGGACGTTCCTTTGCTGCGGTAGAGGAATATCGCAGACGTTTTCCGCAACGGAGACTTCCTGGACGCAAAGTATTTGAGAGGATTCATAGAGATCTGATGGAGAAATGGTTCGTTTAAACGCCTTCGTGGGCAAGGACGACCTAGGGGGGACTATGATTTGGAAAATGCACTTCAACAAATAGTAGATAATCCTCAAGTTGGACTCAGACTATTGGCTACAGAAGTCAACATTCCGAAATCAATTGTAATGCGTTTTACTTTACCATATTGCTATCCATAATTATAACGAATATTTATTTTAGATAGGAAGAATGACTCAGATACAAGGTCTTACCCATATCATTACCAGAGGGTTCAAGAGCTGTTGCCTTGAGTTATGTCGGTGGATTTTAGGACATCAAAATTTTGTGGGCTTATGAGGCAACATTTAGTAGAACTAAAGTGTTTAATACTCGTAACACTCACTTTTGGCACGATGAAAATCCAAGAGCAGACCGAAGAACTAATTTTCAATATAGGTTCTCCGTCAATTTGTGGGCGGGAATAATTGGAAATCAGTTAATTGGTTCAATTGAAATGCCCAATAATTTAACCAGCGAGAGATATTTGGCCTTTCTTCAAAATCAGTTAGCAGGACTGTTGGACGAAGTACCCTTAAGGTCCAGGTTGGGGATGTATTTCCTACACGACGGTTTTTTTTTTTCTTTAAAATCTCTTTATTGCCTATTCCTTTTTATAAATAGAAACTTAACAACTAACTTAGCCTAGCCTAACCTAATACATAAATACTGGTTAGATGAGAATTATCCTGAAAGGCGGATAGGCAGAGGTGGACCAGTGTCCTGGCCAGCGAGATCGCCGGACTTAAATCCACTCGATTATTTTTTTTGGGGTCATATGTGCAACATAGTTTATGCAACGGAGGTGGATGGATACCCGTGAGGATTTGCTTCACCGAAATTTTCAAGCTGGAAATGAAATAAGAAGAAATCCTTTTCAGATTCTTCGGGCATCTCACAATATTCGCCGTAGAGCTGGACTTTGTACCAGAGAAAATAGGGGTCTATTTAAACACCTTCTCAAGGAGTAGTTTTTGGTTTAAATTTAAATTATATTCTTCAAAAAACTTTTGTTAAACAACCCTATTTCATGTCGCATTATTACTCTCTAAATAAGTTGTCATATTTATTTCGTTTCCAATTTATTTAGTTTTGTAAGAGGCGTAAGAGCTGACTGCGTATATTTTAAAAGAATTTACTTTAATTAATTTTGTAGTTTTTAGTACAACTTTGATATAAAAGCTTTAGGAACAATTTTATTAATTAACTCCTTTATGAACCTAATTTTCTTTAAAACGATTAAACTGTAAGTCCTATCAAGGTGAACTAAGGGTACCTTTTGTACGCAGAATACTTTGAAATTTTATAATTATTAAGAACATAATAAAAAAACAGTGGTTGAAAAAATGGGATTATTTTAATCCTTAACCACCCCGGGATGTGACACCTATGACTTAGGTTTTTGAAATTTGAATTCAGAAACTAATTTATCGTTAAAAGTTTATAACCATACCTAGTTTCAAAATTTAATTATGAACGGGTTCGAAAATATTTAAAAAAAAAACGATTTCAGGGTTCCCCATTCGAGGGGGGGTAGCTCCCTAAAATTTCTGCACTTATGTCCATATGAAAAAATTCTATTATTTTTAGCCGGAGAATATGGTGGTAAAATATTGCCACTTAATTTCGGGACACCCTGTATATATTATTGTACAGGGTTATCCAACCAAGACTGGACAAGGCGATTTTTTGACTTTTCCTGTACTTTTATAAAAAAACTGAAATAGCCATCTTAAGTCATTTTCTCCCGCGAATTCGAATATCTTCAGCAAAAAACAATTGAACATCAAACAAAAGTACTAGGGGTCACTTTGATATTTTTTTAAATGGGATGCCGTATTTTTAATGAGCTTATCCGATTTCTCATATAAATTTTGATCTAAAATGTTGGATTTTTAATTCAAAAACGCCTTTTTTCTTTAGTTTGAAATTCGGAAAATGTTCGTCTACCGTAAGATTAATACCTGATAGATGGATACCCGTTTCACCTGTTCACCATTTAACCTGCTTTAAAGCGTCCGTCAGTTAGACAAAATAATCAAGTTTCAAATTTCTATATATTTTTCACGAATTAATTACAAATTTAGTAGTTTTTGCAAATCTATTATTGCTTACGTATAAAAAAAGTATGACATATTAGAAAAAACTATAAACTAAAGTGAATAACTTTAATCTCAATAATATAATTGTTCTATGTGTCCTCCATTATTTTCAAAACATGACCGATGCCCCCTTTTCAATCTCTCCAAAGAATCTCTTACAATATTTTGGTCCTGGTTAAGTCTATTAATTTCATTTATAATAATACTTTCTTCAAATAGGGTCTTAATTCTGAGAATTGTATCCACTGAAATGTGTCTCTGGAAACTCTCAAAAAATGTTCTTTGTGTTTGTCGAGCATTCTCTCCACTTTTGTAATATAATTTTATTACATTTAGCCGTTCTTCTAAAGAATATTTCATTATTTGTAATTAATTCGTGAAAAATATATAGAAATTTGAAACTTGATTATTTTGTCTAACTGACGGACGCTTTAAAGCAGGTTAAAGGGTGAACAGGTGAAACGGGTATCCATCTATCAGGTATCAATCTTACGGTAGACGAACATTTTCCGAATTTAAAACTGAAGAAAAAAGGCGTTTTTGAATTAAAAATCCAACATTTTAGATCAAAATTTATATGAGAAATCGGATAAGCTCATTAAAAATACGGCATCCCATTTAAAAAAATATCAAAGTGACCCCTAGTACTTTTGTTTGATGTTCAATTGTTTTTTGCTGAAGATATTCGAATTCGCGGGAGAAAATGACTTAAGATGGCTATTTCAGTTTTTTTATAAAAGTACAGGAAAAGTCAAAAAATCGCCTTGTCTAGTCTTGGTTGGATAACCCTGTACATCTAAATTATACTAGACTTTTTTGATGATAAATATAGTTTTTTTACATTATTGGTAATATTATTGTTAATCTGCAAGTAATATAATGCCCTGTAATTTTATCTAGGAACAACAAGAAATTGCGTTAAACATTGTCCATAACCATGTGAGAAAAACGTCAACAAGCAGTGAGCCCGGTAGTCCGATGGTCTCCGGAAGCCCTAAACCATTATCACCAGGTACGCCACCATTCGGAGACCAGGAGGAGGTGTATAAGAACCTGCGGCGGACTACCGCGGAGATTCAAAACTATAGTTTTGAAACTTTAGGTAAGTCAAGTAAGTAATCGTGTATCAATAGTTATTTAATATCGCACAAAAAAAATTGTATACGGCAAAGTTTCAGTAAGTTACTATTTTACAATGAGTAATAGTTTTGCACAAATCGATCAAATCCGTAAGTTTTTAATTTTTAAAAGGGTATTTTTTCCTAAAATTTATGCCAGGTAATTTAAAAGCCGAGTCGATATAGCGTTAAAGTTGATTTTTGATATTTACTGAAAATTAATTTCGGTATACATACCTACTTTATACCGAGATATCAAAAATTATCTTGGTCAAAGGTGTACAAGGTGTCCAGTTTTCGATTATTTACTGGGTATCTCCGTTATTAGTAAAGATAGAAGGATACTGTTTTCGCAGCACTGTGCTACTTTTTTTGTGAAACAAAGGATGCAATCAGAATTTTTCTAGTCCTCCTTGTTTTTGATATAAAGGATGGTTTTGAAAATTTTACACTTTGGGACACCCCCCATATTTAGGTTACCCTGTAGCTTATCAAAGAAAAAACAATTTTTTTTTCTAGTTTTTTACGTGACGTACTCAGATTTTTTCTACGTTCAATAGTTCCGAGAAAAAAAAAACTTGTTTTTTTTTAATATAATATAATATAGTTTATAACAAGCTTCTCAGAAATATATAATGCCTTATTTTGACTTTTAATATTAAGCACGAAATTTACGCTTTATTAAAAAATATACATTTTTTGTTAGTAGGCCATAACGGACATTTAAAAAAAAGAAAAGAACACAGTTATTTATGTCATATTAAAAACTTCTTTAGTTTCTGTCAGAGCATTCAGGTTCTCTAAGTTGTTGTAAAATGTCTAATTAAGAGTAAAAAATCAGTTTGTCCTAATTATGGCAGAAAATGTAAACTTTGAAAATAGTGAAAAATACGACATGCTCGTTTGTTATGTCCATTGTAATGAAAATGCAGATGAAGCATTAGAAGTGTATTTCAATAGGTAAATATACGCCTTTTTGTAGTATCTCTATGAAGATTTATTAAATCTCTTAAATAACTTGTAGATATCCCGAAAGACGACAGCCGGATAAAAGATTTTTTCTAAGGATGAAATCAAATTTAATTGAACACTGTTCATTTTCTAAACCTCGGACTAAAATCTACAACAAGGAAAACCGCGAGACTGATGAAATAAATGTTTTAGCTCCAATTAAAACAAATCCAGGGTTCTGTAATTGGTATTTACAAAATATCAACAGGGAAAATAATTTTGAAAGAACCGTTTTATGGTCCGATGAGGCTCATTTTACCAGTGCTGGTATATTTATTTGGCACAATACGAGGTTTTGGTCTCAGGAAAATCAGCATGTAATATTTCCACTCGAATGGCAAGGCAGGTTTAACGTTTCATGTTTTATACTATGAAGCAAAGAATCGACATCAAAACCATCCTATTCACGCCGGACAGGCCGGATGAGATCGGATATCTCGTAGGATGAAGGTGCCGTTTCACACTCCCCAGTCGGTAGACCGCACGATTAAAAACCGTACTGTCGATGACCGGTTCAAGATGGCCTCAGATACGCCGACGAACCGTAAAATAAAAAAAAAATCTATGAAGCAAAATAATTTATAATTTATTTAAAGGCAGCCTTAATGCAAATAAATATTTGGAAATTCTGAAAAACGTTGTGCCGGAAATAATAAAAGACGTGCCCTTCGCAGGTCTCAATAACTTGCATCTGCAACAAGATGGAGCACCCGCTCACAATGTGCTAATTATCAGGACCTACTTAAACAATAATTTCCCAGGCCACTGGATTCGAACTAATGGACCTGTAAGATGACCAGCAAGGTCATGAAATGAAATGAATGAACGTTATGGCTTTTGTAGAGGCACTAGAAGTTCGTGCAAAGTCATAGAAAAAAATCTCGGAGTAATAAAAACTTGTCTAAAAAATTATTAAATAAATATCATTTGAAACCCTATGAAGTGAAGATTGTGCACCCTTACTGGGAATGCTGTGTGACGACCTATTTTTTGCAACTGCTCTGCGACTAAAGACGGTGTTGGTAGGCCAACCATTGGTACAAAAGAAGTTGTTAATGGCGTCCGTCAACGTATGGAACAAGAACCTACAAACCTTTAAACGACTGGTTCAAGAAACTGGAATTATGGATCATGCCAAACGGTTGTAACGAAGAAGTAGGACATGCATTCATGAGATGCAATCATATATTAAGCCCTTTGACCGGCAAACCACCCCAGACGTCTTGCGTACTGTCAATGGTTTATCAATAATTTAAACATAACATGTTTAAAATAGGTGACAATTTCGCGCATACGATTAATGTGGCCTATTTTTGTTTGTTTCACCGTAAATGCAGAGAGGCACAGAAATAACATTTTGACTGAATTTGTTCAACTACACGATGAAGAACTTCAGCAACGGCACATATGACACGAGACACTATAACTTGTCTGTTTGCAGACGCAAGTTGAACTTCCTCATATGTAATCTTGTTTGACGATTATAAACTATTTTGTGTTCCCTTACTTGAAGGATATAATTTTCAGAACTCCTGCACATAATTTGCAAAAAGAGAAACAAAGGATTGTTGAAGAATGTACAACCATAACGCCAGAAATGCTGCAAAATGCTTTTGAGGGCATGAGGAGGATTATGCATCGAACAAGGCGGGCTGACATATCGGGAGTCGCGCGCTGTTATCTTGTAAATCAGGCAAGACAAATCAATGAATCAATAAAAAATATCGTGTATTGTCGTAAGAACTTTTACATTTCTCATTGACAAACCAGTCTCACACAGTGTCAAGCAGACAACAGACAGTATATATTATGTATCTACATCAATTTGCATTCTTAATGGCCGGCAAACTGCCAGCGAATAACCGTTCCACTTTTTGAATCGCCCTTGTAACTTATAACCCAGGACGTCATAGTGGAAAACTCGTAAACAATCCACCATTAAATTAATTGTATTACTTTTCAAGTCGCCTTTGTAACTAGTACCGGCAAGCCGACCCTACCATAGAACATCAAAATTCCAGGCAACCAAACATACATATAGAATATGCAGTAATATATTTGCAAACCGTGTTGCAAACTTTACACACCGTCAGAAACGGCAAAAATTGATTTGCCGGTAAATTTAAGGTTTGTTACCCGACCATAAACCGCACCAGTATAGTCCCCCGAACAGTCGCAAAATTAATTTACCACTGCAACAGTCGATTGCCAAGTTCAATGTTTAATTGACAGGCTGAAAATGATCGTTCGGGCATAAAATAGCGGGTTGGAACAAAAGTTTAAAGAAAGTGAGGTTAGTTGTTATTATTCGTTGATCATTATACTCATTTATTATCGATTGTTTGTTATTATTCTTGAAAGAAAAGAACTAAATTAATGTAAAATAAGTCAGAGTGAATGTGGTCTGTTGAAAAACAAGACTTTCGGTTTTGTTTATAGGTTTGTTTAGAATTAGGACCTCAGTAAGTGTTTGGATGCACGCACCATGCAATGACATGAAATACCAAGTTAAAAGTAACGTAAGAATGGATCCTATTCATTCTATTTTCGTCTTCTCTTTCATTTGACGAACTAAGGAAAATAAAAAAAAATAATGGTCGTGTCCGACGACCACTAAAATGTTGAATTTAATTAACATTGCTTAGTTGGCCATAATATGCATTTATTTTCGAATCAAAAAGGAAAAAATTAAAATCCGTCGTAGGGCTGTACGACAAGAACTTGATTTATTTGGTAAGCAAAATACAAATTTGGTGGAAAATCTGTTGTCAATGCTATCAATCATTTTTTAATATAGAAAACCAGTTAGAAGTGCAAGGCTGATCCGCTAATTTTTGTAAATTGGGAAAAATGTATTATTTTATTTAGGTACAACTAGAACTAGTTATTTTAAATCACAGTTCCAACAATATGGTACATATGGTAAACAAATTTAATTTAAAAAAATGCGGATCAAGAATTAAAAATTTACGTGTATAAGCGATTTTGGCCCAAATTAAAATTATTGCCTGATTTGTTAAATACATTTGCCGTATAAGCCACAAAATACTAAATAAGCTGTAAAATATGCAATAATTGTTTTCAGTAGAACGTAAACATACCTTTAAAAAGTCTTAAGTGGAATATCGTTATTTTGCTCCCGTTGCTTAACTACTGTTTTTAAAGTTTACATTTTAATGTATTTTTTTTTTATTTTCAACCGGGCTTAAAGGACCCCATAGACCGACGCGAATTTTGAAAGGAACCTTCACACAAAAGCAAAATAATCGTACAGTTCATTTCACGAAAAATGTTTTTAATTCAATAACTGCAATAAAAGTAAAGGGCCGATCCCAATCCTCCGGCAATAGATAAGCAAACTATAAGGATGCAGTAAAGGGTCGGACTAAAGAATACAAGTAATGATACTCGTATACTCGGTACTGTATAATAATATAATTAATTTAATGAAATGAAAAAATCCAAATAATATAGATTTTTAATTATTACCTACTTATATTTATTTATATGTATAATATTGTTATTCTACATCTGGTTCTGTTCGGCTGTCGCTATCCTCATCTAAATTAATTATTATCAGAATGAATCATTATATCCCGGCCCCGACAACAAATACTGTAAAGTCCATCCGAACATATTTCGTTTGACCTAATGACTGCAATAATAGTTTTATTATATTGTAAACACGCAAAGAGACCCCGTTACCTGTTCGATTGCCAAACCTACGTTTTTAAAGAATTTCTTGGTAAAATTACCCATATAAAACTGTCAATGAGCGCGCCAACCAGCGAAATCTACCTGGCCCCAGCTGGCATCACTGTTTATATTACTGAAATAAAATGAAATAAGAGGTACTGCTTTGCACAGGAACGGATTTTGTAGTTAAATGAAAAGCCATAGTAATACCTGATAGTAGCAATGTTTATTTTTACCATTACTTGTATTATATGTACATTAATTAGTTTATTAGAGTTAAACGTTGCCATGTGTGAGTAGTGGACGCGTGTAACAGCTCCGTATGTTTCGTGTAATTTGTGTGGTACATTGAGCTGATATTTGAAAAATATTTTTGTGTCCGGTGTATAACAACGAGTTTCATCTTGTACGTAAGTAATCAAGTCCTAGTTGCGTTCGTTGGAGAGTTATCATTGTTTAAAAAGCTGACCAATCAAGTGTGAGCATTCTGTACGTACAGCTAGCCGTCCCAAGTTGATAAAGTCTCGGTCTATAATTAATAAAATGGCAGGTGGCTTGAGAAGCAATAGTACGAGTAAATCAGATGATGATAGTATGGAGAAACTAATTAACAAGGTCTGTACAAATTTTGCTAATCAATTGAAAGGCAAAATCGAGGCCCGGATTGGACAGTTGGAGGCTAAATTGGACAAATTCTGGGACTCTTTAAATAATGTAAAAGAAAATGTTACCAATAACAGTAAAGCAATAGGTGATTTGCAGCGGAAAATTGACTCTTTGGAGCAAAGTACTAAACGCAATACCTTACGTATTGATGGTATCAATGAAGCTCCAGAAGAGAATCTTTTGGATATTGTTACTCACTTTATTTCCAACAAGCTTAACGTCAGTTGCGCGAGTAGTGACATAAATTATGTGTTTCGTCTTGAGGGTGCTAAAGACAGTAAAAAATTATCACGCACAATAATTGTAAATTTTATTAGTAGTATCAAGCGTAATGAGGTATTATTTTCTAAAAAGCGCCTTAAAAATACTAATTACGTGATCTATGAGGATCTTACATACGCGCGATACGAACTACTTATGGCTGCGAAGAAAAAGCACGGAAGCAATAAAGTATGGTCATCTGCTGGAAAAATCTTTTATTGCAATGAACAAAACAAAAGGATAATTTTGAAATCTAAAGACGATCTCTAACTATAATTTTATAACTATGGTAGGACTATACGTGAATTATCACCTGGAATTTGTTTTTTTTTTTTGCTGTTATCCTTTCTCTTTCTTTTTGGTATCAATGTACCCGTACCATTTTATATTTTTTGTTCATTTTAAGATAAAATAATTATGTTGTTGATAGTAAAATTATGGGTAACATATTATTATATTAAAACTAAAGACGATATCTGAGTATTATTTTATAAATATAGGAGGACTATATCTACATTTATATTTATATCTTTGTTTCGTTATCTGTAGGAATCTTTTTTCAGCTTAGGTGGAAATCATTTTTAATGAATTGATAACAGTATTTTATATTTGGCAGTGTTCGTAAAAGTATTGTTATCTCTTTTACATTTTTTTTATATGTTTAGAAATAGAATTATCTAAAACTAATTAATTCTTAACTCTATTTCTGTATTATACTAAAATGAACTTGCAGGTAGGGGTATTGGTATGACTTTATCCATATTATGATCGATATATTCTTGTAGGTAAATACGCAAAATGAAGGGGTGGGTGTGTGTTAATTCCTTTTACGAATATTATATAATACACCTGAATTGGGTTATGTAACGGTTTTTCCTTTTTTATTGGCATTTGGATTTTATACTGTAATTGTTTAGTTTAGTTTAATCCATTCCAGTTCGATATTCGCTAAATGTCCAATAATTTCATTTTATTTTATTTTGATTTATCTTATTTAATAGCATTATCTTTCATTTGTTTTTATTTGTATCACACTAGTCAATGTTATTTTTTTTCTTTAAAAAACTTAATTAATTACAATAGGTATTATTAACTTTATGATAATATTATGCGGAGTGTTATGCCCCTAATAGAGTAGACTTAATGCACAGCGGGAACGGGTGTTTAACTTTTGCTCACTTCAATATTCGATCTGTGTATTCACATTTTAATGAATTTTCGGAATTCGTTACTGCCGAGGGTTACGATGTCATTGGCTTGTCTGAGACCTGGCTTAATAAATCTATGGCAAGCGAAGGCATAGCCATTTCTGGTTACAGGTTGGTCAGAAGGGATAGAGATGGTAGGGGTGGTGGTGTGGCTTTCTACATTAAGGAATATTTGAATTTTAAAATTGCAACTACACAGCCAACGGTTGGTTTACTTGAACAGATCTGGGTAAGTATTAAAATTAATGGACTTAAATTGTGTTTTGGGTCTTTATATAGGCCCCCACATGTTAATCTAAATTATTGTATTGATGATTTGGAAAATAGTTTAACAACTTTCTTGCCCTCCCATGATCACGTGGTCTTTGGTGGCGATCTCAATGTGGATTTGTCGAGAGCTGGTCTGGATGGATCTAGGGCATTAACTAGATTATTTAATAAATATGCTCTTACACAATTGGTAATGTCTCCCACGCATGTTACTCCTGGTGCGCGGACTCTCTTGGATGTCATCCTCACGTCTTCTCCAAGCATTTCGTTAAATACTTATGTCATAGGAATGGATGACATCTCTGATCATTGTCTGGTATATGCTGAGTTGAAGATTGTTAAGCCACGTCCCCAGGTAACTTTCAGGTCATACCGTGACTACTCACGTTTCAACTATAATGATTTTCTTAATGATCTCTTTACTATAAATTGGTATGAGCTTTATGATATGGATCATGTAGATGATATGGTCGAATTTTTCAATCATAGCATTAAAGCAGTGTTCGATGTCCATGCCCCTGTTAAAACGTCTCATTTTACAAAGGCACCAGCGCCATGGTTAACGGATAATATCAGATTTATGATGAAATTACGCAGCAAAGCTTTGTCTAAGTTTAAAAAAACTAAAACTGATTCTGCATGGCAGGAATATAAAGATCTTCGAAATTATATTACAATGGCGGTTCGAAATGAAAAAAAAGCGTACCTACAGCATCAATTTAGACTAGACCCGAAAACTTTTTGGAACACTTTGAGAAGGCTTAATATCAATTCGTCTCCTGAATCCCAGCCGACAAAGCTTGGTACTCCCTCTGAATTCAATGAGCAATTCTTGGGCAATGTTCCTATTATTGACTTAGCTGCCAACAATCCGTATCTGGAAAGATATAGGGATGCAGGGTTGGAGGATGCAATCAATGAATTTAATTTTTCTGAGGTTGGCGATGCCTGCATAGATGTTATTATTTCTAAAATTAAGACAAACGCCCTGGGATCTGATGGTATAGATCGTAAAATGCTCTCACTGATTACCCCCTATCTCACGACTTATCTCACGTTTATAATTAATAGATGCCTTACTACCTCGTATTTTCCGTCAGACTGGAAATGTGCCAATGTTATTCCCGTGCCTAAGGTCTCTAATCCCACCCGGATTTCTGAGTTTCGCCCGATTAGTATTCTACCAGTCTTGTCCAAGGTCATCGAGCGAGTAGTCTACAGTCAACTTAGTGAGTTTGTTGCATTGCGGAATATTTTACCACCATCTCAATCGGGATTTCGTCCCTCTTATAGTACGGCTACTGCGTTGCTTGGAGTGAGTGATGATGTGCTCGGTGCGTGTGATAGAGGTTTGACAACGTCTCTCGTATTGCTGGATTTTAGCAGGGCCTTCGATACCCTGGACCGTTCGATGCTTTTGGCGAAGCTCAGATACTTTGGCTTGGGTGTGAATGCTGTGAATTTGTTCGGGAGTTACCTTGATGGCAGAAGGCAGAGGGTGTGCATTGGTGAGGGATGTCCGACTTTGTGTCTCTTGACAGGGGTGTTCCACAGGGTAGTATTTTGGGGCCCTTACTGTTTTCGTTGTACACGTCTGATTTTTGTGGTTTCTTGAGGACCTGTAGGTCGCACCAGTATGCGGATGACATGCAGATATACTTTTCGTTTAATTTAATTAACATAGCGGAGACAACTAGAAAAATTAATAATGATCTACAAATTATCCTGGATGTATCTCGTTGTCATGGGTTGGTTTTGAATGGAAATAAATCTAAACTCCTCTTATTTGGATCTCGAAAAGAACAGCTACTAGTTGAGGACGGATTTAAGATAGAAATAGATGGAACATTATTGACTCCGTCAGAGTCTGCTAGGAATCTGGGTGTACTATTTGATACGCAGCTCCGTTATGAGCCACATGTCTCTAGTTTGTTACAAAGCTGCTATTATAAGTTAAAAGTTCTCTATATGAATAAGGATATTTTATCAACTGATATAAAATTAAGACTATGTGACTCGTTAATTCTGTCCTTGATATCTTACTGTGATGTCGTCTACTGGCCGGCGCTTACAGTGCGCGATCGGGGTAGTCTCCAGAGAGTACAAAATGCATGTCTTAGGCTGTGTTATAATACCCGGAAATTTGATCATGTAACCCCTTTGTTTCAAGCGTCCAATTGGCTTAACTTGGATCAGAGATATCACGTTCACCTGGCCTCTCTTGTTCACAAAATTGTTATGACTAAAACCCCTTCATACTTGATGGAGAAACTAACCCGTGGTAGTGATGTACACCAAAGAACAACACGTCACTGTATTAGGTTTAATGTTCCAAGGCACAGAACCGCCTTATTTCAGAGATCATTTAGCTACAATGCCGTTAAAATCTATAATTCTCTGCCAAATGAGATCGTAACCAGAACGGGCATGGCGGGTTTCAGGCGAGCGGTTAAGACGTTTATTGCTGGTGGGAGAGGGTAAGACTAAAATTAAGACTAAGACAAGATTCTGCTCTGCTGCTTATGTTGTGTTTATGTTGATGATGGGGCCTTGGTGGGCAATTTAGGCAATTTAGATTATTTTGTTATCTTCTTTTCTTTCTTTCTTACAACTTTGGTAAACTTTTTTCTCTATTCAAAAACATTTATTATTTTTATTATTTATATTACTTCTTTTATTCCTTCTCTTATGTAGATAAGTAAGTTAGTTATTTATTAGTACTAGCGGTTAGATGAGTAGCTATGCTAGACCTCGCCGCATTTCTCTTGTTTAAAAAAAATTGTAAATATATTTCCTGAATTTATGAAATAAAAGACATTTATTATTATTATTATTATTATTATTAATTAATTATAAGTACAAAACAAGTGTGAAAAGTTTGCGTGCGGAAAAGGGCAACTTTTCGCACGCATTTAGGTAAAAGTAATAATAACAATTAATATACCTACTTAAAAAAATATATTTACATATCTGTACCCCAGAGCCAGACTATGTTAAGTCCAAATTGGCCAAATTTTAGCTAAATATGTTAAGTGACTTAGAATTTTGCGGCGCATCGTTTGATATTTTCCATTTTGGCGTATCCTTTAAAATAACGAAAATAGCTCATTTTAAACTACGTTAAGTCCACAGCTCTCCTTGAGGCAAACAATGTTAAGTAGCGCTAACCTTATTTGCCTTTGGATTTGCGTTCAGTTTAAAATGTTAACTCCACAACCAGTCAACATACCTTGCGAGTTTTTTGTGCTGTGCAATTTCTATTATTTACAATGCCTATTACGAGACGTGTTCCGTGGTCTTCTAGAACTAGTAAAATAATAAAAAGCTTGGAAAAGGCCGAAAATATTCAAAATGTTCAGGCCGCAGAAGCTAGGACCAGAAAAAATCAAGTAAGTTAACTTTTCATGTTAATTTAATAATCAACTATTACGTTCTAACAAGTTTGAGCTAGTTAATAAAGACATACACACTTGGAGGCGGATGCCGTTCACTCGACGATAGAGCGTAAAAGAAAGAAGATTCCCCAGTTTCAAATAGTTACCCCTTGGATTGGCAGCAGATGATCAGATTGTGTGGAACAAAAAAACACTTCACTGTAGTCAACATGGAATATTCCGATTTTAAAGAATTTAAACATCTTTTTGAAGGATCAACAACACCATATATCAACAAGAAAAAAAATAGCGCAGGCAACGATTTTCTGATATCCCTAGCAGTCCACTTGCAAGTTAGAAGAAGTAACCCTGGAATTCTCTATTATAAAACCGATTTTAGTACAGATTTTTTAGATGTCGACTTTCACAGAAGATATAAACCAAATGACTACTTTCCTTTACCGATTCCACCGATTAGGGATGGGCCTAAACCAATTTCAGCTAAAAAGTATAGCCATTTACAAAAACTTCTTAAATGGGAACCAAAAAGATTCCATGACTATTACAAGAATTTGGAATACGGAAAAAAACGAAGATGACGACTTAAAATATATTTGTTTATTATAAGAGACCAAATTGTGTTATATTTTTTAATAATTAAGCAGTAAATTATGTAATGAATACGTAATTAGTATTATCCCCCCTCCGATTTACCTAAATGTTAAAAATGTTAAGTCCACTGCAAATATGTCAAGTGCATCACTTTGGACTTAACATATATGATAAATCCAAAAATGAGTTTTTTTGCATATGCCAAACTAACTATGTTAAGTCACTAAAATCAAAAACAAAAACTAAATTAAAAACTTTGGCATTATGCTCTTTATTCGTATTCCTATAACTAATTTAATTATGAAATTGTGACTAGATTTAGTAAAAACAGTGTTTTATAATTTGGAAAAGTCTAAAATGAATATTATTAAAACTGCTCTCCTGAAAAACTAAGTTTTTGGACTTAACACACTCTGGCTCTGGGGTACAGATATAGTCATGATAGTCCAGTCTTGAATCCTTTATATTTTTTGCTGACAGTAATAAACAATTAGGGATCCATCCATTCTCCCCACCGCACCGGCATGACTTATTGTTATTCGTTTTCCTTTACTTGAAGGGGCTTTATTTTGGCATTTTTCAGTTAAATCAATGCATCCCTTTTTGACAGTCTCATGAGTGTCAAACCACGCTTCATCCAGATAAACTGTTGAACGTTTTTCGGATCTAAACTTTTTTATTTTCCTAAGGTACCGAAATCTCATTTTTCTTAATCTTTCGGACTCCATAATAATTTGTCTCTTGTTTATTGTCTTATACTTAAATCCCATCTCTTACAAAGCGCGGTGAAGACTTGTCCTGCTACATGATATCGCTGTATCGTCAGTTGTTAACCGTGTTTTTAAAGAATCTAACGTGGGCACAACATTTTCTCGATACATTTGGTATATTTTCCTGCGAATAACATCTTTGCCACAATCATCTACGCACTTCATTTTTCCGGTATCTTTGCGAACTTTTCTTTTAAAATGTCCTTTTAGCACAATATCTCGTACCGTCAATAATGGAACTTTCGTCATTTCACTGGTATTTTTAATGGCAATTACTTTAGGGTGGCCGCTCTTTAATAACGATTTACATACATTTTTCACGATCACTTTGGCGTCAGAAGATAAATGCTTCCTGAAATGTTTAGGGTAGCTAGATATCGCATTAGCTGAAGATTCCCAAGGTCTCCACATAATTTTATTATTAACTTGTTGCACACTGTTTCAAAGTAAAGTAGATAGGTATTAATCTATTTCGAATATTATGTTTACTATTTATATAAGCTATATAAACAGGTACCTGTAACTAAGAAGTTTTGAGAAATATCCTAATAATTAAGTTGTTTCTAGAAAACCTTAATAATTAGATAGTTTATTAATTTTGACAACAAATCAAGTAATGTACCTATCGTTATTATAAACTGGCATTAAAAATAAATGTGGGTTAATATGTCTCTGCGAAAGCGAAAACCGAGTTTATGAGGGGTTTTATTGCAGTCATTAAGCTAAACGAAATATGTTGGGAAGTACTTTAAATTTAAGGGTTTTTACGACTACACTTAGCACCCATTTTATTGCAGTCATGAAATCAGGGGCGATTCCCATATCTGCATATCGAACAGGCAACCGGAATAAAAATAACCCAAATCGGCACAAAGTAAGAGGGACCCCTTCATTTTAAGTCCCATTTCGGCACATAGGCAATTGACAGCAGGTCAAATCAATGTTTATTATTACGAAAATTTACTATCTATACATAATAATTTTCAGCCTTTAAATACATACATATTTACATACATACTCATTACATCTTTAATTACTATTATTATTATGGACATAATAATGTCATACGATTTTAACGTATTCCAGTGTGGATAGTGTGTTACTTTTATATTCTCTAATTTTATTAGCAATAAAATCATGCTTTTTATTTGTCGCTATATTTTCAAATCTATGAGGTGCGTTAATACTATTCCATTTTATGTAAGTATCAATTTAAACATTGATAAGTTCGTCAACAAAAGTGAATATAGATGGGTGTGTTTGGTACATTGAGTTGTTGAAATGGGAATGAAAGGATTCGCAAGTGTTGGTAGTTTTATGAAGGTCTGCAGATGCATTTGCCCAAATATGCGGTGGAAACTTTGATTCGTTTGTCAAATATGTTTCTAAAAGGTGATCCGAAACTTGTCTAAATGATTATTTTGTGGTTTTAGTTCATATAATTCAAAAAAATAAAAATCCTCTACTTCTTCGGAGTTCAAAAATAAAAGACCAAAGCAATAATGCAGCCATTTTCCAACCTCAGAATTTTTATCCCGGTATTGTTGGGTTAATTCCAGTTTTTAAATGTGACGATACCAAGCTTGGGTCAAATAAAATCTGCAGCCTGTAATTTTAATATTCTTCCAAAAGCTATTTATCGCGTTATGAATTGACATCTCCAAATCTACTACAATTTCTAGTGGCGAAAAATTCATGTCAACATTTTTTTAAAGTTCTGCAACTTTTGACAAACATAATTCATATCTTATTTGAGTTTTGTCGTTCAATAAACAAAATTACTAATGTAATATAATGACCATTTAGAAAACCGTGAATTGTAAAATTACCACAGTGTTCAGGTTGTCATTCAGTAAGAGAAAGTCTTTCTGCCAGTTGGTCTTGGACTGCATTTTCTGTAAAGCATCGTGGACTTCTAATGTTTTGACTTTGGTCAAGCCCGCAAAAATTTTCGACGACCATAATAAATATTTTTTCTTATGCAATGTACAAATCCCTTGTTGTTAAATTCATATAATTTGTATCCTGCTTACCGAGCTCTTCTCTGATTATTTTTGAAGGCTTTTCTGCGATGTCGGTTTTTCTTTTGATAGAGGAGCTTATAATTTTCCTTTGTAGAGCATTTTCTTGCTCTGGTTTGTGCGAGTGGTTTTCATTCAAACTCGTTATAACACGGGTGCGAGGTTCACCCAGCTTATGTATAAAACCTTTGTATTTGTCTTTAATGCTTCTCCATTTTGTTTCTCCTGAAGCCATTTTTCGATTATGTTTTTTTAATTTATAGTTTTTGAACACAGTCAAAGTTTTTCCTCTTTGACTACTTATTTCAGATACAGAATCACCACTTGCCGTCTCCATTTTCACCAATTTTCACTATTAAATCTCGCCAACTTCTAAATGTAAAGTACTTCCCAACATATTTCGTTTGGCTTAATGACTGCAATAAAACCCCTCATAAACTCGGCTTTCGCTTTCGCAGAGACGTATTAACCCACATTTATTTTTAATGTCTGTTTATAATAACAATAGATAGGTACATTACTTGATTTGTTATCAAAATTAATAAACTGTCTAATTAAGGTTTTCTAGAAACAACTTAATTATTAGGATATTTCTCAAAACTTTTTAGTTACAGGTACCTGTTTATATAGCTTATATAAATAATACACATAATATTCGAAATATATTAGTACCTATCTATTTTACTTTGAAACAATATGCAACAAGTTAATATTATAAGTATGTGGAGACCTTGGGAATCTTCAGCTAATGCGATATCTAGCTACCCTAAACATTCCAGGAAGCATTTATCTTCTGACGCCAAAGTGGTCGTGGAAAATGTATGTGAATCGTTATTAAAGAGCAGCCACCCTAAAGTAATTGCCATTAAAAATACCAGTGAAATGACGAAAGTTTCATTATCAACGGTACGAGATATTATGCTAAAAGGACATTTTAGAAGAAAAGTTCGCAAAGATACCGGAAAAATGAAGTGCTTAGATGATTGTGACAAAGATGTTATTATTCCCAGGAAAAGTAGTAAGTAGTAAATAGTTATATTAAGTGGGTATATAAATTGTTATTATTACTTTTACCTAAATGCGTGCGAATAGTTGCCCTTTTCCGCCCGCAAACTTTTCACACTTGTTTTGTACTTATAATAAATTAATATACATATAATTCAAGTAATGGTAAAAGTAAACATAATAAACATTGTTACTGTAAGGTATTACTATGGCTTTTCATTTAACTACAAAATCCGTTCATGTGCAAAGCAGTACCCCTTATTTCATTTCATTTCAGTAATATAAACAGTGATGCCAGCTGAGGATAGGTAGATTTCGCTGGTTGGCGCGCTCATTGACAGTTTTATATGGGTAATTTTACCAAGAAATTCTTTAAAAACGTAGGTTCGGCAATCGAACAGGTAACGGGGTTTCTTTGGGTGTTTACAATATACTAAAACTATTATTGCAGTTATTAGGTCAAACGAAATATGTTCGGATGAACTTTACACTCTTTTAGTTTTAAATTAACACTAACTAATATCATTGCAAGTAATAAGTCCCTATATAATGTTATTGGAGTACCTGCTTGAATATTTTATGATCCTATTGGGGCAATTACGATAATTAAGTTACTTTGTGCCGAAATGGGCTACGCCCGAAATCAGAACCATTTTTCGTGAAAAGAACTTTAGAACCTTACGTAAGATATTCAACATAATTTTTTGTAACAATCGTCGAATGTCTTTAATACATTACTATTTTCGGCTCCATAAGTACAAAACCAAAACCAACGCGCAAATGCGATCAATCAACGACATTTAACATTTCGCTGTAAACACATGACTTAAAAGAGTGTCTTCATTGGTCGGAACAAATTTTCTGAACTACAAACATTAAAATTCGATATCTCTGATCTATACGTGAACATTCTCGGAACTATCAAACTTTGTACGAACTGAGTTTACAAATTGAACCTCAGTGTTCTCTTTTGTTTAAATTGAACTGTCATTTCAACCACCAACTGGGCCTCAAGTTTGCGAACTTTTTAAGTTTTCTAGCTCCAATCTTATCGTTTTTCCCATTATTTTTGTAATCCACATGAGTAAAGTCGTATAATGTAAGACTATTTAATTATTCTTTGCATCCTAAAACTGCGAAACCAGAAAAAGACGTTCAATCGCGAGAAAATTCGCTGCGAATGAAAACGCAGTTCAAATTGCGGAAGTCTGCCGCCGAGTAAACCAAAAAAGCAGCGCGAATATCCGCGACCGCTGCCGACTTTTCCGCGTTCGTCTGTGAGTTCCTTTAAATATGCATGCACTATTTTCAGTGTATTAACGTAGTAATACAAAATAGCGTTACTTATCTTATAAATAAATATTGATATAGGAGTCATGAAAAATGAAAGACATTATTGCATGTAAAAAAATATTATATAATAAATTGAAAACTTCTCTTAGGACCTAAATTGGATAGAGATAGAGACACCACATCGCAAGATTCAGGAATATCACAGATGTCAGCAGGAAACGACTTCAAAAACGACATAGCAATTTTAGAAGAAAAAATGGAGGATTTGGGTATTAGACATTTTAATGTGCGATCGGGTGCAAGATCATTACCTTACAACAATGTTAATGGAGTTTCAGAGACTGATACAAACGGATGTAAAAGCTTAGGTAAGAAACCAAAATTTATTATTGTACTAAAATTTTTCTCGTCATCACTGCTGAGGATATAATTTATGTCGCTGAGGATATAATTTATGTCCATCTCTTACGGTCTCGGCGTTGCTCCAACAGTGTGTTGTATGACATTAAAACTTTAAAAAAATATATATACAGGGTTATTTACGGTGAGTGGCGAGAAAATTTTGATAATGGCTTACTATAATGGTATAGTTTTAGACAGTTGGAAAACTCTATAGCCAGGAAAATATTTAGGCTAAATAAAAAATTAAATGGTAATGAAAGAGGGACCGGTAAAGTTCTTCACCGGTCCCTCTTTTTTGCTTTCCGGTCTAGACCGGTAAAGTGATATTCTTCGGTTAAAAATGTATATAGAAAGTGGCTTGCTTTCCGGTTGATTGAGAGTAATGTGTAATACGCCACCCACCGTACTATATTACCATTTAATTTTTTATTTAGCCTAAATATTTTCCTGGCTATAGAGTTTTCAAACTGTCTAAAACTATACCATTATAGTAAGCCATTATCAAAATTTTCTCGTACGCCGCGGGTGTAGATTGAAAAAGGATATTGAATGTTACACATCCGGAAAATAAGTTCGCAGGCTTCGTCCCGTATAGTAATACTTTCCGGTCTTGTAACGTAATATGCTATAATTACAAACGACGATTGCGGACAATCCACAAATTTGGGTTTTTGGCATAAAAGCCATGGTCTACCCAGCTAAAATTTCTATGACAATGCGGTGGTGCCGCTTCTACTAGTAAGTAGTTAATTTCCATTTTAAACGACCTGCAATAAATACTAATGTTTTTTAACACTGAGATACTAAGGCACTGAAATATGGTTAAGAAGTAAGCAGTACCCGGAGGCTTTTCACGCTATGGCAAATCTTAGTCATATATACCATACCTACCTACACCTAACTAGTCAGGTTTCTGACTTATAAGCATTTATATGAAAAAGTTAGTCCCATTCGGTGTGTCCTACAATGACATGGGTCATTTTTCATGTCACTTTTGTTACCATGTTATCAGAATGGGCCTCCGAGATTACCCGACATTAATCCATTCGATTTTTCCCTGCAAAGAGGTATGTTTAAAGAAAATATTTTAAATCATTAGTAAATTCTAGAGAAGAGTTACTTCATTAGGTCCACCGACCATTTTAAGGTCTTGATCCAAATGAAATAGGATCTGTCATGACGACTGCCGTCAACGAGCGCATTTTGTTCAACTTTAAACGCTCCAAGAGACAATAATAATTAAAATACATTATAATGCGCGTGTTGACTCCACTGACCCAATTTCATTTTGATCTCGATCTTGAAATGCTTGTTTTTTTTATTTGAACACTATCCCCACTGGCAAAAATCTAAAAGATAAGATCAGGTGATCTCGGAGGCCAATTCCAATAATGACAGTGACATTACACATGACACTGCGTAGTTTTTCAAATAAATGCTTATAAGTCAGAAACTTTACTAGTTAGGTATAATTATGAAATACATAAATAAAGGGTCGGCGTATTGTATGTAACCTATACTCCGGTACCAAAATAATTGGCAGTGACTCATTTTTACCGGGGTGTGCAAGACGTAAGAGGAACGCCAATTCCAGAGGCATGTCATTTTAAACAATAATAATTAAAAAAATATATGAATTTTTTGTTTATTATTATATTATATTTACATTTACTATAATAAATATAATATTATAAATTAAACTGAAAAATAAATTAAGCTTTTACATTTGGTGATCTAATGAAGTAATTAGAATAAGAGAAACTAAATTACGCAGGTATAAAATCCAAAAGGAATAATAAAGCAACGGTATATGTTATATTCATAATATTTTTATTATACTACATATTAATAGAAACATAATAGTGGATTAAGGGCAAAACATAAACCTAAATTATAAATGTTTATAAATTTCCTAACTATTATTACCTAATGAACACTATGTAACGTTCCAAGGGGTTATTTACAACGAAGTTCAATAAGGACTCACTTGTTTGTTACTGATAGGGTTTATTAATATACGTTATGCACTTTACAATTTATGAGCCTTGTATAAAGAATAAATTAGTAAGTTAAGGTTATATGAATTGCAACCCTTGCGCAATTTGATTGATCAAATTATATATAAAATATGTTAAATATGTTATATGTTATATCACAGTTTCCTTTAAGTTTCCAGGTATCAATTTTATAATAATAAATACCTATGTGGTATCACGAAAATCTCCCTATCAGGTTAAATTAGATTATTTTATCTACTGGACTATTCCTATACTACAAACTACATATATAACACTTAACGATTAAGAGAAAAAACAAATATATAAATGTATAAAAACGTAGGACAGGTATTAGGACGAAGGACGTAGCTCTACAAAGTAAATCACGGGGTATCGAAATGTATTAATAGAATTAAGCACTTATCTTGTTAGTGTTACTGGCTGAAGACGACTCTGGTCCAGACGCAGTAATGATGATGAGGAGATGATGAGAGGAGCCAGTACCAGTAGTTCGTCACACGAAAAACCCAACGAGTGTTGACCTTGTTTGTCCTTCAAACGGTCCCTTGCATTGGTTGAACATTAAACCCCAGTAATATTTCTTCCTTAGTTATCGAAATTTAATTCTTATAAGCCCACGATCTTGGTCTATCGTTATGCAAATATCATTATCAAGTTACTACCATTAGCTAGAACGATAAAACCCAATTAGTTTTCCCCAGTAGTCGAAACACGCGGTATAGATGTATTCTTTTTTTAATTAAAGTTATTTTTCCTCAAATTTAATTCACATTTATATGATTAAATAAACCACACTCACCCTGAATGTTTGACGATCGTGTCATATGTCTTCAGGCTAATAAAACTTGAATAAGTTGAAAAATTTAAACTTTAATCACATTTCGTGTTACATGTAGAGCTATCAGGACAGAAAAGATCTAAATTTCGGGCGTTATCAGTAAGGCGCCGTTTAATCCGCGTTCCACACTTTTTCTATCATTTTTTTTTAATTTCAAACTACCTCTCTCTCTCAATCCATATCACCATCCCTGTCAGTGATTTTTAAGATTTAATATTTCTAACATTTAATTCTGACGTTTGAAATGTCACTTACTTGTCTAAAGTGACATCGGGGAAATTGACAGTGTCAAAGATGGAAATGTAAACATTGATTAACTTACAAAATAAAATACAATTTCCATTAAGAATTAATAAGATTACTTATGTCACCGTCGAACAGCCCTCAAGACTTTGCAAAAGGGTTTCAGTGTGCAGTCTGATCAAACCGGGCCCTCGCCAACACTTACTCGCCAGGGAAGCACACCCTCACGGTTCCCTGCATCAATATGTTATATTTAAATACTTTGAGTAAGTACTGAAAGTACGATCGTTGCATAGCCCCACTAATTAATTTAGAGGAGAAATCAGTTTTTTATTGAAAGGAAAAAAAATTGCTCTGAGAAATTAATTGTCTCTTCACTCTTATGCACTACCTCAGTCCATACCTGTCACAAGCTAATCCCTACACCTACATAGCCCCACTAAACCTGACCATTCTCTGGCCACGCACTAAATATATGGTTTTAGACTAACTACATTGAAAGTTCCTCGAATTGAATTAGTTTTTTGATTTTGTAAAATATATGCATTATGCCCTGCAATGTCCTTGATTCTGTAAGGGCCTTCGTAGAGGAGAAATAATTTCTTCATCTCCTTATCGTCCGCTGACGATATGTTGTTGCTTCGCAGCCAAACCAATTGTCCAACTGTAAATGTGGTATATTTCCTATTCTTGTTATGTCTAGCTTGTCTTCTCTCAGCCTTTGAGAGTAATTTTTCCTTTGCTAGTACACTGTTTAATTTTACATTTTGTTGGTCTGTAGGCAAACCGAGGAGGTTTCTTATTTCATTTTCTGGCAGAATACCTTTTTCCAACAAAATTGGGCTTGCCCCAGTGGATTCGTGCATGGCACAATTTATCATCATTTCCACTTTGCTAACGTATCTAGCCCAAGCTGTGTGTTTGTCATGGCAGTATGTCCTTAGCAGTCTTGCTATTTCTCGCATTGACCTCTCACTGGGGTTACTTTGCGGGTGTCTTATACTGCAGTGTAGATTCCTGATTTTGTTAGTTTCTAAAAATATATTCCACTTTCTTGATAGGAATTGCGTACCATTGTCTGACAGTATACTGTTTGGTCTTCTTATGTGTTGGAAATAGTCTTTTTCAAGTTTAGATATAAGTGTTGTTGCAGTTGGTCTCTTGATTGGATACAATTTGATGTATTTGGTAAAAACATTCAAGACTACAAAAATATATTTGACCCCTGCTACTGAGACTGGAAGCGGGCCAAATATATCCACAGCCAGTAAATCCTTCTCATTCTTTGGTATGACTGACTTCATTTCGCCGCTTATTGCTTGAGTTAAAATTTTTGATCGCTGACATAATTCACAGGACTTCACGATTTTTTTAACTGACTCTCTCATGTTCTTCCAGTAATAACACTGCGATAAGGACTTATATGTCTTCCAAACCCCAAAATGACCGAATTGTTCATGATGTTCTTTCACTATGTCCTCTATAAGTGCGGCTGGTATACAAGTTTTCCACTTTTTTGTTATAATATCAGAATGCCATAGTATGTCATTGTGCAACTTATATTGATTCTTTAAATTATTGTCTGCAGTTAATAATTGGTCTATAATTTTGCATATAGTGTTGTCTGCACTTTGCAATTCCTTTAAGTTTTTAATTTTTTTCTTTAAGTTTCTATTATTCCATATTTCTATACTTGCAACAATTATGTCCTTCTGATTTTCCTTGTCGTCATAAAGCACTCTTGACAATGAGTCTGCTATCACATTCTCTTTTCCAGGAACGTGTTTTATTTCGAAATTAAAGTTCTGTATTTTTAAATACCATCTGGTTAATCGTGGGTTTAATAGCTGACAATTTAGCAGGAACGATAGGCTTTTATGATCACTCCATATTATTACTCTTGAGCCCATAATCAATGTCCTCCATCGAAGTAAAGCAGATATTATGGCCAATAATTCACGCTCACATGTAAAATAATTCATTTCCGCCACAGTAAGTTTTCTACTGTAAAAGGCTATTGTATGTTGCGTATTGTTATCTATTTGAAAGAGTCTTCCGGCAACTGCCACTGCACTTGCATCTGTTTCTATGTGAAATTCTTTATTAAGATCTGGATGATACAATTGACTTGCTCTAATAATATTTTCTTTGGCTGTGATGAATGCATTCTCTTGCTCGTTATTCCAATACCACTTCTGTCCCTTTTTGAGTAAAGATATTAATGGCTGCAAGATTTCTGTGAACTTCGGGCAAAAACGCCTGTGATAATTGCATATGCCTAGAAATCCTCGCAATTTTCTCACGTTTGTTGGTCTTGGGTACTTTTGTAGAGTATCTAGTTTTGAACTGTCTATTTTAATGCCATCAACTGTTAGTATATGTCCTAAAAAGGGGATTTCCTTTCTAAAAAATTTACATTTTGCCAGATTCACGGATAATCTTGCTTTCTGTAGATTTTCAAATACTGTTCGTAGGTGTTGGTAATGTAATTCTTCTGAAGGTGATGTGACTAATATATCGTCTATGTAGCAGGACACGAAATCGCTGTGTTTCTTGGAAATCATGTTTATGCATCGTGACATACCTGCTACTGCAGTTTTAAGACCAAATGGCATGACTAAGAATTCATACACTTGATTGTCAAATAGAAATCCGCAATATTTAGTTGATTCCTCTGACAGACCCACTTGCCAAAAACTACTGGTGAGATCTAGGGTACTGAAATATTTTGCTGGGCTATATTGATACAATAAGTGTTCTGTAGGTAGTGGGCACTCATAGTCCATGTCAATCCTTTTATTTAGGCTTTGTGCATCTAAACAAATCCTAACTGTCCCATCTTTCTTTATTATTGGAACTATTGGTGAGATATACGGCGTTTCTGATCTTCTTATTATGCCCCATTCTAGCATTTCTTCAATTTTTCTTGTTACTTTTTCTTTGTGGCATAGTGGTACAGGGTATGATCTTGGTTTAAATGGCTTATCGTCTATGAGTCTTATTTTATGTGTGTATATTCCAGTTCTTCCTGGTTTATTTGTAAAGATGTCTTCAAATTCTGCGACCAAATGCTTTATTTGCTCAGGTATGTCTTCAATATTCTTTGGTATGGTATCTTGTATTTTCCAATTAGTTTCATCTTGGATAACCATAACCTTGCTACTTTCTGAGCTCTCCTTCATGTGTACAAATGGTATCGCATTACTTTGTATTTGCAAATTTTTTTTACAAAAATCTATTTTTCCTTCCATCTTATACAGCCAATATATTCCCACAATAACCCTGTATATTAAATTTTCTACGACCAATGCCACAAGGCAATACTCCATATGCCCAATATCCATTTTAAGGTAAACCTGGCACAGAACATTCTTGCTCTTTCCTCCTGTAGCACCTATTAATTTAATACCTGTAGCTGGCAGTGCCAAAATGTTTTCATTATTTTTAATTATCTGTTCATAAAACTCTTTTGAAATACATGTTATTTGACATCCAGTGTCAACCAAAATTGTACATGGTACGTTTTCTATTTTGGCTTGAATTATTGGCATTTTATGTTTTGTTTCTTCAATTTCTTCTTCTTCAGTTTCTATGAACATGGTATCACAAATTATTGTCTTATCCATTTCTTCATTTTGCTTTTTTGCTGTATGAATTTGTGCTACTGTTAATATTATTGTGCCTTGTTCTTTATTTCTTTCCAATCTCTTTTCTTTTGCCAACACAGCTCCTGTGTCCATGTGAGGTGTATCATCGGAGCTACATGAATACACCTTATTTAGTTTTCCGAATCATAATTTTCGTGCTCATTATGTTCATCTTCCTGTGGACCTTTGTCATATTGTTCTTGGGTGCTGTCTACTTGTATGGCGTTGACATTGTATTGAGATTTTGTTTTGTATTCATACTTATTTGTGTTCTCCCTTGTTGAATACTGTCTTGGCTTATGTGTGTAGCTGCGCTCTGCTTGTTTTCTTCTGTCATACTGTATGTTCTCTGAATTTCTTTGCCTCGGCGGAGTTTCTTGTTTTTCATTTTGGTTCAGTCTGTTATATCTTCTAAACCCGTTTGGTGACTCTCGCAAGGCATCATTTGTTTTACTTTTATTTCTATTATAATAATCATCATTTTTATATTGGTGTCTATTGTTATAGTTTTGTGAGTTGACTCCTGAAGTGTGCGTAGTATTCTCTCTTGTTGTGTTCCTGTAATTGTTGTCAAAGTATTCATCCTGTGTATATCTTGGTCGATACCTTGTAAACTCATTTCTGGGTGTCGCAGATCTTCTTTGTCTTGCGTGATTTTCTAGGTCATCGAAATTTTCCAACACTTCATAAATGTTCTCTGCCGTTTTTGGGTTTAGACTGATCAGTATCCTTGCTACGTTCAATGGAAAATGGTTTATCAGCATTTCTATTCCTTCCTTTATAGAAATTAGGTCAATTTCCTTTATTTTCTTTACCATTCTCAGGAAATACGTAGCCATTTCTGAAATTTCTGTCTGGCAATATTTTCCATTATAAATTTCCATTAATGCACTTTGTTGCTTATTGCGACTCCAATACTTTTGCAGGAAATGTTGTTTCCAAGTAGCATATATTCTGATTTCTTCACAGAACAGCTCGTTCCATAGCTTTGCCGCGCCACGTAGGCTTCTTTTGGCCCAGCTGGTATACTCTGGAGGTTGTATTTGGTTATCTTCCATCCAGGTTTCTAATCGTTTTAAAAACTCTATTGGATTTATGCCACCATTATAAGTCGGCATACTCTTAGCATCTATGGGTAACCTATAAACAACAGTGTTGTTGCCTTGAATCCTTGCATCCCTTGTTTGTGGTTCAGGAAATCTGAATTGTCTGTATAACGTGTCATTGTGTACATATCCGTCCCTTTCCTCATGGTGACTTGGCATATGTGAGGTCCTGCGTTGTTCATCGTCACGTGCGAACATTGCGTCGAGGCTTTTCCTGCAATTTCTTGCCGTGTCGTTCATAGGTAGCGTTTTGTTGCATTCATAATTTTTCTTGACTGTCCCCTCATAGAGATCATCACTGTCAGACAGTTCGTAGACTGATTTTCTGCTTCGCTGTTCGTTGTGTTGATTTTGTTTTTTCTGCTTTTGGAACTCTCTTTCAGATTCGTCTATCAGTTCGTTCAAACGATTTAGTCTGTGATTCTCTGTTGTCTGCAGTGTTTGTTCTTCGAACCCTCTAAATTCGGACGTGGTAGACATATCTGACACTCTTCTCAGTCGGTCTACTTCCTCGTATCTTAAAGTCTTCCTATGCTTTTCCTCATTTCGGTTTATTTTTGTTTTTGGGATAGCCCCACTATTTTTTAAATTCCTCTTCTGTGTACCGCATGCTTCGTCTTCATTACTTATTTCTGTTTTTTCATTATCTGCCATCTTCTTGACTTCTTGTACACTAACTCACACAATCACTCCAGAATTTGCTCAAGGCCACACAAAATAAATATATATATCAACACTATTACCCTAGTATAATCACCTTAACTGCACTATCACTCCCAATATGTTCATCTACACAAATAATATACAAGGGGTATAAGGAAATGTTCAAATTTTTCAAATTCAAATTTATTCAAAAAGGCATCAAATATTTTACATTTACATCAAACATTTTTACATTTAACAAAAGTGTTTGTACTTAAATCTACAAAAAGTTCAAATCTCTCTTTTTCCTAGTGATACATATATTAGATGGCCTTTCTTATTTTGGGCGCACAATGGATTTTGAATCTGTGTGTGCTGCCCTAATACTTTACATTTTAAAGAAATGAGGCTTGTTCAATAATAGTTTGAGAGTTTATCTATAATTTGTGGTTCATATTAAACTTATATATAAACATTAGTGCTTACAATAGCTATTCATACATTTTCTACTTACTACTTATAATAATTTAAAGTTTCATCTATTTTTATATAATTCAGACGTGATGTTATTTTCTATAATCCATGAATTGACTTTGCTTTTTATTTGTTTGTACCGAGAAGTCCTAAACTGCGGAGGCAATATGTTATATATTTTGGGGCCTACGTATCCAATATGTTTCTGTGCTACAGTACATCTAACCGATGGCAACAAAACATCATGCCGGGCTGCAGTCCTTGTGTTTATTTGATGACTTAGATTGTTCTTATAATATGAGTAGTTCATCATAAATCTTATTATTGATTTTATATACAGCTGTTCCAGAGTCAATAAACTGCTTTCCTGAAATAATTCCTGTGTAGGGAATCTTTTATTTTTAAAGAGCATTATTTTTATAATATATTTTTGTGCGACATAAAGCGCCGACATGATGGTTCCACCGGCATTTCCCCATATTACTATACCGTAACAAATTATAGACTCTACAAGTGAGAAATAAACCATTCTTAACGTTTTCAGAGGTAAAATGTGACGAAGTTGATAGAATTTATAAATTAATTTTCGAATTTTGGTTGTAGTGTATTCTATATGATTTTTCCATGTTAAAGTTTCATCAATGAGGATACCTAGATATTTTAAAAATGGTTCCCTCTCTATTTTTGTACCACAGTTACAAGCGTTTGCATCCATTGTACAGTCTGGTCTGTGTATTCTCAAGTACTGAAGCTGGGGCAGGGTGCTCCTCGTTAAGCCAAAGGTCATGAACTTTGTCTTGTCAGTGTTCAGGGACAACAAGCTAGCGTCCAGCCAGGTCTTCAGCTCCGTAATTGCCCTTTCTGCTTTTTTCGTCACTGAATTCCAAGATTTACCGTTTATTATTACTGCAGTATCATCCGCGAAGCAAAATACTCTTCCCCCTCCGCACACAGACAAGACATCGTTCATGTATATATTGAAAAGCAGCGGTCCAAGGACTGTACCCTGTGGCACACCACATTCCACCCGGAGAGTGTCACTTAAGGCATCTATTATTTTAACTTTTTGTGTTCTACCAGTCAAATATGATTTAAACAAGTTATTTGTAGTTCCTCGGATACCCATGTTTTGTAGCCTCTCCAGGAGAATCCGGTGGTCCACAGTATCAAAAGCTTTTTTAAGGTCTAGGAATATGCCCACGACCCTATCACCAGCATCCAGTCCCTGTAGAATTGTTTCTGTGACCTTACATAGAGCTCCCTCTGTGCCCAAATCCTCTCTGAACGCAAACTGATTGCTTGATAGTAGGTTATATTTTTCCAAAAATAGCATGACCTTATGTTTTATACATTTTTCAAATAATTTACTTATACTACTTATAAGGGCTATTGGCCTGTAGTTAGAAGTCAACCCCCTCTCTCCCTGCTTGTGGATCGGTACGATTATTGCTGTCTTGAGAGCATCAGGGTATACCCCACTATAGAAGATACAATTTATAATGTGTTTTAGCGGCTGTAATAAGTGTTGATGATTATATTTTAAAACTTCCGATGTTACCCCATCTTCGCCACTACTTACTCCGCTTTTCAGGCTATTTATTTCATTGATAAGTTCATTTTCTGTGGTAGGAGCTAAATAAAATGTATTTGGATTTGCAGTGTTATGCACCCCGATACCTCCAACAGCAGGGGGAGGGGGAGTTATACCCCCAGCCAACACCCCCCCTATTGTACTAAAATATGAATTAAACTCATTTGCAATCAGTTTAGGTTCGGTTAATTTAACATTGTTTCTATCAGTGATGTAATTTATCTCGTGCCTGTTTTCCCGATCCCCAGTGGCCTCTCTTATCACGCTCCAGGTTTTTTTTGAATCATTCAGGCACTGCCCTAGTTTGTCTTTATAGTAATCATATCTTGATTTTTTTATTAACTTTGACAAACTATTTCTATATTTTTTATAATTATTTAGTTGGGCTAGGTTATTTGGGCTGAGGGTGCATTGTTTTTTTAATGCATCTCTTTTTCTTATAGATCGTAAGAGTCCACCAGTGATCCAGGGTTTCAGGCATTTCCTTTTGTTATTTAGTTTGCGGGTGTTTGTACACTTTTCTATGTAATATTTTAATTTAGTTATAAAGTTATTAGTACTGATGTTTACATCGTTGCATCCCAGAACATCATCCCACCCTGCATTTGAAAGTAATTGAGACAGTGCTTGGTGGTCAAGCTTTTTGATTGATTGTTTTTTAGGAATAGTTACCACTAATTTTAGCTTAATATTTAATAGAATGGGATAATGATCCGTGAGGTGTGTGGTGAGGATAACGCCTCTAGTATTATCATATATATCATTTGTGCTTTTAATAAAAAAGTGGTCAATACAAGTTGCTGAGTTACCCTGAACACGAGTGGCCTTATTAATTTTGCTATGGAAGCCGTAACTATTCAGAACAGTCAAGTAGTTATTAACTGACGGGGTCGTTGTGTCTAAGGTGTTTATATTAAGGTCCCCAGCTATCACACTTATTTGATTTGGATCCGCAGAGGTGTGCTCCCTGAGAATGGTATCAAGGTTTATAATAAAGTCATCTATATTCGTGGAGGGGGATCTGTAAAATCCTAAGATATCTATCGCCGTACCATTTTTGGCTAGTGAGCCCTTGACACATTTTGTACCTTGAACTTCTACGACATGACTGTTCTGATATATTTCTTCTTTAATATAGATCATTGATCCGTCAAATTTATTATATGTACTATTATTCCAAAATGCCTTAAAACTGGGTATATTAAAGTCATTTATATTATGAACAGTGTGCGTTTCCGACATCATGATCACATCGAAATCTTTGGTAGTCGATTCCAGGAACACCAAGAAATCATCGAAATTTCTATATATACTTCTGATATTTACATGTAATATATTAACGTCACGCTGTGGGTTGTCAAAACAAGAGACCTCAGAGAGATCATCACAAATAGCTACATCACATGGTCTATATTCATCTAGGATATTATTGAGATCGAAGGCATTTGTAATTTCTTAATTTAACAAGCAGGATATCCTGTTACAGGTCATTTAGTGAAGTTATTCGAACTGGCGGGTCAGTGTCGTTTTTTCGTATAAAGATTCTTCCATTTAGGCAGTATACTGCCTTGTAGTCATTTTCAGTTTTCTTTTCTCTAGCTGTTCTAAATAGTAACCTTTTCTGAGTAGTTAGGTCTTCATTTAGGTATATCTTTCTGTCTTCTCCCTCCAGACCACACTTTTTGACAGTAGTTCCCTTTTGCAGTCTAATTTTCATTAGGATTTCCTTTTTTACTTGGTAGTTGCTGAATTTTACCAATATTGGTCCGTCTTCTTTCTTGTTCAGTCTGTAACATTCTTTTATGTCATCCTTGTTTATGGGCGCTTGTACAGAGTCGGATATCTTTTTTAGTATGTTACTCATGTTTTGCTCCCTTTGCTTCGGTACTCCTACAACAATGATATTATTGGCTTTATCTCTTTGCTCTATTTCATCTAGTTTATTTTCAACAAGATCTAGTCTTTGCTTTAAAGCTAGATTTTCCTTTCGAAGCCCTTTTATTTCGGTTAGCAATTGCTCGAAAGTTGATTTTTGGTCGTCAAAAACATCCGACATATGCTGCACCGTTTTTTCAATATCTGCCTTGAAGGGGTTTAGAAACTCTTGCATTGTGTTCTTTATCATGTTTTTAAGCTTTTTTTCGTCCATTTTGGTGCAAATTAAGTCCAATGCTAATGTTTTGATTTGATTAACCTCACTTCTGTCTGAGGATCCGCAACAAACCACCTTTTCTTCGCGATCTGCAACTTTCGCTTGGTACGCACAGCTTGGGTGGTAGTTTGAGCCACAGACCACGCAATCCAGAGAAATAACCACTTTCTTTTTGCAATGTTTGCACTTTTTTCCAACTTCTTCAATTTCCACGTCTTGTTTGGCCGACATAACCTCAACAATACAAACATATAACTATGTGCTGAGTGTTTCCCCTACAGTTATGTAGCAAATAAATAAATTTAATAAATAAACAAATAGTTGTTTAATAATGTGGCTGCAGCGATGATCAACATACGCGAGACTGATTTCTCAAAAAAAAAATTATAATCATAAATTAATGATATTTTATATTTATTTTTACTTTATCTGTTGGTATGACTATACCTTGCTTGATAATAAATTATTGATTTCAATATTTTCAAAATCAAACGTATAAAGGTGTGCTCCCTGCACAATCCCAGTGCACCCGCAGACCCAGTTAATAATCAAAACTGTCTTACCACCTCGCTCCTCGCAAGTACCAAGGGTGTCTTTCCAGCTCGCGTTACTCTGCGACCCTCAGCCAACAACACTAGTACGTCCGTCTCGTCTCCTTTATTTTATAATTTGCCACTTACTGTGACTGAATATTCCTAAAAAAATCCAATAATTAGTTCCAATACAATGAATGTCTTGTACAATTGCACAAGAATTATTTGAAAGACAAAAAAAAAAATTTTTGCATTTAAAAAAAAAATACAAGAATTGCTTATTAGTAACTCCTAGTTTATACAATGTTTCACTTCCAATTCTACCCAGAAAGTCAAAGAACCTGTGATTTTATTTAAGCTCGGGCGCCAGTTGTAACGTTCCAAGGGGTTATTTACAACGAACAATAAGGACTCACTTGTTTGTTACTGATAGGGTTTATTAATATACGTTATGCACTTTACAATTTATGAGCCTTGTATAAAGAATAAATTAGTAAGTTAAGGTTATATGAATTACAACCCTTGCGCAATTTGATTGATCAAATTATATATAAAATATGTTAAATATGTTATATGTTATATCACAGTTTCCTTTAAGTTTCCAGGTATCAATTTTATAATAATAAATACCTATGTGGTATCACGAAAATCTCCCTATCAGGTTAAATTAGATTATTTTATCTACTGGACTATTCCTATAGTACAAACTACATATATAACACTTAACGATTAAGAGAAAAAACAAATATATAAATGTATAAAAACGTAGGACAGGTATTAGGACGAAGGACGTAGCTCTACAAAGTAAATCACGGGGTATCGAAATGTATTAATAGAATTAAGCACTTATCTTGTTAGTGTTACTGGCTGAAGACGACTCTGGTCCAGACGCAGTAATGATGATGAGGAGATGATGAGAGGAGCCAGTACCAGTAGTTCGTCACACGAAAAACCCAACGAGTGTTGACCTTGTTTGTCCTTCAAACGGTCCCTTGCATTGGTTGAACATTAAACCCCAGTAATATTTCTTCCTTAGTTATCGAAATTTAATTCTTATAAGCCCACGATCTTGGTCTATCGTTATGCAAATATCATTATCAAGTTACTACCATTAGCTAGAACGATAAAACCCAATTAGTTTTCCCCAGTAGTCGAAACACGCGGTATAGATGTATTCTTTTTTTAATTAAAGTTATTTTTCCTCAAATTTAATTCACATTTATATGATTAAATAAACCACACTCACCCTGAATGTTTGACGATCGTGTCATATGTCTTCAGGCTAATAAAACTTGAATAAGTTGAAAAATTTAAACTTTAATCACATTTCGTGTTACATGTAGAGCTATCAGGACAGAAAAGATCTAAATTTCGGGCGTTATCAGTAAGGCGCCGTTTAATCCGCGTTCCACACTTTTTCTATCATTTTTTTTTAATTTCAAACTACCTCTCTCTCTCAATCCATATCACCATCCCTGTCAGTGATTTTTAAGATTTAATATTTCTAACATTTAATTCTGACGTTTGAAATGTCACTTACTTGTCTAAAGTGACATCGGGGAAATTGACAGTGTCAAAGATGGAAATGTAAACATTGATTAACTTACAAAATAAAATACAATTTCCATTAAGAATTAATAAGATTACTTATGTCACCGTCGAACAGCCCTCAAGACTTTGCAAAAGGGTTTCAGTGTGCAGTCTGATCAAACCGGGCCCTCGCCAACACTTACTCGCCAGGGAAGCACACCCTCACGGTTCCCTGCATCAATATGTTATATTTAAATACTTTGAGTAAGTACTGAAAGTACGATCGTTGCAACTAATTGATAATAATTTGACAAATTATATTCCACGCCGACATTAAAAAGTGTTATAATGACAATACGTTACAATTTTAAATTTATTATTACCATTACAGCGATTATTCACTATCTGGGGTGCGTTCATAAATCTTACAGAGTACACATTTCTTACATTTTTTTGACAAGCATCGTTCATAAATGCAATTTTTGTTACTCTGTGACTACTTTCCGAGCGTTCATAAACTCACTTTGACATTCCCAAAGTATACATTTCTTACCGCGGTCAAGAGCGTGGTAATTTTTACCGAGTTTGCGCACTTCAAAAAAGTTAAAGAAAACGTAGTTCTTATAACCTATAACCTACTATATATATCAATATCATCCAATAAATGATATTTTGCAGCTAATGAAGTTGCCAATAATTATAAATTTACTTTCGTTTTGGTTCATCATAGTCGAATTTCAGGTTATGTTATACACCCAAGAGACGTGTTACGCCACGACCATACCATAAGCGTTCACAAATCACGGGTTACAATAGGCTCCATTTCAAATGTCAACCAATTCCATTACAGAGTAAAGTGTTACTTTGCTCGCTCGTTTATGAACGTAGCCCTGACGATGAAAACATTTCATTACTGTCGCTACTGCTGTCATCGGCAGGATTTATAATAATAGGTTCTACCATGACTTCAACGCGTACATCTAAGTCCCACATTTTTTTTTCTACGCCCTCGACATGTAATACGCACTTATGCCAATCTGCTGCTTGTACATTCGCTATTGCCTTTTTAAAAGTCCTTTAACATCTTTTAATTTAAAAGTTTTATTTTCACGCGCCACTTTGCCTTTTATCTGTGCCCATATTATAAGCTCGATTGGATTTAGTTCACAATGGTAAGGCGGTAAACGTAACCTCATTCACGAGCCATTTCATCCACTACATATTTCGTATATTTTTTTTTTGTGAAGTCTTGCAAGATCTAGCAGCTGCACTTTTAGCATTTTTTCGCCAAATGCAATATTTTTTTCTTCGAGCCAGTCAACAATTTTTCCTTTTCGCCACGCAGAAGTTGGCAAAGCTTCCACCCGACGACTGTGGTATGGTGCATTATCCATCACGATTACCGACCCACATTCAATACACGGTAAGATGGATTTAAACCAATCTTCAAACACTCCCGAGTTCATATCCTCATGATAATCACCGGTTTTGCGAGATTCAAACACGTTTAACCCACCTTTTTCAATCCAGTGGAGAGTCCATTGATACAGACGTTACGTGCATCTTTAATGTTAAGATCTTGCCAAATGTAATTCACAGTATGTCCTTCATTTAACCATGTCTTGTCCGTAAAGTAAATTCTTTTCCCTGCACAGCGACATTGTTGTCTTTCTTCTAGATACTTTCTACGCCACAATACGATTTCTTCCTTTTCCACCAAAAGACTTTTGCGATTTCGTTTTAAGAATCGAAAATTCAATTCTCGTAGTGCATTAGAACTTTTCGTGAAATTTTTTTCATATTTTCATCCCTTTCAATTTCGGCAGAAATTCTTTTTAAATGCAGAAGTTCATTTCGAAAGAAAAAATGCATTGACTTTCCGACGAAGGGCTAACTTTGTTTGCTGATCAATAAAAATCTTTTTCCGTCCTCTTGTTTGTCTTGCATCATGTGGTTGCCGAGTGGCTGGATATGCACTCCTTTTATACCAGGAAGTCGAACTCCTTGCTTAAAAAACGTTACCGTCGAAATAAGTCTAAGAAGAATTTGCCAGATATTATTAAATCCCTTGATTCAAATAATTTTAAACGTCATATTAAAAATATGATATTCGAAAAGGTTTTCTTCAGCAGAGAGGAATATCTGACCTTCTCCTTTTGAAAATTCAGGGTTGAGTGGCTGTTTGTAAAAAATATTCTGTACTGAGCTCTTTATACTTATATGTTGAATTATATTAAGTAGTATGCATCTTTTTAATTTTCTGACTTGCTACAAATATATTGCAATATACAACGGAGTCAATAAATAAATAAAATCAGTAGTAATAAAACGTGTCCAAGATAGGTAGGGCCAGTACAGGGATTTCGGAAACCGTAAGAGATACGAAGTCGGTTAAATGAAGGTAAAGTTGCGCATTTACGTGCCTAATAATATGCCGTTTAAAAAGTTTTAAAATTCCGAGTAGTTCCAGAGATATCCGGAAAAAAACGAAATTTTGAAAAATCGTTTTATTTTTTTCCTGGGTTTTTTTAAGAACGAATTCTAAAGTAAATTGCACTTTTACATTGCCACTTTTTCCGCTCTATCTAACAGCGTTAATTGTTTTGTAATCCGACGAGTCGTCTTCAAGGGGCCATTATCAACTTTCTTTTTTTAAATTCGGTCCGGTTTTCCTGATATTGAAATTTGAGAGCTTTATTTCTTCCGAATGCAACGATGTATGACACATTGTGGTTTAATGACGTTTCGAGGGTTTTTTGAACAACATCAGGAGATTTTGGGATACGGTCCTGTATTTCTCCTAATTTTATAAATAATATCTCATAAGTAAGCTCTAAATTTTTACTTATGTTGGACTAGTTCAATAAATAACAAATAATTTAATAATAAACCACAAATAAGTGAACAAAAAATATATAGAAACACGTTATAACAATAGAGATATCTACTTATTATTTTAATAAATGTGGCAGCGTAGGCCGGGTACAGATATGAATAGTATCTATCTTAATTCTGCGTTGTTTTGTTCGTTGCTTCCCTTAGGGAGCTGCTACCAAATGTTTTGTGTATAAGCTAATAAATATTATTTCCTTAATTTTTTTCTCGTCAAACTTAAATTTTTAAATTTTATTTTTTATGATTAACAGCTTTACCTTATCCTCTTTTCAGCTTCGTTTCTAGTTTTGTATTTAGGGACATGTCCATTATAATATCTCATACAAATGTGAGGTCTTTAACAGCTAATTTTGCTGACTTTAGGCAATATATAACGGAACATAATCATGACATAGCTGGAGTCACTGAGACATGGCTGCGTCCGGATATTGATGCTGAGACTGTAGCTATCGATGGTTTTAATCTAATTCGCGAAGATCGGGTGTTGAGGCGAGGGGGTGGAGTTGGTATTTATATTAAAAACTCAATTAAATTTAAGATTTTGAGCTCTGGATGTTTGGATTTTGTGGAATATATATGGGTTGAACTCATATTCAACTCTAAAAATATTTTATTGGGTGTACTCTACAGACCCCCTCGGTCAAATTTAGAAAGTTTTTTTGATTACTTCGAGGACTCACTCTCAAATCTCTATACAACTTATGATAACATTATCTGTTGTGGTGATTTTAATATTAACTTATTGAATATTAATAGTAATAATGCTAAACAACTTGAAGACATCGCTGATATTTTTAATTTAAGGCAATATATTCAGGAACCTACACGGATGGCTGATGGATCATATTCTTTGCTTGATTTACTATATTGCAATATGTCTGATGTTTTAAGCGCTGGTGTGGCTGATGATCTGTTGTCAGACCACTTTCCCATTAACATTAAAATTCCCCTGGCCATTGAAAGTCCACCTCTAATATCCTTTAAATATAGACCTTTAAAAAACATTAACTTTGACAGATTTCAGGCAGATCTTGAATCATGGCCTTGGGAAAATATTTTTTATACGCCTGACATTGAAGAAAAAGTAAATTTTTTAAGCTCATCAATTTTACTGTTTTTCGATATGCATGCCCCACTTAAAATTTGTAAGAAAAGAAATAAAAAATATGCGCCTTGGATAACTGATAATGTTAAATTTCTTCAAAGACTTAGGAACCAAGCATTAGGAAGATTTAAGAATACAAGACAGGCAGAGCATTACTCATCTTACAAACAACTAAGGAACTACACCACAGCTGCAATAAGGGCGGAAAAGAAAGCATATCTACGGCAAAGATTTTCAGTAGATAAAGCTGTAAGAGTTCTGGCTCAAAATGCCATAAGAAATAACATGGGACCTAAAACCTGCATTTTTAGTGCCATTTTAGGGGCGTGGCACTTTTCCTGGAAGTCACCATCCTCTCTTAACCCGAGCGGAACCCAGCTACTATCGCCATCTAGTATCTGACGTCATAACTACTCGCAGTAGATACAGGATCCGTATTAACCTAAGTGGCCCCCCTGGTATTACCAGGGGGGCCCCATTATTTGAAGATTCTAACCTAACAGTATTCCCCATGGAACCCAAGTACCCGCGGAGCCCCCCAAATCCCCTTTAGTACGTGACTGTGAACGATCAATTGTAGAGGCGCCACCTAGCGGAGGAGAGATGACATACCACGTTCTCAATAGTACCCAAACCCAAGTACCTAACCCGAACATCTATCTAAATAATCAATATTGAACAACATAATGAATAAATAATAACAGAAAAAAAGTTTGTGCAGTCAGCGGGAATTGAACCATAAACCTCTGGAGCCAAACCTCAAAGCCTTGCAAAATACGCTACGAGAGCATATAGATTAAAACTGCTAAACAATGTTTGACAACGTGAAACCACGGGGGCACATCTGATTAGATTGCTGGAACAAAACGTCCTTCCTTAAGTGGGGTTATGGTGGTGTTTTATAATGTACAAAATTAGGGTAAACCAGGCTGGGCCCTCCAATGTTAATTTCGGAGGGATTTTTATGACTCATATCTCCGGAACCAATGGGCCTAGGATATTGCGCATGCGTAGCTGTGGTCTATGAAATGGGTTCTTGCGCATGACTCGAAAATGACACCTGTCACCTGTCAATTAAGAACTGTCACCTGTCAGATGTCACCTGTCAAATGTCAAAATCGACAGCTGATGTATGTCACGTGTTTAGGGTGACGTCATGAGTCGTTTAAAAAAAGAACGGGGTTGATCTGGTCAAAGTTGGTATAGCTAATGCCCTAACGGTAGGAGGGTGGCCATAACATGTCATCAATGAACATTGTTAGAGGCCGCGTGGTATGTAATTAGACAACTGGAGATCTAGTATGTCCTTTTGGCAAACAGTATTTTCAGACGCCATCTATAATTACGTTCGCGCACACTCCCGCTATCTGGGTACTACCTGAACTTATGCAACCAGAAGCCCCTATCAGCAAATATTGCCTTCGCCAATTTATTAACAAACCTAAGTGTGGCGATGACGACAAAATGGCGGTAAACCTAGCTTTTATAATGCATTCACCATTTTATCGACAAACCAGTACTAATGGCGTCGCCAAACCAATATTTCCCCTTATTCAACATAAAAATTGTCGAAACGGCAACACCGCCGTTCCAATACTGAAAATTTAAGAAAATACGCTTAGGCCATATTGTAATAGCCGTCCGCAACAGTACCATTCATGAGTGTATAATTAAATAAAAATCAATCAATTTTAAAACTTTTTATTCACAACATAACAATATCACTTACTACCACCCTGGTATATTACATTAAAGGAATAAAAAAAATCGGTGTAAATAAAAATTTTAAAACTTTTTTATTTACAACATAACAATATCACTTACTACCACCCTGGTATATTACATTAAAGGAATAAAAAAATCAGCGTAAAATAAAAAGACATATCTGTAATCATTTAACAACGTTTTATGCCAGAAATATATGCAGTTTTCAAGTCAAATACGCCATTACAGCACTAGTTAGCAAAAATATTTAAATAAGACAAGTATCTTGCATCAAAAATAATACCTGAACGAAATAAAAATTTGGCACAAGACACTTATCGCCAATCTTGTATATAGGTACAATATATTATAAGTTCAAAATTTAGCGAAAAATATTTACAGTTAAAACTAAGGATTAGAAACATTTACCGTGCAAGAATAGGCATATCTACATACAATTAAAAAACTAGGACTAGAAACATTTATATTAGGAACATTACCGCACAAGAAGGCATATCTATATACAAACTTAAAAACTAACAAAAAAATGAATGGAAAAAGACATTGGCGGGTATGGGCATTTGAACAGAGTAATCATACCTTATTTCAGCTCCTATATCAAAAAAAGGATTCTTTATTTACAAAAGAGCATTTCTTCTCCCAAGGATCGTTGAAAAACGCTTCTAATCAGTCCATTCTATTCAATTAGGGAAATCAGGACACACTTCAGGCTATATTCCATGATAACAATCTAAATCCATGCCTTCACTCGATACTGCCGCTCACTCCTCGACCATACAATATACATTTTTCAATTCTTCAAAGAAAAAAAACCTTTTTTGGCACAATAATAATGACAGTGACAGTATTTTTCAGAAAAAAACCGGTGTATGATTCGTTGTCATAACATTTTATTAATAAATATATTTTCTGTTTTAAATTTATTACGATTACAACATTAGTAGAAATATCAGTTTGTTGACTTCGATGTAGTTAACCTTGATATTAAATGCAACTAAATAGTATTGCCGTAATTATTATAGGTCAGTCGTTGAAATCAATATTTAAATTTATTTACAATTGTACAAAAAACAAAGCAGCTTGCTTCTATAAATAATAATATATATACAAGGTTAACCGAAAAGTTGAGTATGAATATAGATAAATTATTAATAATGTTTATAGGTACATTGTTTCATAATTATACCGGTTACCCGACTAAGTTTAATTTTTCCTATAATGACGTACATTGTAAACAAGTAAGATCTGGGAACTTCATAAAAATAAGTTAATATACATTAGATGACCTTTCTAAATTCTGAGAAATGTTGCGAAATTGAAATATCTTATATTATACGGTTCACTGCACATTTTATTCCTCGAATAATATTTAAAAAATACCAAGAGTAGTAGATAACTAAGTAATTGTATATAACATTTAACCTGGTACAATACCAAGGTTACACCGGTAACCGTGAACGTCTGTGACATTAACACAGCCTATGCATTATATTTTGTTTATTGAATTATATGACGGAAAAAATTGTAACAATATGATATGTGACTAAAATGCAAATAATTTTAAGTGTATTCTAATTACGTCACCAGCTTATATAAAATTCAGCTATAGAGTGAGTTAGCGGACAGTTTAGTAATATTCTTATCTTCAGAGTAAGAGCCAAATATTTATGAGATTTTGTTTAGTTGTTAAATATACAGGAGATGGTTATTTAACAATCTTATTCTATTTTAGTTTTTAGATAAAATGCTTGTATATAATTATTGTGTAATATTTTGAAGAAAACACTTAAATACGGTAATAAATTCATAAAAATTACAAGTTTAAAAAATAATCTTAATAATAATTAAAGCAGAATTAGGGATTCATTGTATATTTTCTGCTCAGAAATGTGCAGAGGCCTGAACCTATAAACTTTTCACCACATCAGCCGCTGATAAAAAAACTACTCATTTAAATAACCCTACTTAATACCAACAACGTCTGTTTTATTACTATAATTAAATAAAACATTATATTCACTTACACATAAATAATAGTCTTTAAATGGACAGCTAAAATATTGAGATAAATCAGGTATCTGAGAGTACAAAGGTTTTCAGTGAGCATAAAAAATAGAAATAAAAAATACATTACAAATAAAGAAGGCAATATTTTATAGTCAGCATATGAGGGAAAAATAAAAGTACACATAAAAAAGACACATATCACTAATCTCGTATATACTACACAGATAAAAAAAAAAACCAATACAAAAATAAAATGGCATATCGTCAAGTTCAAAAGACCCTGTATATAATAATATTTGGAGTACAGTGTACTACTTAAATATATAAAACAAAAAATATTTTCAGATTAAAAATTATAAAATAAGCCATTCATTTTCCTGCAATTATAAATTTGAAGACCGGTAAATCCTGAGAAGGTCAAAAGCACCCTACACGAGTCAAAGGTCAAAGCAGTACCATTTTACTAATTCATCAACAGTAATCTGATATACTTACTTACAAAGTCAATTTTTAGGATTACTGATTACTGTTCTGTTAGTCGTCTCTTTTGGGAATTGAAATAAATAAAAAAATTGATTTTTTATTAATATCTAAATGATCCTTTTATCGATTTTGTTAAAATCTGGCAGGGTTATTCATTGTAATAAGACGCTAAGTTGGCACTAACTAAAAGAAAATTATAAGTTCCAGTGGCGTCTCGGGGGGCAGTGTCACGAATAATATTGACAAAAAAAAATGTATGCTACTGAGTTTTTTGAAAAATTTAAATTTTTTTCAGATTGGGCATCTACAAATACAACTTTTTTGTCTCTTAATATCTATTCGTATATAACTTCCTTTTCGAGGAAAAAATAAAAACGACTTCATTGCATGACGGATAATTGTTAAAATAAAATCAAGTTAACTTTGATCGTTCTCGTGAAAAATATATAGAAATTTGAAACTTGATTATTTTGTCTAACTGACGGACGCTTTAAAGCAGGTTAAAGGGTGAACAGGTGAAACGGGTATCCATCTATCAGGTATTAATCTTACGGTAGACGAACATTTTCAGAATTTAAAACTGAAGAAAAAAGGTGTTTTTGAATTAAAAATCCAACAGTTTAGATCAAAATTTATATGAGAAATCGGATAAGCTCATTAAAAATACGGCATCCCATTTAAAAAAATATCAAAGTGACCCCTAGTACTTTTGTTTGATGTTCAATTGTTTCTTGCTGAAGATATTCGAATTCGCGGGAGAAAATGACTTAAGATGGCTATTTCAGTTTTTTATAAAAGTACAGGAAAAGTCAAAAAATCGCCTTGTCTAGTCTTGGTTGGATAACCCTGTACAATGTTAACCTGAACAGCCCTGTTTAACAGGCCCTGTTTAACAGACCCTGTTGACCTCTCTGTTACAGAAAACAACCCCGATAAGGAAACAAAAACGTTTGAGCTACGTGGGAAATAAATAAAAGCTGGCTTGTTGAAAAATTTAAATATTTATTAAGGTAAAGCTTAGTCTAAAAATATAGTACTTTGCAAAAATTATACAGTAAGCAATGAAAGTATCATTCAAAATTTTCAATAAACATTCAAGGATATCCAAGTATGTATATTATTTATTAACACAGTTGTATGTAACAATATCCAAAAAACTAAGGTTTACTAGAACACACTGTATACAGCATGGTAGAAATACTTTACATATTTCATATTCTAATGTGATAAAAGAATAAAACATAATTATAGTTTAAAGTCAAGCCTATAAATATTATTCTCAAAAGAAAAGGTAGGTACCTTGCTCTGTACAAAAAGTAATTAGAAGTGCTAATATTCAATCAAGAAAATACTATGGTAAGTTATGGATACTGATATAGGTTCATAAAAATAAATAATAAAAAAAGACAACAGGCTGTTATTTTAAGTTATATAAAGATGTAGAATATTTCCTTAAAGAGAAAACTCTTGTCAATTTTTCACAAGAAGCAATAGACAATTTAATAAAATGTAAGCACCTGTATAAATTAGGAAAAAAATTGAACTAAAAATATGCACCAATAATAAAAGCATTTTAAAAATGTGCGTGTAACAAGATAAGATACCTATCTATAGCGAACAAATATTGAACGTTTCGAACCCCATAACTAACCCTGTATATACATTTACAAACGTCGAAAATTGAGCAGGTTAAATAAACTAAAAATGTACCTTGTGGGAATCCACAGTACTGTAGAGAAACAGTAAAAATCCAATTGAACACATGGAAAGTGGTCATTTTAAAATATATTCTGCACTTGGCATATAATTAAGTCGATTATGACATTTGTAAAAATACCCGATACTCCTAAACTTTTGCATAAAATAGATGTAATTTTAGGTAGCCTTGATATTAAAATACATATAGTTTGAATACCGAAACAGTAGAAATTTTAGAGTAACGAGAAATATTATAAACATATTTAAATTATGTATAGATCAGAGAGAAATGTATGTATCTACCAAAGACGAAATTGTATTAATTTATTCTATAAAAGACAACGTGCATACGGGGGAAGCTAATAAAAAGTCATTTTTATTTTATTACATTTTTCCAAAAACTATTTAGCTAAATTATTAAAATTTAATACACAATGATGTCTAATTATGTTGATACATTGTTAACAAAACTGGTGTTTTTCTAGTCACCCGTTTCTGATATAAGTACATTTTGATATTTGATTATTAGTAATTATATAAAACGATAGGTAAAGTCGATACAAGCACGGCTTTTTAAAACGAAGAGGGTTAAACATTTAATATTTATCAAATGTAAGATACAAAAAAAAAATCAAAGTTCTACTTACAACCTAGAATATAAAGCTAAAAAGCCGAATTTTTATCAGATAAACGCTACGTTAAGGTACCGTCCAAATGAAGGAAATGAAAAGTTCGCCAATTTTGCAGAAATTTTATATCTACGAAAACATGGTTCGGGGAAGCTTCTGAAAAAAACTTTGGAACAGACCTGTTCCGGGGGAACGGGTCTGTTCAACAGGTCTGTTCCAAAGTTTTTTTCAGAAGCTTCCCCGAACCATGTTTTCGTAGATATAAAATTTCTGCAAAATTGGCGCACTTTTCATTTCCTTCATTTGGACGGTACCTTAACGTAGCGTTTATCTGATAAAAATTCGGCTTTTTAGCTTTATATTCTAGGTTGTAAGTAGAACTTTGATTTTTTTTTTGTATCTTACATTTGATAAATATTAAATGTTTAACCCTCTTCGTTTTAAAAAGCCGTGCTTGTATCGACTTTACCTATCGTTTTATATAATTACTAATAATCAAATATCAAAATGTACTTATATCAGAAACGGGTGACTAGAAAAACACCAGTTTTGTTAACAATGTATCAACATAATTAGACATCATTGTGTATTAAATTTTAATAATTTAGCTAAATAGTTTTTGGAAAAATGTAATAAAATAAAAATGACTTTTTATTAGCTTCCCCCGTATGCACGTTGTCTTTTATAGAATAAATTAATACAATTTCGTCTTTGGTAGATACATACATTTCTCTCTGATCTATACATAATTTAAATATGTTTATAATATTTCTCGTTACTTTAAAATTTCTACTGTTTCGGTATTCAAACTATATGTATTTTAATATCAAGGCTACCTAAAATTACATCTATTTTATGCAAAAGTTTAGGAGTATCGGGTATTTTTACAAATGTCATAATCGACTTAATTATATGCCAAGTGCAGAATATATTTTAAAATGACCACTTTCCATGTGTTGAATTGGATTTTTACTGTTTCTCTACAGTACTGTGGATTCCCACAAGGTACATTTTTAGTTTATTTAACCTGCTCAATTTTCGACGTTTGTAAATGTATATACAGGGTTAGTTATGGGGTTCGAAACGTTCAATATTTGTTCGCTATAGATAGGTATCTTATCTTATTACACGCACATTTTTAAAATGCTTTTATTATTGGTGCATATTTTTAGTTCAATTTTTTTCCTAATTTATACAGGTGCTTACATTTTATTAAATTGTCTATTGCTTCTTGTGAAAAATTGACAAGAGTTTTCTCTTTAAGGAAATATTCTACATCTTTATATAACTTAAAATAACAGCCTGTTGTCTTTTTTTATTATTTATTTTTATGAACCTATATCAGTATCCATAACTTACCATAGTATTTTCTTGATTGAATATTAGCACTTCTAATTACTTTTTGTACAGAGCAAGGTACCTACCTTTTCTTTTGAGAATAATATTTATAGGCTTGACTTTAAACTATAATTATGTTTTATTCTTTTATCACATTAGAATATGAAATATGTAAAGTATTTCTACCATGCTGTATACAGTGTGTTCTAGTAAACCTTAGTTTTTTGGATATTGTTACATACAACTGTGTTAATAAATAATATACATACTTGGATATCCTTGAATGTTTATTGAAAATTTTGAATGATACTTTCATTGCTTACTGTATAATTTTTGCAAAGTACTATATTTTTAGACTAAGCTTTACCTTAATAAATATTTAAATTTTTCAACAAGCCAGCTTTTATTTATTTCCCACGTAGCTCAAACGTTTTTGTTTCCTTATCGGGGTTGTTTTCTGTAACAGAGAGGTCAACAGGGTCTGTTAAACAGGGCCTGTTAAACAGGGCTGTTCAGGTTAACATTGTACAGGGTTATCCAACCAAGACTAGACAAGGCGATTTTTTGACTTTTCCTGTACTTTTATAAAAAACTGAAATAGCCATCTTAAGTCATTTTCTCCCGCGAATTCGAATATCTTCAGCAAGAAACAATTGAACATCAAACAAAAGTACTAGGGGTCACTTTGATATTTTTTTAAATGGGATGCCGTATTTTTAATGAGCTTATCCGATTTCTCATATAAATTTTGATCTAAACTGTTGGATTTTTAATTCAAAAACACCTTTTTTCTTCAGTTTTAAATTCTGAAAATGTTCGTCTACCGTAAGATTAATACCTGATAGATGGATACCCGTTTCACCTGTTCACCCTTTAACCTGCTTTAAAGCGTCCGTCAGTTAGACAAAATAATCAAGTTTCAAATTTCTATATATTTTTCACGAGAACGATCAAAGTTAACTTGATTTTATTTTAACAATTATCCGTCATGCAATGAAGTCGTTTTTATTTTTTCCTCGAAAAGGAAGTTATATACGAATAGATATTAAGAGACAAAAAAGTTGTATTTGTAGATGCCCAATCTGAAAAAAATTTAAATTTTTCAAAAAACTCAGTAGCATACATTTTTTTTTGTCAATATTATTCGTGACACTGCCCCCCGAGACGCCACTGGAACTTATAATTTTCTTTTAGTTAGTGCCAACTTAGCGTCTTATTACAATGAATAACCCTGCCAGATTTTAACAAAATCGATAAAAGGATCATTTAGATATTAATAAAAAATCAATTTTTTTATTTATTTCAATTTCCATACGGGGTTCCCAAAAGAGACGACTAACAGAACAGTAATCAGTAATCCTAAAAATTGACTTTGTAAGTAAGTATATCAGATTACTGTTGATGAATTAGTAAAATGGTACTGCTTTGACCTTTGACTCGTGTAGGGTGCTTTTGACCTTCTCAGGATTTACCGGTCTTCAAATTTATAATTGCAGGAAAATGAATGGCTTATTCTATAATTTTTAATCTGAAAATATTTTTTGTTTTATATATTTAAGTAGTACACTGTACTCCAAATATTATTATATACAGGGTCTTTTGAACTTGACGATATGCCATTTTATTTTTGTATTGGTTTTTTTTTTTTATCTGTGTAGTATATACGAGATTAGTGATATGTGTCTTTTTTATGTGTACTTTTATTTTTCCCTCATATGCTGACTATAAAATATTGCCTTCTTTATTTGTAATGTATTTTTTATTTCTATTTTTTATGCTCACTGAAAACCTTTGTACTCTCAGATACCTGATTTATCTCAATATTTTAGCTGTCCATTTAAAGACTATTATTTATGTGTAAGTGAATATAATGTTTTATTTAATTATAGTAATAAATCAGACGTTGTTGGTATTAAGTAGGGTTATTTAAATGAGTAGTTTTTTTATCAGCGGCTGATGTGGTGAAAAGTTTATAGGTTCAGGCCTCTGCACATTTCTGAGCAGAAAATATACAATGAATCCCTAATTCTGCTTTAATTATTATTAAGATTATTTTTTAAACTTGTAATTTTTATGAATTTATTACCGTATTTAAGTGTTTTCTTCAAAATATTACACAATAATTATATACAAGCATTTTATCTAAAAACTAAAATAGAATAAGATTGTTAAATAACCATCTCCTGTATATTTAACAACTAAACAAAATCTCATAAATATTTGGCTCTTACTCTGAAGATAAGAATATTACTAAACTGTCCGCTAACTCACTCTATAGCTGAATTTTATATAAGCTGGTGACGTAATTAGAATACACTTAAAATTATTTGCATTTTAGTCACATATCATATTGTTACAATTTTTTCCGTCATATAATTCAATAAACAAAATATAATGCATAGGCTGTGTTAATGTCACAGACGTTCACGGTTACCGGTGTAACCTTGGTATTGTACCAGGTTAAATGTTATATACAATTACTTAGTTATCTACTACTCTTGGTATTTTTTAAATATTATTCGAGGAATAAAATGTGCAGTGAACCGTATAATATAAGATATTTCAATGTCGCAACATTTCTCAGAATTTAGAAAGGTCATCTAATGTATATTAACTTATTTTTATGAAGTTCCCAGATCTTACTTGTTTACAATGTACGTCATTATAGGAAAAATTAAACTTAGTCGGGTAACCGGTATAATTATGAAACAATGTACCTATAAACATTATTAATAATTTATCTATATTCATACTCAACTTTTCGGTTAACCTTGTATATATATTATTATTTATAGAAGCAAGCTGCTTTGTTTTTTGTACAATTGTAAATAAATTTAAATATTGATTTCAACGACTGACCTATAATAATTACGGCAATACTATTTAGTTGCATTTAATATCAAGGTTAACTACATCGAAGTCAACAAACTGATATTTCTACTAATGTTGTAATCGTAATAAATTTAAAACAGAAAATATATTTATTAATAAAATGTTATGACAACGAATCATACACCGGTTTTTTTCTGAAAAATACTGTCACTGTCATTATTATTGTGCCAAAAAAGGTTTTTTTTCTTTGAAGAATTGAAAAATGTATATTGTATGGTCGAGGAGTGAGCGGCAGTATCGAGTGAAGGCATGGATTTAGATTGTTATCATGGAATATAGCCTGAAGTGTGTCCTGATTTCCCTAATTGAATAGAATGGACTGATTAGAAGCGTTTTTCAACGATCCTTGGGAGAAGGAATGCTCTTTTGTAAATAAAGAATCCTTTTTTTGATATAGGAGCTGAAATAAGGTATGATTACTCTGTTCAAATGCCCATACCCGCCAATGTCTTTTTCCATTCATTTTTTTGTTAGTTTTTAAGTTTGTATATAGATATGCCTTCTTGTGCGGTAATGTTCCTAATATAAATGTTTCTAGTCCTAGTTTTTTAATTGTATGTAGATATGCCTATTCTTGCACGGTAAATGTTTCTAATCCTTAGTTTAACTGTAAATATTTTTCGCTAAATTTTGAACTTATAATATATTGTACCTATATACAAGATTGGCGACAAGTGTCTTATTTAAATATTTTTGCTAACTAGTGCTGTAATGGCGTATTTGACTTGAAAACTGCATATATTTCTGGCATAAAACGTTGTTAAATGATTACAGATATGTCTTTTTATTTTACGCTGATTTTTTTATTCCTTTAATGTAATATACCAGGGTGGTAGTAAGTGATATTGTTATGTTGTAAATAAAAAAGTTTTAAAATTTTTATTTACACCGATTTTTTTTATTCCTTTAATGTAATATACCAGGGTGGTAGTAAGTGATATTGTTATGTTGTGAATAAAAAGTTTTAAAATTGATTGATTTTTATTTAATTATACACTCATGAATGGTACTGTTGCGGACGGCTATTACAATATGGCCTAAGCGTATTTTCTTAAATTTTCAGTATTGGAACGGCGGTGTTGCCGTTTCGACAATTTTTATGTTGAATAAGGGGAAATATTGGTTTGGCGACGCCATTAGTACTGGTTTGTCGATAAAATGGTGAATGCATTATAAAAGCTAGGTTTACCGCCATTTTGTCGTCATCGCCACACTTAGGTTTGTTAATAAATTGGCGAAGGCAATATTTGCTGATAGGGGCTTCTGGTTGCATAAGTTCAGGTAGTACCCAGATAGCGGGAGTGTGCGCGAACGTAATTATAGATGGCGTCTGAAAATACTGTTTGCCAAAAGGACATACTAGATCTCCAGTTGTCTAATTACATACCACGCGGCCTCTAACAATGTTCATTGATGACATGTTATGGCCACCCTCCTACCGTTAGGGCATTAGCTATACCAACTTTGACCCTATTGGTCCCGATCAACCCCGTTCTTTTTTTAAACGACTCATGACGTCACCCTAAACACGTGACATACATCAGCTGTCGATTTTGACATTTGACAGGTGACATCTGACAGGTGACAGTTCTTAATTGACAGGTGACAGGTGTCATTTTCGAGTCATGCGCAAGAACCCATTTCATAGACCACAGCTACGCATGCGCAATATCCTAGGCCCATTGGTTCCGGAGATATGAGTCATAAAAATCCCTCCGAAATTAACATTGGAGGGCCCAGCCTGGTTTACCCTAATTTTGTACATTATAAAACACCACCATAACCCCACTTAAGGAAGGACCTTTTGTTCCAGCAATCTAATCAGATGTGCCCCCGTGGTTTCACGTTGTCAAACATTGTTTAGCAGTTTTAATCTATATGCTCTCGTAGCGTATTTTGCAAGGCTTTGAGGTTTGGCCCCAGAGGTTTATGGTTCAATTCCCGCTGACTGCACAAACTTTTTTTCTGTTATTATTTATTCATTATGTTGTTCAATATTGATTATTTAGATAGATGTTCGGGTTAGGTACTTGGGTTTGGGTACTATTGAGAACGTGGTATGTCATCTCTCCTCCGCTAGGTGGCGCCTCTACAATTGATCGTTCACAGTCACGTACTAAAGGGGATTTGGGGGGCTCCGCGGGTACTTGGGTTCCATGGGGAATACTGTTAGGTTAGAATCTTCAAATAATGGGGCCCCCCTGGTAATACCAGGGGGGCCACTTAGGTTAATACGGATCCTGTATCTACTGCGAGTAGTTATGACGTCAGATACTAGATGGCGATAGTAGCTGGGTTCCGCTCGGGTTAAGAGAGGATGGTGACTTCCAGGAAAAGTGCCACGCCCCTAAAATGGCACTAAAAATGCAGGTTTTAGGTCCCATGTTATTTCTTATGGCATTTTGAGCCAGAACTCTTATAGCTTTATCTACTATTTTCGAATTCTTCAATAAAAGAAAAATGGTCGGAATTAAAAAAACTAGATATTATCAAAAATAAAAATAACGTCATTCCAGGCCATCTCTCTAATCCTAACGATATCAATAATTTTTTTATCAATTCTGCTGTGTCTTTTGGACAGACTCCTGACCCTAATTTATTAAATTTCTATCAACATAACATTAAACCAGGCATTCTTGATCAGCTGGAATTTCATCTGGTGACTGAAGATGATATACTAAAAATAATAATGAATTTAAAATCTAAAGGGTTTGGCAGTGACGCATTGAATATTACACTTATTCAATTATGTTGCCCCTATATTATTCCCTTTATAACTCATGTGATTAATAAATGCATAGACACTATCCAGATTCTTGGAAGAATGCCCATGTTTTGCCTCTGCCAAAGATCAGTCAACCCACAGAATTTTCACATTTAAGGTCAATAAGTATCCTCCCAACCTTTTCCAAAATATTAGAAAAAATTTTAGATGGTCAAATACGATCTTTTCTGGATAGGTTTAATATTTTATGTTTTACCTATCTATTATTGATCTATAATACCTTAGAAACGGAATATGTTATGATAGCAATAATACCTGCTATCACACCTAGGGCATTATAAGCGGGCATTATGATAATGCCCGCTTATATTACCCTAATGCGCTAATATGGAAATTTTATTGCTTATCCAATTTTATTTCTCTCACAATAAAGATCAAGTTTATACAAAAAATAATTTTTTCTTTAAACAATACTAAAAATTAAACTTTATTTCCAAAATAAAAATTACAATTTTGAAATGTCCCGGAAAATGTAGCTGATCCCACTATAGAATGGTCGGTGTTTTTTGTGATGGTAGCAGCGGTGGTAGCACTAACGCTATTTTGTATAGAAGAACAGTCTGTTAAACATATGTATTAAAATAAAATCAATAACTTACCAGTTCCTGGAAATATGCCATTAAAACGTTTTCGGTTATTTGAAGAATTGTGTTCGTATCTTTCCAAATACCAAATATGCCATACTCCCGATCATACTGTTGCCTTGATTTAACTGGCAAAAGATTTTCGGTCGCTTTTATGACCTTTTCTCTTATATTTTGTGGAATTTCTTCCATTTTGAGCAAATCGTTAAATAAAAAATGCCAACTGACTAACTGACAGAAACATCAAAGTCAAACTTAACACCAGTCATTATCTACTTACGTATACAGGTACAGGTGCAACTTATTTTTTATATTGCGAATAAATAATGTAATTAGTCATTGAAAAACTCTTTTTTAGGTAAAACATAAAGCATTGTATGCACCACGGGCTTTACTGGACTATAATGCCCATCAGGCAGAAACCTATCCCTCGGGCCAGAGGCCCTCGGGCTATTTCTACCTTCAGGGCATTATAGTCCCCGTAACGCCCTTGATACATAAATAGCTATTACCCCTTAAGCAGTCTGGTTTTCGCCCTGGTTTTGGCTGTGACACTGCTATGTCAGATGTGGTCGATGATGTTCTTAAAGCTTGTGATGATGGAAAGATAAGTGCACTTATTCTTTTGGACTTTACAAAGGCATTCGATATGCTCAACCACTCCATATTGCTCTCGATTCTACACTACACCGGATTTGGAGATGGGGCTATTAAACTAATTAAATCTTTTTTAACTCACAGGACTCAAAAGGTGGTAATAGCGGAATGCTTTTCGGATTCCCTTAGTTTGACTACTGGAGTTCCACAGGGTAGTATTTTAGGACCTCTATTGTATACAATTTATACGGGAAAATTTCACGAAACTTTAAATTATTGTAACTATCACTTATATGCTGATGATACTCAAATATATTGCTCATTTGACACTTCTGATTGGAATTCTGTTAATACAAATATTAACTTAGATCTTAAGAATTTAATCGAAGCATCCAGGGACCATCAACTTAAAATCAACCCATCCAAATCATCCATCACCTTGTTTGGTAATGAAACATTAAGGAATATGGTACAGAATTCTTTGAACATCACCATTAACAATGTAGCAATACCATATAAAAGTGTCTCCAAAAGCTTGGGTTTATTGGTTGATTCTAATCTTCGTTTTAGAGAACACATCAAAGTTAAAGTCAGAAAGGCATATTGTACCTTAAAACTTATATACAATCACAGGCATTCTCTTACCTCTGAAATAAAAAAATTGTTATGTGACACTTTAGTACTGTCCCATTTTAATCATTGTGATGTTGTGTATGACCCCTGTATTGATAGTGCAGGCTCTCGCCGAATACAACGAATGCAAAACTCGTGTTTGCGGCTTATTTATGGCATCAGAAGAACGCAGAGAGTTTCTCAGTTTTTGACAAATGCGGGATGGCTTAATATGCATAATCGACGAAAATTACATTTTGCTTCTTTTTGCCTCAAAGTTTTAAAATCCAGAGCCCCTTCATACTTATTCACTAAAATTGTTTTTAGAAATGATATTCATAGCCTGAATCTTCGTAGAAATAACATTATAAATATCCCTAGACATCGAAAAGAAATTTTCAAAAGATCATTTTCATACAACTTTGCCTCTTGCGTCAATTCCTTGGATGCACGTGATGTTGAATGCTCGGCTATTGTCTTTAATAAAAGTAAATATAAAAACCTCTTGTTCTCGAGTCAGTAGAATTTTGCTTCCATTAATTATTCTTTGGTATACCTAATGTTTTTTGTACTGTAATATGCCCCTCCTTTCTCTTTTGTTCTTTTTCATCTACCATTATATTATGTTGTTTGCCACTATGATTTAAGTTTTTCTTTATAGTTTAGAATGTTTTGAAAACTAATATATTATATAAGTTTTGGCCTTAACAGTATCTGGTGTTGTTCGCGCAACACCAGTTGTCTGCGTAATAACAGGCCCTTATTAACCTATAAATGTAGTATAATTAATTTTAAATTTATTTTTTGTTATTATAATACTTTGTACTTGGTATGCTTCAATTTATTTGGTTAATATAAATTGTTTATTATTATTATTATTATTATTATTTCAAACTTCTGTTAATTCGGGATTTAAAAGAAAAGGAGGCGTTTGAAACAAAAAAATTAAGATGGTGACGCGTTAATTGTTTCACTTGACATTCCCATTGTGATCGTTGTCAACATTTGAAAGCGTTTTAAGAGGTTTTGTATTTTCCAGAAAATATGGTACCTAATTTTACAAATGCTGGAAAGTTTGATATTCCATCGCGTTTTATTTTATCTCAAAAAAACTGTTATGTGGCAGAGCGCATGCATTTGGAGAAGTATCCAGAAAGGAGACAACCAAATAAAAGAACATTTATTAAGTTAGTGACTAATCTCAAACAATACGGTTCATTTAAAAAACTAGTGCTATCTCGAAAAAAGCCCAGCAACATAGAAAAAGTCAACAACGTATTATTAGCTGTTGTTGAAACCCCCGGAATATCAACTCGGCAAATTGAAAAAAATGTAGGTGTAGCGAAATCCACAGCGCAATTTATTTTACAGAAAGAAAGTTTTCATCCATGCAAATACAGAATTTGCCAAGGATTAAGGCCAGGTGATGCAGAAAGACGGCGAATATTTTGCGAGTGGTACACCAGAAAATGTCAGGAGACCCACAATTTTCCCTACAAGGTAATATGATCCGATGAGAGCATGGTTACTAAGAATGGAATTTTTAATAGAAGAAATGTTTATTGTTGGTCGAAAGAAAATCTTCATTTATACAAAGAGTCCAGACACCAACATCGGTTTGGATTTAATATGTGGGCTGGAATTTTTGGTACAAAAATATTAGGCCAATTTTTTTATCATCAAAATTTAACTTCTGAGCGTTACCTAAACTTACTCCAAATCGATTTGGACGAAGCTCTGGATAATCTGCCTCTAATGGAATCTTACGGGTGTTGGTTTCAACAGGATGGTGCGCCTGCACATAATTCTAGAGCAGTTAGAGAGTACCTTTCTGTGCGCTTTCCTGGAAAACTGATTGGCACGTATTCTGAAACACCGTGGCCAGCACGTTCGCCTGATATGACACCGTTAGATTTTTTCCTCTGGGGGTATGTCGAAAATTATGTTTATAAACACAACTTCGAAACAGATTACGAACTTAGGAGGTTGGTGCTTGAAGCCTTTCAAAGTATTACGCCAGAAATGTTGTCAAATGTTTTAGAATCGACAGTTAGAAGATGTTATTTGTGTTTAGAAAATAACGGAAATCATTTTGAACACCTAATTATGTAGTTCCTAACTTTTTTCGTTCTTCGTTTTATTACTGTTTTGGTATGTTTTTTGTTCACTTATTGTTGTTTATTATTAAATTATTTGTTTATTGTCAAATTATTTGTTATTTTTTGAACTAGTCCAACATAAGTAAAAATTTAGAGCTTACTTATGAGATATTATTTATAAAATTAAGAGAAATACAGGACCGTATCCCAGAATCTTCTGATGTTGTTCAAAAAACCCTCGAAACGTCTTTAAATCACAATGTGTCATACATCGTTGCATTCGGAAGAAAAAAAGCTCTCAAATTCCAATATCGGGAAAAGAGGACCATATTTAAGAAAAGAAAGTTGATAATGGCCCCTCGAAGACGACTCGTCAATTAACGCTGTTGGATAGAGCGGAAAAAGTGGCAATGTAAAAGTGCAATTTATTTTAGAATTCGTTCTAAAAAAACCCAGGAAAAAAATAAAACGATTTTTCAAAATTTCGGGTTTTTCCGGATGTCTCCGGAACTACTCGGAATTTCTAAACGGCATATCATTAGGCACGTAAATGCGCAACTTTACCTCCATTTAACGGACTTCGTATCTCTTACGGTTTCCGAGATCCCTGTACTGGCCTATCTTGGATACGTTGTATAGGGAGGGTGTTTCATTTGAAAAATCTATTTTTAGACATTTTTCAAGTTACCTAACTACCTGTATTGTAGACCACCCTGTATATTGGAACTAAGATTTGGCCATAGCGTAAAAGGCCTCCGGGTATTGCCTAACTCCGAGCCAAATATCAGTGCCTTAGTATGTCAGAATTCATAAATATCGGCATTCTTGCAGGTAATGTTCGTCGAAAAAAATGGAAAAATTAATTAATATCTGGGAAACGGTAACAGGTACGTTTAGGGAAATAATAAGGAAAGTTGTTAAGAAAGTAATAGGGATTGTAAAAAAAGGTTAAAACACACAGGGTGGTCCGTTTTAAAATATCAAAGTTGCTACTACTTTCTAGTAGAAGTGGCATTCATGAGGTCTCTATTTTATGGGAAATCTTTTTAATAATCAAATTAAGTCAATTTTCAATATTTTCTCCCTAAAGAAAATGATAAATAACAAAAGCGCCAACATAACTTTTCTTTATCTGTCAAATTTCAAAATTTTCTGTATACAACACCGAAATATTATAATATTTCTCAATATCTCGAAATCTGTGACTACTTAAGTTGTTTGTTTGCAATTGTTCGGTTGTAAAAACTAAAATTTTTGTTCCAGGAGAAATAAAAGACTCGGATACAATAGTAAAGGAAGTAATTGAAAAGTGTTGTATAGACCACATCACTCCGCTTGCAGAAAAACGAAGACTGTTATCTCAAGTTCTTGATCTGATTAGGCAAGGTCATGTCAGTAGTGTGATCGCCAATTTTAAGTAAGTTATATGCTTTAATTTTTTTCCCAAAACTTTTTTATATGGTTTAAGTATGTTCTTATATTTTTTCATGTTATTTTTTAATGGCTTTTGGAGTTTGTAGTTATTATTTTCTATTTATCCATTTCAAGCCATCACTACAAATTTCTTTTTTCTTAATTTTAGGAAATTGTTAAGAATTTTCATTGATCATCTTGTATCAAGCGATGCCCAAAATCAAGTGATAGTGCTCAAAATATTAGCTGCAATTTTCCAAAATCCAAATATGAAAGACACATGGGAGAACTTTGTTGAACTCATCACTTTGAAAGTCTTGAAAGCTCATAGCGATGAGAAAAGGGAGGTAAGTAAAATAATTTTAACCCAAATTCTTAGACATATTAGTTAATATCCTGGACTTTTAATTACATATAGATCCAGTTATTTACATTTCAAAGCGATCCATTAGTCGTTGTTCATTAAAAACAGGTGAATTAGATTGGGGCTTAGAAGGGAAGACAGCAGTGGTTTGTCGTGGATTACTTTACTCTACACACATAGATACTTGTGCACGAGCTTGTGTGTCAGTCTTCTACCCGTTGCGGTTGTATTTTGTCACCATGTCAAATGAAGATGAATTAAATTTTGTGCGAGCCTGGGTTTTAAAATCCCACTCTCAACAACAAAGAATACAATTTTTCCATAGGGTGATTCACTGATTCTTGTTTCTACTTTCACTCTCAAGAAAACACTTTTCTTCACAAAAGCATTTCTTTATTCTACCAAACTATGCCATTGGAACAGATAATGTCAGGTGTTTACATAATTTGTGAAATCATACTACTACTTCACATGACTTGTTATCGATTAACTAATCAATGGCCACATTGACTAATCACACTTAAGGAGGTTCATGTAACCCGCAACAAACTATTATACGTTTACTTCAACAATTTCTGCAAAAGGTTGTTCCGTGGGGAGAAAACGTTCCGCCACGAAATAAATCTATAACTCGACTCACTCTTTCAAAACACTTGGCGCTGATAGCCCAAATATTACGTGGCGATTTCAGTCACGGCAGACGTACACCACGGAGAGAATTCTAAACTTTACTATCACTTAAAATGAAATCATTCGCTCTGTTGATCACCCTTCCCACGCGAAAACCATTTGCAACACCGCATCCCCTCAATCAATCTTCATACCGCAACCCAGAACAACTAACCGTCTAGCACGTACGCAACGTCTTCACGGTCGCCGTTCGCCTTTTGTCATAATTGGAAAAGCCTTGCCGAAAACTGATCTTCCCCGCCTGTCAATAAGACCGCCTAATCATATATATACTGCTTTCTGGCTAGACGCAAGTTGAAGGTGTATAAAGACGTAAACAAGCTGTGTTATGAAGGGTTTTCTATTGTAATATTTTACCGAAAGGATTATTAAATGCGACGTGCATTTGCAGTTAAGTTTTTATAAATTGTAAAAGGTGAGTTTTATTTACTTCTTTAAAACAGTAGAACATAACCCAAATGCGGCGTTGCCGGTCATTATTAACTTTTCACTGAAATGCGATTATGGTTTTGGTCTAATTATTAAGCAATATTAGGAGTTTGAATTATGTTAATTAGTCTTGAAATGCATATGCATATTTCTCCAACAAATTTATTAGCAGTGGCGTACGTTTGTGTTATAAAAAAAGGCAACATCAGTTAAATAAAAGGCTTCGGCCACGAAGAAAATCGGTGAAGGAATGACTTTTGAAGCGAAATGAACATTTTCATATTAATCTATTTGAAGAGCTAAGACTAGAACCTGACGATTGGCGAAAAAAATAATTTCGGCACCAACTACGACCCCAGAATAATAAGCCAGCAGTCAACCTGTTAATATTACTTATGCCCGACACTGAGAGTCTTAGAACAAGCAAATTTTTGTCTCCACACCTTCATACATGTGCCCGCATTTATGTGCGTGCATACTTGAATTTAAGCAGGTTCAGTAAACATGTGCGACGGACATACGGACGGAAGATTTGTCTACACACTGGGAACATCGATGCGGGTACATAATCGTGTGTTTATTTAATAATTCCTTCACGCGTGTCTGTAGGCCCCTATTACTCCCATCTTTTTAGCACTTCATTTGTCGTTTTCAGGTCCTTCAGCTCTTTTGAAAAACACAAACTTAAAATAAGTTTGTGTACGAAGTTGTCCTTTCCGTCAGACCCAATCCTTGGACGCGTTTCGCTTGGGTCTGACGGAAAGGATAAGGGACAACTTTGCACACAAACTTATTTTAAGTTTGTGTTTTTCAAAATACATGCTTTCGGTAAGCTGAACCGATACATTGGCTTCCAGCTACACCCAACGTAATTTTCCCGCAATGGGCCGCCTTGCCAGCGTTTGAACCTATATGGATTCTCGCTGTCCTGATTGGGTTGATACGTGTGGTTGCCACGAGATGTAGCCACGTGCTGCAACTCTCATTCCTTCAGCTCTTGTTGATATTACCTATGTTCTGGTTTTATTTATTTTATGTTCTTCATTAATTCTTTCATCATGACCGTGAGAACATCTCTTGTACTGATTAATTTTGCGAAAAAATTCAGGATGAGTTTCCCTGCTTAAAAATATAAAAAAAAAGTTCATTTTTATATTTGTTTTTTCTAAATTATTTTTGAAATATGTAATATCGTATTTTGAACTAAAATTGGTATAGAGGTTTTTAACATGCCAAATTTTAATTTGATGTTAGTGTGGCTCCTACTTGTAGAGGGCGCCACCTACATTTCTTGTTACTCTTTTGAGGAGTCATTACTTTTTTATACGTGCTTGTATTACATTTTTAAGCAAAAAAATAGGTTTTATGATTTTTGCGTGAAAGAGGCATACTTGGTAGAAGTTACTACTAGGGATCGACCGATACCGATATCGGTATATCGGCCTTCTTGCCCGATATCGGTATCGGCCAAGAGTATATCGGTATCGGCCGATATATTTTTTAAAGAAATTAAAACATAAATTTATAAAGTAAAATAAATAAATAAAGAATTTTTGAGCTCAATTTTAGTAGTCTGCACTCCAGAAAAATCAGCTCCTTCAGCTTTGTCGAGATAAATCAAAAGTGTCTTAAGTAATGATATTATTTCTGATATACAGGGTGTTTCGGGAGGAAAGGGAAATATTTTAATGAGGTATTCTAGAGGTCAATATAAGAAAAAAGGTCATATAAATGTGGGTCTGGAAATGCTTTCTTTTCGAGATACAGTGTGCCAAAAAAAAAGTAATATACATTTTTCCTTCAATACCTCGAAAACGATTTAAGGTATTACACTGATCATGGGTGTGCGCTATACTGGCATGAAAATACGTTTTCTCGATTTAAAAAGTTTTTACCATTTTACCAGTGGCGTACGCGACAGCAAAAAATAAAATTGTTTTGTCGAAAAAAATTGTACGCCTCTGGTATTTTTCAAATCAGGGGTCTATTTCTTAATCTACAGTCATTTCTTAAAAGAAAAAGTATTTTGAGTTTTTTTGGTAGAACAAACCATTTTCAAGTAATAGTTAGAATGCTGTTTTACAACCGTTTCCAAAAATTACTAGTTGAAATTAATTTTTTTACAAGTTGGCTTTGATAAATTAATGTCACAATAATGTTTGGCACATTATTTGACATAAAGTACTAACAGTGTTATTTTTAATATTTAAATGTAATAGTAAAATGGTAAAAACTTTTTAAATCGAGAAAACGTATTTTCATGCCAGTATAGCGCACACCCATGATCAGTGTAATCCCTTAAATCGTTTTCGAGGTATTGAAGGAAAAATGTATATTACTTTTTTTTTGGCACACTGTATCTCGAAAAGAAAGCATTTCCAGACCCACATTTATATGACCTTTTTTTCTTATATTGGACCTCTAGAATACCTCATTAAAATATTTCCCTTTCCTCCCGAAACACCCTGTAGATGCACTGTTCTTACTAAAAATGTTGGTAATCTCTTCAAAGGGTTCTAATAAGTTTCATAAGTTTTTTGCTAGTTCCCACTGGTGATATGCTAGTTCCTTATCTTTTAAAGCTGAATCATCCATTATAAATATATTTAAAGCGTTTTTTTTTTCTACCAAACGTTCCAACATATAAAAACTTAAGTTCCATCATGTAGGTACATCCTGAACCAAAGATTTTCTCGCCATATTAAGAGTCTTTTGAATATTCTTCAGTCTATCACAAGCCAAAGAGGAGTGACTAAAATAAGTTACTATACGCCTCGCTTTTGCCAATAAATCCATGATTGATCGTTGACTTTCTATCGAGTCTTGTATGGCTAATTGTAAAGATGTATAAAACAAGTTTGGTGTTTTAGTTTAACTTTGTCGATGCCCTTTTTTATGTTGGCGGAATTGTTAGCCAAAACCAAAAGAACCTGATTATGAACTAACTTCCATCTCTTCAGTAAATCATTTAACATCTGGGCAATATTTAAAGCTGTATGTGTTCCTGGAAAATGTTTGCAGGCCAGTACAAATGAACATCTTTCAGTCGTTTTAAAATCCATCCAATGAGCAGTAAAACACATAAATGAATTGTTATTGTGTTTGCACGTCCATAAATCTGTAGTTACAGAAACTTTAATGTTTTCTTCTAAGGAAAGTGATGATGATAATTTTTCACTAATTGCTGAAGAACATTTTTGGTAAATATCAGGAAGTATATTTTCTCTAAAATATTTATCAGAAGCATATTGTAACAAGGATCCAATTTTTTTAAACGCTGTTTAAAGCCGACATCATTCAGAATACTGAAGGGTTGTATACCTATAGCTAATAATTATCCGATAGAATAGTGAATGTCTTTAGATTTAGTACTATTGATGTCCCATAACTGCATGTTATCAAAGGATTCAAATATCTTTAGCTGTGTGGTTTTACTTGAGCGGGCAGTTGAACGAGACGAACATTAATTGTAGCTAATTTATATAGCAAAATATCCATAATAGAAAATATAGCCGATATATCGGTATCGGTCACAAAAAATCATATCGGTCGATCCCTAGTTACTACGAGCAACGAGAAAAATGTCCATATCAGAGTTTGAAATTTGCATTAGCCGTTGAACCGCCTACATAACAGTGTTATCAAAAGAGGAAACGGCAGTGACATACATATTTTTTGTTCCTCTTAAAAATAGTAACACCCTGTATCTCAAAAACGAAGCATCGCCGGACATAGGTTTATAGGAACTTTTTTCATATTTTTAAACCAGGGAAACTCATTCTGAATTTTTTCGCAATAATAATGAAACACCCTGTATATCCAGATTTTATCTATTCCTTTTTTTCAGTCACCATCCATTTTTATTTCACCTGTTGTATTTATTAATATTACCACTTTCTTTCCTCACTATTTTTTGTTAAAACTTTTATTCTCACTGAGTTTATCTTTAATTCAATTAACTAAGCCACTGTATATATAATGTATTGTTTAATTTATAAACCATTATATGCCATGTTTATTTTGTGTATTTAACGATAGGATTTTATTTGACCTAGACTGCGGTTTTCATGATAAGCCTCGATCGAGTTCTCTTATCAGCGAGTTTCTTCGGCGTCTCACGTCCGCCAGCTAAAACTCAACTTGTCTATTATACATCAAACAAATTTGACGAACAAATCGCAGCAGTGTGCAATACAATAAAGTTGCCATTCGTTATTAATTAAATTAATTAGATTGCCACTGGCTTATTGTTTAGGTTTAACTTTTTGTGTTTACATCATACCAAAACTTACATCAATTAACGTCAAAGCAATTTACCTAACTTGCGAGTTTTTTTGCTACCTGAGTAATCGACCTTTAAGCAAACCTTTTAATTATTATTATAGTTGTTAACATAAACGTTCTCCCCTGTATTTGTACATATATTATAATGTCAAAACAAATTAAGGTAATTTACTGGACATTCACCAACGCTATTTAATTAGAATCTTATGATAAAACCATGTCGTTTTATTACAGGTTGTTAAAGAGGCAGAAACGACTGCGGCAGCAATGGCCGTTTGTCCATTTGACACAGTCGTTTATACTCTAGCACCCTTAATTCGAACTAGTCCTTATCCAGAAGATTTAGGTGCCATCAAAATGTTGACAAAGCTCATAGAAGCAAATCCAGAACAGATTACTAACGAACACCTTTCACACATTATGCCTGGAATCATAAAGGTAAGTTAATGTCGACTAAAATAGTTATTCATCGAGTTTTTTTTCTTAATTTACCTGGATATACAATATTTCAACTAAAAATGACAACAAACGAATTAACCTAACTTTTTTAATGTAGTCGGGTTGTGTAATTATTTGCAAATTTTTAGTGGCTAGCAATAATTTGATAACATTGGCATTACTACGTTTAAAGTTTTTATTTGAATCTAAAAATAAGCTATGTGAAGGTTGCGGTTTGCACGTCATGAAGCAAATAGTACCCAATACAAAATTTTCATAGCTTTCTTTGTTTACGAGCTACAGGATGATTTTAAAATTCACTTTTTTAGCGATCCTTGTATCTCGACTATGCGGCAACATGTCGAATCGCTAAAACTAGTTTTTATGCAGAATTTTGTTTAGAATTCACTGACGTAGTTAGTGCTTTTCTATATATTATGGATTTTTAGGAATAAAACAAAATTGTGAAATTCTAAATGAGATAGCCTGTTTATTTATACACTGATTCACAGCTTAAATAATGCAGTTTAAATTAAAACTCATATTTTGCTGTCTAAGGCAAGAAAATAGCGGACTAGAGGTTTATTATACAGGGTGTCCGGTAAGTACCTCCTGATTTCTCGGGAGCATACAGAGGAGGTCAAAATAACCCTAATTTGGCATAGATAAAAAATTCCTAAAGTGCCCTTCAACGGAGAGACAGGGCCCCAAAAGGATACCCAGCGATTTACTTTTTTTGCTGTAACTTTTGAACCGACTTGTATAATTTAAGAAAATTTGAATATTTTATTGAGACCGTAAAGAGTCATTAAACCATAGATGTTTTACATCATCAGGGAAGGCAGGAAAGAACTTGCCACCACACTCGTTGGTCCAAAATTTTGACCAGTGTCATTTGACAGAGCTGAAAACCGATTTTTTAAATACTCTGGTCATTCCTCTTCAAAAAAGGTACTCTTAATTTATTTTGATAAAACTGGCGGTTTTCGAGATAAATCGGTTTTTATGCGAAACACTCAAAAGTTACTAATGCTAAACACGAACAAGTAAAAATAAAATACGCAGGGTATGCTGATGAGCATTTAATTTTTGGGAAGCGTTTTCCATTTCTTCGAAGATAAGAAGACTTGATGCTGAAACATTATCAGCTCAGACATTGTCAAGTCCAAAAATCTTTAAAAGGATTGATCGGAGTTTAATTAATTTACAATGTTAATAAAAATACAAAAATAATGAAAACGTTTAAATGTTATTATTTTGACAAATGTTCAATATGGGCTCCACGTACTTCACTACATTTTCTTAGTCTTCGAATATTTTCCCGCTGCACTGCAAATAATATTCCGGCATTATTACGGACTTTGTTAGAATGCTGTGTTATTTTCGCTAGTAGTTCTTCTCTAATATTTACTGGTGTTGAATAAACTAGTTCTTTTAGATGTCCCCAGAAGTAAAAGTCTAAGGGATTTAGGTCTGGAGACCTTGGTGGCCAGAAAACAGACCCACCTCGACCTATCCATCGAGGGCTAAAAACGATTGTTAAGTGTTGACATACTATACGGTTATAATGAAGTGGAGCACCATTATGCATGTACCACATTTGTATTTTCCTATCAGGAGGCACGTCTTCCAATAAATTATGCAAATTTTGCTGCAAAAACTGTAAATAAATCTCACCATTGAGTCTTTCTTCCAAAACAAATGAACCTATAAGGTTATTTCTGATAATGCAAGCCTATACATTTACCATAAACCTTTGTTGGTGTTTGTTTTAAATTATGGCTCGCGGATTTTCATCAGCCCCAATAATTAAATTGTGTCAGTTTATTATATCATCTCTTGTAAAACCGGCTTCATCGGTAAACAAAATAAGGTTAGAAAAATTTAGATTTACGTTATGTTGCTGCATAAACTAGTTGGAGTATTGAAGTCTTGCTAGATAATCATCCGGAGACATAGCGTGTACTTTTTGAACATGGTACGGGTGAAGTAACTATTCTTTTAGGTTTGGTCCTTTCATCTACGAATAGCGCTATATGTCGAATAATGTCTATGGAAACAATTGTCGACACAATTGAAACTATAGCAATTATTTTGAGAAAGAAGATATTCGGACGTGATAGTACCGGGCCTTAGAGTTTCATGTACAGGGTTATCCGACCAAGACTAGACAAGGCGATTTTTTGACTTTTCCTGTACTTTTATAAAAAAACTGAAATAGCCATCTTAAGTCATTTTCTCCCGCCAATTCGAATATCTTCAGCAAAAAACAATTGAACATCAAACAAAAGTACTAGGGGTCACTTTGATATTTTTTTAAATGGGATGCCGTATTTTTAATGAGCTTATCCGATTTCTCATATAAATTTTGATCTAAAATGTTGGATTTTTAATTCAAAAACGCCTTTTTTCTTCAGTTTTAAATTCGGAAAATGTTAAAAAAAAAAAAAAAAAAAATAAATTTAAAAATCCAACATTTTAGATCAAAATTTATATGAGAAATCGGATAAGCTCATTAAAAATACGGCATCCCATTTAAAAAAATATCAAAGTGACCCCTAGTACTTTTGTTTGATGTTCAATTGTTTTTTGCTGAAGATATTCGAATTCGCGGGAGAAAATGACTTAAGATGGCTATTTCAGTTTTTTTATAAAAGTACAGGAAAGGTCAAAAAATCGCCTTGTCTAGTCTTGGTTGGATAACCCTGTACAACCCATTTTATAACATTGTTTTGTGTCGCGATCCTTCTTATGCTGTTTGAAGGGTTGTAAAGTATTTTTGCCTTCGAAGAGTTGGAGAGCGCTTCACCATAAATTAAATGCATATCAGCGAGAAGATTTTGACAAATTCTGTCAATAGTAATTCATCATGTTTAACAATAACAACCTTTTTTTATCTGTTTGTGTTTAGCATTAGTAACTTTTGAGTATTTCGCAAGAAACCGATTAATCTCGAAAACCGGTGGAGGATTTACCGTAGCTGTACAGGGTTATCCAACCAAGACTGGACAAGGCGATTTTTTGACTTTTCCTGTACTTTTATAAAAAAACTGAAATAGCCATCTTAAGTCATTTTCTCCCGCGAATTCGAATATCTTCAGCAAAAAACAATTGAACATCAAACAAAAGTACTAGGGGTCACTTTGATATTTTTTTAAATGGGATGCCGTATTTTTAATGAGCTTATCCGATTTCTCATATAAATTTTGATCTAAAATGTTGGATTTTTAATTCAAAAACGCCTTTTTTCTTCAGTTTTAAATTCGGAAAATGTTCATCTACCGTAAGATTAATACCTGATAGATGGATACCCGTTTCACCTGTTCACCCTTTAACCTGCTTTAAAGCGTCCGTCAGTTAGACAAAATAATCAAGTTTCAAATTTCTATATATTTTTCACGAATTAATTACAAATTTAGTAGTTTTTGCAAATCTATTATTGCTTACGTATAAAAAAAGTATGACATATTAGAAAAAACTATAAACTAAAGTGAATAACTTTAATCTCAATAATATAATTGTTCTATGTGTCCTCCATTATTTTCAAAACATGACCGATGCCCCCTTTTCAATCTCTCCAAAGAATCTCTTACAATATTTTGGTCCTGGTTAAGTCTATTAATTTCATTTATAATTTTTTGCTGAATGTCCTCCAGACTTCTGTTGGGTCGTTGATAAACTACATTTTTTAAATGACCCCATAAAAATGTATCCATTGGCGTGATATCGGGGCTATTTGGTGGCCAATAAATTGTTCCGTTACGGCCAATCCACTGATTGTAACGCTCGTTTAGGTATGTTACCACTTCTCGAACTGCATGAGGCGGAGCACCATCCTGCTGCCAAATGATATTGTTGTAGGCTTGCAATGGCAACCTTTCCAAGAAATCCTCGATATCGTTATGAAGAAAATGGAGGTATATTTGGCCTGTTAAAGAGCCACGATAAAATAGTGTTCCAATAATTCGATTTTCTAACATCCCACACTAAACATTAAGTGAGCTCCAACCTTGAAACTTTATCATTTCATATCTATGAGGGTTAACTGCTGCCCAGTATCTTGTATTTTTCCGATTGTATACCCCCGATGTTGTAAATGACGCTTCGTCACTCCATAGAATTTTATTATATAAATTATAATCTTCGTCTTGCTCTCTCATCAGCATTGAAGCAACAAATCGAAATCGCAGTTCTTTTTGAAGCTGTGTTAAGTATTCAACGGGAAGGATGCAATATGGTTTTAGACCACATTTTTTTAAAGTTCTGTGAACTGTTCCATAGCTTACTCTCCGGAGCCCTGGACCATACCTTACTTCTCGTACCGCTTGCGGAATAGAACTCTTCGGATTTATAGTAAAATATTGAACAATAGCTCGATCCCTTATATTCCGTCTTTTCATCTTTCTTGGCTTATCTTTCAATGTCTTACTTTCTTCAAATAGGGTCTTAATTCTGAGAATTGTATCCACTGAAATGTGTCTCTGGAAACTCTCAAAAAATGTTCTTTGTGTTTGTCGAGCATTCTCTCCACTTTTGTAATATAATTTTATTACATTTAGCCGTTCTTCTAAAGAATATTTCATTATTTGTAATTAATTCGTGAAAAATATATAGAAATTTGAAACTTGATTATTTTGTCTAACTGACGGACGCTTTAAAGCAGGTTAAAGGGTGAACAGGTGAAACGGGTATCCATCTATCAGGTATTAATCTTACGGTAGACGAACATTTTCCGAATTTAAAACTGAAGAAAAAAGGCGTTTTTGAATTAAAAATCCAACATTTTAGATCAAAATTTATATGAGAAATCGGATAAGCTCATTAAAAATACGGCATCCCATTTAAAAAAATATCAAAGTGACCCCTAGTACTTTTGTTTGATGTTCAATTGTTTTTTGCTGAAGATATTCGAATTCGCGGGAGAAAATGACTTAAGATGGCTATTTCAGTTTTTTTATAAAAGTATAGGAAAAGTCAAAAAATCGCCTTGTCTAGTCTTGGTTGGATAACCCTGTACCTATGATGGTCAAGTGCAAAAAGAAGATGATTTCTTGTGTCCGTTGGTGGAACGCAAAAGTCAACCCGATGTAAAACATCTGGCCATTCAATTATTCGATTCACTAACTTAAATAGGCAATATATAGCAAATTTGATTCTACGTTCAGAGAGCGAGCCCAAATTCAGTCTCCGCCTCAGACCATCATAGGAGTTAGCAGGCAACCTAAATTTGTATAAAATATATACACATTTTTTTTGTACCTTTTCGATATTTTGAATATGTTTTAAATACGACGGTGACCACACACAAGAAAGGTATTCCAAACATGACCTAACAAGGGTTTTATATATCGGATTCAAGCTGTTAATATTCTGAAAATCTCTAGTATTTCTGCACGTAAATCCCAATAACTTTAATGATTTGTTGATAATGTACAGGGACATTTTTTTAAGTGTCTCACCCGATCGGCGATTTTCCTGCTGACTATAATAGAAAAACAAATTACATATTTCTTAATGATTTTCGACAAGGAAGCAGAATTTAATGTCAAAAAATATATAAGTTCACAAATATGACAGATACGACGCCATTTTGAATTTTTTAAAATGACAATCCTCATAAATATCTACACGAGTGAATTGCATTTGGCGATCCGATTTCAAAATAGAAATCTAGGCAATCCGCAGTTGTGACGGATACCTGTATCTTTTTAACTTGTAGGGCTTAATGGGGAAAGTACGAAATATTGTTAACTTTTACCAATTTTTAATTTATTTTAAATTAAATATTAAGAAACTGCTTTGTAATATAGTTGAATAACCATTTATCAATAATTGTATGTAAACTGATTTTAAAATATATTACAAACTGTTTTTATTGTTAATAAAATGCAAGGACAAGAAATTGATAACACCATTTCTTTTTTGTTAGAAAACAAATTATTATTCGTTTTCTATAAACATAATGTGATAATGATTGTTGAATGTTGATAATTTTTCGTTCTAACCTACCACTCGCCCTGAGGATGATCTATTGATCGAATCGCGTGGGAATAAATTTGTACCTAAAGAAGGTGATAGGACTTTCGCATTCTTATTTATCCCTCATTAAGCATGTCCCTTCTGGAGAGCAGTTTCGGCTTTATCATTGATATTTATTTTCAATCGTTTCGGAAATACGGGGGTTCCTAAATTGCCTTCATCGATTTTGTCTTTTAAGTGTCTCACCCCTTTAATAAATAGACCTTTTAAGCTGAAAACCCCAATTTTTTTCACAGTAACGTAATTTCCCGTGACAAAGGTCTTTACGCTATAATCAAGAACGACAGATGTCAAAAATGATATTTACTTTCAGCCGTTTTGGAAATACGTGGGTTCCTAAATTACCTTCATCGATTTTGTCTTTTTAAGTGTCTCACCCCTTTAATAAATAGACCTTTTAAGCTGAATTGCCATTAAATTTGACTTTGTTGTCGAAACTTATTGAAAAGTATGTAATTTGTTTTTATTATAGTCGGCTGAAAAATCGCCAATCGGGTGAGACACTTAAAAAAATGCCCCTGTACTCATAGTGAATATGGAAATCAAATTTAACATCTAAATAAACGCCTAAGTCACACACAGCCGTAACTCTTCCCAAAATGCAATCGTTCAATTTATAGTCGTAGTTAAAGTGGATGCATATTGCGATGAAAAGTAATTATTTCGCATTTTTTAGTGTTTAGGTCCATTTTATTTCTGACACACCACTCATACACCCTTCTTCTTATAATCAATTTTCTTGAGCCAGATATCAGTCTTTTGCTCTTGTTTTTTGTTGTAGATATCTGGTCGATAACAATTTGAAAGGTTTTGATTTTGAATTTTGTATTTGATTTTTTTTCTCATCTTCTATTTTGGTCTTACGTGCTTTTCTTATTCTCTTTAATACATATCTGTATTATTTATCAGGGGGCTCATACACCCTGTTAAGGTCAATCAATCAATCAATCAAATATACTTTATTGTCCAAAGAATACAAAATTCTCATCGACAAAGTCTACCTATATCTAGCATATCATCTAATAATAACAATAAGAATAAAAAAACAAAAAATAAGAGTACACATTAAAATTTGGTTATTCACGCTAGGTCAACAATTATCATTATATCTGAGTATATGTTATGGCCACAGGGGCCATTAAAATTGTCTGACTATGATTTAATAAAAAACATTAAGTAAATAAGTATTAACATAAAACATTTAAACAAAACAGCAAAGAAAAAGAATAAAGAGGTTTCAATTGATATAATCAAATCAAATCAAAAATATACTTCATTGTCAAAGAACACAAAATAATCCTTGTTGACAAAGTGTTTCTTAACCCAATAAAAGATACAAATATAATGTATATGAGACAAGCATCAATAAACGAACTAAACAACAAAACCACAGAAACAGTGAAACAACATAATCAAGTCGGAGTCCATGTTAACTATAAAAGCTGAAACAAACCTAAACTAAAAATGTATCATTATAATATTCAGCCAGAGTGTAATAGGCCTTACCAACTAATAGCGATTTCACCCTCCTACGGAACAATCCGATAGACGTTTCTCCTTTAATACCCGCAGGTAGATGGTTAAAAAATTTTTTGCTTTAATAAATAATTGATCTTTTTGTTAACGTAAATGTCGGTATTGGGAGAGGAATATCCGGACTTTGTCAAGTAATATAATGGGGACTTGGGTCCACAAACCGTTCCCTATATTTAAAAATTAGACTAACAGTCTCCAATATAAAAAGAGACACCAGAGTAAGAATCCCCTTCGAAGCAAAGAATGGCTTGCATGATTCACGATGTCCTATGTGATAGAGAGACCGAAGGGCCCGTTTTTGTAATACAAATACAGTATCAAACAGACCCTGACCACACATTCCCCAGAAGGCAATGCCGTACCGAAGGCGGGCCTCAATAAGAGCATAATATACGCTCTTAGCCGTGTTGACGCCCAACTCCGTCACAACCCTCCTCACTGCATAGCAGCCCGAGGCAATTTTCCTGTTTAATGCAGCTATGTGTGTCCCAAACTGTAAGTCACGGTCTATGTTGAGACCCAAAAACCTTGCACTAGACAGGTCCAGCAGTGAGCAATCTCCAATGCTCATTCCACTGACATTACACTTAAAACCCACAATGTTGGTTTTGTTAACATTCAGAGTTAGTTCATTACAGTCGAACCATTCTTTCACCTTTGGTAAATCAGACGACACCATCTCCACCAACGAGTGAGTATTGTTACTATGCCACAGAATGGTAGTATCGTCCGCAAACAGTGTAAATTTGCCCCTTATGTCCACAAGAGTCAGGTCGTTAATATATACCAGAAACAACACTGGCCCCAGCACCGAACCCTGCGGAACACCACACTTTATCATTCCACTGTCAGATGCAAATGGCCCAATCAAAACTTTTTGAGTCCTATTCTCCAGGTAGGATCGAAACCACTCCTGGTCTCCCTGGATTTTCAAAGCATCGTAAACTGACTCAACAATTACAAACAATTTTAGGTCATCAGCAAGAAACAAAGTCTGTGAAAACAAGATTTCCAACTTTAAATCGTTGATGAAGATTATAAATAAGTAGGGACCCTAATGGCTGCCATGTGGCACACCAGATGTAACGGATATCTCCTGTGAAACAAATCCCTTTAATTTAACAAATTGTTTTCTATTATTTATACAGGGTGTTTCCTAACCTCTTTGAAAAAATGAAGGAGGTGAATCCTCGCCTTATTTTAAGATGAAAATGTGGTATAAAAGTTTTTCGCATGCCGCTTCTTTTTCGAAATACAGGGTGTTAAAAAAAATTAGTAAAGCAATAATAATCATTTTAATAATTGATTTAAAAACTTTTAATAATGAACTCACATGAACAAAAGTCAAATAAATTGCTGAAAATGTCCTCCATGAGCCAGTAAACACCCATGTACACGACGTGGCGCGAATCGTATTAAAACCATCAATAATACGCAGTAGAAGGTCTTCTTCAGTTTCAATAGGAGTAGTATAAACGAGTTGTTTAAGGTGACCCCAGAAATAAAAATCCAATGCATTCAGATCCGGCGAACGGGGTGGCCATGGGTGAGGTCCTCCTCTACCTATCCAACGGGCAGGATATTGTTGATCTAAATAGTTTCTAATACGTACTGCAAAGTGAGGGGAAGCGCCGTCATGCATGAACCACATTAAAGTTCTCGTTCTTAATGGCACTGCTTCCATCAATTCTGGCAATTCATCTCTAAGGAAGTTGTAATAGAGATCACCAGTAAGTCGATTTGGAAAAAAATACGGTTCAACTAAGCTATCTCCAATAATCCCTGCCCAAATATTAAAAGAAAATGTATACTGGTGATGTCCTTCGATGATAGCATGAGGATTATCTTCCGCCCAAATATGGTTGTTGTGAAAATTTATGATGCCTTGTCTGGAAAAATTCGCTTCATCTGTAAATAGTATTTTTGCCGAAAAATGTGGGACCCTTAAAGAATTTTCTTGAAACCAGTTACAAAAATTAACTCGAGCTGGAAAGTCTCTAGGCAACAAAGCCTGCATTCTTTGTACGTGATAAGGATAAAGTAAATAGTCCTTTAAGATACTCCATACTGTTTTGTAACTCACATTCAACTCGTTCCCGATTTTCCTCGTACTAGTGCCTGGAGATTCTTCCACCATGTTTAAAACCCCTTCCTCAAGTTGTACGGTTCTAACTGTAAGTGGTCGGCCGCCTATTTTGCTTTTTGCAAAGCTACCTGCTTCCTCTAACCTGAGGTGCAATCTTGTAAATGTTTTCGAACACGGTACTTGTCTATTAGGAAAACGTTCTGCATATAAACGTCTCGCCTCTAGCGCATTTCCATTTGCCAAACCGTACATAAAATGAATTTAAGCCATTTCTTGATTGGTAAACTCGGCCATTATGAAAAGTATGTAATGTGGTACAAATAAATTCAAAAACAATTCAAAAGGATATTATTTGGAAGATGTTAAACAGGAGACAAATGTTACGGAGAAAACAAATGTGGTTGCCATGGAACGAAGCAAAGCCTACTCGTATCATTTAACGCAACATAATGATAAAAATACGAAAAATAACTAAAAAATTAAGGTACTCTCTTTTACACAGATCCCCGCCAATAAAAATTAAAAATTTTAAAATTGACCCAAAGTAAAGTGCGTTAATCCCTTATGTTTAACAGATATCATTAGAGTATCGTTTGGCATTAATAATTAATAAAATGAAAAAAAAAATACAAAATTTTTTTTTAACACCCTGTATTTCGAAAACGAAGCGACATGCGAAAAACTTTTATACCACATTTTCGTCTTAAAATAAGGTGAGGATTCACCACCTTCATTTTTTTCAGAGAGGTTAGAAAACACCCTGTATTCAAAAAGTTTAGGAATTGTACTCAAAACAGAAATCGGTTATTGGTTACCAGACTTAAATAGTGTTTCTGATCTAAAAGTCTCACAATTCGTGTAAATATTAAAGTCAGTGGCAAGTACTGACAACAATTAAATTACCTGTACGTGACAAGTTCCTGTTATTAATAAATAACACACATTTCTTAATTTCAAAAAATTAAAAATAGTTGTTTTGCTATTTTTAACAAATCCGATTAGATCCAAAACAAGTATAATTAAAGTTGCTCACAATATTGACCATCCATTTTTAACTTATAAGCATTTAAAATGTGTCAAAATACCTTGGGGCACCCGTTATTTCAGCCTTTTACTTGGATATTCCTACTATATTATTATTTTTTATTTCTAGGGAACAGACCACAATGAGAGCCCAGTACGAAAAAGTTCCATATTCTGTATGGTAGCTTTATATAAAGCAGTAGGCGAGGAACGATTTTCTCAATATATTAACCGTTTAACAGGCAGTAAGGTTAAGTTATTACGGCTTTATATAAGTAGGTCCGAGCAGAACACTTCGATGCCCACGAGTCCAAAAAATTCAACTAATAATTCTAATAATTTGACACCTAAAGCCTAATTACTTAATACATAATAGTGACAGGTTGTAGGCACTCATATCAATTCCATTTTTGCCCATAACGCATAGTACGGTGGAACTAATAACCTAGACAATGGTCAAGAAGTTTTTTTAGTTTCAATTTCTTAGTAAATGTTTCGGCAGCCTTAAAATGTAAAATTTAAAAGACATATTACTATATATTATTCGACGGTCAAAAAAATGGTACCCAGTGAAATTAAAAATACTTTTTGATTAAATACCTCTAACTTGATAATACTATTAATACTTTCTTAACTTAGGTATGCTTGTGATTTACTTTTCATTACGTTGTATTATTTTTAAACTTTACTGTTAAGATAAAACTAATTTATGGCTGTTATATGCATCATTTTATTTGTATTTTTTCCTTTATTATTATTTTAAAGGCTGTATATATTTGAAAATAATGTAAGTAACAATATACAATTATCAAGCTTTATTTAATGTTTTGTTAATAATTATTTGTTATTTCTAGAGATGTTTCTTGACAAATATACAACCGATAAGAGCTTTTCCCATAAGAGACATTTTTCTATTGATAACAGCATTGGAGCACCATAAATGTAGTATTTGGTATATGCTGCCTGTCTTATTTAGTCCATATAAAAATAGTGAAGCAAAAGTGGCATTTTTCTAAAGGACTCTTATTTGTAAAGCGCTCGGACAAAGGGAAATTAGTGGCCCTTAGATATTTATATTTGATTAAAGAAAGTCCAACTACAGCTTGTCCAATATAGGTTACGTACAAAACAGCAACAGCTCAATTTAGATTAAAGTGAACAGTCAGTTGAATTGATAAATTCAGTTCGTGTAAAGTTCGATAGTTCGGAGAATGTTCTCATGTTGTTCAAATAGCATGAGATAAATTTTTGTGTTCGGATTTAGAAAGTTCATTCCGACCAGTGAAGACTCTTTTTAAAGCCATGTAGTTACAGCGAAATGTCAATGTCGGTGATAGATCGTGTTTGCACTCTTTATCATATGTTTTCCGGCTTGTTTTGACGTCGCAAAAATCGTTATTCCAGAATTTTTAACTGTTACTAAGCAACCAGATAATGTATACGGGAATATTTCATTCCTAGGCCGGGCGTAAAATATTCCCGAACTATTTTTCATTCATTAGCACTATGTATATAATCTTGTAAACATGAATTGAAATGAATACCCCAAAAAATTATTAAAGTATTTATTATTTAATTATTCTTGTGAGATGAATCTGCAACGTACGGAAACTCGGCGTTTACGTTAACAATATGTGTATTGCCCCCGTTGTCTGCTTTAAGAACCTTGTTTGCTGTTTTTTTTTTTTTTTAATAGAATTCTCAACATAAGCAAAGCTAAAAAAATTCCAGTCTCTGTGACGTTGTATGTCAGCTCCAGAGTAACCTGTGTACTCTAGAGGATTTTTCCAAATTGATGAACTAATCTACTACTTGCCTGCGTGCTCTCAATTTTGCAAACTGGTAGAAAAATCGGGCTATTTCAAAGTTGTCTGGACGAGATACAAGATCAATTACATTCTAGTTTTGTTATAAACATGACTAGAGTCCGCGTCGAGTACGAAGAAGCCACCTTGTCATTTACTGACTTCACGGATTATCAATCTCGAGCGACACGAGACGGGAACGGTAACGCTGTGACCTCTAAGTTGATTTTAACCGTCGACAGTGTCTTCAATCAACGTTTTAACGCTAAAGTTTACTTCTCAAGATTCAACCGGCAAGTGCCAAATTTGGCCGATCTCTACTACGCACTACGGGGGCGTTAGAATATCAAAAAAGTTTGTGCCTATATTTGACAAGCTGTACCTGGGCTTGGCATCCTCGCTTGTTCACTCAGTACACTAACCATTTGCGCTTCGCGAGCATACAGACATGGAAAGGCACAAAATGGCCAGCCGTACCAATAATGTATGACTTGTAAGTACGAATTTAATGAGTATGTCTTAATTTTTTTACCATATTTTTCAAAAATAAAGACAACTTGGCAACGCAAATGAATCAGGGTACCTGACTTATCAACCTTTGTTATTGCCCCAATTTGTTCAAAGCAATAGCCTAGGATGTTTCAACTCTAGACGAAATATTACCACTCTGTACATAAAAAAAAAATAACATTTAAGTCCCATATGAGTTTAAATTTGAACGCGTTTATCTTGTCGGGTGTCAGATTTCAACTAATGTCAAATTTTTCTTCATACACGCACAACTTCTAAACTGGCTTATGGTACATACCACTCTAATGCCCAGTATTATAAGTCGAGATTAAACTGTTACCTTAAAAGTAATTGGAACCTATAGTATCCGGCATGACAAAAAAAAACTTTTAATAGGAGCATATTTATGTATACAGTATTCAGAATATATTATGTGTCATATTTTGTTACATGTCTTGTTTGCCACAAACTCTCTGCATAGTTAAGCTTCAAAACAGTCATTACCTCTTCATGCAGTTTTCGATGCTATTCCTATAAACTTTGCTCTAAGTGTAAGTACACTAAATAAAAAATGTTCTTTTTATGTTCAGAGTAATTACCAACAGTATTTTAAATGTGGCTTCTTCTTTCTCGTACCTTGTTAAAACACAAAAAACTGGGAACCAATTAATACTATACTTTAATTAGCAAAAGTTTTATGATAGACACTAGGTTTGTAAACAAGTTTTTAAAACCCAGAATTGAGAATTTTAAGGTTCCGCTGTTAATTGTTGAAGTTTGTACCTTTATTTCTGTTAAATTTATGTGAATTAATTTCTTTTTTAGTGCCAACTTTTACAATATAAATTTTGATATTTCTTAATAATACTTTATTACCTTCTAGTAAAGGTGATATTTTGCAATTAAAATATCAGAACTTTTTATTTTATATCAATCTGCTGCTAATCTACGGCATCTGTAAAAAAAGATGATAAATTATATTTTTTCTATTTCGATTTCATAATGACTACTTTATGAACTGAAAATTGTGAAATGTTAATTTAAACGTGTGTTATTTTAAGGCATTAAAGATCTAAATCGAAAAAGTATTTAGTAGTTACTTAGAAAAAAATGAGAGGCATGCTATAAAATGATGCATTGCGAAACTTGCATCTTAATATCTGCAGTAAAAAGTAAAGACATATTAAACAGAAATTGCATTCATATGTCAAATCTGACGTTTCGACGATAAAACACCTGCTTTCGGTTATTGTTTCAGTTTGAGTTATATCTAAATGCGATGAAGCTGGCATTACATGGTGTAATTCTTCACGCAAATCTAGTAACTTTTTTATTAATTTCGTTATCAACAGTCCCATAAAAAACTCTTGGAAATCTACTTATTTTCTCACAGTATGTTTAAACGCTCTTTTTTGAACATGTTGTCCTCAAGGGGTACATTTTTGTCATACGGCCAATTTGTTATATCCGTTTTTTTTAACAAGAAGTCATAGGTAGTTTGTCTAAAAGTCTTGAATGATAGCTGGCGTTGTCTAAGACTATGAGAGAAATTTCGGGAATTAATTCTATCAGCTTCCCAAAATGCTATTCGAAGACATCAGCACCGTTTACAAATCCATTTTCACTACATATATGCGTTATTATTAACCTATGACCTTTACCTGCAGGTACTTTCAAGCCAGTAGATAAACCATTTATAAATGCTTGACGAGAGCTTTCAATATTTTTATTCTGCCATATCTTTTGCACTGAATGTCCTTTGTTGAGCCAGGTTTCATCTAAATAAAAAATGTTCTTTTTCCACTTCTATATCTGCCAATATCTCTTAGATACTGTCTCCAAAAAATAATATATTATCCATCCAGTAAGATTGACTTTCGGTTGTGTTTTTCCCAAGAAATTTTTAATAATGTAAAATTTGGCAAAATTTTTTTTTTGCCAGGTTGGATAAATTCTCATCTTTTCTTATAACATTAAACATTTTATCCAATGTTGGGATCTCCATATTGAAATAAAAATTATGAACTTTTCTCCTTATGACACTTTTCACGTTCTCATCAATTGATACAGGTATCCTTCCTAGCGACTGTTTAGAAGGGCTACTATTCCAAATTTTCTTTCCCTAAGAAGCCTGTAAATTGTTGATTCACTAACTCCCGTCATATTGGTACATGCTGATACTAGGTTTCGAACAGTACTAGAGGGTGTTTGGTGTACAGGGTGTCCCAAATCCGAGCGCCATCATTGGGATCTCGGAAACTAGAAGAGATACGAGGTCGGTTAAATAGAGGCAAAGTTGGGCGATTTGATGCTAATCAAAATGCCACCTTAAAAGTTTAAGAATTCCGAGTGCTTCCGAAAATTTTTGGAAAAACCCGAATATTCGCGATTTTGTTTTTATTTGTTTATGAATCTATTTAAATATATGTAACAAAATAAATTTCACATTCTCATTGCTACTTTTTCTGTTGTACAAGATGGTGTCATAAGATTTTTAAACCGACGTTTCGTCTTTGAGCTTCCATCATCAACTTTGTTTTTTTAAATACGGCCCTGGATTTTTTATTACGGATTTTAAGAGCTTCTAAGGTCTCAAAACCAATGATGTATCGCACTTATTCGAAAAATTTATATTAATGGCATTTTCCATAAGAACTCATTTGTTAATACACGTTGAAAACTAAACTAAGTTAGTTCGAAATATTCTACTGTGAAATAAGGCACCTGTGTCCATTGTCACGCCTATGGTTTATCACGATTTTACTATTAATGACTCCTCTCGCTGTGCTATCAACCATTAAGAAGTAGAGTATAGCATGTGGCGTTATAAAAAATGACCGACGGGGTGAAGCCTATTTTATTACCGAGAAAAGTTCCCAGTGATATCGATCAATAAATTAATTTAATGGTCCATGAGTCGTGGCGCCCTTTGTCAATCGATGCGCAACAAAATTAATTTTATCTACAAGCGTGCGGTAAGTAACTACTTACCGCACTGATTTGAGTGCGGTAGGTATCACTTTACCGCACTAGTGCTGTAAGTAATTACATACTATCAAAACAAATTTTTATATTATTCAAGTGTATTTTTTATTTTTAAAAGAAACTCTATTAAACATTATATGTATGTGTAACAAATATTTACATATTTAAATTTCTAAACTAATCCAAACTTATAAATTAAGAAATATTAATATTAATTGTAGAATTTGTAACATTTCCAAACGATATCGATGAAGGAAGTGTTTTACTATCCGATGAGACACAAGAATTGAAATTTACAGATTTACTAAAACATGAGGTTCTCTCTGCATATTCTTCTACGCCATTTATTTGCTTTGCAATTCCTATTGTATTTTGCACCGAATTTTCAATATAGCCCTCCGCAACACTGGAGGACTTCCATCCACCATGTCTTTTTAAACTCATGATATCCCCGCCAGCATCTACTAATAATGTAGCTGACGTCCTTCGATAACAATGTCCCGTATATTCTTTGGGACTGGACAACTTTAAATATGATGCAATTTGAGAAGGTATTTTTCCAAAAGTATTTATTCCCAGTGGTTGGATAGTGCATAACCGTGTATGGGCAGTATGATCGGGTCTAAGAGCTCTATACTTCTTGAAAATTGAAATATTATTAATTTCTGATGAAAATCCTTCCACGTAAACCACGAACTGTCGATCTACATGTGTCTTTGTATCCGGGACAGTTACAACAAGGTGGGTTTCAAATTCCTTAATATCTTCAATTTTCATTTTACATAACTCCACTCGGCGACATGCCCCGCCAGCGATGCCCACAATGAGTACCACCTGAAAGAAGCATACAAGTTGTTATTTATAAGTAGATATAAAAAAAAATCGCAATTAAGTACCTTCATTAATAAAAACTCCTCATCTGGTGCCGTAACAAGGAATTTTACAACCTCATTCTTGGAGAATACCTTTGATTTCTTAGCTTTATATCCCACAGACTTCCTTTTTAAATATGCCATCAGTTTTGTATACCTGCTTATGTCGACATTATTTTTGATACTTATAGTAGATCTGAGCATTGAGTAATAACTCCATAAAGAGGATGATTTACTCTCCTTAAATTTATCCACAAAATAGGCAAGCATCACATCTTCACTAATTGCTTTAACTTTCTTTGATGAACACCAGTCCATGAAGAGCCCATATTCCTTCTCATATCTATGCCGTGATTTATCCGGCAATAAATTAAGGGTAGCTGCTTTAGCAATGTCCAGAACTTCCTTCGGAATTTCATCATCACTGCTGCTACTGACTTCCATTTCAAGGACGTAAAACACACTTTATTATCGTTTATTCCGTTGTCAAGTTTTACATCTGTCATATAAAAGCCAACTATTAAATTTCTATAATTTATTTCCCTAGCAACCTGATGTTAATGCATTGTTGATAACCACTTACGAGGCACCTACGGGGTAAATTAAAACAGTGCTCTTTTAGAGTTTTTAATATTGGTGCCCTAAAACATGCTTGTAGATAAAATATCGTACAATACACTTACGGTAGGTGTCTTTACCGTACTTGTATTGTAATATACTATTTTTTTTTCGAATGCGGTAATTATTTGGAACGTTTGTCATTAAATAAGCTCCGCCAAGTCGATCATTTCTATAAGAACTATACCATTATTTCCAAAATGGGCCACAATACCCATTAAACGTAAAATACTTTTTGACAGAAATTTAAGTGAATAATAATAAAAAATTGACAAAATATAATCGTGTTAATTGAAGTCGACATTAAAAAGTATACTTTTGAGAAACGTTAAACATGCTCCTGCTAAATAGCTTTTAAACCTTTATTAAACCTAGCTACATATCTTAAGAGTCAATATCATTTACAAGGGCAAAAATATTGACTGTGTAGATAGAGTTAAGCCTATGACTTAACTAGTGGTGCACTAACATCAATGCAGTTGCGATACTAAGTTGTTTTTTCGATGCTCCGATGCAATAGGTTTCACGTGTGATAGCGCCCTTAAATAAAATATTTTTGGCATAGCGAATCTAATTTCAGTTCAGTTTTCAAACTATTAAGGAAACAGGTATCAGAACGCCAATGGGCTTGCTTAGAAGATCAGTTCGTTAAACAATTTGGAAAATGCGCTACGAAACTTAAAGGGATAATTAATTCTATGTGGTAAAGTAAAGGTAATAAGTCGTGTAACAAGCTATTGCTGCAGCCTGTTACCCTTATTTTTAACGTATTGCCATTATTTCTTAACTAGTCAAATAAATATTTGGCACATGGACGTAGCTTGGCGATTTATATGATTCTGTTGTAAACATGTTGCTCTATTTTGCCACCAGAGGACATTTTAGCTAAATCCTGTCATATTTCATTTTATCGTATATTTTTTTGTGTTTTGACAAATTGTGTTTTCACTTTTTAGCAATTAAATAATATTAATGAGAATGTTTTCCATGAGTACAATGGTAATTCCTTCAATATTATTCGTGACAAACGACTCGTATTGTTTTTAATTTAGAATAAATCGGGCAAAATTAAAAAATGCGTTTCCATGGATAAAAAGCCAATGATACTTTTTATTTTCTGAATTTGTGATAATTTGACATTTTTACACGATTCTAATGTGTCTTGAAAATTAAAATTATCGTATATAATACCAGAGAGAGAAAGAGAAAAAATTTGACCTAAAAAATTTTTTTCTTGAGTGGTATTCGTCAAGACTATTTCACGAATAATATTAAAACTAGGTATATGGGTGAATTATAAATTAATTTTATTCCAAAAGAAGATATAAATAAATTTACGTGAGATTACAACCTTTCAAAAGTAACAGTGACAATCTACTGTCAGTCATTAATTAGCAATCTTAACAGTGAATGTAACTAAGGTAACAAAATTTTGCCGATTAAAAACTATGTTGCTAGCTATTTTTTGAAATTCTGATTGGTCAGTGGGGTCGGAAAAATTATGAAGGTAGTGGTTTTTCCGATTAAAAACAGGTAAATATCTAAAATTGCTACATTTTGATTGGTTCAAATTATGATGAGTGGAATAGTCGCAAAAAAAAACATTACAAATCGAAGTTTTATGAAAGTTTTCCCGTATCATATTTCTACAAGAAAATATTTTGGTCAATTTTTGCCCTAAAATATGTTTTGGTATCGTAAAAAAAGTTACATGCGTTCTTATCGAGTTAGAGAAAGGTCTTACCCGATTTTTTTTTCTCCAAGGGTCCGTCCAAGTGCCAGATGCACTTCATCCAGGTTTGGCCCATTGTGCTCACCCTTGTTTGTTCTTACACCCACTGATTGATTCCAGTTCCTTGCACTAGTGTGTGTGTAGGTCAACTGGGGAGAGTGTTGGAATATCCTCTGGTTCTAGTCTTGGTTGCCCGAGTATTTGTTGCCTTTTCCGATCCAATGACGCGCAGTGGCAAATACTATGCTGTACCGTTCCACTTTCTCGCCCGCATAACCTGCAGCTTAGGTCTCTGTTGTACAGTTGCATACGGTGCAGGTAATTCTTAGCTGCTTTCTGCTCAGCAGAAGTAGCTGTTTTGTTAGTTTCGGGTCTGGGTCCTCCTATTGTTTTCATACGCAAACTGTCTTACCCGATAATACCACGTTACCAAGCAAAAAAAATATTCGAAAAATCATATGTGGTGTGCATGCAGCGAAACCCCACCAAGTCCCAATCATACACTTTTGAGATAATTGCATTTTAACATTTTAAAGTCACTGCAAAATCCAGATGGAAATTAATAAAGTTCTAATAAACCTTTTTAAATGTTATTAGGTATTAGGAAAAATATGGAAAAAATTCACAACAAAAACTCTTAACAAATCTAAATTTCTTGCGGCAGGTATTACAAAAAGAATGCTAACAAAAATGGACTTATGTGTGTTAAGTGTATTTCTTTAGTAAAAGATGATTTTTCATCACTCTAAAACCATGATTATTATTTTCTAGCCGGACCGTCAACGAATTTATAGAAACTTTATATCCAAACAAACCACTTTCTTCCCTTTTTGGTTGTGTACATGCTAATGCAAGTCGATTCCCTAGAGAACGTCTGTCCCGTCAAACGCCAACAAAACGACTATCACGCAAAACTTAAAAGAGGTTCTTGACTAACAAAATATTTATACATAACTTTACTTTTTTGGTGGATTTTTGTCATGAAGAATTTTATTCTTGTTATGCATCAAAAAGCCACTAAGTGCACTTACTGCAATTTTCATCAAAGCGGACTTGGGTCAATTAGACCCGCTCGTTTTGGGTCAGGTATCGCCGGTATGGACTGGGTGGGTTTTTCATGTCAAAGAACAAGAAAAATGGACAAAGTGTCATTATTTTTGGTCATATTATGGAAAATATGGTGTTGGAGTGGGTTTTCTGTACGCCCACGATAATGGGTTTTAGGTAAACTGCCTCTGGTGCACAGTAGAGCAACAATTTTACAACAGAAAAATAGAAATCACCATGCTGAGTCCACGTGCCAAATATTTATTTCATTAGTTGAGAAATAATCGCAATACGTTAAAAGTAAGGAAAACAAATTTAATTTTGACAACTCGGAAAATATTGAGATTTTGATTTTTTTTTACATGACTTACTACCTTTACTCATAGCTTTACTTTACCACCATACCTCCAAGATTCGTAATTCATTCCCAAAACCCTGTGTATCACAATCAAAAGCATCTTACTTGCGTTTATGTTTTTTAAAAGATATGTTAAGGTGTATATGTTAGGTACTTATTTAATCGTAATTGACGAGAGATTGACCAAAGACTTTGACACTAGCACCATTGATCGCAGGTTAGCAGCAATAAGCGGAGAGCCCGGCTTAAATTTCTTGAGGGGGTTCATATCCAAAAATTTTCAAAAAATCGATTGTTTTGTTATCGGTTGTTACCAATTCTTTAAACTTGCACAATATTAAAAAAAAAATCCAAACACCGATTATGGGTTTGCCCGAGTGCAGGTGCTGGTCGCTCTACTAAAAATTTAGGGGCAGCTGCATTTTGAGTATCTTTGTAGATAGTCATTACCGGGCGAAGTACTGTCAATTAATGAGTTTAATATATTTCAAAGTTTAAAGGGGGTTTTCAAATCTTTGTTTTTCTTCACGTTATTTTTGATCGACTCAAAAAGTTGTCAATATTTTTAGATGGCCTTTTTTTAAATTCAAAATTATTTTTCAGGATGAGGAATATTTGACATCAGTACCACTATATACTCTTTTTTCAATACTGTCTTGAACTGTCTTCACAGTTTGTAATCCTTGTAAGAAATTAATCATAAAGACCTTCTTTCCAAAATAGCTTACCACGCGTGACTTGATATTGAATATCCATATAGGTAATCAAAAATTTCAAAAATAACAAGCTGTTTGCTGTCAAACATCGAGCTTTTTCTTTTTATTAAATATTAAAAATCCAATCTTATAACAAAGCTAATAGTAACGGGGATAATTCTTAAAATTTAGACTATTTTGATCAGGTATTAATAAATGTAATCTTTAACAACGCACCACAAAACACCAAGGCGTCGAGCATGATCTCTACCGATCCCCTGTCGCTTCCAAATTCAAACAAAAAGTTTCCTAGTTTTTCAATCTCTGATCAAACAATGGCATATCTGTAGTAGTCATTTGGTCTGGTTACCTGGTAGATGATTCCATATAGGGTCTAACGTGAATTATATTCTATTTAATTAATATTCGCCAATTGGTTCTTAACTTGACACTACTTCTATTCTGTAAGTTTTATAAACTTCTAGTCTAGTTTAAAAGTGGCACCAAGATCACATAGACGCTAACTGGGTCATCATTTTCTTTACGACAAATAACTGAAGGGATTAGAATAAGAAGGGTGACAGTAACATTTCTGATTTTTTTATATGTACAGGAAGCAAGACAAAAACGGAATAAATACAAGTTTTTAATTATGATAGTTGTTGTTGGCTCTAGATCTGATTAAAATATCCAAAAACGCGTCCACACTGGAGCAACATTCAGCAGCTTGTCGCAACTTATGTTGTAAGAAGTTGTCGAACGCTTTTATAATTCATTAAACTTTTTAAAGCAACAAACTTTCCACACTTGTCGACAAGAATGTTTGGACTCGTATCTTTATAAAACTTAAATGCAACTGTATTACATTATTGTGACATGGAGAAAGACTTATTAATGGCTGCCGCGTATTTCTTGGATGATGATTCGCGAAACAAAAAATCGCTTCTCTTTGGTATAAATGCGAATGGGGTTAAAATATATGCCAATTGGTTGCTGGAGATCCGCTCTTAACAACCGTATCGTTAGGATCTACCAGGTTTGTACCATCTAGACAACGACGATATGATAACGAGTATATATGAAATATTTTTGACCTAAAATATCCAAAATATCGAGAATTAAACATTTAAATATATGTCAATATAGCTTCCAAAGCAACATATTGGATTTACCGTATATCCAAGGAAGGGTAGACAAATGAACCAAAAATTGAAATATACGAGAAAAGTTCATTCTTTATAAAATTGTTTGTTTTCTTAATAAATAAGATACACGATGCCAAGAATTTATTTTTTGTACAGGGTTTTTGTTTATATTTAGACTCCTATCTAGAGCGAAAACAATTAGAGATAGAAAAAAACTTTAAATAAAAAGTTTTAGGATTTTTACCGAATCATCAGAATCTTAGCAAAAAATTTTCAAAAGATGATTACAATGCCGAAAAAAATAAGTAACTTATGTTTTTTTAAACGGATCACCCTGTATCTATTTTATTAAAATTATAGATATTTATTTCCTGATTCCAAAGATATTATTATAAAAATTACTTTTATGATTGTTACTTTAATTTTAAAAGAAAATTAATACAATATTAAAAAGAAAAATGATTAAACATATACAAAAAATTACTGATTTTCAACGTAACTCCCTTGATTTATTATACATTTTTGAATATTTCCTAATAATTTATGATTTATTGAGTTCATAATGGGCCCTCGATAGTTTCTATTTGGCACCAAAATTTCTTCTCGAATTCTTTGCTCCAAAACTTGAATGTTCTCTGGCCTATTGAAATAAACTTTGTTTTTTAAATAGCCCCAAAGAAAAAGATCCAGCACCGTCAAATCGGGGCTGTTTGCCGGCGACATTATTGGCCCGTTTCTTCCAATCCACAAATTATATTTTTCATTTAAATACCTTGTAACAATAGCAACATTATGGGCTGGCGCACCGTCCTACTGCCAGATAAGCGTAGAGCGTGTTGGTTGAGAGGAAGCTCTTCTAAAAAGTTTTCAATCTCATTCTCAAGAAATTCCAAATGTCTTAGGCCAGTTAAAGTCCTATAATAAATTATTAGACCAATGACTCTATTTCACCAAAATTCACCAAACATTTATAGACCTACGGCCCTGAATTCTAACAGGCTGAATTTTGTGGGGATTAGAAGTTGCCCAAAAATGTTTATTTTTTTGATTAAACATACCAGCTGTGCTGAAAGTTGCCTTGTCGGTGAATAAAATTTTGTTTAAAAGATTTCCATCAATTCCATGCCTTCTTGAAATATTCAAACAGAACTCTAACCACTGTCTCTTGTGATCTTCTGTTAGTTTTTGGACTGGTAAAAATTTATAGGGATAATAACATAGACATCGTAACTATTAGACGGAACAATAACAAATAAACGTGTTGTCATCAATGTATTCCAGTGTAAAGTAAATCAACATGCAAGCTGCTCCCCTCCACTTGGCTTGCCAGACTTACGCCACAGAAAACGTAGTTTCCTGGGCTTACTCTGTTAAAAGTATTAACTTCTATGATTAACTAGATTAACATGATGTGGGAAATATATAACATTGCCTTAAACCTTGTAAAAAATCTGTAGTATGGCAACGCAGCAATAACGGATCCGCCCAGAGTCCATCATTTTCGTGGCCATCCGCATCGACTCGGCATAGCGGATGTTGTTTTCCTGGAGTTTTGTCGCATGCATATGTAAAGGCAGCGTAATCCCCACTCCCGGCCCCACCTAGCTCCTCACAGCGTCTCGCCACCAAACGATTTTGGCATCACAATTTTATAGCATTTATAAATGGCGTGTCGGATCTATAGTTACGATGCCTATGGATGATAAGAGTATTTTTTTTAAATTCGTGAATATTTGATAAAGATTTGTTAAAATGGCCCGCCGCATCTGGTACAGAATACTCAGGATTTTCTGTAATACAAAAGTAAATATAGTAGGATTTAATAAGAAGTATAAATAATGGAACTAATCACCTTCATAGAACAGCAAGACATTTCAGTCTAATTCCTCATCCCTCATTGCTGTCTTCTTTTTCCTTACTAAGCTTTTGGTCTCTTTAAATTTTTTTATAACATATTTAATAGTGCTTTTGGAAGGTAAAAACCTATTGGGAAATAACCTGTGGTATTCATTACGAGTTGTAAATGAATTTCTATTATTTGAATAATATAGACGGATAACATCGAATTTTTCTGATGCAGAATATCCCATTTTATTATTATAAATACGAAGAAAAATGTTAGTTTATAACAAGCAAACAAGTAAGCAATGCCAAAAATATCATAATAACATTTGTTTTCCATGGCTTTCTAGAGTTAATAATTGCAATAAGAAAAAGCTGGCAGACTTATTTATCATTTGATTTTCAAGACATTCTAGACTTATAAACGAAAATAAATACAACATTTAAAATTGATAGCTAATATACCTTAAAAACGGTTTGAGCTAATATAGACAAACTATTTATATTTTTAGAATCAGGAAGTAAATATCTAGAATTTTAATAAAATAGATACAGGGCGTTCCATTTAAAAAAACATAAGTTGCTTATTTTTTTCGGCATTGTAATCATCTTTTGAAAATTTTTTGCTAAGATTCTGATGATTCAGTAAAAATCTTAAAATTTTCGTATTTAAGGTTTTTTTCTATCTCTTATTGTTTTTCGTTATAGATAGGGGTCTAAATATAAGCCAAACCCCTGTACCGGGTGACTTCGTATAAACTAGCACCCCCCGTAACTTTCTTATTTTTTATCGTACGGAAAAAATAAAAAAAGTGACATGCAGGGGAAATTGTTTTCTTTCCAAATCTGCATTGTAGTTTTCGGTAACTTTGCATATATACAGGGGATGACAAAAAGTATTTTTTTTCTGATTTCAAATATACCATACAAGTTGACATTTGGTTCAGTCATTTTTGCGTTATTTAAGTTTACATTTGCATTGAATTTACATTATCTTGATATACGAACCGAGTAAGTTGCACTGACAGTTATTATTTCAATGACAATGTCAATTCAGAAACATTTGTTACTATTGTTTTCATGGCCCACTGTTCAAAAAGTTGTACTCAGTAATCATGGTAGCGTATATCAAGATAATGTAAATTCAATGCAAATGTAAACTTAAATAACGCAAAAATGGCTGAACCAAATGTCAACTTGTATGGTATATTTGAAATCAGAAAAAAAAAGATCTTTCATTTTAGCCGAAAATATACAGGGCATTCCATTAAAAAAATACTTTTTGTCGTCCCCCGTATATTTGCAAAGTTACTGAAAACTACAATGCTAATTTGGAAAGGAAAAAATTTCCCCTGTATGTCAGTTTTTTTTATTTTGCCCGTACGATAAAAAAATAAAAAAGTTACGGGGGGTGCTAGTTTATACGAAGTCACCCGGTACATGGCATGTAAAGATACAAAAACAAATTTGGTGTAAATTAGTCTTTTTTGAAGTTTTAATGCAAAACGTTGCTTAAAAAAGTTGTTTTCAATTTTTAAAAAATTCTTATTCTAGATTTTCAAGTAAACATTTAAAATTTTTAAAGTACTCTTTTGATATCAAAATTTCTTAAAATCAACGTCTTACCCTCTTTGATTTGATTACATCTGTGATAACCGTGAGGTATTTGTCAAAATAAGAAAGATGTTATCTTTAGAGAAAAGCATTTTATTTATATTCCAAAATTGCAGACGCATCAGCTTAAATAAAATTTGTAATATACTATTAAACAATAATTTATTGTAGTATTCGAGAAACAGTTCTTATTTCATTCAACGTGAAAAACATTCTATGCTCTAAAGGCAACATCTTCCTTATATTGACAAACACCACAGTTATCAAAGGTGTGCTCAAAAGAAAAATGTTAGTTGATGTGAAAAGCGCAATTTAGAAATTCAAATTTTTACTTAAAAATGGAGAATTGTTCTAAAATTTAAAAGAACTTCTTTTTTTTTTCTCTTTAAAAATTTTATTATTCGACACATTTTACGTTTTTGTATTTTTTGCAAACCATCACATCGGATGTCAATTACTGGAGTCGGCTATATCGTTTGTCGTCTACCAGTAACTGACTTATTGCTCATTTACATAGTCGGTATTGATTTGAAAGTTTTTGAAATCTCAATAAATTATTTACATATCTTATTAATAATTTTTAATATTAGGTGCTTAATTGCGGGTAATTATAGTTTGAAAGAAACTGTTTCGCGGTTCCTTAACCTCAAACTTGAAACTCAAGCGCGCCAACTTCATAATATCAACATTAATAGAATAAGAAGAGATTTCGAATAATGTTGAAATTATAATAAAATACTCGTTTCTTTAATATTATATTATTATTTATTTTCAATGAATACATTAAAATCCATGGTTTCCTTGCTAGCAAATGTTAAATTATAAGTAATTAACGGTATGTGGCAACATCGTAAACTTTTGTAGGTTTTTTTTGCTCGCATTGTTTCGATAGCCACAGACTCGTGTGTCAATCTATAGGTACATTTCCCTCAATGTTAACATATTTTCCGAATCAAAACGACATTTTTAGGCGAGAAGGAAATCACCTGCCAATATTTGTACACTAAAATTCCCTTTTTCTAACAAATTCCGGTAATTTCCTATAAATTTTCATTGAATGCCTCCAAATTGCTATAGGTTTCTACAAATTCCGATAAATTCCTACAAATTCCTATCAATTCCTGCAAATTCCCATAAATAACCCAAAGTTTTTATTAGGTATACAAATATAAACTCGCATTTCGAAAGTACCCAATTAGAGAAATTGACATAAAAATTGTATGTAGGTTAATACTGAAAATGTTAAAATGACAAAGACCTACGACCTACATAATATTTGCACAATGTTTTGCCTGTAAAGTTTCGGGCTTCTTCTTACTTGTCACTGTACCCCTCTGCATTGCACTACCCTGAGAGCCGGTTTAAATAAGAAGTTTCTTGCTGGTACCGAGGCTGGTACCAATTCAAAATAATACTTACTTACTTAACGTTCTTTATTCTCATAAATCATAATCATACAATTTAAATGGCCATCGACCGGGGTCCTTCAGCCTTAGAATATATCATATAATAAATATACTAATATTGTAAAAATGCAAAAGCATAAAAAATACATAAAATGTAAATGCAAAAATCTATAAAACATAAAATCTTAGTTTGTACATAACAGTTAAAAATAAAAATTGGGTATACCTAATAGTTCATTAGTTGTTCCAATGTAGTATTACGTGGTTTGACATTTCGTGGGTTATCGATGGGAACACGCTGAAGACAGTAGGGTTGAATAATATTCAGGTTACGTTGTTTTTATTGCAAAGATTGTTGATAGTTCAATCACTCTTTCTTCGATGGGCTGCACGTTACAGAGCTCATATAGTAGTTGATTTGGGGGGTTGTGGATGGGATTATTGGGGTGACGTATCTTGGTAATTTTCCTCCGCGCTGTCGTTTCTCCGACTTCTAAATAGTAGTACTTTTAGTATTTTGCATTAGCAACTGGGTGCATTTGTTGATTAAACATAGTGATCGTGGGGTTATTGTGGTTATTATTATGGTTATAAATAATATATTATGATTTAGCACATCAAAATAATACTTTCTCCTATGGCGCATTTCTTAGACATTTATAAAGACATCCCTGGTATATCCAGAAACTAACCTGAACTAACCTAAACAAACATTGTTTAACTACCTAATGGTTCTATTTTTTACTTTTTTATGTCAGCTTTCTTCCTTTCGAAAACAAATACTTTGATGCGCCGCTAATCTTATCCATGCCCCGCGCCCTACCTCCCGCGTCTAGTGTATGCCACTTCACCTATAAAAAACCGGGGCTAAAACACTAATATATAATTTCTATCCCTTCTCGCTCCTCCTATATCCCATACATCTATCTCTCTCCCTCGTCTTAACCTCCACCACTGCGTGCATAATATGTACCTCTATACCTATCAGCATAGCTCAACAGCTTTATAATAATTCTAATATTGCGAAATGGTGTCTCCTGTTAATAGCGAAAACATACATTCCCTGTTAGTTGTACAGAATGGCATATCCTCTTAATGGCAATCCGCATAATTGTATCAAAATCCATACATTATTAATTCTCGTATGGGAATGCAGTATATACCCCCTTAGTTGTGCAAAATGGCATATCCTCTTAATAACAATCCGCATTATATAAAAATACAAACATTAATAAATACTCATACAGTATAATATACCCTCTTAGGTGTGCAAAATACCTGCAATTATATATACCCTCTTACTGTTAGTGTTAGCGCCCTTAACAAAATTAATCACTTTATATTTTGAACGAAAACCGAACTAACCCGAATTTATCCGAAAAAGCATTCGTAACGTTTTCTGCGCATGATCAGTGTTAATAAATACCTTTAAATGCCTTAAATTCCCCATAAGTTCCCATAAATACCTGAGAAATTCCTTAAATTCTTAATAAATTCCTCAAATTCCCCACCAGATATTCTTCAAATTTCCCATAAATCCCCTGGGGGTGTACACCAAAATTCCTAGGTGATATCCCCCTCATTTCTAGGTATTTACTTGCATAGATACAAGAATCTTTTGAAAATTCGCATTTTAGCAAAATCATGTCGATCAAGGGGGCATTTACCCTATAGCGTTTTTAGTTGCTCCGAGCACTGATCGCTTTTAAAGCAAGATTAAATTAAGCATGCCAGATCACCATTGCGCAGGCACTGTACTGTTCCGCCAATTTTTCCAGATCAACTATAAGAGCCCTCGGTAAACGATTTCAGAGCGACTAATTTGTAAATTCAACGTAAAAGTCCAAACTGGAGCTGTCAATTTTCATGACTAAATAAGCAGATATTTTTTAGAGTGATATCAGACTGCCTGGGAGCAGTAAACTGAAAACTCTATTTTACTTTAAAATAATACTTGTCTTTCGACACAATATTTCATGTGACAAGATCATTTGCCTGGTCGGCTGCAGTTAATTAATATATTTCCAATTATATATACGTAATTATTACAAAAAAAAATTATTTTTTTTTAAATTGGAATATAAATGTTGTATCTTCTCTAGTAAAATTTAATATATCTACAAAAGTGTTAATGAGACCTTAACAAATAGTATTTGTATATGTTGCGTATGTTGGACTTATTTTTGATATTTTATAAGTAAATAATTCTGAATGTTTTATAATTGTAGCTCGTTTAATGTAATGTATAAATTGTTAATTATTTTTTTTTTATTTTAAAATTGTAAAAACCTACTATTAAATTAGCTCTTTATTGATTTACGAGAACCTGAATATTGCGGACTTGTAATTTTCTCGAATGCACATTTTTAAGTACCTACCTAAATACTTTACAGGGTGGCCTTAATGAAGTATTTAATAAGGCAGTTTTTAACGTGTAAATAACCCAGTGTTGTTTTTAAAATCACGTAGATTGTGCCCCGGTTCATTTCATGTAAACACAGCTAGCAAAACAAAATGGGCATTTTTTAATAGGCTGTCCTGTATTGTTTAACAGGTTAGTCTAGCTAGACTTTTTATAGAAACGTAAATAGCTTAAAGGATATTTTGTATGCCAAATAAGTAATGTACTATGTGCTATATTAAATTTTTTAAATACTAATACAAATGTAAATATGTAGCTGTTCATAATTTAAAACTAACGTTCCATGAACTTTAAACTGCTTAAACTAATGTTATATTTTGCTGTTTAAAACTGTAATACCCTCTTCAAAATAAAGCTGAAATATTATCATGCATATGTTTTAATTAAGTAATTAAAATTTCTACAAACTTTCTTAGGATTTCGTATTTCAAAAGGAAAAAAAACGTACGTCTATTTGCCCATAAAGACCCTTTTCTCGGCGACTTTATAAAAATAAACACTTATTTTCTAATTCTGACTGGATTATTGACTTTTCCGTAAAACTTTCACATTTTGAAAATGTGTAATTTTTCTTTAACCATTTGAATGTAACGTCATTTAGTTATATCGTTTTAAAAATTTAAAGCTCTATGGGTTAATCATTATTAACCCATCTCTCTATATGCTAGTGATGAGTCACTGACAGCAATTTTGGGTTGGTTCTTCCTCCACACGCACTGAACAGGATCAAATCTATACAATCTTTTTTAAATCTCTCAAGTGAGCGCCTCCAAATAGCTCAGGAATTCGTTTGTGAAAAAAAGATTGGTTCTCAATGCGGAAAAAAACAACTTTTTGGGCTCCCAGAAAATGTCGCGCGCTTGCCGAGAACCTGGACTGGGTGGAGCATGGAGCAGGTATCCAATGTTTGCAAAAGAATCAATTCAGCTTGCTTCTCACTTAGAGTTTTGGCGAGATATCTGGATCTCAGATCCGTGTATTTCGCAAATATCAACTCTCTGCCTAAGTTTGGCGTCATTTTCTGGGGGCGCAGAGGCCCAACGGGTATTTATTCTGCAAAAGAGAGCCATTCGTATTCTCTTAACACTGAGACAGAGGGAGTCATGCAGCGATCATTTTAGAGAGTTCAATGTTTTGACTCTTCCGGGACTGTATATACAGGGTGTCCCAAATTCGAGGGTGACCATTGGGATCTCGGAAACTATAAGAGATACGAAGAAGTTTAAATTGTTGCACAACTTGGTGTTCAATAAAATGTTTTTTTAAAATTGGAAAAAAAGCGAAATTTAGAAAATTTGTTCGTTTTTTTCTAACTTTTTTTTAAAGAGAAATTATGAAATAAACTGCACTTTTTCACCTCTACAAAATAGCGCTTTCAGTTTTTGAATCCGACGTTTCGATGCCATGAGTCCATCATCAACTTAATTTTTTTAAATACGGCCCTGGATATTTTACTTCGGATTTCGAAAGAGCTCATTATTCTAAAAACAGGTATGTATGACACTTGTTATGTTATTGAACGTTTCATCTGCCTTGTCGCTGCCTTCATACAAAAAAAAAAATTATGAAACAAAAATATATATAATAATCAAAGAATCTCATAAAAGATATTCAAAATATAAGCCCCCAGCTTCAATGCATTTTGCACTAGGCCGTCGCAATTTTAATATCGAACGGTGAATGAACCTAGCAGGGATCGCTGTAATTTCTCTGATTAAATTTTGCTGCAGTCCATTTATGTCATTTGGTATCTCACGATACAAACGATTTTTTAAATATCCCCATAAAAAATAGTCCAGCGGATTTAGATCTGGACTTCTGCTAGCAGGCCATCGCACAGGTCCCTGGTTTCCAATCCATTTATTTGGAAACAGTATAATTAAATAGTTTGTTATTTCCCGTCCATTGTGAGGAGAAGTGCCGTCCTGTTGCCACCATTATGCCGCAGAGTATTTAGAGGCTCATCATCTCCGAAATGTTCGAAAATATTATTTAATATTAATTCCCTATACCGCTCGGTTAATATCCCTCGTATATTATAGGGCCAAGAATTTTATTTCTCCACATGCCGACCCACTCACCAAAAGAAGTTCGCTCCTGTGGTCTGACTTCTTGATGTTGCCGGGATTTTCTATTGACCAATAATGTTCATTATGACGATTGAATAAACCGTTCGTTAAAAAATTACATTCGTCGGTCCAGATTACGTTCGACAAAAAACTGTTGTCTTCTTAAAATTTATTTTGAAGCCAATTGCAAACATCCATCCTCCGGATTTCATCACCAGGTCTAAGTGTTTGGCTTAGATGGATTTTGTAAGGTCGATGTTAGTCTGAATTTAGTGTTCGCCATATTCGCATTCTAGGTTTTTCTAGCTCATTTTCAAAAAGCCTAGTAGAGCTGCGAGGAGCATTATTAACCTTAAAATAGAAATATGTCGATAGCCAAATTTAGAAAACATTAATTACATATAAGAAAGTCATACCGTATTTAAAATATTTTCCTCTTCAAACGGATCAATTCGACGCGACCGTATTTATCTCTTAGCTTTTTCCGAATTCCAACAAGTTTTTATCCAGTTTAGCAAAAATATTTTCATGCGGTTGCACTCGTTCGGGATATTGAATTAGATATACCGTTCACAAGAAATTCTAGAGTTTCTATTTGAACTGTAATAAATGTGTAATATATCACGCTTTTCCATATTTGAAAACATATTTTTACTATAAAATTACAAAAGGGAAAATAGCTATACCTACTACCCTCAACAACTAACAAGCATGCCAACATAAAATATGCCATAATGGTTGAGCGTATGTTTTGTCTCATAAACACCTTTAATTTGTTATTTCAGTTTTGTCTGATTTTTCCATAATATAGAAAATAAAGGCAGATATAGTTAACATAACATATAAGCCTCGATATAAGCTAGTGTGATACATATCTGTTTTTAGAATGACTAGTTCTCTCCAAATCTATAAAAACTGATAGCGCTATGTTGTAGAGGCGGAAAGTTAGAAAAAAATAAAAACAAATATTTCAAATTTCACTTTTTTTCAGATATCTCCACAAGTACTGAGAATTTCCTCAATTTTTAAAAGGCATTTTACTGAACACCAAATTGTGCAACTTTGCCACATTTTAAACTTTTCCGTATCTCTTTATAGTTTCCGAGATCCCAATGGTCACCCTGTACAGGGTGTTTATTAGGTACTTGTACAAACTTTAAAGACTGAATATTTGACTAATTTTAAGATAAAAGGTTCGTGTGAACAATTCGTTATTTGGCTTTTTGATTATATTTTTGTTCAGAAACATAGCAGTTTGATGTAATTCGGGATACTGGGAAACTTAATTATTTACTTAGTTTTTTTCTTTAATGTTAGATGGCGCCACATACAGTGTTGTACCTGGATTTAAATAACCATAACTTTTTTGTGTCACACTGTATGTCATTTTTAACTAGACAGACCTATTCTCCATTCAATTTTACATAGTAAAGGTACTCTTACTATTTGTCACTGAAAGCAGCCGTTTTGAAAAAAAAACTGGTTTAAAATTAAAACTGCGTTGGAATCTTGTAATTGCGTAATCAGAGTTTTTGAAAAATAGGCAAAAAATGTGTCTTGTGATGTGACAAACTTAGATCATTTACAAGACTAAGACTAAACTACTTCTACAAACAAGTTAATAACATTTAAATTTACAACAATACGAGTGCTTGGTCCTCTTTTTCAAGAACAGAGAAAGATTCTTGGATTATGGGACAAACTATCCATGCACTGAACATTCCAGTCCATCGGCTCTCGCATAACTAAAAAGGGCCCTGCATATGTATAAATTTTTTAATAAATTGCCCAACCATTTGAAAGTCGAAGCAAGTTTTACTCGTTTTAAAAAACTAGCTTTAGATCTACTCAAAAAGATAGAACCATATTCAATTACTGAATTTTTGGAAAGTAGGTTTGAACATTAGGAACTCAAATTGTTGGTGGATAGTATAGCAATAATAGTGAAAATAAAATTAACTTTATTTTTTTTTAATGATTAACTCTATTACAAATTTTATCAACAATTTAATGTGTTATATATAGTATTGTATAGCATTGTTTATAAGACTGATTGTATAACTTCCATTTGTTTAACGCTAGATTATTCAATTGCACATTGTCATTTCACCATGTCATAGTGTTACAATTTCTTGAATATATAATTTGTTGACTTTGACTGAAGAAAACACTGTTCTGCATAAATTAACTTCATTAATAACTATACTAGGTGTATCATCATCTTCAACATTTCCAAAGCTTTAATATGACCCTTTGTTAAGACTCAAAATGTAAGATCTAAGCATATGTTTAAACTGGAAGGGATCGGGATGGTCATGGAGTCCCCAGTTTGGCTGCATAGCATCAAAAAAAATTCCAATGTCTTGGCTCAGTCAAGAGATATTCTGTAGGAAATCTTCTCTGGGCATCTTTAAGCAATAATTTTACTGACATATTGGTCATGATAACAGTTGAACTCTGTCTACCCTTATTATACCTTTCTGAAATGAATAAAAATATATTTTGCCTTTCACTCTAAGGTTTTCAGTGCTAGTCATTGCAGCGATAATGTCATTGTAGCCACAGAGCTAATCCGTAAGCTTTTTTCTTATCTCTTCTGTCAGTTATGGGCACTCTTGCATTAATCATATCACACTAACAATCAACCTACAATTTAAAAAATAGGATGTAAAAACCTGTAATTTCATATTAGAGAATGTAAAATGCTCTTACTTCCTTAAAAAATAACTTTTTGCCGAGAAGCTCCCTGAGCATTTATATTATCTTTTGTAATTTTGTTTCAAATTGGATGAGCTTGTTATGTCTAAAACTTCATCAATCATAGATTTCCTGTTTCTGATTCATTTTAGTAAATGAGGAACATCAGCTAACACAAAATTTTTTTCTTATTAACAGGATTCTTGAAAAAAGTATTATTATGAACAATACATATTAAACAATGCCCTAGTCACTCCACCTAGATCAGTGACTGCAGCCACAACTTGAGAACCTAAGTACCTACAATAAAATAATAAAATATAATAATAAGTATTATCTGAAGAGTCAAACAAAACTGTATGATCCCAAATAATTTTTCATTGGACAGGTTAGTTCCCTTAAGCATAAACACTGGAATATTATTAGGTATAGGGTTTTACTCGAGGTTTTACTGTTTAAATTTATTATAGACATAGCTTCTTTTAAAACTTTCATTTCATCAAACAATAATACACATACCTTATGTAGGGTACTCATTCACCTGTTTTAAAATACCAGGTGCAATTTTAATTTAATTTTAACCGAGATCTTAAAGTAGATATGGAAGGGAATGGATAACCCTTTTTCAAGAGCATTCGATAGCTCTTTGGCCCAGCGGAATAGATGAGCATTGCTTTGGATATATCCTCGACGGACCATTGTAGGCGACATTTAGAACCCTCTAACTTTTTTATCTGTTCACTGCTGAATAATTTTTCAAGAACAGCTTGCCTTTTTTCCAAAAATTTATTTTTTTTTCTGAGACTGGCTATAATTTTATCTCGATCATCAAGTATTGAATCCGTATTGACTCTAAAAAGAAAAGTTTAGATAGTTATACCTGAATATTAGCTCACACCAAAATTTTGATATTTTGATGACTAATTATTTTTTAATTTTTAAAGCAAAGCAAAAGAGCAAGTTTTTGCCCCATATTTTTATTCACTATTAACAACAGACGAATAATAAATATTTACCCAATACTTCGACTACAGGTACCAATTATTTTCACATTATCGTTATACTCTGCAAAACCATCTCCAGATAATCCACTTAACCTTTCACCTGAGCCTTCACCAGAATTGACATCACAAATATCAGTTCTACAAAAGTTGAAATTATAGAGAAGAAATTATAATATAATATATACAGTGTGGCCCAAATTGGGCCTACATGTATGGGGATCTTGGAAACTATAGAAGATAGAGAAACGGTTAAATGGGGAAAGTTTTTGACAATTATATTTCTAACTGAAAACCGTTTAGTACGCGGCCCTATCTTTTTTGGTTTTTGAAATATGTTGAAAAAACCAAAAAGATGTATTTTCGAGAATATGCTGTAGATTTCTTATTATTCACTATTTTGGCAATCTGTAAAAACATTTTTAAAGCAACTTTTTAAGTAGATTTCAGTTCTGCAATTTAATTTTGAACACGACGTTTCAGTTATTTTATACCATCATCAGGTTCATTTTTTCTTATGGGCGCCATATTGTATTTTATACTTAAAAGGTAGCTTATGACGTCAGCTTTTCAACGATGTATTATTTGTTGGAAAATAAATGAAATTGACTTGAAAAATAAAGAAAATTAATTTTCGCAACACGTCAAATTTGAGAAGAACACATTAGGCAGGGTTAAATTTGTTTAAAATATCATAATATTGCCAAAATAGTGAATAATAAGAAATCTACAGCATATTTTCGAAAATACATCTTTTTGGTTTTTTCAACATATTTTAAAAACCAAAAAAAGATAGGGCCGCGTACTAAACGGTTTTCAGTTAGAAATATAATTGTCAAAAACTTTCCCCATATAACCGTTTCTCTATCTTCTATAGTTTCCAAGATCCCCATACATGTAGGCCCAATTTGGGCCACACTGTATTTTGTAAGTTTAAATAACTATCTTCACATTTGTCTATTACAAATTTAAGCTTGTTTATCAATTACATACCCTTTTAAAAAGCCTTTCATAAGGTGGTCCTGACAAAAGTCTTGTTTATCTATCCTTCCTAAAGGCAGATGATTAGAGGGGATAGCTTCTTCTTTCAGGGCTCGAACTCTGCCATTTCTAGGTAAATATCCAAGTAACTCGTGTTTTAAATTTCGCACATAATCTTCCTTATTGAAATGCTTTGAGCAAATTCGTGCAGAAGTAACATTAAATTTATCTTTACGATGAGACAAACGTACCCATTCTAATTTTGTTTTTTTATCCTTAGGAAAAGTGAAAAACCTTATATTTTTATCAAAATTCTTTTTCTGGTTGTCTTCATCACACCCGAACACAGCACACCTCATATTATATAACAATAAAGGTTAGAAATAAATAAACAAAAACCCGACCTTAGAGTCCTCAGACCATTAAATAAAATTAGTGAAAATTCAAAACGCCGCGGGCGCCGTTTATTTTAAAGGTTTGAAATTTTGTAGGAAGTCACTGGCGGACTAGAAAATGACTGGAAAGCGGTCGATATCCGCCACAGAACAATAAAGGTTAGTTCACAAAATTCTTCTTCTTTCTCTTCCCATCAATGGCTTTCATCCAGAGGAATGATATGTCAGCTCGAGCCCATAGTATTCACAGGATTACGAGAGTCGTGACCGTGACTTCTAAAAATCCCGAACATACGACAATTTCTGATTTATTACTGTTGCACGATACTGACACTTTTTAAATTAACTATGAAGCTATCTTCTGAAATCAACCCCCAAATGTCCCGCTAAACAGCAACCTATTAAGAAATAGAAGTAATAGTCGCAGACTAACTTAAGAGACAATCATAATCCATATACCTACTTACTGACACTTTATTTTTTTTAAATAAATATACCTATGTTTTGAAGTGGTTGGGAAAGTGGGTATTTCAGAGGTACGGTAGTAAATTATTTTTTTAAATAATGATACAAAAGAACGCAACAGTTAATCAAAGCATGTTAAAAATGGCCACCTTCTGATAAAACGGACTATAACGGACGATTGCAATCGTCTCACCATTGATTCTCTTGCACGTTCAAAAATTTATTTCGTGTCGCATTGCAACTTTCAATTATTCGGATTCTTAAGTCGTTTTTTTCTAATACAGGCGTCTTGTATCCAAGAGACTTTAGGTGACCTCATAAATAATAGTCAAACCAGGACAGCGAGCTGGTCAACCTTAGGGACCTGCGCGTCGAATCCAGATCCAAAAGTGTTGTCGAGGTATTGACATTGACGAGCAACTAGGCTACAATAAGCTGGAGCGCCATATATCGTGCATGAACCACATTATCATGCAGTTCTGATTCTATAACACAATGTCAAGTTCTTCAGATAGACGCTGCATAGGAGTTTCCATTCAATCGAGGTGGTAAAAAATATGGTCCAATAAGATAGTCGCCAATGATCCCTGCTTATACAATTATACATTCACCGAAAATTGTTGCTAAAAACGGCCTTTTCTAATTTTATGAGGATTACCGTCCGCCCAAAAATGTTCGTCATGAAATTTCATATGGCTTCTCTTGAAAAAAAGGCCTCAGTAAATTAAATGTTCGGTAAAAAATTGTTGCGATGTGCTACTGTATGCAGCAGCCACCTACTAAAATTAAACCTGTGCGAAAATCACGGGGAAGCAGAGCTTGTACAAGTTAAATATGGTATAGGGTATACGTATAATTGATAAGGATGCAAAACCCTCTAATAAACAGTTGTAATGGTAGATAAGAAAACTTGTAACGGTTTTCGAAAATTGTAACGAGGTCCCTAATTTATTTCGCTTTTTGATGCTGGTTACAGTGGCTCACACGTGGTTGTCTTTAAAAAAAAAATAAATTCCAATGTCCGATCGGATAGACCCTCGAACCACCTGATACCTAAGGACGTAGACCCAGGGACGCGCCGCGCCGTCTATATGGGCAGGGTCGTGCGGCGCACGACGGCGCCAAGTCCTTAAAGACGCCAAGCCTTCAACACAAATTAGCATGAAACTAAAAAAATTATCTATGAATACCGGTGGTGAAAATGCATTATCCACCAACACCGACCACCGTTCGGCGACCAGTACCAGTGATGAAATTTTACCACTCTTCTGATGTAAATTAAAACTTCCTGCACTCTTTCTTTAAACTTTCTATTTATATATACTTATAAAACAGTCAAATATCAGGAAAAACAATTTCACACGTACTATTCTGACGACCATCTTTTACCACCTTACTTCCCTTCGTTTATTAGATGGGTCATCCCAAACAGTGTTACCAAAATACCAAAAAGATTTTAGTGTCACAGAATAAAATAAATCTAACACTCCTCCTCACTAAAATCGTTTACATAATACCTAAAAGACATCTAAATCTATTAAACAAATTAACATTTAAACCCTTTGTCAACAAGTCTGCCAATTGATCCTTAGTAGAAATGTACTCTAGTTTTAAAACATTTCTATTTATATGTTCCGAAACAAAATTATATTTTAAGTCAATATGTTTTACTCTACGGTTGTTGGCAGGGTTGTTTAAGATAGCCATACATCCCTGGTTATCTTCATATATATACATTGGTTCACAATAATCTAACTTAAAGTCTTTAACAAGTTTCATCAACCACAAACCTTCTGATACGGCACTACAAAGCGCTACTAGCTCTGCTTCTGTGCTTGATAAAGAGACACACTGCTGTTTTCGTGTTGCCCACATTAGTGTGTTATTAAACAGTCTAAACACAAATCCCGAAACAGATTTACGGTCATGAACATCTCCTGCCCAATCTGCGTCGACAAAACAAGCTAAATTTAAATTTTCATTTTCTCTCTTAAACTCTAAACCTAACTGTTGCGTTCCTTTCAAATATCTAAGAATTACCTTTAAATGATTCCATGCTGTATCAGAGGCTTTGTCCTGATACCTACTAAAATAATTTAATGCATAACAAATGTCGGGTCTGGAGCCTAACATTAGGTACATTAGACAGCCTATCAACTCTCGATACGGTTTTTTTGTTAACTCGTCAGTGTTGTTACAAAAATCAATATTTAATTTCGGTTCAATAGGAATGGCTGAAATTTTACATTCTTCCATTTTAAATCGTTTCAACAAGTTCCTTATATAATTTTCTTGACTTATTCTCAAAATACCCTTATCTCTCTCATAGTTTACCTCTAAACCCAGAAAAATTTTTAATTCACCCTTATCCACCATTTTAAAGTTTGTCATTAATTTTGATTTTATTTTGTTTATTAAAACTTTATCTGGCCCAGAGATTATAATGTCATCCACGTATATTAACAAATAAACCACATCAGTAGATTTGTTCATGTAATACAAACAATAGTCACTATCGGATCTTTCAAAACCTATATCTAATAAATAGGAATTTATTTTATCATTCCAACACTTACTTGATTGTTTTAACCCGTATAATGATTTGTTAAGCTTTAACACTTTATCCTTGTCGCACTTAACACCTTCCGGAGGATATATAAAAATATTTTCACTTATCGTACCATTTAAAAATGCCGTTTTCACATCGAGTTGACAAAAATAAAACTTAAATTGATTTCCTATTACTAGTAAAATCCTAACTGTTGACATTTTAGCCACAGGCGAATAGATGTTTTCATAATCTACATTATCTTCTTGTAAAAAACCCCTAACTACCAATCTGGCCTTATATTTATCATTTTTGTTCTCTTCTAAATTTTTGTAAGAAAAAATCCATCTTGTGTCAATTATATTTTCATTTTTAGGCATTTCTACCGTTTCCCAAGTTTCATTTTCATAAATTGAATTTAGTTCCCTATCTATAGCACTTAACCATAATTTATTGTCCGATCTAGTTTTTATTTCATTAAAAGTTTTAGGAACATCTTCAACAAAAGATGTCGCATCAAACGCCATATAAAGCTCAAAGTCATCATATTTAGCAGGAGTCTTAACGCTGCGTTTGTTTATTTTATGTAGTTCTCTTTCCTTAACTTTATTATTTGAAAATTCGCTCTCAGTCCATTCATCTAGACTGTTCACCTTATCATTGTTATCGCCCTTATTCTTACTTTCTATATTTTCCTTTTCAATTTCTTCTGTTTCCGTTTCATTATTTACCTGAATCAACCCGTTCTTAAACCAAAACCTGCTCTCGTTAAACTCAACATCCCTAGAAATAATAATTTTTTGTTTTTCTATGCTCCATAGCCTATACCCAGTTAGCGCATAACCAACCATTACGCATTTTTCAACTTTAGAATCAAATTTATCGCGAAATTGCTTTTGTACAAGACTATAGGCAATGCAACCAAAAACCTTTAAATTGCTAACATTTGGTTTTAAGTTGTTCCAAATTTCCGCTGGCGTAACATTTAAATTTGACGAAATTGCCCTATTAATAATATAATTCACAGTTCTAATAGCCTCGCCCCAAAATTCTTTAGGCATACCGGCCTCTTCCAAAATTGTTCTACTTCGCTCTACTAAGCTTCTGTTTTTACGTTCCGCCTTTCCGTTCTGTTGTGGCGAGTACGGTACTGTATAATCAATAACTATTCCTTTCTCGCGACATAATCTAGTAATATCTTTTGAAATATACTCTCCGCCATTGTCACATCTTAACTTATGAATTTTACATGTAAATTTAGCCTCTACCATTTGTAAATATTCAACAAATCTTTCATATACCTCAGATTTATTTTTTAAAATAAATACCACGGAAAAATTAGAAAAATCGTCTATAAATGTTAGAAAATATTTACCTCCATCTATAGCTTCAGGAGTAATCGGTCCACATAAATCTGAATGTATAATCTCAAGAATTCTCGTACTTTTAGTCCGTGTGTAAAATGGAATACGTGTCATCTTACCCTTGACGCAAGATTCACAAAAACTTGTGTTATTAATCTTTAAACCCTTATCTATCCCTTCAACCATATCAGACCTAACAATTTCCTTCAAGCCACTTAATCCTATATGTGCAAATCTCCGATGCCACTTTACATATTCATTATCATAATTTTCAACATTTAGGCACTGAGACGAAGAGAGCTTAAATGAAATCTCATACAAATTACCTCTTGTCCCTATTCCCAGAATCTCATCTTTATTATTTATTAATTTAACTTCGCCTTTTTCAAATAAAACTTTGATGTTTGACATTTCCAATTTTTTGACAGAAAGTAGGTTTTTCCTTAAATCCGGTATATACAAAACCTTCTGGATTGTACATTTTATCCTTTCATTATTCACATAACTGTACACTTGGATATTTCCGATCCCCACAGCCAACAAGAAACTTGAATCTTTTGCTATTGCAACTTTTATCGGATCTTCGAGCATAAGTAAATCTGAATAATATTCTTTCTTGTTAACCATGTGATCAGTGCACCCTGAATCAATATAAAATTTTAAATCATTACAATATGTTTGCTTATAAGTTTCTTGAACATTTCTATCACTCATGAAGCACACATTCTTATCACTATTATTGCCATTAGAAACATTTTCACTGTTATTTTGCAAATCCTGATTAGCAGATTGTTCATTTTCTGCATGATTACTGCGATAAAAATTATTAAATCTACCCCTACCTTGGTATCCTCTATTCTGTCCTCTAAAACCTCTGTTACCTCTACAGAAATTCCCTCGGTTACCTCTGTATAATCCACCCGAGTATCCATCCTGGTTACCTCGGAATGATCCTCTGTAAACTCCTTGACCTTGATTTTCAGGGCAGTTTCTTTTATAATGTCCCACTTTACCGCATTTAAAACAACTACGTTGTAACATGAAAGCTGTTGAAGTAGCACCTTCATTGTCTTTCACAGTTTTCAAACTTATTTTTCGTTTTTCATTTTCTGCCAGTAGTTTATCTTTTATGATTTCATATGTCACACCTGGTAAATTCTCAATTACAGTCACAAATGTGTCATATGAGGTTGGTAAGCTCAAGAGAAAATTACAAGCTAAATCCTCATCTTTAATCTCTACATTTGCTGATTTTAGTTGCCTTACTGTGTTTTCAAATTCTTCTACAAATTTAACTGGACAATCATTCTCTTTAAGTTTCATACTTAACAATTTCCTCTTTAAAAACAGTTGTCCTGGCAATCCTTTCTTTTCATATTTATTTTTTAGCACTGTCCACATTTTGTAAGCAGTTTTACACTCTCTTAAGCTTTCTATCTCTGAATCTTCTATGCACTGTACTAAAAGAGATTTTGCCTTGTTGTCCTTTTTCTTCTTAGCTGCATCATCTTCCAATGCTACCTCGCTTCGTACATAAGTTAATACGTCGTGTTCTGCCAGTATTAATTCTATTCTGAATTGCCATGTATGGTAATTTTTTCCATTTAGTGGTTCTATGCTTAATTTCTTCTCCATTTTACTTTTTGTTTGTACCAAAACTGAACGCCTTCGTTTTTTACCTTTACCGGCAAATATTCTTAACCACACACAAAAATGGACTCTTCCACTCTTCCGCACAAACTGTATTGAACTTTTTACTTTTGACTTTATTTATGCTTTACCGCATTCCCCATAGCCTGGAACCGACCTGGGCCCATAACCTGATGTAAATTAAAACTTCCTGCACTCTTTCTTTAAACTTTCTATTTATATATACTTATAAAACAGTCAAATATCAGGAAAAACAATTTCACACGTACTATTCTGACGACCATCTTTTACCACCTTACTTCCCTTCGTTTATTAGATGGGTCATCCCAAACAGTGTTACCAAAATACCAAAAAGATTTTAGTGTCACAGAATAAAATAAATCTAACATCTTCTTCCTGTGGGGGCGCGAAAATCCGCGTGTGTTCGGCGCGCTGGTTTAAACTTGCAAAATTTTGTGTGTTCGTAATCGATGTAGCAGGTTTAATTTTTCATTCTTGTCTTGATAAGCGCACAAGACGTATAGAGTGTCTTATTTGCTATTACGTATCTACTGCAATTGTGAAAAATAATTGCAAATAAAGGTAAGTAAGTGATTAAGTAAATTAATTAACAGGGATGCAAATAATTGTTTTTCTTTTTAATAACTTTTGTTTATGAAACAAATAAGGCTTATAGTGTTTAATATTTTTTATTTATTTTATTTAGATGGCCAGAGAAGAAAAAAATAAATTGCCTGGTTCCCAAAACTTGCTTAACAAGCGAAAACGGGAGGAAGACTTGGAGAAAACCAATTTCAAAATTAGTAACTTTTTTCGAAAGACCACACAAGACACTACTTCTGATAAAAATGATTTTCTACATCCAACAAAATCAAACTTGCCATCAGAATTAGAAAAGCAAACTAATGAGGATGAAGATCCAAAAGAATTAGATCCTGATACGTTTCAGTCAGTGTCGGTACTATCATGTTCGAGTAAGCAAGACGAATTATCCGAAGAAGCGCCCCTTTCTAACGATCTAGGTCTTTGGCCAAGTGTATTGTCTCCAATTCAGGTGCAAGAACTTGTCGAAAAGGTTCAATGCATTATCAAAATAAAACTATGTATCATATATAAAGACAAAAGTGGACGTAAGTTTTCCGATATATATTTTACTCGAATTTTGATAAATGGTGAAAAGCTTCAGCGTCATTGGTTGCTATATTCTATTGAAGAAAATGCAGTTTTCTGCTTCTGCTGTAAAATATTCAATGACCCTAACCCCAACAATCCATTGGCTTTTAAAAACACTAAATTAAGTAACCAAGACGGTTTCAGTGACTGGCATTATTTAAGCGAACATTTGAAAATCCAGAAAAAAAGTAAATCTCATTTTAAAATTTACGTGTCTGGTCAGATTTACTAAAAACCTGTCGTATTTAGGTTGAACTTTTGTAATTACGATACTAATATTCGTTCTTTTTTAATAGTAATCCAACCAGTAAGAGCATTATTCCAATTTTCTGGTACATCAGGCGTGTGGCGGGACGGAATTATTCTAAAGATTTAAATCGACAAAATTTTGGTAGCGGTGTGACCGAAGTCTTCAAGTCTTAAATTCCGCATCGCCTAATTAATATCTAAACTATAAAAAGATCGCATTTATATCTGGCAAAAACACTCTTGTAGAATCTGGATGTTTACACGATGTCTTGTAGATTCTTGAAGATATCTCAGCAACGAATTAGTAATTATATCTTATACACTTACCAAACTGGACCTTACTCAGCAACAGTCAGTTTTTGTTGTGGCAACCTCTGATGTCGAAGGGCAGCTGACACAACGATTCTCGATTCGCGTACGCGATGTTCGCGCGAATTGTAAACTCTTTTGTCAAGTGACCCTTCGTTTAGTATGGTTGGGAGAAACAAGATTTGTTTTAAATAAGATAACTTCTCTTCTCAAAACACTTAAAATTTATTTACAAAAGAAAATTAGAACTTTACAAAGGTAAAACTTAAGTTATCTATGGTAAATCTTATATCTAAAAGAGAAAGAGAATTTCTAGAGATTTTTATCCCAACTATGAGTTACTCAGTGTTAAACTGATTATCTGACATGAGTTCACGTTGTTATGGATAAACCCCGCAACTAGGAAAAATTAATGAAATTAATTTTTTAATCAAAGTCCCTGATTAAAATAAATTAATCAAACTTTACCCAGGGTGTTTGGTCCTTTGACAATAGAAAATATTTACAAATATTAATCTTTAACCAAATAAAATCCCAATAGAATATATGAACAAGTCTGTCCAGGGTGATCGGCCCTTTTTAACAAATTGTAGAATATTATTTAATTCTTACCAAAACTTTAACAAAAAGAAATAGAGAAATTTAGTTTGTTTTTAGGAAGTCACTTCACTAGAGAGCACTAACTGAGCCAACCGGATAGCTTAAGAAAAACTTCGAAACTGAACTTAGTGACTCTGTGAATTTAACTGCTAACCTTAGGGATACACCCCCGAAATATTATAATATACCTACATATTATTTCTTAAAAGCCAATTACATTTCTCAAGCTTAAAGAAGGATGGGTTTCACATTCTCTTAAAAAAAATTACTTAAAAATTAAGTTTACATAAAAGTATTAATACATAATACTAAATATCTAAAAAGAAAGTTAGAAATGTTTAAAAAAAACCTACAACGTAGTTAATACGTGTTTCTTCGTTTTCGGGCTTTAGTTGTTATTTAGGTAAAAAAACAGATCTAAAATCTTTTGTACAATGTTAGAAAAGCTTAGGTCACAAATTGCAGTCTTAGAAATTAGAGTATTAGTATTATCTATTTTTATATTAAAATATATGATTCAAACGGTTGAACAATTTCTTTGTTTCCCATGACTATTCCAAATGCTTTATGTTAAGCGAGACTCCCCCATTTCGCACCAGATGGGTCGAGGGTAGTTAAGGATTATTTATATAGTTAAGTATTTGAAGAGTATATTTTTTCTAGGTGGTGAATCGTAATCAAAATAGGCTTAACTTTTTGATGTTTTGTGTAATATAAAGATAAGATGCAATTCTTGTTTAGGTTCTTAGACACCAAACTATCCACTTGAACATTGACAAAGACAATACGGGTGTTTGAAAAGTTTTGGTTTCATAGATTCTCTGTTTATTTTTGCAATGTTCTTATCCTCCTAAATGATGCAATATGTGGATACAGCTGTTCCTTAAAAGCTTCTTTGTTTAGCAACTGATTTTAAAATATTAAAATATCTAATAGAATATTTTATGCTGTTACAGGCGGCAGTGGCAGTGTAGGAGGAATAAACAGGGTCGGTCGGGCTCGGTTTTGGTTTGGGGTATCTCGGTTACGGTTTCGTTGTTTGGGGATGACATTATTATAACCTATGAATGTTCTGTAGTTGTTTGCTGGCTAATTGGATTAGTAAATTATTATTGTTTTATTTTTCTCGAAAATAATAATAATTGGGTCGATTTACTAAATTTTCTCTGGTAAACTATTTTGCGTATATTGCATGGGACTTGCACTAGATCTTGTGTTAGGGGTTATATATTTGGTTGTCTATAGGGGTGGGTCTGGAATTTGGGTATAATAGACTTGCAGCAACTGATATAGTTCGACTCCAGTCCACACATTATGCAGCACGAGTCTTGAAACGATGGAGTTGCATCGCCGCATGTTGTAGTGCGCATGGGCGGCTTTAGTTGCAGCAAGCTGCGCCGCGGCATCTACAGAGGCTCGCACTGGATGTTGAGCAAGGAATGGAGCAGAGATGCGGAGTCAGTGACGCAGATACTGGTTTGAGACTGTGTGGGCTTGAACCGATGCAAGATCAATGTATTTCAGTGTTCTCCCTTATAGATTCTTTATTTATGTGTTTGGGAAACACGTTTACTAAAAATCAAATCCATAAATACAAATCAATTAGTCAACGTCTTAACGTAATATGCTTATTTTAATATAAAGTGCAAATCGACAACGCTGTAACTAAAGAAAAACACCGGCTGCCATCCTAATTTTAACTGACTTTTATAGCATAGTAACAGCTAAATGATTTCGACTGGTAACAGGAAACGCGCGCCGATTGGTTTAAAGATGACAGCGACTTCGACTTCAGCGCGAGAGAAGCAAACAGTATAAGTAGCGTCCAACACTCGAGGCGAGACGAAAAGTTGCTCCACGTGTGTTTCTGACACAAGGTATCACATTTAGTTAGATCACAGTAAAGTAATATTCTTCTAAAAGGTTCTCTATCGGCCAAAAAGGGCAATTACGTCATGTGTTTGGGTATGCAACGAGCTTGCTTATCATTATTCTTTCTTAAAGGGCTATTGTACAAGAATTTAAGTTCTCCGACGGCAGTGTCATAAAAAAAATACTTGGAAAGAAAAAGATTGAAGAATATTTGAGGTTAATTATTTGGGATTGGTGGTATATTTTCTGGGGGGAAAATAATGAATTTTTTGCAATTAAAAAAATCATTCCGACCTAAAGACAAATAAGGGAGATTGTTCCGAACCACTTGGAACATTTTCAGTTCATAATTTCATAAATAAATTGCTGATTAGGTAAATTAAGGACACTATTTTCGACCGTTAATGCACGCCGCTTTCTCAAAAGGCGTACATTTTTTGCAATATTTTGCTCCTGTTGCAACTAAAACCTAATTAAACTACTTAAAAACTGAACTTAACACCTTTAATTTCCACCAGGTCTATTTAGAAACAGAACAATAAAGGTTATATCCATAGTGCCATAGAAAACAAAATTTATTAAAAAGTAACCCTAAAATCTAGAAACTGGACTGCCCTATCGTTATCGAGATTTTGATCGAATCGACTCGATTTAACGAGTTCCATGCACCCAATTTCGGCTCTTCTGTTAAAAAAATAGTCGAGTGATCCTAGTTTCATGCTTCCACCTTAACCTTTAGTCTTCATTGGCTTCCACTGCAGGCTAGACCGTTTCGCCATGTTGAAAGCTCATTCCATACTATATGGTCTAAAGTCTAAGGGATAACTGATTAAATATAGTCCGCCTTACGAGTCTGTGGCTACGACGGCTGAGGAGACAGGGGTGTAAAAGGCATAAAAAAAAGTCAGGTTTAACTGTAGCGGCATAAGCGTACCGCGCCTCGTTTCATATAAACATTTTATACGTTAATAAACTAAATTTACTTCCTCTTATTTTAATAATTAAACCACGCCACTATGTCCACTCTCAGTGGCAATAGGTAAAAAAAAACGCAGTGGAACACACATTTTTTAGGCATTATTTTATTCATGTCTCCACAACAATTATTTCATCAACTAGAAGCGGCCGCAGGGAAATGCGTGGACGGGAAAAAATTCATACGCGGTCTAATCATCATAAAATTAGGTTATTCTTCTTTTAAATGTATTGATCATTTTCAAACACGTGGGTTTGACAGGTCGGCCATTTTGCCTGGATGGCAAACAAAGGTTCATGCCTGTTTGTGCTAATGAGTTATTAGACTTTTTTTCTGTAATTTAATAAGTTTCCAAGTAATTTAAGGATTCATTTACGACCATTTCTAAGAAGTATCTATACCTGTGCTACCTGGACTTAAATAATTTTTCGTGTTCCGACTGTATTCCCATCGTAATACTTATTTGAACTTCCTTGTGTGTGCTTCGACCTTTGTTGTTTACATTGTGATTCTGTTGTGTAAAATTTAAAATTCATGATAAAATATGGAAAGAATGAATATTATAAGATTCTTAGTGGGGATGTTAAATGTAGATATGATGCCAAACTTAAAATTATTGGTGATATTGATCCTTATATCTACTTGGAGAGACTGATGTTGGAAATTTAATGTTTTTGCCAGAGGTAGCAATGATGGACTTGGTAAACTACCTTATATAAACGCATAGTTTTTACACTGGCCAGCAGCTGAAGGCATACAAAGGCTTGCAAGCATTCAAATTGTATGAATCTGGTTTGGTGCAAAATGTTAATGCATGTAAAGGAAGTAAATCCCAAATGCTTATGTTGTAGTCGGCAAGGTAAGATTAAGTTATAATAAGGTTTTGGTTTTGAATAACTCTGTTACCATTTCATTTGGGCCTAAACCCACAGTTTTATGTTCATATAGGTAGTTTATTTATGATGTGTACTGTTTTTTAAACATATAAAACTCAAATTAATACATACTAAAAATACTGAACTAATACAGTCAAAAATTTAAAATTTGCCATTAAAATAGTACACAATACAATCTAATAAATGAAAACGTTTTATAAAATTAAGTTCATCACCAGGAAAAAATGTATCAGACGAGTAGAAAGCTTTCGATGTCAGAAAATGTTTCCCGGAGTAGTGTAACACCCTACCATACTACCTGTCAGTATCGGATCGAGCGGCAAATCCTCGGAGAATCCTTGCAGACTCCCCTCTTTGTAGTAGGCGGTGACAAGCTGTTAATTTGCGGGGTTCGTGAAGATCCCGTCGATCTGCCCCTCTCTAAGACCCACCTCTCTTCTAATTGCTACACCTATTTGGCTTGTCGTTCAGGTAGCCCTAAACCGTTCCCTACCCGTCCTAGTTCTGGCTGGAGGATCTCTGGATCCACAAGAAAACACAAAATTTTATTCATGACTATATTTATTTGGGTTGAGTACGGAAGCCACACATCTAAGGTAAATTATCAAATAGCACTATTCGGTTTCATCTTATTATTATGATTATATTATGATTACATTTAAGTTTAATGTAGTTTTATTTCATTTCCTTGTCACATCGTCAGATAATACTCAATCGCTACATATCTAGCCAGTTCTGACCATAGTTTGCTTAATGCATTACCCATATTAAAATTCTAACTACAACTCAACTAACCCAAAATTCAGCCATAAAACTTGCTTACTTTTTATTACCATTTTTAACCCGGCACTTATTTAACACTAAACGGTCGAGCTCTAGACTTCCGACTCTCCCGGTATATCGCGTTACTTTTATTCGGCTATAAATTCAGAAATTCATTCGGGCAGCACTTCCGGTAAGACTCGCGATCTGGTTTCGACTCTTGATTCAGAATTTTATTCGGGCAGCACTTCCGGTAAGACCCGCAGCCTGTTATTGACTGTCCTGCAACGTCCATCTCATCCGTTTTTATACCCCAAAATCCCATAAATCATCACCCCTTTTCGCTCCCGTATTTCCCTTTTCTTGGAGTTGACATTTACGACCCACCCCCTAATACTGAGAAATTTGTGCTAGAAAATTGGCCAAGGGAGAGATAGCGCACGGTGTTTCAGCCGGGGTAAAACGAGACAGACAACAATTTTTATGTTCTTTTGGGAGGCTGACCCAGTTCTTGCGAGTATTCTATTTATATCTTTTTTATGGCTTTTCCCTGAATTCTTGCTTTTACCGCGTTAATTTTATTGCTTACGAGGGTGTATTATTGATTTGGAATCGCTTTTCTCCGCGGGGCAGGTGTTTGTGGATATGACTCATGAGATTAAATTGATTCGCGTTTTTAATATTTAGGGTCAATGTTTTACGACTTTCGTGATGATTCCATTTTAATTTTGCTTAAAATAATTTTTCAATAAAGCACAGATTGCAGTTATTTCCCTTCGGTTATTAGAGTGAGTTTGTTTTAATTATTATTTTGCAATATTTTCGAATAGATCTTTGATTATAGTTTATTTTATTTCCTTGCTCTTCCGAAACCCATGTAATTATAATTTATAATTAAGTACCGCATAACTGAGAATTAATTGTTATCTTCTAATAGAAATATAGTAGGTCCTTTTTAGATACATACACTTAGTTAATTCCTACCCGCTTAAACTGAATGTCTTAGATTTCCCCTGTATTTTTATCGCGTCCCGGGTCATTACAGTAGCTTCGTCTGGTGCCTCAATCTGTTATTCTATCTACAAGAATACATAACTTAATAAAAAAAACTTCAACCTTAATCAACACTATATATGTCTACATCATAATACAATCAATCCTAGTACTACCTACTATTTACAATAATTCACCTACCTGAAACTTTGCTCGTTTGCGTTTCTGAGATCTCTCATTTCTGTCAACTCGAGACTGAGTTGCTTCTTTTGGATTAAAGTACCCCATATTTTGATTCAGGATCCAGTCAGGGTTGTCTTTGTTTACCAATTCAGCTGGAGCTTCTACAAATGTTTACATCAGATCATTTTATAGGTCATCATACCAAAAATCAAATATTACCACTTATAAAATGTCTGGAGCAAATTCTCCCATACTTTAACTAGCTGTCACTTAAGGGGCCCCTTTTAAAGCCCTTATCCACATTTCACGCCGTTTTTGTGAGAGTTGAGTGAGGTTTTCTCCAGCGTTTTGAGGAACTGCAGGAACTCTAAAAAAACGTACATTGTCCCTATTTCCCCTCATCCCACAATTTACCACTAAACAACACGTCGGCATTTTTATTTAGGGCACTTTACACGAACACAGATCTTAAATTACGGTCAAGAGTCAAGGTAAACTGTAAGAAAACTTGGTAAACACTTGTGTTTATTTGCTTTGTTTGCCATCCAAGCAAAATGGCCGCCGACCCTGTGACGTCATATGAACATGGTCAATTGGTAAACTTAGCAGACCCGGTGCATGAGTTGTTCTTTTATTCCTTCTATAGCCACAGAACCGTAAGGCGGATTTATACCTGGTTTAAACCACTTCGACTCTGGCGCCATTTATTTTACACTTACTGTGGTCACAATAAACATCATAACCAGGATTTCTTGCAGAAAATCCTTTTGTGGCCGATGCCGACAGCGAGGGACCTTGGATTTCGATAATAACAGCTCTGCTACATAGGCGTACCTGCACATTTTTGTTTTTGGTGGAAAAAATCTTAAAATGTGTTTAAACTATGAAAAAAAATCGATATTTTGTATATAACAAAAAGAGTATAGTAGGTACTGTTAAAGTAAATGATATCTTGCAAAGCTAAACTTAACGTTGGTATGGTATACTGAATGATAGAGGGAGCTTTTGAACTGAAGTATTGTTGGTTGCAGTAAAGTAGATGGAGATTATTTTTGACAGAATGAAGTAAGGCAAGAGAAGAGATGTAAGAGTTTGAAGTATCTCGTAATCTGGCAATGTTTTTGTAAAAGTCTTTTTGTTAGTTATTTGTTGATTATTAAAAGTTTAAATATATAAGAAGGTGTTTTAACAGTAAAAACAATCATCCTGAACAGGTTATGGGCCCAGGATATGCGAGTAAAAACCAGAAAAACTAAAGTAAAAACTCATGAAAAACTAAACATCGAAAGCTGCAGTGTAAAAACCGTGAACGAAAAAATGGCGAACAGCAACATTACCTTTGAAGAAACCGCGCGAATTGAAAAACTTAGTGGTGCAGAATCTTTTCAGATCTGGAATTTCCAAATTGGAATATTATTTAAAGCACACGCACTTCATGAAATTGTTACAGGTGAATCAAAATTAGAAGATTTTACCAAAGACGAAGAAAAAAATTCATGGTCTAGAAAAGACGCAAGAGCACAAAATGTCAGAGTGACATCCATTGAAAAGAAGGTACTAATGCACATAAGAAATTGCCAAACTTCTGCAGAAATGTACAATAAATTATGTTCATTATTTAAAAAGGACACTGAGCAGCAGAAATCCGTACTGTTACAAGAATTCTTCAACTTTAAGTTTGATAAAAACTCAGATATGTCATTAAATATTAGTAAAATTGAAAATCTTGCATTTGGGCTGAAGGCAATAAATGAAGACATAAGTGATGAAATGAAAATCTCTAAAATACTGAGTACATTACCAGACATGTACAAACCATTTCGTACTGCCTGGGAATCCACTCATATACAAGAACGTACAATAACAAATCTAACATCTCGACTCATAAAAGAAGAATCTTTACTTAAAACTACAGAAAATGAAAATACCACAGTGGTTTTTAATACAAATGAAAAGTTCTGCTATAAATGTAAGAATAAAGGACATTTAGGAAGATTCTGTAGGTCTAAGAGTGTGACAACTACAAGCAAAGATATGAAATGCTATAAATGTGGACTGGAAGGACACTATGCAAGGAATTGTGTCAAAGAAGTGTCAAGAGAAAGAGCAGCATGCAAAATATGTAAGAAAAGTAATCATGCAGAGAAAGATTGTTTCTTTAGAGAAAAGGATACCAGAAAAAGGCCGGAAGATAGAAAAGTGGCTTTCCTAACAGAAATATAAGAAAAAAACATGCAGGAAAAAGGTAACAATACATTCATTGTTGACTCAGGGTCATCGTCACACATGATCAACAATACAATTTTGTTTAAGAATTTTGAAAATATAAATACAGATATTGGAGTCGCTAAAAAAAATTCATCAATGAAAGCAGAAGCAAAAGGGGTAGTAGAAGGTGAATCATGCATATTAGAAAAAGTACTTTTTGTGCCGCAATTAAGCAAAAACCTACTCTCCGTTAGTGCAATCACAGAAAAAGGTGGTGAAGTCATTTTTAAAGGAGAGAAAGTTTTAATAACAAAAGACCATAAAAACATTTTTGAAGGAACGAAAGAAGAGAATGGACTTTATTCAGTTAATATAAATGTTAAAAATAAAAACAGTTTTTTTGCAGTTTCTAAACAAGAAAAAATTGAAGACTGGCACAGAAAATTAGGACATGCAAACATTAAGAAAATCCAAAAAATGGTAAATCAAAATTTAGTGACCGGGCTAGACATTAACAACAAAGATTGTGAACATTTTAATAAATTTTGTAAAACGTGTACTAAATCAAAACAAACGAGAATACCATTTTCAAGTGAAAGGACCAGAGCTACCAGACCGCTTCAAATTTTGCACCCAGATGTAGCAGGACCTTTTGACCCTCCTACATGGGACAATAAAAATTATGCTTTAACAATATTGGACGATTTTACACACTATACTGAAGTGTTTCTAATGGAAAATAAAAGTGAGGTGTTTGAACATTTTTAAAAGACTATATAAACCGTGCAGAAAATTATAAAAACCTAAAAGTGAGTAAATTACGGTGTGACAATGGGGGAGAATATAAAAGACATGACCTAATAAATTGGTGTAAAAATAAGGGCATTATTATTGACTACAGTGTTCCACATTCTCCACAGCTTAATGGTAAAGCGGAGAGACTTAACAGAACCTTGATGGATATAAGCAGATCATTAGTTTTTGATTCAAAATTGAATCAGAAATTCTGGGGTGAAGCTTTGAGAACTGCCGTGTACATACTGAATAGAATACCTAGTGAAGCTATCGAAAAAACACCTATAGAATTATGGACAAATAAAAAGCCAAATTTAGAACGTCTTCAAATATTTGGAAGTACAGCTTATGCGAAAAATCTTGGTTATTTAATTAAGTTAGATGAACGCAGTTCAAAATACACATTTATTGGGTATGCATTAAATAGCTATCGACTTTGGAACGAAGAAAAACAAAAAGTGTGTGTTTACAGAGACGTAATATTTCAAAAACCTGAAAAGCAAATGATTAACCGACAAGCTGTCTGTGAGACAAACACAGAAAATGACGACGATAAAACAAATACAGAAACTCGAGTAAGAGTCATTGACCTAGACGTTGAAAATAAAACCGAAGTTAACTACGAAATGGAGAACCTTGAAGGAAATGACGACATCCAAGCTGACATTCAAGAGAGAGATAGAGAACGTGAATTTACTGAACGAGAAGAAGAAGAATACTATCAGCTGAGTGTGACAAGCGATGATGTCGAAAGAGAATACGTACACAGATTAGGAGAAGGACAGAGACATGATAGACGAGGACGTAACATCAAGATACCACAGAAATATGACGAATATGTGTTATTGACCTATGAAGAAATTTTAGAACAGCCAGATAAAAACAAATGGATGCAAGCAATAGAAGAAGAAAAACAGTCATTAGATAAAAACAAGACATGGGAATTGGTAGATCGAGAGGATAATATTGAAAGGAAGAAAATTTTGTCAAATAAATGGATATTTAAGATCAAAGAAGATGGGACATATAAAGCAAGACTGGTTGTACGAGGCTGTCAACAGAAAAAAGGCTTAGATTACGATGACATTTTTAGTCCAGTGGTTAATGCAAGTTCATTAAGATTACTGTTAGCCCTCTCAGTTCAAAACGATTATTGTATACAAAAATTCGAGATAAAAACGGCGTTTTTATATGGGTCACTACAAGAAGAGGTTTACATGCAAGTACCAGATGGTTATAATGTTTCAGAAAATAAGATTTGCTATCTTAAAAAGGCCCTTTATGGACTTAAGCAAGCACCGTCTCGATGGAATGAACATTTTACGAATTTTTTAAGACAAAAAGGCATGTATCCTTTAAAAGTTGAGCAGTGTATATTTAAAAATAAAAATGGAACATTACTGTTAGCAATCTATGTTGATGATGGTCTTATCCTTGGAGAGAGTGAAACAGAGATTAACAAATTGCTAAAAGCTCTTCAAGAAAATTTTGAGATAAAGATAAGCAACACTGTGAACAGTTTTTTGGGAATAGATATTTGTACAAATGAATCAGAATTAAAACTCAGTCAAAAATCCTATGTTGACATGATAATAAACAAATTTGGAATGACGCAAGCAAAGGCAGCTGTTACACCTATGATACAGGGTGAAAATGAAAGTACAGAGAAAGACAAAATTGAAGAAAGCAATTTTCCATACAGAGAGCTTATTGGTACCCTGCTTTATTTATCACAGAAAGCTCGACCTGATATAGCATATGCTGTTGGATATGGAAGCAGAAAAATGGAAAATCCTACCAAAGGAGACATAAACAATATGAAACGCACCTTAAGATACCTAATTGGAACAAGTGACAATGGAATAGTGTACAAGCAAAGTGAAAAGGACAATTTAGAAATTATCGGTTATTGTGACTCGGATTTCGCTGGAGATATTGAAACTAGAAAGAGCACAACCGGATTTGTGATTTACTTTGCAGATGGACCTATTAGTTGGTGTTCCCGCAAACAGCCAATAGTAGCACTTAGCAGCACCGAGGCTGAATATATTGCAGCAGCCGACTGTACAAAAGAGCTGTTGTTTCTAAAAGCGTTGTTAGAAGAATTAACAAATAAAAAAGTAAGTGTAAAATTAAACATGGATAATCAAAGTGCAATGACTATCATAAAACAAGAACAGTTTAATCGCAGAAGCAAACACATCGACGTACGTTTTCACTATATAAATGAAAAAGTAAAAGAAGGACTTATAACATTGGATTATTTGTGTAGTGAAGACATGATCGCAGATGTGTTGACCAAAGCTTTGAACCGTAACAAACATTTAAAACATAAAATGAAACTTGTTAAATAAAAAAACGACAACCACTAAATCCTAAAATGTAAAAAAATTAAAAATCTGAAGCTATGAACACGTATGAACATTTAAAACATAAATTAATCTTGAAACATAAAAGTAGAAAAAAAGGGTTTTTTAACTTTTTGGTTTGTCTTTGTAATATATCAGGAGAAGGTGCTAAAGTAAATGATATCTTGCAAAGCTAAACTTAACGTTGGTATGGTATACTGAATGATAGAGGGAGCTTTTGAACTGGAGTATTGTTGGTTGCAGTAAAGTAGATGGAGATTATTTTTGACAGAATGAAGTAAGGCAAGAGAAGAGATGTAAGAGTATGAAGTATCTCGTAATCTGCCAATGTTTTTGTAAAAGTATTTTTGTTAGTTATTTGTTGATTATTAAAAGTTTAAATATATAAGAAGGTGTTTTAACAGTAAAAACAATCATCCTGAACAGGTACCATTAATTGCAGGCTTTATTTGAGCAATCTTTAGAATTGATAATATGTCCTGCTTTTGTCTTCGTCTTCTCTTCTTCCATGGCAATACTAGTCACAAACAAATTCAGAAAACTGTCAATATAAAGTCGATAAAACCACACACATTAATTGATGTAATAAAACAACAGGTTTATTCCAACAACCACTTTTTGTACCGTCCCAGAACCGTCACGAAATTGTACGTAGGCGCTAAATTTGCATGGTTTTGTGATCGTACAAAAATAGACACGCGTTGGAACGGGTTTTGAACCGATATATAAAGCGTCTTTGTGAAACTAACCTTACTTTTTAATATTAACAAAGCGCCAAGATATTTTTAAAATAAACTAGTTACGGTGGTAATTTTGATATTTTATTCCTAACATTTTCTTTATGCTTACCTAAATATTCTTCATTTTTAAATTGCGGTTCGTTATAAACCTCCAAATTATTATCAGAGGATTCAGCATTCGATGGAACATCACCTCTCCTTCGTCACTGATATTTTTTATAATTTATTTTTTAATTCACAAAATTATTTTATTTTGAGATGTTAAAACTAGTAAGCAAGCAGTGATAAAAAATGACAGCGAGAATCAATAAACTACTTGCACTTGACGAACGGACAAATGCGCAAGTCAGTCCAAACAAATACATGCGTTCAGCTAAGTATCGAAATGACTGTAAAGAAACCGATTCGCGAACGGTCCCTGACAATGTTGGAACGACAGCAAGGATCGTCCGATAAACCATCACGGGTTCGTTGGAACGCTTTTCTCTCTCTGCGTACCTATGAACCGGACGGTACAATGTACGGTTTTCGGGTGTGTTGCAACAAACCAACATAAACCCTAAACTCGCAAAGTATTATCACTATCACAAGATTAAATATAAAAACCAGAAGGATATCTCGAAGAAAAACCTGTTGTGACCGATGCCGACAGCAAAGAACCTTGGATTTCGATAAACAGCTCTGCCCCATACTTGTACTCTTTTGGTTTTTTGGTGAAAAAAATGTGAGTATGACTGATTATAACTGCCTACTCTAGTAGGTAGATACTTGAATTAAAAAATTCTTGAATATCGGGATCAGTAATGTCAAAATTTGGACGAAGTGCACAAGAATTGATCAAATTGGGTTTGTCCTCAACTTTGGTATGAAGTGGATGTTGTACTTGCGTCAAACGTAGAATGGGTACATTTAGAGGACTGAACGGAATGTTTTGGACTGCTGGAAAAAAAAAACAGGCTCTACGGAATGTAGAAGTGACCCTAAAACGTCAGGAGGCAAAAGCTGTGATAGCTTTGAGAACATGCAGCATTCCAATTAAGCCTTTTTAAAACGGAGTTCTTAAATTACATTAAATTAAACAAAATAAAAGATAAACATTCATCGAAATGACCTTCACGAATCCTACATCAGTTTCTGTACTCAATATGTCAGGATTAATATTACAATTATTCTTCCACACTATTAGTATTTCAACATAGGTAAGAGGAAATGTTAAGATCAGATGAAATCTAAATGCAGTCCTGCAATCGGGATATTTACAGTAATACTTAATTTTGGTTATTGAATGGGTGACAGAGGCCATTTTAGATATTAATAAAAGCAAATAAGGAGCATATACTTAAATATAACACATTGCGACAGCAAATGACTAAATGAAGAACTTACAAGAGTCTGAACATTGAAACTCCTTCGGCTTGGCCAATCATACAGTTCGATTTGCATCTGCTTGGGCTGTTGATATATACCTCTTCTATAAACTATGATTGCTAAATCTTTTTTAGAGGATGCCAAAAATATTAGAAAATAACCAATTTGAATTTCAAAATTCAGCAAACCTAACCTTCGCAAGCATACGTTTTTTATTTATGGGCGACATACCGGTGATATAAGGTCGTGTAACCATCCTAAAATTCGTCAAAACTTGTAAAGGATAAAACAAAGACTTAAAACGACAAATTATGATATAAAAATTTAAAAAAATCAAGTCTTTAACCGTTAACAATTCGTTCGGGGGTTTACAGTTCACTCACACTTCACAGACCTTTTCTTCAATAAAACACTTAAGCGAGTTGGCGCAATGTGTCTGTCTTTTATAGATTAATAATATAAGAGAGAAAGCTAGTCTACAGACAGACTAATATGCAAGTCTAAATGAAGGAAAAGAGCTCATAATAGTGACCGTTCGTAGCCCTCTGGTGGGTGGTGGGTCGACAGACTAGGTTTTGTAACGGATATTTTCTTGCGAGGTCACCAACGAGAAGCGACAAAATCCGTCATTAGCATTGATATTGGGGGAGCAAAGTTATACGCCCTTCACCTTGAAATATTGACAATTCGCCGGTTTATTACATTAAAAGAAGTACTAATGCGATGAAGTAAATGCTTTACACTGAGATAAAAAAGAACACTAAGTAGGTACTTTTTTCATGACTATAACGTTAAGTCGGCAGGTCATGCTGACCGCATACTTTAGTATTGGCTTTTCGCTGTAAAATGGGTATTTTTAAAATCTATTGGTTGAAAGAGGGTGTCAGTTGTCAATCTGGCCCTTCTTCGCACCCCATTCGATTTTATTATGGAAAAACGAAGCTCCAAAGCAAAAACCAAAACAAATCTTTAACAAAACGGCCAATTTAGTAAGAGTCTTCCATTTACGGCTTTCAGATTACTTAGCCGATCGGTCATTAGATTTATCATAGTAATTTTCTGGAATAGTGTTTACTGTGTATTTTATTACAATCGTATGAATATAGTAGGTACATTTATGATCCACAGACAGATAAGTACACCAAAATGTCTCAAGTATTTGTAAGCAGGCGGACTTATTGTTTGACGGATAGAGGCTAAAATCGTAATATTATTTGTATAATTGCGTTTGCTTGATGTAAGTAATTTTAGTTCAGATATAAAAGCTAAAGCAGAATTATTTTGAAAACTTTCTTCCCCCCCTGGCACCAACCACCAAATAATCTAATAAGTTCGAAATATGGTTTAACAAACTTTTATTTTCATCGCGTTTTTCAGGTTTTTTTTTCCAAATTTTTGTCTGCCTATACAGGGTGACTCGGATCTAAATGTACATACATCACCAGGAGATAGTGGACATCTTGGGGGTTCTAAATAATATATCTTTAGTGGGTCCATCTTTACTCGTTACTTAGATACAGAGTGTTTTATAAGGTTTGGCTCATTTTTGTTTTTGCCATAATTATTTTAGCACCCGGTATAAAATGTTCATATTCAGTGGAAATATTTTGAGTAGCTATCGCTTCAAAATGCCGTATGAAGATTTTTTGAAATTCAGGTCCGGACTTTAAAAACAAGACTGATTTAATTTTTTTTTAATTAAACACCCTGTATATCATATTTTTGTCAATTTTATTTTTTATTTGAAAGACACATAGAAAACTAATTCTAATGACATACTTATCAAAATCCCCGCACTCGCCGCTCAGCCATAATAAATTGCTCTTCTTTAGATGTTGAAACACATACAAAATAATAACTGTTTTTATAACGAGGAAAGATGGACCCACTAAAGATAGATTATTTAGAACCCCCAAGATGTCCACTATCTCCTGGTGATGTATGTACATTTAGATCCGAGTCACTCTGTATATTAAATTACAAATCGTCACTTCATTCATATTATTAGAGGTAAACGTTGTCTTTAAATAAGGATTAGTGTCATTCTTTGGAGTACCATTTTGTATTTTGCAGCCATACAAAAATGTTTCTACCTTTAAATCAGAATTTATTATTACAGAATATGTTTATTACAGGGCCGGAGAATATTTTAATTTAAACAATGTAAATTTTCGCAGATCATTAATTTTAAACCTACATTCGATTAGCTCAAACGACTTAAAAACAACAAGAGACTCTTTAAAATTGGTATACGAAAATGCTATTCATAAATATTTGGATAAGAGTATACAGCGAATGTTTGGCTCATTCTTTTTTTCATAAACTAATTTGAGGTCGCTGATCATGAATCCGAAGCTTTTTTTCTTGCTCTCTACTACTTTTTGAGAAAAAATATTAAACTTTTTTCACTTACAGGTTATGTTTCTTTTGCGTTTATTTCCTTGATTTTGTTGTTTTCTGTTAAACATCAGTGATGAAACTTGCACTAAACTATCCCTCCACAAAATAATAACATTTTATCTAAAACATAACGATACAACTGCAATTTTAATTAAAATTTTTTTATTGAATTTATTAAAATCTTAACAATTGCAATGAAATTAACAAATCAAAAAATTGGACGTGTGACAAATTATATTGCCATTCTACCAACTACAACTTGTCCAGCTTAGTCAACTACATTTTTTAAGAACCCATTAGTAATTACAATGCTACTGCTTTTCTACGCTAGACTTACATGGGTTAAATGGCGCTAACCGCCTCTAATTCGCTTTTTTGTTTTATAATTCGTGATGTAAAAAATGTTGTCCAGCAGAGACCATCGCTATACGTGCACATGGCAACAGCGCATCACCCAGTCAACGAACGGTCGTCTTTGCGCCAATTAGCTGTTTATGTCAGACAATGAGACCATAGACATATTGTCTATGAATGAGACAATCAAAATTTGTCTGTTTTCTTACAGGTTTTTAGGTCTTTCGGCATTTTTTAGAGGGTGTTCGTTTATTTTAAAAAGAAGTGTGTATTATGAGTTTTACAAGTAGCGGAAATAGCCAAATATTAAGGATTACATGCAAAATATCGTACCTGTAAGTAAAAAAAAAATTCTCAAAAAGTAGTATAGAGCGACAAAAGAAAGGATTTGTAAGCAGCGACCTCAAATTAGCCTATAAAAAAAATTAGCGAAAACTTCACTGTACCCATGCTCTCATCCGAATAATTACCTACCATGGTTTTTAATAAGTTCAGTACTTAGGTAGGTACTGATGCATCGCGTTTTAGTCTAGGAATCTTTAAAGTTATATATGGTACTCACCAGTTGAAACGTTGTGATAATAATAATATATATATATACGATATATATAACAATAAACTACCGTTTCTAGACGTCATAGTACAGAAGAACAGGGACACCATCCAAACATCGGTATATAGAAAGAAAACTCACACGGGTCGATATCTTAATTACGCCTCAAACCACTCAAATACCACAAAACATGGGATAGTCAAAACACTTGTTGACAGAGCATTTACTCTCTGTAACTCCGAAGAATCTCTTTCCGAAGAACTCAACACCATCAAAAAGGACCTCAACACAAATGGCTACCCCACGAGACTAATAGACCAGACTATCAAGAAGCGTAAGAATCACATGAATAGACAGAAAGATGACGTCGAAACTGGACCCACCATAAAGGTACCATATGTCAAGGGAATCTCCGAGAAAATCCGAAGATTAGGACAGCAATACAAAATTCGAACATTATTCAGCTCCAAAGATTCCTTAAGAAGCCACCTGACAAAGACGAAGCCAACCAGCCAAAGGGACACGAAGAACTGCGTATATAGAATACCTTGCGAGTGCGGACAATCCTATGTTGGTGAAACCCTACGCCCCCTTGAAACAAGGATCAAGGAACACCGAAACCACACAAAGAAGGGAGAAACAAACAGATCCGGTGCGGCAGAACATGCAACACATGGCCACCACCTGCAATGGTCAGAGGCAAAAATAATACTCAAAGAAGAACACTGGCGAAAGAGGAAATTCAAAGAAGCAGCCATCATAACCCAAAATCCAGACTGCTTTAGTAAGCCCTCTTTAGACATAAGAAATATTTGGAAACCCTTGTTAAGTAGATGTAAGCTTAGTTTAGAACCATACAGTAACGCATGACTGCACCAATCTCGGTCATGCGCTGCTAACCAGGAGGTAGTATAAATACCCTCGTAGTTTCGTATCTTGTTCATTATTCACCTGAAGATGACTGGAGATACTCACCAGTTGAAACGTTGTGATAATAATAAATAATGACAATGGAAGTCCAAAACTCATCTATCATTCACGATACATCATTGTCTCAAACCTTCAAACAAACACTTTAAAGTTATAGTTATAGTTTTGCCGGTTTTTGAACCCGTTGGTGTAGAACAATTTAATGTTTTCTTTAGCAAAATGTAATTCACAAACCCTACTGGCTGAGGTAATAACCATTTTGTGAAAGGCAAAGAATAAACTTGAAACCCACTTTTATTTGCGTGTCGAGTGTGTAATCAATTCGTATGTTGGAACGCCTGTTTGTATAGTAGTTTGGTATTTTATTTTAGAAATCTAAAGGTTAGTCGATTCCTTTTCCGCAAGCTGAACTATTGTGGTGGCGTGTGGTTGCCACGAGATGCAGTCACGTGCTGCAACTCTAGTCTGTTTAATTGAATTTCTGTGTCAAAAGCACTTTGAGGTCTCTTACCTTTTCGTCATACCCGAAGCCTTGCCGATGAGCCGTAGACGGCGAAACGGGTTCAAGGATTGGGTCTGACGGAAGGATAAGGGACAACTCTGTACACGAACTTATTTTAAGTTTGTTGTTTTTTAATACCGAACTATTGTGGTGAACGGCATTTTAGAAATATATATAATATATAACTAAACAAAACTCGGGAACACTTTATTATCAATCAAATTAAGAAAAAAATAATAATTTTATTAAATTTATAATAATATTCAGTGCGTAGAGTATTTAAGAAACGAAAAATATATTTTTTTAAATAATCTTAAAATAAAATAGAAACCTTTTGAGAAGTTGAATTTGGACTTCAAAGTTTTACCAGAAGAATTTAAAATAAAGTAAAAAGAATTGAAAATATCTTAAAATATTTTCGGATAAATTAAATAAATAAAATTAATAAGTTAATCATCAACAAAAGTGGTATTAGAATTCAGATCTCATTCATGTAACTCTAAAATAATTTTATAAAAATTAAAGAAAATAAAAAAATTAGTTTAAAATATTTAGAAAACTCACGTCTGCAAAATAAAATAATCCAATAAACGGTTCATTAACCGAACACATCACAAATTAACAAAAATATTTTCAAACTAAATAAATTAAAATAAAATAAAATTTTAATTTATTTTTCACTTCACTTTTCATTTCAGACTGTTTATTTGATCCAGCAAAAGGTACCGTACGAGAGAAACTGAAGAAATTAGGCGCTGCTAAAGTTTAAATAATCTCTCTCCCAACTCGGACAAGACGCTCTAGTACGATTCCCGATTGGTCAAAACTCTAACTTTAACTAGTTTTATCTGGATAAATCGCGGAATGGGGACGGATCGCGTTAGTGTCAACAAGTAACACCTGCAGAACATCTGCCGTCCAGCTGCAACTATTTTATAGTAACTGTCAAATAAATTAAGACAATTGCCTTTGTAAAAAACCGAAATATTTAGTTTTTCTGCTACCGACAAAGGGATTCCAGAAACTGGAACACTTGTGTAAACATCTGCGAGCATTTTCAGGTGTTGTCTTGATCAATTTTCCTCTATAAATAGGTGGGGTTGCTAGAGGAAAAGTTAGTTCATTTTTAACCATCGTAATATTCCAATTCCTACAAAGTTAGTACCGCCGAAGCCGTGGTCCGTCAAAATTTGCCGTACCGTAATTGTCAAGTGAAGTGTTGAAAAGTTCAGTTCGGAAGTTGAAAGTGCGTTGACCCGAAGACACACGAAGGTAGTAAGGTATCGTCGCGGCGGCAGAAACCTTTACTTATCGACTTGGCACGGTAACGCGAAAAGTTTTATTGAATAAAGCGTAAAGTAAGCGCATTTCTAAAAGTCAGTGTCGACATTAGGATTATTGTGATTTTGATAAGTAAGTGAAGATTTGTTTGTAGAATAAATTTTATTGTTGATGGATCCGATAGAAATTTGATAATATAATAAATAAGTGAAATAGAGGCGTGACTTTGTTGTTTTACTGCTAGAAATTAGAAGTAAACTAATTTATTTAGAAATGAATATTGCGCCCTTTCAACAATATATTGATCCCTTTAAAAGAAAAGTATAAACTACTTTAATTTAACAACAATTTGAATGTATTTGGTGTAGCACACTGGTACTGCGAACCCCGTTAAGGATTTTAGTAGCCGCCTTCAAGGGATGAGGTCATAAAACATTAAGTACCCATTCGAGGATAGAAGGTGGGCGCTACACTATGTCTTTAATGCTGCTTGGCGGGGACCCTAAAATTTAATAGCCGGCTCGTCTGGTCCTTGCAGGAGTTTCCTCGTCTTTTCTGAGTAATTCTAATTAGATATTGGCTCAGGTGACGCATTTGATCACCACGAGATATCGCCGACGACAATTTTATTTTGTTATGATAATCGAAAACATACAAAAAGACGAAACACCTATATGCAAGTAAAAACACGTTTAATAAAATTAAATTAAAAAAATTCAAAAAAATAATAATATTCTCAGTCAAAAGGCATAATAACATTATTTATAAACTGCTTGGGAGGCTCACAACATCCGTAAGACAACCGTTTTACTAAAATATTTAAAAATGTATAACAAATAATAATTATAAAAAATATTGGTATTTCGGCTTTCGTTACATGGTGGTTGTTTATATTTTACTCAATGGATATTTCGGTTAATATTGGTCTTACAAAGAAGTTTACTTTAGCAATTTCGAAGTATTTTTTCTGGACATTCAGAATCCGTTATCAGAAAAAACAAAAAAGCATCAAAAACTTTTTAAATGAAACACTGAATTTTATTTTTTTTAATCGCTAGAGCTCGTTCTACTGATTTCAAATATATATAGTTCATTATAGTTATTTTTGTTAATTTTCGAAAAAAATAAATTTTTTCAAATAACATGGCAATAGGACGGAACACTAATCTATTTTTTTTTTGAAAATTAACGAAAATAATCATAATAAACTATATATATTTGAAATCAGGAGGACGAGCTCTAGTGATTAAAAAAACAAAATACAGGGTGTTTCATTCAAAATAATATCAGGTTATTAAAAAGTGTTTATGTTTTTGATGCCTTTTTGAATTTTCTTAATGTCCATAAAAAATACTTCAAAATTGCGAATTTAAACTTTTTTGTAAATCCCATCTTAACCAAAATATCAATTGTGTCAAATATAAACAATCACTCTGTACATTATATTATTTTTAATCTTAAAACACTTCCCTGCATTTCTAGCCTACCAAGTCAAGTAAAAACACATTAATTAAAATAATAAAAAAAAAGTTTAACAAGTAAATCCTAGGACCTATAAAATCAGTCATTTTAAGCAATTCTATGGGTTGCATATACCATACGTGAATAGGTTCTTTTGTTTTCGATGCATTACAACATTTTTAAACTTGTTTGGAAGCTTTAAAAAATTCCTGATATTTCCTATATTATTTACATGCCCTCTCGTTTTTTCCTTAAGATCTCTAATAACATAGACATAGTGTAAATAACGTTTTTTTAAAACTACAATAAAAGCTTTTCTAGCTATAAAGTACAGTAACCTGGTGGTAAAAATGTCTTCATGTTTGTCTCCCTTGTATCTTTCAGTCATTACTTTTAGTTTTGGACAATATGTGTTTAAAATAAATCGTATTACGATATTTACGGTTTGGTAACGGCTTTGGGTGTCCTTAAAAAGATAGTTAATACTCTGAACTGCACAATCCAGCTTAAATGCAACATAGCACATCCCTTCGAAAATATTTTTGAGTACGGTATCTACGGTATTGCAAGTGGTGTTCAGCTCGTACTTGGAGAAACAAAAATTAACATAGGCATATCTAAAATAAAGAACACATTCAAAAATAGGTAAAATACCCGTCGTTACAACTAGTGGTGGAGAACTATCGATAGTTTCGACTATCGAAATATGTCGATAGTTCTCGATAATCGCCTTTAGCGCACATTGCTGGACAAAATTTAGGTTTAAGTTAAGGGCTACGACTCTTGGTAGGTTTGCTTGGACTGTACTTGCGATGAATGAAGCTACTCGTCGGGGAGTAGACGGTAACATATTCTTCCAGGGCTGATTTTCTCGCTATTTTATTTTGCTTGTTTTAATTGTTCTGTGGCTTTAATGCGTTCCGAGGCGACCGATTCCGATTACGTACGATTAGTGCTTGTTAATCGTTTTTGCTTCCTTATTATAATACACGGTGATAAAAGTTTTGTTTTGAAAATCTTTTTTTTTAATGACTACAATAAATATTTTTATAAAATTATAAAACTTGGTGGGTGCAAACTGGATATACAGTCACATCGTTTGGGTAAAAATCGAATTTTAGTTTTAACCAGTGGCGACCCAAATAATTTTTAATTTAAATTTATTGATTATTTTAGGAGATTAAAATGACACGCCACTGCTTTTTTAAAAGCAAAAATAATTTTATTAATGGTGTAATAAAAAAAATCTCTTTTTTCGCATCGTTCAGTATAAGAATCAAGAACAACATTTATCTACTTTCGTTTCTATAGTAGATAATTAAAATAGTCTCAATTACAATAATGTAATATCACTGTCAAAAAATCTGCTGATAAGTTTGATCGACTTGAATAGATTTTCAAAATAAATATTAAGTCATCCAATACCAACTTTCGTCACTTTTGAAGCAAACTTTAAACACTTTTTCTCTTACTTTTGCAAAAAAGAACTCTTAGGGAATGCCAAGGCATCTTAAAATTTATTGACAATTTGAAAGAAACAAAAGGTATTAATAAAACAAACCAAAATACCTTCACTCACCAGCTCACCACCAGCCACTACCCCACAACTAAAATTTATTTATTTATTATAATAATGCGTACGATTCGTTTTAGTAATTCGTATGTGACGTTCCAACCGTTCAACTACGATTTAAAAGTTCACTGTCACTGGTTAGTTTTAAAAATAGGACAGACCGCCAGGAGAAACCAAAAGAAAAAAAAACAGAAGATGAGACGCCGTACAATTACGAATAAGAATACTGACCCTGACTGAACTTGTAGCGCCATTGTTAGAATTGCCTTTTTCTGTTCAGCCACTCGCTTTTATTCAATGATATAATATAATTACAATAAACTATTTAACAAACACTTAAAAACGTACCATGTCCAAGCCGGAAATCGAACCCGGCACCTCTCGATTGCCGGGCGAAATCGCTTCAACCTGACCACCGCGGTCGACTAGAATTGCCTTCGGACTTGATACTACATCGTTCGAAAGTTAATATTTTATTTTGATGTATCGATGTTTAAAATAAACATCGATGCTATCAAAAACAAGATCGAAACTAAGACATCGATGTTAAAATTTCTTTAAAGGAACACATTATATGAGTTAAATGCATATAAGGCTGGATTTATGAACACATTGTCGCTGCGTTGCGTGCTATTATAAGTGATAATGGCGAGAGATGTGAACATACTTTTATCGTTTTTAATAAGAATTTGCTGTTTTAAAAAATTTATATATTCTTCTCACAGATAATTAAACCAAAAACTGCAGGCAACATGTAGGCACTGACAAACCCTATCATACTGCTAATTCTGGAAGCATCATTAAATTTATTATTAAACGCGTTTTTAAGCTGCAAACACGACTAACAACCGAAAATTACATTTAAGTTTCAGCATAACATAATTAATAAACGCTCCGAAATCCCTGAGTCCGTCCGCATACAGTTGGCTCAGACTTCCAGCGTGAAACGTGCGACTGCGATAAGTTTCGCCTCGAAATCCGCAAGAGGTCGGTAGCAGACGGCCGTATTTTAAAATCGGAGAGAAAATGATTTAGACATTTAAAAAAAAAATTGTATAGTTTGGTTAGTTCAGGTTACAATGCTAAAAGCTATGCCGCGCGGAACATTTTTAAATTTCAAGAAGTAGTCCATTTTCTGTGGCGAGATTATGAAAGAAAACAAGGTCTGTCTATACCACCAAAATAAAATATATTTGTCCTTTTAGGGTGAAATAAGGGTTAAAGCGTGTACAAAATTTAATTTGACATTAGGTTGAACTAGTTTCGACTTTAGTCAAAGTCATCTTCAGCAACCAAGTGATTAAGAATTATGTTTTTTAGGATGTACCTAAATAAACAAACTAAAACAAATTAAAAGAGGGAACGAAGTGGTTCAACAATACATGGTCATAACGTGTACCCTATGCAGCCAATGGACTCGACAGAAGATAATCACTAATATGATGCTACTTTTAGCAATGAAGGATATTAGATGTAAAAATTTTAATAGAGGACAAAATTCTAAATGGAATCATTTATAGTTATTATATGATGTATAGATGTCTATAATGAAAATCCAATAAAATCAACGTTTCATGAGTCACTCCGAGAGGGAACATGATTTATATTTGGTGGGTCAGAATTTTAATAAAAAATGGTAAAGTAAAAAGGGGGGGGGGGGAAGGAAATTAAAATGAGTTAAAACCATTTACGTCATTGAGTAAGTTCGGGTCATCAAATTGTCCATATTCAAGGCTTAATTTTCAAAATTTTTATTTAGGTTATATAGATGTAAGTAAGCCTACGTTGCAAATTTTCTTTTTTTCTTTTTGGTAAAAGAGGCACAAATTAGGAACGTGACTCAAGAATTGATGCTGTTCAAAGCGAATGTTGAAATAAAATGGATTTTATTTCAATTAATAGAAAAAAAAAACTAACTAAAATTACTTTCCAAATAATGATAGGAGGATGATAACGATTTTGAATTGCCTGATATGAACTTGAAATTTTTTCATTACATTGTACCTAGAATGTGTATTTTCTTCTTTATTTATAAAAAGTTAAAATTACTCCACTTTTGTTTTACTTCACATATTATCACATTAAGATGGCGTATGTTATATTAATAAGTCCCACTTTTGGCGGATTCTAGCCGTTAGAAAATAAGAATCTAGCGGAAATTAGTCCGCGAGTTTGCAATTGGATTTGTGATTTAGTAGTGGAAAGACGGGAAAACGAATAAGAGATAACTTTCGCTCTTGGAGGAAGAAGAAGAGGATGATATGAAACTTCAGCATTCAACAAACGAAGGAATAAGCAGTTTGAGACCCGAAATCGAGAGAGATTTCACAGTGTCCTTATTCAGAGTAATTTAAATGCAGAACAAATTTCGAGGGTTTTTAGACTAAATAAAGAACAGTTCAATTCAACAGGAATATTTAAAGAACTCATCTACTAAGAGGGTCATTCGTAAATAAATCTTACTATGCTTTAAAAATAAAAATATTTATTCAAAAGACGGTATCAAGTCTAACGTATCTTATTTTTGATAACAACACTATGTTGTAGTAGAAAGAAAACCCCGCTCAATTAGTTTCTCGTCCTCAGTATTTGAAAACTTTTGCCACATAATTAACAATTAACCTCAATGACTACCCGTACTCACACAAAGACGCTGCGCGCTCGCGTCGTGACTTTTACTGAAGAAGAACTCACACACACAAATGCGGAGAGGTGAGCCCATCTGGCGGAAGTCCTTGTGGCCCTGAGCTTATTTGCTCAGAGTCTCAATGACTCCTTCCAGACTTCCTTCCACGCCCCCCTGCGGTCCAGTTCCGCAGGGTCTCACCAAAAAGTACTAAAGGTACTTTTACTCTGGAATCTAAGAGAGGGGTGTATTATTGGTTTTGGGAGGTGTATCGGGGGAGGGCTTTGGTGGGTGGGTGGTGCTGCTTGGCGCACCTAGAGAAGTTGGTGACGGGGACGTTTATGACGGTACGGGGCATCGATGTCATAATTGGAAGCTTGTCTTGGGTGTTCTGGGGCCGAAGTTAGGATCATCGTGTTTCTCTCGCGGAGAAACTGGGAAAGGGGTGTGTGTTTGATGTCGCGGTGTAGGTCTACGTTACGGATGAACCATGGGATATTCATGGCGGTGAGAATGTAACGATTTTCAAGGCCTTGGAGGCGGTTTATGTGGGAGGGGGCTGCGTAACCCCACTGAACCGTATGTGAGGGCGGGTCTGATGATGGCTTTGATGAGGTGGATTTTATTTTTGCGGCTTAGGGTGCTGTGGCGGTTGAGGAGGGAGTATAGAAGAGAGTATGTCATTCTGGCTTTATTGAGGTTGCCTTGGATTTGAGGCTGCCAGCGGAGGGTTTTGTCTAGGGTGATACCGAGATATTTCACTGAGTCTGACCAGGGAGCATCGCGGCCATCCAGGTTGACCGCATCGAAGGGTGGTTGCCTTCTGCGGCCAAATTGGATGGTTTGGGTTTTGTCGGGATTGAGGCGAAGTTTCCAATTTACGCAGTAATTGGAAAATTCGTTAGCTGCTGTTTGCAGCTTTCTGGTGACTAGTCGGGGACTCAATGAAGAAGAACTCGCAAATTGCCGAAGGATATAATGTGCGAGGTATATAACAGCTTTCTCAACTGAGGTATACAGGGTGGGAACTATTTAATTACCCACTGGCATTGGTATCTTGTAAACCGTAACTTCTACGAACTTGATTCAAGCTTTTTTAAGACCCACTAGCTGCTTTGCCTAACTGTTTTTAATTTATGAGATACAGGGCGATTTGTTAAAAACGTCTAAAATAAATTCCTTTAATAACTCAAAAGGTTTCAATTTTAGCAAAACGTTCTTAAAATAAAAACTTTGTAGTTTTTTCTTCTCTACAAAATGGCGTTATCACTTTTTTTCATATCACTTGTTATAACTGAATTATCATGCTTCATTTTTTTAAATACGGACCAGGATGTTTTAATTTTATTTTTCAAAGCACATTTTACCCTAAATACAATGATGTATCGCTCAGCCCTATGTACTTACGTTTCGGCACAATTTATACATAATCAAAAAAAATTTAAAATATTCTCGGTACCTACGCCTATGGTTGAATCTAAATAGAAACAAATAAAAATATCTTATTTTATTTCAAATGCTGTTTACCAAACTCTACTTAAGTACAACTGAATTAAAATTAGGTACACAATTAAGAAACCCAATCGTGAATAAAAAAGAATTGCTAAATATTTTACTTAGTAATATCCAAAGCTTTACTAGATACATTTAAAGTGAAAGAGGTCACTAGATTTCTCTAACTACCCCAACATCGAGGATGGCCTTGAAATATAATTTTTTTAAATACTCGCAATAGCATATTTCAGTTTATGGAAACTCAGTAGAATTAACGTTGCTTATTTTTTAAATCAAGTTGCCACGAGTCAAAAAACAGCATCGATTGCGTCAAACCTCGACTTCAGCTTTTAACTTAACATTATTATTCCTTTCTATTTTTAATGCGATCATTTAGCATTTTTCTTCTATTACATTTTCTGAAAGATTTTGCAATTTTAGTGTGAACTGCAAAAAAATGTTAATTTTCTGACACCTCTAATTCTATTATCAAGAAGTTTTAATTCAGACTTTTTTGAAATATTTACTTTAACCTATACAAGTTGTTAATCGCCTTTTATAATACAATCGTCCATTTTATAATCTTATACTTACTTCATAGATTTAGTAATGAATTTAATTGGTTCTGGGGCTATCTGGTTTTTGACATTCCAGAACTTGAATTTAATCCTCATTTGGGTTTTTTGTTTAAAGTCATAATGGTTGGAAATTTCCCTGGTTTCCATATTAAATAATTTGCCACAGTATAACATATTCGGATCCTCCTCACCAGCATGTAAAAACGTTTCAGATTTGCTATAGTTTAGCGGGAACACTTTGATGGCGTCTAGGTCAAATGAAATAACTTCAGTGAACACAGTAGATACAAAAAATAAATCATCTACTGTCCTGTGTATAAATGTGTGTGGTTGCTGATAATCTCTTAGATGTTGAAAAGTTAAATAGCTGAGATAAAGTTCACATAAGATAGGTGACAGCCTTGTTCCTTGAAGTAAACCTGTAAAATAAATGCCTTTTTTACCGTTCCGAATTTCAACACTTAATAGCTGGGTTGTCACGGAGTTTCGCAAAATGTCTCGGCGACGGGACGAAACGTTTCGGGGGATTGAGAGGCGAAAACAAGGTGAGCCGCCAGTTTGCGAGAGACAATGATGCCGGTAACTCCGAGTGCAGCATTAGCATTTGCAGCTATGACGATGCAATACCTCGTCAAAATATCGAAAAGCGCAATATCAAGAATCATTCCACAAGTTTGCGATGCGTTGATCCAGTCACTCAGGTATATGTAAAGGTAAAATAATTCATTCTTTGTGTTTCTTATGACTTTATTTAGAAAACCTGTACTTAAATTAGCTTTTCTGTACTTAAAGTGAAAATCTGTACTTAAAACTAGCTTTTCCATATTTAACGTGAAAAAACGTGCAAGTATTTAATAATATGGATTCCATAGTGTTCGCTGGGATGTTATGTTCTGATTTGTCTGATGATGTGGGGCAAGTGTGTGATAAAGGGGATGTTTCCCTCATACCGGGTGATGCATCGCTTAGTTAAACATAGGAAATATTATGTAAATATTGGCTCCCCTGTACATTTTAGAGAAAAATTGTATGATAATTTTCTGAAGAGGCCGATATAATAAACTCATGTGCCAAGTTTGAATAAATTTTAATAAGCGAATCCTAACTTATTCAATTAAATGTGATGGCAAAATTACGAAATTTTCATAGTTTAGGTAATACAGCAAACACCAGCAAATTATTATTTGGCATTGACAAAACGAAAAGTAGCGTCAGTGACAACATTTTCATTGAAGGCGCTTTAATTATAGCTAAATATGAGCTATTCCTTTAAGGAAAAAGTAACTATGATTAAGTGGTATTATACAGAAAACACTTTTAACAGCAGTGTCTGAAGTGTTTTCAGTTCAATTCCCTGATAAGCCTATCCCTTCCATTTCATTAGTAAATTTGAGTACAAAAGCACTGTAATAAATAACTGTAAATGCTCGACTCAGAATGTCAATAGAGCTAAAGGAAGAGATAATAGAGATCTTGATATTTTACTGCACGTGGAGGAAAATAAAATGATTGGCACGAGGAGTCTTGGGCAAGACGTAGGAAAACATCAAACCACAGTTCTGCGTACTTTTAAAAAACATAAATATTTTCCTTACAAGCATGAAAAACATCCAGAGCTACGGCAAGGTGATGAAGAACGGAAAATGGTATTCTATTTTAAGTTAATGGAAAGAGCAAACAATATTTATATACATATATACAAATATTTCTTTTACCGATGAATGTACATTCACTCTCAACAATGAACCAACTGTTTAAAATTGCCGGTATTGTAGTCAAGAAAATAAGCATCGTCTTGTTAATACTCGGACGCAATATCCACAAAAAATAAATGTTTGGGCGGTAATCATAGGACATCACATTATTGGACCATTTTTTATGGAAGGCAACCTTACAGCAGTAACCCGAATTGAACACGCACTAGAAGTTGTACGCGAAAATCAGGAGATCTGGTATTAAATGGATGGTTGTCCTGCCCATAATTTTCTCAATGTTAGGGAGTACTTGCAAAATATTTTGAACGGAAATCTTATTGGCCCACGGCATCTAATCCTTTGGCCAGCCAGGTCTCCTGAGCATTCGCCAAACGACTTCTTTCTGGGGGGGGGGGGTCACTTAAAAAATTTTATTTATAAAGGTGTAAAACTTGAAAATCTAGACCAGCTAAAAAACTGTATTTCGTTAGAATGTGACAGAATTTCTCAATATCAACTCAGTAATGTTAGAAATGAATTTTATGATCGGTTAGGATATTGTTTAGCTATTAATGAAGGGTTGATTGAACATTTAATCATTGATTGAATGATTATCTCTTGTGAAAAATTTTGAATATTACAACTTATAGTAACAATCTGTTTTTAGCCTGATGATGGTTTAAGGTATAATAAACCGAAACGTCACAACAAACGAATATTGTTTTTTAATTCTAAAATTAACGGAAAATCCAAGAAATAAAAATTAAAATCTTGTAACTTTATTATTTTATTTCATCCATTTTGCCTTTTACTTTCCCCATAAAACCGAACAAAATTGAACATTTTGGGTGGATTGCTATAGATTTAATTAAACGTCCAACAGTGAGTCAAGTTCCATTGCAGCTTTTTGCGGTTTAAGCCTCGGCCCTGGTTAAATCGAAAATTTAAACTAACCAATTAATTAAAGCTAAAAAATGGAAATTGAAGATGAGTGACGCAAGAAGCTACATTGGAACACCAGCTTAAATTTTGAAAATATAAATTCAAGATAAAATACGCATATTTTAATTTAAACATTTTTCAGGTGTGTGTACCCGTCAATATTCAACGCAAAAGGCGGTTTCCACTCTGGTTCTCTAGCATGATAATAAATAACATTTTCAAAAAGGAGAAAGCTTATCGGGATTTCAGGAGGTATGGTGCTGGCTACTTTCTAAAGACATATCATTCATTGAGGCGTCTTATTAAGAGCCAAATTAATTTAGCGTACAGAAAATACATTAATAATGCTAAAATGACCATCTCTAATGATCCATCTAGATTTTGGTCCTTCATTCAGAGTAAAAGGGGACAATCCAGGATTCCGGGGGTAACGAACTACGATGATCTCGAGTGTAACACTCCTCAAAACATTGTCAATGCTTTAGCTAATTATTTCCAGAGCGCTTATAAAAATTCTGTCCCTGCTGGAATCCCGCAGACCTCCGCATGTGTCACAATAAGTATAATTGATTTATCAAAAATTACAGCTCATGATGATTTAGTTGCAAGTAGAAAACTTAAAAATAGATTAACGTCCGGAGTGGATGGAATACCCAGTTGCCTCGTAAGAGATTGTTCTTACGTCCTGGCTGAGCCCTTGGCTCATATTTTTAATCAGGTGCTTCTGACTGGCTCTTTTCCCGAAATTTGGAAGTTGGCGAGGGTGACGCCTGTTCTGAAGAAAGGTGCTCCCGGCACAATTAAAAACTATAGACCTATTTCCATTCTTTGCAACTTTTCAAATTCCTATAAATAGTAATCCACAGTTACAACTACCCACAGATCTGTAGCTTGCTCTCCGAATATCAGCATGGCTTCATTGACTCTAGATCGTGCGTTACTAATCTATGTTCGTTGTAATAGAGAGCCTGCGAGGCTTTGGATTCTCGTGGCCAGCTGGATGTAATATATACGGATTTTCAAAAAGCCTTTCATCAGATTGACCACTTTGTTTTGCTTGCTAAGCTAGAGAACCTGGGTATGTCGCAGAGACTGATTGATCTTGTTAGATCATATTTGATTGACCGTGTGCAGTATGTCAAGTGTAAGGGTTTCAGATCACCATCATTTACTGCGAGCTCGGGAGTGCCCCAGGGGTCTAACCTGGGGCCGCTTCTTTTTTTGATTTTCATTAATGATCTTATTAACATAATTAATTGTGATAGACTCGCATATGCTGATGATTTGAAGATTTTTCATAGAATTTGTAGTGTTGCTGACTGTAACATTCTGCAGGAGGATTTGCGAGTCATTAACAACTGGTGTAAAAATAATAGATTGACACTAAATATTTTTAGTCAGTTTTAGTCGCAGTAATAATCCTATTCTTTTTAACTACTCATTGGGCGAAGCTGTACTGAGTCGATCCGAGAGAATGGCTGATCTTGGCAATTTATTCGATAGCAAGCTCACATTTGTACCTCATATGGAACAGATGGTGGCTTCGGCCTCCAAAGTGCTTGGATTTGTTATCCGTAATAGTAAACAGTTCAGTGATTCTTCTACAATAAAACTCTTATATTATACATTTGTTCGTTCCAAGCTTGATTATGCATCAATTGTATGGAACCCAATATATCTTACTCACATTAGCTATATTGAATCAGTGCAGAGGCGTTTATTTAAGTACTTAGTTTTTAAAGAGGCCAATATGTATCCCATTAGGAGATTTGATCACATTTTACTGCTAACTCGTTTTATTGAACCAACCCTTTTTACTAGAAGGAAGGTTCAATCGGTCCGGTTTCTGTATGGGCTGCTAAATTTCAGGGTTAATTGTGCTTGTCTCCTCAGAGATATTTATTTTCGGGTTCCGCGTTTGGGGGCGAGGTTCACTCCGACTTTTTATCTCAGTACAGCTAGGTCTAATATTTTAAGGCAATGTCCTCTCTATTTTATATGTAGTGTATTCAACCGGGTATGTAATGCATATGACATTAATGCTGACTCTCTTGCGACTATAGTTAACGCTATGTTGAGTTTTATTGATTGATTGTGTACGATTTGATAATGATTGTATAATTACTAATTTAACTACAACAATTATTAATTCATGGTTTAGGTATCATTAGCATAGTATTAATATATATTTAGAATTTCCTTTAAGTGGGCTCTCTTTAACCGGTTGGAAATAAATAAATAAATAAAATGAATTTTCGTGTAAAACGACAAAAAAAAAATAAAGTATTAGCATTTCAGTATAAGCAAATTTAATAATGTAGAAATATCTTTAAAGCAATTATTATTTCGAAATTTTTTTTTATGTACTTCTTATACAGGGTGTAACATAAAGGGGGTCTTCAGATTATTGCGAGTGCTCTAATAGTTACAATTCGTTGATCCTAGTAAATTCCTTTACGCGTGCGCGATGTTCGGCAATCGATATTGAATGTGGTGTACCCAGGCGCTTGTAAAGAAATTATGGTCTGTGGTATTTAGAACTTATTGTCATAAAATAATCTCAACAGTCTGTGTTGCGTGTGAAGTTTGTTAAGTGCTCTTGAATTACCCTGTTCGTGTATACTCACAAACTTAAAAAAAAGCATACTTTCCAATAATAATAAAAATGCATAATTACTAACCGTGACGCCATTGATAATAATGTTTGGTTCCATGTATGTGGACATATTGACTATCCATAACTTTAAAAAGAAAAGCCTTCTGTGTTTCCTTCAAAAACGTTTGATCTTGCTGGATTATAGACCTAAGTAGTTTCATATCAACCATGCCAAAAGCGTCCGTAAGGTCCATTTTAGCAGCTACAAATTAAAACCAGTAAAAAATATTATTAAATAGGCCACTTGGAAAGTTACCGGTCTCAGCCGAACAAAAAATCGGAACTAAATACGAATTTAAAAGTACGTCGAGTAGATGGGTGTTTACTAGCTCATGGAGGACACTCTCAACAATTTATTTGACTTTATTATTCATTATTCAGAGCTTTTGGGTGTTATAATCATAGGCATCGTAACTATAGATCCGACACGCCATTCATAAATGCTATAAAATTGTGATGCCAAAATCGTTTGGTGGCGAGACGCTGTGAGGAGCTAGGTGGGGCCGGGAGTGGGGATTACGCTGCCTTTACATACGCATGCGAAAAAACTCCAGGAAAACAACATCCGCTATGCCGAGTCGATGCGGGTGGCCACGAAAATGATGGGATCTGGGCGGATTCTTTTTTGCTGCGTTGCCATACTACAGATTTTTTACAGGTTTTAGGCAATGTTATATATTTCTCACATCATGTTAATCTAGTTAATCATAGAAGTTAATACTTTTAACAGGGTAAGGTCAGAAAACTACGTTTTCTGTGGCGTAAGTCTGGCAAACCAAGTGGAGGGGAGCAGCTTGCATGTTGATTTACTTAACACTGGAATACAATGATGACAACACGTTTATTTGTTATTGTTCGGTCTAATAGTTACGATGTCTATGGTTATAATTTCTTTAGGAAATTCTTGTGACTTGAATAATAAAATTATTTTTTGCTCGAAACTTAATTTGCTTAAAATTAATTTGTTAATAAAATAAAATAAGAATCTTCAGTGTTTAACATGCCCGTATTATTTAATTTTGCGAAATTCTAGTAGTCGTTACCCGGATCTCCGTCACTGAACTAATTGAGAAATTCAACATGAACACAAAATAAAGTGCTCAAACCTCTTATTATCTGTGACAGATATTATTCGAATATTGTTTTTCATTAAATGTTAATAAAAAGAAAACACGAATAAAAAATTTGTTTTCGACGCCCTGTATTTCAAAAACAAAGCGATATTCGAAAAAATTTTATACTACTGTTTAGATAAAAAAAAAATAGATTAAAAACTGAGAAATTTGGTAACAACCTCTTCTTAATTTAATTCAGAGATAAAAGATAAAATAATATGAAATGTTGCTTCCTCTACTAATTTGGGGCTTGCCGGCGCTCGCTACTTATTATAATATAGTTAGTTTTCTTCTCTTTGTTTATGTTTATGTAGATACTTAATATGATATATCTGATTTATTTAAACATTTTAAAGTTGTTGTTCTATATTGATCTACTGACATGTCCTACGCTCTCGGGCCTTCAAAGCAATAATTTTACATTTTGTCTTGTATTTATTCAGGACAAATAAAGGTTTTTGATTAATTGATCATGAAAAAGAGTACTATACCGGATGATGCATGGCTTAGTTGAACATAGGAAATCCCATGTAAATTTTGAGGTGGGTAAAAATTAGCTCCCCTGTACATTTTAGAGAAAGATCGAATTATAATTTTTTGAAGAGGCCGATATAATAAACCCATGTGCCAAGGTTGAATAAATTTTAATAAGCTAATCCCAACTTATTCAATTAAATGTGATGGCAAAATTACGAAATTTTTATAGTTTAGGTAATACAGCAAACACCAGCAAACAAATTTATATGACGCCATTGTCAAAAATTGACGTAAAGCTGGACCACGAATAAATATTTCTTCACATTAAAAACACATTTTCGTTTGACCAATTCGGCAATCACAGATCCAAAATAAAATTCACCATTATGTTTTTCTTACTAAGCCTTTCAATTTAACATACATACCTAGGACTACAGATTTTCACAAAAACATTAATTAATTAAATGTTCGAACAATATCCTAACCGATCATACAATTTATTTCTAACATTACTGAGTTGACATTGAGAAGTTTTGTTACATTCTAACGAAATACAATTTTTTAGCTAGTCTAGATTTTCAAATCTTACATCTTAATAAATAAATTTTTTTAAGTGACCCCCATAGAAAGAAGTCGTTTCGCGAGAGGTCAGACCTGGCTGGCCAAAAGATTAGATGCCGTGGGTCAATAATATTTCCGTTAAACGTACTTTGCAAGTATTCCCTAACCATAGGAGAATTATGGGCAGGATAGCAATCCATTTGATACCAGGTTGCCTTCCATAAAAAAATGGTCAAATAATGTGATGTCCTACAATTTCGCCCAAACATTCATCGGTAAAACAAATGTTTCTCAAAAAATCCCTATTATTATTAACTCTTTCCATAACCTCAAAACAGAATACCGTTCTCCGTTCTTCCTCACCTTGCCGTAGCTCTTGATATTTTTCATACTTGTAAAAGCCGTATTACAGTCGGCAAGTCTATCGGCAAGTCGCAATTCTCTTGCTTATAAGCATGCGCAGTTGAAAACAGCTGATCGGATTTGGAAATTCTATTGCTATTGCCAAAAGATCGGTCGGGATCGATTTTTGTTGCAAGTGCGTTTGCAATTCTGGTGGTTTTCTAGTGACTTTCTTGGTTAACGACAGATCCGAAAGTCCCTAGAAAGGACGCGCCTGTTGAGTTTGCCGTTTCGCATAAAGTTCTAGAGGTTGGTACTCATATAGTACTCATATTGCAATTTTAGAAACATGGACTTGCACCACGACTTGCACGATGTATTACAGTCCTGCAATTGAATTGCAGCAATAGAGTTGCAAGGTCAAAGTATTGCTGCAATTCGTTGCCGACTGTAATACGGCTTTAAGGAAAATATTTATGTTTTTTAAAGTGCGCAACACTGTGGTTTGATGTTGTCCTACGGCTTACCCAAGAATCCTTGTGTTAATCATTTTATTTTCCTCCACGTGCAGTAAAATATCAAGATCTCTATTATCTCTTTCTTCAGCTCTATTGACATTCTGAGTTGAGCATTTAAAGTTATTTATTACAGTGCCTTTGGACTCAAATTCACCAATGATACGTTTCATTAATGAATTTAATCCAACTAATGTTTTTGAACTTCAAAAGGTGCTTTTAACAATTAAAAATAAAAACTCTTCCGGAGAAGATGGAATATCCGTCAAAATCTTCCAGAATTTGCCGCTTTCTGCCTTGACAGCACTGAGTGAGGCAATCAATTGCTCATGGTCATCCGGTACTTTTCCCTCTATCCTGGGGGCGGCCAGAGTTATCCCTTTGTTTAAAGGGGGTGACCCTGAAAATTTATCTAATTTTCGACCAATTTCATTATTGTCGACTCTTTCCAAAGTAGTTGAAAAGCTCACCAAAGATAGAATGGTCTCATTTCTTGAACATTATAATATTCTAAATTTAAATCAGTTTGGCTTCCGAAATAATAAGGGCACCAATGATGCCATGTTTAGTTTTTTGGAGGGGGTGTATGAGGGTATAAATCGAGGGGGGGCCTCAGCTGCCGTGTTCTGCGACTTGTCTAAAGCGTTCGACTGCGTGAGCCACAGAATTCTGTTGCTGAAGCTCCACCACTATGGATTTAGGGGAACTGTGCTGGATTGGTTTCGTTCCTACCTTGAGGATAGGAGCCAAAGGGTTTTAGTGGGATCGCTTCAGTCTGATAGGGGAATGGTGAAGTATGGGGTTCCCCAGGGTTCGGTGTTGGCGCCGGTCCTGTTCTTGATTTACATTAATGACTTGGTTCATGTCGATATAAGAGGTAAGTTTACACTGTTTGCGGACGACACCACTATTCTCTGGCAGAGTGGCAGCGTTGACTCCTTGGTGGAAGTGATTTCGTCAGATTTGCTTAAGGTTAAGGAGTGGTTCGACTCCAATTTACTTACTCTAAATGTCGAAAAGACCAACATTGTCGGTTTCTAGTGCACTGTGGATGGAATGACTATTGGAGATTGCTCACTGTTGGATATGCCCAATGCCAAGTTTCTTGGGCTCAACATTGACCGTGATCTGAAATTTGGATCACATATAGCTGCATTGAGCAAAAAAATTTCTTCGGGGTGCTACGCAGTTAGAACAGTTGCGAGGGAGCTGGGCATCCCAACAGCTAAAAATGTATACTATGCTCTGGTCGAATCACGGCTTCGGTATGGCATTGCCTTTTGGGGGATGTGTGGCCGGGGTCTGTTTGATGGTGTATTTGTGTTACAGAAAAGGGCCATCCGCTCGCTATATCGCCTTCGGCAGCGTGAATCTTGCAGGCCCATATTTATCTCTGAAAAGATTCTAACCTTGGCGTCACTTTTTATACTGGAAACTGTTACCTTGATCTTTAAAAATAGGACAAAATTTATAGATCCGCAACCTCACTATGCTACGCGACAGGGTTTAGATATTCCTCTCCCAGTACCAGCACTAACTTTAACGAAAAGATCAATTATTTATGAGAGTAAAAAGATTTATAACCACCTACCCATGGCTACCAGAGAGGAACAATCTCTCAGTGTATTCCGTACAAAAGTAAAATCGCTTTTAGTTGATAAGGCCTATTATACTCTACAGGAATACTACTCTGATAATTTTTGATTGATGTTTTTTGATGCTTATTACTTTAATCTATAGAATTGTTTTGTTTCAGCATGTTATACACTTACTTGTTTTACTGTTATCTATTACTATTTTATTTTTTTTTACTGTTATTGCTCTAATATAAAAAGTATAGAGAGATGTTTTAAATAGTTAAGTTATATTGTGTTCCTCAGCTTTGTCAACAAGATTTATATCTTTGATAATAAAGCATATTTTGACTTTGACTTTGACTTTAGGCTTATCAGGGAATTGAACTGAAAACATTTTAGACACTGCTCTTAAACTGTTTCCTGTATAATACCACTTAATCATAGTTACTTTTTCCTTAATGGAATAGCTCATATTTAGCTATAATTAAAGCGCCTTCAATGAAAATGTTGTCACTAGTGCTACTTTTCGTTTTGTCAATGCCAAATAATAATTTGCTGGTGTTTGCTGCATTATCTAAACTAAACTATAAAAATTTCGTAATTTTGCCATAACATTTAATTGTATAAGTTAGGATTGGCTTATTAAAATTTGTTTAAACTTGGCACATGGGTTTATTATATTGGCTTCTTTAAAAAATTACAATACAATTCTTCTGTAAAATGTACAGGGTGGCCCATTAATAAGGGACGCCGGCTATATCTCAGGATCCGTTAATCGGACCACCCTGAGAAAAAAAAAATATTGGTAAATCGGCAAAGCGAAAAAGCTGGAAATTATTTGGAAGTTTCTAAGTCCACCGCTAGAGGGCGTAAATCCAACCTCAGAGTAGAAAATACTGTTTTAATCAAAATTACTTCACCTATATTGAATTTTTTTTGTAACCTACTGAAAATATAACAACTTTTTTGTATTTACATTTTTTCCTTACCTTATCAAATAAAGGGTGGGGGAAGGGGTAAACGTTGGTTTGAAAAAAAGTCAATAACTTTTTTTTTGAATGACCGATTTCAAATAACTTTTTTTAAATTTTAAACCGCTTTTATTGGCTACTAGAATAATAACATTTTGAGTTCAGTTATTTTTCGTGTCGGTAGGTGGCGCTTTATGACAAGTTCGCATATTTTTATGATTTTCTCGAAAATTTAAAATGTAATGGTATTTTTAGTATTTTTCACTAGGAAGAAAGCATGAAAAATTACAGTTACTGGTGAAAACCGCTGTCCGATATGTTTATTCCTTATAGATATATTTAAACATTTTAAACCTAATAACCTAATACTTTACAAGAAAAGTAAAATAAGCGGGACTCTCAGTAGGCTTTGACACAACAAAAAAAATCTAGAACTAAACCTGCCAGAGCTAAATGAACTAGAGCTATAAAAAATTATTAATGACGCCTTAAGTGTTCAAAGTGTCGTCCGTCCTGTGCAATACAGAGCTGTAACCTGCTATGTGTAGATAGAGCAGCAGTCTCTACTTCAGCCATGGAAATACTGTTAATGGTGTTCCTTATTCGCTCTGCCATATTCTCCCTAGTGGTCGGTTTGCTTAAATATACCATATCCTTTAATCTACCCCACAAATAAAAGTCCAGGCAAGTTAGATCAGGTGACCTATAGTAATAAAAATGAAAATTATTATTTTTCGCTTTTTATAAGTTTCAAATTATTAACCTGGCTGGCCATGGAAATAAACTTTCCCTACCCATACATCTATCAAGAAATGTTCTGTCCAAAAATCGACGAACCCTTGTTAAACCCATCATGCTGAAAAAACATGTTTCGGCGTGTTTCTAGGGGCACTTATAAATGGGCCAGTCCGGCCAGTTATCATGCCACCCAATACGCCGCACCAAACGTTTACACTCGACCTGCCCTGGTGTTGGACCTCCTGCATCCAACGAGGATTGGTTTGAGACCAATAATGCATGTTGTGCAAGTTCACTTGTCCGTCGCTTTTAAAGGTAGCCTCGTCTGTCCATAATATATTTGACATTAATCTAGGATCCTCGGCTACCATGTTTAATAACCAATGACAATAATCAAGTCTTTTATCAAAATCTTGCATTGTTAAGGCCTGGTAAAGCACTACATGGTACGGATGAAGCCTAAATTTGAAATATATATGTTTAATAAACCTTTTTGATATTATAATACCTACTTACCTATGATCTTTTATAATTCGTTGGACGGTAGTGCGGGTAATGTCCAACTCCTGGAAAATGCCCCTGGTATTTGCATAAGGATTATATTCTATGTAAGCTAGAACGTTTATGATGTTTGCTTCAGTTCGAGCTCTACCACGTCTAGGTAAAACAGGACGATGAACACTTCCGGAATTTCTTAAGCGTACCGCCAATCGAACAAAAACTCGTTTGGTATATCTGCGCCAGTCTGGATACCTTATAGCATACATTCTGGCAGCAATGGTTGCATTCTGCATGCATTCGAAATATACCGCGAGCAAATCAAATGCTATTTCATAAGTTTGGTTGATATCTTTACCAATGTGGCAGATAGGACCGTACAAAAACATCAAATCTCGTCTCGTATATTTGTATTTCTGTGTTAAAAGCACTTTGAGTTGAGGTCCTTTTCGTTAGACCCGGAGCCTTGCTGATGAGCCGTAAATATCGAAACGCGTCCAAGGATTGGGTCTGGCAGAAAGGATTATTTTAAGTTCGTTGTCTTTTAATGCGTGTGGTTGCCACGTGCTGCAACTCTCGTATGTATGAAAATATGAAAACCTAGTCGCCCCCGTACATATGTTATGTATAAAATTGCAATACAAGCACAACATTATTGTATTATTTGACATTACATTCTTATGTTTCTATATCTTACCAGACAGTTTTCTTTTCCTGTTCTTGGTGTAATTCACAAGTGTCTTCCATTTTTCATACAGATTCTTTTCAGATCCAATTTGGTATGATTTAATCAATTTTTTTAAATTTTGCTTCAGTACATCCACAGAATATTTTGCTTTGGGGATTAAGACTAGAGGTCTGTAATCTATCGACTCTCTTACATCCTCCGTTTTGGGAATAAATCTTAGGACTCCAACTACAGGTGGTTTCCTCGGTGAATCTCGCAAAACTTGTATTTGTCTTAAATGCCCCATTATAAGACACTCCTTTATATTACGATCTATAAACGATTGCATTACCCCTAAAATAGGAAGTTCTAATTAACATTTTTTGATATTTCACCTAAAACGATATTTCCGAAAAGGTGCTTATTTGTATAAATTTCTTATCTTATGCCTTAAAACTTTATCAAGAAAATGTTTAAAGATTGACATCAAACCAAACAACTGTTTTGAATATCTCTGAAATTTTGGAGAAATTTTTTAAAAAACTGTCAGATAGATCTAATTAATTTTTTTTTGATTAGGGTATGGAATTACTGAAAAATTTACCTGAACATGAAAAGGTAAATATTAAATCCGACTTTATTACTTTTTTAAACTATTGTAGACAGATACGAACTTGCTCAGAACTCAACATCATACTTTATTATGGAAATTAAATTGTCATTAAAAGATAAATGATTTATTTATGATGAAATTATTAACGTGATTACCCGTTTTGAATTACATGCGATAATTAAAAATTTGAATTGTAATCATTTATTGGATGAATAGGAATCATTTTGTGAAATTTTTGAAAAGCTTAACACAGCGAATCCTGATTTTATAAATCTTGATACTGCTGCTAAATACGTTAAGATTTTTGATGAAACTCAAATTGAAAACGTTAACAATATCTATAAAGTGGAGTAATATGTTATAAGTATGCCCACAAGTTCGGCATTTCCAAAACGGGTAATCTATGTAATGAATTTCAAGAGGTGAGCAGAGCTAAAAAATTAAACGAAATGCAAAACTGTTATCATAATTTGCTAACCTGGGATGTGTTTAATTATTTTGTTGTTATACCAAAATCATAGTATATATGCTCTGCTCATTAGTTCGTTTGTATTAATTTAATATATTTTTTTGTTCTTTGCTCACTTGCTCAGTCAGTTTCAAGCAATACTTAATAATATGTACCTATTATTTTTTGAATTATAGGATTTTTTTACCCCCCCCCCCCCTCCAAAATGCACAAAGTCCTCCTATTGCTAAAACTTGGCAACCCTAAAAGAGAGTCACCGCCTCGCAAGGTTTTATTTGATTTTGATCTCGTATATAGTTGATCCTAAATAAAAACCGATGCACGTCATACCCTTCGAGTGACGTCAGTTATCGACAGTGTTGCCAGCTTGTAACCAAAATATCCGAGTGAGGGAATTGCACAGTTTTTCTTCATAAAAACAAGATAAATATACAAAAACTTCCAATAGTTTATATATTTGTTTACTGCATAATACCTTTTACCATCAACTTTAGTGGATCTAACACTTCCTGTATTTTATCCTTGCCAAGATCGACCAATGGTACCATTCTGAAAAATTAGCTCTTTGCACCGACTATTTAAATGCTTCGGCATTTTTCACAAATACTAAACAACGTAATCGACAGAGATATGTATGTGCACTTTTGTTTCTCTTAATAGAACAGTTTCTTTAATGCTATTTATGAAAAAATCTGGAGTTTTCGTTAAAAAATAGACGCACAGCAACACGGAACCACGAACAATTAAGGTTAGTTTTGCGTGAAAGGTCAAATCAAGCCAACGAACGAGCTGGCGCCACCGCACCGTTTACAGTTGTGTTGCCAACTATCGGCCAATAAAATTCAAATTATATTAATTTTTACAAGCTTAAATAAACAAAAAGTGGGTTCGTATCAAAGAAGACTAGTTTATTTTGTAGTAAATTCAATATCGCATAAAGTTTTAATAATTTTTGCCCAAATTTAATTTCCTCGTGTTTTCTTACGGATTTGCAATTATCAGCTGATTGATCGGTTTTTGCTTTGCATCAACTATATGTCGAGAACTACTTATTGGATTGATTTCAAATTTTCAGGACTGATCATACCTTATAAATGCTTCATAAAAATTAGGTAAATAGTGTAATTTGAGGTAAGTCTAACCAAATCTAGGTTAAAATTGTGTCAAACTCATATTATGACAAGATATGTTAAACTGATGAATAATAAAATAAGTAAACAAATAAAAATTTATTTTGGTTGTTTACAAAATTAACAAAGTAAGAATATAAAAGAAAAGAAAATAAAAATTATAGAAATTGCTCCAAGCATAAATTCACACGGCTCTTCATATTTTCGAAAGCGTTGACCAGCCTCTCTGAAGGAATGTTATCGCATTCTTGGATAATCCTTTCTTGTAACTGTTTTAAATTTTCAACTGGTATTTTAAAAATATTATTCTTCAATTAAGGAAAAATTAAGTAACCCCTAACCGTCAAACAAGGTGATCTAGTAGTTAATAGTTTCGGCGGATGTATAGGCGGTTGCACTGTCCTGTTGAAAATAACCAAAACGTAGTTCACCGTCAAGTACCGGATTCAAAATATTGTCCCTATACCGCTGTACTGTAACTGTGTCATGGGAAAAAATAGGACCAACAATTCTTCGTCGGGAAACAGCCAACCAGACACCAATTTTTTGAGGGTGCAACGTGGACTTTACAAAAAAATGGGGATTTTCACTACTAACACATGCCTGTATTCACATAATTGGTGAGGTGGAACCAGACTTCATCAGAAAAAAATATCAGGTCTAATAAATCATATCTTCCCAATAAATTTTGGGTAAACCACTGACAGTAATTCCTGCGTCTTTCAAAATCTGCAGCTCGTATTTCTTGGAATACTTGCACTTATATATTATTATAAGGAACAAAATTAACTGTTTTTTTAAGAAGAGTCCTGCATGTTTCATAACATTTTTCTTCTTGAGACAGGGGTCTTACACATTTTGTTGGCGTATCTTGCATTCTTTTACGAACGTTTGCAACACGTTCTTCTGTTCTTACAGATGGTCTTCCAGCTCCTTTCTTATGTTGTATAGAACTGTTTCCCTAAACAGGAGCCACGGTTCTTCTCATGCAATGAAAAAATCCTCAGCAGTAAATGCGACGTTAGGAAAATTTTCGTGAAAATCGTCCATGCACAAACGCTGACTGTATTGCCACTCACCATTTACTCTAGCCCCGCTTCGAAAATATTCTTCAACAATGAATTTTTTGTTCTGTTCAGTAAAACCCATTGCGTGAATTATTCAAGAAATTGGATAAATTAGAGATGAATAAAATGCCTTGTAACGACTGTTAAAGATATAAAACAACAAAGAAAACAAGGTCTGTCTATACCACCAAAGTAAATATATTTGTACTTCTAGGGTAAAATAAGGGTTAAAGAGTATACATAATTTAAATTTGACATTAGGTTGTATTAGTTTCGACTTTAGAAAAAGTCATCTTCAGCAACCCAGTAATTAAGAAATATGTTTTTTAGGATGTACCCAAATAAACTAAAACAAATTGGAAGAGGGGGAAGAGTGGTTCAACAATATAGGGTCATAACGTGTACCTTGTGCAGCCAATGGATTCGACAGCAGATAATTATGAACGTGATGCTACTTTAAGCAATCAAGGAAATTAAATGTGAATAAGTAATAGAGGCCAAAATTCTTAATGGGATAATTTATAGTTATGTTATGCTATATAGATGTCAATAACATGTTAAATTAAGAAAGTTCAATAAAATAATCGTTACATGAAACAACTCAGTGAGGGGACATGATTTATATTTTTTGGTGGGTCAGGATTTAATAAGAAAAAAGGGGGGAGGGGGAGGGAAATTAAAAATAGTTTAAAAAACCAGTTACGTCATTGAGTAAAAATTGGGAGTCATCAAATTGTCAATATTCATAGCATAATTTCTCAATCAATTTATATATTAGATTGTTCAAATAAATTCACTGAAGCCTATGTTGCGATTTTCTTTTTTTTTCTTTTGGCAATTGAGACACAAATTAGCAACTTGACTTAAGATTTATGCTGTTCGAAGCAAATGTCGAAATAAAAATTACATTTTCACTTCATTGCATATCGGGCAGTTCGGGGCTATCTGATGTTGCCAGCTGTTGATCTGCTTTTGCCTAATAATTTCCATCATGTTGCGTACTGCTTTAATGTGAATGTTCATACAAATCAGACTGAATCCTTACAGTATAATGAGGCGTATTATGACTTTCTTAATGGTGATTATATGGGGTTGAATGACTTTTTGGCATCCGTGAATTGGGTCTCTGTGTTGAGCGACTATGGTGTTGAGGAGATGGTAGCGAGGTTTTACTGCGAATTGTATAAGGGTGTGTCTCTTTATGTACCAGTGCGGAGAATTAAAAGCATAAAATTTCCTAGATGGTTTAGCCCATAGTTGAGACGGACTATTATAGATAAGAAAATGGCACATAGGAACTACATAATAAATACCTCATCAGAGTTATATTATATCGGTGAGTTCTCTCGCCTGAGGGACAGTTGTAAGGCTCTACGTGAGCAATGCCATCGAAGGTACATCCAGGAGACTGAGACTAACCTTAGAAGTAGCCCTTGTTTATTTTGAAGCTTTGTCAATAGCAACCCTAATGACTCGAGTCTGCCGGGATGAATGTTTTTTTAACGATGAGACGGCACAAAATGGGCGGGAGGTCTCCGATCTGTTCGCAAGCTACTCTTCTGGCGTCTACTCGTAGCCCGATAGGGTTGATTCCAACCTAAATTATGCAAATAATGTATACAGGGTGTCCCAAGAGTAATGGGACACAGAGCAACAACAGACTCCTTAAGGCGAAATAATGCGATTTACTCAAACTTGCCTTATGCCAGAATGGAATTTTGTTTTCGTTTTTTTGCGATTATTTCTTAACGAAATGACATAGCATCACAAAATTAAGGGTTTTAGGGTTTTTTGAAGCGAGGAATTCAAAATTATCTATAGTTTTTGTGTAACCAGTAGAGGGCGCTATCTACGGCATGACCCACTCATTTTAGCTGGCATAACTTTGTTTAGGTTTCTTATATCGATCCGACTAATACAAAAATAAGTTACTTTACTTCTTTTACATCAAAAACGTATAACTTATTGAAGTCGCTAGAAGCAACCATTTTCAAGATAATGGCATTTCATATGTCCAATTTTATTTTTTTTTTTATTATGATAAGGCACAGCACTACAGGATAAATCCTTTATGGCGCTCTAGGAGCGGTGCGTGTGCGCAGGAAACGATTCACGTTGGTCTTGAATCTTTGGAGATTATACTCGTTGGGGAACACGATCTCAGGGAGGTCGTTCCAGAGTGACGACGTTCTCCAATTAAACTAAGTACGTGGTCCAAAAGCAACGGAAAATCAAGCAACGGTGAATTTCTGACTTAAAATTATTGTAAATCAGCTACATTTGCTAAGTGTCAAAGTTAATGTAGATACTTAAGGTTGACTATTTTTTTCTAATAAACACGCTTTTTCATATACGAAATTACTAATTTTATTCTTATCAAAAATTTTATTTAATACTTAGTTTAATAACATTTAAAAGTAACAAAATAGCTAGAAATAAAAATGGTAACGCCGTGATAGCAATTGTTCAAAATGGCCACCACTGACCTCCATACATTTCGCTATACGTTTTACAAAAGACTGTCGGACTTTAAACAAGAGATCTTCATCATTTCTGTGCAGATTAACAGAATTTATAATTTTTTGATTTAACTCATTACGGTTGTTACTTCAACTGTTATAAACAATGGTTTTCAAATAACTCCGAATGCAGAAGTCCATTGGATTAAAATCCGGACTTCACGCCGGCCAGGTCAAGGGGCCACCACGCCACCACGGCCTATCTAACGTTCAGGGAACTGTTCATTTAAATAATTTTGCACCTGTCTGGAGAAGTGTGCCGGCACCCCGTCTTGCATGAAATACATATTTCGCCGGACGGTTAGTGGTACATCTTCTAAAAGCCCTCCAAGTTCATTTTGTAAAAAATTCAAATATGAATCTCCGTTTAGAGTTGGCGATAATTCTAAGGGGCCTATAAGATGATTTCCGATAATTCCACACCAAATGTTGACCTTAAACTCGTGTTGGAAGTGATGTTCAACAACTAAATGAGAATTTTCATTTTCCCACGCATGTCTGTTTCGATAATTGAATACACCCCGTCGAGTAAATGTCGCCTCGTCCGTGAACAACACAGGATTTAAGAACATTGAATCTGTATTTTGCAGATTCTGGAAGAAATGAGAAAACTGAAGTCTGGCTGGAAGATCAGGCGGCAGTAAACACTGTACGGGTGTAAAGTGGTATGGGTACAGGCCTTCATCGTGAAATATTGTAACAATTGAAGATTTTAATTTAAAGAAATAGTCCATTCTCGAAGTGGAGTTGAAATATAGGGGAAAGGGGAAAGAAATACTTTTTGACTTTCTTTCACCTTTCCCCAATTGAAGATTTACTTACACCTGTAGCTGCCTTCAATTTCCTGGAACTCACTTCTGGATTTTCTGCTACACAAACTAAAATCTCTTCTTCCTGTTCTGGTGTTATATTTTTTGGACGGCCCGAAACCTCTTTTTTTTTGTCGAAACGAACCAGTCTCTCCTAATCGGTCATAAATACTTTAAAATAATTTGCGGTTTGGTTGCCTTCTGCACTCCGACCGTTAAAATTTTCTTGTGCGTAAATACAAAGCATATCTCGTACTTCCGCATTGGAAAATAAATTATGTCGAAACATTACTAAAAAATTGAATAATATCTGCGTATTGTACTTAGAAAATTAATAACTTTGACAGATGATACTTTTTGTAACATGTTGTTGCCTTAGAAACGTCGTTGTTTTTAATCAAGGCCAGCTGTGATAAATAACACTAATACGAATAAGTACACAATTATTTTAAATATTTTAGCATTCTTGCATTAAAAATATGAAATGTCATTATCTCAAAAATGGTTGCTCCTAGCGACTTCAATAAGTTATACGTTTTTGATGTAAAAGAAGTAAAGTAACTAATTTTTTTATGAGTCGGATCGATATAAGAAGCCTAAACAAAGTTACGCCAGCTAAAATGAGTGGGGCATGCCGTAGATAGAGCCCTCTACTGGTTACACAAAAACTATGGATAATTTTGAATTCCTCACCTCAAGAAACCCTAAAACCCTTAATTTTGTGATGCTATGTCGTTTCGTTAAGATATAATCGCAAAAAAACGAACAAAATTCCATTCTGGAATAAAGCAAGTTTGAATAAATCGCATTATTTCGCCTTAAGGAGTCTGCTGGTGCTCTGTGTCCCATTACTTTTGGGGCACCCTGTATAGTATGATCTCGGGACTACCCGATAGGGTTTCGGTTGGACCAGGCGGCATTCCCAATTTACTTTTAAAAGAATGTGTTTGTACGATTGCAGCACCGCTATGAAGATTTTCAATCTGTCGCTAGAGACAGCTGTGTTCCCCGACATCTGGAAGAGTAGCTTTATAGAACCCATCCACAAAAGTAGGTTCCTTGAAACTGTGATCTGCATTGTTAATATAATTTTATATTACTCTAGATATGGCCATTGTGTAGTTTGTTGACTTCTTCTTATTGAATAAACAAATTTTAATATTGTGGTTTTTTAATGTAATGGGGTCAATCAATCAATCAATCAAATATGCTTTATTATCCAAAGATTAAAAAATCTCATTGACAAAGTTAACATTTATAAAAACAAAACTTATTCATATATATATCTAAAATTAGGAAATACATAGTTGCAAAAGAGCTAACAAGTCAAAATAGAAAACAAAAAAAAATATATATTATTATTAGACCACCAAGCATAGTCAACCATAACACAAAATAGGAAAAAGAAAAAAAAAAAAAAAAAAAAAAATACTAAATGTACACAATGTAAAAAAGTCATACAACACAGGAAAATCAATTATTTTAAAATATATAATGGACATAAAAACACAGAAAAAGTATAAAATTCAAACACACTTAGAATAATTATCTTCGCAGTTTACAATAAGTCACTATAATATTCCTCCAAGGTATAATAGGCCTTGCCCTGCAAAAGTACTTTAACCGCGCGGTTAAAGTGTTTATCACCCACAATATTTCTATACTCGCTCGGCAAGTGATTATAGATCTTAAGGCTTTCATATATCAGTGAGTTCTTGGTAAGAGCACTCTTTGGTGTTGGTAGTCTTAGTTTATCCCTATTTCTTGTGTTACTCCCATTGAGATTCTGTACATTCCCATATTTCCTATGAAGCAGAGAGACTGTTTCCAAGATAAAAACACAACAAAATGTTAATATACCCTCACGAAGAAAAAATGGCCTGCAATGTTCACGTGGCTTCAATTTACACAGACATCTTAAAGCCCGTTTTTGCAGTATAAATACCGATTGTAGTAATTGCTGAGTACTGAAACCCCAAAATGCCACCCCATATCTCAGGTTTGACTCTATAAGAGAATAATAGACTGATCTTGCCATATCATGCCCCAAGTTGTGACTTATCAATCTGACAGCATAACACGCTGAAGCCAGCTTTTTATTGAGAGCAGTGATATGTTCTGAAAATCTAAGTTTTGAGTTAATCCTTATACCAAGAAACTTCGCAAAAGTTTTACTCTCTATGACATCATTGTCTAATCTTAATTCGTCCATAGTACATTTAAATGTTAGTACGTTTGTTTTATTAATATTCAAAGTCAGGTAGTTGGCATCACACCACTGCTTAATCCTACCAATATCACTAGAAACTCTAGCTGTTAAATCTTGGGTGTTGCGATCCAGCCAAAGAATTGTGGTGTCATCCGCAAACAGAGTGAAATGACCAGTGACATCAATGCTAGTTAAATCATTTATGTATAGAAGGAATAGAAGGGGCCCCAATACTGAGCCTTGAGGCACACCATGCGGATTACTAAGCACTCCCGAGTCCACCCCTTGATACCTAACAATTTGTTCCCTTTCCATCAAATAAGAAGCTATCCATTTCAGAAAAATCCCCCTAAATCCATAAAGTTGAAGTTTCTCCAACAGTATTCCACGATTCACGCAGTCAAATGCTTTAGAAAAATCGCAGAATACTGCCGCAGCAACATCTCCCTCATTTAATCCCAGATACAGTTTTTCCAGGAAGCTGAATATTGCATCCCCTGTACTTTTCGAATTCTGAAACCCCCACTGAGAACCATTTAGTAATTTGTGTTTAGTAATAAAAGAAATCATTCTTAGCTTTACGAGTTTTTCCAATATTTTAGACAACGTAGGAAGCAAAGATATAGGTCGATAACACGATGGATCCTCATACTCCCCACCTTTGAACAATGGTATAACCATTGCCCTTTTAAGGCATGAGGGAAATATGCCCTCATCAAATGAAGCGTTGATGACTCGTACAAGTGTGTTCACTGCATTGTCTGGTAAATTTTCAAATACCCTGACTGACATATCGTCTATACCAGCAGAATTTTTTTTTTATATATCTTTAAAAATAGTCTTTATTTCTCCAATATCGGTGTGCCACAAGTAAAATGTCTCCAACACAGATGCATGTTGGAGATACGACATTGGATCAGCTTGCGGATGCAAATCAGTTACTAAACTTTGAGCAACGGAGCAATAGTACCCATTAAGCGTATCAGAACCTAAATCTGTCTGTACTGATGATGGGTTGGATTTTCCTCTTAACTCGTTTACAATTTTCCAACCTTCCTTTACCCTGTTTCCCGACTCACTCAGTCTACCCGCATAATATTTTTCCTTTGCTACCCTGATAATCCGCCTGTAAATTCTTTTGTAAGTGTTAAAATAGTTTATCAAAAAATCCGAGGGGTAAAACTTTCTAAAGTTATGCAGGCATCTCAAGTTTTT